>OZ014519.1:481044432-482302015 GCA_963966055.1 Lathyrus aphaca
AACCAGTATAATTTTCCCTTTAGTGGAACTTTACTCGAGGGGAAAGTGGTGAGATTTTATGTTGCTCTTTATTACCTCGCTTATAAAAATGAGGTAAAATCAATTTTTCAACCAAGGTAAAAGGTTTTTTTGCAGTAGTGTTTATGGGAAGATTTGTCACTTACCAGGAGAGCTGGAGCATAAAGCGTATTGGCAATCAAGTTGTTAAATTTCGATGAAAAAATCAGCTGGAAAGAAGATATTGTTAGAGTTAGATGAGTTAGAATAAATGTGACTGATAGCATATGAGAATGATGTGATCTACAAAGAGAGAACCAAAAGGTATCATGACAAGCACCTAGTGAGAAGAGAATTTCAAATAGGGCATAAGGTTTTTCTATATAACTCTTTGTCGCTCCCTGGATTTCCATCCTAGTACAAACGCAAAAGTGGCGCGGAAAAGAGGTAGAGTCGACAGCCAGACATTTTTATCCCGAAGAGATGGGAATGGTAATGCTGCACAAACCAGAAGAAAATAAAGGAAGGACAAAGGTCCTGCGAACCAAAGAGACTGGGTTCGCGAGTCGGTGACGACCTGGGAAGGTATTAGCACCTCAGATCGTCTGCCGTACCCGACGGGATCCACGCTTGCAAAGAAACTGTTTCAAAGGGTGAAGAAATGAAAGCTGCTGCAAAAGAAAAGGAACTGGAACTGGATAAGAAAAGAAAAGAAAAGGGGAAAATGTAGGGAAAAAAGATTGTGCTCCAACGGGCCCTACCCCGCTGCCTATGTACCTCACTGGACATGAGGATCAGAGTCGCTGTAGTTCCCCTAACTAGGGGTGGAAAAGATTGCTTGTGTCTTAAGGCTTGAACTGCCTATGTCAATGCTCAGGTGTTGCAGGTTCGGACGAAGAGTGCGTTACCGTCTTGCAAAGTGACAAGTAGGAGCAACTTCGCACGTAGAAAGTGAAGGTGATGAGAAGAGAATTCTCGAAGGAGATGTTTATTACTTGTTTGTGTTTTTTAGGAGTTTTTATATGAGTGTGGCACAAGGAAGTGAAAGTAAAGCCTTTTCTAAGGAATATGTCCTCATTACCACATCCCAAAATAGAATGAGTAACAAGTCCATCAAGAATGAGGAAGATCCTCAAACTTGTTTCCTAAGATTAGGATTTAAATTCACTAACTTGTTTGTATTACTAAGTGATTTTATGAATTAAAGTGAAGAAGTGTTATTTATGCTTTTCTTTGAGAGAGTGACCAAAGGGAGAAGTCATCTCAACTATTATTAATGTTTTAGATTTTATATGAAGATGAGAGAGAGAGCACCAAAAGGATCTCAAAGGTAAAAACTAAAGGGGAAATCTAATCCTAAAGTTATCATGCCAAGGTGGTCCTAAGGTTAATGAGGTTTAAACTATCCTAAGAAAGGAAGAAGAAAAGAAAAGAAGAAAAGAGGAGGAAATAGGTTAGAGAATAACTTACTCCTCTAAAGGAGATAAGTTGTTTCTAAAGGGGGAAAAATAACAAGTTGAAACACAAGATGTCATATGGCACATCAACAAATAAGAAACAAAGTAAGAGAGGAGACAAAGAATTGAAATGTGGATAACATCCACACTTCACTTACCATTAGCCCCTGAAATGGTTAGTACACACTTAGATGAACAAACTTGAACCAATTGAAATGTAAGCAAACCACAACATCAACTCTACTCACAAAAACCAGAAGCAAAAGCATCTATTTATTGCACTAAGACCCAACCATCAAAGCAAAACAAGCAAGAGTTAAAGCACACAAACTATTACCAAGCTTCACAAGCTCTTATGAAGAAACAAAACACAAATGGAGCACAAAGGACCCAACAAGTTAGACAAGCACTAAGCAACACAAAACCAGAACCTTATTAACACAAAAATGGGTACAAATAACACAAAAGCCCAAGAAAAAGATCATACAAGTTCAATCATGAACATCACAAGAATGAGAAGTGAAGTGGACATGCATATAAGTGTAAGAACAAACAAATGATCATCCAATCAAATCATAAACATCACTTGAAAACCAGGAGCTTAATCATGTCAAAATGTGCCTAAGAAACATACAAACTCAAGCATAGTCATCATGGAGAGTAAATGAACAAAGAAGGTGAGGTGAACATGCATACCTTTGTGAGAAACTTCAAAGACAAGTAACACAAAACCTTTCAAAGTACAAACACTAATCAAGGATCAGTGACCTATCATAATACAAAAAGAACTCTAAACAACCTATAGGAGTTGGAACAAGTGCCCTCCTAGTCTAAGAACTAGTCATGCAACAAGAAGAAACAAAAACTAGGGCAAGCATACATGAAAATTCAAATCAAATCAGAAACTCATTAAAAAATTCTACAAATAAACTCAAATGTTCATTAATCAAGTGATAATATCATGCCAAAAGAGCAAAGTCAGAATCAAAAGTAAACTAGGTCAAGGGACCTCATGAACACAAACTAGGGTTTTGAAACTTCATGCTCAAGTCAAATGCCAAACCTATTCATGAAAGCTTCTAAAAATCAGGGGAAAAATCAACAATAAACTACATCCTAATATGAATCAAATACAAAAAGAACCAACTCAAAACTCAAATTGATGATCAAGGTAGAAAATCTACAAGTCAGCATGTATTTAAAAAGAATTAAAAACAAATAATAAAAGTGAAAATTAATTCCTACGTGGAAAATAAAAATATCAAAAATTAAAGAAAATTAAAATCATCCCTCATGATTTTTTTTGGAATATTTATGAACTTCTAACTATTTTTAAAAATTAAAAATCAAATTGAAAATAAAGTGAAATAAAAATGAAATGGAAATAAGCCAGGGGTGCAGTCAGTAAAGAAATCAGTTCAAATTAAATAGGCCAGAAAGAGAGGGAGGTGCCATTAGCAAGGGAGACCCATGGGTCTGCGCAGGTTCACACCTGTTATAGTGGAAATTCAAATAAAAGCTGGAAAAATAATAAGCCAATGGATCAAATGAGCGCACCAGATTAAGTCAACAAAACCCTAAGTCAACCAAACAATACGCCAACGTGTGTGCACATGATAATTATGGTCTGGTGCGCAACACAGTGTTTAATTCAGATTTAAAATATAAAATGAAGTCACATGAGAGGGAGCACTCCATTTTAATGCGTTGGCATTGTACAAACCGTCCAGATGAGAGATCTAATGGCTTGAAGCTCATCTTCTTCGTTTCAAATATTTCCAGAATCCGGTGACCGGAGCTAGGGCTCCGACACCTGAAAACGCATGCACATGAACACAACCACACAGAAATGGATAATAACCTCCAGATCTAACAAGTAAACCATGTTGAATAAGAATATACACTTAGATTTTCAAATAGATCAAAGGCCAGTGCATATCGAAGGAAACAATATTCATACATCAAACTGCAATTCACTCATACACCTTCATTTCTTAACCAAAATCTAAACAAATTGTATCAATGAGTTCAGTGCATCACAAAGATCATTTAACACACAACAAATTTAAGATCCAGATCCACGAATTTTACACTTACTTGAAACTTGCAGTGTTCAAATTAGCTTGAAATAAACCTCCAAGAGATGCAGATCTTCCTCCTTAAGCTCCTCCTTGCAAAATAAATGCAAGAGAGTGATTGAATTGACCTGGATCTAGAGTTTCAACCTCAATTGCACCTATCTTGCACTTGATGAAATATTGATATTCAACTTCAATGAGTGATGGATTTGTGATCCTTATGCTCTCAGGATCAAGAATATGTAAAGAAAATTTGAAATGGATGAGAGAAATATGAGATTCGAAGGAAAGTGCAAAGAGATCCAAAAGTTTGGAGTGAGAAAATGGTGATAATCCTTCCTAAAATGAAACCCTAGCTGGCTTTTATATTGTGTCAAAATTCACTCCAAGAAGAATGAGAGGCAATGCACGTGAGTCTTGTGAGTTGAGGATGATTCTGCAAATTTGCAAAAATTAAGTGATGGCATGATACACTCGTGCATGTCACCCTTGCTTTCACATGATGAAGTTTCATGTTGCCCTTGATTCTTGAGTGAAATGATCTGGGCCCTTGGATATTGGTAGCATGCTTTGTGGATGATCATGCACTTTTGCATTTAGTTGAATAACATGCATCCCATGCACGGGTTCTCTAATTTCTCTTGAGCCAAAAGCTTCTCAAATCATGCATTGTGATGTAGTAGCTCAATTTTGTCCATAAAACACTTTAGAATCAAAATCCACAAGCTTTTGCACCTTGGTATAAACTTGAAAATATGGTAAATTTCCAAAACTATTTGAACTTCCATTGGCCATAACTTGCAAACCATGAGGGATATGATCATGTTTTTGTACTTTTTAGAAATGGGAGACAATTTCCTACAACGTCCATGTCCAAAAAAATTTCATTTGAGGTCATCTTGGTTGTGAAAGAAAGCTTTGAAGATTAGGGCAAAACTTACCAAATTTGGAAAGTTTAGTTACATGCCATATGCCAAAAATGGAAACCCTTGCCAAAACCCTAAATTCTTGACTTTTAACTTTGTCAAACCTCTTTTATGACCTTAAGAACATCCCTTGGCTTGAAAAATAAGGTTGGACCCCTTGCATTGCCACAGTTGACTTTTCAAATAATCAGTTTGACCAATTTCTTCTTATGCAAGTAACTGATGAAATGTCTGTCTTCCTCAATGAATTTTCTCACCAAATTTAATCCATAGCATTCACATATTATATGAAGGAATTTGCCCACATGAAATGGCCAAAGTCACAAAGAATCCATGCTTGAACATGAAACCCTAATTTGGAGACCATTTGTGTAGGAGATTGTTCCTCCTTGGATCATCTGATAATCTCCCAACCTTTTGGGCTCTTGTAAAGGATCTTGAACTTGTATAGGGCCTAGAGATACTTCATAGAACTTGGAAAAGGTCACTTAATCTCTTGCTTTGACTTGTAAGGATTTAAATGCACCAATGATTGATCATATGCCCAATGCTAGAACATGAGAATGTTATGCTTCATTTTTCTATGCAAAAATGCTAAGGATATGCCATGCTTATGAGGCTTATGATATGATGATGATGCTAGAAAGAAGAGGGAAAATTTGGGGTGTTACAGCTGCCCCTATTCAAGCAACTATTAATCTGAAAAAGGACGATAGCACGGTCTATCGACCGCTCAAGATAAAATGTGGTTGAATACCAAGAAGACCTGAAATTTGCACTGTGCTCGAGAATGCAGAAAATGGGAAATAAACCTAACCAAATAACGCTTTGGGTGACTGAAGTAAAAACAAAGCAGACGAGCTCCTTCCAAATTGAACTGTTACGCTAGATAAGAAAAAAACTTAGACAAACGAGTCTTCTTCAAGCAAACCTGTTACGCCAGGAACTGGACATACGAGCCCTCTTCAAGTAAACCTGTTACGCCAGGAATGGAAAAACGAGCCCTCTTTATACATCCTGCATAGATATATGTCTTGAGACAGACGAACCTCCTTCGGACAAACCTGTTACGCCAGGACCGGTGATGCACTTAGGTCTGTGGGATAGACATGCATAAGCAGGATAGACGAACCCTCTTCATATATCCTTCGTAAATATATGGTCTGAGACAAACGAGTCTTCTTCAGATAACCTGTTACGCCAGGTGCTACATTAGGATTGGACGAACCCTTTTCACAAATCTTGCGTAGATATCTGGTTTCTGAGACAGATGAACCTCCTTCGGATAAACCTGTTACACCAAGACCGGTAACTATTTTGACGTTTAATCCCATCGTCAAGACTTCAAACCTCTTCAACACAGACGATTATTGGATGATCATCGAGAGAAACACAGACGAGTGCCATAAGTCAATGATACAAACGAATATCAGACGATGATCTAAGAAACACAGACGAGCACTTCAGGCGATGATACAAACGAATATCAGCCACTGATACAAACGAATACCAGAAATCCAACACAGACGAGCACTGGAGTAGCAATACAAACAAGTACCAGAAATCCAACACAGACGAGCATTAGGAGTAGCAATACAGACGAGTACTAGACAAAGCAAACGAGCTTTAAATAGATAACAAACACATACGAGTGCTGAGGAATGCAGACGAACAACAAGAAAATATCAAACACAGACGAGTATTGGGGAGTGCAGACGAGCATCAGACAACTATCAAACACAGACGAGTGCCGGGAAATGCATACGAGCAAAAAAAAAGTGCTCTGATTAGCAATAAGAATCCCAACTCTGCATGGGAGAATCAGGTCAAAAGGCTTTGACGATGCTTAACTCTGGATGGGGAGATGAATAACTTTCTATGTCATCACAAAGGCCAAAAATAAATTGGTGACCTCTCTGGGGAATACTTCAATGATGGGAGTATATCTCAACCATGACCTCTTTGGGGAAATTAGGCGTTCAGCAACCTGCTGGGAACTCTTCCCTTGTGGAAAGATAACTCGCTTGGGGATGAAATCTCTTTAATTCCTTAGAATTCTGCTGGGGATGCCACCTGCTCTTACCCAGTTGGGGAACATTCTCAGCTTGGGGATACATAACACCATCATGCAAAAACTGCAACAACAGTATACACACATGTGCCACGGGGACTTGCATGGTATGATTTGTTCATCCATTGTCACCTGACACTCAAAGATAGTTTTAAACGTTTCCTTGCAATGTCATTTTTTTAATAGAAAAATCAACATGTTTCAAATGCAATGTTCATTTTGCCAAAAATCAGGGACATTTTTGCAAACAAAGTAAACAAAACACAACACAACTTTTGACTGAATAATCATTTATTGAGTGGCCTCTGAATAGGCAAAGCTTTACATCAGGAAGCAACTACTTGGAAAGAGGTAGCTACCATAAAATTGAGAAAAGAAACTATCCTACTGGCAATGTACACGACATTCCAATGCGTTTCCTTCCTGCTATGACCCACATGTCTTCAAGACTTTCCATTCTTGCCTTCACTTTTTTGAAAAAGATGAGGGAACTGATTCCTACCCTTCTGATGTTGTCAGACTGTATGAAACAATGATTTGGTTTAGATTAACCGGATCGCAGTTGTTCGCTTATTCCCTTGTTTTGCGTGGATCGCCCTTTCGGGTTTTCAATCCACCGGGATACCCTTTTTTTCCTGAGCTGTTCGATGTGGCTTTTCAACTCAGCGGGTGTACATTTTTTTTATTTACTTTCCCTAACTTTTGCCCGAGCTTTTTATTCTATTTTTAGCTCGCCGGGATGCCCTTTTCTTGCATGGACTTTAATTCTGTTTTTGTGTCCAGCGGATCTTTTATGCGAAGTATTTTTTAACTACGTCTGAGTTAATAGGAGATTGGAAGTCTTTTTCATCCATAGTAGTGAGCATCAATGTCCCACCTGAGAAAACTTTCTTTACTATGAATGGGCCTTTGTAATTTAGGGTCCACTTGCCCCTGTGATCTGAACCTGGAGGAATGATCCTTTTGAGTACAAGCTCACCTACTTGATACTCTCGAGTATGTACTCGTTGGTCGAATGCTCGCTTCATTCTCCTCTGATAAAGCTGACCATGACAGCTAGCTGCTAATCTCTTTTCCTCAATTAGACACAACTAATTATATCGAGCACGTACCCACTCAGCCTCATCAAGCTTCACATCCATCATTACACGTAAGGAAGGAATTTCCACCTCAACAGGCAAGACTGCCTCCATGCCATATACCAGGGAGAATGGAGTTGTCCCGGTTGACGTCCTGACTGACGTTCGGTACCCATGCAATGCAAATGGTAACATCTCATGCCAATCTTTATAAGTGACAACCATCTTCTGCACAATCTTCTTAATATTCTTATTAGGTGCCTCTACCGCGTCATTCATCTTTGGTCAGTAAGGAGAAGAATTGTGATGCTGAATCTTGAAGTCCCGTCACAGTTCTGCCATCATCTTATTGTTCAAATTGGAACCATTATCAGTAATGATTCGCTCGGGCACTCCGTATCTGCAAATGATGTCTCTCTTTAAAAATCTGGCTACCACTTGGTGAGTGACATTAGCATAAGATGCTGCTTCAACCCATTTGGTGAAATAATCAATCGCAACCAAGATGAAATGATGACCATTTGAAGCAGTAGGCTCTATCTTCCTGATCATGTCAATGCCCCACATAGAAAAGGGCCAAGGAGATGACATGACGTTGAGCGGACTTGGAGGTACATGCACCTTGTCTTCATATATCTGGCATTTGTGGCACTTACGGGCATACAAACAACAGTCTGCATCCATTGTTAGCCAATAGTACCTTGATCTTAATAACTTCTTAGTCATTGCATGTCCTCCTGCATGAGTACCGAAGGATCCCTCGTGGACTTCCTACATTAACAAGTCTGCTTCGTGTCTATCCACGCATCTAAGCAAGACCATGTCAAAGTTCCTCTTATACAGAACTCTATTTGCATTCAAGAAGAAGCTAGCAGCAAGTCGTCTCAAGGTCTTCTTGTCATTGGATGATGCCCCAGCTGGATATTCTTGTTTTTCCAGGAAAAGCTTGATATCAAAGTACCAAGGTTTCTCATCAGACACTACATCTACAGAGAAAGCATAAGCTGGTGCGTCAAGCCTGGAAATGTCAATCATGGGCATATAATTCTAACACAAGACTTTGATGGACGAAGAAAGAGTAGCCAATGCATCGGAAAATTGATTCTCATCTCGTGGTATATATTGAAGCTTAACCGTTGTGAAGAACATAAACAGTCTTCTAGCATAATCCCTATAAGGAATTAAGTGTTCTTGATGTGTATACCACTTGCCGTTAATATGGTTAACAACAAGGGCTGAATCTCTGAATATATCAAGGGTCTTAATCCGAAGATTAATAGCCTCCTCTATTCCCATTATGCACGCCTCGTATTCCGCTTCATTGTTGGTGCAACCAAAAGTAATTCTGGCAGCGAAGGGAAAGTGAACACCTTCGGGAGTGATAAGAATAACACCAACTCCACGTCCATTGACATTGACTGCCCCATCAAACATCAACTTCCATTTGGATTCAGGGCCAGGCCCCTCCTCCAGAAGTGGTTCCTCGCAATCTCTTGCCTTGAGGTACATGATGTCCTCATCAGGGAAATCGAACTTCATTGGCTGGTAATCGTCTTCAAGTGGTTGATGTGCAAGATAATCTAACAACACACTTATGATGGCTTTCTGAGAAGTATAATGTATGTCATACTCTGTTAATATCATTTTCCATCTTGCAACCCTTCTGGTTAATGCTGGTTTCTCGAAAATATACTTGACAGGGTCCATTTTTGAGATTAACAATGTGGTGTGGGTCAACATGTACTGTCTCAGTCGGCAAGCAGCCCATGCCAAAGCGTAACAAGTTTTCTCGAGCAGTGAGTAACGGGATTCATAGTCGGTAAACTTTTTTCTAAGGTAATAAATAGCATGCTCTTTTCGACCAAACTCGTCATGTTGGCCTAGCACACACCCCATCGACCCTTCTAACACAGTCAAGTACATGATAAGTGGTCGTCCTGGAACTGGAGGCATTAGGATCGGAGGCTCCTGCAAATATTATTTTATCTTTTCAAAGGCTCTTTGACAGTCCTCATTCCACCTGACTGTTTGTTCTTTTCTTAACAATTTGAAGATTGGCTCGCATGTGGCAGTTAGATGAGATATAAACCGAGAAATGTAGTTCAATCTCCCTAAAAGCCCACGCACTTCTTTTTCTGTTTTTGGTGTAGGCATGTCTTGTATTGCTTTTACTTTTGCAGGATCTACTTCAATCCCCCTTTGGCTAACAATAAAACCCAGCAACTTACCGAAGCGCACTCCAAAAGTGCACTTGTTTGGATTCAACCTCAATTTGTACTTTATCAATCTGTCAAACAGTTTTTTGAGATTGACCAGGTGCTCTTCTTCGTCCCGGGATTTGGCAATCATATCGTCCACATAACACTCAATTTCCTTGTGTATCATGTCGTGGAACAAAGTTACCATAGCCCATTGATACGTTGCCCTGACATTCTTCATCCCAAAGGGCATAACCTTATAACAGAATGTACCCCACGGGGTAATGAACGTCGTTTTCTCCATGTCTTCTGGTGCCATCTTAATCTGATTGTACCCGGAGAAGCCATCAATGAAAGAAAATACCGAGAACTGAGCGGTGTTATCTACCAGCACATCAATGTGAGGTAATAGAAAATCATCCTTTGGACTTGCTCTGTTTAGATCCCGATAATCGACGCACATCCGGACCTTGCCATCTTTCTTTGGTACAGGCACAATGTTAGCTACCCAAGGTGGGTAACTATTTACGGCAAGGAACCCGACATCCCACTGCTTTTGAACTTCCTCCTTGATCTTCATTGCCATGTCAGGGTGAGTTCTTCTCAGCTTTTGCTTTACTGGAGGACAGTCTTCCTTTAATGGCAGCTTATGTACAACAATGTCGGTATCCAATCCCGACATATCTTGATACGACCAGGCGAAGATATCCACATATTCACATAGCATACCGGTCAATTCCTTCTTTACCTCGGCTTGCAGACTGGCCCTAATCTTTATCTCTTTCTTTACATCCTCAGACCCGATGTTAATGATCTTTATTTCTTCCTGATGAGGCTGAATGACCCTTTCCTCTTGTTTCAACAACCTAACACATTCTTCTGGGAGTTCACAGTCTTCCTCAACCCCTTCATCAGCTTGGTAGATGGGATTGTCGAAGTCATGCATGGTAATATCAGGAACGTTATCACAGGAATACGAATAATCAACACTGCACAAATGATGTGCTTATTTCAGAATCTGTTCTTTTCAAAAGAGACACAAACACTGGAAAAAGAAAACATTGCCATTTTATTTGTTTTTGTGAAAAAATTTAAAAACAAAAAAGAGAGAACACAATTTTGCTTGAAAATGTCCTTTATTTCATGGTAAAAAATAAATGCATTAAAAGCATGGTGGCCCTACAAATGGATCCATGCACCTTGGGCAGAGTGCAGGATTTGACATGCAGTATGATAAAAAGGAAACAAGAAAATTACTTTGACTGCCAAGTAACTTGAATAAAATCTTCAGCAGACCAATTCCGGAGCTCTTCTCCAGGTGCACATGGGTGAATCCAGTTATCTAAGTCGCAGTTACTATCCCCATCTTCATTTGTTGCATAAATGTTGTTGTAGTCAAGCATGCCAGCACTAGTGAAAGCTATGGACTTACTGTCCAAAGACCAGTTGGACTGACCAGGTTGATATCCGAGACCGAACTTGTCATCCTTCTTTTCCACTTCTAACAATTTTCCCCAGTCCTGGGCATTTCCGGATTGGACTACTTCCTTAGCTTGCTTGTAGGAGTAGATAGGAGTCCCTTCCTTCTCATTGCTTTGAACTGCAGCAATCGGAGACAAAGTACTAACATTGACTGTCTCAAAATCTTGGCAAAGTGTTTCATGGATCTCCCCGTCCATTTCCACGTACTTGAAGGTCGACAGATGGCTTATGAAAATATCTTCTTCTCTGCATACAGTAACAACTTGGCCGTGTACCATATACTTTAACTTTTGATACAACGTGGATGTTACTGCGCTAGCAGCATGAATCCAAGGACGTCCCAGCAGACATTTGTAAGCGGGTTGGATATCCATAACATAGAACGTCCTCTTGAATACCTGAGACCCAATCTTCACCGGTAGCTCTACCTCCCCAAACACAGACCTCTGTGACCCGTCAAAGGCTTTTACAATCAAATCAATGGGTCGCAAAACAATGCCATCAACATTCATCTTCATGAGGGCCTTCTTAGGGAGCAAATTGAGAGAAGATCATGTATCTACCAAGACATGTGATAGAACAGTTCCTTTACACTCCATGGTGATGTGTAAGGCCTTATTGTGATTATGTCCCTCAGAAGTGAGATCTCTATCTGTGAATCTCAACCCATGGCTGGCGTTCACACTGGCTACCACAACCTCCAACTGGTTAACAGTTTTCTCTTGTGGTACATATGTCATTTGCAAAACTTTTAATAGAGCCTCTCGGTGAGCTTGGGAACACATTAACAATGATAGAATGGATATCTTGGATGGGGTTTGATTCAGCTGTTCAACCACCTTATAGTCACTTTTCTTAATTATTCTCATGAATTCCTCAACTTCTTTTTCGAAAGTTCCCTGACTAGCAACAGGAGTTGTCACCTCTTCAGTTACTATTTGTTTACCCTTAGCCTTTGCAGCAACTTCAGCTTCGGGATCACCTCTAAGAGTTTGAGGAGCAAAGAGACGCCCACTCCGTGTAAACCCACCAACTCCTCCGACATTCACAACAGTCGGGTCAATTGTCACTACTTTAATTTCCACCTTCTGACCTTCTACGTACACGTCTGAGCCATAGTGTCAAGGAATGGCCTTGTCATCAACATAAGGAACTGGCCCCGGAACAGTAATGGTCACTGGACTCACTTCTGGAACATAGATAGTCACCGGCTCTCTCCGGGCAGGAACTTCGATAGGATCAAAATAAATTATCACTGTAGACGCACAATCACTTCTATTGTCAACCCTGTCAAATTGTAGAGACCCCTCATCAATCAAACACTGCAACCCAACTTTCAAATCCCCACAACCGTTAACTGAGTTCATACAACCCTCGCAGTCAAAATCACAACCTGGGAATACCTTCCCTTTCAGCAATCTGTCTTTCACCACTAACAACGAAGTCTTCACTTCATCCATGTTCAAAATCAAGTTCAACCTTTCACCACCATCAACAGTGTTTATCCTGGCTCTTCCATGGTTTGGAATGGGGTTTGATGTAACATTTGGGGGCGGTGCGAAGTTAATTGGTTTCAAATCAATCAAATCTTGGACCTTATGCTGTAATGCCATGCACTTCTCTGTTGAGTGCCCGGGACCTCCTGAATGAAATGCGCATCTTGTATTAGCATCATACCCCACTAGAAGTTCTCCAGGTGGTGGTGGTGCTAATGTCCTCAACTGAACCAAGTTCAAATCCAACAATCTCTGGAGTAATGTTGTGTATGTCATAGGGATTGCCTCAAGCACCTTGTTAGCTGGACGAGTTAGTCTTTGTTGATAGAGTCTTTGCTGATAGTTATTGCGCTGCGGCTGTTGTTGTTGTTGTTGTTGTTGTTGTTATTGTTAATGAACAGGACTTGTTGGAATGGTGACAATTGCCACCTGCTCATAAGATCCCCTATACCCACGGTGTCGCTCCCGAAGATATTACAATCCCCGGTGCAAACATGAACGGTCGGAGATGTTGGAGGTTGAGGTTGAATAGAGTCGCCAGATAGGCATTTTTATCCCGAAGGAAAGGTAATGTTGCATAAACCTGGAAGGGTATGGATAAGACGGTTGCGAACCAAAGAAACTGAGAAAGGGGGTTGGTTACGACCTGGGAAGGTATTAGCACCCAGATCGTCCTTTGTACTCGATGGGATCCACGCTTGATTGTGTTTAAAAGGGGATAGTATATGTGCTAAACTATGTATAAAAGCTAGGGAGAAAAGAATGTGTGTTAGTGCAAAAAGAGAGGGTGAAATGCTCAAGAATGAGGCTTAGAAAAGAAATATGAAAGTGGGGGATGACAAAGAGACTTTTGTTCGATAACTGTTAAGTTATGCCTACATATCCTCTCGTGCAATGAGGAAGTCAGAACATCGTAGTTCGACTCAAAGAGATTGGATGATTTTGACTGTGAACTGCTTGCTTGTTCATCCTCAAGTGTATGACCCGTCTGGCTCGAGTGCTAACTGTCTTGTATTAGACGGAAGAAGCGAGTTCTCGTTTATAGAGTGAGTGTGATGAGAAAAGAATCTCGGAGGAGACGTTTATTGTTTGTTTTTGTGTTTTCAGTTTTTTTTATTGTTTTTGGTGTTTTGCATAGGATAATGAGCTTAAGCCTAAATCAACGGTTGTAAACTCATTATATCCTCCCTGATTAGGGATAATGAGCCTACTTAAGTGTGAGATAAGCATCTAAACTTAATTATCATGATGATATAGGATTAAGATCATTAACCTACTTGTGATTATTAAGTGTTTTTGGATTTTTGTTTAGTGTTAAGTAATGAGTTTAATCTCTAATCAGGGATTAGTGAACTCATTACACCATCCTAAGAGAAGGATGATAAATGAGAACACTTAAGTTGAGGAAGACTCCTCAACTTAATCCATGGTTAGGGACTAAATTCATTATATAACAAGCCTTTATTAAATGGATTTTAATTAACAGGTGGGATTAAAATGTGAGTTTTAAGTTTGTAAGACAACTTTAGGGGGACTTGTCCATTAAACACTAGGGTTAGTCCCTCTTAACCATAAGGAAGAGATGGAACCCTAATGTAAGGCCCAAGTTATAAGCTTAAGTCTTGATCATTATTAAGTGTTTTGATTAAGAGGTGTAAACAAATTAAAGGTTTAACACTGAGGATTAACTTCAATAGCTGAGCTTTAACTTCGGCCAGTGGTGTTTGAATACTTGCAACGTCATCAATCAGAATAGATGGTTGGTCCTCCTTAATAGCATTAATCCCCGGTCCACCATGGTTCGGTATTGGATTCTTTGTGACATTAGAAGGAGGTGCAAAATACAAAGCTTTTGAATCAACTATGTCCTGAACTTTCATGTGCAATGCTCTGCATTTCTCTGTTGTATGGTCAGGTGCATTGGAGTGGAAGGCACATCTAGCATTGACATCATAGTTCCTTGGATGGTTTTGGGGATCTGGTGGAGCCAGAGTCCTCAATTCGATCAGATTGAGCTTCAATAGCTGTGGAAGTAAAACAACATAGGGCATCAGAATGGGATCAATAACCTGGTTGATTTGTGAAGGCCTTTGCTGGAAAGGAAGTTGTTGTTGATTGTTGTTGTTGTTGCCATAAGATCTTTTTTGTTGAGGAAACTGTTGTTGCTGTGGGAAGTGTTGTTGCGGTGGATACTATTGCTGAGGTGCTGGAGCAGGAATGGTGACTGCAGCTACTGATCTTTGCATGTATTGGGGTCTACCTCTGCCCATATGCACTGAGTTGGTCTCACCTGTCCTACGAGGCCCTGAGAAAGGTTTTCTGGAATTGCTATAGCTAGCACCATTGTCAGAGATCTTACCCATCTTCAAAAGACTTTCAATTCTCTCACCAGCTATAACCACATCAGCAAAACTGGTGGAAGAGAAAGCAGCAAGTCGGTTAATGTAGGTTCCTTGCAATGTGTTCATAAACATGTCGCCCATTTCTCTTTCAGACATGGGTGGCTGGACAGCAACAACAAGTTGTCTCCACCTTTGAGCATACTCCCGGAAACTTTCTCCTGAAGATTGAGACATACCCATTAACAAAGTCCTGTTGGGTGCCATATCCATATTGTACTGATACTGGCGTATGAAAGCTTCATCTAAGTCCTTCCAGTTCCTGACAATAGCTCTGGATAGGTGAGAATACCACTCTCTGGATGCCCCAGTCAAGCTATATTCAAAGTAAAACATCCATAGCTTCTCATCCATGGTATAAGCTTTTAATCTTCCTAGAAAAGATTGAAGGTGAGTACGAGGACAGGAGGTACCATTGTATTTCTCAAAGCAAGGTGGTTTGAACTTGTGAGGAATACTGACTCCTTCCACCAAACGCATATCCATCACATCAAATCCCAAAGAGTTTTGGGACTCTAAGGATCTCAGATTCTCAGATATTTCGTCCAGACGACGATCATAAACTTCATCAGCTCCAACACCCAACACTGTAAATTGTTCATCCTGGGGGTCTTCTTGCAGAACACGATCTCCAGTGTTTCTCTGGGTATTTCCAATAACATTAACCTCAGGGTTAATGTGGGGCCCAAACTCTGGTGGATTTGCTTGCGGCTGGTCGCGCGCGTTGTTACTTGTTCCTCCAGTACCAGCATGGTTCTCTTCTGGAGTTTTCCGCTCGACTAACTCCCTTAATCTTTCATGGGTCTGCGCTAGCCCAGTCATCACAACCATGAACTGATTCATCTGAGTCCTCACTTCTGTCCTCACATCAGTCATCTGGGTTCTCACATCTGTCAATTCTTGCTGAAGTTGATCCATCTGTAAGCTCGAAAGGTTGTTTCTGGTCGGATACAGGTGGATGCGGTTGACGGGAAAGACTCTCATGCGAGCAATATTTCCTGAAACAACAGCAAAGTGAGAAAACAACAACAAAACTCCTGCAAAATAAATGATTAGCATGCAATGCAGTATCTCTATTTGTCTTCAGAGGGTATCCAGTTTGGTTCTTTGGTTTTGACCTTCCAGACCTCTGGGAATGATGAAGATGTTGAAGCTATCAAAGCCCATCAGAAAATCCAAGTAATACATAAACCATACATTACAAATGTCAGAATACATAGTTTATGATTACAACAAGTTCCCATGGTGGGTCAAAATACAATCAAGCCAAGAAATACAACAATCAAAACCACCATGGTGAATTAAAGTACAACCAAAATAAAAGTACAAGCAAAAGAAATCAAACATCCAGCCCAAAGTCATCCTCCTTGACTTCTTTCAGGAAAGCATCAGTCACAAGTCCAACTGGATGCTCTGTGATGGTCCTGATAAGAAGGTTTCTGGTTTCAATGGCACTTGTCATCTTATGGTACTTGTCTTGTTCTTTTGATCTCTTCAACCCCGCCCGGAGTTTCAACTCGGATATTTCCTTTTGTGCTGCTAACAGGGCTTCCTGACTCTTCTTCTCATTGGCTTCCAACTGCTCTATCCTAGCCTGTGTCTTCTGATCTTCTTGTAAACGAGCTTCAGTAATCCTGATCCATCTAGCCTGACTCTCTTCTAAGTAATGTTCAGCTCTAGCTTTCTGAATCTTGGCCTTTTTGCAAGCATTCTTCAATACCAGTTCTCCCGCTCGGGCTTTTCTGATGAAGTCCTTTGTCTTCTCTATATTGGTCACAAGTTTGATACGGAGCTTCTCTAACCTCTCAATGTCTAGACGACCGTCATTCCTTTCCAACATGGTATTCTTTAGAGCTTCAGAAAGCTGTGTATTTCTTTCTTTCATCTTCTCAAACTCTTCCAAACTCACTGTAGGTATGGGCTCAACTGTTGATGGCCCTGGTACATCCTCCAGGGTGAATGGCATGCAAGTAAGTTGTCCTCTGATGCGAGACCAATCAATGTACTGAGATGAAGCTATGTTGTTGCACTTACCCAGAATAGCAGTCCCTTTTGTCTGTATATGGTCCAAAGTCCAGGCTGTTTGTCGGATGGTGGCAAGATTATTCAGAATAGCATAGTAAAGGGACTCTGCTAAGTCCTGCTATCTCGGTGGATGTATCAATGCATATCCCAATTGTCTTTTGAAAAGTAAAGGATTGTAGTTGATGTAACCCTTCACTCCAATAAGAGGAACATTAGGATATTGTCGACAGCTTGTAATTATGTCCCTGTCATTGGTGTTCTGAGTACACCACCTGATGTCTTCTGAAGTAAGGGCAATCATCCTCTTAGCCCAATTCCTTGACTGGTGTGGATTCAGGAAAGCTTCCGTCTTCAGCATATGTCTCATCAACCAAGTGTAGAAGAGAGGTGCACAACATCTGACCAGTCTTCCCCTCTGCTTCTCATTTCTCTGATGCACTGAGTAGTAGAAATCTCCCAATAAGGTAGGAACTGGATTCCTGAGCATGAGGATGTGGATGGCATTCTTGCTTACAAACTTAGGCTCGTCTGCAAACAAGATGATACCATATATACTAAGGGCCAGGAGAGCACAAACAGTTTCCCACTGCCCCGTTGCACCATGACTGGTAGCATGAGTGATTAAGAAGTCCAGATGAAGGCCTGGGATTCCAACCTTGGTGGTCATATGCTGATCAATGATGGTTGCTTCCAGATGCAGTGCTTTGGCTATGTCTTCATTCTTTGGAGCAGTCATCTCGGGGTTGAAAGGGATTCCTCTTCTGATAGGGACACCCAACAACATGGAAAACTCTTCCAACAAAGGCCCTATCTGAAAATATGGGAAAGTGAAACAACGGAGAGGAGGGTCATAAAACTGAAGGCAAGTGCGAATCATGCTCCTCTATGATGCATCAAAGTCCATGATCATGTCCAGGATACCACCATAATGTTCTCTGAATAAGGGGACATGATCAGGAGTGAGAAGAGCATGTATCTGCCTGATGCCTGTCAAAGGGTACTTGAAGAAATGGTATGTGATTTTGCTCTTTCTGGTTGAATCCTTGCTGACAATGGGTGCTGATGAAGATAACTGGAGAAGACAAATGAAGAAGATATCTGAAGAAGACAACTAAAGAAGATATCTGATGAAGATGGCTGAGCAGAAGAACAGTCAAAACCAAACCAAAGATGATGTGGATACCCTGTAAAACAAATAGACAAATGTTAAAATGATGCAGTATGATGTATGCTAATGATATGCAAGGGTTTGTGATCAGGTGTTGGATTGTCAGTTGCTTTTGATAGGGTCCATGAGTGTTCAGAAATTCGGATGAAGGTTTGAGAACCAGTAACCAGGTAGGGGACTCAAATAAAGAGTCACAAGTCCAGGGTTTCACAAGATCAGTCCAAAATAGTGTGACCTTAAAAAAAAATCAGTAACAGGGTATGTTGAGGCCAAGGGTTCCTACAAACCTGTAAACAACCCTACCCACTTACAGGTATTGTTCTAGAACAAGGATCCTTAGGTTCAGATCTATTATGAGAAGTGTAAACACTTCTAACCCGGAGGTACAATGTTTACCCTAATCATAAAGAATCCTCCTCTAATTCACCTTAGATGCTGAAGGTCATCTAAAAAGGTCATCCAGACTTAGCAGGCTTCCCAAATAGCCCTAGCACTACAGGAGATCTAAAGCACAGAGTTCTCAAGAAGAAACCCATGTCTGAACCGTGTTTCATTTTCCCGCACCAGACTGAAATGGAATAGGAAAGAATATGAAGCCACTATAATCCTATGTCTGTCACTCAGGCCTTTGTGTTGGACCTTTCTCACTGGAATACCCCTCCCACCAAGGCAAACCAACAAACCGGCACATGATATGATAAAAATGAAATGCATAAAACAGTAAATGAAAGCGATAAAGTTGTACCACCCCAAATTTTCCCTCTTCATTTTAATCATCATATCACATCATATTCATCATGAACATATCACATTCTTAGCATCCTAGCATGGAAAGATGAGGCATAACATTTCTCATGACCTAGAATTAGGCATATGATCATTTGTGGAGGTTCTTGAAGCATCACAAGTTATGACAAGGGGCCCAATGGTTTTGTAAAATTCCTATGAGGGGTCTACATTGAATTTACAATTTCAAGTTCATTTGCAAAAGCTCAGAAGGTTGGAAGATCATCAGGGAATCCAGGCTAAGGCTAAGCTCCTACACAATGGTCCTTAACTAGGGTTTGAGTTTCAAGCATGAAAACCTCAAAACTTTAGCCATTTCATTTGGGCAAAGTCTTTTACATTTTAATAGGATCCTAGGTACCAAATTTGGTGAGAAAATTCCTTGTGGAAGTCAAGTAGTTCTTCAGTTGCTTGTAAATGAAGAAACTGGTCAACTGTGCCTTAGAAAAGTCAACTGTGGGATTTCAAGGGGTCCAACCCAATTTTTCTAGCCAAGGGATGTTCTTATAATGTTAAAAGAGATTTGTCAAGTTCAAAGATCAAGAATCATGAGGTTTTGAGGTGTTTTGCAAAATTGGTGTGAAGTTGGTTATGGAAAATGCCATTTTTGGCAAGTTTTTGCCCTAAAATTCAAGTGAGCATAACTTAATGAAATATTCTTCAAATGGACCAAAGTCAAACATGAAAGTTGGAGATTAAATCCTCCCATTTTCAAAAAGTACAAGTACTTTTTCATAGCCTTCATGGTTATAAAGTTAAGGCCCTCAAAATTTTTGTGAAAATTAGGGCAAAAGTTGATTTTTCACTTGTGCACCAAAGCAAAAAGGTTTGAAACTTAATTTTGAGTATTGGTACATACCAAATGAGGTTCCAATGTTAAAATTCAATTCAAATGGCTCACTTTGCTCCAAGAAATACCTCAAATTCGTGCACAATGAGAAGTTCCTTCCTTAAGTGTAATTTTTGCATGAACATGAAAAGAGTGTGACACTCGCATCCAATGGCCAAGATCTGTTGGATTGAAATAAAGGGTGAGATGGTGAGTGCACATGGGTAAGAGGCAAGGCAATGCATGAGGTTTTCATGAGATCACAAAAAACTTGCCAATTTTGCAAAATCACTCACACTCTCTCTTCTCACGTGCAAATACTCTCATTCTTTCAGCATTGGTTCATGACCTCATATAAAAGCAAATTAGGGTTTTAGAGGATCCAGTTCTCTCTGATTTCATCACTCTCAAGTTTTTGCTCAAATTGCATTTTCATTCGAATCTCCTCACACACTTGCTCTCTTCACATAAAAAATCACAGATCCTTCATCCTTGAGAGCTCAGGATCACAAATCTCTCCATTGTGCAAGCTATTTCTCAAGATCAAGAACCTTGCCATTTCAGGGAAGTTAGCTGCAAAATCTCAGATCCAGCAAGATTCAAGACTCTAGTTGCATTTATTTTGTAACTAGAGTGCATTTGGAGTGGATTGGCATCATTATCTTGGCTTATTACAAGCTATTTCAAGAGCTGCAAGTTCAGGTGAGTTCCAAATCCTCAGATCTAAAAATGAAAATAGTTGTGTGCATTGTAATCCTCTTGTCATGCTGATCATTCTGCTGTTTTTAGATTCAAGTTTAATTCATTATTGATCTTGTTATGTGGATTTGAAATTTCATGGTCCAAACTGTTTGTGTTCGATCTGGGAATTTCTTTGATCCAATGAGAATTTCAGTGTCATATTTGGATCCAGGATGGTTCAATGATCTAATATGGAGCTTCTTATTCATTTTGATTGCATTTTGTTCATGTTGTTAGTTTTCCGGTGCCGGAGCCCTAGCTCCGGTCACCGGATTCTGGAAAATGTATTTAGGGTTTCTGGAGGTTGAAGATAACTTCATCACCATTGGATCAGTTCATCTCAACGTGTGATATGGTGCCACCTCAATTAATGAGGCCTCCTCCCAATCACATGCCATTTCTTTTATATTTTGTTTCTGATTAATCCAAATGTTACTCACCTCATGTTAATTAGTGTGTTCTCTCACTATGAACCTATCAATCTGCCACGTCAATTAATGAAGTGAAGTCCAGGATGCGTCTATTTAATCTGATGGCTTGTGTTTTTTCCTCATTTTCCCTGAATTTCCACCCTATATGTTATGTACTTGCGCAGATTGGGTGGGCTCAAACTGCTATCCGCACCCCCTTGCCATTGGGCCCATTTCATTTCAACTGGATCCTTTACTCTTCTCACCTCCCAGCCTCATTCTTTTATTTCTTTTTTCCTTTTGTTTCTTTTTAATTTCAGTTTTGCTTTTTGATTTTTAAAAATACTTCTAAGTGTCCAAAAATTCTGAATTAATTCATGGTTGTTCATTTGAGTTTTCTTTAATTTTCCATATTTTTCTTTTCCATTTATTTTTAATAGCCACGTGTCAATTAATTCCCTCATTTAATTCCTTCTTGTGCATGTTGTCTTGTCCAATTTCCATATTGATCATCATTTTGAATTTCTTGTTGGTTCTTTTTGCTCTGGATTCATAAGAAAATGTAGTTCATGTGTGAATTTTGTCCTGATTTTTAGAAATTTGTTCATTGGGTTTTGGTCTTTGACTTGTGATGGAAGTTTCTTAACCCTAATTGTTGTTTGAGCCCTCTTTTGACTTGCATAGCTTCTGAATTTCTTCCTATCCTTTTGGCATGTTGTTATATCATGATTGAAGACCTCTTGTTCAAAGTTGTGGAATTTTTGGGTTCATTGTTGATTTGATTTGAATTTTTGTTCTTAACTTGTCCCATTTTGCTTCTTTTTGATCATAAGTCTTCTCATTGGCTTAGAAGGGCACTTGTGCCAACTTCTTCATCTTATTTGGGGTCTCCTTAGGGCATTGACACCTTTCTGATCTTGGTTTAGGGTTTGTGTTTTGAAAGTCTTGTGTTTTGCTTATCTTTGAAGTTCATCCTTTCTTTTGTACATTCACCTCACTTCTTTGCTCCTTTCTTCCTATAAGTTGTTTGTTTAGCTTTGTGTTTCTCTTCTCTTCATCTCTCTTGCTTCTTAAGCACTTATTTAACTTGATTTGGTTATGGTCTTGTGCCTTGAGTTCATGTTTTGTGTATTTTTGCTTTGCATCTTCTTAAGTTCACTTTGTTTTGCCATGTGTTTCATGTTGCTTCATAATTGACTTGTATGCTTCTTTTCTCATTCTTGTTACTTGCATTTGCATTGAGCTTTTGTATGTATGACTTCACTTCTGTTTGCATGATGTTGGGATGTCATTTTGTTTATTTTTCTTTGCTTATATGCTTGTGTTGCTAACCTTTTCAGGGGCTATGGTAAGTGAGAGGTGTGGATGTGATTCCCACATCTCCAAATCTCATCTCTTCTCTTCTTATTCTTATTAATGCTAACCTTTAATTGTTGGGCTTAGGCCTTACTTCTTTTCTCTTCTATTCTTTTCTCTTCTTTTTCTTCCCTTTCTTTCTTCTTCTTTAGGATAGGATTCAAACCTCACTAACTTAGGTTCATCCATGCATGACAACTTTTAGGATTCTAGTCTCCTTTAGATTTTTCACCTTTTGAGATCCTTTTGGTGCTCTCTCTCTTCTCATCTTCAAACTTAATTTTTAATCCATTCTAATAAATGTTGAGTATTTTCATGTGACATGAGACTTTGCTATGAGATGCTTGCATGCGTTCCGTTTCGGGGCGAGGTGTAAGTCATCCCTCGTGGTGGATAGGTCTTAGCATGAGATTACTTCACAAAGAAATGCATAAAAAACAGTTCTTAACATAAAATCACAAAAACACTTAATAAATGTTAATAGGTCAGTGTGTCTGAGCCTTTACTTGTGGGACTAGATTTGGGGATTTCCTCCATAGATAGGTGTGCCTCTTGCGCATTCCATTTCGGGATGATGTGAGACGTACATATCCCAGTGAGTAAGACTTGGGTACACTTACCTATGCAAACTTCAAAATAGAAAACTCATAAAAAACACTGAACAAACAATAAGCGTCTTTCCTTCGGGAATTCTTTTCTCATCTCATTCGCTCCGTACGCGAACTTGCTCCTACTTGTCATTTTGCAAGACGGTTATGCACTCGTCGTCCGAGTCTGCAAAACCTGAGCATTGGCATAGGCAGTTCAAGCCTTAATTCACAAGCGAGTTCTTTTCTACCCCTAGTTAGGGGAACTACGGCGACTCTGATCCTCATTGTCCAGACGAGGTACGTAGGCAGTGGGGTAGGGCCCGTTCGAGCACAATCTTTATTTTCCCTACATTTTTCCTTTTCATTTCCTCTCTATTTCCCTTTTCTTTTCTTTTATCCAGTTTCAGTTTTAGTTTTGCAGCAACTTTCATTTCTTCACCCTTTGAAATAGTTTCTTTGCAAGCGTGGATCCCGTCGGGTACGGCAGACGATCTGGGTGCTAATACCTTCCCAGGTCATAACCGACTCCCGAACTCATTCTCTTTGGTTCGCAGGACCCGTGTCCTTCCTTTTCTTTTCTTCTGGTTTGTGCAGCATTACCATTCCCGTTCCTTCGGGATAAAAATGCCTGGCTGGCGACTCTATTCTTTTTCCACGCCACTTTCGCGTTTGTACCAGGATGGAAATCCGGGGAGCGACAAAAGTAAATGAAATAAATAAAAATGTACAGAAATAAATAAATAAAGCAAAAACAAAATCACACATAGCACATAACACCCCCATAAACACAAATCAAACAAGCACTAGGAGAAACCCACAAGAGAACCAGAAGCCCTGGTTTCAAAGCTCCCCAACACAGTCGCCTAGTTGTCGCTCCCGAAGAGTTTACAATCCCCGGTGCAAACGCGAACGGTCGGCGATGTTGGAGGTTGAGGTTGAATAGAGTCGACAGCTAGGCATTTTTATCCCGAAGGAAAGGTAATGCTGCATAAACCTGGAAGGGTATGGATAAGACGGTTATGAACCAAAGAAACTGAGAAAGGTGGATTGGTTACGACCTGGGAAGGTATTAGCACTCAAATCGTCCGTCGTACTCGAAGGGATCCACGCTTACTTGATTGTGTTTAAAAGGGGATATTATATGTGCTAAATTATGTATAAAATCTAGGGAGAAAAGAATGTATGTCAGTGCAAAAAGAGAGGGTGGAATGCTCAAGAATGAGGCTTATAAAAGAAAGCTGAAAGAGGGGGATGACAAAGAGACTTTTGTATGATAACTATTAAGTTATGCTTACGTATCCTCTCGTGCAATGAGGAAGTCAGAACACCATAATTCGACTCAAAGAGACTGGATGATTTTGACTGTGAACTGCTTGCTTGTTCATGCTCAAGTGTATGACCCGTCTGGCTCGAGTGCTAACTGTCTTGCATTAGACGGAAGAAGCGAGTTCTCGTTTATAGAGTGAGTGTGATGAGAAAAGAATCTCGGAGGAGACGTTTATTTTTTGTTTTTGTGTTTTCAGTTTTTTTATTGTTTTTGGTGTTTTGCATAGGATAATGAGCTTAAGCCTAAATCAAGGGTTGTAAACTCATTATATCCTCCCTGATTAGGGATAATGAGCCTACTTAAGTGTGAGATAAGCATCTCAACTTAATTATCATGATGATATAGGATTAAGATCATTAACCTACTTGTGATTATTAAGTGTTTTTGGATTTTTGTTTAGTGTTAAGTAATGAATTTAATCTGTAATCAGGGATTAGTGAACTCATTACACCATCCTAAGAGAAGGATGATAGATGAGAACACTTAAGCTGAAGAAGACTCCTCAACTTAATCCATGGTTATGGACTAAATTCATTATATAACAAGCCTTTATTAAATGGATTTAAATTAACAGGTGAGATTAAGAAGTGAGTTTTAAGTTTGTAAGACAACATGAGGGGGACTTGTCCATTAAACACTAGGGTTAGTCCCTCTTAACCATAAGGAAGAGATGGAACCCTAATGTAAGGCCCAAGTTATAAGCTTAAGTCTTGATTATTATTAAGTATTTTTATTAAGAGGTGTAAACAAATTAAATGTTTAACACTGAGGATTAAAGTTATACACTCCATCCTAAGATAAGGATGCAGGCATAACCCTAATTCAAAGTCCTAAAGCTTTAAGTGTTTAGCCTCTGATTATGAGAATAGAGACTCAAGGAGACTCAAAGGTAAGAGACTAGGGGGACTATATACAACCCTAAAGTTATCATGCTTGGATATCCAATTGTTTGTGAGGCATAAGAGAAAATCTTCAGGAGGCCACCAAGGAAGAAGAAGCAGATGAAAAAAGAAGGAGAAAGAGAATAGGTTACTTACTTCATGAAGAAGATAAGTAACCTAAAAGAAATAAAGTAAGAAAGAGAGGGCACAAGTGAAACAAATTCACTTCAAATACAAAGAATAATGCATATGAAGAGATGAGAAGAGGTGGGATGTGAAGGCAAATCCACATCCAAAAACAACTTACCACAAGCCCCTGAAATGTTAGTATGAATGCATAAGATGCAAAGCAAAAGGAAATGAGATGAATAAAGATGCAAAGACCAAAACCAGAAGTGTAAACATGATGCAAATGTGTTATGAGATGATGCAAAGACATACATGATGCATATGAATGTTCATACAAGAGATGTGATGCAAAGGAAGCATGTTAGAAACATGAAAACACATGGATACATATGGAATGTAATGAATGCAAAACATACCAAATGAATGAGGAAATGATCAAGCAATTTTCAAGCATGTCTTAAGATGTCTAGGATGTCATACAAATGCTTGAAATGTCATGGCAAGTTCATATGATTGATGATATGCAAAGATGAATGCAAATGAACATGAGAAATTAGGGTTTTAAGACAACATGAGATGCACATGACCAAAACAGAAGCATATATCATGACAAAAATTTGAAATTGAACTCAAACAAACCCTAAACTCATACAAGATCACACCCCAAAGGAGAAGGTCAAAAGCTTAACCTAGTGAAAGTTATGAATTTCCTAAGTTAACTAGGGTTTTTGGGTGATTCTAAAGGAAAAATGCAAATCAAATTGAAAATGCAATGCAAAATCATGAGATAAATAACCTAGATACTAGATGCAATATGTGAAACAATGAAAAAGAATCAAGTTCAAACTCATCATTGTTGATCAGAAATGATTTTTTCAAGTTAGGGTTAGAAAACATGATTTTTATGAACCCTAATTCAAAGAAAATTGTGAAAGTATGATCAAACCTAAAAAGAAATTTGTATGGTGAGTTTGTAAATTATTCTAAATGTGTGAGAATGCTTCATGATTCTTTTTGTGATTTTTAGAAACCTAAATGTATTTTTAATTAATTAAAATCAATTAATTAATTAAATAAAACATTTAAATGATTTAAAAATACTTTTTAATGCAAAAATTAATATAAAAAATGTTTTTGAGTTAAGAAAAATATTTAAAGTGAAAATGCAGAAAATGAGATTTTTTAAAGTGATTTTGCTATTTTAAAATAAATATGGAAACAAATGCAATAAAAAGAAATAAAAATCAAATAAAATGAGAAGTCAACCAATCTGATGGTCCAAGTTTGAACTGGGATTGACTGCGCGCGTGATCCTAAGGTTCAGATTGAATCTGGCTAATTAATCTTAATTAATTTAATTAATTGGATTAGGGTTTAAGTGAAATGATTCTGCCCTCCACACACGCGGGTAACAAAATCTTATGGCCCAAATTCAAACTAACCTGATTAACCTTAATCTCAACCCTAATCACTCTCAGGTGACCGGAGTAAGCTCCGTTCATCTTCTCCGGTCACCCTTTCTCCCTATCTCCCTCAAAACCCCATGAAAATGCATCAAACTCTCTAGAATGCATCATTAAACAACATTAAACACAAATCCAACAACACAATTCATTTATATTTCACTGAATTCATGAATCGAAGAAAAACGGAAAAACGTGAAAAACTTTCAGAAGCTAAATACATGCTTATTTTCCACTCATTTTCAAAACCAAACACATCACAATGATCAGTGAAACATGTAGATTGATATTGTAACTTAAAAAACAAGTTCTGGAAAATTTGTTCTTGGATGATACCTGAGATGAAGCTTTCTCAATCTGAACTTTCTGGCCCCTTCTTTTGTGCAAAGCCACTCCACTTGACCCCCTGATGCTTCTGAAAGGCTTAGATGGAGTTTATATGAGCTGGTTTATGAGGTTTGGTTCTGATAACTCAGAAATCGTATTTTTTTGGGAGTGTTTCAGGCCATTGTAATGGTTGGTTTCTGTTCTATAGGTTATGTGGAGATGATTGGTGAAGGAATTTTTGAGTTTTGATGGTTGTGTTGAGAGATTCAAAGGAATGAAAGTTTTGGGGATTTTTGTGATTATGAGCTTCTTGCTTGTTTCAGGCTTGTGTGTGTTGTGTTTTGTGTTGCTTGAGGTTTGTATAAGCCAATAGGAGTGATCAGAAGAGTTGGTGTGGCATCGTGTGATTGGTATGGGCCAAGTTGCAAAAAAGTCAAAGAATGTGTACTTGAGGCATGACACGGGTCAGAGGTTGTTTCAAGGGGTGTCTTTCCTCAAACAACTTCAAGGAGAGCCATGGGATTGCTTGTGATGATCTGGATGGCTTGATGCAAGAGATAGCATGTGTTTTGCAACTTTCCCCCTTTGAGAATTTTGTGAAAATGACTTATAGAAACTTGTGATCCAAGGCATGATTTTGGTCTTGAAATGTTGCATTATCATGTAATGAAGCTTAGAAGTGGATTAGAGGTCATTAGAAGTCTTGAAACTTGATTTTGCAAAAATCCCTCTCTGGCATGAACTTGAAAATTATAGGATTTTTCCCAACTTTGAAACACCATATCTTGAGTTCTAGGATGAATCAAGAGGAGTTCTTATACTTTTTGAAAATAGGAAGATCCAATCTACAACTTTCATGTTTAAGGATTTTTCATTTAAAGCATTTTTTATCAAGAAAGAGGAGGTTGAAAATCTTTCCCAAAATGGAAAGTTTCCATTACAAGTCATGTCCAAAAATGGAAAGTTTGCAAATGGCTTGAAATTCTTCAACCTTGTGAACTTCTAACCACTTCTAAGATCAAATAAAGATTATAGAACCTCAATTTGATGAAAATGATTCTTTGGTTCCATTGTTGGGGGCCTCAGATGCCCTGATTCTGACATTTCTTGCACAACAAGTCATCAGTTGATCAGATGACTTCCATAATGAGTTTCTTCATCAAATTTGATACACATTCTCCTTATAAAATATTAAAACCAATGGAATCAAGAATGACCAAAATCAATAATGAACTTTGGGGAGCATATTATGATCATGTGACATGGACTCTCTTGGCATGCTTCAAGACCTTTGAGATGGCTCAGATCACTTCTTGGATTCTCCTGATCACAAACCCTAGCTATGCAACTTATGCAGTGAAATAAACTATACAATGTGAGATGATATGATTATGCAATGCAATATGAAATATCATAAGCCATGGTGTGAGAAAAAGTGAGGGCAAATTTGGGGTGTTTACACACGGCCTCGGCCTCGGCCGTACACAACATTAGTTTCTCCCTCCCTTCTCCTTGGAGGTCCATTAAAAGCTTTTCTGACACCATTTGAGCTACCTGCACCGCTGTCTTGGATCTTCCCCATTTTTAGCAAAGTTTCAACCATTTCTCCGGATATCACAATGTTGTTAAACTTTTTTCTGAACAAGACGCCAGTCTCTCAATAAACACACCTTGCAATGTTCCCATAAACATATCTACCATTTCATTCTCTAACAAAGGATGTTGCACTCGAGCAGCAAGCTGACGCCACCTCTGGGCGTACTCTTTGAACCCTTCTTTAGCACTCTGAGACATTGTCTGCAACTGGGTACGATTTGGAGCCATATCCAAATTATACTGATACTGTTTTACAAACGCCTCAGCTAAATCCTTCCAGCTTCGAACATTGACTCTGCTTAGCTTCATGTACCATCCCAAGGAAGCTCCTATAAGACTATCCTGGAAGTAATACATCCACAGCTTCTCATCATCTGTATGCATAACAATCCTTCCCACAAAAGACTGAATGTGAGTTTTCTGGCAAGCCGTTCCGTTGTACTTATCAAAAGTAGGGACCTTGAACTTGTAGGGAATTCTCACCCCTGGCACTAAGCCCATATCAGTGATGTCAAACCCTAGAGAACTCTGAAATTGAATGGCGCGGATTTGCTCAGCCATTTCTTCAAATCTCCTATTCATGTCAATCCCCTGACCTTTTGCCTCATCCAGCAAAGTGAATTGTTCATCCTGCCCATCCATTTGCATGTTATGCACTCCATCATTGATAATAGTGACCCCTGGTTGCACCACAGGGATTTCAACGTGACGGGCTCCAGCCCCATTGCGATTACCTCCATTTGTTGTCCCATTGTTCCTAGCCTGATTGTTCTCTACCAGTTCGCGCAAGCACTCTCGCGTTTAGCCCATCCCAGTCATGAGGGTCATGAAGTTGTCCATTCTTGTCCTTAAGTCAGCCAAATCCGCTTGCATCTGGTTCATTGCTCTCTCTCTCTCTATGTTCACTTTTGTAGGGTATATGTGTACAGATGACTGTCTCTGAACCTTCTTGGGAGGTATAGTGCCTGAATTTGACATAAACGTTAGAAAACGGATGAATCACCTGCAAAAAAAACAAACATGTTATATGCAATGCAACCTTCATGCTTTCATTATCAAGGTTTCATTGCAACCTTCATGATTTCATTATCAAGGTTTCATTGCCCCCCAGTTCTGGTATCTCATGAGGAATCCAGATGGCCTTTGGGAGTAACCTTTTATGAACATTTCTTTCACTGTTTCCACACCATTTCCACAACCAAACTAGGAAAAGAAGCATACAGCCCAAAGAGTCTGACAAAATAAAGATGCAATAAGACAAAGGCCCTAAGGCACAAACAACATCCCCATAGGGTTTCAAGTCTTACAAAGCACAAAATACAGTAATCAAAATAGATCCCTACAACAATTTTGTAGGTGATCAGAAATACAAAGGAAATAAACTAGAACTCCAAGCTATAAGAAGACTTTGGATCCTCCTCTACAAGTCCCATCTCTACTCGAGTTCTCTTCACATTTTCTCTTCTCCTGAGATCTGCTATCTCTTTCAGAGCCTCATGCAGCTACTGAGACACCTCATGTTGCCTCCTGTAAGCCTGTTCTAACTTTTATCCTTGAGAAACAGTCTGTAGTTTGAACATCTCTTCCTTTCTCTTGTACTCTGCTTGATCTTGCTCTCTTTGCCCATACACCCAGGTGAGAGATTGTCAAGTATCCCTGAGAGTTTTCTTGTTTTTATTGAACAGTTCTTCTCTCTTGATGTCCATAAACCCTCTTCTCTAGAAGTAAGCCTCCCTTTCTGCCATCTCTTTGTTCTTAGCCTCTTGTTCTACCTGTACTTTGTGCAGCTTCTCTTCTATAGTCAACTTGGAGAGAGCTAGTTGATGATGCAAGCTAACCATTTCTGTATGTTCCAACTTCAACTCTTTCAGCTGAGCCTCAAGTCTTTGATAATATTCTAAAGGAATAGTGCTTGGTGCTACAGGGATCTGTGAAATTATTTCCTTTGGGTAGAGAGGAAGCTTCAAAGAAAAAGGCAATAAAGTAATCTTGACACGCTTCTTCAACCACGTTGCAAAGGGTTCATATATGTTGGGATCTACTCTCCTAAACTCCTTCTTTCCCTTTTGAGTCCTGATATCCCAAGCTTGGAATACCTGGATGGCCATGTCAATATTCCCCTCAATAGGAAGATACAAAGACTCTCTCACATCCTCATCAGAAGGGAGTTCTCTCAAAGGATATCCAAATTGCCTTCTAGCCAGCACTGGATTGTAATTGATCATTCCTTTCCTTCCAATCAAAGGAACATTGGGAAACCAGTTACACCTTAAAATCATCTCCTTTCCTAACACATCCCTATCATACCCCCAGCTTATATCACCTGCAATCAACCCCATCAATCTACGAGACCATTTCCATTCTCCCCTCAAATCCTTGAAGGGCCCCACCTTAGGCAATTGTCTTGCAAACCAGTCATCAAAAAGAGGCACACAACATCTCACATGACCTCCCTTCTTTTCATTCTTATAGTGAACCCCATAATGAAAGTCACCTAACAAGGTAGGTGTGGGATTCCTTCTGAAGAAAATGGCAATAGCCTCCAGGCTTACCATCCCTTGATCACTTGGGAAGAAACTAATTCCATAGACCATCAAAGCTAAGAGTACATTGAACTGTGCCCATTGATCCTCTTGGGCATATACCAAGGCTTCCTGAATCAGCATATTGCAAGACAACCCCTTCCATTTGCTACTGCTCAAGCCCTGCTCTACCCTGCTTTGAGGCAAATGACACCTTTGAGCAATCTCCTCTTCCTGAAGTACTCTCCATGAGTTGTAATAAGGTTGTCTTCCACTAATGGGGATATGCAACAAGCTAGCAATGTCTTCCAGTGTAGGTGCTAAGACATAATCTTGGAATACAAAAAAACGCAATGGAGCATCATAGAACTGAAGTAGAGTATGAATGCTATCTCTTTGGTCTTCTGTTGGCTTCTCCATGTACCTGAGAATCTGCCCAAATCTGGCCTGGAAATCTCCTAAAATCTTGTCATTCATCAGACCCTTCAGCTGGTGTAGTTTCTTCACCTCTGGTTGTGGAAATGTGTAATATGCATTATTATTTTTGAGAGCTGTGATGCTTTCCATCTGGATGTGAGAAGTTAACAGATACCATAACAAGGTATGTAAATATAACCTGAAAAATGAAAACACTAAGATGTTAAGGATGTTATGATATGATGCAGATGCAGATGCAAGTATGATCAATCTGGAACTGTCTGGGTGTTGTTTGCAAGAGTCAAGTTATCACAAACTATAAGTCCTCTGAATAACAGCCCATATACACTTGGATGAATCACAGATATCCTCAGATCAAACTACCAAACCATCTAGATCAAGAACTCCACAGGTCAAAATATCATATCAACTCGTAAGACTGTACTGGCAGTGGATATGATGAGGTTAAAGGGTTCCTGCAAACCTGTAAACCCCTCCCAATCTCACAGGTATGCTCCGGGTCAAACATCACGGACTCTCAAAGCCGAATAGCAATAATACTTTCACCATTTCCGAGAAATGGCTCATGAACAAATCAGGGAATTGGTTTAGCAACATGTACTACTCAGGGAGGTCTCAGCTGAGTCCGGGAAAAACAAGCATCCCTTATAAGTCCCCAACTTCAAGCGCTGAAATCGAGAAACAATAGCACATTCATCCTGAAGGGTACAATACTACCGTCATACGACCAGATGCTTTTAACTGAGTTCATATAAAAGAACCAGGCCATCCTATGCGAGTCCCCAGTGGACCCTCAGGTGCGAATGGGTTTGCCACAGAATGTGGTCTGCCACTGTCACCGCTAGAGAGGGTTGTTTCCACAAAGTTTCTCAATGATCGGTCCCCATCCGCACATAACTATCAAGGTTATGTAATGAAGTAGGGAAGATCCCTATATCAAGACACTTCCAAGACGGTCGCAAATCTGGGTGTGAACGTACTAATACCCCCATGACAAGATGACATAGGGCCAAAGTGATTGTCCATGCTAAATCCTATGGTGCACTCAAGCCGGGTATTTGGCTAGTCTCATCTCACCACACACAAGTAACATCCAAGTCCCGCCAAACAAAAAACCAGTCCAGACAGTCCAGTATAATATATGATGCATGAAAATAAAATACTGAAAACTGTAAATAAAGCTGTAAATAATACTATAAATAAACAACAGTAACATATACACACAACAACAAACAATCAACACCCAATAAACCAGAAACAAACAAGCGCTAGGAGAGACTCTCAAGGGAACCAAAGATACTTTGGTTAGGAGGTCCCCAACAGAGTCGCCAGCTGTCGCTCCCTGGATTTCCATCCTGGTACAAACACGAAAGTGGCACGGAAAAGAGGTAGAGTCGCCAGCCAGGCATTTTTATCCCGAAGAGACGGGAATAGTAATGCTGCACAAATCAGAAGAAAAGAAAGGAAGGACAAAGGTCCTGCGAACCAAAGAGACTGGGTTCGGGAGCCGGTTACAACCTGGGAAGGTATTAGCACCCCAGATCGTCCGCCGTACCCCAAGGGATCCACGCTTGCAAAGAAACTGTTTCAAAGGGTGAAGAAATGAAAGCTGCTGCAAAAGAAAAGGAACTGGAGCTGGATAAGAAAAGAAAAGAAAGGGGGAAAATGTAGGGGGGAAAATATTGTGCTCGAACGGGCCCTACCCCGCTGCTTACGTACCTCACTTGACATGAGGATCAGAGTCGTCGTAGTTCCCCTAACTAGGGGTGGAAAAGATTGCTTGTGTCTTAAGGCTTGAACTGCCTATGTCAATGCTCAGGTGTTGCAGGCTCGGACGACGAGTGTGTTACCGTCTTGCAAAGTGACAAGTAGGAGCAAGTTCGCACGTAGAGAGTGAAGGTGATTATAAGAGAATTCCCGAAGGAGACACTTATTACTTGTTTGTGTTTTTTAGGAGTTTTTATATGAGTGTGGCACAAGGAAGTGAAAGTAAAGCCTTTTCTAAGGAACATGTCCTCATTACCACATCCTAAAATAGAATGAGTAACAAGTCCTTCAAGAATGAGGAAGATCCTCAAACTTGTTTCCAAAGATTAGGATTTAAATTCACTAACTTGTTTGTATTACTAAGTGATTTTATGAATTAAAGTGAAGAAGTGTTTTTTATGCTTTTCTTTGAGAGAGTGACCAAAGGGAGAAGTCATCTCAACTATTATTAATGTTTTAGATTTTATATGAAGATGAGAGAGAGAGAGCACCAAAAGGATCTCAAAGGTAAGAACTAACGGGGAAATCTAATCCTAAAGTTATCATGCCAAGGTGATCCTAAGGTTAATGAGGTTTAAACTATCCTAAGAAAGGAAGAAGAAAAGAAAAGAAGAAAAGAGGAGGAAAGAGGTTAGAGAACAACTTACTCTTATAAAGGATATAAGTTGTTTCTAAAGGGGGAAAAATAACAAGTTGAAACACAAGATGGCATAAGGCACATCAACAAATAAGAAACAAAGTAAGAGAGGAGACAAATAATTGAAATGTGGATAACATCCACACTTCACTTACCATTAGCCCATGTAATGGTTAGTACACACTTAAATGAACAAACTTGAACCAATTGAAATGTAAGCAAACCGCAACATCAACTCTACTCACAAAAACCAGAAGCAAAAGCATCTATTTATTGCACTAAGACCCAACAATCAAAGCAAAACAAGCAAGAGTTAAAGCACACAAACTATTACCAAGCTTCACAAGCTCTTATAAAGAAACAAAACACAAATGGAGCACAAAGGACCCAACAAGTTAGACAAGCACTAAGAAACACAAGACCAGAACCTTATCAACACAAAAATGGGTACAAACAACACAAAAGCCCAAGAAAAAGATCATACAAGTTCAATCATGAACATCACAAGAATGAGAAGTGAAGTGGACATGCATATAAGTGTAAGAACAAACAAATGATCATCCAATCAAAGCAGAAACATCACTTGAAAACCAGGAGCTAAATCATGTCAAAATGTGCCTAAGAAACATACAAACTCAAGCATAGGCATCATGGAGAGTAAATGAACAAAGAAGGTGAGATGAACATGCATACCTTTGTGAGAAACTTCAAAGACAAGTAACACAAAACCTTTCAAAGTACAAACACTAATCAAGGACCAGGCACCTATCATCATACAAAAAGAACTCTAAACAACCTATAGGAGTTGGCACAAGTGCCCTCCTAGCCTAAGAACTAGTCATGCAACAAGATGAAACAAAAACTAGGGCAAGCATACATGAAAATTCAAATCAAATCTGAAACTCATTCAAAAATTCTACAAATAAACTCAAATGTTCATTAATCAAATGATAACATCATGCCAAAAGAGCAAAGTTAGTATCAAAAGCAAACTAGGTCAAGGGACCTCATGAACACAAACTAGGGTTTTGAAACTTCATGCTCAAGTCAAATGCCAAACCTATTCATGAAAGCTTCTAAAACTCAGGATAAAAATCAACAATAAACTACATCCTAATATGAATCAAATAAAAAAAGAACCAACTCAAAACTCAAATTGATGGTCAAGATAGAAAATCCATAAGTCAGCATGTATTTAAAAAGAATTAAAAACAAATAATAAAAGTGAAAATTAATTCCTACGTGGAAAATAAAAATAAATGGAAAATAAAAATATAAAAAATTAAAGAAAATTAAAATCATCCCTCATGAAGTTTTTTAGAATTTTTATGAACTTCTAACTATTTTTAAAAATTAAAAATCAAATTGAAAATAAAGTGAAATAAAAATGAAATGGAAATAAGCCAGGGGTGCAGTCAGTAAAGAAATCAGTTCAAATTAAATGGGCCAGAAAGAGAGGGAGGTGCTATTAGCAAGGGAGGCCCGCGGGTCTGTACAGGTTCACACCTGTTATAGTGGAAATTCAAATAAAAGCTGGAAAAATAATAAGCCAATGGATCAAATGAGCGCACCAGATCAAGTCAACAAAACCCTAAGTCAACCAAACAACACGCCAGCGTGTGTGCAAATGATAGTTATGGTGTGGTGCGCAACACAAGGTTTAATTCAGATTTAAAATATAAAATGAAGTCACATGAGAGGGAGCATACCATTTTAATGCGCTGGCATTGTACAAACCGTTCAGATAAGAGATCTAATGGCTAGAAGCTCATCTTCTTTGTTTCAAATATTTCCAGAATCCGGTGACCGGAACTAGGGCTCCGGCACCGAAAAACTCAAGCACATGAACACAACCACACAGAAATGGCTAATAACCTCCAGATCTAACAAGTAAACCATGTTGAACAAGAATATACACTTAGATTTTCAAATAGATCAAAGGCCAGTGCAAATCGAAGGAAACAATATTCATACATCAAACTGCAATTCACTCATACACCTTCATTTCTCAACCAAAATCTAAACAAATTGTATCAATGAGTTCAGTGCATCACAAAGATCATTTAACACACAACAAATTTAAGATCCAGATCCACGAAATTTACACTTACCTGAAACTTGCAGTGTTCAAATTAGCTTGAAATAGACCTCAAAGAGATCCAGATATTCCTCCTTAAGCTCCTCCTTGCAAAATAAATGCAAGAGAGTGATTGAATTGGCCTGGATCTAGAGTTTCAACCTCAACTGCACCTATCTTGCACTTGATGAAATCTTGAGATTCAACTTCAATGAGTGATGGATTTGTGATCCTTATGCTCCCAGGATCAAGAATATATAAAGAAAATTGGAAATGGATGAGAGAACTATGAGATTCGAAGGAAAGTGCAAAGAGATCCAAGAATATATAATTTCACCCTTGCTTTCACATGATGAAGTTTCATGTTGCCCTTGATTCTTGAGTGAAATGATCTGGGCCCTTGGATATTGGTAGCATGCTTTGTGGATGATCATGCACTTTTGCATTTGGTTGAATAACATGCATCCCATGCACGAGTTCTCTAATTTCTCTTGAGCCAAAAGCTTCTCAAGTCATGCATTGTGATGTAGTAGCTCAATTTTTTCCATAAAACACTTTAGAATCAAAATCCACAAGCTTTTGCACCTTGGTATAAACTTGAAAATATGGTAAACTTCCAAAACTATGTGAACTTCCATTTGCCATAACTTGCAAACCATGAGGGCTATGATCACGTTCTTGTACTTTTTAGAAATGGGAGACAATTTTATACAACTTTCATGTCCAAAAAAATTTCATTTGAGGTCATCTTGGTTGTGAAAGAAAGCTTTGAAGATTAGGGCAAAACTTACCAAATTTGGAAAGTTTAGTTACATGCCATATGCCAAAAATGGAAACCCTTGCCAAAACCCTAAATTCTTGACTTTTTAATTTTTCAAACCTCTTTTATGTCCTTAAGAACATCCCTTGGCTTGAAAAATAAGGTTGGACCCCTTGCATTGCCACAATTGACTTTTCAAATAATCAGTTTGACCAATTTCTTCTTATGCAAGTAACTGATGAAATGACTGTCTTCCTCAATGAATTTTCTCACCAAATTTCATCCATAGCATTCAAATATTATATGAAGGAATTTGCCCACATGAAATGGCCAAAGTCACAAAGAATCCCTGCTTGAACATGAAACCCTAATTTGGAGACCATTTGTGTAGGAGATTGTTCCTCCTTGGATCATCTGATAATCTCCCAACCTTTTGGGCTCTTGTAAAGGATCTTGAGCTTGTATATGGCCTAGAGATACTTCATAGAACTTGGACAAGGTCACTTGATCTCTTGTTTTTACTTGTAAGGCTTCAAATGCACCAATGATTGATCATATGCCTAATGCTAGAACATGAGAATGTTATGCTTCATTTTTCTATGCAAAAATGCTAAGGATATGCCATGCTTATGAGGATTATGATATGATGATGATGCTAGAAAGAAGATGGCAAATTTGGGGTGTTACACTCTTTACTAAGGTTGTTCTCATGTAAGTTGAAATCTAGATTGTTTGATCCTTTTATTGTTCATAAAGTGTTTGTGATTGGTGTTGTAGAAATATAGGACACTAAAGATTCTCACATTTTTTATTGTGAATGGCCAAAGATTAAAGATTTATACATGTGGTGAGATACCGGTTGAGAAGGTGTCTCTTGTACAAATAGAGTCTTAGAAGTAAAAGTCAAGCTAATGACTTTACATAAGCACTTAATGGGAGATAACTCATCCGATTTTTTTTCTTAAACTTTTGTATCAACTTCAATTTCATATTATCTCATTTAATAGTTTTCTATTTTGTAGTATGTTGTTGATGAAGAGTTGTGCTAAAAAGGAGTAAAAAATAGAAAGAAAAAAAGAAAAGTTGGAAGAAATTGGAGAAAATAAGAGAATCGCTACCGAATTTCTCGCTATCACAATGACCCATCGTGGTTGCATTGGAGATGCATCACATTTGTGATACTTGCATTGTGATCGCGATGTGAACACTACCGAGAGACATTGCAAAATTAATCGTTAGGAACTAACTGTTTGCATCGCGGTTGTGATGTAAGGAATTATGGTCGCAATAGGCTTGATACATGACCTATAAATTGGAATTTGAGGTAACTTTTGTGTACATCATTTTTCACATCTCTCCTTCTAATCTAAAAAGATCTTTATAATCAGTTTCTTATTAATTTTTCTTGCATTTTTCTGGTGTTTAGTTGTTCTACAGAAAAATGGATCCTAAAAGAAGCTAATTTTTCCAGGCAACAACATTATCCGCACCATCCACTAAAAAAGCCCCATTATTACCAGACTACCAATTTCTTTCACACGAAAACACCTGAAAGCACCTTAAGGTCAAAGATTACAAAGTGGTGAGCGAATGAGCTTTTAATTTTCAACACCTAGAGAGTTATGAAGAGTTTTTCGCCATGTTGGAAGAGAAGGGATGATGAAGTTTAATAACTTGATTAAATAAACCAACAAGTGCATCGGATTGAAATTTTACGCCAACACTGATTTGTATCCTTACAAGCATTACACTTATTTTGTATGAGGTAAATGTATTGATTATCTTCCTTATAGAATTAATTATTTGCTTCATCTCCAACAACCAAGTAGGTGTAGCATTCAACATAGAAGGGTATTAGTATGACCGAGCAAACGTGTGAGGTGATGCAAAATGAGTTTTGTCAACCCAAGGCTGAGTGGATGATTGTGAGGGGTAAACCTTTGAGATTGCGCATTAGGCATGTGTGCCCAATACCAAAAGCATCAAGCCCAATATCAAAAGCATGAGGCTCTTTTATAGTTCAAACACTAGAATCTGCATCCAACAAGTCTGAATTTATTGTGAAAATGTGTATGGCTCTGATGGTAACTCTGAATTAGGAATCAATTAATGTTGGGTTATTAATTGCTGAAAATATCAAATACATGTCTAATGCACCACAACGAACTCGTGGGAAATTTTTGTATTATTAATGAATTATGAAGGTTAGCTGGAGTTCCAAGTCACACAGATGATGAAATGGTCAAACTAATGATGCCAATCATCTGAAGTTCCATGAGAAGGATCCCAACACAACCCATTCTTAAATTAGGCCAAGAAGAAGCACAAAATGAAGAGCAAGATCAATTTTATCATCCAGATATCCAACAACCGGAAGAAAATCCTCGAAAAGCACATGATCGTTTGCAAAGGCGGGAGGACTACATGTTTGTCATGATGCTTTGGGCCACTAAACTTTCACCTAACTTATATATTGAACCATCAATATTTGAACCGAGTTATCAGACCACAAAATCACATATCGGTTCAGAGCTTATAAGAGTGTTTTGCAACTATTGAAGACATGGAGGCATACTTTAGACAACAAGACAAAGCCTTAACACACCGAAGAGCTGAGATGAGGACAACTTAAACCAAATAGGACCCAAAATTTAGGGATACCTTGGAAAATATGCTGAACTACTTCAACCCTGACAATATATAACTTAGGAGTTTTAGAATTTCAATTTTTTGTTTGATTTCGCTTATTGTATTTTGATCCAAACATGAGTAATAGCTAGATTTTAAGAATACTCTTCCCATTTTGTACTACTTCATTTTGTTTTACTTAATGAACAATTTTGTTGTCATTGTTTCTTTAAATTATGAATTTCTACCTTATCAGTGACACTATAAAAAAGAAAAAAAAAAGATCAACATAGAAGTTCCTAATGCGGATTGACTTGTGATGAAGAAAAGGGAGCACCAACTGACTTGTACTCTATCTCCAAATACCTTAACTAATAAGGTTTTAGGCCAATTTCCATTGTTTAATTTTCCTTCTTATGAGAGTATTTGTACATTAGTAATTTCTAAAATTTGTTTTATTTCTATCGAGTATATTGGTATGATGAATTCACATTAAGACAATTCTTTATGAAAATCTGAGACATTTTAAGCCAAGCTAATTTAAATTTTTATATTCGTTGTTTAACCACTTTGTTCCTGAACCTTTTCTTTCGGTGACATAGTCTATTATATAGTCAAGTGACTTGAGAGATTAATATTTCCACCCTCTTTGGAGTTAGATAGAAAATTTAGTTTATTTGTCTGATGAAAACGCATAAGTATGGGGTTGCTCTTGAAAGTTAGCAACATTTAAGTTTGGGGTTTTGGTACTAGTGAAATTGGTAAAAAAATAGAGAAAGAAAGAAACAAAGAAGTTAAAATGACTTCTTAAAACAAATTGAGAAAATAAAATTGAATTCTCTAATAACAATTGATCAAGTAAAAGAATGATATGAAAGATAAAATGTGACATGAGGGAAAATAGGTACCTAACTCCAAAAGCTTAAGCCAATTATCCCAAATTATCCTACTTTGACATAAACCACATTACAACCTTGAAAAGACCTTAAAAGCGTGTGTTTAAAAATGACTTTGATCGACTTTGTTATAAATTCTGCAAATTCATTGTAAAGTGTTTTTGTAAGTGATTGTGTGAATACACAGTCAAATTAAGTGAATAAAAATGAGATGAGAGACAAGTTCAGTACTTGTGATGTTGGAAAAACTTTTTCGGAATTACATGGATTGAAGCAGAGGACTAACATGTTAATCAGAGAAAAAAATAGAAAAAATAGCAGGGAATTATATGGATTGGGGTTGTGATGACATTATGCCATTACGTAATATTTACAAGTATTTTCAATGGAATCAGTGGAATTATGAGCAAAACCCAAGAAAATATGAGAAAGAATTAAGCAAAGTTGAAAAAGTGGAAGAAAAGGGGACTTAGAGAAATTAGAAGAAAAAAAAGTGATTTCATCCATGAAATTCCTACGGCCGCGATGCTATCATTATAGGTGTGATGTAGTAGTATAACGATTATGATACAAACCAATGCGGTCGCGATTCAACTTTTTCTTGACACAAAAAGTTATCTTTAAAAGGAGACTTTTGTAAATTTTCGAAGGGTTGTGATTTCTTCTTACAACTCATGGTAATTATTTGTTTAACTCTGAATAGCTAAGCTATTTTTTATTAGGTCTTTAGAGATGGACTTAATTGTACTCTGTTGGATAATATGAATGTTAGAGATTATTTGAATACTTTTTTGTTAGAATTATTATTCAACTATTCTCTATGGTGTTGACGAGTACGCAAAATGATTTTTGATGAGTAGAGCTTATTGACTATAACTCTACTGATCTGAATTAAGATAATTGTTCAACTCAGTAATTAACTAGGAATAATTAATTTATAAGTTGTGGCTATAACATTAAAGAACATAGAAACACTTAGTTTTACTTTGAATTCGCCTAAGAAATTAGTGAATTATCGTCTAAATTAGTGAGGTGTACACCAAAGAATTGGGTGCAATGGTTTTGTTAATTCACCGTATAATTATAACGCACTTGTTATTCAAGTGATACACATTTATTAATAGATATACTTAGGGAATTTGAATAAAGATCGAATCGCTCTTCTTTATTAAAACTTTAATCTGAATTTCTTCTCATACTTATTTTTCCAAACTGAGCATATTTGAAAACTCTCATTTGTTTACTTTCAACCGCACGCACGATTATCACCTTACTTAAATTCATAATCTCTGTAAAGAAAAAATATTTTATTACTTCGACCATATTAATAAATTTGCTAATAAAGTCATCTGCTAGAATCTTTAGAGATTATTTGGCTAACTATTTAGATTGTTTTATTGAAAATTTATGTATTTGCACAACATTATATTCATAACTCTTAGAGTGTGTTTGAATGGGGTAATTGAGACTATTTAAGGAATTCAAAATTCTAAGTAATTCAAATGATTCAATTAAAATTCATTCAGTTTTAAATTTTTTTGTTTGGATGGAGTATTAAAATGATTCATTGTAAAAAATTTGGGGTCATTTTCATAATTTTTTAAACTTTTTGGGTCAAATTTTAAAATATGGAAAATATAGACTAATTTGTCATTTTTAAAAATTTGAAGAGACCAATTTATAAAATTGTAAATTATTAGGAATTTATTTGCAATTTTTGAAAATTTTGTGGATAAATTTGAAATTTTAATAAAACATGAGGATTATCTTTGAAGAGATTAAATCTAACGTTTTCCATAATAAATTTAAATTTCTTTCTTTTGGATTTTTCTAAATTTAAATATAATTTTTATTTTATACCTCCCTCTCTTTATACCGATCTTAATACATATAAAATATATATTATTTTCTTTGATTTTAAAATTTATTGAATACATAATATATTTAATCTATAAATTAAATATATTGATTGTTGAATAAATTTAAAAAGTAATTTTTTTTATTAATATATACTAAAGAGTAGTTTATTGTTAGCAAATCTTGATTTAGCCGTACAACTATTTGGAGGAGACAATCGCCGTGTTTGTTTCTGCTGAAAGTGAAGAGATGGAAAGAAGCAACGATGTAAAGTTTCTTGAAATCCGTGATTCCACCCTTTGGTTACTATCTAAGAGAGGAAAGAAAGTTATAATTGTAAGGGTAAAATGACACTAAGAGCCTCAATATTAAAGCCTGATTTTTTTCTTAATGTACAGTATCTTTTTATTTTTTGCAATGGACTTGTTTTTATTTTAATTCAATAATTTGTATACTTAGGTTTAATTATAATTTTAGTCTCTATTTTATTTTATTTATAAAATTTATTCCCCTATTTTAAATTTAAATATATTTTGATTTTCCTATTTTAAATTGAATAGTTTTGATCGCTCTTTCATATTTTTGCACTTAAAATTAACATTGTTTTATTTTTAAATGACAAATACTTGTGAAACAAAATAAATTATCGTATATAAATATATTGTTGAACTTTATATATAAAAATATAAGTTAAAAACGAACATCTCATCGATTTTCTATGAAAAGAATATAAAAGGAGTGGCTAAAAAATTTGAATTTAAAATATAGGAATCAAATTTATTTGAATTTAAAATAAAAACCCTAAAATTAAAGAGTTTGTATTGAAAAAAAAGATAATAATTATAAATTTTTAATAAAAGCAATGCATAATTTCCAAAATAAATATTTTTACATTTAATTATTAACATGTGCCATTCTATACTCCCTTCATATGTCTTATTAGGGGTAAAAATATGTCTGACCGACCTATATGGGCCTATAGCCTAGCCTACTTATGGTCAGGTCAGACTATATTTTTTTAATAAAAATGCCAGTCTTAGGTTTTTTAAAAGTCTATTTAATTAAATAGGTCAGACTTAGGCTATTAAAAAAATCTATAAAGCCTTATAGGCCGACCTATATATATATATATATATATATATATATATATATATATATATATATATATATATATATATATATATATATATATATATATATATATATATATATATATATATATATATATATATATATATATTAGAACAAAAGATAAATAGGTTGGTTTATATATGCATATATAGGTCAACCAATAATATAATATATATATATATATATATATATATATATATATATATATATATATATATATATATATATATATATATATATATATATATATATATATATATATATATTAGAACAAAAGATAAATAGGTTGGTTTATATATGCATATATAGGTCAACCAATAAATATTCCACAATAATATAGAATATATATATATATATATATATATATATATATATATATATATATATATATATATATATATATATATATATATATATATATTAGAACAAAAGATAAATAGGTTGGTTTATATATGCATATATAGGTCAACCAATAAATATTCCACAATAATATAGAATAATTGAGAATATTAATTAGAAAAAGACTTGTAAATAGGTTTTCAGGCTAGGCCAGACTTTTAAAAAGGTCAGGACAGACCAAAAAGTGAGCCTATATAATAGGTCATAGGTCAGACTCCGGTCTTTTAAGTTTATCGTATGTCATGCTCAGGCCTTATAAAGCCTAACCTATTTCCATCCTCATGTCTTATGTAAGCTATACGTGTTTTTAAGAAAATAATTTGATGTATTAATTTTAATGATAAAATTACTTCATCTGTCTCAAAAATAAAAACCGTTTAAGTTTGTTACACACTAATTAGTGGGATAGTTGAAAAGCGTGAAATAAATAGAGGTATAGTAACAGAAAAAATAATAATAAATATTATATTGATATTTTAAATAAACATTTATTTTGAAACATAAAAAAATGCAAATAAAACATTTTTTTATGAAACAAAAGGAGTATTATTTTATTTTGATATAAGGATATTTATGACATTTTATAAACATACAAAGTTCTTTTGTTTTCAATTTTTTTCAGTTTCATTCGTATCAAACAACTATTATATTTAGGGGTGATAAGCGAGTATGTTCGTCCCGTTTAGATCTGTCCCATAAAAATTCTTAAAAAAATGGAGTATGTTCGTCCCGTTTAGATCTGTCCCATAAAAATTCTTAAAAAAATGGACAATGCAGGACGATCATAGTTAAGGATGCATACCTAAAATTTAGGTCCGTTCTGCAAAAAAAAAAAAAAAGGATAGAGTAGAAAAAACCTACATATACCGTACATTTTAAGTCTAAAAATACAAAAATTTATTTCAATACTTATACTCGAAAATAAAAAACAAAGTGGAACAGGACTGACACTTTAGAGAACGAGGGTCTATACCCTTACCGCCCCTAATTATATCATTCCACTTTCCATTCACTTTCTATTCATTTTCTTTCTTTTAATCCTCTTTCCTTTTATTTTCCTTCCTCCAACTTTCTTTTATCATCCAAATAAAGCCAAAATGACCTAATTATAAAGAACCGAACTTTTGATGTCATCATCATTTCAGTTCAAACTTAAACACTTGCCTACTTAGGTTAATCATGAAGAAAGAGAGAAAGTGGTTCACTATTCATTTTCTATTTTCTATAATGGATAAGTATGATTAGCCAATGCACATGTAGTTTGTGTGAAACTTAGGAAACATCACGTGCCAATCATACACTAATATAATGACAAGCTTCTTGGAATTTAGTATTCCAATGCAAAAAGATTGCTATAAGTTTAAATTCTCTATGATCAAACGTAGGGCACACACCTCGTGATTCTTCAACTTTTTTCCATGTGGATATGCATTTCCCTTTTGAAACTTTTGCTTTAACAATTGATAACCATTGACATCACTTTCTTTAGGGAAATTGTAGCAATAATCATATGAGTGTGACATTTCCATGCTGCTGGACGGAGTACTACCACTACCTTATCATTTTTTAAAGTCTCATTTGCAAATGTAATGTTTGGTTTAAAATTATTATGTGAAAATGATTATGTTTAAACATGGGTTAGGTTCTAGGTGAGGTGACAATTAATTTTGGATAATTTGATTATGTTTGAAAATGAGATGAAGATTGAGAGTTTATGTTAGAATATATCCATACTTAATATTATATTTTAATTAAAAAATACATTTAAGTTTAAAAAAATATAGATTTTAATTTTAAGTAAAAAAAAATTGAGATATAATTAATTCTACTTTAGAATAATTAAAGGAGGAAAAATTAATTCAAAATCAATTTTACATCTTTATATTCATATTTGTTTTGCCAACAATTTTTGGTGAATCGAGGTTTTAGGTAGGCACTATATATTATATTTGTCCTATCACACTCCGTTTTTGGTTGGTTTCACTAAGTGCGAGCATTAACAACACATATTGACTTTAATCACTTTTAGATTTTAGGAGTCCAGGGTTCATTCGTTTTTTAGAAGGACGAGCTAATATTTCCCGCTCGTCCCCTCTGCTATGTTTTCTTTGCCATGTCTCATTTTTGCAGGGTTTTGCAGGACATGCATGCCCATTTCCACCCCATTGTATGGTCATGTGGCGAACTGAAGGTAGTTTTTAACTCTCACGCATATGACCCGACATAAGACAGTTTTCTCTATCCTATTCAGATTCTTCAATGGGGGTTGAAATTTCAATTCATAATTCCACCCCCAACGAATATCAGTTTTCCCGAATCTGCTCCTTCCCAATCACATATATTAAATAATAAAATTAGCTATTATATTTATTAGAATTAATATAATAAAATAATTATTAACAATAAGGATGAAAAAACAGAGAAAAGAGAAATAAATTGGGGGTTCAATAATATGAATAACATAACTTATGAAAATAAAGGTTATAAATATAATAAAACATAAATAGACTAAAATATCCTTAGTCCAATTATATATAACTAAAGTTTCATTACATATTATTTAACATCTTCTCTCAAACTCATAATACATTAACATGAAATATTGAGAGTTTTTCAAACAAAAAACAAAAACATACTCAATAATAAACAATATAAATCTAAAACTTTAACACTCACCTTAAAGCTAAATTTTGTTAAGTTTTAAACTTGTTAAAAATTAACTCTACAAATAAGCTACCAAACCAAACAAAATAATATAGCCAATGGAAAGAGAAACCAATAAAAGGAATCAACATAGTGACAATCAACAACCAAAGAGAAAAGACACAATTGAAGAAATCAAATAGAGAAATCAACTGAGAGAGGATGAGCATCGAAAGAAAGGAACCAAACCAACCCAACAAGTCAAATCGAATCAAATAAATTTAAATGAAATCAAATCGAAACAAAGAAAATCAAATTGGATCAACTTAGATCAAATTGAAACACTCTCACATGTGTTGGAAATCATGATCCTGATTCCCAAAGAAGTTAGCAAACAATAGCTTTCCTGGTCTAGATGGAGCGGTTACTACTTCTTAGGAGTCCTCAAATCCAAACCCTTAAGTCTCTATAAATATCTCATTCTTAGGGTTGAGATATATATATATATATATATATATATATATATATATATATATATATATATATATATATATATATATATATATATATATATATATATATATATATATATATATATATATATATATATATATATATATATATATATATATATATATATTTATGAATTCACCACAAACAGGATTGACCCAATAAATCGAGAGGCCCTATTTTAATTTAAAAAATGAGCTCATTTTTTTTTGTTTGAAAAAATGCAATTAAAATAATTAACAATGACATATAAAAATATAATTATATATTAATTAAAAATAAATTTAATTATAAGTATTTTGACTCTTGATCCATCTTATCTTTTTATGTATTGAGTTTTTATGATATCATTTTTTAGGTTTATTGAACTTTTATTGTAATATATTTTATGATTATTAATATTAATGGAAAATTTGCAGCTTTTTAAATTTATGGCCCTCCAATATTCGGGGCCCTGTGTTGTAGAGCTTGTTGCTCTTACATAGGGTTGGTCCTGACCACGAGAAATCCCTAGATGTAAAGTTTCACACTCTCATGAGCTTGCTCTAACCCAACTAAAAACACTATCAAACAGGGTTTTCACAACCGTGAGCTTTTCCTAAACCACGAAAAACCCTAAAGTCTCTGGCCACCTCTATCAGAATTGGGGTGTCATGCATATGTAATTTTTAGCAAGTACATTAATCTATGTTTGATTTCATATTCACAATATCTAAAATTGATTTTAAAAGTATAAAATTTATTTTGATATGTTTGTTTGATATTAGATAAAATTAATTTTGTCTTTAGAATTTATGTATATATTGAAACTAAGATTTGTAGCTTTTAAGTCAAAAACATGACTTTTACAATGAAAATCATTATCCAACCCTTGAGGTAGATGAGTATAAGTTGTTGGTTTGGGATTCAATCTCTGATAGAAGTATTTCTTTGTATTTCTCATAATGTGTTAATGTAAACAATTGTTGATATTTATAAATCAATAATTTTTTTTACATCACTCCAAGAATGTTTCACATGTCAAAAATTATTTTATCATCAAATTTCTCGAGTTAAAACTGCACATTGAAAATTGTGATTACAACTCAACAAAGCCACCATTATTCTTTGATGTGGAAGATCAAACAGAGTTGCAACCACATAGTATATTAAAAACTCACACTCTTGGATCAAACTAAAATCTCTTATATTAGTTGTTGGAAAAAACAAACATAAAAAAATAAAGGAAGACAATCACAATACAAAGATTTAATGTTGAAACTTTAAAATTGGAGAAGAAACCTGTTTCGGACTGGCCTAACCCTTAGAATTGGGTCATATCTATCTCGCGGCCCAACGGCCCAATAACCCAGCTATGCTCAGAACCCTGAGAATCGACTGCTCGACGGGTCCCTCGCTCGGTATTAAAGTCATCTGACCTAGGGCAAGTCGAGCAGGATCTTTCTTTCCCTAACAGCTAGTTCCTAACCACCATCGATTATTGCGGGATCCGTGATTCGCGCCCAACAATTTGGGCCAATAAACACCAACTTGGACCAGTATATAAACCCTCTCATTTGAGAGGGTCAGGTATTAAAATCTTGACCCAAAATATTGTACTTGCTCACTCGTTGCTCACTCTCTGACTTTAGCATCAGAGTGCCTTTGCAGGTACACCCCCATTTTCTCCTCCACCATCAACTGTGCTCATCCACGTTCGACGCGGCCACATCGGATCCTGATCTCCAGGTACGATCAGGTGGCGCCGTCCGTGGGAAACAAACTTCCCCGTTCTTCTTCACCAAAGAACTTCAAGAACCAAAGTTACTATTCAAAAAGATCCATGGCCGCTAACGACATACCGTGTGAAGCCCGTACTGCTGATGGTGTCCTCATTACTCAACGGGGGAGCAACTTTTTCACCCCCTCACACGAAGAAACCGTCCAGGATTGCCAGGACGGAAAGATAGCTTCACCATCTCCTGAGCGCGACCAGCCGCTCGAGAGCCAACCAGAAATCATACCTTCTATGGTCGCGCCCACCGGATCAGACTTCGCCGCATTGGTTGAAACAATCAATCAGGCTCATCTCCTGCTCCTGGCACTATGCGAAGATAGCCCATCTCAAAGAAACCAGTCGTCGATCATCTCGATCACCCAAAAGGCACCGGGGTCAACGCAGCCTTTCCCCTCGAAGAAAGAAAGATAAAGGCCACCACGACGAATCTTCTATCCGGAATCGCGGTTGGTCGCCTCCACGAAGACATCATTCGCCAGTTCCGTCCAAGAATCATCACGGGGAGGACGATCGTCGTTCCCCTCCCCGAAAAGGAAGACGATCACGATCGACATCCCCGAAACGATCGAAGAAGAACAGGTCAAACTCTTTGTCCCCGCGACGAGACAGAAAACATCGTTCAAGATCCCGTTCAATCACCTCTAGCGACGACGACGATATCAGAGGGCCCCTCTCATATGAGATTATGGCCACCAGATTGCCAAGAGGGCTCGAGAAGCCCCCACCATTGGGTTCGTATGATGGAACAACTGATCCCGACAAACATATTGAGAACATCAACGCTCTGCTCGACTACAGGGCATCCGAGGAGCAATCAAATGTTGTCTCTTTCAGACCACCCTAAGGAAAGGAGCGATGACTTGGTATAAATGCCTCGAGCTCGAATCCATCACTTCCTGGAGACAGCTCGGTCGAACCTTCTCCAGGCATTTCACCGCTTCCAGACGCCATCCAAAGACGGAAGCATCACTTGAAGCCATAATCCAGGGTAAAGACGAGCCCCTCAGAACCTACATCGAGAGGTTAAATAAAGAAGCCGTCCAGGTCTCAACCACAGACGACATGAAGAAATATTTACTAGAGCGTGGATTATGCCCATCTACCGATTTCCACCGAGCAGTGGGTATTGAGACACCCGCCACTCTAGATGCGTTCCTCTTGAAAGCTCAAGCGTATATCCAATACGAGGAAAAGCAGACGGCCAGTTCCGTCCACGATGCCCAACGTCGAGAGGGCGCAAACCTTTCCAAATCCGACGAACCCTTGACATCTCGTCGGGGAAGCGACAAAAGAAAGGAAGATCGTTCCTGTGAACCGCGGGAGCAGAGAGGACCGGTGGGCCGATTTTGTGAATATACGCCTTTGCTGGTGTTGAGGGAGAAAATAATGTCCGAATGTGCTAATTCGGAGTTTCGTCAAGCGGGGGTGCGCTTCCCCAAGCAACTGCCCGCCAAACCGGGCACCAATAAAACCAAGTACTGCAGGTTCCACAAGAGCCATGGACACAACACCGAGGATTGCATCCACCTGAAGGACGCAATAGAGATACTCATCAAAGACGACCACCTCAAACAGTTCACAAAATCCAAAGAAACCTCCAGGCTAGAGGCGCAAGAAACCATCAAGATCGTGGAAGCAGTAGTAGTCCCCGCAGACACCAATATGCAAGTAGCCCTCAACATCTATCGTCCGAATGATTTCTTTCTGCCCGACCGCCAGGCGAGTCCAGGTTTTCTATCTTCCCATAGCCCCTGGGAAGCCTTCCCAACCTCCATGGTGATCTCGGGTGGGCGATTCAACAGGATCACGGTCGGCTCCGTTAAAAGGAAATTCGACCAACTAATTGCAAAAGGGCCGGCCCTGAACGCCACATTGGACCCACCCAGAGACAATTCAGTGCCTATTTCCTTCTACAAAGAGGAACTGTTAGGAGGAGCTCCTAATGCCAACATTCCACTGCTCATTCGAGCCCAAATGGCCAACTTCGACGTCCGCAGACTACTGGTCGACCAGGGTAGCTCATGTGATATCATGTATTTGCAGTTGTTCGCTACACTCCAGCTAAACAAGACTCACCTGACGCCATACGTAGGATCTGACCTCCAAGGTTTCAACGGTGCGGTGTCGCGACCATGGGGTTATGTCGATCTCATAGTCACGTTTGGGGCCACGGAGACTGCACGATCCATATGCATCCAATTTTTGGTCGTCAATTGTCCTTCTCTGTATCAATGCATTCTAGGTCGACCGACGTTGGCCGACCTTCTAGCCATCCCATCAACCGTCCACCTAAAGATGAAATACTACACCATTTCAGGAAGAGTAGCCACCCTGCATGGTGACGTGGAGGCCGCCCGTCGTTGTTTCGAAGCAGCCTCTAAAGGCCTTAGCTCGATATCATACCAGCCCAAACTTTCCACCTCGGCTTCCTCCCTAAACACCAAATTGCCTGCACCTTTTCCCGGGTCGATTCCATCGACCTTGATTGCAGGTTTTCGGATGAAGCTGAAAGTTCCTAGCAGTCATCCTCTTCATTAGCCCGACCTATCCCCGACGGTGAATTCGAGCTAATCCCGCTGGGAGAAGACCTGAGCAGATGCGTGAAGATCAGAGCACACCTCCCGGAACTAGCAAAGAGACAGCTAGAAACATTCCTAAAGGGGAACACTGACCTGTTCGCATGGAGTGCAACATAAATGCCTGGACTCAATCCGGACGTAGCGTGCCACCATCTATCCATCGACCCAAATCACAAGGTCGTCGCCCAACGGAGGAGAAAACAGTCGACCGAAAAAACTAAAGCGGCCGAAAAAGCTATAGAAGACCTCCTAGAGGCAAACTTTGTAACGGAGGCCAGGTACACTACCTGGCTTTCCAATGTTGTACTTGTGAAAAAATCTAATGGAAAGTGGCGGATGTGCGTTAATTATACCGATCTTAACCGGGCTTGCCCGAAAGATGCTTACCCGTTGCCAAATATTGATAAATTGGTCGAAAACTCGGCCGATTTCAAATTACTATCATTTATGGACGCTTATTCAGGATATAATCAAATTTCCTATGGTCGTGGCCGACAAAAAACACACTGCCTTCATGACCGAATCAGGAAACTACTACTATAACGTCATGCCCTTCGGTCTAAAAAACGCGGGCGCCACTTATCAGCGCATGATGAACAAAGTTTTCCGAGCAGAAATTGGGGACATGCTCGAAGTATATATGGACGACATAATAGTAAAATCTCAGGAAGAAACAGATCACGCTTCCTATCTACGAAAGGTGTTCAACCAGGCTCGAAAATGCAAGATGCGTTTTAACCCTAAAAAATGTACGTTCGGAGTTCGAGCGGGTAAATTCCTCGGGTTTTATTTGACTGAGCGAGGGATTGAAGCCAACCCGGATAAATGTCGAGTGTTCGCAGAGATACCTACCTTAAACTCTAAAAAATCCATACAATCGTTAAATGGAATGCTCACCTCTCTTGCTCGATTTGTGGCTAAGTCCGCCCAACACGCGCTCCCGTTCTACAAAATCCTCCGCAAAGAATCAACTTTCAAATGGACTGACGAATGCGAGCAAGCATTGGCTCACTTGAAAAAAGCATTATCCGAACCGCCGGTACTCTCTAGGCCCAATGAAGGCGAAACGTTGTACCTTTACCTATCCGTAGCAAACGAGACAGTCAGCGCAACCCTTATTCGAGAGCTCCCCGAGGGGCAGAAACCCATCTACTTTACGAGCAAGGCATTGAATGGCCCTGAACTCAGGTACTTACAAATCGAAAAGGTAGCTCTAGCCCTACTCTTCGCAGCAAGGAGGTTACGACACTACTTCTTGGCCCATACTATCGTCGTCAAGACAGACCAACCCATCAGACAGATGCTCGGAAGGCCAGACATGGTCGGACGGGTGCTAAATTGGTCGTTAGAATTATCCGAGTTCGACATCAAATTCGAAGGACGGCAGGCCCTCAAAGCTCAAGCTTTGGCCGAATTTGTAGCAGAGATTACCTTCACCGAGAAAACCGTAACATCTCCATCTAAATGGACCATGTTCATCGATGGAGCGTCTAGCTCGACAGGCAGCGGGGCCGGGGTGATGCTGGAGAACGAGGAAGGGACACTCATTGAAGCATCCTTACCCTTGTCTTTCCCCACATCCAATAATCAAGTAGAGTACGAAGCTTTCTTGGCCGGTTTACACCTTGCAGACGACCTAGGAGCAGAAGAAATTATAATATGCACGGACCCTCAGTTGGTCGCTAACCAAGTACGGGGCAATTTTCAAGCCAAGAACGACAACATGGCCGAATATTTAGCCTTGGTCAAGGAAAAACTAAAACGATTCACATCCATGGAAGTCAGGCATGTCCCGCATGAAAACAACATCCGAGCGGATATATTGTCCAAACTTGCGAGCACCAAAAAGAAGGGGGGCAACAAATTTATCATACAAGAGATACTCCCTCAACCCAGCATTGCAAAAATATCAACGTCAATGGACATCAACGTCATAGGTGACACCAACTGTTGGATGACCCCAATATTCAATTATTTGACCAAAAACGAGTTGCCAACAGACCCGAAAACGGCCAGCACCGTACGGAGTAGATCGTGCTCGTACACGATGGTCGGAGGGAAGATGTACCGCCGAGGCTTCTCCACACCACTCCTCAGATGCGTCGAGGAAGAAAACGTCTCACACGTGCTGAGGGAAGTCCACGAGGGGATCAACGCACAACACCCTGGTGGAAGATCACTCGCTCGCAAGATTCTACGAGCAGGATACTATTGGACAACGATGCAGGACGACGCGAAGGAGCACGTTAAAAAATGTGACAAATGTCAACGACATGGTGACGTACACATAACGTCCCCTACTGAGTTAAAATCATTGTCGTCCCCATGGTCGTTCGCCTTGTGGGGACTGGACATCTTAGGGCCTTTCGTCATCGGCACCGGCCAAAACAAGTATCTCATCGTGGGCATCGACTATTTCACCAAATGGATCGAAGCAAAGGCCTTAGCCAAAGTCACCGTACTAAACATCCTACGCTTCTTCAAACGAAACATCCTCGCTCGATTCGGAATACCGCTTGCCATCGTGACAGACAATGGAACCCAGTTCACCGACAAACATTTCCAGGAATTCGTATCCTCGGTTGGAACCAAACAACACTTTGCTTCTGTCGAACACCCCTAGACTAACGGGCAAGCTGAAGCTGCTAACAGGGTAATCTTGAGAGGCCTCAAGCGGAGATTGGACGAACACAAGAAACGCTGGGTCGAAGAGTTACACATCGTTCTTTGGGCGTACAGGACCATGCCTCATTCGACGACCGGAGAATCCCTGTTCCGACTAGCATACAAAACTGAAGTTGTCATTCCCATAGAGATGTACATACCGTCCATGCACACAGAATCACCCATGGACCAAGATACTAACTCAGAAACGCTAAGGGAGGAGCTCGACTTGGTCGAAGAGATCCGATCAGGAGCGGCTCTTCGAGAAGCCACGCTCAAACAAAAAATTGCAGCTCGACACAACACGAAAGTTATTAAACGAGCATTCAAAGCCGGAAGCCTCGTATTGAGAAAAAAGCACAAATACTCCCGAGAAGGGAAACTAGCACCAAACTGGGAAGGTCTGTATCGCGTCCGAGCAAAGACCAAGAATGGAACTTACTACCTAGAAAATCTTCAAGGGGAAGAACTCGCACAGCCATGGAACGCCGAGAAACTCAAGCAATACTACAGCTAGTATGAAGGTCACCTTACCCCCATGCGAGGGGCAAAAGGTCCGACCAAACCTACATGCCCAGGTACAAGCATTGCAGCCCAAAATGTTTGACCAACAGAACCTCCCCATCACGACGAAGAAGGTAACTGTCGCACGAACGGGTACTCGAACGAGCCCGACATTGCCTAAGTACTACGACCAGGCAGAACCCCAGCTCGCCATGGGACGTTCAAGCCACGGAGATCCGAGCCACAATCTTGACCCGGATTCCGACCCAGGACCATCTTCTATACATTTGATCGGTCCCCAAAACCGATGGATCATATTCCATTATGAGCATTCATCCCCTTATCGACCATTATGTCATATTCCTCGCACCAAACAAGCGCAAAACACTTAACGAAAAAAGACATTTAAAATAAAAGTCCTCCGACGGACGGGCAGTCATACACATAACGAAACACTGCATAAATCATAAAACGACCATCGAGGCCGAAAATTTTAATTAAAAGGTTGCGACCCCTAAAGTCCGACTTGTTCAAAATTACATAAAAAAGGGACCACGTCCCCAAGCAAAAATTCTAAATTACATGTAATTTAGGCACACAGGCCGACCTAATTACCTTCCCCTTCTTGTGCACCTAGTTGATCTTCGCTCAGAGGTTGCTGGACAGCAAGCTGGATCGGCTGCTCGGACTCCCCAGGTTGAGAATCATCCATGACCATGTAATCAGGGACTACGACCCGACCATCCATGACTTTGTACAAGTAGCTGATCTGATCAGCATCGAGGCTCAGCTCAGGATGGAGGGCCTTAATCTGATCCACAAATCCTCAAATCCCTCAACTTAGTCGAGTCCCTTAAATCCTCCAGATCCTTATCCAACCGGGCAAGGAAATGCGCCCGACTCATCAGCCCCTTGGTATCCTCGTCATCCTTGGGGGAAAATGTATCTCTCAACTTCCTGTTTTGGTCGACAACTCTCTTCTTGTCCACCTCCAGCTTGGCAATTATATCCACCCGCACCGTCAACTCTTTGGTCGCGGTCTCAGCATCTTCAACAACCTTCCTCGCCTTCTCTTCCGAAGCAGCCAAGTGACCCTTCAAGCGGGTAATTTCGAGCTCCTGTCCTGAACTCCCCTCAGCGAACATGGAAGCCATCGACAACACCCGCATCACCGCACTAGCATCCTGCGCCAAAGATAATCTCCGAGCAAGACGGTCCATCTGCTCAAGAGATAGCAAATCCGCCCGGTCGACCTCTAGAGATGTGCTTTCAAAGACGTTCCTCTCCACGAAACACGACGGCAGAGAGTGTTTTGGTTTTGCGGAGGTGTTGACCCTCAGATCCGTGATGATCGGCCCAACTTTATGTTTCTTGAGGGTTGAACCCGAAGTCATGCCCGGAGATCCTCGAGCGATAGAACCCGAGCCAGAGCCGTTCGTATCATTTCCTACCAGTCGGGTCTGGATAGTCTTGGCCTTCCGTTTGTTGCCTTGCATCAGTCTCTCCTGGATCTTGTCCACAGATTTCGCCATCGAGCCTGCAAAACAAAAGAAACAAGGGTCAGACCGACCACGAGCATGGAATCACAATAAACAAACAACAATAAAAATAAAACAAGAAATACCAAACAGGCCAAACACTTCTTGCCCGCTTTTGCAGACCAAGAGGGCTGTGACGTCGATCAACGGACGTTCCACGACTTCCCCTCCATCAGAGGCCAGCATCACCTTCCCCTCCACGTCGATTATCGGGATCGGAGTGAAAGACGACACCAACTTACGAAATTCCTCGAAGTTGGTCGCATCCTCCTCGCCAAGGGCATCCCATATTTAAACAAAGTCACACACCGGTCGCCCGTAGTGACCGTAATCCCAAGAGAAAGGGAACCTCCAAATCCTCCTACGGATCAGACGACCTTCAGCGTCCAATCGGGACACATCATTCTCATCAGTATCATTCCCTATGAAACTGATCGACCTAGTCGCTCCTTTAGTCAAAGGCTCGATCAGGTTATAGTCACCTTTGAACGACCAGATAAACTCCGAATGCGTTTTAAAAATTTTAGCCTGTTGCTTGAAAGATATGAACCCTTTTCGAGCAGTTCCACGCCCCACCTGGCGTTGTAGAGAGAACAACTGGAAGAAGAGAGAGAGGGTAGCCCCCGCCCCCAGGTGCGTGCACTTCATCTCAAATGCCCTCATGAAATCATAGGAGTTGGGGTACAGTTGCGAGGGCGCTACCCCTAAGTAACCAAGAACCGAGCAGACCAGGTCACTAAAAGGCATCCTAATCCCCAGGGTCGTGATGGCATACTCGTACATCGAAAAATTTCTTCCACCAAACACCGAGAAAATCCGATCATCGTCTCCCGGGAAGGTCACTCTCTAGTGATTGGGATCCCCAACTACTGGCAAAGGATCCGCACGCGGTCGGGCGTAGGAAGAGACCTTGTCCAGCAAATCTTCGACGACCCACTCCTCGGGCGCCAGAACCCTCTCTTCTTCTTGCGTAACCTCAAGGGCGCCAACCTCCTCCCCAGATGCTATCCCGGCGTCATTCGCTTCGGTCGCCTCTGAATCTCCCGAAGAACTTTCAGAGCCAGACGCCGAAGAGCCCGAATCCTCCGATGAACTCCCATCTAAGGATATGTCGAAAGGATCGACGAGCACGTTTTCACCTGAAAAGTAGAGGAAAGGCGTCAGTGAATTCGATCAGAATATCAAATCCACCCTTCCACTACCTATCAAGTGAAAGGGCGCGCAACGGCCCGAAAACAGGGTCCCGACCAAAAGCCCCCAAGCGACCGACGTCCGAGACAGGCGGTCAACACTCAGCGGGGAATCATTAAAACGCGTGGTTCACAACAGACGTGAGCTCGTCGCAAAACCCTAGACTTAGTCGAGCATCGACCAAGACCACCGCCCACCGTGAACCAGGGTTCAGAGTAGGCAGAAATACAGCTACTACTAAAACCTAGAATCTATACATTACTCTAATCCACCGATAAAACCGAAACCTAAGCCGCATGCATCACTACTTCTTAAAAAATAAGTCTAAAAAATCCAAAATAAAGTTCTAACCTTGGCCTTGAGACGCCATTGCAGAAAAATGTCTTGAGAAACGCGGTGGTCGACGACGGTTTGCTGTGATCGACAGCGGAGAACGGCAAACAGAAACACGAGCAGTGAATAGAGGTAGAAGACGAAGCGAAAAGTTCCAAAGTGGGACAACGTTGTTATTTATAGGGAAAATGGCACGTGCAACTGAAGCGTGACCCCTATCCCTAGGCAATAATAGCCTACGCGTTAGGCCCTATACTAGTCGTCAGAGCATTAAATTGGCATAAATCCCAAAACGCGCCACCCTTTCGTTTCCACTTCCTCCGCACCGACCTACGAGCAGAATGCTTGGAAGATCAATCCTCCAACATTCTCCAATATTTCCGAGCATCGAGCTACCTTTAAGTCATCACTTCCTTGACCAAAAGTAACGACTTGGGGGGCTCCTATTATGGACTGGCCCAACCCTTAGAATTTGGCCATATCTATCTCGCGGCACAACGACCCAATAACCCAGCTATGCTCGGAACCCTGAGATCGACTTCTCGACAGGTCCCTCGCTCGCTATTAAAGTCATCCGACCTAGGGCAAGTCGAGCAGGCTCTTTCTTGCCCTAATGGCTAGTTCCTAACCACCATCAATTATTGTGGGATCTGTGATCCGCGCCCAACAATTTGGGCCAATAAACACCCACTTGGACCAGTATATAAACCCTCTCATTTGAGAGGGTCAGGTATTAAAATCTTAACCCAAAATATTGTACTTGCTCACTCGTTGCTCACTCACTGACTTTAGCATCAGAGTGCCTTTGCAGGTACACCCCCCTTTTCTTCCACCATCAACGGTGCTCATCCATGTTCGACGCGGTCACATCGGATCCTGATCTCCAGGTACGATCAAAACCTTTGTCATTATCAAATGACATTAAAAAAATAACACTATGTAAAATTTTTTGCAACATAAACTATCATCCATTGCCCCACAAGCCCCAATGCATCCAGATTCTCCATAATAAATATTTTACTACATATCACAACACTCTAAGACAATTATATAAAAGAAAAGATAAATATGATTTTAAAATGCTTTTGACTGTTGCATCTTTTAACAAAGTAATATAGTAACACACACATATATAACTTTGGCCTTTCTTTTCATACTGGGATAATTTATTTACGCCATAAGAAGGGATAGTCTATGGAGAAGATAGAAAACCAATCACATCGATGAAGCTAGAGTTCCTTTGTGAAGCCATAAGGCCGCCCCATGTGGGGTGTAAGGATGCTCTAATTCATTGATGGATCTCCTAACATGAGGCAAAAGGCCGCCTAGATTTGGGAGACTGATCTCCAAGTTGGGCTTGGTCCAACCTAAATTAGCTCTCAACTCCTACTTATTCAGTAAATGTGGGAGATGACGTGTTCAATAAGAAATGCACTAAAGATGGAGTCAAAGAAGAATTAGTATTCTCCATGATTCAATGGAGAATGTGTTTTTTCTTCCTCCACATTTTTCGTAAGGGAGTTAACCTAGGCCCAGAGAGCTTCTATAAATACCTCAATCTTATGGATGATGGGGGATCTTCAATATTCCCCACAAAATTTGTATACAAACTTCCCATTACCTTATGTGATATAGTCCTAAATACATCCAAAGATCCTCAACACCACATATAATCTTACACTATAAGGTGTTGTCCTTATTGTACTCCTTAGCAAGTACAATTGTCGCCTACCCTAGGGCCTTGGTAAAATGGACATGATAGGCCACCTCCATAATCATAAATCAACTCACTGTTTCCCTCATTAATCCTTTTCAACACGGTGAACAGGAAAGTAATAACTTTAGTCGATAGTAGCTCCGGCAGAAACCATGAGGCAATAAAGAAGATGTGAGTCACTATGGAGGATGTTCATCGTCACAACTTAACTTTTGAGGACAAAGCCATTAACCTACAACAATGACAAAATGATACATATCCCACAGAGAAGACAAACGTTTTGGGTTTGTTACCTCTCTTTGATGATATTTGGAGAGCCCCTATACCATAATGTTTCAAGCCACTCTTACTCGCCAAATTCGTTGGCAGAAGCGAACCTCGAGAGCATGTCGCCTCCATTAACACAAAAATGGTGATCATAAAAGCCTTATACTAAACGAAACTTAAATTACTTTTTAGTACCTTCAGGGACGCGGGTGGTATATGAGCTTTCCACAATTATTAGTCACTAGACATGAGGACTTGTTAAAGAAGTTGGTACATCGATTCTAGGTGACCAAACACGGGAATATGTCAACCACTAGTTTGTTCAATATTCTCCTAGACCTTAAAACCCCTCAAGGGGGTATTTAATTTGGTTCAATGAGATGACTATCAAGGTCATCCACTTTAAATAGGAGATAATTGTAGGAGCCTTGCAAAATGACTTACGGGCCAAAAATTTCAATGAATCTCTCTCATGGACCATTCGCTTCCAAGGAAGAGGTAGAGACATGCGTTGAGTGTTACATAAAGGGAGTGGGAACTAAAATAAAAAAAGGGTAAAGGATGTTAATGAGCATACATCTGATAATTTTGATTTTGGACATCAACAACAAAGAATCTATTATACCTCTCCTATCATTGACAAGGCGACCTTGAACCAGAGCGGGAAGTCTATGGAGAACTTCTTACCTCTAAACACTCTCCATGAACATATATGGCATGAGGTCTTCCATATGTATGATATTTCTCCTCCTCTGGACCCAAGTCATTCATCATGGGACCTGAGACCAACGAGTGCTGTAAATTTCATAAGTCCAAGGGCCACATAACTGAAGAATATTACCAGCTCAATAAGGAGATTGAGTGCCTCATCTAGGAGATTCACTTGAAGAATTACATTTGAGGAAACTACCACCAATCATCAGCTGGATCCAGATCTTAGGGAAGGGACCTCGTGGGGTAGTCCTAAATTCAAGAAGGGAAATGACCCAAGCATGGAAGGTGAAGACAGGCTCGTGCATCATACCCTTAAAATTATAGTTGGAGGATTCGTTGGGATATGAAAACCAACTCTACCCACAAGATATTGGAATCACAAGAAACCATGGAGTTTGAAATTTCCTTCTTAGGGAAGGATGATGTCGAAATACATCCTCGTGAAAATGGCCCCATGGACATAACCGTGAGGTGTGGTGATTGGAAAATTAATCAAGTTTTAATTAATTAAGGAAGTTTTGCAGACATCATATAGTTTGAGAGACTCCACTTATATCTGGACGAAATCAATCGTTCCAAGGCTCGATGGCAGGATTCTCAAGCAAACAAGTACATGTAAAAGAATATATAACCCTGAAGAACATGTTCAGAAGCGAGGAAAACAAGAAGATGATAAATGTAAAATATATCATGATAGATGCCCCCTCCTTGAATAACATGATCATTGGGAGACATGCTTTTGATTTATTGGGAGATGTCATGTATACGTTATATTTGCGTATGAAGTACTTGCTACCCAACAAGCATATGAGAGTTGTCCAAGGTGATCAGAAGACCTCCCGTAGGTGCTACCGAGATTCCTTGAGGTTGAGAAGGGTAACCATGACTATGACCCATAGCTAGCAATCAGACGCATATGAAGTGAATATCATGGATGGGAGATCAAGAGTAGAGCTTCATAAGGATGCTATGATACGACTCAAAGAAAAAGAGTTGGCCCCATTGTTCCAGAAGAACATGCCGAGGAAAATGCAGGGGCAAGTTAGCTATAACGCTGTACTTTATTTAATTAGGTTATTAGTTTGATAAATTAAGGAGATATGTTATCTCTACCTTTTCTATGATTCATTTAAAGACATTTTTTGTTTATAATAATAAGGCAAAACTCTTTTCCATGCGATGATAGGGTTTTTAATTAGGAGCCTCGCCTTTTATATATTTCCATGCATCTTTCTTTTGATTTGGAGGACATGGCGATTGAATTTTGGATCCTCATGGAGGAATTGTTGCCACCCATGATTCTATTAAAATGTTGGATCCTCATGGAAGAATCTGTTGGTGTAAGCCCTAGAGCCAATACTTTTGGTACTTGTATCAAATTATTTATTAATAATAAAAGGCATTTCTTTATTATGTTTGTTTTTTCAAAATGATAAAGTCCCTATAATAGCTAGTTCATTTAATGAAATATTAAGTGTGACTTAATCATGATATTCCATTAAATGTAAGGACATTATTCTTAAAGCATCCATAGTCGAGATTTAATGTGAAATGGGATAGCCTTAAAGCATTAAGACTATTATGTAGATAGACTGATGATCGCATCTCATGGATCATGGATAAGGAGTTATCAAGTCTTGACATATGATTGAATATTATGAGTAATATTTATACTGGATTGACCCACTATGAGATTACTACATAGAATGTTATGCAAAATGTCATAAGTTACTCTCATGGTGATAGAGGTGTATACCACCCTTCGACTTGAAACTACTATGGACCCTAGATGTAGAGTAAAGTACTTTATTGTTGATCAGAAGTTGTCTGTAACTGGATGATCATAAAGACAGTTGATGGGTATCTCACAAAGCATCATGGACAGGGATGACACGGTATATGCCTTGTGTTCAATATATACATAAGGACAAAAGGGTAATTATACACACAAATACCATCACAAAAGGTTTTGTCAGATCACATGACAATTTTGTGACTTGGGTAACAGTGATGTGTTGCTAGATATCGCTCACTGTTTATTATGTTAAATATATTATTTAATATAATTTCCAATGTCGCATAATCCTACAGGGTCACACACATAAGGACAATTAGAGAAGAGGTAGAATAAATAAGGTACACCGTAAGGTACGATGCACTAGAATGGAATACGGAATATGGTAAGGTACCATATGATATAATAATAATAGTTATTATTATTAATTTTATAATAGTTATAAAATATAATAATAATAAAATTATGATTATTATAATAATAGTTATTATAATAATATAATAATATTATTGAGTTGGACTTTTAGTTTTCGTTTAAAGCCCACACAAGTAGTTTTATAAATAGAACCCTTGTGAAGAAGCTCATAAGTTGTTGTTTTGAAAACCCTGATCGTATTCCTTTTTCTTCTCCTTTCACTCTAAACCTTCAATCGTAACCAGCTAGCACTGTGACTGAAGGAAGCTATTCGTGTGGACTGAGTAGAGGAGTTGTTCGTCGTATAATGCTCGTGATCAAATCAGAATCAAAGGTTTCAAGCGCCAAAAGAGGTAAATATTTTATCACAGATCATGACCTTTCGTAAGGATTTCTAAAGGGAATTTTTTTTTTCCGCTGCGTTTATATCGCAAATTTCCCTTCAGTGATATCAGAGTCTGGTTACGAAACCATGAGTCTGGTAATTGTTTACTTTTTGTCAATTTTGTTTTAATTGGATTAAAACACGTAAAATTAAATCAAATTCGGATATTGAATTTTGGCATCAGATTGTGTACGGTTTGGATGGTTGATATTGACTATGCTTTGATATTCGACAATAGTATTGTGAAGCAACGATATGCCAATTGTCCATAAGTTACACATATATGATCGATCTAATTCATATATGATATGATTAATTTTAATGCAAAGATGGTATATTGGATATACTGTTTTTTTTCGTCGATTAAAATTATGTAATGATTATCATTCAGTTGTGTGATCTGTGGTTATCTGCTTCGAAATTCGACATTAGTATGGTGAATTAATAACATACGAAGCAATCATACAAAATTATTAATCATGGTGGTTTGATAGAATGAGATTGTTGTGTTAAAATTTGTGGCGACACAAGGGTTGCATCATCAATGAGATCCTTAAAATTTGTGACGGCACAAGGGTTGCACCGTAAATGAGGTTTGCGTATTCTGAATGTGTGACGGTCGTCATGTGAAGAATGACGGTCGTCGTAGACTTGTGACGGTCGTCATGGAGTTGTGACAAGCGTCATGTACATTTCACGGCGCAAGGGTTGCGCCAATAATATCTGCAGTAATAATAAAAGGGTTTATTAATATTTTATCGAAATTTAATTTGATTTGTTTTATTAACCAGATTTAAATTAATAAAAATAAAATTGTTATATTAATTTTATGTGTGGTGATCAGTTATGGCCTTAGTTTAATTTTGTTTTGTTTTTGGATTTTATAAAATACGACCTGAGTGTCGTGCCTCTCTCCTATTCTCATAATGTAACTTGTTTTGTCATCTTACTCCCTCGTATGTAAAATGAGTTTCTTTTATGTAATGTATATTATGAAGAAAGAGAAGACTATAAAATAAAGAAGGATAACCTTGGAGATCTTGCTTGGAGAAGTGAAGATTATTATTAGGTTTAGCTTAGTTCTCTCATTGGCTTGGGAGAATAATTGCGCTAGGGGCCATAATTGTTTCATATGTTTGTATGTTTATATAGATATGTATGCGTGTATGTTGATACATGTGTGAGGAATAATTTATATAATAAATAAGTCTTGAGATCAAATTAATTAAAAATCCCTCAAAACTGAATATTAAGTTTTTGCTTTCCAAATTTTAGAACTCATCAAGACTAGTATCGAATTATGTAGGTTTCGCCTAACGCGAGGTGCATATTCTATATTGGTAAGGTGCAATGGGATAAATGTAATATCCAATTTCTAAAACAATGGGTCAAACTTAACTAAACAAAATATAATAAGATTATATACGTTTAGAAGCAAGAGTTGGGAATGATCCATATGATGGATTAGAATAAGGAGTTATTCACCCAACTGAAATATTCGATAATTGTATTGGATGTAAATGAAAGGAGTTCCTACCTAAATATCTGAGTTTTGTGTAATCAGCCTAACGTTGACTTAAAACAAAGCGAAATAAGGATCTTGATCCACTAGAAAATCTTCCAACGGGATTTTCCGAATCAAATGATGAGGGTCATTTGTTTTGAGTAGAATAATGGGAGCATATTAAATTAAAGGCTTAATTGGATATGTTTAATGATACTAATATCTCCACCATCTTTTAATGTAGATTACCATGACAAACAAAACATCTAATAACATTTTGCGAACAATCCTGGATAAGGAAAATTTGTCTGGGACAAATATTCTAGATTGGCACCGAAATATGAGGATTGTCCTCAAACATGATAAAAAGTTGTATGTCTTAGAGACACTTGTTCCTAATGAGGAACCTCTTAGTTCTACTCCTAAGGCTAAAAGAGATGCTTATAAGAAGCATGTCGATGATGCCAATGAAACTGCTTGCCTTATGATGGCTACCATGAATTATGAATTGCAAAAACAACATGAAAACATGGCATCATTCAATATGATCGAACATCTGAAAATGCTCTATCAAGAGCAGGCAAGACATGAAAAGTTTGAAGTTTCAAAATCTCTTTTCCAAGCCAAGTTAGCTGAGGGAAGCCCAGTAGGTCCCCATGTACTCAAGATGATTGGGTATGTGAAGAATCTTGAAAGATTGGGATTTCCCCTCATGAAGGAGCTTAAAACTGATTTGATCCTGCAATCGTTGCCGGAGAGTTTCAGTCAATTTGTCCTTAATTTCAACATGAATGATATGGATAAATCTCTTTCTGAATTGCTAAGCATGTTAAGAATTGCTGAGAAAAATCTGAAGTAAAAAAGGAAATCCATTCTGATGGTCAATAATAGAAAGAAACAAAACAAAAGGCAAACCAAGCAGGGTGGTAAATGGAAAGGTAAGGAAGTTGCCAAACCCAAACATACTGCACCTATTTTGAAGCCTAATGGAGGCATACCTAAAGAGGGCACTTGCTTCTATTGCAGTAATATCGAACACTTGAAGAGAAACTGCCTAAAGTACCTGGAAGATAAGAAGAATGGAGTAGAGACTTCAACTTTAGGTATTTTTGTTAAAACATTAATTTATCTACTTCAGCATCATGAGTATTAGATACTGGATGTGGTTCTTACATTTGTACCAATGCGCAGGGACTAAAAAGGAGTAGAGATTTGGCAAAAGGTAAAGCTGACCTACGAGTTGGAAATGGAGCAAAGGTTGTTGCTTTAGCTGTAGGAACTTATGTTTTGAATTTACCTAGTGGTTTAATAATTCAGTTAGAGAACTATTATTATGTACCTGTAATTAGCAGGAATATTATTTTTGTTTCTTGTTTGGACAAGTTTGGTTTTTCATTTATAATAAAGAACAATTGTTGCTCTATTTATTTAAATGGTATGTTTTATGCTACTGCACAAATGAACAATGGATTATATGTCCTTGATATTGAAATGCCAATTTATAACATTAATACTAAAAGGATGAAACCTAATGAGTTAAATCCAAGTTACCTTTGGCATTGTCGCATAGGCCATTTAAATGAAAGGTGCGTCTCCAAACTCCATAAAGATAGACTCTTGGATTCTTTTGATTATGAATAATATGATACATGCAGATCTTATTTAATTGGAAAAATGACAAAGACCCCATTCACAGGAAAAAATGAAAGGGAAAATGATATGTTGGCCCTCATACATACTGATGTATGTGGACCACTAAACATACCCTCCAGAGGAGGTTTTCAATACTTCATCACATTTACTGATGATTTTAGTAGATATGGTTATGTGTATTTAATGAAACACAAATCTGAATCCTTTGAAAAATTCAAGGAGTTCAAAAATGAAGTACAAAACTAATTAGGTAAAAATATTAAAACTCTTCAATCAGATCGAGGTGGTGAATATTTAAGCCTAGAGTTTGATGACCATCTAAAAGAGTATGGGATTCTATCCCAACTCACTCCTCCTGGAACACCACAATGGAATGGTGTATCTGAGAGAAGAAATCAAACCTTGTTAGATATGGTCCAATTCATGATGAGTCACAACGATCTTCCATACTCCTTTTGGGGACATGCACTACTGACTCCAACTACTTATTCCATCCGACTGATTAACTCTCGACTCAGAAAGGCAACTCTACATATAATACAAACCATAACTCATAACATCAACGACAACAATGATACGAATAGTACACAAGTAATACACTTGACAACTAGCATCACAACACAAGATAGTATCTAATTCGAGAATTCAATGATTGAAGAATTAGAACACAACAATATACGAATACACAACTCCAACACGAAATTAATATAATTGACCCCAACATCATTGTTACTCACATACGAGCGACTGCACTACGCCACGTGTTTGCTATGAATTCTGATTACCTGTGAGGTAGTAACTCCACCAAGTTCAACTTCTAACTTGCAATCACCAAAATCGATATAGTAAAAGAGTTCGACTTAACTCTTCGAAATTCCTGTCCCACAGGTATCCTACACTCTCATAGTTACTAAATACTTCAAATTGGATCTGTAGGACAACACCTCTGACATTCAACATAATTACAACGACGACTACTTCCAAATTTTAGGTAAGATATACATGTACTTCCATGAATTTCCAATTATCATCAGCATAACTACAACTTACCATCTTTTAATAATACCTCCCTCAAAAATCATCTTAAATACACAACATCACTACAACAACATAAGGTACATGGGTCCGACAAATTTCCACAAAATAACTCATATTCTTCGCTTCTAACTAATTCAACATACCTAATCCTTGATTCCTACTCATACTGACACAATCCTTAGTAAATTCTTATCTGAAACAACACAACTAAACAACTCTTCTTGTTCCAACAAAAACTCTCACTTTTATAAACCAACTTAAAAATTCACTCCTTATAATACTTGTAACTCAACTTTATTTGGCATTCTTGTCAAATCACGGTCTTACATTTCCATCTACTTTCTCCTCGAATCATCTCATGAAAACTTCAAGTCTCATGCCACTTAATCCATCGCCAAAACAACACTCCAATTATCCAGAGTTCAACTATGAATTTCCTCATGACTATTTAATACAAATGCAACTTTAAGCTATCATCTTTAAATCTAACTAATACTCTCATATAATAATCTGCATCGACAAAACAAACAATACTCAAGCACTCAGCTTGACTTCAACTAATTCAACGTACATACTATATTAGTTGGCATGGCACATCCATCCATCAATTATGATTTAGTATACTATTAACAATAGATTAAGGGTGATCAGTTCCTCAATTTGTCAATAGAAGTCTGACAACCATAATGGTGGTATAAATCATCATTACCCAACACAATAGCGTACTTCAACTTGTGCCCAAAGTCCGTAAGCATAATGTTCCGCCAACTCTTTAAGGCTTATCAACATCGTCTTAGTCTCTTTAATTCCGATTTCGTCAATTATACCAAAACATCCAAAGTCCATCACACAATCTCTTATACACGCTCGTAGCATAACAAAACTTCAAATGTTGTTCTAACACCGGAGTCACTATAACATCGAGTACAATCCATTTCGGTTCGCTCCAATTACAACTTTCATCCATCTTCCTCTCAAAATTTTCATCACCTAACATCGACACTTTAACCATCTTCATTCGACATAAATTGCATCCCTATACATTTTTCCGATACCTTCGTATTCTTTCTAATACCATCATTTAATTCCTTATCAAGATTTCACACTCGTCTTCATTTTTCTCAATTTTCAGCAAGGATCGCTCAACTTCAACCACCTTTATCTCTTCCAATATAGACCTCTCAATCACAAAATTATATTCCAAAATGAAGAGAATTTTGTGCAGATTTCATAACTTCAAGAATCGCTTGAATCCAAGTTATGAGTAAAAAGCTATCCTCCTTGCCATGAGACTGGTCAATAATTCCCGTTTGTAGAATTTTCCGAAAAATCAGCATCAGACCCAACTATTAAAACACACTTATCTCCCTCTTCACAAACCTCCTGAAGGTAATCTTATATGCAAACTATAGGAAATTCCGTAAGATTTCAAAATAGTCAAGAATCGCTTCAATCAGAATCACGAGTAAAACATTATGCCTCTTATACTGATAGCTGCTTCATAATTACAAAAATCAGATAATTCACTTATCACAAAACATCATGCAATGCCACCAACAATGCAAATGCAACATCATATGGACTCATGCATGCAGTACCAAAAAACATCACTGATGACTTAGTCATTGTTATTCTCCAAAGATCCCCACCAATAGGATTGGTTCCCGCTTGGAACCAGAGCACACCATCATTTGCACTTAATCCACCCAATGGGGTTAAGGCCATCACTGAACCTGAGCGTCCTACAATTCATCATTGGATATTCATCCTGCAAAACATCACTGGACATCTTGTCTTAACATATGCTATGAATTCATGATGCACAACAACATAAAGATACGACCACAGCTAGTCAAACACATAATCATTCATCAAAATATCATCATATATCTCATAGACAACTTAATCATTCTAATTGTCATAACCATCATAAACATCATAGTCATCATAAATATCATAATCATCATAAACATCATAGTCATCATAAACATCATAATCATCATAAACGTCATAGTCATCATAATCGTCATATTCTCTTCACACACCTCATGTATACACACCTCAGAGACAATACATCATCATTCATGCAAATCATTATTCACGCTTCATATACTTCTTATACACACATCCTAGTTTCTCTTCATCATTCTTCATAACAAACACCAAACAATTTACTTCTGAAACATCATCATAGCAACTTATATAATAAACCATGCACACATAATTTATTTGGCATGTAATCTCGTCACTTAATTTACTATACGATCACTGTATTACCACATCCTATACTTCATGGTATTCTACTAAATTATCGAACGTTGCAACATCTATCCAACGCATCAAACGACATATAAAACCAACTTATGATCCAAAAACTGTAATTAAATCTTTAGCATAACATCATACACATAAACCATTTATAAATTATAGAAAATTCCTCTTCAATTTTCATAGCAGACATCAAAACATTCATTTCTGTATAAGCCCATAATTTGTTTTCACACAGTAACACACATGTACTGATTTTTCTAGCATATCACACCTCACTGGTCCTGACACTAACACTGGAAAATGTCTAATTTTAATCTTCTATAATATCTCATGACAGTAACAAACCAACGTTTCAGACCACGTAGGAAACAGACTTACGGTTTATAACTTATGGTCAAGAAAAGAACTACTGAGTCCCTCACTACGCCAAAATAGACTTTTAATAGCGCACCTTAGACAGCGCTTTAATATGAAAAAGTGCTGCTAAAATTCATACCTTAGATAGTTCTTTTTGAAAAGTGATGTCTAAGGTAGACCTTAGATAGAGCTTTCAAAAAGCGCTTTTAAAGGTATATCTTAGACAATGCTTTTAAGGAAAGCGTTGTCTAAGGTTTTTTATATTTAAAATAAAATAAAATCAAAAGCGCTGTCTAAGGTAGACCTTAGACAACGCTTTTGAAAAGTGTTGTTTAAGGGCTACCTTAGATAACGCTTTCCACATAAGCGCTGTCTAAGGTCTAATTAAATGAAATATTTAGAAACTCAGAATCATATTTTCATTCTTTTCCTCTTTCTTCTCCCCTGCAAACGCGTTACTTCTACAGTGAAAACCCTAACAAAACTCCATTTTTCTTTCTGAAACCTCCATTAACACCGTTGATGAAGGTGTTCGTCCATTAACGCCGCTCGAGAAACCTCCATTAACATCGCCGATCGTGAAGTTACGAGTTCGGGTGTTCGTGAAGGTGTTCGTCCTCTACTTTGTTCTTCTTTTGGACTGACTCTGTCCTCTACTTCGTGAAGGTACATTTTTGTTGTAGTGAATGTCATTGTTATGTTATTGTTATGTTAGGGCAATGTCATTGAAATGTATTTTGATAAATATGATTTTGTGAAGAATAGTGAAAATAGGCAATGTCAATGTTGATTATGTTAGGGCAAATATTTTGTGAAGAATAGTGAAAATAGTGAGAATAGGCAAATATTGAATATGTTAGGGAAAAATATTTCTTTGATAAATATGATTTTGTGAGAATAGTGAAAATATTGATTATGTTAAGGCAATGTCAATGTTGTTATGATTTTGTGAAAAATAGTGAAAAATCTGATTATGTATCTCTATTTTCGTTTGGATTTTACGTTATGTATATGAAATGTCGTTTGGATTTATGTTGTTTATGTAGTGAAAATATGTATCTCTTATAAGTAGGAAAACCATGGATAAAACATGGATCTGTGCCGATCGATTGTCCTAATGATTGCGTTTTGTTTCGTAACGAATATGCATCGTTAACTAAGTGCCCTAAATGCGGTTTGTCTTGATATAAGAAAAGATTGTCTCCAGCAAAAGTCTTATGGTATTTTCCTATAATTCCGAGATTTAGGCGCATGTTTCGGAGTGAAACCGATGTAAGACACCTGACTTGGCATGCAAATGAAAGAATTATTGATGGAAAGCATCGGCATCAGGCTGATTCACCACAGTGGTCGAAGATTGATAATGATTATCCTGACTTTGGAGAAGAAGAAATAAACCTTCGCTTGGCATTATCTATTGATGGAATGAACCCGCATAGTCTTTAAAATATATCACATACCACATGGCTTGTAATTCTTATGATTTATAACCTACCTCCATGGCTATGTATAAAGCGTAAGTACATGATGTTATCTATGTTAATCTCTGGGCCTAAACAACCAGGGAATGACATAGACGTATACTTGAAACCTTTGATTGAAGATTTAAAGATTTTATGGGAGAACGGTGTGGAGGTTTATGATGGATATAGGAAAGAAAGTTTCAATTTGAGGGCGATGTTGTTTGGCACAATTAATGATTTTCCAGCATACTGGAATCTATCCGGGTATAACATTAAAGGTCAATGTACGTGTCCTGTTTGTGAAGACGAAACTGATACGATTTGATTGGAACTTTGTCAGAAGAATGTGTTTCTCGTTCATCGAAGATTCTTACATTCTAAACATCACTACCGTGGGTGGATAAAAGCATTCAATGGAGACACCGAACAACGTAAAGCTCCACCCACATTGTCAGGTGACCAAGTTTTTGAAAAGGTGAAAGATGTGCGTACTGAGTTTGGCAAGCCTTTTGCACATAAAGTTGTCAAAGGTGGGTGGAAGAAGAGGTTGATATTTTTTAAATTGCCATATTGGAAGTCTTTGTACGTGAGACATTTTCTCGATGTTATGCATATTGAAAAAAATGTATTTGAAAGTGTTATCGGTGTGTTACTAAATATAAAAGGAAAGTCTAAGGATGGCCTTAAAGCAAGGGAGAACATGTTAAAAATGGGAATGAGAACTGAATAAGCACCCGTGAAGAAAGGAAGATGAACATATCTACCACCTGCTGCGTTAACTTTATCTAGAAAGGAGAAAATAATTTGTGTAAGTTTCTGAGTGAAGTTAAGGTTCCAGAAGGATACTCATTAGATATTAGAAGACTTGTGTCTATGAAAGACCTCAAGTTGAAGAGTTTGAAGACACATGATTTCCATGTTATAATGGAACATTTTCTACCAATAGGTATACGTTCTATTTTGCCAGAAAAAGTAAGAAGTTCCATAACTAAATTGTGTTTTTTCTTTAGGTCAATCTGTTGTAAGGTGATCGATCCCGAGATCTTACCAACACTACAAAAAGAGATTGTAATTACCTTGTGTGAGCTTGAAATGTATTTCCCTCCCTCTTTTTTTTTACATAACGGTTCATCTAGTTGTTCATCTTGTGAAAGAGACACAATTGTGTGGACCAGCTTATATGAGATGGATGTACCCTGTTGAACGGTATATGAAAATATTAAAAGGGTACGTGAAATCCCGAACTCGACCAGAGGGTTGTATTGTTGAACAATACATTGTTGAAGAAGCTTTTGAGTTTTGTACTGAATATTTGTCCAACATTCAATCGATTGGACTCCCCAAAGCTCAGATTTTCGAAAAAAAGGAAGGTAAAAAATTAATTGGAAATAAAATTGTGACAGTATCAAGGGATGAACGAGATCAAGTGCATTTGTATGTTCTGCACAATGATAATGAGGTTGAGCCATATGTTGAAATGCACAAGGAAGTACTTCGAAGTATAAATCCGAACAGAAATGAAAATTGGATAGTACGAGAGCACAATCAAAGTTTCATACAATGGTTAAAGGATTATATTTATTCGAAGCGCTCTTTAGATCCTACTTTGGTAAAAAAAGGTTGAGATGTTTGGCATATGGTCCAAGTTTGCATGTGTTTTCTTATAGTGCATACACAATTAATGGATACACATTTTATACCAAAGAAAAAGATGATAAGAGTACTATGAAAAATAGTGGTGTCACCGTGCTAGCTGAAGCAATGCATATATCAAGTATGAAGGACTTAAACCCCAAATATGCAAATTTGTCCTATTTTGGAATTATTGAGCACATTTGGGTGTTTGATTACAAGAAGTTTCAGATTCCCATCTTTGGTTGCAAGTGGGTAAATAGTTGTGGCATACGAATGGATAAGTCTGGATTTTTGCAAGTTGATCTTACTAGGGTGGGGGTACAAAGATGAACCTTTTACTCTAGCATCTCAAGCTAAACAAGTGTTCTATATGAATGACTCGACGAGTACAAAATGGTCTATAGTGCTTTTCTCTAACAAAGTGGTTGATGATAGCGGTGTCGATCAATGTGATATTGATGTTGAGAATAAGTCATGCATTAGACGGAATGAGTTGAATATAAATCAAGATGAGGATATTATAGCGGATGAGTCATATATCAGAAATGATCATAACGAGGGAATTTGGATCAATTCATTCGTCCACATTGCTAAGAAACAAGTCATTAATATTCTAACAAAGAAAAGAAAGAGATGTTAGTGAAAGAGGTAAATTATATTTGATATCCTTGGTTTCTTTATTTTTCATTTTCAATTGCTTTCATTCTAATTTAAATGTTAGTAACTTTGTAACTATAATATTGTATTCTTTTAATAGAATTACAATCTTTGTGTTGTTTCAGGACCTATGTAGATTTGAAGCAATGCTTTGGTTGGATGCAAAAGTAGTATAAGTAATGATTTGTAATATGTTTGAATTGGTACATTTGTAGCAAAATTAGTATAAGTAATATGTACATTTGTAAGTATATATGTTTGAATTGCCAATCCATTTGGATATATAATTTTGGTGCATAAATTGGTACATTTAAATAGGCCAAATTGGATTATTTTGAATATCCAAATTGTGATATTTTTCTGGAAAAAAATTGGTTCAAAAACAGGTCAAAATTCTGGTTGAAAAACCTGGTATAAATTGTGGTTTTAAGAAAATTATATAAAAAAATTCGTATACCTTAGACAGCGCTTTAAACAAAAAGCGTTGTCTAAGGTATACCTAAATATGTCCAAAAAGCGTTGTCTAATGGTGGGTATTAGACAACGCTTTTACCAGAAGCGTTGTCTAAGGTATAACTTAAAATGTCAAAAAGCGCTGTCTAATGGTACCATAGACAACACTTTTCAGATTTAAAAGAGCGATTTTCTAAACCTTTAGCAGTGCAGTTTTAGACAGTGCTGTCTAAGGCCAAAAAAAGCGTTGTCTAAGGTCTTGCTTGGTGTAGTGCCTCCTTCTAAAAATGGGTGGCTGGTGTCACCCCCTTCACTTGGTGGCTTGCGCCACCTCACACCCACACAGGTGTGGCTTGTGCCACATTAATAATTTATGGTGGTTGGTGCCATATTTAAGTGGCTGGTGCCACATTGTCACATTATTATTTATGGTGGCTGGTGCCACATTCTAAGTGGCTTGCACCACATGCACTCATACACTAGGTGGCTTGCACCATCCTCACACACACTGATGGCTTGTGCCACCCTCATACACCCATGCACTGGTGGCTTGCGCCACCTCAGCAACTCATAATTACGGTGGCTCTCGCCACCCTTCCTAAAGGGGATGAATCTAATATTCGTCTAACTCACTACCGATTCAATCTAGAACCGATTATCTTATTTCAAATTCATCAACAAATCCTTTGATTCACTCATCATCAGTTTCAAACTTCATAATTTATTTTCTTCTTTTATTCCGATTAACCGATTCAATTATAATACTGATAATTACCAACCCCTTACAATTATAACTTCAACTCCTCCTCGGCTTCAACGGAAACATTCATCAAAACAAACTCATACCAACTATCATAAATGATTGATTAAACCCAATACAATGGCAACATTTATACTGCAATAATGTCATTAAAACAACAACTTCGTATACAACACAGAATTCGTCAAATTCATCATGGTTTCTCATAAACCCTAAAATTCGAAATCATTCACATATTTAATCTACACCTTATATAAATTATAATGAAAGGTAATACTCCCCATACCTTAGATGTCCAACTCTGAATTCCCTTTTCTCAAGCTCTTCGAGAAACCTCTGAGTCTTCTCTTTTCTGCCTTCGTTCCTCAGAGCAGTTTCTTTTTCCAAAATATGATTGATTCCAAAATTCTCCCAAAAATCTGATTTTATGTTTCTTCATTCACCCTCTTGGACCTCATTATGTTATTCCGATTTTAACCTCACTTATCCATCCAAAAATACCACTTTACCCTTAATCATTCTCCTTTTACTTTAAATAATAATACTAATACTAATACTAATAATAATAATAATATTAATAATAATTCGAATAATATTATTCTATTATCACTATTAAAATCATTCCAGATAATCACTTAAATATCAAATTACACCTCACTCGTCAAAAATACATCTTACACCATAATATTTCGCCAAGTTCACCGATAAATCCCGAATATTTATTATAAACCAATTAAATAAATATTTTAATTATTTCGGGGTGTTACATCTTACATGAAAGTTTGGGGTTGTGAAGTTTATGTAAAACGTAAAATTTCAACTAAGCTTGAACCCAAATTTGACAAATGCTTATTTGTGGGGTATCCTAAAGATAAGAGGATATTACTTCTACATTCCTTCTGAAAACAAAGTGTTTGTCGCTCGAACTTGAGTCTTCTTAGAAAAGGACTTTATTTCCAAAGGAATCAGTGGGAGGAAAGTAGAGCTTGAAGAAATTCAAGAATCATAAATCATTGATACACCTATGGAGGAATTAGAGCAGGAATCACAAACAGTTATGGAAGAGAAACATGCTCAAGTAGAACAAAACCAGTGTAGGTCGAGTAGGATACATCACTAACCAGAAAGATATGGATATCTCATAACTGATCAAGGTGATGTATTACTTATGGATCAAGATGAGCTTGTAACCTACCAAGAGGCCATAACTGGTCCTGAGTCTGAGAAGTGGCTAGAAGCCATGAAATCTGAAATGGATTCCATGTACACAAGCCAAGTTTGGACCTTGGTAGAACCTCCTGTAGAAGTTAATCCTATAGGATGCAAGTGGGTCTTCAAGAAGAAAACTGGCATGGATGGTAAGGTACATACCTATAAGAAAAGACTGGTTTCTAAAGATTATAAACAAATTCATGGGATAGACTATAATGAAACCTTTTCACCAGTTGTAATGCTTAAATCTGTTCGGATTTTACTTGCTATCGCTGCATATCATGATTATGAAATATGGAAGATGGATGTCAAGACTGCTTTCCTTAATGAGAATCTTCTTGAGGATGTGTACATGACACAACCTGAAGGATTTGACATACCTGAAGAAGGACATAAGATATGCAAGTTACAGCGATCAATCTATGGATTGAAGCAAGCTTCCAGAAGCTGGAATCTTTGTTTTGATGAAACTGTAAAAAAAAATATGGATTCATAAAGAATGAAGATGAGCCTTGTGTCTACAAGAAGGTTAGTGGGAGGATGATCATTTTCCTGGTATTATATGTAGATGACATATTAGTCATTGGAAACGATATCCCTACCTTGCATTAAGTAAAAGCTTAGTTAGGGAAATGCTTTTCTACGAAGGACCTTGTGAAGCAGCCTATATATTAGGAATCGGGTTCTATAGAGATAGATCACAAAAAATACTTGGCCTAAGTCAGAGTACATACATAAACAAAGTTTTGAGACATTTTAATATGCATGATTCCAAGAAAGGATTCATACTTATGCAACATGGCATGTGTCTATCAAAAACACAATCCCCTTCAACAAAGGAAGAAAGGGACCGCATGAGTAAGATTCCATATGCATTTGCAATAGGATCTATCATGTATGTCATGTTATGTACTCGACCGGATGTCTCATATGCTTTAAGTGCAACGAGTAGGTACCAATCAAATCCCGGTGATGCTTACCGGGTAGCTGTCAAGAATATCCTTAAGTACTTGAGAAGGAATAAGGATACATTATTGATATATGGAGGTCAGAAAGAGCTCGCGGTAATTGGTTATACCGATTCTAGCTTCCAGACAGATAAGGATGACTTCATATCACAATCTGGTTATGTGTTCTGCCTAAATGGTGACACTGTAAGCTGGAAATGTTCAAAGCAAGAGACAGTTGCTGATTCTACAATTGAGGTCGAGTATATTGTTGCCTCAAATGCAACAAAGGAAGCAGTTTGGATCAAGAAGTTCATTAGTGAACTTGGCATAATCCCTAGCATTGTGGATCCCATTAATCTCTATTGTAATAACAATGGTGCCATCGCACAAGCTAAGGAGCCTAGATCTCACCAACGATCCAAACACATACTTAGGCGTTATCATCTCATTCGAGAGATAATAGATCGAGGATATGTCAAGATATGCAGAGTACCTACACTTGACAATATTGTTGGCCCACTAACAAAACCTCTTGCGCAACAGAAGCATGATGGTCATACTAGATCTATGGGTATTAGGGGTATGCCTGATTGGCTCTAGTGCTAGTGGAAGATTGTTGGTGTAAGCCCTAGAGGCCAATACTTTTGGTACTTGTATCGAATTATTTATTAATAATAAAAGGCATTTCTTTATTATATTTGTTTTTCCAAAATGATAAAGTCCCTATAATAGCTAGTTCGTTTAATGAAATATTAAGTGTGACTTAATCATGAGATTCCATTAACATAAGGACACTATTCTTAAAGCATACATAGTCGAGCTTTAATGTGAAATGGGATAGCCTTAAAGCATTAAGACTATTATGTAGATAGACTGATGATCGCACCTCATGGATCATGGATAAGGAGTTATCAAGTCTTGACATAGGTATGAATATTAGGAGTAATATTTATACTAGATTAACCCACTATGAGAGTACTACATAGAATGTTATGCAAAGTGTCATAAGTTACTCTCATGGTGATAGTGGTGTATACCACCCTTCGACCTGAAACTCTTTGGACCCTAGATGTAGAGTCAAGTACTTTATTGATGATCAAACATTGTCCGTAACTGGATGATCATAAAGACACTTGATGGGTACCTTACAAAGCTTGCTAAGGGACATGAGTAGCCTAGATGGAATTTGCCCATCCTGCATAACATAATAAATGTCTAAGGGCCCAATATTGAACTGGACAAAGATGACACGATATATGCCTTGTGTTCAATATAGACATAAGGGAAAAGGGTAATTGTACACATAAATACTATCACAAAAGGTTTTGTCAGATCACATGACAATTTTGTGACTTGGGTAGCAGTGATGTGTTGCTAGATACCGCTCAATGTTTATTATGTTAAATACATGATTTAATATAATTTCCAATGTCGCAAATCCTACAAGGCCACACACATAAGGACAGTTAGAGAAGGGGTGGAATAAATAAGGTACACCGTAAGGTACAATGCACTAGAATGGAATACAGATTATGGTAAGGTACCATATGATATAATAATAATAGTTATTATTATTAATTTTATAATAGTTATAAAATATAATAATAATAAAATTATTGTTATTATAATAATATTTATTATAATTATAATATAATATTATTATTGAGTTGAGCTTTTAGCTTAAAGCCCACACAAGTAGTTCTATAAATAGAACCCTTGTGAAGAAGCTCATAAGTTGTTGTTTTGAAAACCCTGGTCATATTCCTTTTTCTTCTCCTTTCACTCTAAACCTTCAATCGTAACTAGCTATACTGTGACTGAAGGAAGCAGTTTGTATGGATTGAGTAGAGGCATTGTTCTTCGTACAACGCTCGTGATCAAATTAGAATCAAAGGTTTCAAGTGCCAAAAGAGGTAAATATTATATCACCGATCATGACCTTTCGTAAGGATCTCTAAAGGGAAATTTTTGTTTTCCGCTGCGTTTATATCGCATATTTCCCTTCAGAATCCTTGTCTCCCAAGAGGATGTGAAAAATGCTAGATCCTCATGGAGGAATCTTCGCATCCCACAAGGCTATTAAAATGCTGGATCCTCATGAAGGAATTCTTACCTTCCACGAAGCTATTAAAATGTTGGATCCTTATGGAAGAATTCTTTCCTCCCATAAGGATGTTACAATATTGGATCCTCATGGAGGAATCTTTGTTGTCCACGAGTCTATTAAAATGTTGGGTCCTTACAGATGAATCCTTACTGCCAAAGAGGAGAATTACCGCTGAAATGCTGACCACTTTAATATATGACACTTAAAATAAATAATTTTGAGAGACATGATTGCCTCAAAAACCTTTCTCTAGCAATACATTTAAGGAAATAAGAAGACCAATATAAAATAAATAAAATTTCCATAATATTGAAAATATCATTGATTAAACAATAGAAGGTGAAGATTAAAAAATATCAAAGGGAGGGAGCGATTTCAAAAGGCCCGTAGGGCACTAATACTTAAACCACTAAGGGCATGGTTATGAAATTAAAAATTAAATAACTATTGGTCACCCTCATATACAAGCTAAAGCCCCCCCCCCTAAAAATGATCATCTGCCATAGAAGGTAACCCTTCCTCTTCGTCCACGAGCTAGAAATCCAAAAAAACCTTGAAGAGCTCCATCTTACTCAAATCCAAGTCAGGCTAGAGAAAGTCTACCTATTCCTTGGGCCACTCAAAGTATTGGTATGATGTATCCATTAGTTCGTCCTTGCAGGAAATATCTCGTATTCTAGTTTCTTCTTAGAAACAATGACAGCTTCAAGGGACTCATTTATGTTATTCTCTGAATGGGAGATAATTTTGTCCTTTATATCTGGCTTTTTAAGGGCCTCATTGAGCTTCGGCTTAGACCGCTTTAGCTCCTTACGTTCCATAGTTAAATTTTGGCTTAATATCCCTTTTAGTCTCCTATGTTAACTTCATGGTTCATTTTGGTCCCTTAACTTTAAAAAATATTGGTCTGTTAACTTTTCAAAATGTACCATTTTAGTCCTTTTTGTCTAATTAGCAATGAAAAAATCAAAACAATGGTCGTTAAATTTGTCGCTAATTAGACGAAAAAGACTAACATAGTCTTTTGAGTTAAGAGACCAATATGAATCTTTTTATGTTAAGGGGCCAAAATAAACCTTGAGGTTAAGTACGAGGCGAAAAAGGGTATTAAACCTTAAATTTCTTACACGCTTATACTCCTGAGTCATTCTACCTTAGCAGAATTAAGATTAACCTTCAAATATCCCTTTGACCTGTCCTCCCAAGCATAAGCCTCAAGGACCAATTGATTCATCATTAGGCCCTCAACAAATGATTCTCCACCATTTTGAACAGTTTATGAATTCTCATCTGACTGATAGCTTGGAAGTTAGTGGGAAAATTTTCATGGAATAGGAGTCATGATTGTGTTAAACGTTAGTCACATATTTCCACAATGAGGAATGGAAGTTCTTAGGTGGGTTAACCCAGATGGGAAAAACCATGTGTTTCTCGTCCTTTTCATTATCTTTAAGGTTCAGGGTGACTTGCTCCTTAGCTGTAGAGTCGAGGAGCAACTCTCGCCATTCGTCTTCAAGATTTTAAGTGGGCAAGTCTTAATGAAAGCCCCACTTTGACACCCATTTTATCTCTTTTGGTGATGAGGTTGCTCTGGTGAATTTTTAGACTATCATTCCATTGCTCTTTATGGTCCAACAACTTCTTGGCTAGGAGAGCCTTCCTCTAGGCGAAGGAGATGAACGAAATATTTTATGCAAAAAAGGAAAAGAAGTTTATGAAAAATGAGGTGAATAAATAATCCTAAGAACTGAGAATAACTACAATCACAACTTATGCAAGTACTCATCAATTTCTATTACCCCACCTATCTAACTCAATAACTTTCTTCTAGTTCATGATTTCAAACTCATTCAGAAAACAAACCATTTCCTTCTTAGTGTTGGTGAGATAGTCAAAGTTAAATCCATTGATAACCATTAGGTCTTGCGTCTAAGACAAAGAAAAGCAAGGGGTGTAACGCCCTAAACCCATGAAAATAAAAATTTATTTTTCTTATAAAAACATTGCAAAATTTATAAAATACAAAACAAGGGTGTTATACCAAAAATTACTCAACCTTTATTTCATAATATACTTTAAATTCAAAGCATATCAATAATGTTCAATTATTCAGTTTGAGACAAAGTAGAGAACTTAGTAAGCAATCCCAACGCTGATGTTACAATATCAAAGTTATTCATTCTAAAGTAAAATAATAGTCGACTTAAGGTTTGACAAAACATGAAAGCAAACAATGGAAGTGGTCGTCTACACCATATTCCATAAGTAACTAGGAGAAATTACTCCTCAGTATCGACCTAAAAATCTTATGTACATAGATACATATACAAGAACATGGAAACAAGAAGGGGGTGAGAATACATTCTATAATATAAACATTATGATAATAGAAAGTATAAAATTTCATATAGTACGACATTCAGAAATAATCTCAATGACGTAATGTCACATAACATGTACGGGTTAAATATGCAATGCCCATCTGCTCCAATCCCATGCATGTGGTACTATCACTAGATTTTCAGAGTTATTTCACGAAAAATCCTATAACATTGAACCAAAGTCCTAGATAAATTCTAGATAAAAGTCCTAAAACACCGGACTAAAGTCTTAACACCAGATCGAAGTCCTGAATCGCCCAAAGTTCTAACACCGGACCAAAGTCATGTATCGCCAGACTAAAGTCCTAACCTAACTCTAAAATACATGATTCATGATGCATCAATCAAATGAAATATATAAATGAACTTCCAAAACCAATATTAAATACTGTTGGTTAAGGCTAACACTTGTTCTTATGGACCTAAACAAAATTCAATATTAAACACCACCGGTTAAGTCTAATAGCGGTTCTATGACTGATCTTAAACAAATATATATTAACACCACCAATTAAGGTTAACACCGGTTCATATGAACCTAAAATAATCAATATTAACACTGTAAATCAAGTCTAAAACTAGTTCTTTCGAACCTAAACACAATTCACCGCCGGTTCTCATTGAACCTCAGGGCGTTATCTTGATTACTCATAATGCACCACTATATCACATCAACATCAGGCTTATGCCCTATCTTTAGGAACTTAACTCCTTTAAATTTATCAAGATTGTAGACTAAGTCCTAATATTGAAAACTCGATTCACATAAATCCTTATCTAAGTAGTAACTCATGTTTTGCAAAATTCACAATTTAGATTACATACTTTAATCATCAAATACTAAACTTACACAATTAATTATTTTCACCTCATTGTTCGTATTATACCTTGAGAATGATTTACCATATTAATACTAATAAAAATGTATTGTTGACCCTTATCACAAGAAAGGATGTTGCATTATTTGTCCAATACAACTGACCACACCTCAAACAGGCTTAATAAACTTAAGTTATGCGTGAAACAGGATAACCAATGTTGACTGAGACTTAACTACATTCATAGTATAAGAACCAAAGAATTACTACTATTGTAGTAGTCCCAAACCCCATTTCATTATTCCAACATAAATTTTATCGTGTTAGCTTTCCAACGAAACTAACCACACCTCAAATGGACTTACGAAGCTCAAGCTATGCATGAAACAAAGCGACCAATACTGAAACCCGATAGTGACACGACCCAGCCGGGTCTCCTGATACAGGTTGTGTCTCGTGCGACTCGAAAGTGAGATTTTTTGAATTTTCACTCCCAAACTCGATTTCTTCGATCTACACCCATCCTATTTCAGTTTTAACCACCTATTATCATAGTTAATTATCTTATATGATCGATTCGATATCCATTATTCTAAAAACCATCCTCATCAACCATCAACACCATGAATACTTTGATTAGCCGAACATTATCTCATCAATCTCACCTTGATATTGAATCAACTCATCCACAAAATCTCAGCATAACATCAACATGTCAGTAATTCTCACGAATTCACAACATAAATCATAATACAAAGATAGAATCACAACATCACATGATATTATCTCAAGAATTCATTTAACTTAACATGGGTTAAGAGAGAACCCATTATCCCATTGCCAAAATACCAATTAAAGAATAAGTCCCCCCTTTTACCTTGATTATGTCGGAACTTCTTGCATTCTTGGTGGTGGGAGATCCCCCTCCTTGCACTCATTGATCTTAGGGTTGCCTCTTTTCCTTTTCTCTCTCACTGATACTTGATTCTATTTTTCCCTTTTATCCCTTTCTCATTCTACCATTTTTATAATAACTAATTCTAATTTATTTTATTATTATCCCATTAAGCTCCCCTAGTGTTCAATTATTTCATCTTTTGGCTTCCCAATAAATATCCAGAAAAACCACATATTTTGTATGCATATTTACCAGGTTTTTTTTAAATAAAAAAAGTAGAACGTATGCATTTTTACTGGTTAATTTAAAATATTCGGTAAAAATGATTATATTTTTCCGAATTTTTTGAAAAAATCGATAAAAATGCATACGTTCTACTTTTTTTAAAATCTATTGAAAATAGATACGTTCTATCGATTCTTTTTTGAAAAATCCGAAAAATGTTAAGCATTATTAACGTTTTTTTAAATCTAGAAATAGTCTTACTGGTACTAGATATTTTGAAAAATCTGGTAGGTTAAATAATTATGTTTTATTTTTCAATGAATACTAGAGGATCAAATAACATGATTGCTTCTCGGCAACGTGATATAATTGAACTTGTTGCTATTAGGGCTCGAGCGAGGCGAGGTGACATAGAGGACTTGCATATCTACAAGGGGAGAGTAGCCCCAACTAGTTCTCACAGGAAGCGGTTGGTGATTTAAAGTTGGTGCTAAATGGAGGAGAGATGATGATGATGATAAGCCATTTGATGTTCAACCAGCAGTTCAAGATGGCATGCAGATGGTAGGGGAGACATAGGCACCCCATCCTTCAAAGATGACATATGTTCCCCATCCTTATGAGGAAGAGGCTCCGACTATTATAGAGGTTACTCCGCAAATGACTATTGAGGCACATATTCCACATTCGAAAACTAAGACACATGCTATAGTTGATATGGAGGTTACTCCTCCTGTTGAGACAGAGGTCACTGCACCGACTTCGACAAAGTCGTATATTTACATGTTTGAAGGGTTTCCTGGTAGGCCCATTTAATGTTATATGCTCACTAGATATGCGGATTATAACACCCCGAATATTTAATTATTTATTTAATTAAATATTGTTGTATATTTGGTGTTGTTTTGGTGTCTAGTTGCTAAGGTTGGTTTGAATTAAGTAGAATAAGTCGATTTAAGTTGATTTAAGTTGCATTGTTGTTATTTGGGTTAAATTGAATTAACGGAGTTGTGGGTTTATTAGTGAAATGGTGATATTTTTATAAATGGGTTTGGTTGGTAATTAGAGTAGTAATTGTGGGGGTGTGTGGTTTAGGCCCATTAGAATGACTAAGTCTAATTAGAATGTATCCATAAACTAAGTGAGATTAGTGGAAAATAGGTTTGCTATAAGAAGAAAAAAAAGTTGGAAAAGAGGAAGTTACATGAAGTGCATAGGAGAGGCAAGCTAAGGTTCCAATCAAAATGTTAGAGATGCATTTAATCTAAAAGGTAATGGTGAGGTTCTAACCTTATAATCGGGAACACATGATGAATTCGTATGGGAGTGGGTATATAGTTTGTTGCTGTCAATTGTTGTCTGTGTGGATTTTTGAATTGTTTGTGAACAAGTTGTTTGGTGCATAAGTTGTTTTAGTTGATTATGAATGTTAATTGTATTGATAAAATATCCATAAATGGATTAATTTATGATTGCGTATGAATATGTCGAGTTGTTGTTAAATTGCTATACTGAGTTAGGTGGTAAATTATCCTGAGATGAGATCATGACGAAGATACATAAATGAAGGAAGAAGGATAGAAACAGAGAGAGCGTGCAGTTTGGTTGTGGGAAGACCGTCCCTTTAGCCAGACGAACTTCTGGGACAGGTGACGACCGTCACATCCCTTAGGAAAACCGTCACAAGCTGTGACGAGGGACACCCAGTTGTGACGATGGTCACATGGGTTGAGAATATTTTTGTTGTTCTGGTTCTGTGTTGGAACTCAGTGTTGTCTGCTAAACCTGTACTGTCATTAATTAAATTCACTAGCATAATTAGGTGAAGGGTATCAGATGAAACATCATAGGTACTAGAAATTAATTAGCAGAGAATTAATAAGTAATACAAGAATAAATAATAGAAAGGAAATTAGTAGCGGTGGTATGAGACTAGTAATAGGTGAGTGTATTAATGTCTGTGACAGAATTAACAGAAGCATGTTAATAACTTAATAACAATAGTAATAACAGAATTTATTAAGTAGTTTAATTAATTAGTTAGTCGGGATTTGTCGATAAGAGAGTCGTATACTTTGTTGAAGTTGTGTTATGTTGTTTGTCATAAGTTGAATGTTGTTGTTGGTTATTTATGTTGCAGTGCCTTATAAGTGGAAAAGATTATAAGTTATAGGCCTTGGGCCAAAGTTGAATGTTGTTACGTTGTTCCATTGTTATGGTTGTTGCTATTTGGTAATCATGTTGAGTCGCATATCATATAATGATTCAAGTTGGAGCTGATTGCTCGATAAGTTGGCCTAGATTTGGCAAATATAAAGTTGAAGGCTTATGCCTTGTTTGACGTCAATATTAATTGACAAGATTATAAGTTGGGAGTTTTACTCCGATGGTACCACATGCATCACATTTGTCTAAGTTGCAACTCAAGTCGCATGTTATGTTGTCTTGTTGTATTCTATGTTGGTTTGAAGTTGTTTGTGAATTTGTGAAGTGGTGATCTATGTAATCTAATTCATATGTTATTTATCATACTCGTGATTATATGTTTAGATATCTCACCTTTTCTATTTGAATGTTTCCCTCTTTGGTAACGTGCAGGTAATCCAGAGTCGAGTACTTAGTAGATTCGAGTTGGTGTTTGTCGCTCTAATACGTAGCACTTCAGGGGGATGAATGCATGTCTTGCCATATGTTGAATTTTATTTTAGTTGATGAACTTGTTTAAGTTGTTTCATTTTTAAAATCACGTTGAGATGTTAAGTTGAAAGCAAATGATGTTATTTTAAAGTTGTATTTTTGATGAATCCGCTGCGTTGTTTTTGAAGTATTTTATACTAATGAAGTTTATGCTATTTGGTTTAAGTTGAAAATGTGATATCCCATGTTTATTGAAGAACTTTTATACTCTGATTTCGTTAATAATTACTGTGTAGAAATGAGATGTTACACGGATCATGTGATATATAGATTATGGTAGAAAGGGATATATATATATATATATATATATATATATATATATATATATATATATATATATATATATATATATATGATATGGAAATTATGTGACTTTATTTATTATTGATACTTTAAAATTAACTAATGTGTTTTACTTTATTTGTTACAGGACCGAATTCCGCTGAAGGTGCCCACCCATGGGTTGAAGCTGAAGAAGTTCTGAAATGTCGTGATGCCACAGAAGGTGAAAGCGATTATTGAGGATTGCGGTCTCCTTCCACTGGTGGCCTGTTCACTAACCATGCTCGATAGTCAGCTATTGAAAACCTTTGTTAAGGAATGGAGCAAGGAGACATCTTCCTTCTATCTTCCATTTAGTGAGGTGACGATTACATTGGAGGATGTCTCCTCTCGGTCCCATATTACGCTGTCAGGTAGTTTCTTCACCTCTCATCTCATTAGCTAGGATCTTGCATGTATTATTGTTGTACATGACTTAGGGGTTACTGATGAGCATATTATATAGAAGTTTTGATTTAACAAGAGTGTTCATTTTCGCCTATCATGGTTGCGGGATATGTATGAAAATCTAGTGCACCAGGGTATGTATGAGGAAACCACTAGGGTATAAATGCTACATCTTGTAGGATATATTATCAATGGATACATCTTATGTATATATTGATACGAAGTACATGTTGTTGTTTACTCGCCTTGAGCATTGCAATTGGGAACGCGGGTGTGCTGCATTGTTTATTCTAGAGAGGTGACTATTTTTTAGATAAGGATGCTTGCCGATTATATGAATTTATTTAAGGTATAACCAAATTATTATTTCTTATTGTGTTAGTTCTCTTTATGACATTTTTTCTGGTTATCTGAGTTTTTGTTATTGTGTAGTGCTGGATATATGAGCATTTCCCGTCCATTAGTGATAGGTGGGTTATTTCTATCGATGTTTAGTCCCTATATGCCAAGAAATAGATGGGAAGACATGCAAACCCAAGAGGTCTTGTAGAGTATAGGAAGAGGATTGTTGTGCTTACTGTATACGATGTCATCTAGACACCTTACGTGGAGCATATAATGCATCAGAAGTTTGATGACACTTCACTTTTTCTGGTTATCTACTGTAGGATACATTAGTGGCTAGACACTCACATGAGAGGTGTCTTCTCCAGTTTAGATTATCCATGAGATCTCATGACTATTTCTTGTTATTCCATCTGAGGGCACGGATAAATGGTTTGTTGGTCAAATTCTGGGTTCTGCACGTTTCATTAGATATCATGCAATAGATGTTCAGTTCCCTTATGAGTGTGTTGATCGGTACATGAAGTGGTATCTTACCGTATCACACCCTCACATCATTCCTCCTAGGAAGCATGAAGATGATCTGGTATATTCTCATGCTAGATCTCCTCATGCTGGATCTTTTCATGCTGATATTGGGGTAAATTTTGATGATGTTGAAAATCTGGGATCATGCACGTGATGTCGAATGAGATGTTTAAACACTTGAAGACTTAAACAAAACTTAAAGTGCAGGTAAATTAAATAACACAGGAAATTGTTAACCCAGTTCAGTGTATCTCCACACTTACATCTGGGGGCTACCAAGCCAGGAAGGAAATCCAATATAAGTAATATTAATTCTGGACTTAAACCAATCAGTTTAATCCTTCACTTAATATCTACCCAAGGCAATTTCTACCTAAGACACAACTTAGATATGAGTACCTACTCACTCCCCCTCAATCACACAGTGATATGTTACAATGTTTAATAAAACTGAAGTTACACTTCAAACACAACAGCTTGATTTTACTTAAAAGTTTCAATCAAGACACAATACACTTTTTGCTTAAAAGCTCATAAAGTGATACACAACTAAAACCCGCTATTAAACACAAACACCCTTCACAGTCTTCTTAATTTCGTACTCTATTCTGAGAGTTTCTGTTCCTTAAATAGATGCTTGGTTTTTGGGCTTTCTGTAGATTATACAGTCCTAATAAGTCATGTTGTCATCACCTTGAATTAGGGTTTGTTACTTCCCGGATTCTAGGTGAGGTAGTTATTCTGTTATACTGAATTCAGATAACTAAGCTCCCTACAGATGCGCCTTGTATTGTTTATCTATTCACAATTAATTCCTGATAAATTCCCTGAATTTATTCAGTTCTGTTATGCATCATTTAAGTCTGGTAGCAGGTTTAAGATGTCACAACATCTGGTGTGACATCTTGATGCCTGAACTTAATTCATTAACTTACACAATGTCACAACATCTGGTGTGACATCCTGAACTAAGTTCATTAACTTATACTCTGTTTGACAATGTCACAACATCTGGTGTGACATCCTGAACTAAGTTCAACACTTCTTGTTGGTCAAAAATTCTGCCAATTCTAAACATCTACAAACTCCCCCTTTGGCTAATTTTTTGCTAACACAATCTTCTAGTTTTATCAGAGTGCAGCAGAGTTTTATTTATCAGAGTGCAGCAGAGTTCTTTTCTGTTGAATAATAATTTGCTCCCCCTCAAACCTGTATGTATACTGACTAGTTCAACAAAATTTTCTAAATAAAAAAAACTTAGTTCAGAAGCAGGCATTTAACAGACAAACAACATTGTTCATTAATCAGGCAAACTGCAGCAGACATTGTTGTTGTTCAGTACACTTCTCTTCTCCCCCTTGTTAGACAGAAATTGGGGCCAAATTTTACACAAACAGAGAGAAAAACAAAATATTTAAAACCAAGATTACAATGTTGAAACAGACAGTACACATTTTCACTCAGATTCATCATATTCAGTATCCTCTTCATCTTCAGATTCATCATCAGATTCATCAGCATTCTGAGCAACCTCTTCCACCTCCAGCCTTTGAATTACTTCCTCAAGCTTTTTCTTCCTGGCATCCAGCTCTTTGCAAGTGTTCTTGAGTTCTGCAATCAAGGCAGTTTTGGATATGGGAGTCTTTGCTTTTGATGGTCCAGCAGATGTCCCAATGGGAGCTTCAACATCAGCAGCATGATGGCTCAAGAACAATTTGTAATGGAAGGCCAGTGGACTTTCTCTTTTGCAGACTGAATCCTTCTCAGTGAGGATGCTTGGATACTGGTTTAGGATGATTCCACTGAGCAGAGAGGGAAAAGCAATGGGAAGCTTGGTTGCTGATGTTCCTGCATGCTTCAGTGTTTGATCAAAGATGTAAGCCCCAAAATCCAACTTTGTTTGGGTGCCTACAACACATATGAATCTTCCCAATCATGTAGCTATTGAATAAGTATAGTTGGTAGGGACCCAATTGACAGTACCAATTCTATGCAGCATTGCATACTTCCTTGTTAGCAAGCTGACAGAAAGTTTGCCCTTAACTGGCCAAGTTTTGACCTGGTTGGCAGTGATGATCTTGCAGACTTGGTTGTCAGTTTTCCCTAGCTCATTAGGCCCATCAGATTCTCTCCCTAGGTAATGATTTATAACCCTAGGAGAGAATTCAACACATCTCCCTCTTACATAAACCTTTCTGAATTCTTCTGACTTTCCATCAGCACAGTCTTCTTGCAGATTGACAATAAACTCCTTGACCAGCAGCTCATAGCAGGGTGAAAAATTTGAAACAGTCTTGAATAAGCCAGCAGAGGATATTAAGTCAATTACCTCAGTGCACTCCAATGCATTGCTGCCCAACTCTCTTTCCAGTGCCACCCTTCTTTGGTAGACATACTTCCATTTGTTCACACTTGACACATGATGAAAGGACACATTGTCCAGAGGAGCTTCTGGAACAGCAGAGGTAGACCTGGGAGGTGCTGGCTTCTTCCTTGGTTGGGATGTTGGGACATCCTCCTCAACATCTGAGTCAGGTGGAGTAGCAGCTTTCCTCTTTTGGGTACTTACCTTGCTCCATTGCTTAGTAGGTCCAAATGCAACTTTGACCTTGTCTTTCTTTGTATGTCCAGCAGTCTTCTTCTCCTTCCTAGCCCTAAGCCTTTTGGCTATGCTAGGGTCAACAGATGCAATGATCTCTGTGTCAGAGTCATCATCTATGGTTTCAACAGGAGGAGGTTGGGAAGCCTCCTCTTCAGCAGGTGGATCAACAGAAGTTTGGTCATCAGTGGCTTCATCATCATCATCAGTTGAGGCCTTGTTCTAGTCCTCAGATGTTTCAACATTTATTGGGACATCCTGTTGAGCAGGAGTGTCCTCTTCAGCCTGATTGCTTTGTTCTTCTTGTGGAGCAGGCATGCTGTTCAGGGGAACAGATACCCCACGCGCCACTCTTTGTTCAGATAAAATCCTGTTCACAAGATGCTTGATGGATGCATCCACATAGCCAGAAGCTTTGGGGGTGGTGTTTGTAGCTGAAGGAGTCCCTTTGCTTTTTCTGAACACAGGTTCCTTTGCTCTTCTCACATTTGGAGTTCTAGGTTTTTGAGTAAGAGGGACACTTCCTCTGATTTCGTCTATGGGAGTAGTATCCATTGGTACCATAGAGATTGGGGTTGCATGCACTACATCTTCTTGGTTGAGATTTTCATCAGTGAGGTTAGGGTTTTGATGTTGAGACATTTTTCGAAAGTAGTGGAAGAAGAGTTTTGGTTTGATTGATTTTGATGAGCTCAGAAAATCAGCTTTAGCATGCAAATGGTTTTGAGGAGATAGTAAGGAGATGAAGAGCTGAGAGCACGTTTGAGCTTTTATAAAATCCGTTACTAGTGGAATTCTAAAAAATGGAATACACAGAGTTACTGACCAGACTGGTGCTGCCATCTGGTGATCATGCCACACGATGTCATAGGACATGTTGGAACTTCTCCATAACTTCTATATTTCACATAAGCAAATTCCCAATTTACCCCTTAGGTTTTCAAATTGGGTAGCATCCAAAGCTTTAGTAAATATATCAGCCAATTGCAGATCTGTGGCTACATGTTCTAATGAGATCACCTTCTCTTCCGCAAAATCTCTGATGAAATGATGCCTGATATCAATGTGCTTAGTCTTGCTGTGTTGGATAGGATTCTTTGATATGTTAATAGCACTTAAATTGTCACAGTACAATGTCATGACATCTTGTGGGACATTGTATTCTATGAGCATTTGCTTCATCCATACCAACTGTGAACAACTGCTACCAGCTGCAATATATTCAGCTTCAGCAGTGGATAAGGATACACAATTTTGTTTCTTACTGAACCAAGAAATCAAATTGTTTCCTAGAAAGAAGCATCCTCCTGATGTGCTCTTTCTATCATCAGCACTTCCAGCCCAGTCAGTATCACAAAATCCAGTGAGAATTGGTTCACATCCATGAGAGTACATTATGCCATAGTCACAAGTACCATTGACATATTTCAAAATCCTCTTAACCTGGTTTAGATGACTTACTTTTGGCTCAGCTTGATATCTTGCACATACACCTACTGTAAAAGCTATATCTGGTCTGCTAGCAGTCATATATAATAGGCTTCCAATCATGCTTCTGTATAAGCTTTGGTCCACATTCTCACCCTTGTCATCCTTTGTCAGCTTTAAATGAGTGGGGGCAGGTGTTCTTTTGTGACTTGCATTGTCCATCCCAAACTTCTTGACAATGTTCTTTGCATACTTGCTTTGGGATATGAACATGGAGTCCGCCATCTGCTTGATTTGCAGTCCAAGAAAGTAGGTTAGTTCTCCTACTAGGCTCATCTCAAACTCAGATTCCATTTGAGTAACAAAATGTTTAACCATCCTGTCTGACATCCCACCAAAGACTATGTCATCTACATATATTTGAGCCATCATGACATTTCCTTCTTCATCCTTCACAAACAAGGTTTTGTCTATTCCACCTTTCCTGTACCCTTGTTTTATGAGAAAAGTGGTCAGTCTTTCATACCATGCTCTTGGGGCTTGCTTCAGACCATAAAGAGCCTTCCTTAGTTTGTATACATGCTCTGGACAGCTTGGATCAACAAATCCCTTAGGCTGCTCCACATATACCTCCTCATTAAGATACCCATTTAGAAAGGCACTTTTAACATCCATTTGAAATAGCTTGAACTTCAGGATACAAGCAATTCCTAAAAGTAGTCTGATTGATTCAAGCCTTGCTACTGGTGCAAAGGTTTCATCAAAGTCTACTCCCTCAATTTGTGTGTATCCTTGAGCTACAAGTCTAGCCTTGTTCTTTGTAACAACTCCCTGCTCATTTGACTTGTTCTTGTACACCCACTTAGTGCCAATCACATTTATGTCATCAGGCCTAGGAACAAGATCCCACACTTCATTCCTTGTAAACTGGCCTAATTCTTCTTGCATAGCAGAGATCCAATACTCATCATTCAGAGCTTCCTTGATGTTTTTAGGTTCTATCTTTGAAACAAAGCAGGAGCTTGACATCATCTCTCTTGATCTAGTGATTATACCACTATTGGGATCACCAATTATCAGATCTTTAGGATGATCTTTCTGGATTCTGATGGAGGGAGGTTTGTTGGATTGTTTTGTCCTTGCCTCAGTTAGAGTGAAGTCTGGATTATCACTCTTTATTTCAACTTCAGTCTGATTGTCAGCAGATGTTCCAACATCATCTGTAACATCTGCAGATGCATCATCAATAATCACATTTATTGATTCCATTATAACCTTGGTTATGGAGTTAAATACTCTATAGGCTCTGCTATTTATGGAGTATCCAAGGAAACTCCCTTCATCACTTTTAGGATCCATCTTCCTTCTTTGATCCCTATCAGCCAGAATGTAACATTTACTTCCAAACACATGAAAGTACTTGACTGTAGGTTTTCTGCCCTTCCAGACTTCATAGATGGTGGACAAGGTTCCCTTTCGTAGAGTGACTCTATTGTGAATGTAACAAGTTGTGTTCATAGATTCAGCCCAGAAGTACAGTGGTAACTGTTTAGCATGAATCATAGCCCTTGCTGACTTTTGGATAGTTCTGTTTTTTCTCTCAACAATCCCATTCTGTTGAGGGGTGATAGGAGAAGAATACTCATGATTGATTCCTTCTGAAGAACAGAAATCTGAGAATTTTTTATTCTCAAACTCCTTTCCATGGCCACTTCTTATTCTGACCACACAACTTGCTTTTTCTCTTTGTATTCTTTGGCACAGATCTTTGAATACATCAAACACATCAGACTTTTCTTTGATGAAACTTATCCATGTATATCTTGAAAAGTCATCAACAACCACATAGGCCTACCTTTTTCCACCAAGACTCTCAACCTGCATTGGTCCCATAAGATCCATATGCAATAATTCCAAAACTTTGGAAGTTGTCAGATGTTGGAGCTTTGGATGTGACATCTTGGTTTGCTTGCCTATTTGACATTCACCACATACTTTGACTTCATCAATCTTCAGTCTTGGAATACCTCTTACAGCCTCCATAGATATGATCTTCTTTATTCCTCTGAGGTGAAGATGCCCCAGTCTTTGGTGCCACAACTTCACTTCTTCTTCTTTGGCTAAAGAGCAAGTTGAAGTGAGACTGAAATCTTGAGGTTCCCACATATAGCAGTTGTCTTTTGATCTGGATCCTCTCATGACAACCTTCTGTTCTTTATCAGACACTATGCATTCAGTTTTGGTAAATTTTACACTGTAACCTTGATCACATAATTGACTTATGCTGATCAAGTTAGTAGTCAATCCTTTTACCAGCAGCACATCATTTAGTCTTGGTACATCTGGGCAGTCCAAAGTTCCAACTCCCTTGATTTCTCCTTTTGCTCCATCTCCAAAGGTTACATATCTGGATGAGTGTGACTTTAAATCTACCAGCAGATTCTTCAATCCAGTCATGTGCCTTGAGCATCCACTATCAAAGTACCAGTCTTCCTTAGCTGATACTCTGAGAGATGTATGAGCTATATAGGCAACAACCTTCTTTGACCATTTTTTCTTGTTGAGAGGTTTCCTTTGATGCCTCTTCCCTGTGTAGTGTACATCTTTAGAGCTCCAAGGTTGTTTGTTGAACTTGTTCTTGGGCATGTATTTGTAGCTTTGATCAGCATGAAGACTAGCTTTAGGTATCCATACTTTCTTGATGATCTCTGTCTTCTGCTTAGGGGGTTGCTGATACCTCTGATTTGGATGTCCATGCAGCTTGTAACAAAAAGGTTTGATGTGACCAAACCTTCCACAATGATGGCACCTCCATCTTTGATACTTCTTTTTCATCATGTTCTTGTCATGATGTTGAGACATCTATTGGGACATCTTGTTTGACTTTATGGGATTTGATATTTTTTTGCTGGTGCTAGCCTCAAACTTTTGAACTTTATTAAATCCTAGTCCAGTCCTATCCCCTGAGTGCTTGTTGTTGTTGAGAATGACATCCAGTGTGTTTGAGCTACTGTTCAGCATCCTGACAGATTTGGACATATGCTCCAATTTGGAGTTGAGTAGGCTTACTTCACTTTTCAAAGTGTCAATGATTTCTAGATTACTTGTTTTTTCAGCCTTTAATTCCTCAATCTGCTTCTTCTGCTTTATATTCTCCATGCATACTTCAGTGCTCCTTTTACACAGCATCTTGTATGATTCTTCAAGCTCTTCAAATGTCAGCTCCTCATCACTGGATCCCCCTTCAGATTCACATACTCCAGCTAGAGTAGTGATGTGCTTTGCAGATTCTTCTTCTGATTCACATCCTGAGTCTTCATCTGACCAGGTCACAGAGAGACCTTTCTTCTGCTTCTTTAGATAGGTTGGGCATTCATTTCTGATGTGTCCATATCCTTCACATCCATGACATTGAATCCCTTTTCCTTGGTTGGTCTTCTCATCATAATTTGACCTTCTATCATAAGGTCTTTTATTCTCAGAAGAGTTTGAGTTTCTTCCACTTGGTCTGGACCTGTTATCCATTCTTTTGAGAATTTTGTTGAATTGTCTTCCAAGCATAGCAATTGTTTCTGATAAATTTTCTTCAGGGTCTGATTCATGACTTTCTTCTTCTTTATTAGTATTTGAGACTAAGGATATGCTTTTGTTTTTCTTCACAATTGTATCATTCATTCCAATCTCAAATGTTTGAAGGGAACCAATGAGCTCTTCAACCTTCATTGTGCATATGTCCTGAGCTTCTTCTATTGCAGTAACCTTCATGTCAAATCTTTTTGGTAAAGATCTGAGAATCTTTCTTACCAATTTTTCATCACCCATCTTCTCTCCCAAAGCACCAGAAGTATTAGCTATTTCCAAGATGTTCATGTAAAACTCATGAATTGTCTCATCTTCCTTCATTCTCAAGTTTTCAAACTTGGTGGTGAGAAGTTGAAGTCTTGACATCTTCACCTTTGATGTTCCTTCATGAGTGGTTTTGAGAGTGTCCCAAACATCCTTGGCCAGCTCACAGTGATGCACAAGTCTAAATATGTTCCTATCAATGCCATTGAATAAGGCATTTAAGGCTTTGGAATTTCCAAGTGCTGAATCTTCTTCCTCCTTGCTCCACTCTTCTTCAGGCTTCAACACTTTTGCCCCATCCTTATTGTCTTGGACAGGGTGCTCCCATCCTTTGTTGACTGCTTTCCAAGCCCTGCTATCAAGTGATTTTAAGAATGCTACCATTCTTGGCTTCCAGTAGTCATAGTTGGATCCATCCAATATAGGTGGTCTATTCACAGATCCTACATCTCTGTCCATGTTCCCAAAATTTGCAGTCCCTAGATCTCACCCAGTTAAACAGGCAGGGTGCCTGCTCTGATGTCAATTGAAAATCTGGGATCAGGTACGTGATGTCGAATGAGATGTTTAAACACTTGAAGACTTAAACAAAACTTAAAGTGCAGGTAAATTAAATAACACAGGAAATTGTTAACCCAGTTCAGTGTATCTCCACACTTACATCTGGGGGCTACCAAGCCAGGAAGGAAATCCAATATAAGTAATATTAATTCTGGACTTAAACCAATCAGTTTAATCCTTCACTTAATATCTACCCAAGGCAATTTCTACCTAAGACACAACTTAGATATGAGTACCTACTCACTCCCCCTCAATCACACAGTGATATGTTACAATGTTTAATAAAACTGAAGTTACACTTCAAACACAACAGCTTGATTTTACTTAAAAGTTTCAATCAAGACACAATACACTTTTTGCTTAAAATCTCATAAAGTGATACACAACTAAAACCTGCTATTAAACACAAACACCCTTCACAGTCTTCTTAATTTCGTACTCTATTCTGAGAGTTTCTGTTCCTTAAATAGATGCTTGGTTTTTGGGCTTTCTGTAGATTATCCAGTCCTAATAAGTCATGTTGTCATCACCTTGAATTAGGGTTTGTTACTTCCTTGATTCTAGGTGAGGTAGTTATTCTGTTATACTGAATTCAGATAACTAAGCTCCCTACAGATGCGCCTTGTATTGTTTATCTATTCACAATTAATTCCAGATAAATTCCCTGAATTTATTCAGTTCTGTTATGCATCATTTAAGTCTGGTAGCAGGTTTAAGATGTCACAACATCTGGTGTGACATCTTGATGCCTGAACTTAATTCATTAACTTACACAATGTCACAACATCTGGTGTGACATCCTGAACTAAGTTCATTAACTTATACTCTGTTTGACAATGTCACAACATCTGGTGTGACATCCTGAACTAAGTTCAACACTTCTTGTTGGTCAAAAAGTCTGCCAATTCTAAACATCTACAGATGTGTTGGCGCCTTCACATGGTGAGGATGACGGTCAACGCCTGTATAAGATAACCGTAATTATGGACAACCTCATGGGTTTGCTGAACGCAAATGGTGAGGTTTATACTTTGGAATCACATGCAGCACACATAGCATGTGGGAGACCTATTTATATTGTATTATTATTTTTGTATTATTTGTATATTATATGTAGTATTACTTAGACATTTGCATAACTCTATTTCTTAGATAACATTTTGACACTTCCATTGATGCATGATGAACATAACTTAACATTTCACAAAAGCTTATATAACTTAGACATGAAATTTCATAGCTCAACAAAAGAATAATAAATAAGAAAACTTAAACACTACCATATGATTCTAAACATTTCAATATCTTGATTATGTCATCGACAAATCTAGTAATTGTTGCATCAAACTCGATCAGTCACTTAGTTATCATACGTTGATATATTCTCTACATAACTTTCAAATCTTCATTGATATTAAAATTCATAAGGTCATATTTCACACTTCCACCAGTATTAATCTAATATGCGTGAAATTCGATCTTACTCACCTTTCTATTCTCGATATCGGGCAACATATTATTCAACTTGGATCTTATAACAACAAGACAAGTGGTGCCCTCCAAGAGCCGAAACTATACAAGAGGTTTTACCCCCACTGAAGTACATTTCATCCATGAACAAAAAAATAGGCACAATAAGACGTTTTTCTTAACAACACATGACCCTTATTAATACAAATTTGGATTCATTCTGGACCACAAAAAACGGTCGGTGCAATCATAGTAGTACAAAACTGTAAGCAAAATCTCAACCATTCAATTAAATCTCAATTAACACTACCAGATTTTTCACTGATCCACGAAAACTCCAGTAGGTAATGAATGTTTTAAAAAATGGTACATCTTGAATTACATGATTTTTCAACTATAATAAAAAAATCCGGTAAAGATAGGTATTTTTTAAGAAATCAATATGGCCCATAATATACCAAAATTTTGAAATATCTGGTAGACCGTACTTTTTAAATACACTATCAAATTTTTAGTTAATATTGGATATTTAGATTGTTCTACCAGATTTTTCGTCTGAATTTTTTGGTAAAATTTTAAAGAGGGTAACATGGGCATTATGGAAATATTGAAGGTGAGAAAATACACAAGAATGGGGGTTAAATTATGTTTTCCATTTCTTTAGTTTGCGTCTGATCAGAATTCAGAATCTAAACTGGTGTTCAGACTCTAATTAATACGTTACAGCGGAAGGTTAACATAGGCAAATAAATAACAACATAATGCACAAAGATTTATATTGGTTCCTCCCAACTGAGAGTAGTCAAGTTCCCTTGCAGCATAAGATATTTTTCACTATAATAAAAACATGATTACAATCGGTTATGCAGTTAAGCATAAGACTTTTATTTGCTCAGACCATCGACGCGAGACTTCCTACTTAAACCCCTCAGATTCAAGACTTCCTACTTAGACTTGTAACCTAAGACTTTCCTGCTCAGATTCCACGAAGACTTCCTTCTCAAGCCCCTAAGGCTCAAGACTTCCTTGCTTAGACCCTAAAGTCCAAGACTTTCCTGCTCAGGTTCACCGAACCCAAGACTTCCTTGCTCAAGCCCCTCAGGCTCAAGACTTCCTTGGTCATACACTCAGTCAAAGACTTCCTTGCTTAGGTTCTACAAAACCAAGACTTCTGTTTATACCCTCAAGTACAAGACTTCTTCTCAGACTCACAGTCCACGACTTCATTGCTTAAATCCCATGGATTTAAGACTTCTTCTCAACAACAATTGATTAAGACTTCCAATGCTTTAGCACATAGCAGGAGACTTACTTGGCTCAAGCTTCTCAACAAGAGACTTTGATGCTCAAGCACATACAAGAGACTTTTTCTGACAAACTGATATGATAATGCATCTCTTCTTGAACCTTGTGAGCATAGACTATATGTGACAAACTGATTTGACAATACAATTTTCTGCAATATGGATAACTTTAGCGTTGTAATGGAAGAATTGTCTCCAAGTTACTTTAGCGTCATCGTTACACACTTCCTTGTACATATCTTTTATCCTGAATTTTAGATTGGTGAGCATTTGATCCCACACATGAAGGATGATTACAATAAGGTCTCTTTGTTTAAGAATAAGTTTCAAGTATTATTTTTAATACCTATATTAATATTATTATTATTATTATTAATTTAATAGAATTATATGGTAAAAGAAGGAATAAAAGAATGTGATTTATTTTGTTAGTATTATTTTGTGCTAAATTTCAAATTATTTTATATATAATTATATTTTTATAGAAAAAATTATTTAAAATAAAATTATTTATGAATACATTAAATATCTCAAAATTTATAAATACTCATTTGATAGATATTTGTAGAGATATGAGGCGAACATGAATATTATATTGATTCGATGAGATTTGTATGAGATTAATACTCATCCATGAGTATCAATTCTCCTCCCTATATAGTCAATAGTCTTTTATACATATCATAGTTCAAATATATATATCAGTGGGCTCATTGTCAGTTCTTATGTAAGTAACACCTAAAGCAAACTTTGTTGTCATAAATATAATGTGTAACACCAGTGTACGTAATTATTTATTTATTTTTCACTTACCACCTCTTTTGGATATTTACATTTCTCTGCACTTAATAATTATATCCCTACACATAATAAATACATTGTCCTATTTCTTGTTTAATAATTTCCTCTCTGCCCAACCATTATGGCGGTACCATAATTGAGGACAATATATTATACATAATTGAAAGAGGGTCACAACTCAGGTCACAACTCACAATGCTAATTTATACTATTTGATATAAACTTTATGGTATTTTTCTATGATAAGCAATCTAGTAGCACATGATATTTATTCATGCCTGGTTGTGATTCTGACAGAGAATTCAGTTGTCCATTACTAAACTACCATGATTGAATTATACAGCTACAAGTTTTGAATTTCTATAAACTTGTGTGATAAGTTATTAATAGATTGACAATAATCAAGGATTAAATTTATAAAATTTAATTTTTTAATATTGCGTTAAAATTATGGGAATTATCCTATTAATTTGAAAGGTTAAAATAACATCCCACTTAATTGAATTTGGCACTCTGTTTAGATTTGTTAGGAACTAAGTAGTTATTATTTTTTTCCTCTTTGGACATCGGGCTTCTTGTATTACACTAAAATTTTATTCCACTACATAGGATGTACCTCACATCTCTAAAAACCTAAAAATAATTTTATGGTGCGTTCAGAAATATATATTCGAAAACACCTAACATTATACTAGTCCTCATAATTCAGACACATATTTATTTTGTCAAAATATAATTTAGAGAAGCATCTCTGTAAATCTCACTAAATTCATTATAATCTAATGGATGTGTATTTATTGTACATAATAGGAGATATTTCAGAGTTATATCTTCAAAAAACCTTGAATGTTTTTTACGCAGTTACATTGTCCTAATTTTAATATTTTTTTAGGCCAACTTACATTTTAGACCATAAATAAAAAAGCGCTTAAATGATTCAAACATACTACACATACATTAAAAAGTCATACATCAATTAAAATAAATTCAAAAAATGTCAACCATACGTAATATTTTTTCAAAAATGTATAAAAAAATACAACTAAACATAAACCACTGTTTATGTCTAACCTCCGACTTCTCCGCCTATAATGCAAGGAATTTCGGACCTCGGCAATAATACCTTCTAAGAGGGCCAACTAGGTACTGCCTTGCTAAAAAAAGTCTTGTCTTTATGCCCAATCGTGCCATATCCACAATATGCCAACAAACGTTGCGTACGTCCTAGGTATGCTCATCCCTAACCTCTAGTACCTCATAATTAGATGATGTATGTTGTCTTCCAAAAGTGTCTGATGTCATGATAGGATATGACACCCTATAGAATCATGCAATGTAGTCATTTGCATCAACCCATTGTACATCAGCTAGCACCATACGATAGTCCACTGGTATTAAATGATTCTCGAGATCCTCAAGCATGGCAACAAGATCCCTGTGGCGCTGGTATGAGACGACTCCGAGAGGTGTCTCGGAATAACCGATAAATAGTCAAACTATCTCGTCTCTTGCTCAGGCAGATGCACATACATCATAGCTCACCCACAAGCCAGCTATCTGGAGTATAACGAGATGACTTCTGTCTGACGCATCTCATGATGACCGTTGTTAGAATAAATTTTTTGATACCACATCCCTTGGGTTTTAATGATAACAAAGTATTTACAAAATAATTTAGTATTATAACATTTGTTAAAGATTGCATGAATATAATCATTAAGGACAAATGAAGAGATGCTTGAAGAATATACATATGAAATTCATACTCTAACTCTGAAGATCACTTTTGAAGACTTTGATAGAAGATCCAGACTCTGAAAAAGTCAACTCTAAAGAAAGTCAGCCTCTAGTGACCCAAACTCTGAAGCCTTAGAAGTCAAGAAGAACACTCCGAAGTGATCAACCTCTGAAGAGAGAAGTCTGAAGAATGTCAACCTCTGAAGTAGAGTCACTTCAATCGAGGAAGCTCTAACAGACTCATAGACCTTTTGATCACATGAAGACTTAAGGAAAAATCTATTTCTTGGTTGTCTGAGCTTCAACGGATAGTTCCTGTTGCAGAAAAGGTGTTTGTTTGATATGTCCAATAGTGTAAAAATGTAGCCCAACCTTTTGCTGAAAGTCTTCAATGTCTATTTTCTGTAGTTACAGAGATAATCTAAGAGGGGGGGGGGGGGTGAATTAGGTTATATGAAATTTTCTCGGTTATTTTATCGGTGGATGTATTTTTCTCTTTTACGTGTTTAAGAAAAGAAAGCGGTAATGCGGAAAGTAAAAGAACACAAAGGTTTATCCTGGTTCCATTCACAATCCAAAGATACATCCAGTCCTCTTACACCTCGTAAGAGATTTTCACTATAGTTTCAGACCGTACAACCTATCACACCAAAACCAGTGAGGTCTACTATCTACAAACTATACACTAACAGTGTGCAAGAACAATCCTCTTGCAAGCACTAACCCTTGTGTCCAACAATCCTGGATCACAAGTCAACAAAGAAATAATTCTTTACAAGTTTTTTATTTGATGAAAATTGAAGTATGAATCTATTCGATAAATCTTCTCCTGAATCAAGATCACTCAAGAATGTATACAAGCATTCAATATTCAAAATGAAATGGTATGAATAAAGTATGGACACTTTTCAAAAATTTGAATTATGAGTGATTGGATATTAATTTTAAAAAATTCTAGGAGGTAAAAAATGATTTAAATTTTTTTAGCATTTATAATAAATAAAACACCCATTCAAAGAGGTGTATTTTTGTTCATGAAAATTTATGAAAGGGTATTTTTATTTGAAATTATTTTGAATTAAACGTGGTCAATTTTCAACAAAAATAACACTGTTAACCGGTTAACCAAATGGTTAACCGGTTAACGCATTTAAAACGTTAACAGTGAATTTGAAAATTGAGGCCGTTAACCGGTTAACCAAATGGTTAACCGGTTAACACTGTTAAAAATTCAGAAAATCTTCATTTTAAAAGTGTTAAACTAATTGTAAAAAATGTTCTAAAGATAGTATGCATCAGGCTAACATGTAATATGATAATTAAACACTTTTATATCAAACTTAAAGAGAGATTTGTATATACCTTAATCCATGAGTCCAAAACTTGAAACTTTATGAGTGTGCACAAGAAGCTTGATCACGTAATGCCATTGCTTTGAAATGCCAAGACCTTGTCTCTTGATTGTTGGAAGCTCTTATCATTTTGCAAACATGAAGTGCATGGAAACTTATTGTCTTCATCAAAATCTTTGAGGTTGAAGCATGCTTCTACATTCTCCCCCTTTTTGATGATGACAACCAAAAATTATGCGAGAGCTTTGATCGGTGTTTCTCTAAAACGATCCTCCCTCTAAGTACAACAACTCCCCCTAAATAATAGAGGCAAGAGCAAAAAGAATTTTGCATCGAGAGGTATTAGAGAAACACGTCTTCTCCCCCTTTGGCATTAGCAAAAAGGAAGAGACTTACAAGCAAAATTATGGACATATTTAACCAAACAAGCATTGTATATACGTAGGCATTATGTAAACATGAAAGTCGAACACACACATAAGCATAAGCATAATTCAATTAATCGGAAATTGTACAAACATAATACGAAACATAGTACATGGTAAACCAAAATTTCCTAAATAACTTAGGACTTAGTTTGAACCAAAATAGCATAAACTAGACTTAAAAGCATAAGAGACACGACAACAAAAACATAAGAGACATGGTTCCTTAATCCTCATCCGACGAATCCTCACTATCCGCTCCTTACGCTTCACTACCAGCCTCATCCTTATCAACATCCTCGGTTATGTTACGGGAGCTTAACACTAAGTTTCTGAGGCTTTTGATTGCAAAGTGTCGCTCCCACCTGATGACACGGGGGCCAGAAGGGGTACAGACGTGAATGGTCGGCGAAAGGAGAAGGAAAGAATAGAGTCGCCAGCTAGGCATTTTTATCCCGAAGGAAAGGTAATGCTGCATAAACCTAAGAAAAGATGGATAAGACGGTCGCGAACCAGAGAAACTGAGAAAGGGGGTTGGTTACAACCTGGGAATGTATTAGCACCCAGATTGTCCGTCGTACTCGACGGGATCCACGCTTAAAAGATTTGTGTTTTAAAGGGGTAGTGTATGTGCAATCTGTGTATCAAAGCTGGAAAGAATGCAAGTGTCAGTGTAAAAGAAATGTGAAGTGTATAAGAGAAGTGTCAGTGTAAGAACAAGAGTGAAATGCTCAAGACTATGAGACTTAAAGAATAAGGCTGGAAGAGGGGGAATATACAGAGACTTTTGTTCGATAACTGTTAAGTTATGCCTACGTATCCTCTCGTGCAATGAGGAAGTCAGAACACCGTAGTTCGACTCAAAGAGACTGAAAATGAAATTAACTTGTGAACTGCTTGCTTGTCTATGCTCAAGTGTATGACCTGTCTGGCTCAGGTGCAAACTGTCTTGCATTAGACGGAAGAAGCGAGTTCTCGTTTGTGAGTGAATGAGATGAGAAAAGAATCCCGAAGGAGACGATTATTGTTTGTTTTTGTGCTTTCAATCTTTTATTGCTTTTGGAATTTGTCATAGGAAAATGAGCTTAAGCCTAAACCAAAGGTTAGTAAACTCATCACATCCTCCCTCTGATTAGGGGTAATGAGAATACCTTAAGCATGAAGTAAACACCTCACACTTAATCACCATGATGTAGGATTAAGATCATTAACCTATTGTGATTATTTAGATGTTTTTTTGGAGTTTTTGTTTAGTGTTAAGTAATGAGTTTAAGCCATAATCAAGGATTTAATGAACTCATTACACCATCCTAATAGAAGGATAATAGATGAGAACATTTAAGCTGAGGAAGGCTCCTCAACTTAATCCATGATTAGGGATTAACCTCATGACAAAACAGAGCCTTTATTAAAGTGGAGTTTAGTTAATGATAAGATTAAGAAGTGGATTTTAGGGTTTGTAAGACAACTTGAGGGGGACTTGTCCATTAACACTAGGGTTAGTCCTTCTTAACCACTTAAGGAAGAATTAGAACCCTAATGCAAGGCCCAAGTTACAAGCTTGATGTCTTAGTGATTATTAGGTGGATTGATTAAAGGATTTAAACACATTAAGGGTTTAACACTTAGGATTAAAGTTATACACTCCATCCTAATAGAAGGATGCAGGCATAACCCTAATCACAAAGCCTTAAAACCTTTAAGGTTTAGTCCTTGATTAAGAGATGAGAAGAGAGACTCAAAGATGACACAAAGGTAAAACTAATGGGGGGACTAATCAAACCCTAATCATGATCATGCTTGGTTGTTCCTAGGGTTTATGAGGCTTGCAAAAGATCTTCAGGAGAAAAGCCACCAGGAAAGAAGCAGATGAAAGGAGAAAGGAGCAAGAAGGAGCAAGAGAAACAAGCTAACTTACTTCACTTAAGAAGATAAGTTACTTGAAGAAGGAAAGTAAGAGATGAACATGAATGAGCAAGCTCACTCTAATACAAAAGATAAAATGTAGCAATGGTGCATGAGAGAGATGAGAAGAGATCGTGAGAAGTGAAGGCAAATTCACTTCCCAAAACAACTTACCACCTGAAAAGTTAGCAAAAGAAATGAAATGCAATGAAAATGAGATGAAAAGCCATGATGCAAGACAAAGTCAGAAGCATAAACATGATTTCAATGATGCTAAGAGATGATGCAAACACATGTCAAGATAGGTGGATGATCATACAAGGATGAGGATGCAAATGAAGCAGGTTTTGAACCATGAAAGTTCATGAAAGTTTATGAAATGATATGAATGCACAACATGGCAAATGAAGGATGCAATGATCAAACATGATTCTAATATGTCCTAAGATGTCTTATATGTCATATGGATGCACAAAATGTCATGTCAAGTTCTTGTATGCAAGCAAATGAGAGAGGGATGCAAATGAAGGCAAGAATTAGGGTTTACATACAATATGCAATGCAAAATTCAAAATCAGAAGCAAATGACACGACAAAAAATTGAAAATGGGATCAAAGGAACCCTAACCCTACACAAGTTTACTGCCCAAAGGGGGAGACCTAAATATTAACCTAATGGAAGTTATGATTTTCTCAAGTCAACTAGGGTTTCAAGGCACCTCAAAAGGAAAAATGCTCATTAAATTGAAAATGAAAGATAAATTCAAACCAATTTTCCTTGAAAACTACATGATATGAAGGATGCAATGCAAGAAGAACCATCATCAAACTCTTCATGGTTAGGCAGAATGAATATTTTTAAGTTAGGACCAAAATATTTCCTTTAAATGACTTTTATTCCAATGAAAAATGTCAAAATACATCAAGGACCAAAAAGAAATTTGTTTTGAGAGTTTGATAATGTTTCTAAATGTTTTAAAATGCAATGTGAATTCTTTTTGTGATTTTTAAATACCTAAATGCATTTTTAATTAATTAATTCCCATTAACTAATTAAAAATAAACATTTAAATGATTTAAAAATAATTTTTAATTCAAAAAATAAAAATAAAAATATTTTTGGGTTCTGAAAATTATTGATAAAAATTTTCAGAATTTTTCAATGCATTTTACTATTTTTAAAAATTCGTGGAAGTTTAATGCAAAATAAAAGAAATAAAAATGAAATTAATGAAGAAATGAGAAAGTCAACTAATCTGAAGGCCCAGATTCAAACTCAAGGGGGCGGGAATAGACTACGCGCGCGAACGAACGGCTGAAATTCAAACTCACATAATTATGATTAAACCCTAATCCTGAACCCTAATCACTTTCAGATGACCGGAACAGTGTTCCGGTTATCTTCTCCGGCCATCCAATCCTTCAATCTCATTCAAAACGCAATCTTAAGCTCTCTAACTCTCCAGAATCAATCATCCAACAACCCTAAACATGAATCCATCCCTAAAACTCATTTATTTTCACTCAAGAACAAGAATCAAAGCCAAACGGAAAAAAACGCAGAAAGTTTCAGAGATACAATACATGCTTAATACTTGACCATTTTCAAAATTAAACACATCATAATCATCAGTGGATCATGGAGAACCAATTGGTAACTTAAAAACACGTTTCTGGAAAAAAATTTCTTGATGATACCTGAACTGAAGCTTTCGAAAATGGTGCTTTCTGGCCAGTTCTTTGCTTCAAACAAGTTCCAATGATCCTCCCCAAGTGTTTGTGATGCTTAGTTGGAGTTTATATGGCCTCAAAATGGAAATGGCAGCAACTCAGTTCATGAAGTGTGGAAATCGTGTTTTTGATTCTGGGCTTTTTAGGGCAAAGTGATGGTTGGGAAATGATTATTGAAGCATGGTGAGTTGTTCTGTGAAGTTTGTTTTGAGGTTTGAGGCTTGTGTGATGAGATTCGAATGAAAATGCCAAGAGGAGAGTTTTTGTGAACTATGGCAATGTTGTGTATTCAGGCTTGCTTCTTGTGTGTTTTGAGTTTCATTTTGTCCACTTATCAAGCTGTGATAGGTCTGTGGAGTTGGTGTGGGCTATGCTGATTGGTATGGTCCATTTTGCCAAAAGTCATGGTTAGGTGTCCTTTGAGGTATGGGCAAGTTCAGGCCAAGGACAAAGGGGTGTCCTGCGCAGCAAGGATCAAGGGCAACCATGGAATTCAGATTGAGGTCAATTAGCAAGTGGATTGAAGCTTATGAGTGGTTTTGCAAATTTGTGAACCTTTGGCCCTTTTGAGATTTCTTAATGATCAAGGCATGAAAATGAGTGATTCTTTGGTGCATTCTGAATTTTATGTCATGTGTTATGTTTATGTGATGCTTAGACGTCATTTTGAAGTCATGGAAATGCTTGGCATATGAAATTGCAAGTTTCCCTTTTTGGTGCCAAAGTGAAAAATAAGTGATTTTTCCCAACTTTGACAAGCCATAACTTTTGATCTAAAATGAATTAGAATGAGCTCTTGTACTTTTTGAAAATGGGAGAATCCAATCTACAACTTTCATGACCAAATATTTTTCATTTGAAGCATTTTTGAATCAAAAAGAGGAGGTTGAAAAACTTTCGCAAAATGGCAAGTTTGCATTACAAGTCACTTTCCCAAAAAGGCAACTTTGCAAATGGCTTGAAATTATTCAATTTTGTGAACTTCCAACATCTTCTAAGATCAAATAAAGATCATACACATTCAAAATGATGGAGAACACCCTTTGGTTGGGTCATTGGGGGCCTCAGATGCCCTGATTTTGCACTGACTTACTCAAGAAGTCACCTTTTGATCAGATGCCTTCCCCATTGAATTTCTTCATGAAAATTGATATGCATGATCCTCATAACATATTGAGACCAATAGAAACAATAATGACCAAAAAATTTGGAGTTATGGCCTCTGAAACCAAAACCTAATTTTAGGTCATCTGTGCAGTTAAACTTGGCTCTGCTTCCATGCCTTTCTCAGTTCTTGTGATTCTTTGACTTCCTTGACCTTGTGAGGATATAATATGATGCTTGAACATACATGGACCCTATTGAAATGATTGATGACCTTTGGAGTGGCTCAAATGGCTCAGGGATGGCTCAGATCACAAACCCTAGATGCAGATGACTTTGAAACAATGCAGTGAAGCAAAAATGCAATATGAGATGATATGATTAAACTTATGCATATGAAAAGATCACAAGCCATGGTGAAATGAGTGAGGGAAAATTTGGGGTGTTTACACAAAGGTAGTTTCACGATCGTTTGAAATGATGGTTGCATAAAGGAATTCATTTGTGATGCCACCTTCCGGAATGGTGGGGTTGGACGAAGAGGACCCGTCTTCATATTTATAGGTTTCGTCATTGCATTGAACTATACCGGTATTCTTGATAATAGTAACTCCATTGATCTCATTAGTGGTTGTAGTCATAGCAATTGACGGTTCTCGACCAATTTCCAAGTCGGTGATTTCCAGAATCCTTGATATGAAACGGCCATAAGGTAGCCTTGTCTTGAGAGAAAGTTGTTGTTTGAGGTGGTACACCATAGTCAGAAGCCAATTCACTCTAATCTTGTTTTTGATAGCAAACAACACTTGCATTTCTAGGTCATTGATTTGAGAAAGGTTGGAATCCTTCGGCAGCAAAACATGACAAATAACATAGTGCAGCATCCGGTCATCAACAGATAAATTTTTCGCGTAACAAAGTACACGAGAGGTACATTGACCAGACACCACAACGGCTTTTGGAAACCCGCAAATCTTATAATAAAATTCCATCTTATCATAATCAGCCCATTTTCCTTCCACATGGTTTACCCTTTTTTAGAGAAAAACACCCGAATATGGGATAAACAAAGAAGTTGCAAGCGTGCCTAAGTCCTCCTCAATCTGACAGTTTCTAACAGTGGCTGACAACTGGTGTTTATCATTTTCATCATAGTTGACAGTAAAATGATTCATAAAAGACTTAACCAAGTCCGGATACACTTTTCCATTGTCAGAGATAAAGTCAAGCATACCCTGATACTCTAATAGAGCTGGAAACTTAAAGGTAGCGAAGGATTTGAGGTTGACATACTTACCCTTGAGTAAATGACGAACCCTGACTCGAAAATCTATTCTTCTCTTCTTGGTGGATTCCATGGGTATATCTTCTTCTTCACTAGAGCTTGATACTGACACTGGAGCTTTTCCCTTTCTTGGAGCCATTGATGAAAACTGAAGCTTTTAGGGTTTGTTTTGGGGATTTTCGGATTTGGTAATGTGATAGAGGGAAGTGGAGTTTGAGAGAAGAGTTTATAAAGAGGGTTTTGGATGAGTGAGGTTTAATGGTGTTTTAATGGTATTGAAGGAGTTTGAAAGTTGGAAGGATGTGATTATGAGGTTTAAAGGTGAGTCAAAGTGATAAGAGTGGAGTTATAAGGTGTTTGGAAGGGATAAGAACCATGTATCAAAGAATAGAAACGTACACAAATGTTTTTTTTGTGTTTAATACGTAACCTGAGAATTGTTGGGTTTGATGCGTTAACCGGTTAACGGGCTAAATTTTTCAAAAAATTTAAAAATCCAGCAGCAATTTTTAGGCTAGGAGAATAAAATGTTTTGACGAAGTTTTTTTTACTAAGTGTTAGCATACATCATGACACAACTTTTGATTAAAAAATATTTTGAAACCGATTATTTTTGGGTATCCGAAAGAGAGAAAAATAAAAAACGGCGAAAATGGAGTGCTAGCATTTTGTAGCATTAAAGTGAAAATAATCATATTTTAAGCTATTATAACACATAACAAGCAAGTTTAATTAAGATTAGATGTCACCTTCATCGAGAATGCCAAGTTCTCGCCGAATCTTGAAGAAAGGTTCTTTCGCCAAAGGTTTAGTGAATATGTCGGCAAGTTGGTTGTGTGTATCCATGAAAGTAACATCTACATCTCTATTGAGCACGTGATCTCGAAGGAAATGATGTCAGATGTCTATGTGCTTCGTCCTTGAATGCATGACCGGGTTCTTTGTGATGTTAATGGCACTTGTGTTGTCGTATCGGAGAGGAATGCAACCAAGATCTACACTGAAATCAAAGAGTTGTTGCTTAAGCCATAAGATTTATGCACAACAACTGCCTGCTGCGATGTACTCCACTTCAGTCGTGCTAAGTGCAACACATGCTTGCTTCTTACATTCCCACAACACTAGTGAATTCCCGAGAATGTGACAAGTATCACTTATGTTTTTTATATCGGTCTTACATCCTGCATAACCAGCATCAGAATAACCAATTAACGGACATGTACTACCTTTTGGATACCATAGTCTGACATTCGTTGTTCCTTTGAGATACTTCATAATCCTCTTCACGGAGGTGAGATGTGATTCCTTCAGATTTTCTTGAAAGCGTGTACACAAACAAACGCTAAACATAATGTCAGGACGACTTGCCGTCAAATATAATAATGAACCGATCATACCTCGATACTTTGTGATATCAATCGAAGTTCCAGATTCATCTTGATCAACGTATGTTCCGGATCCCATAGGAGTGGACATCACCTTGCAACTATCCATATCGAATATTTTCAATAATTCCTTGCAATACTTGGATTGGTTGATGAAGATGCCATCCTTTGTTTGCTTGATTTGAAGTCCAAGGAAATAGTTCATTTTTCCCATCATGGACATCTCGAATTCTCCTTGCATCATAAGTGAAAACTCTTCGCAAAGGTCTTTGTTTGTTGAACCGAAGATGATGTCATCGACATAGACTTGAACCAATTAGGTGTTACCCTTGAACTTCTTTATGAACAACGTCTTGTCAACCTTTCCTTTTGCAAAACCCTTATCACATTGGAATTTTCCGAGGCGGTCATACCATGCTCTTGGTGCTGTTTTAAGCCATAAAGAGCCTTCTTCAACTTGTAGACATGAGAGGGATTCTTGAAGTCTTCAAAATCTGGAGGTTGTTTGACATAGACTTCTTCATTGATGTAGCCATTTAGGAAAGCGCTTTTGACATCCATATGGTACAACTGAAAATTCATGGAACAAGCATAAGCAAGTAATAATCTAATTGCTTCTAACCTTGCTACCGGAGCGAACGTTTCATCAAAGTCGATTCCTTATTCTTGGTTGTAGCCTTGTGCGACCAATCTTGCTTTGTTACAAACTATGATCCCATTCTCGTCAAGTTTGTTCTTGAACACCCATCTCGTTCCTATGATGTGCTTGTTGTCCGGTCTTGGTACAAGATTCCATCATGACCTATTCTTCCTTTCTACGACACCGTTTTGTTGAGGAGTCCTTGGTGCGGAAAAGTTGTGAGAAATTCCATGCTCTTCACAAAATTCTTCAAAGGATGAGTTTTGGAATTCTCCACCATGATCACTTCTAATGGAGGCTATAGTGAGTGACTTCTCGTTTTGTATTTGCTTCACATACTTTTTGAATGCTTTGAAAGCATCACTTTTCTGCACTAAAAACAATGTCCACGTATATCGAGAGAAATCATCAACAATAACTAAAGCATAAATATTACCTCCGAAGCTTTTCGTTCTTGCTGGACCGAAGAGATCTATATGCAACAATTGAAGTGGTCTTGATGTGGACACCACTTTCTTAGACTTGAAAGTTGTCTTGGTTTGCTTTCCCTTTTGACATGCGTCACAAAGCTTATCCTTGATGAACTTTATCTTTGGAATACCAACAACTAGGTCATGCTTTATCAACTTGTTTAAGTGCTCCATGTGAATATGAGCAAACCTTTTATGCCAAAGCCACGTCTCGTTGTTATTTGCCAATAGGCATTTTACCTTCAAGGAAGATTCATCAAAAGAAATCATAAAAATATTATTTATTCTTTTACCTTTTAGAAAAATGTCATGGGTGACTTCATGTTCTATCAAACATTCATCCTTGTGAAGTTGATTCGGAACCCTTTGTCACACAATTTACTTATGCTAAGTAGGTTGTGTTTAAGGCCTTCAACATAAAGAACGTCTTCGATGATTGTAAATGGAGATGCACCAACGGTTTCTACAACAAGAATCTTTCCTTTATTATCATCACTGTAAGTAACATATCCTTTGGCCTTTAAAGATAGATTTGAAAATTTGTTGATGTCGCCCGTCATATGCTTTGAACAACCGTTATCAAGATACCATTGATTAGAAGTTGTCTTCAAGCATACCTACAAAACAAAATCAAGTATTGTTAGGTAACCAAATTGCTTTGGGTCCTTGATAGTTAGTACCCTTTTCAACCCACACATAATGCCCTTTAGCAACACCAATATTGCGCATATAGCAAGCATTAGGTGTGTGCCTTTTGATTCCACAATAAAAACAAGTAGGTTGAAAGTGACTTTTATATCTAGGAACATAACTCTTTTTCTTAACAATTCTTTTCTTTTTATGACTTTGATGCACACTTTTAGAATTGGTTGCCTTTTCCTTAACAACTTGTTCACTTGATTTCACAAAAATGGTCTCATTTGTGCTTGGTTTGGAAAACTTAGAATATCCTAAACCACTTTTATCATTAGGATATCTTTGGTTCCTAAGTATTTCCTCCAAGCCAATTTGACATTTTTCATATCTTTCTAAAACTCTTTTAAGTTGAACAATTTGAAAGGATAATGATTCACAATTTTTGCATACAAGACTTTTTTTTCATCCATCAATTTTTGTTTTTCACTTTCAATATATTTTTCAAAGCGATATTTTGTTCTTCTAAAGATGAAATTCGTTTCTTTTAGGATGAAATGCTTTTATACAAAGTCTTGCATTCTTTTAGAAGTTCATCTATAACTTCTTGTGCATCATTCTCATAAATTGAAAAATTGCTACTAACCTCATCGATTTCTTCATTGGAGTGATGTGAAGCCATAAGAGCCATATTCACACATTTATCGCTTTCCGATTCCGATGAGGAACTTATCTCATTATCGTCCCACACAACATAAGCCTTCTTATTCTTGAAATCCTTCTTGCCTTTGAATCCTCCTTTCTTTGCAAGTTTCGGACAATCCGGCTTTATATGACCTTGCTTTCCACATTCATAACAAGTGATGTCTTGCATTGATGTGGATGTTTCCTTTTTCCTGAAATGTTTATTCTTTTTAGGATAAGAGGAACTTTTATTTTTATTAAAAAAACTTACCAAGCTTCTTTACAATAAGCATAGAGTTCTCATCTTCGAACGTCTCATAATCTTTGTCATTTTTTGAATCAACCTTCAAGGCAAATCCCTTGGACTTCTTTTCTTGGCTTTCATGCTTCTCGAGCCTTCTAAGTTCCAATTCGTGCTCTTGAAGCTTACCAAATAAGGACGCGGATGTCATCGTTGAGAGACTTTTCTTTTCCGAAATAGCGGTCACTTTCGGTTGCCATTCCCTTGTCAAAGATCTTAGGACTTTCAGGTTGAGATCATCATTGGTGAAGGTTTTCCCGAGAGCAATCAAATGGTTTGTTAGATGGACAAATCTCTTCTACAAGGCAACAATGATTCACCGGGCTGCATACGAAAAATCTCATATTCTTGACTCAATGTGTTTAGCCTTGATCTTTTTACTTCAGTGGTTCCTTCATGCGTTTCTACCAAGGTGTCCCAAATCTCTTTTTCCGATTTACACTGTGATATATGGAAGAATTCATACATACTGAGGGCACTTTGGAGTATGTTGATTGCCTTCTTCTCATTTAGAATTTTGTTCTTATCGTCTTCATCATATGTGCTTTTCAACTTCGCGGTTCCAACACCATTGATCATATTAACAGGATTGTGTGGACCTTCTTCGATTGCTTCCAATATACCTTCTCCTTGGGCTTCAAGATATGCTTTCATTCTGATTTTCTAGAAATCAAAATATTCCCCGGAGAAGAGTGGGGGCTTACTGCTACTTCCACCGTCTTTGAAAACCGGATTTGTACTTGCGGAAGCCATGCTGGATCTTTAGGAACAAGTTACCTATAACTTGATCTGATGCCAATTGTAGTTACATAGATAGCCTAGGGGGGGGGGTGAATCAGGTTATATGAAATTTTCTCGGTTATTTCATCGATGGATGGATTTTTCTCTTTTACGTGTTTAAGAAAATAAAGCGGTAATGCAGAAAGTAAAAGAACACAAAGGTTTATACTGGTTCCCTTCACAATGCGAAGGTACATCCAACCCTCTTATACCTCATAAGAGATTTTCACTATAGTTTCCGATCGTACAACCTATCACACCAAAACCGGTGAGGCCTACTATCTACAAACTATACACAAACAGTGTGCAAGAACAATCCTCTTGCAAGCACTAACCCTTGTGTCCAACAATCATGGATCACAAGTCAACAAAGAAATAATTCTTTACAAGTTTTTTATTTGATGAAATTTGAAGTATGAATCTATTTGATAGATCTTCTCCTGAATCAAGATCACTCAAGAATGTATACAAGTGTTCAATATTCAAAATGAAATGGTATGAATAAAGTATGAACACTTTTCAAAAATTTGAATTATGAGAGTGATTGGATATTAATTTTTAAAAATTCTAGGAGGTAAAAAATGATTTAAAAATTTTCAGCATTTATAATAAGTAAAATACCCATTCAAAAAGATGTATTTTTGTTCATGAAATTTTTTTAAAGGGTATATTTATTTGAAATTATTTTGAATTAAAAGTAGCCAATTTTCAGCAAAACGAACAGTGTTAACCGGTTAATGCATTTAAAACGTTAATAATGAATTTGAAAATTGAGGCCGTTAACCGGTTAACACTGTTAAAAATTCAGAAAATCTTCATTTTAAAAGTGTTAAACCAATTGTAAAAAATGTTCTAAAGATAGTATGCATCATGCTAACATGTAATATGATAATTTAACACTTGTATATCAATCTTAAAGAGAGATTTTTGATATACCTTAATCCATGCGTCCAAAACTTGAAACTTTATGAGTGTGCACAAGAAGCTTGATCATGTAATGCCATTGCTTTGAAATGCCAAAACCTTGTCTCTTGATGTTGGAAGCTCTTATCTTTTTGCAAACATGAAATGCATGGAAACTTGTTGTCTTCATCAAAATCCTTGAGGTTGAAGCATGCTTCTACATTTTCTTTCTCTCTATAAAAGGAGATACAAACATGAAGAAGAAGACTACCAAGCTTCAACATGATACACTATTATACAAACTTTGAACCTTGGAAATCAAAGAAAAGTTACTATGTCAAATTTATAAGACTTAAAACATCTCAACATTGTGTATTTTTTTAGAAGTTCTTAAGTCTTAGAGTATTTCTAAGATGTATTCTTCCTACACCTCTAATTGTATATCAAGTGTAGTTTTACCCAAAACTTTTAACAGTTTGTTTAGAGTCAGAGGTCTCTAGCTTCAGTGCTTGAGCATTTGAAGTCTCTTGTCGGTGTGATTGAGCATAAAATTCGCTTACCTGAGATTTTGAGCAAAGGAAGTCTCTTGATTTTGTGCTTGAGCACAAAAATCTCTTACTTGCGAGTTTGAACAAAGGAAGTATCTTGCTTGTATGATTGAACATTGAAAGTATCTTGCTTGGTTATAGTGGAAATCCCTTGGAAGTGCAAAAGAGTGAACTACTCTCAGGTTGTGAGAGGAATCAGGATAATTGTTTGTGTCTCCTGATTTACTTTACTTTCTTTTGAACAATATTTCAAATATATCATTTTCTTACCTCTGATTCATATTTTGTTGTAGAATTTGATAAAGATATTCAATAGTTATAGCTTTGACTAACTCTGATTTAGACTCTGAACTAAACGTTTAGACTCTGATTAAGATCAATCATAAGTAAAAGAAGAAAATATTTGAGTAAAGAGAACACAATCTAACATACTTGTGTTTTTCTCACTTTCAATTGGCATCAGAGCACGGTCTGTGCTAAATACTTATCAGTGATGCATAAAAGATCCTGAGGATAACACATATAATATTATGGATGATGAATATGGAGTATATGTTTCTAGTGTGGTACTCCTAATCCTTTTGGTAGTGTTAATCATGATTACAATAACTCTAAGAAAAGTAATTATACAACTAGATGTTAAGTGCCAAATTATAGATATATTTGATAGTATTTTGTAGCACTTTCCAATTTTTTCATGTTTATTTTGGTCGTAAAACTATATTTTAGTGTAAATATGTAACTTTTCAGTTATGCCTTGTCAATTCTCATATTTTGATCTTTTTATTGCTTTTTGATAGGTTTTAGTGCTTCATTGAATGATTGGAGACCATGGATGAAGACATAATGAATTGAAGATCAATTCCATGAGGTTTTGCAAGTACTAGCACGCTCAACACACTTTCAGTGAGCTTCTAGTGTGCTTTGGTGACCAAAGGCAGTAGCTTTGAGAAATTTTCCACTACAGTCATGCTCTGCTTGCGCTCTTGGGAATTTTTCCGCCTAGTTACTGATCACGCTAAGCATGCTCCTGAAGGCGCTTAGTGCGGTGCCACGTATAGGCACATTTTTGAAGTTGTATAAATATCTTCTTTTAGATATTTTGTGGTGTACCTTCATTTTCTACATTTTTTCACTTTAGATCATATTTTCTAGGTTTTGAGCTTAGAATATTAACTTGGAGAAAGAATAAAAGTTTTGATGCATCAATCTTCGATCTTTTGACTTTGATACTCTTGAAGCTTTCTTCCTTTCTTGCAAACCAAGTTACCATGGAAATGGGTGGTTGAGTTACTTTTGTGTCAAAATTAGAGGTAGTTAACCTTACTAGTATGTATTTATTTTGATCTTTTGTATCTAAACAAGGTTGATGATCAATATATGGTGAAGAACTTTACTTTTTATGTTAATGTATGTTTTGAATCACTCTAGACATAGATTTTCCAAACCTTGATAGGTTTTGCATCTATTAACAAACAAACTCTAGACATAGATTTATGAGTTAATATTCATTTTGTCTTGTTCTTTATGTTTACTGTATTGATTGTTCACGTGAGACATCATCTTGCAATTGATACATATAAAACTCATGGTACCGCTTTAGAGATAAACAATGTTGAAAGGATACACCATTATATTGATCAAAACTAAATTTACATGCTTGATTAAAATGATATGTATGAAAAGGGTTAGAAAACTCTAATCTTGGCATATTTCTCTCAAACAAAAAAATTACTTTCTTTTACTATTATCTACTTAAAATAAGTGAAATCTCATGTTACCAACCAACCACAAACTTGAAACCCTTACTTAAAACGTATAAACTGCAGAACGACAAGTGATATCAGAATGATCCCTATGGAGACTATAACAAAAACCTCCATTAAATAATCTTTCAACAAAATGGCATTGTTGTCGGGGATTGTTGTTTGATAATGAAAATATTGCAATAGTTTATGAGTTTTAAGATTTGTATTATTATCTCTTACATCAGTTTATATGCTTTTGTGCAATTTGATTTTGTTGGTTTAATGTGCAGTTTTTGTTTATGCTGGGAAGTTTGCTGGAAAATCAATTTCTTTTTGATCCTGAGATTGAAAGAACTACTCGAAGACTTAATAGCAAGACTAGATAGAGACAACAACTAGACAAGAAACGAAGAGAGCATAGAGAAAATTCTATTTCTACACTGACACCCCATTTTACACCAATCATGGCAGCTCCTCCTCTACCACCACCTCATGCTTCAACAACATGTGTTAATAGTCTGAGACATAATGCTTAGTTCGCTCGAAATGCAAATAATGGAAGGCATTCAGAGATGAAAAATGGTATTCTTCAAATGTTTTGCGAAAATCCTTTTACCAGAATGGATCATGAGGATCCTTTTTCTCACCTTACAAAGTTCTATGAGCTTGCGGGAGCAACGAGATCCCTAGAAGCGGAAGAAGAACAATTGTTCAAGAGAGTATTTCCTAACTCCTTGATAGGAAAAGCTAAGGAATGGTATCTTGATCAATCCATTCAAGTGATGATCGATTTGAATGTTTTGGAACAAAATTTTCTTGATAGGTTTTCCCCTCACTATGGATTCATGGATGCTAAGACCTGAATTTCCATGTTAAATCAAGGTACTAATGAATCTATCAATGAAGCTTGGGAGATGTTCAAATCTATGATTCGTAAGTGCAAAGGCCATGAGTTTGATGAGCTCACAAAAATTCAAATATTTCGGAATGGACTCCAACTGGTTCACAAAACGCTTTTGGATGCTACCTCTGGTGGTTCGTTAATGTCAAATAGTGTGGAGGAAGCAATTGATATCATTAACCGTATGACACTCAATGATCACCTTGTAAATCTCTTCTTCTATATATCTGTGAAGAAATATTGTCTTTACAATTAGTTGCTCCACATCTAGATTCAAATTTTCGTTAAATTAAGCACTACCGAACATATGACATCTTTATTATGGGTAAAAAATATCTTCAAAGACAATGATTTTATTTGTAATGAAGCCTTTCATGACTAATATCTCCTTGTATCTAGTTCATGAGTTATTCTCCTCAGTTTTAAACTTGTACACCCATTTGCCTTTTAGTACTATTTTACCTTTCGGTAAATCTACCAGCTTATAAGTTAAGTTCTCAGCCAAGGATTGCATTTCTTATTCCATGGATTTCAACCACTCCTCTTTGTTGTTATCCATCATTGCTTCTTCATAAGACCCTAGTTCTCCCTCATTAGTGAGTAACACAAATTAGAGGTTCATTTTGTGCATCTCCAATATCTTATATTTCATCTCTCCTGTAATGCTCTAGAGGAGGAATTTGATTTAAATTGATTGGATGTTCTCTAGAAATAATATATTTAACTCCTTTATGAATATATTTAATATTCTGATCTTCAAAGAAGACAAGGCCTCTACTTCTAATAATGATGTTCTCTACCGAATCCCATGACCTGTACTCAAATGATTCATTTCCATATCCCAAAAATACACATTCATTTGACTTTGAGTCTAGTTTTGATCTCTCATATTTTGGATCATGAAGAAATTTTCTACATCCGAAAACCATCAAACATTTGTTGGATACATCTTTACTTGTCCACAAACTATTTGGAATACACCATTCAATGGAGTTGAAGAGGATAAATTTATTAAATCAACTACAGTCATCAAAGCCTCTCCCCAAAAACTCTTGGGTAACTTGGCATGAGATAACATCAGTCTCACTCTTTCAACAATAGTTATGTTGAGTCTCTCAGCCACTCCATTGTACTGAGGCATCTTTGGAACAAAAATTCCATACCTAATATCATTACTCATAAAATAATGTTTAAAATATCCCATATATTATCTTCCATTGTCAGCACTAACACATTTTAACTTTTTCCAGTCTCTTGCTTAACACTAGCGTGAAACTATTTGAATACTACAAACACCTGATATTTTGTTTAGAGGGAATACACCCTAACATATCTTGAGTGGTAATCAATAAAAGTAACAAAATACATTGGAACTCAAAGAGTACTAGTGTTCATTGGACCACAAAGATCATAACTCACTAGATCTAAAACATGTGGTCTTATATGTGGGGCCTTACATTAATATGAAACTCTATGTTGCTTTCTAGAAAAGTAATGTTTACATGGCTTAAGATACATTTTAAATCCTTTCATAGTGACCAAATTACCTCTTTGGCTAGAATTTGAAGTCCCTTTTCACTCATATGTTTGAGTCATTTATGCCATAACTCAGTTGAGGAGTCTTTTTCGAGAGCATTATCGTGCCCATTTTTGAATCTGGTTTGTATCACATAAAGATTATTTACTTTCTTGCCTCTAGGAATTACTTAAGAAATTTTTTTCAGCTTCCATTTCATGTCCCTAAACACACTAGTATAACATTCTTCGTCTAGTAGTCTAGTGGATACTAATTGAGACGCATGTCAAGAATAAGTCTTTAGTTTTGATATAATTTAGTTCCTTTGATTTTTACCATAACATGATAAACATTTGTGTTCATTGTTCTTAGAACCTCCTTGTAACACCCCAAAAATTTCCCTCTCATTTTCATATCATATAGCATAGTATATAACATACATATCTTAGCATTTTGCATAGAAAGATGAGGCATAACATCCATGGCTACAAACATAGGGCATGTGATCAGTCATCTATCAAGCTATGATTCTTCAAAGTTAAGTCAAGAGCCAAGTGTTCTTCAAAGAAGCCCACAAGGGAGCCTCATATCACATACAAGCTCAAACATATCCTCATATCACTAGAAGAGGTGTGATTCCTCAGAAGCTCAACAGTTCAATATTGTAAATCCCCGTATTAATTAAACAACCTAGATAATATTAATTAGGATAAATTAGTATTATCTAACTCAAAGATATTTTCTAGATATTCTCAAATTTGACCCATTAGTATACTAACTATCGTATATTGGTATAATATGCATTGTTTGGTTTTTAAGAGAAAGTGAAACAAGTTATGTGCTATAAAAGGAAAAGAAAGGAAAGAAAGTTGGTAAGAGAAAGAAAAGAGAAAGAAGGAAAAAGAAGAGAAAGAAAGGGGGAAGAGAAGAGAAGAAGAGGAACAAAAACCCTAAGAGAGGAAATGCTTGGATCATCACCATTTCTCCACCAAATCTTCATCTTCACCAACCTCCTCTTCATTGGCAAGGTGGGTTCTTAGTTAGAAACTTTTCTTTTGAGTTTTGGTTGAGTTTATAGTTTGTAGGGTTTTGGAGAAATCTTAGGAATTGATAGATTTAACGGTTAAAAACACGATTAAATGGAAGTATAATGTATAATATATGTTCATATACATGTTGGTGATCGATTCTCCTGTGTTGGTGATGTTTGGGTCGAGTTTGGCATGGAAATGTAGTTTCCCGTAAGCCTGAGAAATTCTGGAATCGCAGAGCTCGCTCAGCGAGAAATGCAGGAAGTTCCTCGCTCAGCGAGACCTGGGAGTTCTGTTTTGTGTTTTTAAATCGTAACTTGTGATCCGGGTATCGGTTTTTAGTGCTTCGCATATCGATTCGAAGCTGATAATATTTACTAATTAATGACGCTAAGAGATATTGCGTTTACCAGACTTTTATCCGACTTCTCAGATTAACCGTAATTATGTTAGTTAGGGAATTTTGGAAGGTATGCCTAATCATGAGGATTGATTGAGAGTAGATACATGAGATCATTGTGAGAATTGTTTAATGGAGATAACTAGACTAAAATGTTAGGATTATATGTTTATGAACTATAATTTAAAAGTATAAAGAATGGAGAAAGAGTGAGGAAATCTTGCCATAAACAAGTAGTGTTGCCTAGTAGTGCAACTAGGATTGTTGGGTGGTATAACTTGTGATAGGCCTAGTTTTACCTAGGTTGTTGAGAATCGTTGGCGTGCTATACACTAGACCCTCCGTAATAGTCTTGTGTAAGTCTTGAGGTGGGTAATGTTGAGTCCCACGGGAAGCATCTGTAACGATTTAAGGTGTGTATGTTACAAGATCCTCCGTATTAGTCCCATGTAAGTCTTGAGGTGGGTAGATCTTAGTCCCACGGAAAGCATCCGTAAAGGCTAGAGGTGTGTATTATGCGGTATCCTCCATAAAGTCTTGTATAAGTCTCGTTGTGGTTACTTTGTGTTTCGCAAGAGAATCCGTACAAATTTAGGTACCGGTTATATAGATGCGGTTATTTGATTGAGGCGTATATGTCACAAGTCATCCGTAAGGTCTCGAGTAAGCCTTGAGGTGGGTTACTTTTAGTCCCACGTGAAGCATCCATAAAGATTTGAGGCAAGTGCTACACTGTTTAGACGATGATCTTGAGTAAGTCTAGAGGTGGGTTACCTTTAGTCCCACATGAATCATCCGTAAAGATTGAGGTTAGTGTTATATCGAATCCTTCATAATAGTCCTGAGTAAGTCTTGAGGTGGGTTATCTTTAGTCCCACGGGAAGCATCCGTAAAGGCTTGAGGTAGATGTCTCACTCGTTTAGTGGTGTGAGTGTTGTATGAACCGTTCTTTCATCTCGTACCGGATCCTTTTGTGAAGTAACCAAGGGCTTGAGTTAGGTTTGATAGAACCTTGTAGAGCCGAGAGAACTCTAAGATAGAGAACCCACTGAGATGTTTTTATCTCACCCCACTATTGTTGTTGCTTTTCTGGTTCCTTTTTGCATGTTTGATTTACAAATGGAGCTATGCTCGGGATGTTTCAAGTGAAGCATAGTTTTAGTCATCCGCTGTGTATTTTTGTATCTTTGTACAATAATGTATATTGTATTGTTCTTAGATTTTATTCTTTTAGTATGGTTTCCATGTCTTGTGCCATAGTTTGTATAGTTTTAGAATTTGGACAAGAATGTGAATCATACTAGTAGGTATTTATGATGGTGTCAATACAAAAAATTAACACTGTATGATATTATTCTAGATGTATATTATATGGGTGTTACAGTTGGTATCAGAGCAGGTCGTATCCTCGACCTAGCCTTGAAACATCATAAGTAAATCTTTCTTGCCTCTTAAGTGTGTCTGGCCGACATGATTCTTAATATCACACTATGTAGTAATGGGTCTGATCAGCCTAGTGCTATGTATATGGTAGTTAGGATCATGGTTGTGCGACCACGATGATTATGTAGTGTTATTGCAACTTGTGCTGTGAGAGTGAGCTCAAGCCAAGAGTTAGTAGAAGGAGCTTTGGTCAGCTCAGTTGGAGTCTTCTTAAGAATTTTACTTCCTGTGACGTGGGGTTACAGAGAAGTGTGTGGGTTGAGGAATCCTTTAGAATGGATAGGATCCGAAGGGTAAAGATATCTACGGGTTAATGGTCAGTGTATCAGGGAATGAGTAAAGTCGTTGGTGGATCGGTAATAGTCACTGGTATAATCAAGAGTGTTGAGAAGCCTCATTCCGTGTAGAGAGAGGGAAAGAGATTACTTGTGGAATGTGTGACGTGAGTTCAAGAGTGAGAAATTCTTGTAAGTGTTTCAATTCTAAGGACGCCATAGAATCGTGGATGAGCGAGAGCACCTCAAGGAATGTATTCGGATAATAACTCCCAGATGGATTGAAGTTACCAGTTAAGAATGTTCATTTTCTTTTGGGAACCAAATATTGTGACGAAACGTGAAGAGGAACACAAGGATGTGACTACATGTTTCAAGTGAGACAAGTACACCCGGACGAAGGATAGAAAAAGCTCTATTTAGCGATATGATATATATGAAGTAGGGACTTGATGAAGTTGTGTTAAATGTTAGAGTAAACACATCGGACTTGGAAGAAGTTCTAGTATGATGGCTTTTGTTTGAGTGAGAAGATTTCCGCAGAGCGTGAAGTTAATACGGTATGGAGACGACATTGACCGCGCGATATGAGAATGCATTGGATGGTCTGTGCTCATCTGAAGTGAGTGAGTGCTTCTTGCTATGCTACTTGTCCAAAGGGAGCTCTACGATCAGTGTTACCTCCATGGACACCACTAGTATCGCTAAGGACATGATTGTCAACGAATGAGATTGAATAAGTATAAGGCAAGCCTACAGATTCAGAGACTTGGTTTGGACAGTCGTTAATTCGGTATTATATGAATTTTAAGAAGAAATGAACGTCCTGAACATTTGTTGATCTACGAGAATGGTGGATGGAAGGAATTTCCTAGGGATATTGTTGACTTTGTTAAGAAAGATTTTGATGTAAAGAAAGAAGTCGTGGAGGTCGAGTTAAATGGCCATCATCTTGCACTAGACTTTCGCTCATGTATCAGATGAATTTTTTAATCTGGTTTGCAGCAACCTATTGCTTGGATTGATGAGGACGAGTCTTGTAACCGTAACTCGTCCGCTGTTTTCTTTTAGCCTTGGTCGGTTGGAATCACCTGTTGGTGATGGTTATAATTTTTGGTTGCGATTCGAATGAGTTAAGAGGCTTATGTAGCAATGAAGATCGGAAGTTGCTTCTGTGTTGATTAATAGGTTACTCTCCTGATGGTGACTGATTATCGTTGTTAAGTTTTGAAAATTGGATTTTTTCTAAGATGCATACACTCGGACTTGGGTGCCGATTGAATCGTCCTTGATATCGATGGAAGCTGTGGAAATATTCTATGAGACGATTAGTAACGGGTAAGGGAACCCCGGGTTATATGTAAGTGGAAGTATCGAAGGTTCGTTAGAGGAGTACATTACCTCAGTTTTCAAGTGTAAGGAATAATCGAAGTAATTGGGATTTATCTCTAGTGGGGTTGAGAAGGTTGTTGTTGTTTTATTTCTCACTAAGGAATTAAAGAGAGAGGACAAAGTTATATACTAGACATGAGATGTTCATTGTTTTGTTTTCTTCCTGATAAGAGTTATGTGTTGGATTCGTTCATGGACAAACTAAGTGTTAGCTTGCGACTAAACCCTTTTTGATTATGTAATTGTACGAGTGGAATCGAGCCATTCCGTTGTGTATATATGTTGTGACCATGACAGAATGGTAGTTCTACTTCTTTGCTGGTTGGAGTTGTATCTGCATGTTGTGCCCGTTTGTGCTATCTCGAGTTGTGAATGGCGAGCATTTGTGCTTATGTCTCAACATCGAGAGTGAGAATCATCTTGCAATATGGTGTGGACTGAATTAGTAATTTTGAGTCGGATTATTTGTTAGCAAGAGAAGAAAGTTTAGTTGTGTTTGACCGTTTAGCCTCGGATAGGTAATCGATTGATACATGACTTTTGTGGGAGACTTTAGTGAATCATACCTTCTAAATTGTAAGTTTGTTTTGGTTTCCGTTCGAAATGTCAGTGGGTAAAGTGTTGAACTTTCCTTTGAGCATGTCTTGGTGGACAGTAAATGAACTGGATAATTGGTGTCTTCGTTACGACTATTGAAAAATTTGAGTTGCGAGATTATACGAGAATCAGGAAGTGTCGATCTTTTCAAAATTGTTTTGGTATTTGAATTATTATGTGGATAAGAGAAGAATGGTTGGTCAGTTTTGTATCGTTAATTCCTAACATTAAGCCAAGAAAACCGAAAAGGTAATACCAATTGTGGGCAGTTGAGTCGTACCCAGAGATAAGGATGTTAAGTCATCTTTTGTGTAAGAGCGAGACATGAATGTTCTGAAGTCATGCGTGCAATTGGACCATTTAAAGAACGAAACCCCTGAGAGAAATGGATTGAACGGGAAGTTGGATAGGATCTTCAAAGGCAGGCGTTATGGAAACCTACAAGTGTACTAAGGGATGATTTGAGTCTGGTATTGGTGACTCACTGGTTGTTGTAAGTTCTGTGGTGTTACTGTGTTGTTACTGATGGAGACCTTGTGTCAACAGAAACCTTGAGTGAATGGAATTTTGTGAAGAGAATTGATATGGAGCATTTTAATCATGGTCAAATTGGTTAAGCTAAGTTGGATAAGTTGTTCTGAGTTTATAATGGAAATCAGAAGTTGTACGATTTATGTTCACACCAGTACGATCCCGGTATCTCTGTTGTTGAAGAGTGGGGACCGATATTATGAACTTGTAGTTGACAAGTGAATCGTTCCATCATTGCATGTTGTAAGTTCTTATCCTATCGGTTGGTGAGAGCTCAGATGGATAAGTATTTTTTTCTCTGCAGACTATCAGCTTCTTAGTATTGTTTGAGAATTTGTGGTATCTCCGTTGTTAGGCTTTGAAGGCATAATGGAAGGGGACAGATGAAAGGATTCAGTTAGATTGTTTTGGATCAAAAGAGAATTTTGTCTCTAAGTGGGTTATCTATGGTGGAATACCGAAAGAATGAAGTGTCCGATAAATGGTTACAGTTTTGATGTACGACCAAGTGGAATTGGTAAAGGGAGTCATTTCACAACTGTTGATATAGCGTTAGTGATTGGAGGATCTTAATAAGATACTTTTGTTGGGAAATTGTACAAGGAAGGGATCTCACCAAGATGCCTTATGGAACCTTGTCGAGATTAACCGGAGTATTTTGTCTCGTGTTGAGAATCAATGGGAGGTTTTAATGTGGCATGTTTCTTCGACGGAAGGATGAGACTGGATGTTTAAGTATAAAGCAACAAGATAGATTGCGAAGGTAGTAAGTTGGAAATTAACCCGATATTGGAAACAAGTGTGTCAACATGGACGCGAAGTTTGTTTCGTTGCAAAACGAGGACTTTGAGCCGCAAAGTCAGGCTGGAAATTTGAGTATGTCAGGATATGTAATGGAGTTAAGGATAAGTATGAATCTAAGACAATGTTGTAAACTGTCATGGAAGTGAGTAAAGGAAATTCGAGGAAGAATTTCAATTCAAGGGGGGAGAATGTAATACCCTATATTTAATTAAACACCCTAAATAATATTAATTAGGATAAATTAGTATTATCTGACTCAGAGATATTTTCTGGATATTCTCAAATTTGACCCATTAGTATACTAACTATCGTATATTGGTATAATATGCATTGTTTGGTTTTTAAGAGAAAGTGAAACAAGTTATGTGCTATAAAAGGAAAAGAAAGGAAAGAAAGTTGGTAAGAGAAAGAAAAGAGAAAGAAGGAAAAAGAAGAGAAAGAAAGGGGGAAGAGAAGAGAAGAAGAAGAAGAAAAACCCTAAGAGAGGAAATGCTTGGATCATCACCATTTCTCCACCAAATCTTCATCTTCACCAACCTCCTCTTCATTGGCAAGGTGGGTTCTTAGTTAGAAACTTTTCTTTTGAGTTTTGGTTGAGTTTATAGTTTTTAGGGTTTTGGAGAAATCTTAGGAATTGATAGATTTAACGGTTAAAAACTCAATTAAATGGTAGTATAATGTCTAATATATGTTCATATACATGTTGGTGATCGATTCTACTGTGTTGGTGATGTTTGGGTCGAGTTTGGCATGGAAATGAAGTTTCCCGTAAGCCTGAGAAATTATGGAATCGCAGAGCTCGCTCAGTGAGAAATGCTGGAAGTTCCTCGCTCATTGAGTTGGCCCTCACTCAACGAGAATTGAGAGTTCTGTTTTATGTTTTTAAATCGTAACTTGTGATCCGGGTATCCATTTTTAGTGCTCCACATATCGATTCGAAGCTGAGAATATTTACTAATTAATGACATTAAGAGATATTACGTTTACCCGACTTTGATCCGACTTTTCTGATTAACCGTAATTATGTTAGTTAGGGAATTTTGGAAAGTATGCCTAATCATGAGGATTGATTGAGAGTAGATACATGAGATCATTGTGAGAATTTTTTAATGGAGATAACTAGACTGAAATGTTAGGATTATATGTTTACGAACTATCATTTAAAAGTATCAAGAATGGAGAAAGAGTGAGGAAATCTTGCCATAAACAAGTAGTGTGGCCTAGTAGTGCAACTAGGATTGTTGGGTGGTATAACTTGTGAGAGGCCTAGTTTTAACTAGGTTGTTGAGAACCGTTGGCGTGCTATAGACTAGACCCTCCGCAATAGTCTTGTGTAAGTCTTGAGGTGGGTGATGTTGAGTCCCACGGGAAGCATCCGTAAATATTTGAGGTGTGTATGTTACAAGATCCTCCGTATTAGTCTCGTGTAAGTCTTGAAGTGGGTAGATCTTAGTTCCACGGGAAGCATCCGTAAAGGCTAGAGGTGTGTATTATGTGGTATCCTCCGTAAAGTCTTGTATAAGTCTCGTTGTGGTTACTTTGTGTTTCGCAAGAGCATCCTTAATGATTGAGGTACCGGTTGTATAGATGCGGTTATTTGATTGAGGTGTGTATGTCACAAGTCATCTGTAAGGTCTCGAGTAAGCCTTGAGGTGGGTTACTTTTAGTCCCACGTGAAGCATCCATAAAGATTTGAGGCAAGTGCTACATTGTTTAGACGATGATCTTGAGTAAGTCTTGAGGTGTGTTACCTTTAGTCCCACGTGAAGCATCTGTAAAGATTGAGGTTAGTGTTATATCGAATCATTCGTAATAGTCCTGAATAAGTCTTAAGGTGGGTTATATTTAGTCCTACCGGAAGCATTCGTAAAGGCATGAGGTAGATGTCTCACTCGTTTAGTGGTGTGAGTGTTGTATGAACCGTTGTTTCATCTCGTACCAGATCCTTTTGTGAAGTAACCAAGGGCTTGAGTTAGGTTTGATAGAACCTTGCAGAGCTGAGAGAACTCTAAGATAGAGAACCCACTGAGATGTTGTTATCTCACCCCACTATTTTTATTGTTTTTCAGGTTCCTTTTTGCAGGTTTGATTTACAAGTGGAGCTATGCTCGGGATGTTTCAAGTGAAGCATAGTTTTTGTCATCCGCTGTGTATTTCTGTATCTTTGTATAATATTGGATATCGTATTGTTCTTAGCTTTTATTCTTTTAGTATGGTTTCCATGTCTTGTTCCATAGTTTGTATATTTTTAGAATTTGGACAAGAATTTGAATCATACTAGTAGGTATTTATGATGGTGTCAATACCAAAAATTAACACTGTATGATATTATTCTAGATGTATATTATATGGATGTTACAAATATTCTCCTACACAAGGAAACCCTAATTAGGGTTTTTCCTCAGATCCTCATATCTTCATAGTTTTGACCAATTCTTATGTTCAAAGGCTTCTATATGGTATATAAGGCCTATGGATGAAGTTTGATTCAAAAATTCGTTGAGGAAGCCAGGCATTGGCTAAGTTACTTGTTTGTGAAGAAAAAAGTCAAATGAGCAGAAGAAAAGTCAAACAGGGGATTTTAAGGGTTTTTCTCATGTTCATCAACTTCATGAGCCCATATTTGATCAAGGAATGGCTTGGATGATCTCAAACATCAAAAATCAAGAATGTGCAAAAGTTACTAAATCTGGAATTTTCAAGTTAGGAGTTTCTATTTTGGGAAGTATTTGCCCTAATCTTCAAGTTATTATTTATGTGTAAAAAAGCTTCAAATGATTTTTCCTTAAACATGAAAGTTGTAGATATTAATTTTCCCTTTTCAAAAAGTCCAAGAACACCTTTATAGCATTTGTAGAACTCAATATATGATTTTTGAAAGTTTGATGCATTTTTAGGGTTTTAGATGCATTTTTGTCATGATCTTATTCGTCCATCCATTTTTGATATTATTTTTGGGGTTTTTATATTTTATGTCACTTTTGTTAGTAGGTCACCTTTATGATTAACGTGACCAACTTCTTATACCACTTTTCATTGGTTCTTGTTTGGAAAATAATACACATATAAAATGGTACAATGAGGCACATGGGGAGGGAATGAAGTTAGCCAATCATACATAGTACACATGTAATACCCCGTATTTAATTAAATGTCTGGATAATATTAATTAGGATTAATTAAATATTATCTGACTCAGAGGCTTTATTAAATATTCGACCCAAAGACATTTTTCTGGATGTTCTCAAATTGGACCCGTTAATATTACTAACTGATAGGTATAATTGATTTTGTTTTAAAGAAAGAAATAAGGGTTTATAAGAAGGAAAAAGAAAAGAAGAAATTTAGTAAGAGAAATAGAAGAGAAAGGAAAAGAGGAGAAAGAAAGAGAAGAGGAAAAAAGGAAGAGGAAGAAAAACCCTAAGAGGGGAAAATGCTCAGATCATCATTATTTCTTTGCCAAATCTTTAGCTTCACCAACCTCCTCGTCGATTGCAAGGTGGGTTCATAGTTAGAAACTTTTCTTTTTGGTTTTGGTAGAGTTTTTAGGGTTTATGAGTTTTAGGGTATTTGTATGAAAAATCCTAAAATCGGTGAATTAATCGGTTAGAAATCAATATAAATGCTCGTATATGTTGCTTATAGGTGTAGGAACATGTTTGAAATGTTGTTTGATGTTTGGAAAAGTTTGGTTTGGATTGTGGAGCTTACTGTCATGAAAAACTCGTATTTTCTGCTGTCTGGGTTCGGTTAACCAGTTAACGGATTGGTTATCCAGTTAACACATTTGAAAAATGCGTTGCTGCCTCTGGTTTAGCCTGGTTAACTGGTTAACAGATTGGTTAACCGGTTAATGCTGTAAGTGTGTGAGAAAATGTTTATTTTTCCAAACTTAGAAAATTCATAACTTTTTACTCGGTTATCCGATTTAAGCGTTCTTTATACTGTTGGAAAGCTAAAATTATGTACTTTCACATGATGCCGAAAAATATCATTTTTAGCTGACTTTTACCTGACTTTTCCAATTAACCGTAATTATGTTAGTTAGGGAAGTTTGGAAAGTATGCCTAATCATGAGGATTTATTGAGAGTAGAGGCATGAGTTTATTGTGAGAATTGAATGAAAGAAAAGATAATGAGTTTATAGTGAGGATTGTTTAATAGTAATGATTAACTAAAATGTTAAAACTATATGTTCGGAAACTATATAATTGAAAGTATCAAGAATGGAGAAAGAAATAGGAAATCTTACTATAAACCAATAATGTGGCCTAGTTTTGTAACTAGAAATTGTTAGATGGTATGACTTGTGAGATGCTTAGGTTCATCCTAGGTCGTTGCGAATCCTTGACACGTTATACGCAGTTTCCTCCGTAAAGTCTTATGTAAGTCTTGAGGTGGGTATTACAATGAGTCCCATGGGACGCATTGTGTAAGTCTTGAGGTGGGTATTACACTGAGTCCCACGGGAAGCATCAGATTGTTAAGTCTTGAGGTGGGTATTACATTGAGTCCCACGGGAAGCATCTGAAGGAAATTGCGATCTAAACGCAGCGGAAAAATAAAATTTCCTTTAGTGATCCTTACGAATGAGCATGGTCAGTGATAGAATCGTTACCTCTTTATGGCGATTCAGATCTTTGATGCAGCGATCACAAGCGTTGATGAAGTGCAACGCCTCTACTCAGTCCACACGAACAGCTTCTGGTCACAGTGCTAGCTGCTTACGAACGGAATTATTTGAGTGAGAAAAGAGAATCAAAAACGAAATTGCATCAAGTGAAAGCTTCATCACAAGGGTTCCTTTTATAGACTCTCTTGTGGGCTGCGGGCTAAAAGCCCAATTCACATGATCCATAATAATATTATATATTATTATAATAACTATTATTATAATAAATATATTTATTTTATTATTATTTTATAACCATTATAAAATAACAATAATTATTATTATATTATCCGAATTTCTATTTTCACTTAAGTGCACCGTACCTTACGGTGTTCCTTTGATTTCTCTATCTCTCATCAAACTGTCCTTATGTGTGTGACCCTGTAGGATTTCGTAACGTTGGTAATTATATTAAATTATATATTTAACATAATAAACAGTGAGCGGTATCTAGCAACACATCACTGCTACCCAAGTCACGAAAATGTCATGTGATCTGACAAAACCTTTTTCGTGATAATATATGTTTGTACAATTACCCTTTTGCCCCTATGTCTATATTGAACACAAGGCATACACTGTGTCATCCTTGTCCAGTTCAATATTGGGCCCTTAGACATTTCTCCTGTTATGCAGGATTGGCAAATTCCATCTAGGACACTCATGTCCCTCAGCATGCTTCGTGGAGTGCCCATCAACTGTCTTTATGATCATCCAGTTACGGATAATGTTTGATCAGCAATAAAGCACCCGACTCTACATCTAGGGTCCATAGTGGTTTCAGGTCGAAGGGTGGTAATACACCATTATCACCATGAGAATAACTTATGACACTTTGCATAACATACTATGTAGTATTCTCATAGCGGGTCAATCCGGTATAAATATTACTCCTAATATTTATACCTATGTCAAGACTTGATAACTCTTTATCCATGATCCATGAGATGTGATCATCAGTCTATCTTCATAATAGTCTCAATGCTTTAATGTTATCCCACTTTGCAATAAAGCTTGACTACGGATATTTTAAGAATAATGTCTTTATGTTTAATGGGATCTCATGATTAAGTCACACTTAACATTTCATTAAACAGACTAACTATTCTAGGGACTTTATTATTCTGAAAGACAAACATAATAAAGAAATGCCTTTTATTATTAAACGAATAATCCGATACAAGTACCAAAAAGTATTGGCCTCTAGGGCTTACACCAACAATCTCCCACTAGCACTAGAGCCAATTAGGCATACCCTTAATACCCATAGATCTAGTATGACCATCATGCTTCTGTTGCGCAAGAGGCGTTTGTTAATGGGTCAGCGATATTGTCAAGTGTAGGTACTCTGCATATCTTCACATCTCCCCGATCGATTATCTCTCGAATGAGGTGATAACGCCTAAGTATGTGTTTGGATCGTTGGTGAGATCTAGGCTCCTTAGCTTGTGCGATAGCACCATTGTTATCACAATATAAACCAATGGGATCCACAATGCTAGGGACTATGCCAAGTTCACTAATGAACTTCTTGATCCAAACAGCTTCCTTTGCTGCATTTGAGGCAGCAATATACTCGGCCTCAGTTGTAGAATCAGCAACTGTTTCCTGCTTTGAACTTTTCCAGCTCACAGCGCCACCATTGAGACAGAACACATAACCAGATTGTGATCTAAAATCATCCTTATCTGTCTGGAAGCTAGCATCAGTGTAACCAATTACATCAAGCTCTTCCTGACCTCCATATATCAAGAATGAATCCTTAGTCCTTCTCAAGTACTTAAGGATATTCTTGACAGCTACCCAGTGAGCATCACCGGGATTAGATTGGTACCTGCTCGTTGCACTTAATGCATACGAGACATCTGGTCGAGTACATAACATGGCATACATGATAGATCCTATTGCAGATGCATATGGAATCTTATTCATGCGATCCCTTTCTTCCTTAGTTGAAGGGGATTGTGTTTTTGATAAACACAGACCATGTTGCATAGGTATGAATCCTTTCTTGGAATCATGCATATTAAAGCGTCTCAACACTTTATCTATGTATGTACTCTGACTTAGGCCAAGCAGTTTTTGTGATCTATCTCTATAGATCCTAATTCCTAATATATAGGCTGCTTCACCTAGGTCTTTCATAGAAAAACAATTCCCTAACCAAGTCTTCACTTGTTGCAAGGTAGGGACATCGTTTCCAATGAGTAATATGTCATCTACATATAATACCAGAAACACGATCATGCTCCCACTAACCTTCTTGTAGACACAAGGTTCATCTTCATTTTTGATGAATCCATATTGTTTTACGGTTTCATCAAAACGAAGATTCCAGCTTCTGGAAGCTTGCTTCAATCCATAGATTGATCGCTGTAACTTGCATATCTTTTGGGCATCTTGTGGTATGTCAAATCCTTCAGGTTGTGTCATGTACACATCCTCAAGAAGATTCCCATTAAGGAAAGCAGTTTTGACATCCATCTGCCATATTTCATAATCATGATATGCAGCGATGGCAAGTAAAATCCGAACAGATTTAAGCATTGCAACTGGTGAAAAGGTTTCATCATAGTCAACCCCATGAATTTGTTTATAGCCTTTTGCAACCAGTCTTGCTTTATAGGTATGTACCTTACCATCCATGTCAGTCTTCTTCTTGAAGACCCACTTGCATCCTATAGGGTTAACTCCTATAGGAGGTTCTACCAAGGTCCAAACCTGGTTTGTGTACATGGAATCCATTTCAGATTTCATGGCTTCTAGCCACTTCTCAGACTCAGGACCAGTTATGGCCTCTTTGTAGGTCACAGGCTCATCTTGATCCATGAGTAATACATCACCCTGATCACTTATGAGATATCCATATCTCTCAGGTTGGTGACGTATCCTGCTTGACCTACGCTGGTCTTGTTCTACTTGAGCAGGTTGCTCTTCCACAACTACTTGTGTTTCCTGCTCTAGTTCCTCCATAGGTGTTTCAATGTTTTGTGATTCTTGAATTTCTTCAAGCTCTATTTTCCTCCCACTGTTTCCTTTGGAAATAAAATCCCTTTCCAAAAAGACTCCAGTTCGAGCGACAAACACTTTGCCCTCAGAAGGATTGTAGAAGTAATATCCTCTTGTTTCTTTAGGATACCCCACAAATAAGCATTTGTCAGATTTGGGCTCAAGCTTGGTTGAAATTTGTCGTTTGACGTAAACTTCGCAACCCCAAATCTTCATGTAAGACATATGTGGTTTCTTACCACTCCATATCTCATATGGTGTCTTATCAACCTTTTTGGATGGAACACGGTTAAGTGTGTAAGCTGCTGTTAATAATGCATGTCCCCAAAAGGAGTTTGGAAGATCGGCGTGACTCATCATGGATCGGACCATGTCTAACAAGGTTCGATTTCTTCTCTCAGATACACCATTCCATTGTGGTGTTCCAGGAGGAGTAAGTTGGGATAGAATCCCATACTCTTTTAGATGGTCATCAAATTCTAGGCTTAAATATTCACCGCCTCGATCTGATCGAAGAACTTTAATATTCTTACCTAGTTGGTTTTGTACTTCATTCTTGAATTCCTTGAACTTTTCAAAGGACTCAGATTTGTGTTTCATTAAATACACATATCCGTATCTACTGAAGTCATCAGTAAAAGTGATGAAGTACTGAAAACCTCCTCTGGCTGGTATGTTCAGTGGTCCACATACATCAGTATGTATGAGTGCCAAGAGATCATTAGCCCTTTCACCTTTTCCTGTGAATGGGGACTTTGTCATCTTTCCAATTAAACAAGATCTGCATGTCTCATATGATTCATAATCAAAAGAGTCCAAGAGTCCATCTTTATGGAGTTTGGAAATGCGTTTCTCATTTATGTGGCCTAATCGACAGTGCCAAAGGTAAGTTGGATTCAACTCATTAGGTTTCAACCTTTTAGTATTAATGTTATAAATTGGCATTTCAAGATCAAGGACATAAAGTCCATTATTCATTTTTGCAGTAGCATAGAATATATCATTCAAATAAATGGAGCAACAATTGTTCTTTATTATGAATGAAAAACCAAACTTGTCCAAACAAGAAACGGAAATAATATTCCTGCTAATTGCAGGTACATAATAACAGTTCTCTAACTGAATTATTAAACCACTAGGTAAAGTTAAAACATAAGTTCCTACAGCTAAAGCAGCAACCTTTGCTCCATTGCCAACTCGTAGGTCAACTTCACCTTTTGCCAAATCTCTACTCCTTTTTAGCCCCTGCACATTAGTACAAATGTGAGAACCGCATCCAGTATCTAATACCCATGATGCAGAAGTAGATAAATTAATTTCAATAACAAAAATACCTGAATTTGAAGTCTCTACTCCATTTTTCTTATCTTCCAGGTACTTTGGGCAATTTCTCTTCCAATGTCCGGTCTTACCGCAATGGAAGCAAGTGCCCTCCTTTGCTATTCCTCCACTAGGCTTCAAAACAGGAGGAGTGGGTTTGGGTTTGGCAACTTCCTTGCCTTTCCCTCTACCACCCTGTTTGATGGGCCTCTTGTTCTGTTTCTTTCCATTACTGACCATCAGAATGGATTTCCCTTTTGTCTTCATATTCTGCTCAGCAGTTCTCAACATGCCTAGCAGTTCTGGAAGACTTTTGTCCAAGTCATTCATATTGAAATTCAGGACAAACTGACTGAAGCTCTCTGGCAACGATTGCAAGATCAGATCAATTGCAAGTTCTTTTCCAAGGGGAAACCCTAATCTGTCAAGGTTCTCCACATACCCAATCATCTTGAGTACATGGGGACTTACAGGGGCTCCCTCAGCTAACTTGCTGTTAAAAAGGGACTTTGAAACCTGAAACCTCTCATTTCTTGCTTGCTCTTGATAAAGCATTTTCAGATGTCCGATCATATCGAACGCAGACATGTTCTCGTGTTGCTTTTGCAACTCAGAGTTCATGGTAGCAAGCATGAGGCAAGCGGTTTCATTGGCATCATCGAAATGCTTCTTATAAGCATCTCTTTCTGCCTTTGGTGCAGAACTAGGAGGTTCCTCCTCAGGAACTGGTGTCTCCAAGACATACAGCTTCTTATCGTGCTTGAGGACAATCCTCAGATTACGGTGCCAATCCAGGAAATTTGTCCCAGACAATTTTTCCTTATCTAGGATGGATCGCAAAATATTGTTCGATGTGTTTGTTGTCATGGTAATCTACAAGAGAAATATGAAAATATAAGTATCATTAAAACAACATATTTAATTAGGCCTTTAATCAAATATGCTCCCACTATTTTATTCAAAACAAATGACCCTCATCATTTGATTCGGAAAATCCCGTTGGAAGACTTTCTAGTGGGTCGAGATCCATGTTTCACTTTGTTTTAAGTCAGCGTTAGGCTGATTACACAAAACTAAGTTATTTAGGTAGGAACTCCTTCCAATTGTATCTCATACAATTCTCGAATATTTTCAATTGGGTGAATAACTCCTTATTCTGATCCATCACATGAATCATTCCCAATTCTTGCTTCTAAACATGTATAATCTTATTATAATTTGTTTAGTTAAGTTTGACCCATTGTTTTAGCAATTGGATATTACAATTATCCCATCACACCTTACTAATATAGAACATGCACCTCGCGTAGGCGAAACCTACAATGCTCGATACTAGTCTTGATGAGTGCTAAAAATTGGAAAGCATAAACTTAATATTTAATTTTGAGGGATTTTGTTATTAGTTTGATCTCACCGGCTTAACATGCAAAACGTCTCTCACATGCATCAACATACAATTACATGCATCAACATACATATAAAAAGATACAATTATGGCCCCTAACGCAATTGTTCTCTCAAGCCAATGAGAGAACCTAAGCTAACCTAATAACGATCTAAGCTTCTCCAAGCATGATCTCCAAGGTTATCCTCCTTTAATATTGAATACTTCCTTTTTCTTCATAACATAATATTACATTACATATAAGAAAACTCGTTTTACATACGAGGGAGTGAGATGAGAAAAGAAGTTACATAAAGAGATTGAGAGAGAGGCACGACACGCAGGCCGTATTTAAAAATCCCAAAACAATAATAAAGGATAAACTAAGGCCATAACTGATCACCACAAATAAATAATAATAAACACACTTTTATTATTAGTTTAAAATTCCGATAATTAAATAAACAATTAAATTTCGGCTGATTGATCACACTTTGCAGTCAAACACACTTTTATTATTAGTTTTATGAACACTTCATTGTATTTCACGTCGTTTCCTGCACAACTTTTGTGCATTTACAACCCCAACCGGAAAAGTCTGCGGCAATACAACACTTGTACTGCCATTAATCCTAATGCAACAATTTCATGCCGTCAAACACAACTCGATTGATAACTCAATATGATAGATCAACATGTCATTGCTTCACCATACTAACGTCGGATTCCGAAGCGAATGAAAATGATGATCTTTCAAAAGAATTACAATCCTTATGTGATTGAATGGATGAAATCAAAGCAGTATATCCCATATACCATCTTTGCATCAGAATTTCTTATATCTTATATAAAAGTGATCGATCTAATTGTGTAACCTATGGATGATCAATGTATCGCACAACTTCACCATACTAATGTCGGTTTCTGAAGCATAATCAACATCAATCATCCAAATCGTACACAACAGATGCCAAATTTAATTAATCGTTTATTGTTAAATTCATTCTGTGTTTTAATCGAATCAAATACAGAAAAGACGGAAATTTAACAGCTATCAGATCCATGGTTTCGTAAGTGGCTCTGATACCACTGAAGGAAATTGCGATCTAAACGCAGCGGAAAAATAAAATTTCCTTTAGTGATCCTTACGAATGAGCATGGTCAGTGATAGAATCGTTACCTCTTTGTGGCGATTCAGATCTTTGATGCAGCGATCACAAGCGTTGATGAAGTGCAACGCCTCTACTCAGTCTACACGAACAACTTCCGGTCACAGTGCTAGCTGCTTACGAACGAAATTATTTGAGTGAGAAAAGAGAATCAAAAACGAAATTGCATCAAGTGAAAGCTTCATCACAAGGGTTCCTTTTATAGACTCTCTTGTGGGCTGCGGGCTAAAAGCCCAATTCACATGATCCATAATAATATTATATATTATTATAATAACTATTATTATAATAAATATATTTATTTTATTATTATTTTATAACCATTATAAAATAACAATAATTATTATTATATTATCCGAATTTCTATTTTCACTTAAGTGCACCGTACCTTACGGTGTTCCTTTGATTTCTCTATCTCTCATCAAACTGTCCTTATGTGTGTGACCCTGTAGGATTTCGTAACGTTGGTAATTATATTAAATTATATATTTAACATAATAAACAGTGAGCGGTATCTAGCAACACATCACTGCTACCCAAGTCACGAAAATGTCATGTGATCTGACAAAACCTTTTTCGTGATAATATATGTTTGTACAATTACCCTTTTGCCCCTATGTCTATATTGAACACAAGGCATACACTGTGTCATCCTTGTCCAGTTCAATATTGGGCCCTTAGACATTTCTCCTGTTATGCAGGATTGGCAAATTCCATCTAGGACACTCATGTCCCTCAGCATGCTTCGTGGAGTGCCCATCAACTGTCTTTATGATCATCCAGTTACGGATAATGTTTGATCAGCAATAAAGCACCCGACTCTACATCTAGGGTCCATAGTGGTTTCAGGTCGAAGGGTGGTAATACACCATTATCACCATGAGAATAACTTATGACACTTTGCATAACATACTATGTAGTATTCTCATAGCGGGTCAATCCGGTATAAATATTACTCCTAATATTTATACCTATGTCAAGACTTGATAACTCTTTATCCATGATCCATGAGATGTGATCATCAGTCTATCTTCATAATAGTCTCAATGCTTTAATGTTATCCCACTTTGCAATAAAGCTTGACTACGGATATTTTAAGAATAATGTCTTTATGTTTAATGGGATCTCATGATTAAGTCACACTTAACATTTCATTAAACAGACTAACTATTCTAGGGACTTTATTATTCTGAAAGACAAACATAATAAAGAAATGCCTTTTATTATTAAACGAATAATCCGATACAAGTACCAAAAAGTATTGGCCTCTAGGGCTTACACCAACAGCATCCGAGTGTTAAGTCTTGAGGTGGGTATTACATTGACTCCCACGAGAAGCATTGTGTAAGTCTTGAGGTGTGTATTACACTGAGTCCCACGAGAAGCATCAAATTGTTAAGGCTTGAGGTGGGTATTACATTGAGTCCCACGGGAAGCATTGTGTAAGTCTTGAGGTGGGTATTACATTGAGTCCCACGGGAAGCATTCATTTTGGTAGTCGCTTGAGATGGGTATTACATCGAGTCCCATGAGAAGTAAAAGTTAATATCCTAGCTAGTGATAGTAGGATTTGTAGAACTCTTGGACGTGGTTCCAACGAGAGTGAGGCGTGTGAACTCAAGGTCGTTTTCCTTGAATAAAGACTTGAGTTAGGTTTTGATAGAACCCTTAGAGCCGAGATAACTCTAAGATAGGGAACTCACTGAGATGTTGTTATCTCAACCTACTATTGTTGTTGCTTTTCAGGTTACTTTTGCAGGTTGATTTACAAGTGGAGCTACGCTCGGGATGTTTCAAGTGAAGCATAAAATTAGTCTTCCGCTATGTATTTCTTTATCTTTGTACAATAATGGATAATGTATTATTCTTAGTTTTTATTTTAGTATGATTTTCATGTCTTGTGCCATAGTTTGTATTGTTTTGGTGTTGGACAAGAATGTGAATTATACTAGTAGGTATTTATGATGATGTCAGTACCAAAAATTAACTCTGTATGATATTATTCTAGATATATATTATATGGGTGTTACAGTTGGTATCAGAGCAGGTCGTATCCTCGACCTAGCCTTGAAACATCATAAGTAAATCTTTCCTGCCTCTTAAGTGTGTCTTATCGGCGTGGTTCTTAATATCATATTATGTAGTATTTGGCCTGATCAACCTAATGATATGTATGTGATAGGTAGGATCATGGTTGTGCGACCATGAGGATTCCGGAGTGTCGTTGCAACTTGTGCTGCGAGGGTGGATTCAAGCCAAGAGTTAGCATAAGTGAACTTTGGTCAGCTCAGTTGGAGTCTTCATAAGAGTTTCACTTCCTGTAGCATGGAGTTGCAGAGTAGTATGTTGATAGAGAAATCCTTTGGAATGGATAGTGTCTGAAGGGTATAAGTAACTACAGGATGAGTGGTCGGTGTCCCACGGAATAAGTAATGTTACTGGTGGATCAATGTTGGTCACTTGTATGGACATGAGTTTTGAGGAACCTCATTCCACGAGAAGAGAATTTTTTTTATGAAACGTGTGACTTAAGGTTCAGGAATGAGTTAATTGTTAGTGTTTCGGCCCTAAGATCGTAATGGCGTCTTGGATGGGTGAGAGTACTTCAAGGAGTGTATTCGGATAATACCTTGCATATGGATAGCAGTTACAAGTTTAGAGGGATACACCAAGATGTTATATCTTAGCAAGAGATTAATTTCGGAATTGTATAGTGACCCAAGAGATGGTATAAGGTATAGCATCGGAGGAGGATTAGGCTCTATTTAATGATATAAGGTATATGAAGTATGGACTTGATACAATTGTGTTAAGTGTTAGAGTAAACACATTGGATTTGGAAGAATTTTTTGTAAGACGGATTATGTTTGAAAATGAGAAAGTTACCGCAGAGCGTGAAGTTAATGCTGTATGGAATGGTATTAACAGTGCGATATGAGGAAGTGATAACAAAATGTATGTTGACAATTGTAAAAAGGAATTGTTAAGTCATTGTCGAGACTAGAAGTTTGCTTCTGCGTTGAGTAATCGGATTGTCTTCTGGATAGTACCCGATTGCAAAATTAGGTTTCTAAATCTCTTTCAGCTACTAGAGGTACAAGGTCGTACTGAGCAATCAGTTACCCCTAGTAGTGACCGGTTATCGTTGTTGAGTTTTGGATTTTTTTCTAAGATGCATGCATTTAAACTTTGGTGTCCGAGTGAAGCGTTTTTGGTACCGATAGGAAGTTGTGGAGACTTTATATGCGATGATCAGTAGAGGGTAAAGGAACCCCGGTTAATGCGTAAGTAGAGACAGCGAGTCTTTTCAGAGGAATGCTTCACCTCAGTTTTCAAGTGTAAGGGAAAACTCTTGTATTTGTGAACGATCAAAGTATTTGGATTATGCCCCGGGTGAGATTAAGAAGGTTGTTATTGATACTAATTCTCGCAAGGAATTAGAGATAGAGTACAAAGTTGTACACTAGAGATGAGATGTTCATCATTTTGTTTTACCCGTTAAGAATTATGTGTTGGTTTTGTTTATGGATGAATCAAGTGTTAGCTTGCAACTAAAACCCTTTGATAACGTCATTATACGAGTAGAATCGAGCCATTCCGTTGAGTATTGATGTTGTGAATGTAACGTAATGGTAGTTATACTTCGTCGCTTGTTGGAGTTGTAATCTGCATGTTGTGCCCGTTCTGTGTTATCTCGAGTTGTGGATGGTGGACGATTGTTGCACCTGTTCAGAAACCGCAAGTGAGAATCATATTGCAAGTTAGTGTGAACTGGATTGGTAATTTTGAGTTGGATTGTTTGCTAACAAAGAGGAACATTATATACGACCGTTTAAACTTTGATAGGTAATCGATTGACACATGACTTTTGTGGAAGAGTTTAGAGAATCATACTTTTTAAACTGTAAGCCGTTTTGACTTCCGTCAAAGTATCAGCGGTTAAAGTGTTGATTTTCCCTTTTGAGCATGGTTGGTAAACGGTAAATGATCTGGATTTTTGGTGTGTTATCATTGCGACTACTAAGGACCTAAATTGAGAAGTTATAAGAGATTTGTGAAGTGTTTATCTTTCCGGAAATGTTTTGGTAATTGGAGTATTGTGTGGATAAGGGACGAGTAATTGGTCAATTTTAGTATCGTCAAAATTCTTAACATCAGGTTATGGAACCCGTAAGAGTAATAACGGTTGTGTGCAGTTGAACCTTATTCAAAGATAAGAATTTTTAGGTTACCCTTCCAGGTAAGAGTGAGAAATGAATGTCCCGAAGTTAGGCATATAAATTGGATCGTTTAAGGAACAAGACCCTTGAGAGAAGTGAATTTGAATAATAAGTTTTGCGTGATCCTAAAAGGTGAATAAGTGGAGTATTGTATGCGAAAGGCAAGTGTTAGGGAAATCCGCAAGTGTACTAAGGATGATTGGAATTATGTATTGGTGACTCACTGATTATTGTAAGTTCTGTGGCGTTACTACGTGATTGTTGATGGAAACCTTGTGTTAACAGAAATCTCGAGTGGATGGAAATGTTGTAAAGAGATTGACATGGAATATAGTAACCATTGTCAGATTTGTTAAGTCGAATTGGATAAATCATTTCGATTTTAGAATGGAATTGAAATTGTATCGGTTGTGACTGCAGTAGTACAACCTTGTATCCTTGTCGTTGGAGAGCCTTGGTCCGATGTCATTATTGTGTAGTCGACAAGTGAATTTCTCTATCGTTGCGTGTCTGAAAGTTTTGTCCTGCTATTTGGAGAGAGCTCCAATGGATACATGAGTTCTCCGTAGACTACCAGCTACTTGGTATTGTTTGAGAATTCGTGGTATCTCCACTGTTAGGCTTTGGAAGCATAGTGGAAGGAGACAGATAAAAGAGTTCTTTCAAATTATGAGGACTTGAAGAGATTTAAATTTTAAGTGTCAAAGTAAGAGAATCTCGTTCTAAGTGAATTTTCAATGGTAAGGTACCGAAGGAATGAAGTGTCTAGTGTAAATGGTTACAGTTTTGATATAAGATCAAGTGGAATTGGTAATGAAGTCGTTTAGCAACTTTTGATATGGCGTTAGTGATTGAAGGACCTTAATAGGAGCTTTTGTTGGGTAATTGTATGAGAATAAGATCTCTCCAAGATACCATGTGAACCCTTGTCGAGCGTTATATGTTCCGGAATCAAGTCGGAGTGTTATGTCTTGTGTTGTGAGCCGATGAAAGGTTTTAGCATGGTCTGTCTCTTTGACGAAAAGATGAGACAGAGTGATTAAGTATGGAGCAATAGATAAATTGCGGAATTAGTAAGTTAAAGGATAACCCAATATTGGAACGAATGTATGAATAAGGACGTAAGATTCGTTTTGTTATGAAACGAGGGATTTGAGCCGCGAAGTCAAATTGGAATTTGAGTATATCAAGATATGTAAAGGAATTAAGAATAAGTGTAGATCTAAAACTGTGTTGTAAACTGTCATTGAGGATAAGTAAAGGAAATTCGGGGACGAATTTCAATTCAAGGAGGATAAGCGTAGATCTAAGACTGTGTTATTTACTGCTTTCAGTATTTACTTTATCATGCATCATATTATATACTGTCTGGTTGTGCTGGTTTTCTTTTGGCGGGTTTGGGGATTGTTACTGTGAGATGAGCTCGTAACCGGGGCTCGAGTGCACCTTAGGACTTAGCATGGACAGTCACTTTGGCTTCATGGCATTTTGCTATGTTGGTAGTAGTGAGTTCCACACCCAGACTTGCGACCGTCTTGGAAATGTATTGATACAAGAATATTTCTTGGATCATTACATGACCTCGATAGTTATGTGCATCTGGGGACAGATCATTGAGAACATTTATGGAAACACCCTTCTCCAGTGGTGACAGTGGTAGACCATATTCTGTGGCAAACCCATTCGCACCCGAAGGCCCACTGGGAACTCGCATAGGATGACCTGGTTCTCTTATAGGAACTCATTCAAAGCATCTAGCCATATGATGATAGTATTGTATTCCATAGGCTGAACATACTATTGTTTCTCGGTTTCAACGCTCGAAGCCGGGGACTTATAAGGGATGCTTAATTTTCCCGGACTTACGTTGAGACCTCCCTGAGTGGTACATAATGCTTAACCGATTCCCTGATTTGGTCATGAGCCATTTCTCGGAAATGGTGAATGTATTATTTCTATTCGGCTTTGAGAGTCTGTGATGTTTGACACGGAGCACACCCATGCGATTGGGAGGGGTTTATAGGTTTGCAAGAACCATTGACTTCATCATACCCTTTATCAATAGCATGGTCTTATGTTCTGATCCGGTTTTATGATCCTGGAGTTCTTGATCTTTGGTTATGGATTATTATCTATGGTTATTATTTAGAGGACATTTTGGGTTGTAGATTACTTGGCTCTTGGTTCTCAGTATCATGTATCCAGACACTGATCATATGCCTTGCATTGCATTGCATCGCATCATATTAGCATTAACCGTTTTTGTTTCCATTTCAGGTTATTACTTACATCTTGCACCCAGTTCCGATATTTTCTTGTGTTTATCCTCGTCCAGATGGAAGAAATCAGAGAAGCTCCCTGAAAAAGGAATGTTCACTACATCTTTCCGCAACCAGAGACCGAGAGTATTCAAAAGCTGATTGGTTTGATGAATGACAAAGTTTTAGATGACTTTAGGAAAGAGTATGGGAAGATTTTGATTTATGTGAACAAGCCCATAGTGGATCAAAGAGATGGCCTTCATTCCCTGTTGTAGTTCTATGATCCTCAGCTGCGAGTTTTCGTGTTTCCGGATTATATCTTGACTCCAACCTTAGAAGAGATTTCAAGCATCCTGAAGATTCCTATCAAATATGGTATTCCTTACTATGCTTCAGGGAAAGTTCTTCCAAAAGAGGACATAGTTGGTGCTTGTCATTTGACCATGGCTAGGGTTATGATGGTTTTGGAAGATAGCAAAGGCAAATGATTTTACTTGGGTTTTCTTGTCACAGAAGCTCGTGCATGTGCTTCAGAAAACAAGTGGGGGAATTTGATGCATTACTTGCTTTGATAGTGTATGGGATCAGTTTGTTCCTTGGGAAGAAAGGGCTTATAGGAATGGAGGCCATTTCCATCTTTTCCCAAAGGAATCCAATACATACTTTGTTGGGGGATTTCTACTTTAACGTCCATTACAGGAACGATAAGAAGAAAGGTTATGTGATTGTTGCTCTCCCTTATTCGTTGATTGGTTTTCTAAGCAGCTTCCGAAGTCAGGACCTTTCAAAGGTTTGAAGCAAGAGTGAAGGTGGTCTAGGAGATTGATGGGCTTGACCTCTGATGATATAGCTTGGGGACACAACAGGGACTTATTAGGGAAGGAGATGATTGTTAGTTGTGCTGACTTTCCTAATATACCTTTGCTCGGTAGGAAAAGGATGATCAACTACAATCATGTGCTAGCTAGAAAGCAGTTTGGTTACCCTTTGAAGAATCCTCCATCTATTAAAGAAGTGACTGAATCATTGTATGCGCCGTTGGAAGAAAATGAGAATTTGGTCATTCAGGCATTTTAGGCTTGGGAAGTGAGGACAAAGAAAGGAAAGAAATAGTTCGGAAGGGTGGATCCCAAGATGTATCCTCCTTTTGCTACCTGGCTACAGGGACGTGTAGAGGTTCTAATTCTTCTATTTTCAGTTGAGTCTCTGTTGTATCCAAATGAAGTTCTACCACAGACTATTATTCCTCTTGAAGATTACAAGAAGTTGGAAGCCCAGTTGCATGAGGTACGTGTGGAGAATTCTGAAGTCACTAGCTTGTATCATCGTATGGCTCATGCTAACCATGTATTAGAAGAGAAGATGCATAAGATGCAGCAAGAGAGAATTCAAAGAGAAGGAATTTGCTGATAGGGAGGCTTATTTCAGAAGGAAAGGCTTGATGGACATCAGAAGGGAAGCTGAGTGTAAAAAGACCAGAAAATCTCTCAGGGAAGCTAATCAAGCTATCACTATATGGCAAGATAAGTGGGATCAAGACCAAAAGGAGCGTGATGAAAAAGAGAAGAATTAACAGAAGCAGATAAAATACCAGAAGGAAGAGTTGGAGCTAGACCATAATAGTCGTCGGGAAAAGTCTCAACAATTGGAGCAAAGCCAGAAAGCACTAGAGGAAACACTCAAAGAGATGGCAGATCTCAAGTTGATGGTTGGAGTTAAGAAGACTTGGTCTGAGCAAGGACCTAGTAGAGAGGGCACTGAAGTCTCCATGCAGTTGTAGGTTTTAGGTTGTTTTCTTTAACATGTATCTGGATTACCTACATGTCTGTTGTAGGAATCTTTGTTTATGTTTCTGTGTATTCTCCCTTTTAGTTTGTATGAATTGTAACCCTATGGGGAATTTTGTCACTCTTGCCTTGCAGGCTTTGCCTTATGTTATGCAGTTTTTATTCAGTTTCTTATCTTTCTGAATGCACTAAAACTTGGTCATTCAAAGCCATCAGAATCTGAATACCTTGCAAAGAACCCTTCTCAAGAATTAATTTTCAAGGGCCATCTGGATTGCTTTCTTAAATACCAGAACTAGGGCATTATTGACCTTGATAATGGTAACACTAACATTTGCATTGCATGCATGTCACCCTTTTCTCTGTTTTCCAGGTACAATTCCAGGTTTCTAACATCTCTTTATTTCAGGCACTATTGATGCAAAGAGAATTCACAAATACCCGACAAAAGAGAACAGAGAAAGAATCATGGATCAAGTGCAGACGAAACTTGTTGAGAAATAGAATGGACCAGTTCATGACTCCCGTGACTGGTATTAATCAGAATCAAGAGCGCCTCCTAGAAATGATTGATAGAAATCAAGATGGTCCTAGTAACAACAATAGAGGAGGTCTTGAGGGAAACAGAGGAGGTCCTGAGGGTAACAACAACAAAGAAGGTCCCGAGGGAAACAAAGGATGTCCTGAGGGTAACAACAACATGGGAGGTCCTGAAGATACTGGTGTTCCTGTGGCTAATGCTGGTGGCCCAACTGGGGTCTATATGGATGGTCAAGAGGACCAATTCACTATTTTTGAGGGAGATATGGGTAATAATCAAAATTCTGAAATGAATCATTATTTCAAGGATATAGCTGAGTAGACCCGTTCAATACAATCTCAGAGTACTCTAGGCTTCGATGTTGCTGATTTGGGGTTAGTTCGTGGGGTGAGAATCCCATATAATTTCAAAGCTCCAATTTTTGAGAAGTACAACGGGTCTACCTGTCCAAAGACCCATCTCCAGGATTATGTAGGAAGCATTGCTGCCCATACTGATGATGAGAAGTTGTGGATGTATTTTTTCCAAGACAGCCTTGATAGGGCTTCTCAGGAATGGTACATGAAGCTCATCCAGGCATCTGTATCAAACTGGAAGGAACTTGCTGAAGCTTTTGTTAAGCAGTATCAGTACAACATGGACATGGCTCCAAATCGCACTCAGTTGTAGATCATGTCTCAGATGTCTAAGGAAATCTTTAAAGAGTACGCTCAGCGTTGTCGTTAGTTGGCCGCCAGGGTTCAACCTCCTTTGTTGGACAGTGGAATGGTAGATATGTTTATGGGGACCCTTCAGGGAGTGTTCATGGAACGTTTGGCTTCGTGCTCAGCCACAAAGTGTACAGATTTAGTAATTGCTGGAGAGAGGGTCGAAAAATTGCCGAATATGGGTAAGATTCAAGATGTGGGTGCGAGTAGCTCGTCTGGAGCTAGGAAACCATTTGTTGGACCTCAGAGGAAGAGAGAAGGTGAAACGAATGCCGTGTACGGCAGGGGAAGAGGTTGTGGTTATCATAATTATTATGGTCAAGTGGCTGCTGTCACTATTCCTTCAGCGTCTGCTCCACAAAAGCAGTAGCCACATCGTAATCAATACAATAATCAACATATACCTTATCAACAACACCATCCCAAGAATTCTGACCGTAATTTTAATGTTATCCCAATGACTTATACTGCCCTCTTGCAGAGGTTGTTAGAGTTGAACATGGTGCAACTCAGGACCCTGACACCACCTATTGGCAATCCTCCCCCAGGGTATGATGCTAATGCACGTTATGCATTCCATTTAGGGGCTCCAGGCCATTCTACAGAAAAATGTAGAGCTCTGCAGAGGAAAGTGCAAGACTTGATTTACTCAAAAGCCATCAACTTTGCTCCACCACCTAATGTCACTAAAAACCCGATGCCTAACTGTAACACCCCAAATTTCCCCTCTTCATTTTAAGCATCATATCATATCATATGCATCATACTCACATCATTTTCTCAGCATCATATCATGGAAAGATGAAGCATAACATCCCTCATGTCCTAGCATCGAGCATATGGTCACTTGTGGAAGTCCCATAAGCATTTCAAGCCATGTCAAGGGTCCCATTGAGTTTGTACAAGTTATATGGTGAGTCTACACTCCATTTACAAGATCAAGTCCATTGGCAAAAGCTCAGAAGATTTCATGATCATCAGAGATCTCAGGACAAGGCAAAGCTCCTATGCAGTGCACCCAAATTAAGGTTTGAGATTCAAGTACTAAGATCTCACAACTTTGGCCATTTATTATAGGCCAAGTCTTATATATGTTAAGGGGATCCTATGTGTCAAATTTCATGAGAAAATTCCATGTGGAAGTCAGTCAGTGCCTCAGTTGCTTGCAGATGAAGTAGAAAGTCAACAGAGCCCATAAAAAGTCAACTGTGCAATTTCAAGGGGTCCAACCCAATTTTTTTGGCCAAGAGGGGTCCTTACAATGTTATAAGAGGTTTGGAATGCCTAAAGTTCAAGAATCATGGGGATTTGAGGGGTTTTGCAAAAATGGTACAAAGTTGGTTTTTGAAGTTTTCCAAATTTTGCAAGTTTTGCCCTAATTTTCAAGTGGCCTTAACATGATCAAAAATTATTCAAATGGACCAAAGTCAAACATGAAAGTTGGAGAGTAAGGTCTCCCTTTTTCAAAAAGTACAAGTACTTTTTCACCGGATTCTTAGAACTCACCATGGGCCATTCGAAAATTTTGACTATCTAGGGCATTTTTTGACTTTTCAAAATTGGACCAAGTGCAAGAAGGCTCAAATATGATTTTTGTGAATTGGTACAGGCCCAAACTTTTTTCAAACATAAAATAAATTGCATAAGGGCCAATTTGCTCCAAAGAAATGGCCAATTTCGTGCACTTTGAAAAAATCCCTCCAAAACATGCAAATTTGCAAAATTCATGAAACAAGTGTGACACTTGAATCTAAGGGCCAGGAATGAATGGATTTGGATCAAGGGTGGGAAATGAAACTTACAAATGCTGAGAGGCCCAAGAGAGCATGAGCATGGCATGCTTATTCCACCAAGTTCACATGATGCATAATGACACTTTTCTCATTCAATTTTCGTGCACTTTCTTTCACACTTTCAACACTCATTTCTTACATCATAACAAAGAGAATTAGGGAAAAACCAGATCTGAATCTCTCTCATTCTCAACTTTCTTGCATTCTTGAACTTTGCTTCATATCTCTTGATTCTCTTGCATTCTCCACAAACTTCTTCCATATTCTTGATCAGTGGATCATATAGATCAAGAATCATCCACTTATTCAAGCTTAAAGCACAGAATTGGAAGCTTGCCATTTCAAAGCCACTTGTGTTGAAACCTCAGATCCAAGCTATTTCAAGGCCTTAGATGCATTTATTTTGCATATAAGGAGTAAGATGAGTGATTTGCACGGATTGTTTGGTTTTCTAGCTCAATATTTCAAGGTCTCCATCTCAGGTATGACTTGAAACTTCATGTTCTGGAAATGAAATTGAATGGTTGATTTGTGTTCCTTGTTGTTTGCCGATCATGCTGCACTTTGTAGAATTGATTTTGGTGCATTATATCATGAGTTATGGGCATTTCAAGTTTGAGGATCAATGTTGTTTTGCTTCGATCTGTCCAATCCATTGAGATCTAGCTATTTTTGATGCCATATTTGAGTTCAGTGATGTCTAATTAGTTGATCTGGACTATTTGTTTGCTTTTTTTAGTGAATTTTTGGTACTGGTTTGGTCTCCGGTGCCGGAGCCCTAGCTCCGGTCACCAGAATTTGTCTTGTGTTCAACTTAGGGTTTCATTGAGGAAGATGAAGTTTAAGCCATTGGATCTACCATCCTAAGGCTCCCGCAGCGCCACGTGGCCCTTTTTTGTTTCAAATTCATGTTATAAATTATGTCTTCTATTTAATACGGTGTGTGGTAGGGTCTATAGTACATACCGTGCACTCAGCCATTCATATTCCAGCATGGTGCCACCTCAATTAATGAGGTGGTCTCCATCATCCGCAAGATGCATCTCACGGATCTCCCATTTTCCAGCTTTATTTTTATTAAATTCAGTAATTCCACCATAAGCCCCATACAAACCAGCGCTGATGCTGGGCTTATCCAGTTGATTTTCGCACCTCCCACTGCCAAGGCCCAAACAAATTTAACGTACAACACCTGCTATTCTCACCTCATTCCATTTCTTTCATTTTCTTTTTTCCAATTTTATTTTCCTTTTTATTCAGTTAGCTTTTAATTCATTTAAAATACTTTCATCCACCTAAAAATTCCCAAAACAATCATGAAGGTCATTTTGAGTCTCTAGTTTTTTATCATATTTTTATTTTATTTTTTTCATTGATCCACGTGTCAGAATTAATTCACCATTGCACCTAGCTTCTTTTGAGTCCTTTCTTGACCAGTCTGCCTTGTCTAATTTCCATAGTCTTCAATATTTTGAGTTTTGATCCCATTCTTTTTGCTATGGATTCTTAAGATCTTTTAATTTTCATGTGATTTTTATCTGAATTTTTAGAAACTTATTTCTTGAGTCTTGGTCTGGTAACTTGTGATGTAAGTTTTCTTCCCTAACTTGTGTTCTTGCTTCCATTTGACTTAGTTCCTTTCTGAATCGTTGAAAATCATTTTGGCTAGTTGTTATAACATGTTTGAAGGTCATTTGGTTCAAATTGTGGAATTTTTAGATGATTTATTGATTTATTGTGGATTTTATCTTGAACCTTGTCCCATTTTGCTTCTTTTTAACCTTTTGGTCTCTCATAAGCCTAGAAAGGCACTTGTGCTCACTTCTTCTTCTCATTTGGGGTTCCTTTGGGGTGTGGGTACCCTCCTGGTCCTAGGTTAGGTCTTGTGTCTTCTGAATATTTGTGTTTGCCTCTTCTTTAAGTCATTTTGCTTCTTTAAGTGTTTCACTTCATCTTATTGTCTCTTTTGCTTCCATTTTGATATTGTTTGGTCTTGTACCACTCTTCTCTTCATCTTGTTGGCTTCCTAAGCCATTCTTCTTCTTGTCTTGGTTCTGTTTGTGAACTTTGTGTTCATATTTTGTGCATTTTGCTTTGCATATTTCATAAGTGTGCATAAGTTCTCATAAGTGTTTCATGTTGCATCTTTTGCTCATAAAGTTTCTTCTCCTCATTTCTTTGAGATGCATTTGCATTGTGCATTTGTTCATATCATGTCACTTCTGGTTGTGTGATGTTATCATGCTACCTTGCTCATTTTGTTTCACTTGTATGCATACTAACCTTGCAGGGGCTATGGTAAGTGTGAGATGTGGGAATTGAGTTCCACATCTCCAATTCTCATATCTTCCTCTTATGTTTGCGTGCACTAACCCTTTGTTGTTGGCCTTAGGCCTTTCTCATCCCTTCTTCTATCTTCTTCTTCTCTTCTTCATTAGGATAGAAACCTCACTAACCCTTAGGACATCCATGCATGTTGACACTTAGGATTATTTTAGTCCCCCTTTAGAATTTTTCCTTTGAGATCCTTTTGGTTCTTCTTCTCTTCCCATCTCATAACTCTAAAAAACACTTTAATAACTTTGAAGTGATGCATTGATCCATAGCCTTATCCCATGAGGTATGCTTGTAGTCTTCCCATCTTGGGATAGTACAAGTTTACCTTGTGATGCACAAGTCTGATCAAGGTATCTTCATCATAAAAGAAAAGCTTAAAAAACACTTCTTCATTTGTAAGTACCAAAACACTTAATAAGTAAACAAGTTAGTGAGCCTAAGCCCTAATCTTTGGGTTCAATTTTTGGGGGTCTTCTCCTTACTTGAGTGTGCTTGTTCTATTATTCCATCTTGGAATGTAGCGACAAGTGCACATTCCATTGAAGAGAGCTTGAGTTCACTTCCTTGTGACACACTCATAAAAGCTTCATAAAAAACACAAACAAACAATAAGCGTCTTTCCTTCGGGAATTCTTTTCTCATCTCATTCGCTCCGTACGCGAACTTGCTCCTACTTGTCACTTTGCAAGACGATTACGCACTCGTCGTCCGAGCCTGCAACACCTGAGCAATGGCATAGGAAGTTCAAGCCTTAATTCACAAGCAATTTCCTTTTAGTACCCCTAGTTAGGGTAACTACGGCGTCTCTGATCCTCATTATCCTGATGTCGTATGTAGGCAGCGGGGTAGGGCCCGTTCGAGCATAATCTTTATTTTCCCTACATTTTTCCTTTGCTTTTCTTATTCAATTCTTTTCTCAGATTTCTTTTCCAGTTTATTTTCATTTCTTTGCTGCAGCTTTCGTACCCTCACCCTTTGAAATAGTTTCTTTTGCAAGCGTGGATCCCGTCGGGTACGGCGGACGATCTGGGTGCTAATACCTTCCCAGGTCGTAACCGACTCCCGAACTCAGTCTCTTTGGTTCGCAGGACCTGTGTCCTTCCTCATTCTTTCTTCTGGTTTGTGCAGCATTACCATTCCCTTTCTTCGGGATAAAAATGCCTGGCTGGCGACTCTATTCTTTTTCCGCGCCACTTTCGCGTTTGTACCAGGATGGAAATCCGGGGAGCGACACTAACCACAATGGCGGGGCAAGGGTAAATGCTATTGAAGACGGAGAGCTATTGAATCTGATCACTGATATTGATGATGTCCAGACTCCATTGGCAGTTGTGAAGGATCGTTTGTTGAAGGGACATGTGTACCCAGGTTGTGATAATGAATGTGAAGATTGTTTGTTGTCTCAGTATGGTTGTGTCAAGTTAAGAGTCGGAGTTCAGAGTTTGATGGATGAAAGATCTTTACAGTTTGACAAGATTAACAACAAAAGTGACGACGTGTCTACAATGACTATCTATTTCACTTCTGAGGATATGTCGGTGCCTCCCAGGCCGGAGCCTATTACTATTTGCATGCCTCGGGAGGTGAGTCCCGTCACCATTACCGTTCCGGGTCCCATACCATACAACAATGAAAAAGTTGTTCAGTGGAACTATGGTTCAGATGTATACGTACGAGGACAAATGGTTGAAGAGAAGCCAATAACTATTGATCCCAACATTGTTAATGTGGGAGATCTGGGAGGTTTCACTCGCAGTGGAAGACTTTTTTCTCCCCAAACTCTCAGAACCAACACAGAAGCTGAAGAGGCTGCCCGAGCTAAAGGTAAACAAGTGGCCACTGAAGATGTCGTGACTCCTACTACGGAACAGAGCACCTTTGAGAAGGAGGTGGAGGAGTTTATGAGAATTATAAGGAAAAGTGACTACAAAGTGGTGGAACAGTTAAATCAAACGCCCTCGAAGATTTCAATCTTATCTCTACTGATGTGTTCCCAGGCACACAAAGAAGATTTGCTGAAAGTCCTGCAAATGGCATATGTTCCACAAGAGATTACGGTGAATTAGTTAGAAGTAGTGGTTGTAAACATTAATTCCATTCATAGACTGGGCTTCACAGATAGAGATCTGACTTCTGAAGAAAGGAACCACAACAGAGCCTTGCACATCACTATGGAGTACGAGGGTGTTGTTTTATCTCGTGTGCTTGTAGACACCGAGTCTTCCTTGAACGTGTTGCCAAAGAAGGGCCTGATGAAGCTGGATGTGGACGGGATTATTCTGAGAACAAGTGAGTTGGTAGTGAGAGCTTTTGACAACTCTAAAATATCAGTTTTCGGAGAGGTGGAGTTGCCCGTGAAGATTGGTTCTCAAGTCTTCAAGTGTACTTTCTACGTCATAGACATACAACCTACTTAAAGTTGTCTTCTTGCTAGGCCCTAGATTCACGTTGCTAGCTTCGTGATATCCACGTTTCATCAGAAGCTGAAGTATGTCATTGACGGACAGGTTGTTACCGTGTGCGGAGAAGAAGACATTTTTGTAAGTCATTTGTCAACTTGCAAATATGTTGAGATGGACGGGGAGATCCACGAGACTTTGTGTCAAGCATTTGAGACCGTCAACATTCATGAAGTTGTTGCTAGCCCAAGTGTCAAGAACAACGAAATAGTCAACTTTTCCATTTCCTCGTACAAGCAAGCTATGGAAGTCGTGCAATCAGGTTGTGCCTAGGGCTGGGCAAATTTCTTGAAGTGGATAGCAAGAAGGATAAATTTGGGATAGGTTATCTACCAGACACATCTGAAGGTTATCAAAGCAAAAGATCAATAAGTTTCTTGAGCGGGGGGGAGGGGGGTTATTGACCTAAATAAAATTTGTACTGCTGTCGAAGAAGACGTTGATAGCAATTGTGATCTGGTTAACTGGGTATGTCCATGTGTCCTGGGAGAGGAATTGAAGAACTGGTTCGTGAAAGATATCGTCCAAGTTACTTTCCAGCCGGAGTAATTTTCTTTGTTTTCCTTCATTTCATACGCATGTCAAATTCTGCACTCTGCCCAAGGTGCACAGATCCATTTGTAGGGCCTCCCTTGCATTATGTGCAATTTTAATTCACCATGAATAAAGGACATTTTTCACTCAAAACTGTAGTCACTTTATTTCAGTTTTTAAACTTTTTCACAAAAACAATGAAAATGATAATGTTTTATTTTGCTTTTCTTTCTTTTCATAAAATAGACTCTGAATTAAGCACATCACTTGTGAAGAATAAATCACCTGGATTCCTTTGATAATGATTCTACTACGACTGAGTATAACTTTGATAATCCTATTTATCAAGCTGATGAAGGGGTTGAGGAAGATTGTGAACTCCCTGAAGAATTGGCTAGGTTATTGAGACAGGAGGGAAGAGTTCTTCAGCCTCACCAGGAGGAGATTGAGGTTATCAAGATTGGGCCAGAAGACGCAAAAAAGGAAATTAAGATAGGGGCCAGTCTGCAGGCCGGGGTGAAAGAGGAGTTGATTGGCATGCTTCGAGACTACGTGGACATCTTTTCTTGGCCATATCAATATATGCCAGGTTTAGATACAAACATCGTGATGCCTAAGATACCATTGAGGGAAGATTTCCCTCCAGTTAAGTAAAAGCTTCGTAGAACTCGTCCTGACATGGCGATGAAAATTAAGGAAGAGGTTCAGAAGCAGTGGGACGTCTGGTTCTTTGTCGTGACTAGTTACCCACATTGGGTAGCTAACATTGTGCCAGTAGCGAAGAAGGACGGAAAGGACCGGATGTGCGTTGATTAACGAGACTTGAATAGAGTGAGCCCTAAATATGATTTCCCATTACTTCACATTGATGTATTGGTCGAAAACATGAATCAGTTCTCAGTCTTTTATTTCATGGATGGCTTCTCCGGATACAATCAGATAAAGATGGAACCGGAAGACATGGAGAAAACAACGTTCATTACCCCGTGGGGTATGTTTTGCTACAAGGTTATGTCTTTTGGGTTAAAGAACGCCAGTGCAACATACCAACGAGCTATGGTAACATTGTTTCATGACATGATGCACAAAGAGTTTGAATGCTATGTGGATGATATGATTTCCATGTCCCGAGACGAAGAAAAGCATATTATTAACCTCAAAAAGTTGTTTGAGAGATTGAGAAATTTCGTTTGAGGTTGAATCCTAACAAGTTCACTTTTGGAGTACGATCCGGAAAACTGTTGGGTTTCATTGTGAGCAAGAGAGGGATAGTGGTAGATCCTGCTAAAGTTAAAGCCATACAGGATATGCCTGCCCCGCGAACAGATAAAGAATTTTATGGCTTCCTAGGTAGATTGAACTACATTGTAAGGTTCATATCTCACCTCACAACCACCTGTGAACCAATATTTAAATTTCTAAAAAAAGAGCAAGCGGTCAGATGGAATGACGATTGTCAAAGGGCTTTTAATAAGATCAAAGAATGTCTGCATGAACCTCCTATTCTAATGCCTCTGGTTCCAGGGAGACCACTCATTATGTACTTGATTGTGCTTGAAGGATCAATGGGATGTGTTCTCGGCCAACATGACGAGTCTGGTAGAAAAGAGCATGTAATATACTACCTTAGCAAAACGTTTATCGACTGTGAATCAAGATACTCACTGCTCGAGAAAACTTGATGCGCTTTGGCATTGGCTGCTCGCCGACTAAGACAGTACATGTTGACCTACACTACCCTGTTAATTTCAAAAATGGATCCTGTCAAGTATATTTTTTAGAAACAAGCATTGACCGGGCAGGTTGCACGTTGGCAGATGGTGCTGACTGAGCACGACATTCAATACACTTCACAAAAATCCATCAAAGGAAGTGTGCTCTCAGACTATCTTGCACAGAAACCTCTTGAGGATGACTATCAACCCATGAGATTTTACTTTCCCGATGAGGACATCATGTACCTCAAAGCTAAAGACTACGAGGAACCACTCCCGGAGGAGGGGCCAGACCCTGAATCCAAATGGAGATTGATGTTTGATGGGGCTGTCAATATCAATGGGCGCAAAGTTTGTGTTGTTTTAATTACTCCTAAAGGTGTTCAATTTCCCTTCGCCGCCATAATTACTTTTGGTTGCACCAACAATAAAGCGGAATACGAAGCTTGTATTATGGGAATAGAGGAGGCTATTAATCTAAGGATTAAGACCCTCAATATATTCGGAGATTTGAATCTCGTAATTAATCAGATTACCGACAAATGGTATACACATCAAGATCACCTAATTCCATATCGGGATTATGCCAGAACGCTGTTGATGTTCTTCACAACAGTAAAGCTTCAGTATATACCGCATGGCGAGAATCAGTTTGTCTATGCACTGGCTACGCTCTCTTTGACTACCAAAGTGATGTGATGGAACTATGTCCGCAAGATTGATATCTCTCGGCTTGATATACCTGCATATGTGTTCTTTGTTGATGCAGTATCTGATGATAAATCGTAGTATCATGACATTAAGTGTTTCCTGGAAAGTAAGGAATACCCATCTGGGGCATCTTCCAATGACAAGAAGACTTTGAGACAACTTCCTGCAAGTTTCTTCTTAAATAATAATGGCGTTCTGTATAAGATAAACTTCGACATGGTCTTTCTTAGATGTGTGGATAAGCAGGAAGCGGACATGTTGATGCAGGAAGTCCACGAAAGATCTTTCGGTACCCATGCTGAAGGGCATGCAATGGCAAAGAAGCTACTAAGGTCGGGGTATTATTGGTTAACAATGGATGCAGACTGTTATTCATATGCCAGAAGATGCCACAAATGCCAAATTTATGCAGATAAAGTGCATATACATCCGAGTCCGCTCAACGTCATGTCATCTCCGTAGCCCTTTTCTATGTGGGGCATTGACATGATAAGGAAAATCGAGCCTACTGTTTCGAATGGCCATCGCTTCATACTTGTCGCAATTGATTACTTCACCAAAGGGGTTGAAGCGACATTTTATGCTAACGTCACCGGGAAGGTGGTGGCCAAATTTATGAAGAAAGACATTATCTGCAGATATGGAGTGCCCGAGAGGATCATTACTGACAATGGTTCTAATCTTAACAACAAGATGATGGTTGAGTTATGTCGGGATTTCAAAATACAAAATCACAATTCTTCTCCTTACCAGCCAAAGATGAATGGCGCGGTCGAGGCGGAAAATAAGAATATCAAGAAGATTTTGCAGAAAATGGTCGTCACCTATAGAGATTGGCATGAAATTCTACTATTTTCTTTGCATGGGTACCGAACGTCAGTCAGGACATCTACTGGGGAAACTCCTTTCTCCCTAGTATACACTATGGAGGTAGTCCTATCGGTTGAAGTCGAGATTCCTTCTTTGTGAGTAATGATGGATGTCAAGCTTGACGAGGCTGAATGAGTGTGTGCCCGATATAATCAGTTATGCTTAATTGAGGAAAAAAGATTGGTAGTTGTATGTCATGGTCAACTTTATCAAAGGAGAATGAAGTGGGGATTCGATCAGAGGGTGCACACTCATCAATATCAAGTTGGTGAGCTTGTACTCAAACGAATTCTTCCTCCAGGCACAGATCATAGGGGCAAGTGGACTCCAAACTATGAAGGTCCATTCGTGGTGAAAAAATTTTTCCCAGGTGGAGCACTGATGCTCACTACCATGGATGGTGAAGATTTCTTGTCCCCTGTCAACTCAGACGCAATTAAAAATACTTCGCATAATGAGACCCACTGGACAAAAAAACAGAATAAAGGGTCCAGGCAAAAAAAAGGGCATCCCGCGCGAGCCAAAAATAGAATAAAAGGCTTGGGAAAAAGTTAAGGATATAAATAAAAAATGGTACACCCAGTGAGTTGAAAATACACATTGGACATCTCAGACAAAAAAGGGTATCCCGGTGGATTGAAACCCTGAAAGGGCAATCCACGCAAAAGAAGGGAATAAGAGAATGACTGCAATTTGAGTTATCTGTACTACATCGTCATCTCATTCAACTTGGAAATCTCTAAAGGTTAGAGATCAGTCCAATCTTCTTCTTCAGAAAGAAAAAGCATAAATGGAGAAATCGTGAAGACATACCGGTCATAGTAGAATTGAAACTCAGTGGAATGTTGTTTTCACATTGCCATTAGGATAATTTCTTTTCTCAATTTACAGTGATCACATCTTTCTAGGTGGTTACTTCTTGATGTATATTTTCATATTCACAGGCTCATCAATAAAAGAATATTCAGTCAAAAAACTTTGTCCTTGTTTTTATTTTACATGTTTTGTTTGCAAAAATGTCCTGAATGTTTGTTAAAAGAACATTGCATTTAAATTAGGTGGATTTATGTATAACATGTGAAATGGGGAAACATTTAAAAATCACTTTGAATGTTAAGCACTGGATGATTGACTTATACCATGTAGTTCCCCAGGGTATATGTGTACATACTTTGTCGTTGCAGGTTTTGTAGCTAAGAAAGAAAGATGTCACAAGACAATAGTCCCCAAGCAGATCCTTCTCCCCAGCGAGAGATGCCTTACAATCCTTATCTACAGCAAAAGGGTTTGATCCTTGAAGTCATCCCCAATAAGGTCTAAGATGGGACCTTCCCCATTTGAGTCAGAGCATGGTGGTATTCCCATCATACTTCAAGATCAGTTGAACAGTTCTCACCTCCAAGCGGAGTCATCAATTCACAATGGGTTATTCCCAGCAGGCATCTGAATGCCTAATTCCCCACAGAGTCAAAATTGTCAGAATTCTTTTCCCCAACAAGAGTAGTTGACCAAGCATCTCCTAGACAAGTCTGAAGATGGTCATTTCCCCACAGAGTTTCATGATTGGGATTTCAACCGTCATTGAAATATTCCCTAGAGAAGTCGCCAATTTATTTTTGTCCCGTGTGACAAATTGATGCAGACATTTGTTCTCATTCCTCAGCCAGATCAAGTATTGTCAGAACATCTTGATGTCCTTTCCTCAGCAGAATGTTAGTCAAAATGTTCTCTTTCCCCAACGAAGTTACAAATGATATTCTCTTATTGCAAAAGCAGATTATCATAGGACTTTATCCTTTTCAACCTTTCAAGGCCCACATCCTCGTGGCAGGCCAGTAGTCTCCTGGTTCATTATAAAAGATAAACCTTTGAGTCATAAATCCTATGATTTTATGCTCACCCTCTTGGTTATGGATCCTATGATACTATATCCTGATCACCTCTGTGGTTTGAAAATCCTATGATGTTACAATACCCTTTCAAGCCCACATCCCTGTGGCAGGCTAGTAATCTTCTGGCTCATTACAAAAGACAACATTGTGAAGGCCCACATCCTTGTGGCATACTAGTTAGTCCTGGTCCATTTAAAATATTTCTTCAAGGCCCACACCCATATGGCAAACCGGTTAGTCTTGGTTCATAAAAAAGATTTTTAAGGCCCGCATCCCTATGGCAGGCCAGTGGTCCCCTGGTTCATTATAAAGGACAATATCTAATCATATTTGGATTACACATTGATAGGCATGTTATGCACTATTCAAGAAGAGGATTTTCACAATGCATCGTGATTAACACTTGTTTGTTCTACAGACTTAGTTGTTAAGGCCCATATCCTTGTGGCAGACCGGTAGTCCTGGTTCATATCGAAAGACGTTTCCTAAGGCCCACGTCCGTGGCAGGCCAATAGTCATCTGGTTCATTCTAAAAGACACCTCTTTGGTTGCAGATCCTATGATACTACAATACTGTCTCAAGTCCCACATATGTGGCAGACTAGTAGTCTCCTGGTTCATTATAAAAGACATTTTCTGATTCATAAATCCTATGATGTTATGTGCTCCTATTCCTGGTTATGGATCCTATGATTCCATTTCCTTGTTGTTCCTTGGTTTGTAGATCCTATGATATTGTAATACCGTTCTGAGGCCCACATCCCTGTGGCAGGCCAGTTATCTTCGGGTTCATTATTAAAAGACGTTTCATCATGGTTATTGAGTTACTTTTCACCTCATCAGGGTTCTCCAGCAGTTGTTTTCCTTGGTCGGGTTTACATCACTTTTATTCTCCAGCAGAGTGCAAATTTTCGAGTTCTTTTGGTATTCAATAACCGTTCATCTCGAACGGTCGACAATCATTGATCTCGTCCTTTTCAGATTAACAGATGTTTGAATAGGGGCAACTGTAACACCCCAAAATTTTCCCTTTCGTTTTCATATCATATAACATAGCATACAACATACATATCTTAGCATTTTGCATAGAAAGATGAGGCATAACATTCATTGCTACACGCATAAGGCATGTAATCAGTCATCTATCAAGCTATGATTCTTCAATGTTAATAAAAGAGCCAAGTGGTCTTGCAAGAAGCTCACAAGGGAGCCTCAAATCTTATACAAGTTCAAACTTATCCTCATAGCCCTAGAAGAGGTGTGATTCCTCAGAAACTTAGCAGTGCAATATTCTCCTACACAAGGAAACCCTAATTAGGGTTTTGCCTCAGATCCTCATATCTTCATAGTTTTGACTAATTCTTATGGTCAAAGGCTTTTATATGGTATATAAGGCCTATGGATGAAGTTTGATTCAAAAATTCATTGAGGAAGTCAGGCATTGGCTCAGTTACTAGTATGTGAAGGAAAAAGTCAATTGAATAGAAGAAAAGTCAAATAGGGGATTTTTAGGGTTTTTCCTCATGTTTATCAACTTCATGAGCCCATATTTGATTAAGGAATGGCTTGGATGATCTCAAATGTCAAAAATCAAGAATATGCAAAAGTTACTAAATCTGGAATTTTTCAAGTTAGAAGTTTCTATTTTGGGAAGTATTTGCCCTAATCTTCAAGCTATTATTTCATGTGTAAAAAAGCTTCAAATGATTTTTCCTTGAACATGAAAGTTGTAGATCTTGATTTTCCCTTTCCAAAATATCCAAGAAAACCTTCATATCATTTGTAGAACTCAAGATATGATTTTTGGAAGTTTGATGCATTTTTAGGGTTTTAGATGCATTTTTGTCATGATCTTATTGGTCATCCTTTTTTGATATTATTTTTAGGGTTGTTATATTTTATGTCACATTTGTTAGTAGGTCACCTTTACGATTCACGTGACCAACTTCTTATACCACTTTTCATTGGTTCTTGTTTGGAAAATAATACACACACAAAAAATGGTACAAGAGGCACATGGGGGAGGGAATGAAGTCAACCAATCATACATAGTACACACGCCCTCCCCTCATACTTTTTTTCACTCACTTTCCCACTACTTCATCCACGTATTTTTCCAAGAGAAGAGGAAGTGTACACACATGAGTCCCCCACACACCTCATAACAACATTAAATTACCACCCTTTGATCACACTGGTTTCCCATCATGTTTCTCATCAATAAATATCATTGCGCCAATACATGTAGACTACCATAATACCATGTACTTGCATGTATTTGAAGGTGTTTGAAAAGAAAAGTGAAAGCAAGAGTTTCACCACATGCCCACTCTCTCTATTTTCATACAAAAAAGGTCATGCTTTTGTTCATCATTAAGGTACATGTGTTTGTGCACAAGAGGGGGAAAAAGTTCATGCAATAACCATGCCATGCACTCCATTAACAACCAATCACTATCCTTTGATCTTCATTAATTTCCATCAAACCATCATTATGTTGCCAACATATCAGCCCCACCATAGTAAAAATAAACCTCATGTATGGGATCAAATTCAAAATAACAAATTCAAGAGCTGAAGAAGAACACGCGGAGAAGCTCTGCATTTGCTCAATAACCACTTTGAACCTCACACCTTCATTCTAGATTCAAACACCATGCACTATAAAAGGTCATTGCCACGAATTTACAAGAGAGAAGCATCATTTTCATTACCTAAAAAGCACACAAAACTTCTCTCTCTCTCTCTCTCTCTCTGCATTTTCCTCACATTCAAGGGATTCCAATCTGATTTTGTTCATTCATTACCTTCTTCAATTCAGTTGCGTATCATCATCAATATCATCTCACTCTCATCATCATCTTTGGTTTATGCTTGGCTTTGAAGTTGTGGTGTCATCAGAAGATTTAATATCACATTTTCGGATCCTTCATATCTTTGCTCATCAAGCCTTTATTTGGCTTCAAAGAAGTTCAAAGAAGTTCAAAGAAGTACAAGGAAGCTTGGAGATCCTCTAGTTTTCTCAGAATTTGCAAGAAGCTTCATATCAGGTTTTATGTTCATCTTAATTTTGCTTTGATTTTGTTGTTTTCTTGCGTGTTTTGAATGAATTTGTCTTGATCTATGATGTATGAACCATGTAGAAGCTTTGTGATGTGTTAATCTGTGAATTTTGTTTTTGTGATATGAACTTTAGTAATTCAATTCTCTCTGGTTATTGGTTGTTTGTGGATGTTATTTGCATATTCGTGATCTCCATAATGTTAACTTTTATTTGATGTACATTTTACTCAATTTTGGAAAAATGTTTGGTGACCTTCATCGGAACCCAGCCGAAGAAGACAATCAGAGCTTTTCTGGCCGGTGAACTATTTGTGATTTGTTTTTCTTTCCATTTTTAAACACAGCCAAACGATATGGCTTCATCCTACGGTTCTAAGTGTGCCAACACATTAATGAAGATTGTGTTGGTCACGTGTGTCCTTAGTGCTTGTGTGTTTCTCTTCTTTTTTCATATTATTTGCCAAGCTAATTTCAAGCCATTAGATCTATTTGATTTATTGAGTTTGAATTTGATTCGTTAGATGCAGTGACTTTGTGGTCGTGTTGACCTTGCCTATTATCCATAGGATGCGTGGAATTTGTGAGATTCATTCTGAACCGTGAGATCTTATTGCTATGACCTTGTGGAAGCTGAGTTATAAAATGCGTTGGGCTTAATTTTTATCTACACCCTCCCTTGGCCTGCTTTGTTCATTTGTACTAATTTGGGCCTGCTTGCACCTCCTTTGCTTTTTTTATTTCTTTTTTTTTATTTTCTTTGTTAGTTTGGTTTTTAATTTTTAAAAATACTTGTAGGCTTTCAAAAAATCCAAAAAAAAATCATGTTTTTTTTCTTCTTGAGTTTATAAAATTTGTCCAATTTTTTATTTTCATTTTACTTTATTTTTAATGTCCTGATTTAATTTTGCAATTATTTTCTTTTATTTTGCTTTATAATATGCATACTCTGACTTGTAGAATTTTTATCTTGAGTTCCAAAGTAGATATGAGGTTGGTTCTTTTTGCTGCTTTGCTAACAAGATGAAGTACTTTGCTGATTTTTATTATAATTTTTAGTATTTGTTTGGCTGGTTTGTGACTTGTTGCTTCTTGTGTAAGAAAATGAAACCCTAACTCCCATTTGACCCTTTATTTGATTGATCTTTCTTATGATTCTGGTCATGTGCCTTTGTTATGATGTTTGTATGTGTTTGAAGTACCTTATTGCTTAATGGTTTAATTTTTGAAGCATGCTTGCTAATTGTTTGGGATTTGATCTTAACTTGCCTTATTTTGAGGTGCTTTTTGAGCCATGCTTGCTTTCTTGAGTAGAAGGGCACTTGTGCCATCTCTTAGGATCTTGTTTAATGATTGATAACATGTCATGTGTTCCCTGGTTTCAATATGTGAGCCTTACTTTTGTTTGTTTGGTGTTAACTTGTGCACTAGGTTACACTATCACAAGCATGTCTCACTTCACTTTAAACTTTCTCATGTCTCCTCTAATCGACCCTAATGTGCTTGTATTCCTTGATGTGATAATTGTATCTCTTGCTTAGGAACTTAATCAACATGTTTAGGTTCTGACTTTGAAGTTACTTGGGAATTTCTAACTTGTTTGATTCTTTTGGTTACATGTTTTCATCTTATTTCTTCCACGTTGCTTTGCCAGTTGTTTGTGTGATTTCTTTCACTCTTGTTTGTGTGACTTTGTATGACTAACATTAGCATTCTTGCATGATCTTTAGGTTCTGGTTTTGTTGGTTTGTAATGATTAAATTTTTTATCTTCCATTGTTTGAACCCTTTTGAACTTCACTTGTCATTTGTGAATATTTCTTACACTTGCAGGGGTTATGGTAAGTAAGAGGTGTGGATGAGTTTTCTACACTTCAAACTTCTTCCTCCTATTTATTTTATGCTTCTAATTTGTGTATGTGATGAGCTTAGGCAATCAATGTTCAACTTCTTTTTCATCCCTTTTAGAAACAACTTAACTTCTTTAAGAGAAGTAAGTTGCTTTCTACCTCCTTTTTTTTCTTTTCCTTCCTTCTTCTTCATTAGGATAGAATTCAAACCTCACTAACCAAGGAATTCTATGCATGTTAACAATAGGATTTGTTAGTTCCCCTTAGTTCTTTTAACTTTAAGATCTTCGGTTTCTTCTCTTTCTCATCTTCATACAAAACTTAAAAACACTTCAATAAAGATTGAAGTAGTCTTAGATGCAGAGACTTATTCCATGGGGCACTTATATTCATCCCATATTGGGATAGTATGGGCTTGTCTAGCATGATGTACAAGTCTAATCATGAGAATATTTTCATCAAGAAAATCATAAAAAATACTTCTTCATTTAAAACCACAAAACACTTAATAAATTCAATAAGTTAGGAGTCTAAGCCTTAATCTTTAGAACCAAGTCTTGGATAACTTCTCCTTACTTGAGTGTGCTTGTTCTATTATTCCATCTTGGAATGTAGTAACAAGTACACATTCCATGGAAAAGGAATTGAATTCACTTTCTTGTTCCAAACACAAATAAAAGTTTCTAAAAAACACTGAACAAAGATTAGTCGTCTTTCCTTAGGGACTTCTTTTCTCATCATCCTCACTCATAACGAAAGAACTTGCTCCTACTTGTCTTTTTGCAAGATGGTAACGCACTCGTGCCACACGTGCCTGCAACACCTGAGCATTGACATAAGCAGTTCAAGCTTTTAAAACACAAGCCATTTTTCTCCCTAGTTAGGGGAACTACGACGTCTATGATCCTCATTTCTAGATGAGGTACGTAAGCAGCGGGGTAGGGCCCGTTCGAGCACTCTTTTATTTTTCCCTACATTTTCCCCTTTTCTTTTTTTTATCCAGATCCAGTTCCTTTTCTTTTGCAGCAGCTTCATTATTTTACCCTTTGAAACAGTTTCTTTGCAAGCGTGGATCTTGTCGGGTACGGCAGACTATCTGGGGTGCTAATACCTTCCTAAGTTGTAACCGACTCCCGAACCCAGTTCTTTGGTTCGCAGGACCTTGTCCTTTCCTTTCTTTCCTTGGTTTGTGCAGCATTACCATTCCCATTCCTTCGGGATAAAAATGCCTGACTGACGACTCTACCTTTTCCGCGCCACTTTCTAGTTTGTACCAGGATGGAAATCCAGGGAGCGACACTCCTCTATCACCACCTCACTTGTAATAGCTTCATAACAGTTCTTCATTTGGTTGGTAAGAGTCACCAACCTTATGAAGTTGTCAACCGCCTCTGTAGTAATCTCCTAGATTAATGGGGTAGTTATACTAGGGGCAATACCACATGCTAGGTCTTAACTGCTCCTACGCAAACCCTGGAAGTTACCTCCATGGGCCTAGCTAATCCAGCCCACGAAGGGAACCTTGGCCCAACTCTGAGAACACACTATAAATACCCTCTTTCACTAGAGGGTCAGGTATTCTATTATCATTTACCTTTTTTCTAACTTGCTCTTACTCCATAGCATACTCTCACTTTGGAATTGGAGTACCTTGCAGGTACACCCCCCCTTTACCTCTCCACTATAGAAGCTACACAAGTCTGGAAGATTCCTCCTGATCAAGTCAGATTATTAGTGTCGTCTGTGGGAAACTCAGTTCTCCATGACTTTTGAACCCTTTCATCAACCAACCAGTATGACTAGCGAACACAGTGACAACCAAGGTTAGGCCCTCTTCAACTATGCCACCAGTGACGACGACAGCCTCCAGGTCGTCCACGAGGCCGACTCCAGGGACGGAAAGGTTGTCACCCCGTCACTTGAACCAATTGCCAACAAATCTGTCCAACAACATGAAACGGCCACCTTCGAGCCCATTATAACACCCGTTGATGGGGACCCGACGATGATAGCCAAGGTCAACACCCTCATCCGGACGAATCTCATGTTATTCCAACAACATTAGAGAATCACCCTGCTGGAAACTGAACGTCGCGCCGACTCCCCAGCAGAGACCTCGACGATCACGCAACCCCTCTGCCCACGGTCACGGATGCGGACCTCAGCTAGAGAGATCTCGGCCAGAAGCTGCCAAGAAGTGTAACGCCCCAAATTCTATTTATTTATTTTAATTGGATTATAATGTTTGTTGTGTGAAAGAATATTATATTATTGAATATAATGTTATTTTAAAGAATTATATTATGATGGATAATATTATTATTAGATAAATAATATATTTGGAAAATAAAGAGGAAATAATAGAATGGTAAAGTGGAGAAGATTAGTGAGGGTAAATGAGGAAGACCATAGATTTGGTCTAAGGGATAAGGTTGGAATAAGGAAAAGAGAAGTTCAATCGTGTTTTTGGTGTTTGCAAAGAAAGATCATGAGAAGGGAGAAGAAGGAAGAGAAAGGTCAAGGCTAGAAGGAAGAATCCGCGAAGAAGGAAGAATTGCTCATCAAACTAAGGTAAGGGTGGGATTCTTCCATCTTTAAGGGTTTTATAATGGGGATTGGGTAGGTTGATGATTATAAGTTGAGGATTTTGATGTTGATAATGTAAAGTGAGTTAGGGTAGTAGAATGATGAATTAGAGTGACTCTAATGGTTATATGTTGATGTGTGGATGTTGTTTGATCATTTTGATAAACTTTTGTCTTTAGAAAGACTGGTTTTTGGGTTATTAAGAACAAAATCGCAGCAGGAAGCTTTTGGGGAAGAAATTGGGTTTTGTAGCAGTCTGACACGAGTCGTGTCAGGTGTACGGGGGTCCGTGATAGCTCTCTGGTTTAATCAAATAAAATTTTATGGTACAGTGGACCTCACACGGGCCGTGTCAGCTGACACGGGGGGGGGGGGGGGGTGTCAGACCACTGTATTTGGTTACTTTGTGTGTTTTTGGAAGGCATGGGTGTAGGCCTCTGACACGGGCCGTGTCAGGTGACACGGGGGGCCGTGTTAGCCCTCTGTTTTGGTGAATTTTGATGATTTCGATGTTTGTATTGATTTTATAGTTGAAATTAGTAAAGAGGAGTTATACACATAACTGTAGAGATCAATAGTATAACTTGAATCTAAACATGGTTGATATGTTTGTTGGCTTTGTTGTTGTTATGATGAGTTATATATAGTTGTTGTTGACTTATGAATATATAATAGGTTGTTGTATATGTCGTTGTTGCGTTTGTGGTGGCTAAAGTGGATTAATTTTGTTATATGCTAAAATATGCATGATGTTGATGAAAATTATTGTTGTTATGTGTTCTTGTTGTTATTATCATATGTTGTTAAAGTTTAAAAAGCATGTTGTAGTTGTTGATAGATGTTGTTGTCATTATCATATGTTGTTATATATGAAGACATATGTTGTAGTTGTTGGTACATGGTGTTGTATGTTTTGTTGTTGTTATATGTTCTCGTTGATATTGATATATGTTGTTGTAGTTGAAGATGCATGTTGTAATGTTGGTAGGTGTTATTGATGTTGCTATATGTTGGTGTAGTCGATGATTCTAATGCATGAAATTGTTGTAGTCGTACGTTGTTGATGATGCTAATGCATGAGATCTTTGTAGTTGTATGTTGTTGAGGATGCTAATGCATGAGATCATTGTTATCGTATGTTATTGATGATGCTAATGCATGAGATAATTGTTGTTATATGTCGTTGATGTTGTTGTTGCATGAGGTTGATGTTGTGGTCATTGCATATGTCATTGGTGTTGTGTCACATGTTGCATAGTTTAATAACATACCAAAGTGGGGTATGTTTTTGTTGTGATGTTGGTGCAGTCATGAAATAGGGATCGTATGTGGCCATGAAATGGGGGTCGAGGGTGTGATCATGAAATAGGGGTCATACTGGACCATGAAAGAGAGGTCGAGAGTTCCGATGGGAACTGGATCTCGAAATAGAGATCGGACTTGGTACCACATGCATAGAGTCAAGTAGAGTCTCATTGCATAATGATTGTTGTTGTTGTTGTGTATGATGTTAATGATGTGTATGATGTTGTTGTGTATATGATGTGGTTGTATTGTTGTTGTTGAGAAGTGGTGCTTTTATTTCTGATACTTTCCAATCCTTATTATATTACTCTTTGTGATGTAAGTATCTCACCCCTTCTGTTTGAATGTTACCCTTAGGTTAGTAATGTGCAGGTGATCAGGATTAGTATAGTGGAGGTTGATGAAGTCGATGTACTTCACACTTAAACGAGTCGGCTCTGATACATGTTTTGGGTGTCGGGACGGTGTTTATTTTTGTTTACTTAGTTTTAAGAAAACATTTTGTAAATGAACTATGATTTATATTTCTTTCGAGTTTTCCGCTGCAAGATGAAATATTTTTGTAACACGTATCTATTGAGCCATGAGTTTTGTCGAATGTGACACTCAAAATAAAACAATTATTTTTATTTACTCTGATTTTAAATATAAATTCGTGGGGAGTATTTTGGGTGTTACTAAGTGGTGTCAGAGCAGGTCGGTCCGTCTGGCCAGGTCATGTAGTTGTGTTGTCTGTAGTATGCGACATGTGTGTGAGAACACTGTCGATACTTGTTTTGTTTCCATTGCAGGTTGGGAATGAAATAAGTGGGGGAGAAACGCCTATTTCTCGTGGATATTCCTATGCAACTCCAACTCAACAAGAACCGCACAACAATATTGTTGCAACAACCATTACCCAAAACGATTTTGAACTGAAACCTACATTGTTTCAGGTTGTACAACAAAATTAGTTTTCTGGAAATCCTACGGACGATCCCAATGAACATATGATGAAGTTTGTGCAATACGCAGATATCGTGAAAGCAAATGGTGTAACTCAAGACGCAATAAGATTAAGACTTTTTCCGTTCTCTCTAAGGGATAGAGCATGGGCATGATTACAATTTCTACCAGCCAACTCAGTTACCACATAGGCATAACTGAAGAATGTATTTCTATCATGTTATTTTCCACCAAGCAAGACAGCTATGTTGAGAGCTCAGATTAACGGATTTCGATAGAAAGATACTGAATCACTTTATGAAGCGTGGGAGAGATACAAGGATCTGATGAGATTATGTCCACACCATGGGTTTGAAATCTGGGTAACCATCATTACCTTCTATGCCATGCCCAAAGAAACCATCTCTAGAACTCAAGGTATTACCTAACAATCTTAGATACGAATTCCTAGATTCAGAACTTAAAATACCAACTATATTAAATGCAGACTTAGGACAGCTCAAAACCGAAAAACTATTAGACGTCTTAAGAAAATATCCAACTGCATTAGGCTATAATATATATGATCTGAAAGGAAAAAATCCTTCAATATATATGCACCGCATTATGCTAGGAAGACTGTAAAACCGCTAGAGAACACCAGAAAAGGATCAACCCGATTTTAAGTATTGTAGTCAAGGATGAGGTAAAAAAGTTACTAGACACTGAAATAATATATCCAATATCCGACAGTCAATGGGTTAGCCCAGTGCATGTCATACTATAGAAGGGAGACATTACAGTTACTAAGAACTCGAAAGGTGAATCTGTAACACAGAGAGTAGTAATCGGAAGTAGAATGTGTATTGATTACCGAAAACTAAACAAAGTTACCCGGAAAGATCATTTTCCTTTACCCTTCATCGATCAAATGTTGGAAATATTAGACAAACCTTCTTATTTTCTCTACCTAGATGGTTACTCAGGATTTTTCCAAATTCCTATTCATCCTGACGACCAAGAAAATACCACCTTCACATGCCCCTACGGAACATTCGCTTACCATCGTATGTCGTTCCGTTTGTGTAACGCTCCAACGACATTTCAATGATGTATGAAGACAATTTTCACTGATTTCATAGACGACATCATGGAAGTGTTTATGGATGACTTCTTCGTATGCAGACAAAGCTTTGAAGGATGTCTATCAAACTTAGAGATGGTACTCGAGAGTGCGTAAAAGTTAATCTCATACTTAATTGGGAAAAGTGGCATTTTATGGTCATACAAGGAATTGTTCTAGGACATGTGATATCCAATAGAGGCATCGAGGTAGACAGAGCAAAAATAGAAGTAATAAAAGAACTTCAACCGCCAAAAATCGTAAAAGAAATAAGAAGCTTCTTAGGACACGCAGGTTTTTTCCGAAGTTTCATCAAGGACTTTTCCAAGATCACTAAGCCCTTGACTGGTCTGCTAATGAAGGACGCTGAGTTTATCTTTGACGAAGATTGTTTAAAAGCATTTGAAACACTCAAAACAGCTCTTATCACTGCACCCATCATGCAACCACCTGACTGGACACTACCATTTGAAATCATGTGTGATGCAAGTGATTACGCTGTAGGCCCAGTCTTAGGCCAAAGAAAGGATAAGAAACATCGTGCAATTTATTACGCAAGTAGAACTTTAGACCCTAATCAAATGAACTACGCCACAACAGAAAAAGTATTCTTAGTCATCATGTTCACACTTGAAAAATTTTGTTCCTACTTAGTGGGAGCTAAACTCATCATATACACTGATCACACTGTTACTAGGTACGTTCTAAATTAAAAGGACGCAAAAACTAGACTACTAAGATGGATCATTTTTCTACAAGAGTTCGATTTGGAAATTAAAGATAAGAAATGAACTACCAACGTAGTAGAAGAACACTTATCACGTATGGAAGGAATTAAACCAGACCAAATACCAATTAATGATGATTTTCCTGATGAACGTCTTATAGCCCAATTAGAAAGTGAGATATCTTCCTTAACACTAGATGAACAAACCCAAAAAGAAATAGTGGAAGAAATTTGTGTACAAACCACTCTGCCATGGTATGCTGACATAGTCAACTATTTAGTTGTCGGGGTACTTCCGCGCGATCTCACGTACCAACAAAAGAAGAAGTTCTTCCAATATTTAAATCAGTATTACTGGATGAATCGTTGCTTTTTAAGCAAGGATCCGATGGAATCTTCCGCCGTTGTGTCCCAGAAGAAGAAATGGAAAACATAATTTCTGATTGTCACTCTGCTCCTTATGGTGTACACGCAAGCACTTTGAAGACTTGCGCAAAGATTCTTCAATCAGGCCTTTTTTGTCCAACTTTTTTAGAAAGATGTTCACGTCGCCACTCTAAATTGCGACCGGTGCCAACACACTGGTAACATCTCAAGGCGCGATGAGATGCCCCAAAAAGGCATTTTAGAAGTAGAAGTTTTCGATGTGTGGGGAATCGACTTTATGAGACCGTTTCCATCTTCTTTTGGAAATAAGTATATACTCATAGTTGTCGATTATGTTTCAAAATGGATCGAAGCCATATATTCTCCAACAAATGACACACGAGTACTCATAAATCTTTTCAAGAACATTATCTTCCCTAGATTCGGTGTGCCAAGACTCGTCATAAGTGACAGAGGCTCTCATTTCATATCGAAAATATTCAATAAACTCTTATTAAAATATGGAGTAAGACATCGAGTAGTAACACCATACCATCCGCAAACTAGTGAACAAGTAGATGTTTCGAATAGAGAGATAAAACAAATCTTAGAGAAAACTGTCGCTACATCTAGGAAATACTGGTCTACCAAGTTATATAAAGCTTTATGGGCATATAGAACAACTTTTAAGACACGCATCGGAACCACGCCTTTCAAGTTAGTCTACGGAAAATCTTGCCACTTGCTAGTAGAATTAGAGCACAAAGCCTATTGGGCAATTAAAAATCTTAACTTTAACTATAGTGACGTAGGTGAGAAATGAGTTTTAGACTTACATGAACTGGAAGAGCTCAGACTAGATACTTACGAAAATGACCGAATATATAAGGATATAAAAAAAAGATGGCACGACAAGCGTATTTCTATAAAATAATTTAGTGTGGGAGACTTTGTTTTGCTATTAAACTCTATTCTTAGGTTATTTCCTTGAAATTACGATCTAGATGGTCCGGTCTTTTAGAAATAACAAAAGTTTTAGTTAGTGGCGCAATTGAAATTAAGGGTAGGTCTAGTGCACCATTTGTAGTAAATGGGCAAAGTCTTAAACATTATCATTGCATAGAAGATAAAGAATTCTCGACAGGTCTTAAACTGACAGAATTGCCATCAGAGACCTCAGAATAAAACTCCCTTAAGTTTTGTCGAGCCCCGACATAAAATGAAGCGCTTTGTGGGAGGCAACCCAAGATCTTAATTTCGTTTTAATTTCGTTTTTAATCTTTTATTTTGTTTTGTTTGATTTTTCAAAATTCTGATTTTTAAAATGCTTTAAATTTACTGATTACTGTGTTGTTTTTGTTTTATTGTGTGATTCCAGGATTTTTAAAGTTTTTCTACCTTCTACTTCTTCTCTGATTTTATTCTACTTACTAACTTTGACAATGGATGCCAACATGACTATGAACTTTAGAGACGATACCCAAAGGCGCTGTTATGAAGCCTTAGCTTAGAGACCTATGACCCTCACCAAATTTGCCCATGGACCTACCATGAAAGCCTTAGGCATAGGTGCTAAAATTGACTTCATGTTTAATTAGATAGGCTGGGAAGGATTTGCAGCTAAGAAACATAGAACCTATTATGAGCTGACTTTAGAGTTCATTAGTTCACTGGTTTACAACCCAAACTGTGGGAAAGGTTTTAGAAGAGGAAGGATATCTTTTAGACTTTTTGGATATCCCTGTAAGTATAACATCCATGAGATGGATGAACTTTTAGGTTTTCCTAATGGCCCAATTCTTTTCTCGGAAGCATAGGAAAACGTGCTTATGCAAGATGAGTTAGATCATTTTTGGAGTAGTATCTCAGGATGACCTGGCCATGATTTATATCCTATGCTATCCACTGAGATCCATAATCCTGCCATTAGGTATTTTCATATGACTCTGGCCTACACATTGTTTGGAAAAAATGGAAGTGATAACAATGTCTCTAGTTACCAAAATTGTTGATGCAATGGGATTTAGGACCCGCCTTTCTCAGATTAACCCACTCGGAGAGTTCAAACCTATGAACATCACCTTCTGTTTTGAAAGAGCTATATTGTATGACTATGGACCATATCATTTTAAACTCCTTATCAATGGTGTAATTATTCCACATTTTACTTTACTTGAGCATGAGTGCACGAGTGTGCATAATTAGCACAATTGGCTATATGATTTGGATGAGCCACTGTATGATCTAGGAGATGCTTGGTATGAGGCAGAGATTGATCCTAAGACACCTTTGAATTACTATGGTTCGGACCACCCTGAGGATATGATTGAAGAAGAAGAGGAAAAATACAAACCAACTGTTATACCTACTCCTACTCCTGTTCCTACCAATCCTGAGACTACCTTAGAGACTCTCGGCACTGAGATGACAACCATGCAAAATGAGATACATTATTTGCATATAGACATCATTACACTGAGAGACATGGCCGTAGAATAATTCGACCATCTGAGTCAAGCAATAGAGTCCATCCTCCAACACCATGGCTAATGACTAACTTCAGCACTCTTCAGAATTTTACTGCATTTTCAATTCAATCCAGCATTTTATTTCAGTTTGATTTAATTTTTTAGTTGTTTTTCAATTTCCAGTTTGTTTGAATTTTTTACTAATGCATTACCCTCTAAGTTCCAATAAAGTTATCAGTTATGTTTTATTTATATATGTATATGATTATAAGTATTCAATGGTATTTTACTTTATTACAATGTTACAAATTTTATGCCTCTAATATGTTTAATATTGTCTGCTATTCTGCTGCATTGGTGTTACTACTACTGTCATGTTTATTTTGTATTACATTGCTTTTCGTTTTTACTACTATTATATAATAATAAAAAGTACTACATAAAATAAGTTGTAAGAATAAAATAAAATAATAAAATTAAGTTGGGAAGAAAACTAGAGAATATAGTTGTTACCACCGTCCCCAAGGTTGACGAGTGTCATGCACTCTTAATGGGTGACGAGCGTCACCTTAGAAGAACGATCGTCCTGGCTTCCTGATGACCGTCATCTTGGCCAGACAATCATCACGCAGTTAAAACCTATAATGGTCATTCTGCAACGTTCTTCAGACCGTTACACCACCACCCTTCCACTTCCTCTCCAACAGTCATTTTCCTCTCATGCCTAAAAATAACCGCCCCATGATCCCATTTTTTCTCACACCACCTCTCTACTTCAATTTGGTAGCCACTTTGTTCTCTATTTTTAACAGCAATAAGAGCACATTTAGTTTCATATCAGTAACACCACATTTCTTTTCACAGCAGCCAACAATACTACTTCTCTTTTCATCTTCTTTCACCTTACTCTTTTACCATTTTTAATTAATGTCAAATCCCTTTCCCATCAATATCCATGTCCGTGATGGGGAAGTCGGTGACCTTCAACACGCTAAATTCATCACTTTAAGTGAAAGAACGGTTGAAGTGACTCGTTATGTTGACTAGGATTGTATAACTCAACTTAGACTCCTCGACAGCATCAACTAGTTACTCTCAAACACCAGCCTGACATCACTCTACAAGAGCAACCATTTGAATTATACAACGCTGACGTTGGAGTTCCTAAGCTTCTACACATATACCACTCCGAACGACGCAAACATGCATCTTCTTGGTACAACTACGTTTCGGTTATTCGGAACCAAATACTCCATTACGCAAGATACCTTCAGCGAGTGGTTTGGATTTCAATGCGGTGATGGTGTGTTCTACTGTCTTCCAGATGACACGACTTGGCAGACTGAAGCTTTTGAGCTGTGGGAAAATCTGACAGGTACAAGACCTTCGGCATGGGACGAGCTATACGCTTCTCATTCAAAACCCCACCATCTGTTATTTTCAGAGGGTGTTGAGCAACACCATCTTAGGTAGGTTCAAAAATCATAAGGTGAATCAAAGGGAATAGTTCCTACTCCAATGTGTTTTTCTTACCATTTCGGTAAATCCAATCGCTTTCCTACTGTCCAACATTAAAGCAGCTTGTGCAATAGGGAAGGCTCTGTTATGTTTTGGAGGGATTGTCACTAATATCGTGCTAAAGCTCAATTTAGGTGGTCATCTTGATCAATTGCGTGCCACTCCTTCTTTTTCCCTTGACACGGAGTATTGCAAGAACGTCCATATTATCAAGCAGAGGAGAGATGGAAGATACAACCTGGTAGTCCATAACCAAGTTGTTCAAAGAATCATTCTACCTTGTCCAGCCCGCACAAGATCTTAGAGCATAGCCAACTGGATTTACAACTTGATGCTCCTTCACCAGATGTTGTAGCTCCAGAAGCATAACCGCATGAAGGAATCGATGAGATGCAGCAAGCAATGGATGATGAAGAAGCTGGGAAGACTCGGACAATTGATTTCGCCAGCACCAACACTTCTATGAGACGTCGTCGTAGGAATTAACAGCATGCAATGAATGACGACATTCTTATGGCGATCATTCAGAGGGATGAGAGCAACCAAAGACAGCACATTGAGCTGATGGAGATGATGGGACAAATCTGGATAGAACAAATTGCCCAAGGACGAAGGATTTCAGGTGCCATAGAAGGATTAGATTATGTGACAAGGCAAGTGCAGGAACTACATGAGTATATCCATCATGTGGGTATACCTGATCATATGGCACGGTATGGGTATTGGAACCTACAAGGCAGACAAAGAGGCAGAGGACCCCAACAGTAGTGTAGTTTTTCTTTTATTGTTTTCCTTTTTATTTTTATTTTGTAGTTTACCTTTATCTTGCAACATTGAGGACAATGTCCGAGATAGTATGGGAGAAGGGTAATTAGTATTTCATTTCCTTGTATGAAACCTTATTATTAATCGAAATATTTTCGATTATTTAACTCTCTGCAGTAATTTTAGCCATGACAAAAATTTTCCTTAAGAATGCATCCATTCGACATACCCTACGAGTATATAGGTTGATAGGCTATGTTAGAAAACTGAGAAAAGACTTAACAAGACCGATACATTTTTGACACTTTAGACCCTTAGATATGCGATATCGGTTTGGATACCTTTTATATTGAAATCTGAAGCTTTAAGTTCTAAATTAGCCCTGAGTAGTTTATATTAGCAGTCAGCATCGCCTAAAGCACAAGCTACATGGAGAGCCGATGCAAATAAGTGATTGATCTTTAAAATGCCAAAAAGAAGAAAAAGAAGAATCTTAAGATTATACATGCAAATGATAAACAACCAAGCTGCACAAATTTTAAAGAATGCTAAATCTTGCGAAATAAGGCAAAGCAAAGTCTGATGTTAGTTGGTTCAGAGGAATCTAGTTCTGAACTCGGTAGGGCAAATTATGATTTGATCCCCTACAACTTGCACTCATTATGTAAAAGGGTTACCACACTTGTATACCAGACCCCGTTTTATAAGAAAGATCAAATCCACTAACAAGCTACTCCATTATGCACGTGTAAAGGTAAAAGGCTTAATGTGATTGCGTCAGAATGAAACTGGGTGAAAATAGAAACAAGAGCATTGGGTTGAGCTATAATAGAATGATTCAGACTGGTTTGTATAAGGGGTTTATGAGCATTATATGTTTTAGTGTCATTAGTGTATCTTTAGTGTTTGAGTTACTATTGGTTATTTGAGCAAAATGTCGCACAACCACGTATGGATAGGTGATGTGTTTCGTGTCAGTGTTTGAAGGATATTTTTCAGAAACCTATTTGATTGTTTGCTTGAGGACAAGAAAAGATTCAAGTCTGGGGGGAGTTTGATAACACGATTTTGTATCGATTATTTAGCATGGTTTTTGATTATTTAAGTTGTTATTTTCTGTATTTCGAACAATATTATGCGAAGTTTGTATTTATTTTTCAGGAGTTAAGTTATACATGACTTGTGGAAGAAAAGAATGAAAATGAGACAAAAACAAAGCTTTTAGAAGAAGAAATGATGCAAATAGCAGAAATGAGTTTCTGCATTATTGAAGCATGACGAACGTCACAACAAGCTGATGAACGTCACACCTTGCCAAGCCCAGACGATCGTCACACCTCAAGATGACTGTCACAAGCCTTATTTCAGAAAACTAAAATGCGTGCCTCAGTTCAGTCAATAACAGATAGCCGTTTTACGCAATTCTCTCATTCAACATAGATATTTTCTCACTCGTTCCAGACTCAGTCCAACCCTACACAGTCAAGGCCTGTCTAAAGAGGTTCCTACAAATTCTCAACAACTGTATTCCCAAAAGCTATAAATTGTAGCTGCTACGAGTTTCAAAGGGATCTTTGATTACCTTACCCAATTGCTGCATATTTTCCATTGGAAGTCGTTTATTTAAGTTCAGAGCTTTTTTATTGTTTTATTTCATTTTCAACATTTAAGTTAGTTTCCATTCCCGAACCTTAGTGATAGCTTCCTACCTTGGGAAGCTATCACCATTCGTTTTATTTCCAGCCACTGCCTTTGTTTAAGTTTAATTTTCTGCAAGGATTATTGATTCAAGTGTACTTTATCCAGGTTTCTTAATTTAATTATATGCTTTACTTTTTAATTATTATGTCTTATATTTTTATGCACTTCTTCTTCTACCTTTCTTCGTATTTAATTAATATGTCTAGCTAAACCGTTTAATCAGTATGTGATTGTATAACCGGAACAAATTCAAAAGCTCTAGGCTAAAACCTTAACTCAATTTACTTTTTAGTTTCAATTTCTTATTATAAAAACAACTTTTGTTACAGAAGTAAAAAGGTTAAAAAGGTTAGAAATTAAAACCAGGGGAGTCTGAGATTGTAATCGGATAACTGAAATCGAACATTGATTTTAAATACAGCGGAAGCGCTTTAAAACCAATTAGAATCTATAGGTTTTCAAAAAGTACTTTTCACTTGAATTGACACAGCAAGAGTGCTCATTTGAAATTAGGAGTATAGTAATAGGCAAGACCATGAGAGTGTGAGTTAACGACTTTTAAACCGACATTTTCTACAGAATGCTAATTTGACAAACCTTTATAAGCCGACATTTTATTGAATTCGCGAAGGCATACCAACCACATAGCGATATCCCTAGTATAATTTAATTTAATCACAAATTATTCTTTCTCGCTCCTTAAAACTAAAACATCACTCGCCTTAGCTAAACATAGTAACAACCTGATAGCGCTAGGTTGATTATCGAGTCTTTGTAGGATCGATATCTTTTATTACTACGAGATTAGGCTGTATACTTGCAGTTAGAATCTTTAGAGTCGGAAATTCGTGACCAATATACTCGTCTCCGTCGATTACTTTTCAAAATGGATTAAGGTTGTAGCCTCTCCGACAAATGACACACAAGTAGTTATAAATCTTTTCAAAAATGTGATTTTCCCTAGATTCGGTGTGTCGATACTTGTAATAAATGATAGAGGCTCCCATTTCATATCAAAAATCTTTGAAAATCTATTATTAATGTATGGAGTAAGACACCGTGTAGAAACACCATACCATCCACAAACCAGTGGACTGGTTAAAGTCAAGAATAGAGAGATAAAATAAAACTTAGAAAAGACCGTTGCTACCTCTAGGAAAGATTGGTCAACCAAATTACACGAAGATTTATGGGCTTACAGAACAGCTTTCAAAACACCCATTGGAACGACACCTTTCAAATTAGTCTACGGAAAATCATGCCACCTTCCAGTAGAAATAGAGCACAAAGCCTATTGGGTGATCAAAACCCTTAGCTTTAATTATAGCGATGCAGGCGAAAAACATATCTTAGACTTGCACGAATTATAAGAACTGAGATTTGACGCTTATGAAAATACCCGCATATACAAGGAAAGAACCAAAAGATGCCATGACAAGCACATATCTAGGAAAGAACTTAGTGTGTGAGACGTTGTACTCCTATTCAACTCGAGACTTAGGTTGTTCCTAGGAAAATTACAATCTAGAGGTTTCGCTCCTTTCGAAGTGACTAAAGTCTTGTTAAGTGGCGTAGTTGAAATAAAAAGTAAATCTTGTGCACCATTTATAGTAAATGGTCAATGTTTAAAACATTATCACTGCGTAGAAAATAGAGATTTTACTACGGGTCTAAAACTAGCAGAAATGCCTACAGACCTTAAGTTGACCTTTCCTTTAAACTATGTCGAGCCCCGACATTAAATGAAGCGATGCGTGGGAGGAAACCCACGAAATTGTTTTCATTTTTATTTTAATAATTTATTTTAATTGAGTTTTCATTTTTGTTTTTTTTTCAAATTCTATTTTCAAATGTGGTAAATTCACTCAATTCTGTGTTGATTGTTTTACTATGTGTTTATAGGATTTTAAAGTTTTTCTACCTTCCTCCTTCTTCTCTGATTTCATTCTTCCTACTAACATTAGAAATAAATAACGAAGATAACATGACTGTGGAATTCATAGACGGTGCCCAGCGACACCATTACAAATTTGTATCCCAAAGACCTATGGCTTTAACCAAATTTGCCCATCGACCTACCATGATCGCTTTAGGCATAGGTTCTAGCATTTACTACATGTTTAACCAAATAGGATTGGAAGGTTTCGCTAATAAAAAGCATAAGAATTATCACAAACTAACTCTAGAATTCCTAAGCTCATTTTCTTATACCCCTAACTGCGGAAAAAGATTTAATAGAGGTAGGATAGCCTTCAGACTGTTTGAATATCCTTGTGAATTTAACATCCGAAAGATGGAGAAACTGTTGGATTTCCCCGATGGTCCCACGGTTTTCTCTATAGCATAGGAATAATTATTTATGGATAATGAACTTAACCGTTTTTGGAGTTGTATCTCAGGACGCCCTAATCAAGACCTTTACCTTGTGCTATCCATGTATATTCATAACCCGACCATTAGATATTTCCATATGTTTCTAGACTATACCTTTTTTGGAAAAGATGAGAGTGACAACAACATTTCCAGAGATGAACTCTTTATATTGTTCTGTGTGTTTTAATCTCGACTTCTTAATAGAGCTACCTTCATGTTTTCCAACTTCTGTAAGAGTCTACGATTTGAGCATGAACTCATTCTAATAGGTGGTATGGTTACTAAAATAGCTAACACAATGGGATTTAGAACCCTCCTCTCTAAGATAAACTCTCTAGGAGAATATAGACCTATGAATATCACATTATGTTTAAATAGGGAGATTATTAGAGACTGTGGACCACATCATTTCCAACTCTTGATCAACAATGTAGTTGTGCCCCATTTTACTTTGCCTAGCCATGAACGCACAAGTGAGCACAATCGTCACAATTGGCTTTATGTTTTGGATGGACCACTGTATGAACCTGAGGACGCATGGTCCAAAATAGAAATAGACCCAAAAACACCTCCATATTCCTATGATCTTGATTATCCAAAACACCCGATTAAAGAAGACAAAATCGTTCCTACCACAAATACACAAGCCACCATAGAAAATTTTCGTACTAAACTGACCATAATGCATGACGAGCTTCTCACCTTGCGCCTCGATGTCATCACTCTACGAGATTTGTCCGTCGAGCAATTTGACCACCTGAGCCAAGCCATAGATTCCATTTGATGCAAAAATGGCTAATTCGGAAATTTCCAGAATTTACCCTCATTTACTTGTTTTTGTTTTATTTCAGTTTTTCAACATTAACTTTAAAATTCAGTTTGCATTTTTGCATTATTAGCTACTATCATTTACATTTCAATTTGAATAAAAACATCGCAATTTTCCTATGCTAATCAAGTGTGCCTCTGTTGAATTTGTTCTACTTTTATTTCGTAGCCATATTTTTATTCTGTCAGTAATATTATTATTGTTCTTAATTTGCTTCTGTCATTAATTGTTTCTTCTAAAAATAATATTGTTAAGGAATAAGTTACTTTGTTATTGAAATACATTAGTATGTTGCAACTGCTAAAAAGAATTTTTAATATGCTATAATATAATATAAATTATGCTACATGTGAGTTTAATATGGAACAAACAAGCTTGCAAGGAAAGAAACCAAAGATTATGACTGTTACGCTGTCCCCTCTGTGTGACACTCATCACAAATATCCAGGGCGTGACGCCCGTTAAGTAAGTGAGACGACCGCCTCAAATGCCAGACGACCATTACAACATTTAAACGGTCGTCACAACGGTCATCTGCAACATCTCTCTGATACCCGTTATTGAATCATTCCACCTCTATTTTTCCTCTTTCTTTCCAATGTTCCACTACCCCACTATTATTTATAACCACTCCACTCTCTCATTTACTCACACAACTCATTTTTATACTTCAATTTTTCACCCACCTATTTATAAATTACAACAAGGTTTCGTTCTAATCCATAACCTTTTTATTTCATCTCTAACCTCACGAACCTTCAATCCATTTGTGAAAATGGCCAATCAAAGACATGTACTCGACCTTTCTATGATCACTTTTCGTGACGGAGAAGCCAGTGATCTTTAAAGAGAAAAGTATTCTGCATTCTACCAACATTTTGTGCAACCGACAAGATATGTCGATGAAACATGTCTACAACAACTTGGATTGCTGGAAGGTTTCCAGTGGTTTATTCACAACTTGGGCTTAACAAAGCTCTGCACCAAATGCAGTCCGACGTATGAAGCACTGGCGCTGGAGTTCCTGAGTTCGTGTGGTTACAATACATTGACCGACAACTCCATGTATCTTATCGATTACGCCATGTTCAGGATGTTCGACGACGAATATTTCGTGCCTCAAGACAGTTTTAGTGAATGGTTTGGATTTCACCCTGGCAACAATGTTCATTATCGCCTCCCTGGTAGTGAAGATTGGTCGGACCATGCATTTGAGATTTGGCGAACTCTTACAGGTGCCTTACCAACTGGTTGGGATGGTCTTTATGCAACCTACATTCACAACCCCGCCATCCGGTCTTTTCAATGTGTCATGAGCCATACTGTTTTTGGAAGGTACAATAACCACAAAGTCAACTATAGGGAGTAATTTCTGCTTCATTGTACTTTCCACCCTCAGCCTATAAACCATGTTGCTTTTATACTATCCAACATCCAATCCGCCTGTGCTCAAGGGAAAACTCATTTCTGCTTCGGAGGTATTGTTACCTCTATTGTACTCCATCTTCGATTAGGAGAGCGACTCATCGACTTAGCCTCCTTACCGGCTATTTTTCTCGACATGGACTATTGTCGAAGCGCACATCTGGTCAAGCAATGAGACGACGACAGGTTCAACCTGATGGTTAAGAACCGAGTAGTGAGAAGCATTATTTTGCCGTGCCATACCTGTACAAACCCTCGGAACACGGTAAATTGGATTTTTTACTTGGATGCCCCGGAACCTAATGTTATTGCACCTAAAACACCCTTGAATGATGAATTTGAGGAGATGGATCAGCCGCAACAAGAAGAAGGTGAACAGCCACCAGCCACTCAGTAGGCCAACACTTCTTCCCGACAATGTCGAAGAAGCGACAGAGCTCCCGCAACGAATGATGATATTCTCGCAACCATTATGCAAAGGAACGAGTTAGACGCCCAGAGGGATGCATAGTACCAGACACAACACACGGAGATGAATACTCTCATGGTCCAAATATGACAAGAGCAAACAAGTCAAGGTGAAAGGATAACAGGAGCCATAGAAGGGTTAGATGCTTTGACTCTACAAGTGCAGAACCTGCATTAGTATATCCATCATGTTGGTATCCCGAATCATGTGGCGCATCATGGACATAGACAACTTCGAGGTAGAGACAAAGGACTAGAAACTCAATAGTTTCTTTACTTTTCTTGTATTTTCCTTTTTCTTTTGTAGTTACTACCTTATCTCGTAACATTGAGGACAATGTCTGATATAGTGTGGGAGAGAGGTAGTCTAGTATTTTTATTTCCCTTTTGTACTTTTCATTTTAGTAAACCAAGATTTTTATCGAAGTAATGCACTCACTTGACATACCCTATGAGTATATAGGTTAATACGCAATGTTAGAAAGCTGATAAAGACTTAACAAAAATGATACAGTCTTGACACCTTAGACCCCTAAGATATGAGATATTAGTTGGAATACCTTTTATACCGAGATCTGAAACTTTAGCTCTAAATTAATTAGCCCCTAGTAGTTTATTTTAACAGTCAGCACCGCCTTAAACACAAGCTATGTGGGGAGCTGATGCAAATAAGTAATTGATACTTAAAGTGCCAAGAAGAAAATAAATTAGAAATAATTAAGCATGCCAATGACAAAATGGTTAAGCTTGCACCAAATCTAAAGGATGCAAAACATGCGAAAGGCAAAGAAAAGTCTGATGCTGGTTGGTTCAGAGGTAACTGGATCTGAACTCGGTAAGGAGAACTACGGTTCGATCCCCCATGACTTGCATTCAGTACATATAAAGGGTTACCACACTTGTTTTATAGAACCCACGTTTGAAAAGATAAAACTCACCAACAAGCTACTCCACTATGTGTGTGTAAAGATAAAGAGCTTAATGTGATTGCGTCAGAATGAAAACGAGTGAAATAGAAATGAGAGCATTAGGTTGAGCTATAATAGAATGATTCAAAATGGTTTGTATAGGGGGTTTATGAGCATACATCTTGCTTTTGTGTCATTAATGTATCTTTGGTGTATGAGTTACTATCGGTCTTTTTAGCAAGGTGCCACATGACCATGTATGGTTAGGTGATGTGTCTTGTATTTGTGTTTAACAGATATTTTCAAAACCATACTGATTAATTTATTGAGGAAAAGAAAAGATCCAATCGTAGGGGAGTTTGATAACACGGTTTTACATTGATTATTTAGCTTGGTTTCTGTTAATTATGTTATCATTTTTTCTTAATTTACAAGTTATTCTGTAAGTTGTTCAAGTGTTTTGCAGGTATTTGTAACACCCAAAATACTACCCACGAGAATTCAATTAAAATCATAGTAATTTAAATATAGAAATCATTTCGAGTGTTACATACTACTTCATAATATGACTCAATGTGATACGTCTTACAAAATAGTTTTAATTGCAGCAGAAAAATCAAAATAACATAAAGTAAGATTCAATTACAAAATGTTTTTCTAAAATAATTAAACATAGAGACCATCGACATCTCAACACCCCAAAGTACGTATCAGAGCCGACTCTTCTAAATGTGAAGTACCTCGACTTCACCGACCACCAAAATTACTAATTCTGATCACCTGCACGTTACCAACATAAGGGTAACATTCAAACAGAATGGGTGAGATACTTACACCAACAAAAAAGAAAAATAATGAGAATAAAAGCAAATATCAATAAATAGATGACCACTTCTCAACAACCACAACTAACCAAACACACCACAACACATATTAACATCATACACAACAACAACCATTTATGCAATGAGACTCAATCAACTCTATGCATGCGGTACCATGTATCGATCTCTATTTCAAAATTTAGTTCCCGTCAGAACTCTCGACCCCTCTTTCATGGTCCAGTATGATCCATATTTCATGATCACACCCTCGACCCATATTTCATGGTCACGTACAATCCCTATTTCATGACCACACCAACATCACAATAATCCCCTTTGGGATTCAAATGGACATACCCTACCTTGGCATATCGTCCCCAACCATGCATATGTCATGCAACATCAATGACAATATGCAATGACTACAACATCTACTTCATGCAACAACATCACAACATACAACATACAACATACAACATACAATCATAACTATCTCGAGCAATAGCATCACCAACAACATGTGACAACATCAACAACATATAACACCACCTAACAACTACTACATCATATAACCACAACTACAACAACAGCTATCTCATGCAATAACATCACCATCAACATACACATACAAATATCTCATGCAATAGCATCACCAACAACATATAACAACATCAACAACATATATCAACAACATACAACAACACCTAACAACTACTACATCATATAACCACAACTACAACAATAACTATAACAACATTATATAACTCCAATCAACATCTACATCATGCATCATCAACTACAACAACATATGGAAACCTCGATAACACCTATCAATTCCTACAACAACAAAAACATATCATCACAATTCAACAACAATGACATATCATCACAGTTCAACAATAATGACATATCATCACAATTCAACAACAATGACATATCATCACAACTCAACAACAATTTATCAACAACGACATATCATGTTAAAACATCAATGAATACATACATGAAACATTAATACATCATTATCATCATATAATTATTAGCATATCATAAACATCAACACTCTATCAGTATATTCTAGCTCAACATAAGCATCACCCTTTAACACATAATTAACATCACAAAGTCATTAGCACTTAATTATCATCGTCTATTTATAGGACTCCACTACAAACAACCTTATCACATTACCTAAACCTCTATATTAATATAACTAATTCCTACTCTTCTTTTTTACCATCCTTAGTCATAGGACATCACCATTCTCCCATTTAGAACAAGATTCATCATCTATAGCAACTTGTCTTTAGTTCCATATACAACGACTCACATTCCAACATCAATTCATATTATTTAAATTATTTCTAGAAACATGATACTATTTTTAAATGAAATTACATTGTCTTAACTTCGCACAGCTTCGAACGACGCACAAATTGGACACTCGAAGCTCAAGATATGAAATTTTGAAGTTTTGAAACAAAACTGCCAAGAGACGCTCGTTGGGACTTTGCTAGGACCTCGCTTAGCGAGCTACTCGCTGTCTGCGAACTTGCCAGAGGCTCCTGCGATGAAAACACTTTTCCCCTTCGATTCTACACCCTTAAACTGCATTTTTTTACCTATATTGACCTAAATTAAGGCAATATAACCTATATCTAACACACATACATCAATAACAACAATCACAACACATCAAATCATCACAGTTCATCATTCATAATCTCATTAACCCAAGGTTTTCTCCCAAAATCCCAAAACCTCTAATCAATAACACTATACATAATTCCTTTTATTAATCCCTTAAGAGATGAAGATATCACACCCTTACCTTAGTTTGATGAGCAATTTTTCCCTCTTTATGGATTCTTCCTTCTAGCCTTGACCTTCCTCCTTATTTCTTCTCTTTATTCACGATTCTTCTTCGAAATTCTAAAACACGACTAATTACTCTTCTTTTCATAATTCCAAACTTATCCCTTAGATCCTATCTATAGTCTTCCTCATTCACCCTCACTAATCTTCTCCACTTTACCATTATACCCTTTCCTCTTTATTTTCCAAATATTTTTAATTATTCAATATAACGTATTTTCTTTAAATTAACATCATATCAAATAATATTATAATTTCTTCCACACCAAAATGCAACAAATCCAATTAAATAAATAAAATAATAATCGGGGCGTTACATTATTACTATAAGACTTGTAAAAGAAAAGAACTAAAAAGAAGAAGAAATGAGGAAGAAATGAAGACAGATAGCAGAAAACTAGGCATTCTGCAATTCAAGTGTAAGATGCCCGTAACAAGTGCAAGATGACTATCACACACTTGGTAAATGGGATGATCATCAGGCACAAGTGATGTCCGTCACAGGTCAAAAAATAGGAAAAACAAATACGTGCAACTCAGTCAAAGCAGAAGCGAGTCATTCCGTCTATTTTTCCTCATCAACTAAACTCAGTCTCAGTCAGATGAAACCCAGTAATTCTCAAGCCCAGCAAAATTATCTCCACTATTTTCTACTTTATTGTTAGTGTTCAAGTGCTATAAATAGGAACCAAAGCAAATTTCAAAAGGGAGCCTACATTGAGTTTTAATTTTCTGTTTTCGTTCAGAGCATTTTCCTTCCATTTTTCTGCATTGTTTTCCTTTTCGTTTATATTTACGTTTAGCGAATTAGTAAAAGCTTCCCACGTCGGGGAGCTATTGCACTTTAATTTATTTTTAGCCACTGCCTTCAAATTTTATTTTCCGCAAGCCTACTGACCTGTGGAGGTTTGCTATGCAAAGATTTTACTATTGTCCAGGTTTATTATTGAATTAATATAATTGCTTTATTTTTATTTGTCTGCCTTATCCCATGATTTACTATCTTTATCTATTTATGCTTGTTCTAAATAACATGTGCGACTAAAGAACTTAATCGATATGTAATTAATTAGCCGTAATGGATTCGATAAGTAAAGGCTAAAATTATTAATAAAACTTTTTTTCTGGTTTTTATTTCTAATATAAAATCAACTTTTATTACGAGAGTAAAAAGGTAACGAAGGTTACAATTAAGACCACGAGAGTGTGAGATTTTAACTAGATAGCAGAAATCGAACATTAATTTTAAATACAGCGAAAGCGCTTTAAAGTTAATTAGAACTTATAAGTTTTCTAAAAGTACTTTTTACTCAATTTGATATAGCGAGAGGCAAGACCACGAGAGTGTGACGTGAAGACTTTTAAACTGATATTTTTTACGGAAATATATTTGGACTCATCTTTATAAGTGGACGATTTATTGAATCCACGATGGCATACTAATTACGTACCAATATTCTATCATAATCCATTTTAATTTTAATTTCTAATTTCCTTTTAGTTCCCCGTTTCACTTAAACTAAAATATTATTCGCCTTAGCTAAACATAGTAACACCCTAATAACATTAGTTTGATTATCAAGTCTCTGTGAGATCGATATCTATATTACTACGTGATTAGGTTGTATACTTGCAGTTAGTACCCATAAGACTCAGAAAGTCGCAATCAGAAATAATCCTTGAATGTTACATATTTTTTATTTTAGTCCTTAAAAATAAAATCCGTAGGAAAATCTGTAGGTTTCCTGAAGATCTTCCTTCGAATTTTTCCTCGGATTTAAAATTTGCATGTTTTATGAAAAAAATTCTTTGAATTTCCTATGGATTTTCACTATAGGGACTAAAGCCAAAATGAATTTAACATTTAGGGATTATTTCCAAAAAACAATTTAGGGATTAAAAAACACGCCAACTTATAGGGACGAAGAGACTTTTTAAGCCTTTAGTTTATCTAATCTTCTGTAACAAATTCATTCCATGAGGCAAGGATACAAATCAGTAATTGCATACATTAATGAGTTAAAGAATCTTTGGGAATAATTAGAAACCCTTAGGATTCTTCCACATTCCACCAGTGGAGCTCACACCACCATCAAGAAACAACTTGACATGGAATAGAATATTTGTTTTTTTAAAGGATCTGAATGATGATTTAAACCACGTCAAATCATAGATACTCGTGGTTGAACCTCTCCCTAGTGTTACCAAGGTATTCTCATATATATTACAATAAGAACGACAATTATCATGTTCCATTCCTTCTTGAAAGCTCCTGATGTTTGACTAAATTTTGGTAAAACATTGATATGATAAAGATAAAGAAATCTGCTCAAAATTAAAGAAGTTAAAGAAGATGTCTCAACCACATGTCATAACATCCTTTTAATATAACATGTTTTATCTCTTAACAAATCTGTTAAAGATTTAGTGAGAATTTGCAGTAGATCAAAGAGTAAAGATAGAAATCCCAACAACAGAAGACTATATAAGAAGACTTAGACCTAGGGTTAAAATAACCTTTGTAACTTTTGTATCACTTGTAACTTTGTTACCTAAACACTTTGTAAAATAAGGGTTTAGGGTTTGAGAGTCGTTGGCTCTCTTAGGAGTTAGAAGTCTCCACTATGTAGTATGGGATGCAGGGTGGAAGGAAGAGATACAAAGGGCACGACCATAAGCCTTTAGGTAATAGTTAGTGTAATGTTCTTGGACAAAGCTTTGAAGCAAGTCCGGGATAACTTGTAGGTCAAGAAACTGTGACATGTTCTGGATATCAGCAGAAGAGAGAGTAATCACAGGTGGTTATGAAGGATGTGAGAAGGAGTCTCATATCAAAAGTTGTAAATGACTAAAGCTTAGCCTTATATAAAGATGTTCATTAAAGGAAGTGATTAGGATAAAGTTGTAAACCGTGAGTTTAACTTTAGGGTAATACAAGAAGATAGTGACGTCTTCATCTTGGATTGGTATCTCCCAAATGTAGGTTTGTTAACACCGAATTAGGGCAACATATTATGTGTACTTTACATTCTGCTATTTATAGTTTTCAGTATTACGTTCTTGATTGAGATGTCCCAACATGATGTTTAAACACCTGTTGGTGATTATGTTGCATCACTTCAAAACAATAGTTGTGTATTTCTCTTGTTTCCAAAAATGTAGTAATCATTGTCTTAAGGGTAGGCATCCTGGTATGTTTTCTGGATGCGATTTATGGAGTACTTTCCGGTGATTAAACAAGGAAGAGTTATTGTCTAAAAGGTTCTGCAACAACAAACAAGAGGAGTGGTAGTTCTTTTGGATGGTGTAACACCCCTCTTTTCCCGATTTACAAAATAACAATTTTAATGCAAAAAATCAGAGTCTTTATAGTGGAAGGCCACATCAACAAAATTATTCATCAAAATCTTTCAATAAAATAGCGAAAAAGAAATTTGTTCAACATAGGAAACATGCCATTAATCACCAATAAAATCCTCAATATCTTAGGTTTATAAAATCACCAATATAGTCTAAAGACACGTAACAAAAGTAAATAAACAACGAAAATTATCCTTGTCTCGTGTTACGTATCAGAGCATCCTAAGACTCGAACAACAACACACTCCACGCACTCTAAAGTACCTGGATTATTTGTACTTCCAAAGAAGCACAGACACAACAACAAACAACAAAAGGGGTGAGAAACAAATTTAAATCATAATGGTGCATACAACACATCAAGGGTAGTTTCTCACTCAAATAACATATACAACTGAACCTCACACCAATAATTATGCAACAATGAAATCAATGATAATTATGCAATATGACTCAACAATGACAGAATGCATGTGGTACCGTTCTTTTCATTCAATTGAACACAGATAAATCACATACGCCCATCCAGAAATGATTATCCCACCATTCTCTATATCGCAGTATGGATGAATCGTATACGCCCATCCGACAATGATTAATTCCAACAATATTTCAACAATGTATGTATGACCATGAATATGCATACCACATGTATAATAATCGTATTATACATCTACACGATCCATCCGATCAATATTCAACATTAATTTAACACCACCATCAATCATTAATCTCACGCGACTTAATCGATTATTCAGCTAATTGAATCCACCTAAGTTCAATTAATATTCCATTCTGTAAACACCCCAAATTTTCCCTCACTCAGTTCACACCATGGCTTGTGATCTTTCATTTTTGCATAAGCATAAGCATATCACATCATATTGCATTTTTTGCTTCACTGCATTAGTTCAAGTTCATCTGCATCTAGGGTTTGTGATCTGGGCAATCCAAGATCCATTTGAGCCACTCCAAAGGTCTTCAATCATCTCAAGAGGTTCCATGTATGTTCAATCATCATATTTTATCCTCCAAAGATCAAGGAAGTCAAAGAATCACAAGAACTGGCAAGGCATGGAAGCAGAGCCAAGGTTTAACTGCACAGATGACCTGAAATTAGGGCTTTGGTTTCAGAGGCCATAACTCCAATTTTTTTGGTTATTCTTGTTTCTATTTGTCTTAATATGTTATAAGGATCATACATACCAAGTTTGATGGAAATATTCATTGTGGAAGTCATCTGATCACTGGGTAGCTTCTTGAGCAAGTCAGAGTCAAATCAGGGCATCTGAGGCCCCCCAACATGGAACCAAAGTGGATTTTTCATCAAATTGAAGTTATATGGTATTTATTTTATCATTGAAGTGCTTAGAAGTTCACAAATTTGAAGAAAAGTGAGCAAAACCAAAAGTTGCCAAAAATGGAAATGACTTGTAATGTAAACTTTCCATTTTGGGAAAGTTTTTCAACCTCCTCTTTCTCAACCAAAAATGCTTCAAATGAAAAATTGTTGGTCATGAAAGTTGTAGATTGGATCATTCCCTTTTCAAAACGTATAAGAACAAGATCTAATTCATTTTGGAACTCAAGTTATGGCTTTTCAAAGTTGGCAAAAATCACATAATTTCATGTTTCATGCCAAAGAGGGATTTTTGCAAAACCTCATGCCAAGCCATTTTGTGACTTCAAATTAATTTCTAAACATCATAGTAACATAACACATTGCCTAAAACTCAGAATTGGCCCAAGAATTTCAAAGTTTCATGCCTTGCCAATGAAGAAATCCAAAAGGGGCCAAACTTTGTCAAATTTGCAAAACCTCCCATAACCTTTCACAAACTTGTTGAATTGCCTCTAAATGATTTCCATAGCCATCCTTGATCCTTGCTGCACCAGACACCCCTTTGTACTAAGCCTGCCACTTGTCCATACCTCAAGTACACATAATCTTGACTTTTTGCATTTTCACCCATACCAATCACACTATGCCACAACCACTCTCTGAACCAATTGCATTTGTTTATACTAACCTAAAGCAAGCCAAACATAATAAGAACCAGACCTGAATCCTCAGATTGCACAAGTTCACAAAAAACTCCCCTCTTGCAAAAACCTTCGAATTTCATAACTCAGCCATCCATTCTTCAAACAAACACCACCATTCATATTCAAATCAATCACTGATCACAAACCACCCCTCAAAACAGCCAAGAACACATCACAAACAAAACACGATTTTCTGACCAGTTGAACACAAACTCACAAACCAGCCATAAAAAACTCCATCCAAGCATCAAAGCTTCATCAGAGGGGTCATAGGAGTCATCTTGCGCCAAGAAAGCAGCCATAAAGCTCAAGGGTTGAAAGCTCCATCTCAGGTAGCCATCTCAAACTTTTTTTCCAGAAATCTCTTTTTAGGTTATAGAATTGTTCCTTTTGTTGTGCTGATCATGCTGAACCTTTTATTTTTGAAAATGGTTGTGATTTGAGGATTTTATGAACTTCTGAAAGTTTCACCATTTTTGTTCTTGGCTTCGAATCTTTAGATTGAGTGAAAATAAATTGTTTTTGAGGGTGGATTTGAGCTTAGGGGAGTGAAAGGAATGAATATGGAGCTTTAGAGCTCCAGAAATGGCCTAGGGAGTGATTTGGAAATTTTTCAGTGGAGGTGTGGCCGGAGAAGATGACCGGAGGTCATTTTCGGCCACCTGAAAGTAATTAATGTTAATTAGGGTTAGGGTTTCATGTTTAAATTTGGGCCTTTGGATTAGTTCTCCCGCGCGTGATTGGAGGGTGGAGATTGTGTCATTAGTATTTAATCAGGATTATTAAATTAATTAATTAAGTTTAGTTAGGTTTGAATATGGGCCGTCCAGATGTGCGCCAGTCAATCCCTCCAAACCCAGAACCAATCCAAACCATCCATCCTGCATACTTTCATTAATTCATATTTTTAATTCATTTTTCTTATTTTATTTTGTACGAATTTTTAAAAATAGTAAAAATGATCAAAATATTCTGAAAATTTTTATCAAACATTTTATTAATTTTCAGAAACCAAAAATATTTTTATTATAATTTTTTGCATTAAAATAAATATTTTTAAATCATTTAAATGTTATTTTTAATTATTTAATTGATTTTAATTAATTAAAAATACATTTAAGTATTTAAAAATCACAAAAAAAATCAGAGAACATCTTTGAACATTTAGAAGAATTTACAAACTCACCACACAAATTTCTTTTTGGTTTTGATCACACTTTGACTTTTTTTCAATGAATTAGGGTTCTTAAATTTGTTCATTTTTAACCCTAACTTCAAAAATTCATAACTTTTAAACCAGGTTGAGTTTGTCAATGATTCTTTTTGCATTGTTCTATGCATGACTTCTAGTTTCTAAAAACATTTTTGTTTCATTTTTATCTTTCATTTTCAATTTATTTGGCATTTTACATTTAGGATCACCCTTAAAACCCTAGAAACTTCAAAAATTCATAACTCCTTTTAGGTTTAGCTTCTGACCTCCCCCTTTGGATGGTAACCTAGTATAGGTTTAGGGTTCCTTTGATTGCATTTTCAATTTTTTATCATGTCATTTGCTTCTGTCTTTGCCATTTGCATCTCATCGTTTCATAAAACCCTAATTTTGTACCTTCACCTGCACTCATCTTGCATATGCTTGCATCCATGAACTTTCCATGACATCTCTTGAATCCACATGACTTCTGAAACATCTTAGGACATATTAGAATCATGTTTGATCATTGCACCATCCATTTGCCATGTTATGCATTCATTTCATTCCATGTACATTCATAAACTTTCATGCTCCTTTCATGTTTAATTTGCATCTTCATTGCTTGTATGATCATTCACATCTCATGACATACATTTGCATCATCTCTTATAATCATTTGCATCTTGAACATGCTTCTGATTTTGGTTTGCATCATTGCATACTTTTCATTTTCATTTCATTTTCATTTCCTTTTACTAACTTTTCAGGTGGTAAGTTACCTTGAGAAGTGAATTTGCCTTCACTTCTCATAATCTCTTCTCATCTCTCTCATGCATCTTTGCTGCATTTTGTATGTGTATTAGAGTGAGCTTGCTCATTCATGTTCCCTCCTCGCCTTCTTTCTTCAAGTAACTTATCTTCTTAAGTGAAGTAAGTTGACTTGCTTCTTTCTGCTTCTCCTCCTTCCATCTTTCTTCTTCCTTGGTGGCTTTTCCTGAAGATCTCTTGCAAGCCTCATAAACCCTAGGAATACCCAAGCATGATAACAATTAGGGTTTGTTTAGTCCCCCCATTAGTTTTACCTTTGTGTCATCTTTTGTGTCTTCTCTTCTCATCTCTTAATCAAGGACTAAACCTTAAAGGTTTTAAGGCTTTGGGATTAAGGTTATGCCTGCATCCTTCTCTTAGGATGGAGTGTATAACTTTAATCCCAAGTGTTAAACCCTTAATGTGTTTAAATCCTTTAATAAATTCATCTAATAAATCACTAAGACATCAAGATTGTAACTTGGGCCTTGCATTAGGGTTCTAATTCTTCCTTAATTGGTTAAGAAGGACTAACCCTAGTGTTAATGGACAAGTCCCCCTCAAGTTGTCTTAAAAATCATAAAATCCATTTCTTAATCTTACCATTAACTAAAATCCACTTTAATAAAGGCCTTGTTTTGTCATGAGGTTAATCCCTAATCATGGATTAAGCGTGGATCCCGTCGAGTACGACGGACAATCTGGGTGTTAATACCTTCCCAGGTTGTAACCAACCCCCTTTCTCAGTTTCTCTGGTTCGCAACCGTCATATCCATTTCTTTCCTAGGTTTATGCAGCATTACCTTTCCTTCGGGATAAAAATGCCTAGCTGGCGACTCTTTTCAGTTCATCTTCATTTCCTCTTTCGCCGATCGTTCGCGTCTGTACCCCGTCTGACCTAGGTGTCATTTGGTGGGAGCGACAGCTTAGCGACTCTGTTGGGGATGCCTTATTCTGCAACCAGGGCTTCTGGTTCTTTTTGTGGGTTCCTCCTAGCGCTTGTTTGATTTGTGTTTACAAGGGTGTTATGTGCTAATTGTACTTGTTTATTTGCTTTATTTATTGCTTTATGTACAACTTTATTTATTGCTTTCTTTTACAGTCTTATGCATATTTCATACTGTCATTATCACTATGTTGGATCTGGTTTTCCTTGGTGGGTGGGGTTTCATTGAGAGATTAAGGTCCTATAACTGGGACCTGAGTGACACCTAGGCTAGAGTGGTTCATGTTCTTTCCCATTCCATTTCGGTCTGGTGCGGGAATATGAAACATGGTTCAGATGTGGGTTTCTTGTTGAGAACTCTGTACTACAGATTTCCTGTAGTGCTAGGGCTATCTGGGAAGCCTGCTAAGTATGGATGACCTTTATTTTGACCTTCAGAATCTGGGGTGAATTAGAGGAGGATCTTTTATGGTTATTGTAAACATTGTATCTCCGAGTTAGAAGTGTTTACATTTCTCATAACTGATCCAAGTCTGAGGATCCTTGTTCTAGAACATTGCATGTGAGGGGGTTGGGTTGTTTACAGGTTTGCAGGAACCCTTGGCCACATCATACCCTGTTACTGTTTTGTTTAAGAGTACCTCACTTTGGACAGTTCTTGTGATTAACCCTGGACATGTGACTCTTTATTTGAGTCCCCCACCCTGGTTACTGGATTTCTGAACCTCCATCCGGATCTTTGAACATACATGGACCTTATATCAAGACAGATAATCAGATCCAGCTCTTGATCACAAACCCTTGCATATCATTTGCATATATCATCATTGCATCATTTAACATTTGTTTATTTGTTTTTCAGGGTATCCACCTCATTGTATCTTGGTTTTGGTTTTGACCCCTTTTGTTGCTTAGACCTCTGCTTCAGTTATCTTCTTCAGCATTTGCTTCAGCTATCTCCTTCAGTCTGTCAGAGACTCACTTGCATCAGTCTGTCAGAGATTTACCTCCAGCTTCTCAGTCTGTGATCTTCATCAGCATTTGATTTCAGTTTCTTCACCAGCACTCATGGATGCTCCAAGGAAAAGCAACATATCTTATCACTTCTTTGAGCCCATTTTGACTGGTATCAGGCAGGTCCAGTCACTCATCACACCTGACCACATCCCACTGTTTAGAGAGCACTATGGGGGTATCTTAGACATGGTCATGGATCTTGATTTTTCTCAGAGAAGCATGATCCACACATGCTTGCAGTTCTATGACCCTCCACTTAGATGCTTCACCTTTCCAGACTTTTAGATAGGGCCTCTGTTGGAAGAGTTTTCTTTGTTGATTGGAGTGCCTATCAGAAGAGGGATCCCCTTCAACCCAGAGATGAATGCTCCCAGGAGTGAAGAGATAGCAAGGGCATTATGCTTGGAGCCTGCCTTTATTGAGCAAAGCATGACAACAAAAGCTGGGATTCCTTGTTTGCATCTGGACTTCTTGATTTCTCAGGCCATCCTGAAGGCTACATTGGGAGAATGGGGGGCAGTCTGTGCACTTTTAGCCCTCAGCATATATGGGGCTATATTGTTTGCAGATGAGCCTAAATTTGTCAGTAATAATGTCATCCACTTGTTTCTGCTGAGGAACCCTGTTCCTACATTGTTAGAGGATTTTTACTACTCCATCCATCAGAGAAATGAAAAACAAAGGGGAAGTTGGTCAGATGTTGTGCTCCTTTGTTCTACTCTTGGCTACTCAGACACCTGCCTAAATCAGATGCTTTCTTGAACCCACATTTGCAGAAGAACTGGGCCAAGAGGTTCATTGCCTTAACATCAGATGACATCAGGTGGTGCACCCAGAGCACCAAAGGCAAGGACATTATCACCAGCTGTGGGTAGTACCCTAATATGCCTCTAATAGGAGTAAAAGGTTGCATCAATTACAACCCTTTACTGTTTAAGAGACAATTGGGATATGCCTTAGTTCACCCTCCCAAAGGACAGGATTTAGATGAGAGCCTATACTGTGAAGTGCAACCTAATTCAGTTGTTGTCAGGCAAGCTGTCTGGGCTTGGGACAACATCCAGACAAAGGGGACAGCCATCCTTGGAAGATGTAACAATGTTGCTTCAGCTCAGTACTATGACTGGTCCCGTACTAGAGCTCAGATCACCAGGATGCCTTTCACATTGGAAGACACACCTGGACCATCTATAGTACAGCCTACAACAACTGTTAGCCTGGAGGAATTTGAAAAGTTGAAGGAAAGGAATGAGCGGCTATCTGAAGCTCTAAAGAAGACTCTTTGGGAAAGAAGTGACGGTCGTCTGGACATTGAGAGATTGGAAAAGCTCAAGATTGAGCATCTGACCAAGATTGAAAGGACAGAGGACGACATAAGGAAAGCAAGAGCCGGGGAACAGATATTGAAGAATGCCTGCAAAGAGGCCAAGATTCAGAAAGCTAGAGTTGAGCATTATCTGGAGGAAAGCCAGGCTAGGTGGATCAGGATCACCGAAGCCCGTGCACAAGAAGACCAGAGATCTCAAGCCAAGATTGAGCAGCTGGAAGCCAATGAGAAGAAGCAGCAGGAAGCTTTGCTGGCAGCCCAGAAGGAAATATCAGAATTGATGCTCCGAGCAGGGTTAAAGAGATCAAAGGATTAGGACAGGTATAAGAAGCTGACTAATGCCATTGCTACCAGGAACCTCCTCATTAGGACCATTATAGAGCACCCAGCTGGTCCGGTGACTGAGGCACTCCTGAAGGAAGTCAGGGAAGATGACTATGGACTGGATGTATGATTCCTCTTTGCTTGTATTTCTTTTCTTTTGATGTACTTTTCCTTTTTGATGTATTTTTGACCCACCATGGGCATGTACTGTAAACATACTATGTATTTTTCATCATTTGTAATATATTTAGTTTGTTTCATTGGGCTTCTTTTCTCAACATCATCAAGCATCTCCTCGAGGTCTGGAAAGGTCAAAACCAAGAACCAAACCGGATACCTTGAAAAACAAATAAGCATATTGCATTGCATACTAACATTTTCTTTGTTTTGTAGGTTTTTTGTTTATTCTTTGTTTCTCACTTTGTTGTGCTTTCAGGAAACATTACTCGTCACCGAGTGTTCCCTGTCAACCGCACTCACCGGTATCCAACTCGTAACAACCTTCCAAGCATTTAGATGGATCAGGTACAGCAGGACCTGAATGAAGTAAGAAATCAGATGGCAAATGAAAGGGTCGAAATGAGAAACCAAATGTCTCAGTTTATGGCAGTAATGACTGGCTTAGCCCAGAGTCAAGAAAGGCTGAGAGAGCTGGTAGAAAGACAGACGCCTGAAGAGCCTCACCTTGGGACAGGAGGAACCATCAATAATGAACGGGGGCAGCCTCGTATCGACCCACCAGAGTATGGGCCCCATTTGAATCCAGATGTTAATATCCCAAGGAATGTTCAAGGTAATACTTCTGGGGGCAGAATCCTGCAAGAGAATCCCCAAGAAGAACAATTCACTGTTATTGGAGCTGGAGATGAGGTGTATGATAGAAGACTGGATGAGATTGCTGAAAAACTAAGATCTTTGGAATCTCATAATTCTTTAGGCTTCGACGTGATGGATATGGGGCTGGTAGATGGGGTGAGGATTCCCCACAAATTCAAACCCCCTTGCTTTGAGAAATATAATGGTACCTCTTGCACGCGTACTCATCTGCAATCTTTCTTAGGAAGACTCAAGGCTTATACCATGGATGAGAAATTATGGATGTTCTATTTTGAGGACAGCCTGACTGGAGCGTCAAGAGAATGATATTCGCATCTAACGAGGGCTATTATAAGATGTTGGAAAGACTTGGCCGAGGCCTTCATCCGGCAATACCAGTACAACCTAGATATGGCTCCCAATAGAAATATTCTAATGGGCATGTCTCAGTCTTCAAGGGATAGCTTTTGGGATTATGCTCAGAGGTGGAGACAGCTTGTTGCTGCTGTCCAGCCACCCATGTCAGAAAGGGAGATGGCTGACATGTTTATGAACACCTTGCAGGGAACTTATATTGATAGACTTGATGCTTTCTCTTCCACCAGTTTTGCCGATGTAGTTATAGTTGGTGAGAGAATTGAGAGTCTTTTAAAGATGGGCAAAATCTCTGACAATGGTGCAAGTTCCTCCAACAACCCCATAAAACCTTTTGCAAGACCCCGAAGGGCGGGTGGAACAAATGATATCCATGCAGGTAGGGGCAGACCCTAGTATTCTCACCGATCAGTAGCAGTCGTTACCATTCCGGGTCCAGTTCCACAACAACCATTATATCCTCAACAACAACAACATCACTATCAGCAACCATCTCATTTTCCGCAACAAAGAACGTACAACAACAATAATAGCAACCAACAGCAACGCCCCTTTCAACAGAGGCCATCTCAAGCAAATAGGGTGATTGACCCCATTCCTATGCCTTATGCTGCTTTACTGCCACAGCTCCTGAAACTTAACTTGGTTGAGTTAAGGACGTTGGCTCCACCAGATCCTCTCAATCTCCCGAAGAATTATGATGCTAATGCCAGGTGTGCCTTTCACTCAAACGCACCTGGTCACAATATTGAGAAGTATAGAGCCTTACAGATGAAGGTTCAGGATTTGGTCGATTCCAAAGCTCTCAATTTCGCACCTCCTCCAAATGTTAACAGAAATCTTATGCATAATCATGGTGGGCCCAGGATTAATGCCATAGAGGAAGATCAACCATCTACACTGATTGACAATGTTGCACAAATTCAAACACCACTGGCAGAAGTCAAAGCTCAACTCTTAAGATGCCAAGTGTTCCCGGGCTGTGGGGCCTACTGTGAATTGTGCAAGACTGTTATTAATGGTTGTGAGAAGCTAAAGTTTGGCATAGATGGCCTCATCAGATATGGAATTATGCAGATTACCACAACATTTCCTTCAACAATTTTGTCCTCAGCAACAACGGATTCTCCTACAACATCAACAATTCTTCCTTCAACAAATCTTCCTACAACAGCAACAAATATCATTCCCACTGATTCATCAACAACTCCAGCAATCACTCCATCCATTATTTCAACAGATCAAAGTTCAGCAACATTTACTTCTACAACATCAGCACCCATTTTATCAACAGAAACGCCTACAACACCAGCAAGCACTAATGAAGATGTCTCAACGGTCACGATCTATTATGACCCGACAAATGTTCATCCCAACAACAATTTCCAACAACAAACTGCAACACCTCCTGTCAGATCTCCAGTCACAATCTACTACGATCCACATACCATCACAGTTCCTTCCGCTGCAGCAATCAGTCCGGTCACCATTACGGTGCCAGGACCTATTCCTTATGAAAGCAGTAATGACATACCTTGGCACTACGCATCCTATCTCTACTGCGACGGAAAGAAGATCACTCTAGATTCAGCAACCTCTTCACCACAAGTTGACAATGTTGGGGGAGGCGGAGGCTTCACCAGAAGCGGACGCCTTTTTGCCTCACAAACACCAAGACCCAATGCTGAAGCAGAAGCTGCTACTAAGGCAAAAGGGAAGAGTGTGGTGCCCGAAGATCCAACTGCTAAAGAAACTTCGAAGACGTCTTTTGAACAAGAAGTGGACGAGTTCATGAGAATAATCAAAAAGAGTGATTACAAAGTGGTGGACCAGCTTCATCAGACACCCTCCAAAATCTCTATATTATCACTGTTAATATGTTTCGAAGCCCACATGAATGCATTGTTGAAGGTCCTGCAAGCATCATATGTGACGGAAGAGATTACTGTTAATTAGTTAGAAAGTGTGGTTGCCAATGTTAACACCAGTAATGGAATGGGCTTTACAAATGTTGATTTAACAACGGAGGGGCGCAACCATAACAAGGCTTTGCACATCACCTTGGAATGCAAAGGTGTTGTCCTTTCTCATGTACTGGTGGACACTGGGTCTTCGCTCAATGTTCTCCCAAAGAAGGCCTTGGTGAAGTTGGAATATGATGGTTTGACATTGCGTCCAAGTAACTTGGTGGTGAGAGCATTTGATGGCTCTAAGAGATTAGTGCTTGGAGAGATTGATTTTCCTGTGTTGATTGGCCCACAGACCTTTAAAACTACCTTCTTCGTGATGGACATACAGCCGGCCTATAGCTGTCTGTTGGGTAGACCCTAGTTTCACGCCGCTGGCGCTGTTACATCTACCCTTCACCAGAAGTTAAAATTTGAGTGGGAAGGCCAGATCATCACAATCTGTGGGGAAGAAGATATCTTTGTTAGCCAGCTGGCTACTTATAAGTATATAGAGATGGATGGGGAGATCCATGAGACTATGAGTCAGGGGTTTGAGGCCCTTAACATCAATGAAGAAACTGTTGTATCTGGGACTTCCATCACTTTGTATCAATAGGCCCGGAAGTTTGTTGAAGAAGGTACCGCTCAAGGCCGGGGCAAGCTGCTGCCAGTAGAAAAGAAAGAAGAGAGATTCGGGTTGGGTTACAGACCAACTCAACAAGATCAACTAGAGGCTGCAACGGAGCCCAAATTTGTCAGCGGGGGGATGCTTACCCCGGATGATGTGAACAGTTTGGAAGACGAAGAAGAAGACGAACGCAACTTGGAAAACTGGATACGTCCAAGGATCCCGGGGAACCAAGTCTTAAACTGGTCTTCCCAGGAAATTATAAGAGTTACTCCTGCAGAGTAATTATTATTTCCTGTCTTTAAGCATGCATCAAGTCATGCATCTTGCCCAAGATGTCAGGGCTCATTTTGTAATCGGGCTATCTTGTGTTTTGTGCAAACGATCAATTAATGAATATCAGGATATCTTTTGTAAATGAGTCTCTTTTTTCCCGCTCACTGTTTTTTATTTTTTGTACAAAAATAAAATGGCAATGTTTTTCAAAATAACCATTTCATTTTCACTTTTTCTAAACAAGATAAAACTGATCACTAAAATGAACAAATCTAAACCCTTGCAGAGAGTACCCTCCAGACTGCACCGACAACGACACTGCTATGACTTCGTATGACTTTGACAATCCGATTAATCAAGCCGATGAAGGGGTTAAAGACGATTATGAGCTACCTGAAGAACTATCCAGGTTATTAAGGCAAGAGGAAAAGGTTTTCACTCCTCATCAGGAGGAAGTTGAGACAGTTAATCTTGGTACCGAAGAAGACTTGAAAAAAGTAAAGATCGGGGCCCGCCTGCAAGACTAAGTGAAGGAACAATTTATTGATATGTTGCGGGAGTATGTGGATGTTTTTGCTTGGTCTTACCAAGATATGCCAGGTTTGGATACCGACATTGTTATGCACAAGCTGCCTCTAAAGGAAGACTGTCCTCCAGTAAAGCAGAAGCTACACCGTACTCGCCCGAATATGGCCATGAAGATAAAAGAAGAGGTGCAAAAACAGTGGGACGTCGGTTTCCATCTGTAACTAGTTACCTGCCGTGGGTTGCTAACATTGTACTTGTTCCTAAGAAGGATGGAAAAGTAAGGATGTGTGTGGATTACCGGGATCTGAACAGAGCCAGCCCGAAAGATGATTTCCCATTACCTCACATTGATGTATTGGTCGACAACACGGCTCAGTTTTCGGTATTCTCCTTCATGGATGGATTTTCAGGATATAATCAGATCAAGATGTCACCTGAAGACATGGAGAAGACGACTTTCATCACACCCTGGGGAACATTCTGTTATAAGGTAATGCCATTCAGACTGAAGAATGCTGGTGCCACTTATCAACGGGCTATGGTAACATTATTCCATGACATGATCCACAAAGAAATTGAATGTTATGTGGATGACATGATTGCCAAGTCCCTCACAGAAGAAGACCACCTGGTGAATCTGTTAAAACTATTCAAGCGTCTGAGAAAGTATCAGCTGAAGCTAAACCCCAACAAATGCACATTCGGGGTAAGGTCCGGTAAGCTGCTGGGATTTATTGTAAGTGAAAAGGAGATTGAAGTTGACCCTGACAAAGTCAAAGCCATTCAAGAAATGCCTGCACCAAAGACTGAAAAAGAAGTTCGGGGGTTTCTAGGTAGATTTAACTACATTTCAAGGTTCATATCTCACATTACTGCAACCTGTGAACCCTTGTTCAAGTTGCTAAGAAAAGAACAAACGGTCAGGTGGAATGAAGACTGCCAAAGGGCTTTTGACAAAATCAAGGAGTACTTACAAGAGCCTCCAATCCTTATGCCTCCAGTTGAAGGAAGACCTCTAATAATGTACTTGACAATATTAGAAGAGTCAATGGGGTGTGTGATGGGCCAGCATAACGAGTCTGGTCGAAAAGAGTATGCAATATACTACCTAAGCAAAAAGTTTACCGACTATGAACAACGTTATTCACTGCTCGAGAAAACTTGTTGTGCTTTAGCGTGGGCTGCTCGCCGACTAAGGCAGTATATGTTGACCCACACTACCTTATTGATCTCAAAGATGGACCCAGTCTAGTATATATTTGAGAAGCCAACACTTACCGGACGGGTTGCAAGATGGAAAATGATTCTCACAGAATATGACATTCAGTACACATCTCAGAAAGCCATCAAAGGCAGTGTATTGTGTGACTATCTGGCTGAGCAACCCATTGATGATTACCAGCCTATGAGATTTGACTTCCCTGATGAAGACATCATGTTCATAAAAGCAAAAGATCATGAAGAGCCTATTCACACTGAAGGGCCTAACCCAGAAGAAGAATGGACTATGATGTTTGATGGGGCTGTTAACATGAATGGTTGTGGAGTTGGTGCAGTACTCATTACACCTAAAGGAGTTCACATGCCTTTCTCGGCAAAACTCACCTTTAACTGCACTAACAACGAAGCTGAATACGAAGCCTGTATCATGGGTCTTGAGGAAGCCATTGACCTCAGGATCAAGACTTTAACTGTATTCGGAGATTCAGCTCATGCAATCAATCAGACCAATGGAAAATGGTACACTCACCAGGAGCATCTCATTCCATACCGGGATTATACGAGGAGATTACTGACTTTCTTCACAACAGTCAAACTTGAGTATATCCCTCGAGATGAAAATCAGTTTGCAGATGCTCTGGCTACCATTTCATCCATGATCAAAGTTTAAGCTGCCAACTTTGTACCTTGGATTTCAATATCTAGACTTGACAGACCAGCATACGTATTTTCAGTAGACATTGCTAAAGATGATAAGCCTTGGTTCCATGACATCAAAAGCTTCTTAGAGGATCAAACATACCCGCCTGGGGCATCATCCAATGATAAGAAGACATTAAGAAGGCTGGCTGGTAGTTTCTTCCTGAATACTGATGGTTCGTTATACAAGTGCAACTTTGACATGGTACTTCTCAGGTGTGTTGATAAAGCAGAGGCATACTTGTTGATGCACGAGGTACATGAAGGATCTTTTGGTACCCATGCTGGAGGACACGCAATGGCTAAGAAATTATTAAGATCAGGTTACTACTGGATCACAATAGATGCAAACTGTTGTGCCTATGCCAGAAAGTGCCACAAATGCCAGATTTATGCAGATAAGGTGCATGTGCCTCCGAATCCTTTAAATGTGATGTCTTCACCTTGGCCCTTTGCCATGTGGGGCATTGATATGATCGGAAAGATTGAGCCGACTGCTTCAAATGGCCACAGATTCATCCTGGTAGCCATTGATTATTTTACCAAGTGGGTTGAAGCAGCTTCGTATACAAATGTCACCAGGGAGGTGGTAGCCCGATTCCTAAAGAGAGACATCATTTGTCGGTATGGAGTGCCCGAGCGAATCATTACTGATAATGGTTCCAACTAGAACAACAAGATGATGGCAGAACTGTGTCGGGACTTCAAAATCCAACACCACAATTCTTCTCCTTACAGGCCAAAGATGAATGGCGTTGTTGAGGCAGCTAATAAGAACATTAAGAAGATTGTGCAAAAGATGGTGGTCACATACAAAGATTGGCATGAAATGCTACCATTTGCCTTGCATGGGTATCGCACTTCAATCAGAACATCCACTGGGGCAACACCGTATCAGCTTGTGTATGGTATGGAGGCAGTCCTACCTGTTGAAGTTGAATTACCTTCCTTGAGGGTGCTGATGGATGTCAAGTTGGATGAAGCAGAATGGGTCTGATCTCGGTACAATCAACTGAATATGATCGAAGAGAAGAGATTAGCTGCAATATGTCATGGGCAGTTATATCAGAAGAGAATGAAGAAAGCCTTCGATCAAAAAGTCAGGCTTCGGGAATACCAAGTAGGAGATCTTGTGTTGAAAAGACTCCTCCCTCCTCATACAGACCACAGGGGCAAGTGGACTCCGAATTACGATGGTCCATTCATAGTAAATAATGTTTTCTCTGGTGGAGCACTGATGCTCACTACTATGGACGGTGAAGATTTCTTATCCCCTGTGAATTCAGATGCAATTAAAAAATACTTCGCATGAATGACCCGCTGGACATAAAAACAGAATGTAAGTCCAGGAAAAAATAGGGCATCCCGGCGAGTCAAAAATAGAATAAAAGACTCGGGCAAAAATAAGGGAAAAATCAAAAAAATGTACACCCGCTGAGCTGAAAAGCCACATTGGACAGCTCAGGCAAAAATGGGTATCCCGGTGGATTGAAAACCCGAAAGGACGATCCACGCAAAATAAGGGAATAAGTGAAAAACTGCATTCTGATTTCGTCTGTATCACTTGCAACACGGCAATCTACGAAAGGTTAAAGCATCGGTCAGAATCAACTTTCTTCGGAAAGCAGGATGAGAAGAATGTCAAGGTCATACGAGTCATAGCAAAGGGAAGCACTAAAGCGTCGTCAACATTGCCAACACCTTTTTGTTTCTCAATTTTGTAACAATCTCCTCATTTCAGGGGATCTGTTTCTTTGACTGTACTTGCCAATTCAGGGCACACAAATTAATAAAACCAGAATTTTCAGTCATATCTCGTCTTGTACATTTTATTTCATTTGCAAAAAATGTCTGATATCCCTGATATAATATTTGCATAAAAACATATGTGCCTTTCTAATCACATGCTTGCAGGAAATATATTACTTATTCCCGGGGGTGCCTAAAACTCCTATGATGGAATCCAGTAAGGGATGCCTTGGGGTACTTGTGTGTTTCTTTGTCATAACAGGTCTGCAGGTATTCAGAGCGCAACTTGGGTCATGAAAAGTTTTCCCCAGCAAAAGCTGCCAAATCATTATCTTCCAAACATCACCAGAAATGCTCTCTCCCCATCAGAGTGACCAAGCATCACTTCTCCAACACATTTTCTTCAGAGCAGCATCCGAAGGTGCTCATTTCCCCAGCTGAGTTGTCAAGTATCATCCTTAGTAGGATCCCCACAGAAATCTCTAGGAAGATCGTTCAGTGATTTATTTCATCCCCAACCGAGTGCTAGACAGGGAACCATCCCCCCACAGAGCTCCAGCCTCTTCCCAGAAAAGCAATGTCTGAATTTCCCGCACAACAAAGTGACGAAAGCTTCCACGTCTCCAGCTGGACTCCTCATTACCAAGATAATTCTATCAGTGACCTACTTCCCCAAGCAGAGTCATACATATATCAGATTTACCAGGGATCTCATCCCCAGCTGGGATATTCTTTGGAGCAGATCAATCAGAGATCTCCACAACAGCGGGATCCGAGTCCCGGATCGGTATCTTTTGCATAATCATAGCATTCGCATCATTTATCCCTCAGAGCATAGCATTCCATCTAATACGGAGCATTACGGCAAAAATCAAACATATTGCATAATCACAAGTCAGGTTCGAACCCGTCACCTGAACCTACCAACTTTCCATCAGCAATGTATATAAATACTCATAGCCCCCACAGAAAGCCAAAGTGTCCCTTTGCATTTCTAAATCTTTCCCCAGTAAAGTCGCCAGAACACTTTCCACCAACAGATACTTGTACATAACTCGTCCGTGTCATCTCACATTTCCCCAGCAGAAAGCCAAAGCGTCCCCTTTGCACTCACAAATACATGTTAATATATACTTACTCGACACTCGTCCGTGTCATATCATCCCCTGCAGATATAAACCACAAACAGATATCTATACACTCTCTGGACACTCGTCCGTATCACCACTCCCCAACAGGTTTGCCAAATACTTATTTATAATACACTTTTTTCGACACTCGTCCGTGTCATCCTACACAGATCGCCAGAATATTTTTACACTTATAAGTTCATAACTTATACACTTTCTCTTCTGACACCCGTTCGTGTCACACTCTCCTCAGCAAGTTGAACACTCGTCTGTGTCTCACTCATGCTTATTTTGCTCATACAGATACTCATCCGTATCTTGTATACACCACTTATCTCCCCTCAGATTCAACACTCTGTGTTCTTTGCTAACCAGGTGGTACTCATCTGTACCATTATCTCTGAACATGCGTCAACGTTTGTTTCTACCGATACTCGTATGTATCATAGTCTTAAGGATGCTCGTCCACATCTTTAATCTATACACAGTGTCAAACACTTATACCTTTCATTTCTTGGATGTAAACACTCGTCCGTGTTTACTATTCCCCTGCAAATCCCCAGTGAAATTAATTTTCTTCTATCTGACATTCGTCCTATGTCATGATAGTTTCGCCAGCCGTACCCTGCCAGGTGATCGTCCTTCACCTTTTGATGACCGTCCCTCATCATTCCCCCAGCGGAGTTTCCATTATTGGAACCCCTTTGTTATCCGGCATTCGTCTTATGCCGTGATATTTAGCAGCCGTCCCCTGCTAGGTAATCGTCCTTCACCTTTTTGATGATCGTCCTTCATCATTTTATCTGATGGTCGTCCCCATCGTTGATCTTGTTATCTGACATTCGTCCTATGTTATGATAAACCCCAAGAGCAGTCGTACCCTGCTAGGTGATCGTCCTTCACCTCTTGATGATCGTCCTTCATCATGCTTATCTGATGGCCGTCCCCATCATCGACTTTTTCTATCCGGCATTCGTCCTATGTCGTGATACTTTCGGCAGCCGTACCCTGCCAGGTGATCGCCCTTCACCTTGGATGACTGTCCCTCATCCTTATCCCCAACGGAGCAGCCGTCCCCTGCTAGGTGATCGTCTTTCACCTTTGATGACCGACCCTCATCATTTATTTCAAGCCTGATGGCCGTCCCCATCATTGCCTTTACCTTTAATCCCCATAGAAGTTTAGTTGATGGCCGTCCCCGTCATGATCCCTTTATTTCCCCAGCATGTCGGTCGTCCCCGTTATTGCTTTATCCCCAGTAGTTGTCCTCTACTCGATGGTCGTCCTCCATCGCCCGCACTTTTATAATCATACTTTACTACCTTTTACAATCTATATCCCTTTTCTTCTTCACCCAGTGAGTGCAAATTTTGGACTGTCTTTGGTATTCAACCACAAGTTATCTTGTTTGCCTGTTAAGCTGATGCTTACATCCTGCACAGCTAACTCATGTTTGAATAGGGGCAGCTGTAAACACCCCAAATTTTCCCTCACTATGTTCACACCATGGATTATGATCTTTCATGTTTGAATAAGCATAAGCATATCACATCATATTGCATTTTTTGCTTCACTGCATTAGTTCAAGTTCATCTGCATCTAGGGTTTGTGATCTGGGCAATCCAAGATCCATTTGAGCCACTCCAAAGGTCTTAAATCATCTCAAGAGGGTCCATGTATGTTCAATCATCATATTTTATCCTCCAAAGATCAAGGAAGTCAAAGAATCACAAGAACTGGCAAGGCATGGAAGCAGAGCCAAGGTTTAACTGCACAGATGACCTGAAATTAGGGTTTTGGTTTCAGAGGCCATAACTCCAATTTTTTTGGTCATTCTTGTTTCTATTGGTCTTAATATGTTATAAGGATCATACATACCAAGTTTGATGGAAAAATTCATTGTGGAAGTCATCTGATCACTAGGTAGCTTCTTGAGCAAGTCAGAGCCAAATCAGGGAATCTGAGGCCCCCCAACATGGAACCAAAGTAGATTTTTCATCAAATTGAAGTTATATGGTCTTTATTTGATCATTGAAGTGCTTAGAAGTTCACAAATTTGAAGAAAAGTGAGCAAAATCAAAAGTTGCCAAAAATGGAAATGACTTGTAATGTAAACTTTCCATTTTGGGAAAGTTTTTCAACCTCCTCTTTCTCAACCAAAAATGCTTCAAATGAAACATTGTTGGTCAGGAAAGTTGTATATTGGATCATTCCATTTTCAAAAAGTACAAGAACAAGATCTAATTCATTTTGGAACTCAAGTTATGGCTTTTCAAAGTTGGCAAAAATCACATAATTTCATGTTTCATGTCAAAGAGGGATTTTTGCAAAACCTCATGCCAAGCCACTTTGTGACTTCAAATGCATTTCTAAACATCATAGTAACATAACACATTGCCTAAAACTCATAATTGGCCCAATAATTTCAAAGTTTCATGCCTTGCCAATGAAGAAATCCAAAAGGGGCCAAACTTTGTCAAATTTGCAAAACCTCCCATAACCTTTCACAAACTTGTTGAATTGCCTCTAAATGATTTCCATGGCCATCCTTGATCTTTGCTGCACCAGACACCCCTTTGTACTAAGCCTGCCACTTTCCCATACCTCAAGTACACATAATCTTGACTTTTTGCATTTTCATCCATACCAATCACACTATGCCACAACCACTCTCTGAACCAATTGCATTTGTTTATATTAACCTAAAGCAAGCCAAACATAACAAGAACCAAGCCTAAATCCTCAGCATTGCCCTAGTTCACAAAAACTCCCTCTCTTGCATTTTCCTTTGAAACACTCAGCACAAACATCAAACCTCAAATCTTTTTCCACCAATCATCTCTACACATCATAGGGAACAAAAACCACCCTTCACTTTGCCCTGAAAGTCACCATACACCAAATACGATTTTCCACCCCCCTAAACTGAACTTCACTGAACTTCAAAAAGAGGTCACATACACTACATCAAAGCATCAAAGAAGCTCAAGGGTGATTAGAGGAGGGTGTTTGCATCAAGAAGAAGGCCCAGGCAGCTCCATTGGCAAAGCTTCATCTCAGGTATCTTCTTGAAACATTTTTCCAGAAATCGTTTCTTTAGTTATGAGATGGTAGAGTTTGCTCTCCTGATTACAATGAACATTTATTTTTGAAGAATGGTTGAGTATTGACTGTGTATGCGTGTTCTTAAATTTTGTCCATTTTTATGTTTTTGTTTGAATCATGATTATGGTGCAAAATAAATGAATTATGTTGCTGGATTCTTGTTCTATGGGGTTTGGGGATCATTTCTGGATGTTTGGGGAGTTTGTCATGACCTGGGGAGTGATTTGAAGATTTTCAGGGGAGAGGTTGGCCGGAGAAGATGACCGGAGGTCTTCTCCGGCCACCTGAAAGTCATTAAATTGATTAATTAGGGTTAGGGAATTTTTTAAATGTGGGTTGTTAGATCTTCAGTTCCCGCGTGCATTGTGTGGCTAGGATCATGTCATTAGTATTTAATCAGGATTATTAAATTAATTAATTAAGTTTAGTTAGGTTTGAATTTGGGCCATTGGATGTGGCGCCAGTCAATAGATCCCAAACCCAGAATCAATCCCCACCATCCATTCAGCATACTTTCATTAATTCATATTTTTAATTCATTTTTCTTATTTTATTTTGTACGAATTTTTAAAAATAGAAAAAAAACATCAAAAAATTCTGAAAATTCTGAAAATTTTTATCAAACATTTTATTAATTTTTAGAAACCAAAAATATTTTTGTTTTAATTTTTTGCAATAAAAAAATATTTTTAAATCATTTAAATGTTTTATTTAATTAATTAATGAAAATTAATTAATTAAAAATACATTTAAGTATTTAAAAATCACCAAAAAAATCAGATAACATTCTTGGACATTTAGAAACATTTACAAACTCACCATACAAATTTCTTTTTGGTTTTGATCATGCTTTGATATTTTTCAATGAATTAGGGTTCTTAAATTTGTTCATTTTTAACCCTAACTTCAAAAATTCATAACTTTTAAACCAAGTTGAGTTTGTGAATGATTCTTTTTTCATTGTTCTATGCATGAATTCTAGTTTCTAAAAACGTTTTTGTTTCATTTTTATTCTTCATTTTTAATTTGTTTGGCATTTTGCATTGAGGATCACCCAAAAAACCCTAGAAACTTAGGAAATTCATAACACCTTTTAGGTTTAACTTCTGACCTCCCCTTTTGGATGGTAACTTAGTATAGTTTTAGGGTTCCTTTGAGTGAATTTTCAAATTTTAATCTTATGATTTGCTTCTGTGTTTGAGTTTTGCATCTCACATGTTCATATAACCCTAATTTCTCATCTTCATTTGCATTCATCTTGTATATGCTTGCATCCATGAGCTTGCCATGACATTTCTTGCATCCACATGACATATAATACATCCTCGGACACATTAGAATCATGTTTGATCATTGCATCATCCATTTTCCATGTTATGCATTCATTACATTCCATGTGCATTCATGAACTTTCATGCCTCCTTTCATGCTTCATTTGCATCTTCATCCCTTGTATGATCATTCACATCTCATGACATACATTTGCATCATCTCTTAGTATCATTTTCATCTTGAACATGCTTCTAGTTTTGGTTTTCATCATTGCATACTTTTCATTTTCACTTCATTTTCATTTCCTCTTACTAACTTTTCAGGTGGTAAGTTACTTTGAGAAGTGAATTTGCTTTCACTTCTCATAATCTCTTCTCATCTCCCTTATGCATCTTTGATGCATTTTGTATGTGTATTAGAGTGAGCTTGATCATCCATGTTCCCTCTTCACTTTCTTTCTTCAAGCAACTTATCTTCTTAAGTGAAGTAAGTTGACTTGCTTTTTTCTGCTTCTCCTCCTTCCATCTTTCTTCTTCCTTGGTGGCTTTTCCTGGAGATCTCTTGAAAGCCTCATAAACCCTAGGAATACCGAAGCATGATCACAATTAGGATTTTATTAGTCCCCCCATTAGTTTTACCTTTGTGTCATCTTTTGTGTCTCTCCTCTCATCTCTTAATCAGGGACTAAACCTTTAAAGTTTCAAGGCTTTGTGATTAAGGTTATGCATGCATCCTTCTATTAGGATGGAGCGTATAACTTTAATCCTAAGTTTTAATCCCTTAATGTGTTTAAATCTCTTAATCAATCCATCTGATAATCACGAAGATATCAAGCTTGTAACTTGGGCCTTGCATTGGGGTTCTAATTCTTCCTTAATTGGTTAAGAAGGACTAACCCTAGTGTTAATGGACAAGTCCCCCTCAAGTTGTCTTACAAACTATAAAATTAACTTCTTAATCTTATCATTAACTAAAATCCATTATAATAAAGGTTTTGTTTTGTCATGAGGTTAATCCCTAATCATGGATTAAGTTGAGGAGCCTTCCTCAGCTTAAATGTTCTCATCTATCATCCTTCTATTAGGATGGTGTAATGGGTTCATTAAATCCTTGATTATGGCTTAAACTCATTACTTAACACTAAACAAAAACTCCAAAAAACATATAAATAAATGCAAGTAGGTTAATGATCTTAATCCTACACCATGGTGATTAAGTGTGAGGTGCTTACTTCACACTTAAGGTATTCTCATTACCCCTAATCAGAGGGAAGATGTGATGAGTTTACTAACCCTCGGTTTAGGCTTAAGCTCATTTTCTTATGACAAACACCAAAAACAATAAAAGATTAAAAATACCAAAAACAAACAATAATCGTCTCCTCCGGGATTCTTTTCTCACCTCATTCACTCACAAACGAGAACTTGCTTCTTCTGTCTAATGCAAGACAGTTTGCACCTGAGCCAGACAGGTCTTACACTTGAGCATAGGCAAGTAAGCAGTTCACAAGTCAATTTATCTTTCAGTCTCTTTGAGTCGAACTACGGTGTTCTGACTTCCTCATTGCACGAGAGGATATGTAGGCATAACTTAACAGTTATCGAACAAAAGTCTCTGTATATTCCCCCTCTTCCAGCATTATTCTTTGAGCCTCATTGTCTTGAGCATTGCATTCTTTCCTTACACTGACACTCCTTTTGTTCACTTCATTTTTCTTGCACTGACACTTGCATTCTTTTCCAGCTTTTTTTGCACACAGATAGCACTGACACTACCCCTTTAAACACAAACTTTCAAGTGTGGATCCCGTCGAGTACGAAGGACAATCTGGGTGCTAATACCTTCCCAGGTTGTAACCAACCCCCTTTCTCAGTTTCTCTGGTTCGCAACCGTCTTATCCATTTCTTTCCTAGGTTTATGCAGCATTACCTTTCCTTCGGGATAAAAATGCCTAGCTGGCAACTCTTTTCAGTTCATCTTCATTTCCTCTTTCGCCGACCGTTCGCGTCTGTACCCCGTCTGACCTAGGTGTCATTTGGTGGGAGCGACACATTCCTCGATATTAATTCTCGATTAATTATGTCTTAAAGTCCATCTTAATGTCTCATATCGGAAGAATCAGCAATGCACGCGAAATCGGGACAAAAATCACAAAACAACTCATTTTTCCTTACCTCATTGGTCATACGCGTAATGAGCTAGGCCATACGCGTATTGACATCTCCTACTCCCTCTCCTATGCTTCCTGATACGTGTGGTACAAGCCCCAACATTGGGCATTACGCGTATGGTGCCTCCATACGCTGCACATTACACGTATTGTCCCTTGCCTCTCACGCGTAATCTACTCAAATGGGCAGAATGCCCCTAAAATCCACTCTCCATATGCATATGCCCCCAGTGTTACGCATAATGTCCTTTTTTATCGCCTACAATACGCGTATGGCTATGCCCCATACACGTATGGGCAGAACCATGTACTTTTCTGTGTTTTCTCCACCAGTCCAGATATGTTTCCTATGATACTTGATTTCACACTTCATACCTGACCTATGATTATTTCTATACCAGTTTTACATCACTATTCATGTTCTTCTTTCATATATCATTACTAGATTCAATTTATACGTTTCCTAAATCCAGATTCATCATCCAATGCAATAGCAACCAACATTTGCACATATTATGCATACACAGAACAACTACAATAACATATATCATCAATAATCCACAAAATCAGATAAGCATAATCACAAATTTGCAACAACAAACATATACTCATGTATTCATCATAAACTCATCAAAATAACATAAATCTCTACGGGGAAAGGAACCCCCACCCCCACTACCCCTTCATGTTAGATAAACTGATTTAGAATCTTTTCTCCTCCCTTTACCTCGAATTCAGACGAAATTCCTGCGAATTTGGTTATGGGAGTGCCCTAGGTGTTCTTCCTCTTCCTAGCCTTTCTCCGTTCTTCACAAAAATAATACGACTAATTCCCACTAATCTTTTGGTTAATCTAATTTGTTCCTAAAACCCTCACTCCCAAGATTTTACTAAATCGCCCTAGTTTAATTAAACTAAATTATATTAATAATAATTTTAATTCTAATATTACTAATTTTATTTATACAAAATAATAATAATAATAATAATAATAATAATAATAATAATAATAATAATAATAGAAATAATGATTAAATAATCTTGTTATTAATTTCACACCCAATATTTACTAAACGCGCCACACTTCATCAGTCCCACTGGATACAACACCAAAATGACAAGACCCACGCCTTAAACAAGGCCATCAAAACACCAAAAATACCCGACGAATAAATATCAAAATTGGGGCGTTACAGATGGTGTCCTGAAAGATGTCTTTACATCTTGTCTAGGTCAAGTTGAAGTTGTTCTTTAGTGATTCTGTTGCATACATTCTAATTGATGGATTCTAGCAGTATGAGATACTGGAGTATTGATTGAAAAAAGCTTGTAGTTTTCCTTACTTGGTTCTATTCTTGTAGATGTCAATCGGTTTGAAGACACATAGCATTCCAAAGTCGGGAGCATATGGATGTTATTGTGATGATTGAGTCTTATGTGACTTGGTACATGGTTGAGTGGCGTTATCATGTATGCCGAAGTTAGACTGGATAGAACATGTAAGATGAATTATCAAACTAATGCTCTAGGGGTTTGATGATTTCTTGTTGGCTGAGTTGTTTAAGACACTTGATATGATGATCAAGTCCAATCATGTTAATTCATCCACATTCTGGAGTCTGCTAGTTATTCTTCGGACTAGGAGGTTCTTTCTTGGAAGCATAGATGTGAAGGTAGTGGAGGTGATTTATTGTCACCATCCACAAACAACATGCAAGGAAGAACTCATACTTCTTAACCCTAAGGATGAGTTCACACAATTAAGGTAATTAGGATTCGTTCAGAGAGAATCTTAAGAGCTTGAGTCAAGGGGGGAAACCTTGATATCTTAACAACTTGCATAACAACAAAAGAAGACAGCATGAAGAGGAATATTTATGTGATATTTAGAATATGCTGGAATCAGACAAGTGCTTTGTGCAGATTTAATTATCCTTATGATTCAAGATTGAGGATGTTGTATCATATGTTCTAGAATCTTTTCATCAGAGGTTTGGAGAATCATGGGAGGGGTTCTACATTCACTCATAAGTCTCATAGGCTTTTGGTCTAGGATTATTGGCTTCACATCTTTTCTTGTAAAGTATTGAGACTTGTTCAGATGGTGATGCATTTTTGAAGATGGAGATGAAAGACTATGAAAACATCACAATCTTGATGAATACTTGGATTGATTTAATTCTGATCTAGGTACTTTATGGAATTCCATAATTTTCATCATGGAGTTCAAATAGGTGGTAATATCAACAACTTCGTGAAGACGACATTACTCAAGGAAATGTGGCATCCTTAGTACATCTATAGGGGCTGAAGATTCAAACAATGACAGGTTTGAAGTCTTTGGAGAAGCACTGGCAGGTATTCATTAATGTGTGAGATTGTTTGGAATAACTGCAAAATCAACAGAATGGAGGTTGTCTACTCAAACTTGGTTGGTGAATAAAGTCTATGAGAGCATGGGACTCTTGTTCTGTAAAGGGAGGAAGTTCTTTCAAGTGGCATAAGAAGGAGCTCAATTCAACAGCTTGATGTCATATCATAATGTGATGACATCTAGTTCAACGTCAAAATCTCAGTTGATGGAGTGGCACATCAACTCAAGATAGGGTGATCTACAGGAATAAACAATGATGCTTCAAAAAAAGATTGTTCTCATGGCAGTTTTTGGGAGTTGTAGGAAGGATAAGATGTTACATTATACATGGCTTAAGGAGTCTAAGTGCATATTCTTATTGAGCAAGTGGATACATGTAACTTGAAGATCAAGTTTCACTATGCACATTAGGATATCTTTGTGAGAGTCCTGACAAATGTGAATAAGATAATATGTGGCAACTGGCTTTTTATATGAGGTTTCATGAAGGAGATGATCAAACCATGGAAATTAGTTGATCTCAGAAATGGATTCGAAGAATCATGATAATCAACATGTGGCAACTGGTTAGTCTTGAGGATTGTCTTGGAACAAGTTACTCTTGGGCAGAAGGGTGATGAGTTGAAGACTTAAGGAGATTATTTCTTCTTGAAGGTGGATGAAAGTTTATTTCTCTCTTTCTAGAGCTCTTATTCAAGCTGGTGGTGCAGTGTTGATTGGAATTTTTCAGTTCTTTGGATTACTATGCTATAGTAAGTCTAGTTTGTGGAGCATATCAAGAATTTTATCTTGGTGTGTGGAAAATGTTCTAACTTGGTATTTGGACATTATATGGGTTGGATATACTTGGTGAAGGATGAGTATGCTCTGGTTCTAAGCATATTACCTATATTATTGCCTAAGGAGCGTCTACATAGTCATATGGGAGAATGATGAAGTAAAAGTTCTGCCTTGGAAGGAGAATGTATGGAAGACTGAAGTAGATAAGGTATTGATTGCTTGGAAGTTTGCATGTGGATAATCAGTAACTTATCAGGAGTATTTTAGATTATCATATGGAAAAATGATAGGGAATGAATTCCTTTGAAGATTTGGGTGATTTTCTATTTTGCAAAATCTTGTGGAAGGTCTTTGTCTAGCAAGTTATGATTTTTCTAAAGCATGTGTCTAGTATCTGACACTGATTGGAGGAATATAAACTGACTTTTATGTTATTGCAAAAGTTTGTTACTGTGAGGATGGCGATCCTTATGTGCATCACAGATAGCATGATGGTTTTCATGTGTGAGTGACTACTATCTCTTGTCAGAAAGGATAATGGTTCCAAAATGAAGGAGCTTCAGTAGGTGATTGGACATAGAGTGAGCTCTTTAATACATTAAAGATGCATCTTATGTTTTCCATTCATTTCAATGCAGGTGCTTAGGGGGATCCATTTTTTCTTAGATAGGGGGAATTACCTCTTGATCTAAGGACCTACTGCAGGGGTGCAATCTACACAAAGCTTGTGGTGAGTGTCAAGCAGATTTTTCCATCCATGAGGGATAAAGATGTTAAGTGTAATATCTTGACATTGTATTGTTACAAGTTGGGGGAGACTTGACAATACATAATATATAATTCTTGATGGATGCTTAGAGAATCATTGAAGAATATGGGAGAATTTTTTTTCTGCAGGTTAAAGTCATTGATTGGAGGATTGGTGTATGGTTATTAAGATGATATGATAAGCCTTGTATTATCTAAAGAGGAGTACATGTAAAGTGAAGACAATGCCTTACATGATGTCAGGACATTTTTGTAGAACATGTTTGCATGTAACTGAAATTCCTTGGATGGTTCTTTAAAAGAAGAAACAACAAACAATCTTGGTCGATGCGCATGTGGTGGAGTAATTTCCTTGATTAACGACCAATTGAATTAGACCGGCGTTACTTTCTAAGGAAATTCTTGGCTATAAATAAGACTAGTGTGACACTTCTTGGTCTCACAATTCTTTCTCTTCAAGTGAGTGGTCGATGGAATTCTTTAAATACTAGGTAAGTTGTATCTCATTTTGGAGTTGTATGGGTCACTTTTGTCAAGTTTTGGCTAAAAAGGGGGAGAATAATGGTGTTCTGGGTGTTGGGTTCATTCGAGCAGTGGCTGCAAGAATGTTAGAGAAAGATGTTCTATCATCTCAACTTACTAATTTCTATTTGTTTGTGCCTTGTGATCTGAGTTGAAAAAATAGGTTGTGGCTTGTGATCTGAGTTATATAATACATGTACTCAGTGCCACGACTATTTAAGCTCTTTCTGTGATAGGTTCTAGAGACCAGCAGAAGACATAGTAATCACAAATGGTGATGAAGGATGTGAGAAATGTAGAAGCACGCCTTCAACCTCGAAGATTTTGATGAAGACAACACGGCGCATATCTTTCAGACCTGCAAAAAGTCAAGAGCTCCAACTGATCAAGCTTCAAGTAACCGGCTTTGATTTCAAGCTTCGTTTGCATCATCGTTCAACTTCATGCTTGGATGCTTTTGGTTAGGTATATCAATCTCTCTTTTAAATTGATGTACAAGTGTTCACGCATTCAATCATATACTAGCATATTGCATAAAATAAGTTGACATATTTTTCAAACCGTTTAACACTCTTTTAAAACCTTCTGTTTCTGGTTTTAACAGTGTTAACCGGTTAACCATTTGGTTAACCGGTTAACGGGTTCAAATTTTCAGAAAACTTGTTAACATTCATAGGCGTTAATCGGTTAACCATTTGGTTAACCGGTTAACACTGTAATATTTTGAAACATATTTTCCTTTGAAATTCAAATTGCACCTTTTGATTATATCTCTTCAAAAATTATTTTGATTCATAATTTTCATACCTTTTCAAAAGGGTATCTTGTATAATATAAAATCTGAATTTTTCAAATTCAAAAAAAACACATCCTACAATTTTTATAAAAAATCACTTGAATCAAATTCATCAATTTTTTCAAATATTTTCATTCTTTTCAAAAGTGTTCATAAGATATTCATCTTTCATACTTCATGTTTGAACACTTGTATTGATATTTGAAAAGTGAATTGTGTACATAGGAGAAGATCATTATTTGATATTAAGTCTTTGTATTACTCACTCAAAATTAAAAATATAGAAAGGTATTTCTATTGTGTGACTTGTGCTCCAAGGTTTGTTTGGACATAAGGGTAAGTGTGGCAAGAGGATTGTTCTTGCACACTTGTATGATAGTTTGTTAGAAAGTAGGCCTCACCATTGAAGGTGTGATAGGTTGTACTTTTTCTAAAAACTAGTGGAAATCTCTTTCAAGTTGAAAGGGGACTGGATGTACCTTCGGACTGTGAAGGGAACCAGGATAATTCTCTGTGTCACTTTTATTTTCTGCCTTACTGCTTTCCTTCCATACAAACTTAAAAGAAAAATTCTATCCATCAAAGAAAAAGAATCGAGAAAAATTATATACACCTAATTCACCCCCCTCCCCCTCTTAGGCGCATTCTGATCCTACAATTGGCATCAGAGCAGGTTTAGGTAACCTGTTCCTACAAGATCCTATGGCTTCCGCAAACTCGAATCCCGTTTTCAAAGATGGTGGAAATAGAAAAAAGCCTCCGCTCTTCTCCGGTGAATACTTCGATTTCTGGAAAATCAGAATGAGGGCACATCTTGAAGCCCAAGGAGAAAGCATATGGGAGGCAATCGAAGAAGGTCCGCATAATCCCGTCAATGTAATCAACGGTGTTGGAACGGCGAAGTTGAAGAATATGTATGATGAAGATGATAAAAGAAAGATCCTAAATGAGAAGAAAGCAATCAACATACTTCAAAGTGCTCTTAGTATGGATGAATTTTTCCGTGTATCCCAATGCAAATCGGAAAAGGAGATTTGGGATACTTTGGTAGAAACACATGAAGGAACAACAGAAGTTAAAAGATCAAGGCTTAACACGTTAAGTCAAGAATACGAAATGTTCCGCATGCAGCCCGGAGAATCTATTGTGGCTTTAAAAAAAATATTTGTTCATCTAACCAACCATTTGATTGCACTCGGAAAGACCTTCACCAACGATGATCTTAATTTGAAAGTTCTAAGGTCTTTGACAAGGGAATGGCAACCGAAAGTGACCGCAATCTCGGAGAAGAAGAGTCTCTCAACAATGACATCCGCATCTCTATTCGGCAAACTTCAAGAGCACGAGTTGGAACTTGGAAGGCTCGAAAAGCATGAAAGTCAAGAGAAAAAGTCCAAAGGAATTTCCTTGAAGATTGACACGAAGGATGACAAAGATGACGAGATCTCCGAAGATGAGAACTTCATGCTTCTTGTTAAGAAGCTTGGTAAGTTTTTTAACAAAAATAATAATTCCTCTTTTCCTAAAAAGAATAAACATTTCAGGAAGAAGGATGCATCCACATCGAACCAAGAAGTTACATGCTATGAATGTGGAAAGCAAGGTCACATAAAACTGGACTGTCCAAGACTTGCGAAGAAAGGAGGATTCAAAGGCAAGAAGGACTTCAAGAATAAAAAGGCTTATGTCGCGTGGGATGACAATGAAGTTAGTTCCTCATCGGAATCGGAAAGCGACGAATGTGCAAATATGGCGTTAATGGCGTCACATCACTCCGATGAAGAAAATGACGAGGTTAGTAGTAATTTTTCAATTTATGAAAATGATGCACAAGAAGTCATAGATGAACTTCTTAAGGAATGTAAGACTTTGTACAAAAATATCTCATCCCAAAAGAAGAAAATATTATCTTTAGAAGAACAAAATGCATCTTTTGAAAAATACATTGAAAAATGAAAAACAAAAGATAATGGATGAAGAACAAAGTCTTACATGTAAAAATTGTGAGTCGTTGTCCTTTCAAATTGTTCAACTCAAAAGAGTTTTAGAAAGATATGAAAAAGGTCAAATTGGCTTGGAGGAAATTCTTAGGCACCAAAGATATCCAAATGATAAAAGTGGCCTAGGATATTCTAAGTTTTCCAAACCAAGCACAAGTGAAACCGTTTTCGTAAAAGCTAGTGAACAAATTGTTAAGGAAAAGACTAACAATGCTAAACCTATGCATCAAAGTCATAAAAAGAAAAGAAGTCTTAAGAAACAAAAATATGTTCCTAAATTCAAAAGTAAATTTCAACCTATGTGTTTTTATTATGGAATAAAAGGCCATACACCTAATGCTTGCTATGTGCGCAACATTGGTGTTGCTAAAGGGCATTATGTGTGGGTTGAAAAGGATACTAACTATCAAGGACCCAAAGCAATTTGGGTACCTAACAAAACCTGATTTTGTTTTGTAGGTATGCTTGAAAACAACTTCTACGCAATGGTATCTCTATGGCGGTTGTTCAAAGCATATGACGGGCGATATCAACAAATTTTCAAGTCTAACACTTAAGGCCAAAGGATACGTTACTTACGGTGATGATAATAAAGGAAGAATTCTTGGAGTTGGAACCATTGGTGCATCTCCTCATACAATCATTGAAGACGTCCTTTACGTGGAAGGCCTTAAACACAACCTTCTTAGCATAAGTCAATTGTGTGACAAAGGGTTCCGAATCAACTTCACGAAGGAGGAATGTTTGATAGAACACGAAGTCACTCATGAACTCTTGCTAAAAGGTAAACGATTTAATAACATTTTCATGATTTCTTTTGATGACTCTCTCTTGAAGGTAAAGTGCTTAATGGCAAACAACAACGATGCATGGCTTTGGCATAAGAGGATTGCTCACATTCACATAGAGCATTTGAATATATTATTAAAGCATGATCTAGTTGTTGGTATTCCAAAGATGAAGTTTATCAAGGATAAGCTTTGTGACGCATGTCAAAAAGGGAAGCAAACCAAAACATCCTTCAAGACCAAGAAAGTGATATCTACTACAAGACCACTCCAATTGTTACATATGGATCTTTTCGGTCCATCAAGAACAAAAAGCTTCGGAGGTAACGTTTTTGCACTAGTTATTGTTGATGATTTCTCTAGATATACTTGGACTTTGTTTTTAGTGCAGAAAAGTGATGCCTTTAAAGCATTCAAGAAGTATGCCAAGCAAATTCAAAATGAGAAGTCACTCTCAATTGTTTCCATAAGAAGCGACCATGGTGGTGAGTTTCAAAACTCATCATTTGAAGATTTTTGTGAAGAGCATGGAATCTCTCACAACTTCTCCGCACCAAGTACTCCTCAACAAAACGGTGTCGTAGAAAGGAAGAATAGGGCACTAGTGGAACTTGCAAGGACAATGCTTAGCGACTCGAATCTTCCTAAATATTTTTGGGCGGATGCGGTTAGCACGACTTGTTTTGTAAGTAACTGTGTCAATATTCGACCTATTCTCAAGAAGACCCCATATGAGTTGTTCAAGGGAAGGAAACCTAACATATCTTTCTTCCACATATTCGGATGCAAATGCTTCGTTCTCAACAACGGTAAGGACAACCTTGGTAAGTTTGATGAGAAATCCGATGAAGGTATTTTTCTTGGATATTCTCTATCTAGTAAAGCTTTTAGAATTTTCAATAAACGTACTCTTACCATTGAAGAATCCATACAGGTTTCGTTTGATGAGACTAACCCCTCGAAAGAGGATAATAGTATTGTGGACGATGATGATGATGTAGATCTATCACAACAACAAAGGGAGATATCAAAAGAACAAGCAATATCACAAGAAGATAAGTCACCAACCATTGAAGAACATCAAGATCTTCCAAAAGAATGGAGAACTCATAGAGATCACCCGATAGATAAAGTGATTGGTGATATTAGCCAAGGCGTTGCAACTAGACTCAATATCAAGGATGCTTGCCTCAACATGGCGTTCGTGTCTCAAATTGAACCAGCAAAAATCGATGAAGCCTTAGGCGACGACCAATGGATAATAGCTATGCAAGAAGAACTCAATCAATTCGAAAGGAACCAAGTTTGGACTCTTGTACCAAGACCGGACAACAAGCATATCATAGGCACAAGATGGGTGTTCAAGAACAAACATGACGAGAATGGAATCATAGTTCGTAACAAAGCAAGATTGGTCGCACAGGCTACAACCAAGAAGAAGGAATCGACTTTGATGAAACATTCGCTCCGGTAGCAAGGTTAGAAGCAATTAGATTATTACTTGCTTATGCTTGCTCTATGAATTTTCAGTTGTATCAGATGGATGTCAAAAGTGCTTTCCTAAACGGTTACATTAATGAAGAAGTCTACGTCAAACAACCTCCCGGTTTTGAAGACTTCAAAAACCCGTCTCATGTCTACAAGTTGAAGAAGGCTCTTTATGGCTTAAAGCAAGCACCAAGGGCTTGGTATGATCGCCTTAGCAACTTCTTATGTGAGAAAGGTTTTACTAAAGGAAAGGTTGACAAGACTTTGTTCATCAAGAATCTTAAGGGTAACACCTTACTTGTTCAAGTCTATGTTGACGACATCATATTCGGTTCAACAAAAAAAGATCTTTGAGAAGAATTCTCTCTTATGATGCAAGGCGAATTCGAGATGTCCATGATGGGAAAGATGAACTACTTCCTTGGTTTACAAATCAAGCAAACAAAGGATGGCATCTTCATCAACCAATCCAAGTATTGCAAGGAGTTATTGAAAAGATTTGATATGGACAATTGCAAAGAGATGTCTACTCCAATGGGATCCGGAACGTATGTTGATCAAGATCTTTCCGGCACTTCAATAGATATTACAAAATATCGAGGTATGATCGGTTCACTCTTATATTTGACGGCGAGCCGTCCTGACATTATGTTTAGTGTTTGTTTGTGTGCCAGCTTTCAAGCTAATCCGAAGGAATCGCATCTCACTGCCGTGAAGAGGATCATGAAGTATCTCAAACGAACAACGCACATCGGACTATGGTATCCTAAAGGTAGTACTTTTTTCTTTAATTGGTTATTATGACGCTGATTATGCAGGATGTAAGACCGATAGAAAGAGTACAAGTGGTACTTGTCACATTCTCGGGAATGCACTAGTGTCGTGGGCATGCAAGAAGCAAGCATGCGTTGCACTTAATACGGCCGAAGCGGAGTACATTGCAGCAGGAAGTTGTTGTGCTCAAATCTTGTGGCTTAAACAACAACTTCTCGATTTCGGTATAGATCTCGGTTGTATCCCTCTCTGGTGTGACAACACAAGTGCCATCAATATCACAAAGAACCCGGTCATGCATTCAAGAACAAAGCACATAGATATCCGACATCATTTCCTTCGAGATCATGTTTTAAACGGAGATGTAGATGTTACGTTCGTGAATACACACAATCAACTAGCCGACATATTCACAAAACCATTGGCTAAGGAACAATTCTTCAAGATTCGACGAGAACTTGGGATTCTCAATGTAGTTGACATCTAATATTAACCTAAAAATTGGTTGTTATATGTTTTTATTGCATTATGTGTGTTTATATGTGTTTTGCTCACTTTAAAGTCATAAAATGCTAGCACTCACATTTCACCGTTTTCGTTTTTTCTCACTTTCGTATACCCGAAATTAATCGGTTTCAAAATATTTTTTGATCGAAAGTTGCAGAATGACAAGTGCTAACACTTTATGGAATTTTTTTTTGAAAAATCCCTCCCATTTTTCCCGACCAAAGCTGCTGGATTTTTAAAAAATTTTGAATTTTTTTGTCTATTAACCGGTTAACGGATCGGTTAACCGGTTAACAGCTTCAAAACAGCAGTCCCTGCCTGCGTGACAGGTTCTGTTACTTTTATGATGCTATACTTTTCATGTTCATGCTTGCTTGTTGGTCCCTTCCTTTTTGCTGATGCCAAAGGGGGAGAAGACCTTGTTTCTCTAATGACTCTCTATGCAGATTTTTTTTTCTCGCTACTGCTGTTATCATTTAGGGGGAGTTGCTGTCCATAGGGGGAGAATTCGCTTAGAGAAACATTGATCAAAGCTCTCGCAGAATTTTCGGTTGTCATCATCAAAAAGGGGGAGAATGTAGAAGCACGCGTTCAACCTCAAAGATTTTGATGAAGACAACACGGCGCATATCTTTCAGACCTGCAAAAAGTCAAGAGCTCCAACTGATCAAGCTTCAAGTAACTGGCTTTGATTTCAAGCTTCGTTTGCATCATCGTTCAACTTCATGCTTGGATGCTTTTGGTTAGGTATATCAATCTCTCTTTTAAATTGATGTACAAGTGTTCACGCATTCAATCATATACTAGCATATTGCATAAAATAAGTTGACATATTTTTCAAACCGTTTAACACTCTTTTAAAACCTTATGTTTCTGGTTTTAACAGTGTTAACCGGTTAACCATTTGGTTAACCGGTTAACGGGTTCAAATTTTCAGAAAACCTGTTAACGTTCATAGGCGTTAACCGGTTAACCATTTGGTTAACCGGTTAACACTGTAATATTTTGAAAAATATTTTCCTTTGAAATTCAAATTGCACCTTTTGATTATATCTCTTCAAAAATTATTTTGATTCATAATTTTCATACCTTTTCAAAAGGGTATCTTGTATAATATAAAATCTGAATTTTTCAAATTAAAAAAAAAACACCTCCTACAATTTTTATAAAAAATCACTTGAATCAAATTCATCAATTTTTTCAAATATTTTCATTCTTTTCAAAAGTGTTCATAAGATATTCATCTTTCATACTTCATGTTTGAACACTTGTATTGATATTTGAAAAGTGAATTGTGTACATAGGAGAAGATCATTATTTGATATTAAGTCTTTGTATTACTCACTCAAAATTAAAAATATAGAAAGGTATTTCTATTGTGTGACTTGTGTTCCAAGGTTTGTTTGGACATAAGGGTAAGTGTGGAAAGAGGATTATTCTTGCACACTTGTATGATAGTTTGTTAGAAAGTAGGCCTCACCATTGAAGGTGTGATAGGTTGTACTTTTTCTAAAAACTAGTGGAAATCTCTTTCAAGTTGAAAGGGGACTGGATGAACCTTCGGACTGTGAAGGGAACCAAGATAATTCTCTGTGTCACTTTTATTTTCTGCCTTACTGCTTTCCTTTCATACAAACTTAAAAGAAAAATTCTATCCATCAAAGAAAAAGAATCGAGAAAAATTATATACACCTAATTCACCCCCCCTCTTAGGCGCATTCTGATCCTACAAGAAAGAGTCTCATATCAAAGGTAGTAAATGACTAGAGTTTAGCCTTATATAAAGATGTTAACTGAAGGTAGTGATTACGATAAATTTGTAAACCGTGAGTTTAACTTTAGGGTAATACTACAAAATAATGAAGTCTTCATCCTGGATTGATATCCCTAGATGTAGGCTTGTTAAGATCGAACTGGGTCAACATATTTTGTATACTCTACATTTTGCTATTTACAGTTTTCTGTATTGCGTTCTTGACTGAGATGTCCCAACATGATGTCTCAACATCTGTTGGTGATTGTGTTTCATCACTTCAAAATAGAAATTGTGTATTTCTCTTGTTTCCTAAAACGCAGTAATCATTGTCTTAACATTGAGATAGGACATTGGAGTATCTGCATAACCAAAATTTCACTTCTAAATCTTCCAAGATACTCATGGCCAACACAAACACTCATCCATATAACAATCAATTCTTAACAAATAAGGTAAATATTGTGGTAAACCAAAAATTCAAGGTAAATTATCATACAATATTTTTTCTTTCTGTGGAAAAACTGGGCATACCCTCGATTATTGTTATTTCATAAATGGCTTCCCCCTAGGCTTCAAGTTCAAAGAAAATATTGGCTCATCCAACAATGCTGATTAAAATCATGTGATCCACCTCACATCAAACTTGATATCACACTTGACATGTACAACAAGCTCATATCCCTACATAATAAAATTGAATCCCTAACTCAAGATGATTCTCACATCATCAATGCACCCTTTTCAGGTTTGACTATCCCTTAAATTCATGCCAGGTAGTATTTTAAACCATAACTGGTTAATTGATACATGAGCAACTGACCATATATATTGCTCCCTTAAACGTTTATACTCTATCACAAGATTTCACCTATTGCTATCAAATTACTCAATGGATCACATATTTCATCAACAATATCAAGAAATGTCAAATTGAATAACCATTTAACACTATATAATGTTCTTTATGTGCCCACATCAAACTACAATCTTATTTCTGCATGTCAATTATCATATCTCATAATAAATGTCATCTCATTTTTTAAAATCAATTTACTTGTATTATTTAGGAACAACCTTCCACTACTGCGAAAAACCCATTTAACAATGGTTTGGAATGGCATATAATGATGCGAGCGAGAGTGTTGTTATGTAGAGTGTTATCGTAAGTACGATACTTATAATCACGGTCCTGGGACCGTTGTTGTATTCTGGAAAGCACGTGTTATATTACAATGGTTATGTTTATCAACCGTTGTGATATATATAGAATATTACCATGGTTATGAGTTTCACCCGTCGTTGAATGTACCTTTAGTTTATTATAAACAAATATATATTGCTTGTTTAACCATAAACTATTAAAGAACTACAACCATTTAAATTGGTAAAGACCTATATAATATAAAAATTAAATTGTTTTTGAAAACCAACATAAATAGACCACTGCTTTTCGAATTGCATCAAACTCATTCAGCACATTTTATGTTTTTTAACACAAAAATGTATCGATGATCTGTTTGCTTCAATACATCTATATCTTTCATTATAGTACCTCATCATCGCTTCTTATCATGGAGATTGTTATGATGACTTATCGTGATAAGTGACGAGGATGAGGTAAGGTAGAAATGTAGATATAAATGAATTGAAGCAAACAAACTATTCAATCATATATTATGAGTTAAAGGAGCATAAAATATGCTAAAATGAGATTGAAGCAATTCAGAAAACATTGATCGGTTTAGGTTGGTTTTCAAATACATCTTAATTTTCAGATTATAGGGTTTTATGTCAAATTAAATGATTGCATTTTCAATAAAAGTATAGTGAAACAAACAATATACATAGTATATAATAAACTAAATTTCAAATACAATATCAAAAGGATAGTGAAACAAACAATATACATATATATGTACCTGAAGTCATATTATACACTTGTTACCACCACCATCATCATCATCATCATGTATCATCTTTACTATACAACTTTAGCTATTTCAAATAAAGGAAAATTAGTTAGTATTCAAACAAAACCCTGAGTGAGACTTTAACAAAACAAGATACATTGTTAGCATATGTAACAAAAAATATGTTCCATAGCCAAAGTATTGTCCATTGAAGATGAATCTGAAAAAATGAGAACAATGAACACAGTCAACACAACCAACATGAAGCAAATAAGATAATGGGAACTATCTAACAAGAAGATTGATGAAGAAGAAAAATACCTTATTTTCCATAGCATCATCACCATGTTCATCTAGTTTTAGACTCTATAAGAAAAAATAAAAGGAGGAAGAAGCTTAAATCAAAATGTTCTTTAGACTTCTTATATTATTTTCGTATATTCTAAAACCATATGAAGTATATGTTGCCAAAAATGTAGAGAAAAAATGGGCGTTAGGGTTTCGCTGTGAAGGAATACGGGGATACTCACCATGTTCATTTAGTTTTAGACACTGCAAGAAGGAATACAGGGATGAATAATCCTAAATAAAAAGCTTCATATTTCTTGTATTCCTTTTTGCAGTATCCAAAAAAAAAAGATGAAGCCTTGCTGCAAAATAATGTAGAGAAAACATGGGTGCTAGGGTTTTGCTATGAAGGAAAATGTGCTACATGTAAATAAGGGAAACTTAATTCGCTTATATGGTAAATACTTCACAACGATTAACGAGTTTAACCGTCATTATAGGTATATATTTATTATAATTATATCACAATGATTATCCATATTAATAGCAGTGTTACCTCTTTAATTGTTACAAGGTTTGAATCCTTGCTACAACATCTTTTCCATTTTATATAATTATTTAATTACGGTTATAAAACGCAACTGTTGTAATACTACAACCTATGCTCTTCCCGAAAGAGGAAAAATACTTATCCCAAGTAGTCATTTGAAAATTATCGTTTGGGAATATCAAACATTACACGTTATTATCCTTGCAAGCATTAAAGTATCAGATTTTTCATCTTTATCTTCATCTATAAATACACAGTTTTACATTTCTTCATAATATCTGGTAATAATGAGTTCTACAAATGATCATAATGCCAACAGAAACATCACAGAGATCACTACTGAGCAATGTCAATAACCAAATGAGGAGGTCTAATAAGATGCCAACGTCAGGTCGGATGCATTAAGGGTGAGGAAGCCAAAGAAGAAGAAGAAGAAGAAGAAGAAGACAAAAAAGCCAAACAAAAAGAAAAAGAAGGAAAAGAGGATATATTATTATAACTCTGATGAAGGGAGTGAAGACATTCCCCTAAACTATGAAGATGCCTTTATAGCTATAGGTTATGATCCTTGAAAAATATATGTACCCCCCTTTTTAATTTTTTTATGAGCTTATCTATATTATATATACTTTTGTCTTTCATTTTTCTAATTTGATCAAATTCTTCTCACTAACATAAAAATACTAAAAAAATGAAATAAAATACATGTTTAAAATGGAAAGTAAATTTAAAAAAATGTAGCTGTTGGGAATCAAATCTATTTACACATCAGTTTGATACTACGGATTCGAAAATATATGTTTAAAATGGAAAAAATATGTAGTTGTTGGGAATATAAGTTAGATACATATCACAACAGTGGATATACCACAATTTTCATGATATATTACTTTTGTAATTAAATTTCATAATGAAGCTCCGGAATTTAATTTAGAATTAAAAATTTAAAAATAAAAATAAAACATGTCACAACGGTTGAAATAAACAACCATTGTTATATACAAATAGTAAATAAAAAAAATAGAATAGCGTCTTAGTTTAGAGATTTCACAACGGTGTAGGCATGATCTGTGGTGACCATGGTGTCGTTGTTAACGCGTTTTGTAGTAGTGTTCATTGAACATAATTGGACTTGATAATGTTCTCGATAACTTATACATTTTATGTCAAGAATCTTACTTAGATTTTTCCTATAATGTTGATGTAAATACGACTACTTGTTGTTCCGATGCATAAAGTAAGTTTAGTCTTTGGCATTATAGACTTAGACATCCATCTCACAATGTATTAAAAATAATTCAACAAAGATTTTCTATTGTGTGTAATCTTGTTAAATCCATTTGTGATTTTTTCCATTATGCCAAGCAAACCAAACTTTCTATTGTGTGTAATCTTGTTAAATCCATTTGGGGTCCTTTCACACCCTCATTTGTCCATAGTCACTCTTATTTTCTAACAACTGTAGATGAATTCAAAAGGTATACTTGGGACTACCTCGTTAAAATCAATTCTGAGACAAGACCCTTGATCATGTAGTTAATTAAATTAGCTCAAACTCAATTTAAAAAGGCCAACAAGAAGATCATATCATATCCGATAATGGAAAATAATTTCTCATGCATAACTTTTTCAAGGATAAAGGCATCATTCCTCCAAATATATTTATAGAAACTTCACAACAAAATGTTGTTGCAGAGAGAAAACATAGTCATTTTCTCAATGTTGCTCAAGGCCTCATGTTTCAATCCAATCTACCAAAGCTTTTTTGGAATTTTACTATTAGTCATGCAGTCTATTTAATGAATGCATTGCCCTCTCCCATTACCACCTTTTAATCTCCTCATGAGCTTTTTCATCACATTCCACATGACTGCACAACTCTTAAGGTCTTTGGTTGTCTAGCCTTTGCATCCAGTCTTGTCCAAGGGCGCCAGAAATTTGATCCTCGTGCCACCAAATGTGTCTTCCTTGGATTCAGACAAGGTATCAAAGGTTACATTATTATGAATCACACCATAAGAAATATTTCCATTTCTAGGTATGTTTATTTTTATGAAAACTCTTTTCCTTTCATCACATCATTTATTACAACCAATCGACAAAACACAAGAATCTTCGATTACGTCTTACCTTTCCTTGACCCACCTATCAATTAACACTCTTCTCCCACCACTATTGACCTCAACAACTGTTTACCACAATTACAAATTGTTCCTAAATCCTCACAAATTGATCCATTAAACTCCACATCCACCACTTCTCAAATTTTACCACCTGACACAACTAACCCTCCACCTAACACAACTAACCCCCCACTTATGATTTCATGAATTTCTAATAGAATAATCCACAAATCTAAGAGACTTGAATACTTTGTATGTAACAACCTCACTTCCTCCCAACAAATATACACACATGTTGAGATAGTATTAGTGTGGGTTTTAGTTATTGTTTCTTCATGGATTGTTGTGATATTACCGTCGTTCTAAATTTTAAAAGTGTTTAAACTTAGGTTTTCAAAAGTGTTTGTTTGTTTCGTAACAGTTTGCATAAAAAGTTAATTTTAATGGTAAAATAGATTGGATTTGAATGATTTATAAAAACATGCCAAAATTAGGGGTTGATAATCCTTTTCGTACATATTTACTCGATAAAGCGTGTGAACTTATTTAAAAATAAATACAATCATATATACTCTCAACCAGTTTTTCTCTAACACAAGTTTTGAGATTTACGACATTGATCCTTAGATGATCTCTCACTCTAAATATCAACATGGTAACATTAAAGTGTGATATTTATGAACATCAACTCACATAACTATCTCTAGCCTGTGTTTATTGATGGATTAAAACCTAGATAATGCCTTAGAACATATTTATCAATCATGAACCAAAACAAAGTATAAACCATACAAAACAAATTTTTTCACCATATATTTATCATCAACATGTTCACAAGCTTAAATCAATATCAATGCATACAAAAGAGAGGATTATCTACCTCTAATCTTGACACAAAAGTTGCTTAGCTATCCATTGACATGGTAGCTTGCTTGACAAGTAAGAAACAAAGATTTTGTTGCATCAATCTTCAATGGATCAAGGATTGAAGCATAAAAGCTATGGAAACTAAGAAAAATAATAAAATATGAAGTTTTATTCTTCACTAAATGTTTCTAGGTCACAAAGATTAAATAAAACAAAAGATATCTACAAAATATCTTCAAAACAACCTATATAGTGCTTTCTTCCCAAGCTATTTTGTTGGACGGAACCATAATTTCGTCGGGCAAAGCCCATTAACTAGGCCATGTGACAGCTACAGTGTCAGCGTGTCCCTCTGAATATATCTTCAAGCATCGGGCGAAACATCCTTTCGTTAGATGAAACTTCCTTACGTTGGGCGAACCAAGCGGTAAGAAAAATCTTAAGCTATTGGAATTGGAGATTGGAAATACCATTTTCCTCCGCCGTTGCTTCGCCAGGTGAAACATCCTTTCTGCTCCGCTTTACCACCAGGCGAAGTATCCTAGGTTTGCATACACGCGAATTATTCGATTCTTCGTGTTTTCTTCGGATTCGAGATGCAACCTTTTGTCATAAATTACTGCAAAAATGCACAAACACATCAAAAAACCTAATATTCACATCAATGCAAGAATTGCTTAAATAATAAGTCATTTTCTGATTAAAGTAATAAAAAGAGCTTAAAGGAATCAAAATCAAATATAAAAATAAGCTTTTCTAGACACCCAACAAATTCTCCCAAACTTTCATCTTTTCAAAAAATTACAAGAAAAGCTTTCACACACCAAACCGGCTGATAGCACAAATGGTTTAAGCTCGACAATTTGCACGCACAAGCCATTACTAAGCACTTCAGAGAATCCAAATATGAATATTGAATTAGCCTTAATTGAAAAACTACATAACGCATTATTGAATACCTTCATGCTCAAGTTGAATTACCCAAACACTCACACGCATTATGCACAATTTAGCTACACGGGACAAAACACACTCACAAGCAATTATGCCACATCTTAAACAATTTATGCATTCATCACGACAAGTCATAACAAACAATGGAAGAAAATATCACTAAAGGATTTTTATGGTTGTAACTTGGTCGAGGCTAAAATCAAAGGACATAAGTACACGACCATTGAACAAAAACGGGTATAAAATATGAAGAACATTTTTTTCTTTTCAAAACAACCATTCTTGTTCACTTTTGATTCTTATTTTCACAATGCATTCTCTTATTTCCTTGATTCTTTTTCTTTTGATTTTCCTTTTCTTTTTCTTTTTCTTTTTCTTTTTCTTTTTCATTCTCTTTGTTTTCGATTTCTTTTATTAGAATGCAATGTCTCACCTATTCCTTTTTCTCTTTTCAAAATGAACAACTCTCCCCAACTTCAACAATACCATAAGCTTAGCTTAGAATTGCTCTTCAAAACAGTCTAAAATTAAAGTTGTAGGCTCAAAAGAGGTTTCAAGTATGTGCACTCACAAGGTAAAATGAAGTGTTTTTGGAATGGTGGTCATACTCAAAGTACTCAAACAAATTCTTGATCATTTCTAAATTTCCACAATTCAGAATAACAAGTAATATTAAACATAAACCGTCCAAGTTAAACAATGACTACTCGAATCCCTATAAATTTGTGGACAACAAAGGCTACTCACATTTATGGATAAGTCCTAATTGATTCAAAATGAACATGATTTTACAAAATTATGCGTTGACAGAAATTTTCAAAAAGTACACAATTCACATTCCCATTAAGATGCTACAACATACATTCACAACTTGATTGTATGTCTTGCCAAGATTTTTATCATCATCACATGCTAAAGGCATTAAGGCTTAAAAGTAAAATTTTGTGCCAACATTTTAATTTCCACACATCAATAGCAAACCAAAAAGAAAACTAACTATGTACATCCAACATAAAACATACTAAAAACATAATTTAAATAAATTACTATTGCCAAAACTTGGTGTTTTCACACCCAAAAGTACCTTGTCATTTTAGAATACATCCAAAATAACCAAAATACGCCGAAGCGTCAAAATATCGAGAACTACTATGTCTTAATACTCAAAGCATAATTAAAACTAAAATTAAAAAGCAAAATAAAATCCTTCACTTTGACGAAAACAACCACTATTCATCAAACATCATATCAATATCAACATCTCATCCAGCATCAGCATCACTAGTATCATCGGGTCTAGCTCCAGGTGAAGTAGCTGCTGCCCCCATAGAAAAAGGACGCTTGCCCACAGGCCAGTTAGCATGCGCATCATACTCAACTCGGGTCGAAAACGACTTGATCTACTCTTCCTCATACTGTTGTCGGACACACTGAAAATTAAACTTGAAAGCTCTCTAATTTTCCTCTGCCATATCCTAGAAATATCTAAATGCGACCCTCGTCCTAGGGTCCCAAGTAAAAATTCTAAACTCCCATTCGACTCACTTGTTTGAGCCCCGAAACTTTCACCAACAGGAACCTGTAAGAATTTTTTTTCCTTGCATTCCATATCTATGTTTTGATGATAACAATGGAGTATTTATGAAAGAACCATTTTATGTTCTGATGTTTGTTGAAGAACAGATCATGAATATTTTATATATTAAGATCAAACAAACATTATGAATAGTTACACAAATGCTACTATGCTAAGTTACTATGTGTAACAATAGTCGCAAATATCTTGAAGAAGCTAGCGTGCTTCTGAATCTGAACACAATCAGAAAGTTCCAAGGATGCAGATATTGTGTTAACAATGTTCTTGTGGATGCTGTTTTGAACGAGGTTCTGATCAGATAGCGAAGCGAAGCTTCTGAAATAAATCTTTTGAAGAACTAAGTTCTGAAGACTCTAATGACTTGAAGTTCTGAAGACTTAACATCTGAAGGCCAAGTGCCTGAAAGATTATGAAGACTTACGAGTTCTGAAGATTAAGATTATGAAAAACTAAGTTCTGAAGATTCTGAAGACAATGTTCTATGTGAACAAAGTTCTGAAGACTCTAAGACTTAAAGTTCTGAAGAATGGTCTGAAGAACCAAGTGCTAAAGACTCTGAAGACAATGTTTTATAAGAACAAAGTTTTGAAGAATCTAAGACTTGAAGTTCTTAAGACCATGGGTTCCAAGCCTATTGTTAAAGTCCTGAAGAACGTAGTTCTATGTGAACAAGTTCTGAAGACTAAAGACTTAGGTTCTTTGAATACTCAAGTATCATTGTCTCTAACTCATGCTTCATTCATTGATTTATAATCAGAAGCCTCTGAAGTTTAGATAACAATATTACTGTTGGAAAGGATAGTACACAGTACGATAATACTTTATCCCACTACCTTTCCAGTATCTTTAAATTGTGGTAAAGGACAATACATGGTTGTACTATTTGATTCCTTGTGTAACGAATTCCTTAGTACCTGAATTGGGTTGTAACAACTCTTTTCTTGTTTGTCTATAAAAGGAAAACATAACATGCTTTGTGATGTTGTTGGCTCCTAATGGAAGCACAACCAATGTGTTGGATCCTAAAGGAAACATAACCACATGCGTTGATGTTGTTGATTCCATTTTTGTTCAAATGAACAACCACACTCTAGAGTGTTGTTGATTTTGAATAGGAACTCAACCTGGTTGTTGATCCTGAAACTGAAATGCTTATATGTGAAGTAGTTTATGGATACAACCATTGAATTAAGTGTTGATACCTCATTTGTTTCACATTCATGATCATATAAACAATACAACAATATGATAGTTTGAGTTCGTGTTGCTACATCAAGGTCAACATCTACAACAACAATGATCAGACATTGATGAACTGAAGCTGAAGAAGAAGAAATCAACAAGTCGTCAATCAACACCAACTACATGATCTTGGAGCTCATTTAAGATTAGAAGCAAGGAGTTACTACTCATAGCTTGCTCATCAATGAAGATGAAGAATTCTGAAGATACAATTTAAATTGAAATATTATGAACATCTTAGAATCATGTAGTTTGCAAAGAGCTATTTGATCATCTTGTTGTAACTCTGAAGAGTTACTTTGTACTTAAATAGAGGAGTATATGCTTGCAAAGAAGCACCTCAGTTAGCTCTGGTTTGGCAATTCAACCTAATGAATTATTTCTCCTTAAGTGGACGTTATATTCTGATGGGATCCCTGAACGGTCCAGCTATGAGTTGAGACTCCTCAAGTAGACGTTATATCCTGATGGGATCCCTAAACGATCTAGCTGTAAGTTAACATGAAATCCCGGTAGAGGTTCTGCTTGGTCAATGAACATTATATTCGATAGAATCCCTGAACGGTTCATTGAAGTCATAGAGAATCTGTGCAGTTAGTCACGACAGGTCGCTACAGAGTTTCTTCCTCAAGTAAATGTTATATCTTGCGGGATCCCTGAACGGTCTAGCTTGAGTAGAGATGGTTAGTCATAGTACTGATGTGCGATTGTAATCATGGATCTTGGTTATAGTGGATTAAGCCCTTGTTTAAGGCAAAATCACCTTAGCGGGTGGACTGGACTAGCTTGAGAAGTTCTCAAGTGAACCAAGATATATTGTGTGTTCTTTACTCTTGTTTTATGATTTACTTTCTTTATGCTTTTATAGCGCATATATAGCATAACTTAACACAACCCATCAAAGTGCGAAAAATAGCCAAGAGTGAAAACCTCAATTCAATCCCCCTCTTTCTTGTGTTTTTCTCACTCCTTCAGAACCTTTGTTTTTCTTCTTGTCTTTCTTTGGCTTGCAAAACCTATCAAGATAACCATCATCAATCACCCATTTCAATTTCTCATTTGGCACATTTGGAGCAAGAACAAAATTTTGATTACAAAAAGCTTGGACAATGCACATAAATATGATAGGCTTATTATTGTACACACCCGGCCTCTTGGTACTCTCTACAAAAACTTTCATTTCATTTGCGATCACTTGAGATATGTCCACCTCTTTGTTCTCTATAATACAGTACATTAATAACCTGGTGTCAAGAGGCACAAATGACTTATGGAGCCTTGGCCTCACATTATAACAAATCAAAAGCAGTATCTCCATTTTGTTGAAATAGTATCATTGTGGGTTTTAGTTATTGTTTTTGCAGGAATTGTTGTGATATTACTGTCGTTCTATAGTCTAAAAGTTCTTAAACTTAGGGTTTCAAAAGTGTTTGTTTGATTCGTAACAGTTTGCATACAAAGTTAATTTCAATGGTAAAATAGATCATATTTGAACAATTTGTAAAAACATGCCAATATTAGGTTTCGATAATCCTTTATGTACATATTTACTCGATAAAGCATGTAAACTTGTTTAACAATAAATACAATCATATATCATATCAACAAGTTTATCTCTAGCACAAATTGTGAGATTTATGACATTGATCCTTAGACGATCTCTCACTCTAACTATCAATATGGTAACATTAAAGTGTGATATTTATGAACATCAACTCACATAACTATCTCTAGCCTATGTTAACTGATGGATTAAAACCTAGATAATGTCTTAGAACATATTTATCAATCATGAACCAAAACAAAGTATAAACCATACAAAACAAAGTTTTTCACCATATATTTATCATCAACAAGTTCACAAGCTTAAATCAAGATCAATACATACAAAAGAGAGGATTATATACCTCTGATCTTGACACAAAAGTTGCTTAGCTACCCATTGACATGGTAGCTTGCTTGACAAGTAAGAAATAAAGATTTTGTTGTATCAATATTCAATGGATCAATGATTGAAGCATAAAATTATTTGGAAACTAATAAAAATAATAAAAGAAGAAGTTTTCTTCTTCACACAATGTTTCTAAGTCACAAAGATGAAAGAAAATAAAAGGTATCTACACAATAACTTCAAAACAACCTATATAATGCTTTATGCCAAGGAAATTTCTCTAGGAGGAACCATAATTTCGTCGGGCAAAGCCTATTAACTAGGCCATGTGACATCTGCAATGTCAGCGCGTCCCTCTGAAAATATCTTCAAGCGTCGACCGAAGCATCCTTTTGCCAGGAAAAACCTCTTTGCGTCGAGTTTACCAAGCGGCGAGCAAAATCTTGAACTACTGCAATTGGAGATTGGAAATACCATTTTACTCTGATGTTGCTTTGCCGGGCGAAGCAACCTTCCTGCGCCGCTCTACCATTAGGAGAAGCATCCAAGGTTTGCAGAAACACGAATTCTTTGATTTTTCGTGTTTTCTTTCAATTCGAGCTGCAACCTTTTGTCATAAATTACTGCAAAAATGAGCAAACACACCAAACTACCTAATATTCACATCAAGGCAAAAATTTCTTAGATAATAAGTCATTTTCTGATTAAAGCAATAAAAAGATCTTAAAGGCGTCAAAATCAATTATAAAATTAAACTTTTCTAGACATCTAACAACACATACACACACACACATTAGAGTGAACGAGCTCAAGATTTTCTTTTGAACTCATGGGCAAGTAATGTTTGAATGCTTTCCTAGCCTTCTTTGCTTTATAACATTCCTCACATACCTGACTTGGTTCCTTCACCTGAGGTAATCCATACACCATCATCTTCTGGCTGAGAATACGTAAACTTCTGATGTTTAGATGTCCATACATGTGATGCCATAGCCAATTTTCATCTTCTTTTATAGTCGAAGCAAGTCCATTATGATAAATCGTGTTGATCTCTACTTTGAAGGTCTTGTTGTCTGCCAATGGTGCCTTCAATGCCAACCTCTCTTTGCCATCATACACCTTCATATGATATTTTTCAAACTTCTTGTTATACCCTTTGGTAAGTAATTGACATATGCTTATCAAGTTACTTGTCATCAAAGGTACATACAACACATCAATGATGATGTCCCTTCGACCAACATTTCTCACCACATATATGTTCCTTTTTCCTCTTGATGTGATGTGCCTGCCATCTAAAAACTTGATCACTTTCTTAATTGATTCATCTAACTTGGTGAACTAATTTTTATTACTAGTCATGTGGTTACTGCATCCTGAATCCAGGTACCACCTATTGGTTTGCTTAGTATTCGATTGAGTGTTGGCCATGAGTAACACATCATCAGAATCAATATCTTCAGCATGTATAGACTGCACTTCATTGTCTTCTACTAGTGCTTCCTTTTTTCTTTGACAGTCTCGAGCATAATGGCCAAATCTTTGACAGTTGTAACATTGCACCCCCTTCATGTCAACTTTCTTTCCATAATACTTGTTTCCCATGTCTTTCTTGATAAATACATTTCTCAACATCTTTAACATCACCTTTTCAGTATTTCATCTCCGCCGTACAAGTTCTTTAACTTATCCTACACTCCTTTTGTTGTTTCTTCTTCAATAATATTTTCAAACACATTAGGATTCACACATTGATGGATCAAGAACATAACTTTTCCATCTTTCTTCCTTTGATCCTTGTATACAGCTTTCTAAACATCATTTGTATTCGCTTCTAATGACATTACTCCATATTCACGATTTTAGACACATCTTGAAATCTAAAGATGTCCTTCATCTGCGCAACCACAGTTCATAGTTATCACCTTTGAAAACCGATAGATTTGTTAGAATTTGCATTTAAGTTGTGTGTAGTACCCTAATTTTGCCCCTAATATTTCCCATATTTTCATTTGCATCATTGCACACAAACAAGATCACACACTAGTTTGTCTATCCTTTTCGGTTGCAGGTTTATACCTCCCAGGGGATCACCATTGTTTTTATGTGTTTTTATTTGTTTATGTTTACTAACCATTAATTGAAATCCAAAAATATTTTTTTTTCTTTTATAAACATTTTCAGGGGAAGAACAAGTCAAAAATACCAAAAATAGCAGTTCCTCGGCCCGAATGAATTTCATCTGAACAAAGTCAAAGTTGACCCGCAAATAATTCAAATTCATCTGATCAAGGATTTCCTGAGTTTTAATTGATTTATTCAAGGAATTCCAAGGTTCATGTGTTTATTTTCATACCTTCTTCGAAGAACAAAAGAATTGAGCCGAAATAACCGAGCAATCAAAAAAGAACAAAAAATTCAAATTTTGACTTGGTTAACCAGTTAACCAATGTGTTAATCGATTAACCAGGGAGAAATTTGAATATTTTATTCAAATTCAGCACATCCTAGCCTTTGATCTCACTTAGAATATTCTAGATCCATTCCCTTTTATTCCTCTACATCACTTTGATCATTTCCCACCATAAACTTTCACTAATCACCACTCTTTTATGAAATTCCCTCCAAATTTGATTTCCAAGCCTAATTTTGATTTTCCAAAGCAAGCTCCATTCCACCAAATTTTCATACCTAAACTCTTTAAATAAATGCATTTTCTCATTCATTTCTCAAGGTTTTGATAGCCAAATTCACCTTGCAAAAATTTCTTAGAAGCTTTTGATAGCCAAAAAATCTATTGCAAAATACATTCCCAAACCACAAAAATCACCTAAAGCTCATTTTCTTCTTTTGAAAGTTATCAAGAATTTGAATTGAATTATTGAATAACTTTGAGCTAAACCTTCATCCTTTTCATTTTTCTTCATCAATTTCAGTAGATCAAGCTTTCTAGTGGGGTAATTTGAAGTTTGTTCTTGGTAATTCATCTTTCTCCATTGTTACACCTTCATCATCATCTTTTAAGATGTAGATCTTTGGTACTATTTGTTGTTGATCCTTTGGATCATAAATTATTATTTGATTGCATGAATCTCACTATTTTTTCACTTTAAAATTCGTGCCAATTCAGTTCATGATCATAAGGTGTTTGAAAATTGTTTTAAAAGAAGATCATGCTAAATTTTGGACAATTTTCTGCATCTGGGTGCAGTGTTAACCGATTAACCATTGGCAGTACAAATTGGTTAACCAGTTAACCAATGTATTTTTGCACAGGAATTTGAAATTTTCACGTGTTAACCGATTAACCATTTGGTTAACCAATTAACACTATTCCAGTAGCACTTTTTCACTTGTTTTTGACTTGTTTTTGGTTCCTTTTGCTTCTTCTTCTCCCTTATTCTTATTCTTACCTTGGGAGATATTTTTGGTACTAATTTCTCTTTAAATTCAATGGACTTTGGGTGTAGATTAGAGTGGTTAATATTCATTAGTTCAAATCTACCTTTAAGTGAATTATTTAATTCACTTTAGGCACTTTGCATTAGTGATATATTTTCATACATGAATCCACCAAAATGAGTAATTGAACTTAAAGATGGAAGAATTCCATGAGTGTAACTCAATTTGGTGTTCATCTTTATTTTTGTGCGGCATTGCGTTCGGATGACAACTTACATATCATTTATCTCGCATGTATTAACATTAATACTATTAACCTTAATTGGTTTTGACCGACCTCGTTTGTAGGGTAATTACTCCATAAATTACTCGACGATTGCTTAACAAAGACCTAAATGTGTCCCTACTTTGGAATAAAAATCCAATTGGATACTTGCACTTTCGTGGACCGGACCTCGTGTTGCTCCCGTAATCCCAAAGTGGTTAGTCATTTGCGTTAGATCCACGACTTTTAAATCTTGATGCGTAGTTGCTTTGGGCATCCCAATCTTCTTTCAAGTTTCATTGAATTTGGGTCTAATCGCATCGGTTAATCACTATAGTGTAATATACTAAGTGAAATCGGTTGCCTTTTCGGTTTTAGCATTAAATGCCTTATTACTCTTTTGGTTGTGGATGATTAAGTTCACAATACCATTATTTTGTACATATTATTATTATACTACTATATTACTATTTTAATTTTCTTCTTGCACTTTATCCTCTTTAATTTCCTTCTTGCTCCCTTATCTCCTTTACTTTTAGTATGCTTTTATTATGTTTTATCATTCATACTTATGCTTATGTTTATGTTTATATATCATTGTGCTTTTCTTTTGTCCATTTGGACACAAAAATATTAATAAAGGATTAAACCTCTAAAAACGTGTGATCTTGATTTTGGACTATGGTTACTATCTTTTGCATTGGAATTAGAGTTTTGGACTTAGATTCTAGGACAACTTCCCTTTGTTTTGATCATCATGAAGTTGGTACTTTAGCCTTTATTTGACTATTTGCTAGCTTATGCTTATAAGGATGGAACTCTTGTGGTTATGCTTGAAAGTATTATCAAGTTTGGGTTAGATCTTTCCTCCTTTATTTTTTTTTTTTAGGCCTTCATCTCCTCCCCTTCTTCAATTTTCAAAACTTCCTTATTTTTCAAAGGATTCTTGTTTTAAAAACCTTCACCTCTTTAATAAATAAAACCTTGACCTTTTTTGTTAAGTGGCTTTTACTTCTCCTTTTCTTAAATAAATGTCAATGAACGTAATCATTTTGACTTCAATTCCAAAAATAAAAAGAACCAAAATCATTCAAGTGGTTTTGTGCCTTTGTGCACTTCTTTTTTCTTCACTTAATAAAATCAATCAAAACCAACAATTTTTCACTATTTGTACCACGAACTACATGGTTTTGATCTTACATTGCACATCGTGGGTACGTAGGCATGAGACACAAGTCTCGTAAAATACAAAAACATTAAAAATTTAATTTTTTTTCACATCCCCTCACTCTTATTTAACAAACCATTTTCAAACCAAAAGCAAAAAAAATTTCAAAGGGCTCCCGTGGAGTACCATAGATATTTTGGGTGCTTAAAACCTTCCCATTTTAGATTAATTAGGATTTATTCGTTCTTTTTTCCTTTTCTTTTTGGAATAAAATAAAAGTATGGTGACAACTCTGTTTATTTTGAGTTAAGTTAACAAATAACTTATATTCATGATTTTTACCGCTACATTGTATTTCTGTTTGCCATGACAAATTCTCTCTGAATCGCAACCCGGACTCCTTGATACCAATTTGTTCGAACAAAAAATGGTTCAAGAAAAATTAGAGAAGAAGAAGAGATAAAAGTTATCCATTGAATTTGTGATAGGCGGAATCCTTATTGAGTGAAGTTGTTTACATCATATTATTCCCTTTATATATGCAGATAAAACCCCAGATCCAAAACTTACAAATTACAAAATATAAAAAAATATAAAACTATAAGGTACACTTTGATATAACAACTATATATTATATTTGATTTTGTCAATACAACTGACTCTTACTAATTCGACTAACTACTTCGACATAATCAAATATTAACTTTCTACAAAATTATATATTACAACTAACAATATTTAACATGTGAATTCAATTAAATTATATCAAAATATCATATTTTATATATCTACAATTATCTATATAATGTAATTTTAATTATATATATATATATATATATATATATATATATATATATATATATATATATATATATATATATATATATTAATCTCTAATAATAAAAACAAATTTAAGGTAACTTATAATTTTGAAAGAAAAAGTGATATATATTGTGCACATGGTGTCATAAGCATCAAATAACAAGTACCACAATAGTGTACTTTGTAGGTACAATTTTATGAGAGCTTATGGATCAAACTAAATACATTACTGTATTTAGTATTTTATACGGACCAATAATTTGTAGAAGATAAACTCTTACTATATTAACACAATTAATAATGATGAAATTGAATTAACAAGTGCACATGAAAAGGGTTGATTGCTTCATGTGTACCTTGCTAAGCATTGTGGATAATCATTAGTTATGAATTTATTTTTTTAATATATAATTTGAATTCTTATAGCGCAAACCACATTATGTATTTTTTATTTTGTTTTAAATTAAATGAATTTGCTCTGGATCAAAATTATAACTATAAGTGGTAAAATAGGTTTTCCACCCCACCTGTCCCGTTCCGTCATAAGTTCTTTAAAAAAGGATGGGAACGCATAAGATTCTCATGTAAAATTAAAGTTAAAAATCGTTAAGGTGATAGATTGACGGACGACAAAACAAAACTATCTTTTTTTATTTTATTTTTTTATTTTTTAATAGATTAATAATTTTTTATTTTTATATTTTAATTAGATATTTCACATAGCATTATTTTTTATAAAACATATTTTAGTTAATTTTACTTTAAAAAATATTATAAATATATTCACAACTAAATATAAAAAATAAAACCATCAAAAATTAAAATTATTTAAATTAACTAAAATAATAATTAAAAGTCTAACACTATAAAAAAAACTTTTCACCTAAAATAAAATCTTTAACAAGAGTTTCAAAACTATAATTTAATTATTAAACTTTTAATCAACCAAAGAGTTTCAAAACTATAGTTTAATTATTAAACTTTTAATCAACCAAATTAATATTTAGAGTTTATTTTTTTGACGGACTTAAGATAGAGCGGGTTGAACGGATAAACAAACAAAAAGTTCCAAATTTAATATATTATCTTTTTGACAGATATATGGATCGGTTCGACGAATCATAATTCATTTTATCATCATTAATTATTAAAGATTTTAAAGATGAACACTTCACGGGTTTACAATACAAAAGAAGAGAAAAATAGTGTGGAATCAAAGAATACTAAAATATGAAAATGATTTTCGATGGCAATTGGAAATTTAATTTTGATTTAAAATATTTGGATAATTGAAGTAGGATAAAACTTTTAAAAGGTGTACAAGAAATTATCTTAAAAGAGTTTAAAAAAAAAGAGAGAGAGATGATAGTGAAAATATAGAAAAAGTGAAGGGTAGGCAAAATATAGTTATTTTATTAAAAGAAAAAAATTAAATGTGAAAACAGTTGTTAAAACAATTTGACAAGAACTTCAAGACAATTTTGGTGTTCCTGTTCTTGTGTCTGGCATTCCTTGTGCCATGTCTATGTTAATTTTTAATATAATTTCATTTAGCTTTTGGAAGAAAAAGAAATTGACAATAACTCCTTTTTGTACTTCTCTACTAATTGATGCCAGCTCTTTTATTAGAAAAATGCATAAATCTTTTAAATCGAATATAATCTTCACGCAATTGCAGAGATTAATCACTCAAATCATAGAGCACAACAATAAAAACTAATTCTTCAAATCACGAGTGACAATAAAACTAGAGATTAATCATTTAAACCGCAGAGAATCACAATAAACAGTAAAACTAAAGACTGATTCTTCGAATGACAGGAATATAATGGACAAAGTTCGATCCAAAACATCTGATTATACTCGAAGTGATCCCTTAACATCTCTGGCTATGTTAAATCTAAAAGCTAATAACTGATCCAATTAATATTTAATATATACTAACATTAATAACACGTGGTACTGTCTGAAAGAAGTGGGAAGCATGGGACCAAAAGCTTTTAGGAAAAATAATGAAGCAATTTAGAGGAACCATTGAAATTTGCTTATTCTCTAATAAACTCAATATTTTGGAAATGCTAATGGTCCTAACATGCTATAGAGTAGGTACATGTCTAGCTTTGCATTATACTTGGGTCTACAAATTGGACCACATTTCTGAAATTTATATCTACAAAAAACCACACAGCCAAACATAGCCTTGCCAATGAACCAGTCTTGTTCCTAGCTTGATTGGCATAATACATTAGAGCACTTAATGTTTTTGTATCCAATGTTGTTCATTTCCCATTTTCACCATTATGGTTTAAGCTTCAATATTCACCATCCACAAATAGTACTATAACATACACATTAATTGCACTACTGGTTCATTCATCACATACATGAATCATACATGAATCAGATACATTGATTATTCTTCGAATCGGAGGTATAATATTTTGAAATTTTTAGTATTTCTTAAAGAATATATAGGAATACTATTGTTAGCCCCTACATTGTGGTTTCAATTTTGATATTCTTTTGTACAAATTCCACTCTTTCTTTCCCTCTTCTTTTTGTGTCTTTCCTCCCTCTGACAAACTCCACATGCTCCTTGCTAGAGGTCCAACCCACAGACCCACCCACGTTGTACTGTCTCCACATACAAATGATAGGAAATGACCATAGCAGATCTGAGTCCTAGACCCACCATTTTTCATACATACACATCTTTCTCTTTCACCATCTTTCTTCTTTCTCCAAACTAATATTTTTCTATATTTTCTTTACACATCTTATTCAATCTCTAATTTTACTAGATTAATTCAAAAAGATCAAACTTGCTCCATTTAAAGTTAAGTGATAAACGAGCGAGTTTAATTTTTGGTGAAAATTATATTCAGTGAGACTTATGTTATTTCAGGCTGAATTCTGAATTACTAGAGTTCATTCTTCTAAAAACCAGAGGATGAAAACAAAAAAAAATTATCAACATTTGATGAGAATTTACTATGCAATTAACCGACCGTTTGATTTTACTCGTTTATCGATAGAGATTAATATGAAACCGCATTAATTTAATGAGACTAATATAAATTTGACTAGATTAAAGAAGTCTATTAAAATATGAACCTTGGAAAGTGCATGATTATGTTTATTATGCTATTTTAATAACTCATCACATTCTCTCACATTTTGACACCCAAAATTCCACTAATCTTTTCATACTCTCTTACGTAATCTAATAAAAAATTTGCCACTAAATCAGACATTATTTTTTTATAAACCTAATTCAAAACTTGCCTAGTTGCCTAAGTTCTCTTCATCACATCATATATAATACAACACAATTTCTCTTACAATCACTTTATAAAGTTTACATCCTTAACAACACCTCTCACTCTTTGATAGATAATATAAAAACATCTCTTCTTGGGTCTATCAAATCTCTCTCTGAATTTACTGCTCTACCATATATCACTTTGGTATTGCTTCATTTCCACTTCTTTTTGTTCCTTCTGCTTTTGCAGAACATATTCTCTCCAATTGTTATGTGTAATCCCAACATCATCCTTAATTTATCTCATTTTTTTGTTCATAGACATTCTCTTGTCTTCACACATGTCTCATGACAAGTCATTCTGAAAAAAATTCATCTATTTTTTTTTATACAACACTCTTATTACATTGTCACATATCAAAATTTTCTTGCAACAACAATTGAGACCCAAAACAAAAGATCTTAGCTTTCTTGTATATTCAGTTTGAGGAAGTAAAAGGGTCAAAGATAAGTAGTTTAGTTATTCAACCAAAGCCTTATAGAGTCAGAGAATTGAAGGGGGTGCAAATTGAAGGGGGTGCAAAAAGAAATAAATAAAAAAACATGTCTAAAAAGGGTTTGAAGTCAATGAAGGATGAAAATCAAGATTTGCAGAAACAAATTGGATGTATTAGTGGATTTTTTCAGTTGTTTGACCGTCACAGATTCCTCACAGGCCATACCAACAGTCACAACAATATACCAAATCAAGGTTATCTACAACATCTTTGTTTTCTTTTTTTTTGTTAATGTTATTATGTTATGTCTTTTGAATTGAAGAATCATGTTTTTTTTTTTTTTTTTTTTTTTTGTATTATGTTTGTTATGTTTTTGACTTATGAATTCTCTCTTATAAATTGAAAATTTTTAAAAAAATTATCTTTTTAATGATAATATAATTGATTAACTTGGATATGATTTTGATATAATTTAAGAGAAAAAAAATTTTCTTGATTAATTGAATAATGTTTTGTAAACTATTAAGCAGACAAGGTTTTGATAGTGCCAAAAAAACTTTTTTTTTCTTTCATAACTATCAAACATGATTAATGGAGAAAATCAAATTGACATAGACATCAAGGTCTAAATCACTTTCTTTCAACAGTAATGTTGACAGCAAATTTTTTATTTATTTTCTTTTGTTTATCATTTATTTTTTATTTTTTTATTTACTACTAAAACCATACAAAGGACTTTTTGGAACTTGGAAACTAGAATATGCTGATATTTTTGGGAGAATTTCAGAATTTGTACATTTTAGTAACACATAGTAGTTTTGTGAAAAAAGACAAGAATTATATAATTATTTGAAGCATTTTAGGTTTGAGATTTTCTATGAAGATTTCTAAGATTCTATACGCAACTTCCATGTATAGAAATTATTTATTAAATAGTTTTAGTACTGTTAGGTACCATAAAAATGCCGTGTGTTTGATTCTGCGGTGATAAAAATTGATTCGAAATGTATTGATTTCGTAAAATTGTTTCGGGTAAAAGTGATTTTTATTGTATTGATTTTGTAAAATTGATTCTGATTAAAATCTATTTCGATTTGTAGGGGGAACAAGTAATAACATCAAAGTGGTGAATAATGTGACACAAAAGGCAAAGAATGTGAAGGTTGCAAGAGAGAATCAACAATGCTCGACGGAATCGTCGTCGGGAACATCGATGTTTTCGTCGTCTTGTTCGTCTAGCATGTCATCGCTTGAGTTTAATAGAACAATACAGATAGAACCACCACCGGTGATAACACAAATGAAAATCCACGAAAACTCGAGTTCAGAAGCTGAAGTGAAGCAACGCGATAAGTCACTTGATTTTCATGATATTGTCAAAGACTCGATGCGTGTGGATTCACAAAGGTTATCGGTGAAAACTATGGCTAAACAGGAAAAGAAGAGTCGAGTGCTGAAAAACGTCGACTCTCCTCGGCCTATGACTGCTTGGGATTCTCCGAGACTCTCGTATGATGGGAGAGATTTACAAAGTGGATTAAAATCTGCGACGAGGCCGAAGGAGCTTCCTAGGCTTTCCTTGGACAGCAAGGTAAGATCAATCAAAAGTTTGAACGAAGGAACGAAAACTCGAAACCTTTTGAAGGGTCCACAGAAGGCGTGTGGAGGGTCCAACGCAATCGGGAAGCAGATAGACGAACCAGAAAGTGCGAAAAGACCATCGAGCGTTGTGGCGAAGTTGATGGGAATAGAAGCATTCCCCGACTGGAGTGAGACTTGTGACAGCTGCAACATTGACAAAAACGAGACGTTTGTAGTGTCTAGGAAGGATGGCTCGATCACGAATGTAACACCGTATTCACAATTTTCCAAGAGTAGTGAATCTTCGACAAAAGCATCAAACCGATCCCTCTCGGTTTACGGTGAAATTGAGAAAAGGATGGCGGATCTCGAGTTCAAAAAATCCGGAAAGGATCTTCGAGCCCTTAAACAGATTCTTGAAGCAATGCACAGATACAAAGAATCAATAGATACTACAAGTGATCAGGCTTCGAATTCTCCATACGACAATAGGAGTAATAGTAGTGTCGGCGAAAGCTTGAGTGTACAAAGCCCGAGAACGCAGCAGAAGAACCCGACATCGATCGCTGTTGAAAGATCGAATTCAACTCAGGGTAGTAAATCACCAATTGTCATCATGAAACCTGCAAAGATTGCAAGAAAAACCAATAGTTCTTCATCAACGGAAAGTTCAATTCACGGTAAATCATCGAGTAACAAGGTTTACCGCGGTGATACTACCAATGTCAAAGATTCTCGAGATAGATGCAACAAGATACCTTCAAAATTGATCCAATCCTCGAAAGTTCCTCGAGTCATTATTGCAGAAAACAATACCAGCTCCAGCATGACAGCAGAGACCAGGAGTCCGAGACTACAAAAAAAGTTCGGTTTGGAGAGGCGTTCCCCGCCAACCAGTCCATCATCAGATATCAGCGGTAACAGAAGACAACAAAATAAGCAATCGACGGAATTGTCTTCCCCGAGTAAAACATCTAGACAAAAATTCTCTACTTCGAAGGAAAAAAGTGAAAGTTTCAGTGAGATCGGCTATCAAAGGAGGAATATTAAGCAAGTTGAAGCTGTTTCTAGCGGTGATATAAAAGACTCGAGCAACGAAAACTTTACAGCTGAATCCAAAGCTACTGCAGAACATCCTAGTCCCGTGTCTGTTCTCGATGCTACATTCTATCGAGAAGATCCACCTTCTCCGGTAAAAAGGAAATCAGACATCTCAAAAGATTTAGGTATGTTGATAACTTCATTTCCAAGTAACATAGTTGAATGTCAGATAGTATAAAATTATTGGTCAAATGAATCACTTCGCCGATTATATTTTTTCTGCTATTCACTGATGAATCCCTTCGAACTTTTTTTTACAGAGCAAGTTCTGAACACTTGTGCTATTAGCGAGGAGGATTCAGAAGATGTCGCTCTTTCATCAATCACGAACATGAAAGTCGATTTCTGCGATGGAACCAACGATATTGACTTGATAACTAATAATTTGGTTCAAGTTCTTCAACAATTTGACCACATTGACGATGAAAGATTCACGAATTTCAGCAACCACAAAGATCCCGACCACAAATATATATCCGAAATACTACTCGCATCAGGGAGACTCACCAGTCCCGACTCTAGCAAGGCATTGCATTTGTCGGGTTACCCAATTAACCCAACATTGTTTCTTGCACTAGAGAAAATAAAAACAAACACGAATTTCAACGTTTCTCAGTCGAACAACACAGAAGAGAAGTTGCACAGAAAGCTCGTATTCGACGTGGTTAACGAAATTCTTTTTCAGAAGCTAATAATCGAGAGTTCTTACAAGCCATATCATTCAGAAAGGAGAAAACCAGAAGGACAACACCTTCTTGACATGCTTTGCACAGAAATCGATAAACTGCAGCATAATAATCGCAACATCGGCTTTGCCAACGAAGACGAGTATTTGACGAGTATCGTGTCAGAAGATTCGGTGCAGCATTGCACAACTACAGAATGTCAGAATGAGATACCAAATCTTGTGTTGGATATTGAAAGATTGATCTTCAAAGATTTGATAACTGATATTGTAAGAAGTGAAAAACTAACAACTCTGGTGAGTATTGCATGATGAAACTGCGGTTACAAAGTCGGAATTCGAGCTAAGCAAGGTTTAATCTGAGATCTTCATTTTCTATGTATACTTAATAATAATAAGCTAATTAATTAACATTATAAGGTTTATAAAGTCATGATGTTTTTGTCTAGTATTTTCTTTTTTGCATGTACTTGGTTGGAGTATATGTTGATGAAATACATGTAGAGATGCAGACAAATGTATATATCAGTGACAATCTTTTAAAGTACAATAACAAATGTCTTATATTTATCAGAGAAAGATCTAATTTTTTATTACAATAACAAATGAAAATAAAATATAATCATATCAATAACTGTTGTGAAATCGATGCCAGAATAAGAGAGTATGATTGGTTTCTTTATCAGCAAGAAAACCACAAAGATAGAAAACCGAGAATAGAGAAGAGAGAGACTTCAATTACACGACCAATGTTTACAACATACTAAACAATTGATCCAATAGACTGACCTAATTCAACATGCTAACTTAAACAACAAACTAACTTAGACACTTGCATATTAGAACAGACTTCAACTACGACATGCACATCTTTGACTACTGTTGAACCAATTATCGAGACTAGAGACTAGAGTTCGATCCAATTATCACAATAACAATTCCATAATATTGAAAATCTATTTTTGTGGACCAAATTGATTAACCCTACAACTTCAAGGACTAAATTGGTGATTCAATCTATATACATACCAAAAACCAATAACAAATTGTGAAGTATGGGTACTTCTAAAAAGTCAAAGTACCGGTACCGGGTACGCATCTGTACCGGGTACCCGTATCATACTCGTGGTATTCCATTTTTTTCTCAGTATTCGATTTTGAATGAAATTTGTAGTTTTTTCAAATTTCAATATAATATATTTATGTATTTTAATTTTTTTGTTATTTTATCTCAACATTATTTTTTGTTTTTTCAATTTTTTATAGAGATGTTTTGTTATGAGTCTAACAATTTAATTATTTAATCATTCATTTTATAGAAAATTTTTATTTCTTATTAACGTATATGTATCTTGATTTTTTTAAAAATATCATATCTCGTTCCGGTATCAATACCCGCACGGTATACGTACCCGTACCTAAGTATCATAGAATATAATGCATCAATCATATAATCCAACAACATATTATTACTATGATAAAAGTTATTGAACTTCATCAACAAAAACCAACACTGGTGGTGGTGTCTAGCTCCTCAATAAACCAATAACCAATTGATATTTTAATCAAATGCATCAATCATAGTTCAACATAATAATACTTTTGTCATGTTCAGGTGAACTAACCTTAATTTATTTATACCTGATTTCTTCCTTACTCGAAAACAATAACTGAAGTATGGATTTATAGGTGGGAAAAACTTTACTTTTCTCTCCAAAATATAAATTTTATATTATTTGTATTGTTATTTGACTATTATTATATGCGGACCTTTTTAGTTTATTACCTATTATATCTATTATATATATTATATAGTGTAGTCTCGTTGATTTTTTTTTTTAAATCTTGGAATCCGATCTTTCGACCGAAGAGATATTATGGTATCAATCAAAATCAAATGAAAACCTTTTTTTATTGTTTTAGATAGTTTTATTGTCTTTTCTTAGTTTTATCAAGTCATCCAGTAACAGGTGCACTAGTCGAATATGCAATGATGCACTATATAAACCAGTACCAGAAAATGTGAAGAATTTTAAAAAAAATTAAGGGGGAAGGAATTTTTGGCACAATTGATGGGAAGGAGATCTACATGGGGAATATGAGAATTGGTCTTAGAGTTGTCTGTGAGAGAGATAATTGTATTCAAACAATGATTGGTTGAAATAAGAAGTTGAGAAGAGAGAAAGAGTGTGAAAAGAGAGAAGAAAATAAGAAATATAGTAGATTTGATGTATTGTTTGGTATAAAAGAAAGAAGTGAGAAATAGAATAAAATGAAGTGTCTTGATTTATGAAAAAGACATAAATCTCCTTCATTGAATTTAGTTAATTTATTAAATATTTATTTGTCTTAATTTTATTAATTGATCTCTTAAATATTTATGTTAAATAAACTACTTGATTTTAAATATTTATGTTTTGGGTTGGTCGCATCCTTCTTATCCGACCACCATAAGGAAAGGATTTCCTGGATCATTCTAAGCCAGCCATGCTCCTTTTTTGAGCCACAAGATGTAACATCCCGAATCCATCTCACACATTTACTAAAGCTTCTAGAATGTTCTCCTGACCACTGAACATTCAATGGTGCGGAAGCAGGAGATCCAACCCTCCAACGCATCCAATGGTCTTCCGCATTCTACACCGGGAAACTAATGAGTTAGTTATTCTACCCCCTATATATGCAAATGTCGTCACTTCAGCTAAAAAAATTCAAACAGAACTTGAATACACTTTCATCATTCACATATTAGCATGAGCGTTGGAGTGTTAACCTTACATGTACACCCCTGCTTCGTCGCTCCAGAAGCTCTTCTCCGCCACAACTTCTGCGATTCTCCACATTTCTGGTTCTGAAATAGAACAGTGGCGTTGTATGTGGAAATTCGACTTTTGATTCCCAAGTATCCATTGAGAACGACTCGTTCTTCACTCGAAGAAATTTTTACATCGAAAGCGAGAGAACATAAATGGTAAAATTGCAGGTACATCCCCGCTCCATTGCACCCAAAGCTCTTCTCCGCTGCAACTTCTGTGATTCTACACATTCCTGGTTCTGAAACAGAATAGTGACGCCGTATGTGGAAATTCAACTTTAGATTCTCGCATATCCATTTAGAATGAATTGTTCTCTATTTGAATAAGATTTTACGTTGAAAGTAAGTAAGCATAAGTGGTAACCTTGACCTAGATGTTCAAGAAAACAGATCTAGATACAATTACTCCTATCTCATCGTGTTATTGGGCATTTGGTCGGTGTGGGGCAGTAGGTCCAGCGTCTTTGCCCGACGTGGAATAGTAGGTTCCAGGTCTTTGGTCAGCGTGGATTAGTAGGTTCCAAGCCTTTGGCCGACACAAAACTGAAGGTGATAAAAACAAAGGAATGGGGTTGAATTGTGTTTTCTTTTTCTTTCTTCTTAAGACTCCTAAGTCAGATTCCAAACACAAGGTTATAAAATCTGAGTTAGTTAGAGATAGTCAGCAGATACAAAATGTAAGAAAGAAAGAATAAAACAAAGTTACCTCAATTCCTCTTACAAACGGAGAGTAGTCTAGTCCCTTTGTGCTTACAAGAGATTTTTACTATAATCAATCAACATTACAATTTGCTCAAGCATACAAGCAACATACTTTTTTCTTACACATACAAGTATAAGACTTCCTAGCTCAAAAACACAAGTTTGAGACTTCCTTTCTCATATACATAAGATCAATACTTCCTTGATCACACACACAAGTATAAGACTTCCTTGATCTAACACACAAGATAAATACTTCCTTTCTCAAGCACACAAGCTCGGGATTTCCTTTCTCAAGCACACAAGCTAAAGACTTCCTTACTCAAGCATACAAGCTCAAGACTTCCTTGGTCAAGCACGCAAGCTCAAGACTTCCTTGCTTAAGAACACAAGCTTAAGAATTCCTTGCTATAACATACAAGTCCAATACTTCCTTTATCAAGCACACAGGCTCAAAATTTCCTTGCTCATACACATATGTATGAGACTTCCTTCTTCTAGCATACAAGCTAAAGACTTCTAACAATCAACCTAACAAATAACTGATTGTTTGATGAGTACACTTGATATACAATCAAAGGTGTATAAATAATACAACACAATATAATTCTTTTAGCACTTAGGGATTTCTTAGATATACAAGGATAAGAAATCTTATGTTTATCTTATGCTAAAACTTTGACATATCAGCATCTCTTTGATTGTCAATATTTGTTTAGCATATTTAACATGTATTACTTTTTGTTATTGCGCTCATGTGTTGTATTGTTCTTCAAGTATTTTAATTCCTTAAATAACAAGGAAAAAATTCGTTGAAGATACAATCGTTGAGTCCTTTGAGAAGCTTAAAAAGAGACGTTGGGAGACATTGGGATGTTTCACCAAACTGTCAAGTTTAGCTGAAACCTAGTTTGATAAACCTTTGCTACAAAAGGAATTAGTAATTGTATCCCTGTAGACTCAATGAAAAACATATATATTTAGGTTATCACATGATAAAGTATGTTCAAAGATGAACAATGACCCATCAGCGTCACCTTGATCCTCGCGCTTTGACTAACTTAGGTTCTAATTACCAGAAGCAGATTTCTCCAAAGCCCGTTCATTAGAGACTGACTCCTTCAGAGCCTGATCTTTCAATGTTGACCTCTTTGGAAAATGACTTCTTCAGAATCAGTTTTGTAGCTTTTAATACATCAGAATATGATCTTTACGCTTCTTTTTGTATATTCAGAGTTAGAACCAATACTTGGATTTAATCTGAACTTTAGTCTATGGTCCTTCACAGCCTTCACATTTTTTATCATCAAAACTCAATGGATACGTGATAAACCAATTTTGTTCCAGCAGGAATAGTTTCCCCCAAGACTCGTATGACATACTTGATGTCAGGGGAATCTTTCAATAGTAGTAGTCGACCTTAAAGGATTTTCATCTAGGCGTTGGCTAACATGCGTCACTAAAGTTTTTCCAAAGTGTGATGCATAAGTGAACATTAAATGGAACCCTATTATTGAAACGTTTTGCCATTTTTTCTTTGACATGTGACTTGAAAAGTCGTGGGTTGACGTGACTCAACTTTTCACTAGTGGATCCTGCCAATTCATAGGTGAAAACATTATCTCTTGGGGTAGTAAAAGACAAGCAGTAATTGCCTTGTCTACAATAGAAGCATAAAACATTTCAACGGCTAATTGTTGCACACAACTAATATAGATGAAATATCAACTTGAAGATTATCAGATTTTTGGAAATAATATTCCTATTCTTTGTGGTAATACTGTTGCTATCTGTATAACGAAGAATCTAATTCAACATTCCAGAACTAAGCATATTGAAAGCAAGTACCATTTTATAAGGGACTATGTCCAGAAGGGAATAATAGATATTCAGTTCATTGATTCAGAACATCAGTGGGATGATATATTTATAAAACCCTTTGCCATATCTCAATTTGATTTCATTAAGAAAAATCTTAATATGGTTTTTTGACGAATAAATGCTTAGTCTCTGAATTTAATATTGGAGAATTCTTTAGATCCTGGTTGCAATATTACATCTGATAGTTCTTCATGTTATGTATATAGGCTTGGATAAAGTCTATATGATCTCTTTCTTCCTTGATTGGTTTTACTAAGCATACATTAATAAGTTAATTTTCTCCTATGTTCTCTGAATTAGAAATTGGACTATCTTAGGTTCTGATAAAATTAGAATTTCTGTTCAGACTCTTGATTCTTATTAAAGAGGGGAAGGATGCTTGAAATTTTGTTTTTACTTATTGTTGTTCTTTTTGTCTCATAAACTAAAAGAATATGTCTATCAATCTTATTTCAACATCTGCTCAAACAATTTTTGGTTCTTCAAACCAATTGTTTGACAATAATTTTATCATGTTTTTATTCAGATTCCTAATTCGTGCAAACATCTTATACATAGTTGCTAATATTGCATTATGTGTTGTGGCTAAGAATTGATGGAAAAACAATCTTCACAAATTGTTTCGGTTATTCTTTTCAGAATTATGAAATTTTTTCATAACTTCTGAACCCATCTTTTCAGACTCTGTGAGAAATAATTTGGCTAAATTCTCATGTTCATCAAAATGAGCAAAATGAATGTATGATTCTATCTACTATTGTAGCTTAGAAAATGATTTATACATCATCTATATAAGAAAGAGGCCCTACTAAGAGTTCTTCTACTCTTTCTCCAAAGGCAAAAATCTGGTACCAAATTATGGGATCACTCTAAGGCCTAGAGACAAGAGGATTAAAGATCTCTTTTATGATGATTCACCACTGTTAATCACTTAAGTTTACTCTATTATTCCTTTTTGTTGATGACAAAAGGGATAATGGGTAAGTATTTCTTGGTTAAATTTAGATCCGAATGAGGTTGGTAATCCTATTTAGGGGGAGCTTACAAAACTCACCCTTGAAGTAGATTTATTATTCTCTAAGGGAGGAGCTTACAAACCTCATCTCTTAGACTTTATAGATAGGACTCAAGGAGAGCTTACAAACCTCAACCTCTAAGACTGTTTGACACAGAGGGAGCTTACAAACCTCAGACTCTGAAAGTTGTTGAATAACTAATCTACGACTCATTGTTTTTAAAATACTTAATGTTGTCATCATAAAAAGGGGAAGATTTTTGAAACAAATTTAGTTCATACCATGAATCCTCCAAAAGGTTTTAATGATAACAAAGCATTTGAATATCAATTAGGATTTCTAACTAGCTTGTTTCTATGTGCGAAATTATATTTACTTGATAAACTAGTTTTGACATAGGAAAAGCTTTGGTTTGGTTCGGTTCTGACCAGTCTAGATGGAAATGTCTGATCATAGTGCATTATCTAGTACACTTCAACATTAGTTGCGTGTTACTGCAACTTATCATACTGAGTATTGTCAACTCAGTCTTTCTAACACGAGACTCGAGATTTATTAACATTATCTTCTGCAAGTAGTGTTAACCTAGTTGCTGATAGTTCCAACACTTACTTTATTGGAAAATAAGATGTAATAGAATATTTGATCTGATTATAGCCGTTGAGGATGCTCCAGTGTCTATATTTTCTCTACTATAAAAGTAATAGAAGATATAAATATCAACTCAAGAAATAACGTTGTAACTACAGCTGAGATATACAAACTCTAAGATCAGAAGCAATATTGCTAAGAGAGTTCTTATTTATGTAGCTTAATATTTTCTGTAATAGTGTGTTGTATCATTTTTAAGCACCTCTGATTTCTATCATGTGTTATTGTAAGTCATTTCTTCTCTAAACATTCTATTTAGATATAAAGTCTATTGTTGTAGGCTTGAGCATAGGTTAAGCCTTGAACAGGTGGTTCAAGAAAGGCAAAGTCTTAGACACAAGCTCTAAGAAAGGGAAAAGTCTTGAACAGGTGGCCTAAACAGGAAGTCTTAGACACGAGCTCTGAGCAAAAGGAAAGTCTTATACAAGTGTGTATAAGAAAGTGTAATATGGTTGATTATAGTGGAAAATATCTCTCTTGTCAAGGGGACTAGAGTACTCTCAGTAGGAAGAGGAACCATTGTGCGTCTTTACTTTACTTCTGATTCTTATTCCGTTGCATCTATTTGTCAAATTATGAATATTGCTTTAGAATCTGAACTTTGGTTCAGAAGTAACTTTATTTTTGCAAACACAATCCAACCCCTTTCTTGTGTGTTTTTCTCACTTTCAGTCTAGTGGTGGGATCATCATTATTGAGTGAATTAGATGTAGTGGGAGAAGAAAATTGTAGGGGTGAGGTATGCTAATTACGATAAAGTTCAGGATTTGGATCGGTAATGTTGGAATGATCCAAAGAGGTAGGAGGATCAAATAAGAAAGGGATGTGGATTGATCTGTGGAATTGATGGGATCAAGGCCGAATGATATGATCATGAAAGATGGAATTTTTGGAAGTAAATGTAGATCTAGTGTGGAGGTCCAATAAAAGGTAGCCTTTAATTCCCATTGTGAATCCTAAAAATACACATATGGAGGCCATTGGGTCTAACATGTCTTTATGCCTTGTAAGGGTGGAAGCATATGCAAGGCACCCAAATGTATTAAGATTGTTAAATGAGGGAGGAGTGTTGAATAACAATTCATAAGGAGTATGATTTTCTATGGTAGGTGTGCATGATATATTTATCAAATAAGTAGCATGGCATAAGGCAAAGGATAAAAAACACTTAGGTAAATTGGCTTTGAATAAGAGAGATCTAGTCACTTGAAGTAAGTGTTTATGTTTTCTCTCTACAATGCAGTTTTGTTGAGGTGTCTCAACATAAATATTTTGATGTAAAATACCAAGAGTAGCATACTAAAAATGCATAAGGAATTCAGGACCATTATCACTCATAATAACCTTGATGTTATAAGAGAATTGGGTTTGACATTAGGAAATGAAATGTTTTATATGTTGTCTAGTATCAGATTTGTTTGTCATAAGGAAAACCCATGTGTATCTAGAAACATCATCCACTATAGTTAAAAAATACTTATAGCCATTCATAGAGGGGATAAAAATGGGACCCAAATGTCCATATGCACTCAATCGAAACATTTAATAGAAGTAGAATAAATAATGGGAAAAGAGAGTTTACACTGCTTGGATAAGTGGCAAGTATGACAAACAAAACTTTTATTGAATTTAATAAGAGAAAAAGTTTTGGACATGTTATGTAAAACCTCATTAGAGGGATGTCCCAAACGATGGTGCCATAGGGAAATATCTAAGCTATCAGAATCCTTAAAAGTGACAGAATTATAAGTATTATTAGATGTAAAAGTAGTAACATGTGGCCTATGTAAGATGTAAAGATTTTTATATTGAGTGACTTGGCCAATCAGCTGCTTGGTACACACATCCTAAATATAACATGAATTATGTAAGAAGGTTACACTATATTGAGAGGTGTGACAATTTTTAGCTATAGAAATAAGGATAAATTTAAAATTTGGTATATAGGAAAACACTATGCAAATGTAGAAAGGGATCCAGGATCACAGTTCTAGAATAATATGCAGTCATAAAAGTACCATTAAATAAATGAATTGAAACAGGGGAAATAACAGTTAAATCAGAAAAGCACTTGATATGAGAGCATACATGATGAGATGCACCTAAATCAATGATCCAAACAAATGGAATGTTAAGTGTACTACATATATTAATAATACCTGAAATCACAACCTTGTCATTGTTGGAAGACATGTCGTGCTTGGAGTTTTGCTGATCTTTCCTGGATTGGTGAAGGAGATGTAATAAATGTTGATAGTCGTCTTTGGAAATAGCAAGTTTTGTGTTTGTAGCAGATGTTGGCTTGAATTCTGAATAATTTTTACGGTTCTTGTTGGGTATCCAGGTGGAAACCCATGCTTGAAATAACAAGTGTCCACACTATGGTTGGTTTTGCTACAATTGGTGCAAACCATAACAGTTTTGGAGTTGTCCTGACCTTTGTTCTTGGTGTTATTGTTGTTGGCAGAAAGAATGGTAGAATTGGTTGCGGTAGGAGTTGTGGGAGCAATTATTTGTTGTGTAATAAGGGAGTAAACGCGACTGATGGAAGGAAGAGGCTCAATAAGTAATATTTGAGTACGTATATTGTGGTAGTTGGCGTTTAATCCTTTCAAGAAGTATGAGATATACTCCATGTGTTTGAAATTGCGCACAACTTTGGATAACTCGCAAGTACAAGGAATTTGACAAGAACATGAAGGCGTGAGGCATAAATCTTCCAATTCATCCCATAAAATTTTGACATCGGTGAAGTACGTGGATAGAGAACGATCACCTTGTTGAATTGATTGGAGATCGCACAGAAAATTAGAAAACCGAAAATGATTACCTTTAGTGAAGCGTTCATGAAGATCTTCCCAGAGATCAAAAGGAGAATCAAACTTGATCTATTAATAGAAAGGAAATCGAAGAAAGAATGTGACTTGATCAATTAATACCATATTACACTTGCAGCAGAGCTACAAGGAAGAAGAAGAAGGATGCGTTCATGGCTCGAAAATGCAAATTGAATTATGAAGAATGAAAAACGTTGAATACTGAATTGAATTACAAAGAAAAACATGTCTAAGCTATATACACGAAAGACGGGTCATGACACCTAAGAGAGACAAACCTAATACAATATAATAAGCCCAAAAGAGAAAAGAATAATCTTATATATCTAATATCTGACAACAACTATCTTTGTTCCACATCGGATCACCACCCTTCCACCTCCATCTGAATGGGTGAAGATGACAACCCTACAACCATGAAAAATCCACCAATAAAGGTTTGCAAAACAAACAGTAAAAACACCCGCGCATAGTATATGAAACCGCATCGTGCACACTCGGGCATGGAGGAAAATACCATGATATATCAACCACATCAACCAGTGATATCTTAACTTAAATTGAATCACGAGTTAGAATTCATGTGGAATATATAGCTTTTTGAATGTGAACTCTATTTGGCAAGCACACTTATGAGACATTTGTTGTCACTATTTGATTAGCACTACACGGTCTCAATTGCCTCACTTGGTTGTACTTGTAAAGAATCTCCATAGCTTGGTCGTTAGTGCTATGTTTTTAATGTAGAGAATAAAGTAAATTAACTTATCTGAGTATGCTTTCTCTTAAGTTCAACAAGTAATTATCAGTCCAAAGAAAACTCTTAGACTTGAAAAATCTCATTGCTCAGAATGGAAAATTGAAGTTACACATGAAACCATTTATTTTAATTATAACAAAAAGGGAATAACTATTTAATTTAAAATTACCATAAGAAAAAATATGTTGAAACTAATTATGAACTTCTCAGTCAAGATTATCATCCATGCAAGATCATTGTTGAGTTGAATTGAGAGAACTTGAATTCAACATTTGATCATAGTTGTAATTGATTTGTCTTGTATCCATCTCCATTGCACTAACATGTGAAGGTAAATATTGTTGTGTAGACAAAGACAATGATGAGGAGGAGGATGATGGAAAAGGTACAACATTAATTCCATCTATGTCTTTAATTTGGTTAACAAATCCAAAATTTGATAACTCATGAGCAACATGATTAGATGAAGGCTCCAAATGGTAACCAAAAGGCATAGGATTCAATAATTCCAAGAAAGAAGGTTGATTTGCTCTTTGTAAGAGATTATTTCTTTGAGAAATTTCTCGTAGATTTCCTCCGTTATGGTCAGACGACGCTAAATCTGATAAGAGATTATTTGGAAAAATATATTGCGCGCAATCACAATGATTAGACTCTCCTTTTTTGTCTTTCTTCTTTCCGCTTCTATCTATCCAATTTTCTTTGTAAGTAACAATTTCTCCTAACCCTTGTCTTGAATTTGATTTCCAAATAGAAGTATTGTTTTGGCAAACATATTCTTTAGAAATAGTACTAGTAAAAGAAGGATAACCTAGGTTGAAATTTCCATGAGGTATTGGAAGTGGAGGAAGTTCATCAATTTCATCCTTAGCTATATTAAGCAACCAATCAACAACTTTGCTAGGTTGACTTAACCCTAATCTATCTTGAAGATCATATAGATGAATTGCTGTTTGAATTGAAAGTCTTACCCTTCTATCTCTAAGTCCTTTTATTGTGTATACTTTGCTATGTCTATCTTTTGTTCCAAAGGCTCTTGATACTCTCACAATTCTTGGATCCCTTAGCTTTAACCATTGTGATGTTGATGATGATGGAGCAGTTGAATCCTTTGATGGAAGAACTTCTTGTTTTAGTGGAATTTCAATCATCTTTTGTCTCTCATTGTTGTTATTGTTGGTCTCCTCCAAGTGCAAAATTTTGTTCTTTTGCTTGATATTCTCTCTAATTTTGAATTCTTTATCTACAACATATGTTCTTAAAAATTATATATTGAATTCAAAACTTAATACTAGCTTATATATTGGATATAAAACCCTAGATATAGATATGAAAGATAGTATATATAGCATTAAACTAAAAATAAATAAAAAAACATATGAATATACCTATTTGATATCATGCAAACAGAATATATAAGAGAATAGTGAAGAGAGTAAGCACCTTGCTTTTGATGATAAGATATGAAGATGGCTTGAAGATTGAAAGATAGGTTTGGTTTGTTTTTATAGAATGAAAATGGTGAAGAAGTTGGTATTATAAAAGTTTGAGTTTGGAATGGAACCGACCAAGATGTATAAAGGAATGGTAAATAGTTAGCCACGTGAGATGAAATATAACCTTATTGGTCAAATCAATTTTGTATAGTATTTATCTTATCATTTTATAATATGCTTTGCGCATGATCATTGACAATGACTTCAATCATGATTAGAATGAGTTAGAGACACGTTGCTATAATACAATTATTTGCCTATACTAGTTCTCTAGCTAGGTGCCAAATTATAACACATTTTATATAGTGGAAAATTAAATCAATTAATGAAGTATAATAAATTATTTAAAATTATGTAATTTTAAAATTGTATAATTATATATATATATATATATATATATATATATATATATATATATATATATATATATATATATATATATATATATATATATATATATATATATTTTAAATTATATACTTACATTTTAAATTATACAAAAAATTAATTTTAAATTATACACTTCCATTTTAAAAATACATTTTCATTTTAAATTATACAATTTTAAATCATGATTAAAATAAATATTCATATTTTTTGGATTTTAAAATTATATACTTTCATTTTAAATTATACAATTTTACGAAAAAGTAAAATGAAAATAATTAAGTTTATTTACCATTTTAATAAAATATTAATTTTTATTTCTCCAACATATCCTTTAGTTGTATAAAAAAATAATTTTTAAATTTTTTAAATGTTATTGATAAACAATAATTTTATAATAAGTTCTCCCGTATCTTTTATTTTTCTCTACAAAATTAAATGCATTCTTTAAATGATGTGAAAAGCAGCTTAATAGCCAACCTTATGAATTGACATACAATGACTAACTATGACAACATTAAGAATATATGTGCTAATTTTGATTAAAAAAAAAATTCTAACATATTTATTGTGTAGGATAAAGAATAATTAATACAGTACTTTTATTTAAATATTTATAGTTATCATTTTAATAATAATTTATTAGTGAATTATTTAATATATAATATTTTAATAAAAATAATATATTAATTTTCTCTTATCCTATGCAATATTTTTTAATTGAGTTGTGAAACACAATGCGAATGCAATATTTTTTAATTGAGTTGTGAAACACAATGCGAATTTAATATTTCTTATAACAAATTAATAGAATTAATCACTATGGACCATTTGTTATACACACTTCAAATAAAGGGGCTAGGCAGACGTTATCAGCAACTACAAAAGTATTTCATTACTGAATCTCCACACATGGAGGGACCATTCTACATAAAAGACAAAAATTACTATCAATGTTAATAATCGATTTTCTATTTATTTTGTAAAAGAAAATATTTAAAAAATCTCTAATAATAAAAAATATATTAATATTATTAATAATAAAAATGTCTTTTTTATTTTATCATTTCTAATAGTTGTCTTCTCTAAGTATTTCATATTTCTAATAGTTAAAACATTAATTTTTTTATTAATACATTAAATTTTGTTTTAAAAAATAAAAACTAAAAATTATATTTAAAATAATGGGTCTAAGCATACTTGTTGTAAATCAAAGTCTTGTGTTTGCAATACTATATAATTTATGTTTATATTGTTGTGATGCATTTTTTCCTTAAGAGATTTATTAGGCTCTAAATTTTAACAACTATTGAGTTTAACATGTTAGAGATAAACTCTCTCTTTTTCTTTATAAGAAGAGATAAACTATTTTTCTTACTTATAAACTCTAGATAATTCTTACTAAAGGGGAGATTATTATTTGATTCTATAGAAGAGAATACCCTGAATTCATCCACATAAAAAGACAAATTTAAAAAACATGTGTATTTTTAGGAGTTAAAGTTATTCTAAAGTGAACAATTCTAAGGAATAATTCACTTAAGAGGCGTCATCTACGAAAAGAAGTGTATATTAATCTTAAGAAAATAATAGGGGCTATAAAACAATATAAATGTAAATTAGAGTAAAAAAATATTTAAAAAATGATACATTTTTAAAAATATTAGAATCATAAGTTTATATTCATAAAAAATGAGAGTTGCATTCTTATTCATAGTTCCTCAATCACGCACTCTTAAATATACTTAGAGTATGATAATGACATACTAAGTGTGTAGAATTTTACAATGAGTTAGGGGTATGGAGGCTATAGATCTAAGAAAGGTTAATCTTGCCCTCATTGGTAAGTGGCGGTGGAGGAATCACTCTTTGGTTGTGACTTTCTCTTTGAGTGGTATGGTAGTGGAAAAGATTTTCCTTAGTGGGATACAATCTAGATAGCACCTTTGTATGGTTTATCGAAGGGACTATTAAGGTTGTTATTCGATTTTGTAATGTGATAGGAATGTTTTGTTATCGTCTTGGATCGTTCTGATATAGGATATTTATCATTCAATAGTTTACAGTGTTTATTTCAATAAAGAGGTTTTAAAGTTTGCGGTTTTATAAATTTGTCAGCAAGGATGTAAATTCTAAAAGATGTTTGTTTTAACAAGGTCAAAGATAGGTTTCATCAACCCTAACATCTATATATTGTCTTAATATTACATGTGAAGTCGGATCCAATTAATATCACCACATATTCTCTCAATATCGTCTATGTCTAGAGCGGTGTCGTGAGAAATACCGTATCCATCGTTACACGATCTCTCCATATAACAACCGATACGATAAGCTTTAAGTTCAACATAACAAATATCAACCACAAATCTATCTTTGCAATTTGTGAATTGATAGATGAATATTTTATGTCAAATTTCATAAAATATATGTCTAGAGTCTTACAAATTAAGAATGGATCATTAAGAACAAAAATATTCATCATATATTGATAATCACTTGTTCATATACAAAGTCAATCAAAAGAAATACATAAAAGTTAAGGTATACTACATCTACCTTTGATACAAAGAGATTTACCTACCCATTTACATGGTAGATTGCTTTACAAGTAATAAAAGAAGGTAAATGACTATCCACGTTGAAGAATCGATATTGGATGCAAATCCAGCTTCTACTTGCAAAATATGACTTCTTGATGAAGAAATGAATATTTTTGGGTTTTTCACACCTTCTCCAAGTTTCTATCTCAAAAAATATCTAATATTATCTAAACAAATTAAAATAAAGTACTTAAATGAAAGTACATAACCTGTCATGTTCACCTAGAGAACACTTTCTTCGCACTGTGAAGTATCTTCTTAGGCACATGAAGTGCCTCTGATTAGTTAAATCGACCCTGGGAAAATATATAAGTTCACAGTGTGAACAATTCTTCGCACAACGAACTTCTTCACTATAACTTTGCACAACAAACTTTGGGCCATTTTCTTTCTGCCAAAATATTAGTTCACTTCGCCTGGACTTCGCTTCTTGTTTGCACATCAAACATTCACCTTGACCTCGTTGCACATTGCACATTGAACATGCTGAAATTTCTTTTTTCTTTGGCTTCCTTGTCCAATCAATTGTGTCGTGATCATTGATGTTTTATGCCTAAATACTGCACAATGACACACATATCAAAGCAACCAAAGTTATTTGCAGCAATATTGAAGAATCACATGCAAACATGGAATAAATCCATTGAAACATAATAAATAAGTAGAAAAATGTCAAATATAATAGATCAAAATAAGACATGTTTTGCATTCAACAAACTCTCTCCAACTAGATATTTGCTTGTCCTCAAGCAAAATATGCCTCTCATGAAAACATGAGGATTTGCTCAAGCATATAATTCAACCAAGAATGGATGTATGGTTCAAATTCAACATACAAATGCGCACACGATATGTTCACCATTTCCCAGAATCGAACATTGATAAAGAATTTAATTATTATAAAACAAATATCATACAATATTTCACATAACAACTGAATTCTTATGCTTGAATCACTCTAACACTCCTCTTCAAAATAAGAATTAAGAAAATAACGCGTGTTGAAACTGCGGGTCAATTTCACTCACCTAACAAACAATGCTAATAACAATTCAATTCATACATTCATCTCACAATCATCAATGAAATTATGGAAGTAAAAAGATCACTAAGGGCTTTTAAGGTTATATCTTGGTTAGGTTCACAACAAAGGGTCATTTCTAAAGGTCATGGAATTAAAGTTGCCAATGCAAAAGAAATATCCACTATACAAATTATTTACACATTACAACTTCATCCACCACTTTCTTTTCTCAATTTTTCACCCTTTCAAACTTCCTTTTGCACAATTATTTCATTCTCTATTTTTCTTTTTCATACAATCATTCTTTTTCTTTTGTTTTTGACATTCATATTCACACTTTTTCTATGTTTGCTTTAATTTTTTCAAAAAATTTTTAGTAACCTACCACTTTTCTTTTTATTCTCCCCAACTTGAATTCAACCAAACCTTAAGTGGATGCTCCTTTCTTTTTATGGCAAGGAAATCAACTTAACAATGTTCAAAGGTTTCAAGAAAACAATTTTAGAATCCCACAAAAATCAATGATGAACTATTTTTCAAAATATATACATAAAACAAGTTCATGACTAAAGTCATGGTCTAATCTGTTTAGGCTCAAAGGGGTTAGAAAATTCTCACTACTCAGTGGTAAGTTACTTTTGGTTATGGTTGTGCTCAATATCAAGGAATGTCTTGATCATTTCTAATGCTTCCACAAAATTACAATAATCAAAAGATTAAATATGAATGAAATGAATTAATCAAAGTTTATTAGTCATCCTAAGCATATAGTAAACAATGGAGGTTTCTCACAATTTGTGGCTTTGGGAAACTAAGTGAAACAAGCATTCAAACAAAGTTGCAAAATGAAACAAAAATACACATTTTCACAAAGCACAAAATTCTTAAATCCATCTAACATTCTAAGAAACGGTAACCATGTACCTTGCTTGCATTCACAAATTAAAAAACCTATCATCACCATCCAATCTTGGGAGAATCTTCATTGGATACTTGTAGAAAATAACAACCAATCTAGAAGTTCTCACATTCAATCATCAAAGAAGGAAATATTAAATTCAAAACAAACTACCAAACAACCATAAAAGAAATACTAACTAAAGTTGAACATTCCTAAATTGAAGAATTCAGCTTAAATAATAATTAACTACAGTTGAATATTCGTAAAATGAAGAATTCAACTCATATAACAATAATATATCATGGTGTAGAACACCAACAAAAGTACCCAAAAGTGGTACATAGTACACCATCCAAAATAATCCAACTAAGTGGGTAGTGTACAACAACAAAATAAAATACAACAATAATATAAATATAGCAATGATCTAAAGCTTAATAGAAAACTTCACTTTGTTGCAGCAAAAGGAAGCAAGTTTAAGATCATGCTCAAAACAACAAAAGAACTAGTCCTCACCAGACTCAGTCTCCTTAGCATCATGATCAACTTTATCACCAGAACAAGAGTCATAACCAGATTTAGACTCAACATCATCATCCTCAGCCACAGTATCCTTAGTGCCAGATATAACCGTCCCTCTCTAGAAAATGACCTGGCCTAAGGCCAACTAGCACGAGCTAGGAACTTCTCCCTACTCATGATCAAGCTCTCAATCGTAGGATCATGGTGTTGTAACTATATAACCTGCATAAAATCATGAATGTAAATCACGACACACTAAGTAGTTGCCATCCAATCCTAGTTATAGTTGCAAATCTCCCTCTGATTCGGGTCAAAGCCCTGGAAACTTGGAAACTCAAAACTAGAGCTCTCTCTTGCGCCGGCAATCTGTCCTTCTCTCATAATCTTCCTCATGGGCTTACAGAACCTACCCATATAGTTATCATAAATAGCAATAGGGATAATAACCTGACAGTGGAAGGGTAACTTCACATGCCCATGCACACATAATTCCATAATCAAGCAATGGAAAATCAATGGGAAAATAGTTATAGCCCCTAGTTTGATACCACTCTCAACCACCGCATGTATCTCATCCACAATGATTTGTGCCACATTAATTTGTGTATCAATCATAATATTATGTACCAAGCGAGCTACCCTATTGGTACATTAGGGGAATGTGTACTTGGCTTAATGTTATTCAAGACCAAGAGTAGCACTAGTTGTGCCAAAGGACGCATATCCTCTCTGTGATACCTCCTTGGAACCCCATATAGGTTCAGTTAAACATATTTTCCGTCTCTCAATAATACACCATACATCTCCTCAATACTCCAACATAATATCAAGCATATATGATACTCATCCATCTCCTCCTCCCCAAAAGTAAGAGGTTTACTTAACACTTCATTAATCGTGTCTTGGTCAAACTTCACCTCTCTTCCACATACTTGTATGGTCCAAGAAAAAAACATCAGTATCATCCTGGAGGGCGTACGCGTATAAACCCCTCACGATTTCCACAATATATTAGAGTAATCAACTTATCCCACTTTTTTTATGAAGAATTATGGCTACCGCTCGGTAGGTTCCTTGGGGGTTAAGGTTAAACACTCTTTCTAGAAAGATGCTCCTTTTTTCAAGAGCAAGGTACCTAGAAGCTTGCCTTGGCCCTTTGAAACGATTGGTGTCATAAGAAATTGGTTGTTGATGGGATAAGTCTCCGGTCTTTCTTTTCTTTGAAGGATTGGTTCTTAGAGGTGCCATCTTCACAACACCAAATATGACCAACAAAAGCATACAACACATTAGTAAGTAAGGAAAGGTACAAATAACAAAACAAGAAAACATAGAATTATAAAAAACGAAATATTGTTGTGTTCACCTTGAGTTCGCACTACGAACTTCAAGCGAGCATTTGCCCCAGGTTCGCACTACGAATTTAAGGCGAACCTTGCGAATTTTGGAAATTCCAAGTTCTGCCTTAGCAATAATCAACACGAAAACAATGTAATTCAATCAATTCAATCAGGCAGTGTTTTCTAGTTCTCAATAGTGTATCATACAACTTATAACAACAAACATTAGTTCATGCAAAAATTAAAGTTATTAAAATAATTTCAACAAAGTTTAACTTAACCTAAACAAGAACAACTCAATCTCTTAAAAATCAATTTGAGGTCAGTATCCATACAAGTATAGTAATACAACCCAATCATAAACACTCATGCAACCACAACTTATCAAATCTAGAAGCAAGTTTCCAAGAAAAAAGATCATATAAACCCTAACCACATTCTTTAAAGGAAAAATGGAATTGACTTATAAAACCAAATATGGAATGAGAAGTTACAGGAAATGGAAGTTTGAATTTGAAACTTGAGAAATTTCGTCTACTTGATACGGTTGAGAGAGGGAGAGAGACAAGAAAATGTTTTTTGTTTTGTTAAGAAAGTGAGAGAGACAAAAATAGAAATGGAAATACAAAAGAGTGATAAGGAAATATTTTGCCCCACAAAATCTTAAAAAACTACTGGGTCCACGAGTTTGGCCCACCATAAAAAAACCACTTGATGACGTGGAAGAAAAGTGATTTTCTGTCCACATTCACATAGTTCTCACTATGAGCTACAAGCGAACATTCACCCTAGGTTAGCACTACGAACTCAAGGCGAATGGGGCAGAATGTTAAAAAAAATTATTTTCACTCAACCACAAAACTTCATATACTAAACTAACACTAAAAATGCAATAAAATATGAAAGGATACTTACAATGTTTGGATGCCTCCTAACTAGCGCTTTGTTTGACGTTGTTTGAGCTTGAAGGTTTGACAGTTGAAACCAAAGAACACTAAAAGCAATCGAACTAGCTTCCAAATGAAACTCACTACCACAAAAGGTCTTCAACCATTTTCATGACCAATTTTTCTTCCAATTTTTCTCAAGAATGAAAAATCCCAACAAGATTTCATCATTGCTTCCTTAGCATCTTTATCCTTATTTTTCATCACCACTTCAATCCTCACATCTTCATCTTTCTTTTTCATAGTTGCAAATCTTGCATCTTCATCTTTATTTTTCATTATTTCAACTCTTGCGTCTTCCTTTCTCGTATGATAATCATCTTTCACTTTATTTGAATACACCACACATTTGAAAGGTGTAAAAAATACTTCTTCATCATTAGTCATCACCTTCATTATGGCTTCATCAACATCAATTAACATTCTTGCGGTTTTCATGAAGGGTCTACCAAGAATTATGGGTGTATCCTCATCTTCTTCCATATTCATGACAACAAAATCAACCGGAAATAAGAACTTGTCAACTTTCAATAACAAGTCTTCAACAACACCATGAGGACGAGTCCTTGACTTGTCCACTAGTTGCAAAGTCATGTTGGTTGATTTTATCTCCATGTTTTCAAGCCTTTTCACCACAGACAAAGGAATCAAGTTAAAGACATACATTTGAAATTACTACCTATAGTTATAGGTAGAGCCACTATTCTCGGATCTCCTTCCTACCGCGGAAGAATGCTTTGAACGATAGTGCTACAATTTTCATTGAGCGTAATGGTTTCTTTGTTCGTATACCTCTTCTTCTTTGTTATTATGCATACTTGGGAATTTGTTCTAGAGCTTCAGAAAATGGAATGGTTACTTGCAAATGACTAAAGATGTCGAAAAACCTAGCATAATGCATCTCATTGTCTTTTTTCATAGGAGCATTTTGATAAGGTAACTTTTTCATTGGAATATGACATTCATGCTCCTTTCCTTTCTTAATTTTTTCTTATTCTCCTCTTTTAACTTCTTTTTAACTAATTCTCCCTCATTATATTTTTCAACTTCTTCCATAATTTCATCCTCCTTTTCAACTCCAACCTCCTTCTCCACAACATTTTCACCAATTCCCAAACCAATTGTTATCCCACTCCTAGTAAAGATGGGTTTAAAAGATTCCTTAGGATTCAATTAAGTATTAGCAGGAAAAGTTTCTTTATGTTGGCCGGCTAATTGTTTGGATAATTATCCAACTTGAGTCTCAAGATTACTTATTGTCGCATTCATACTCTTTTGAGTGGAGATAGACATTTGCATGAATTGATTGAAGGTTTCCTCTATCTTTGAGCTTCCACTTTGAGTTTGTAGAGCTTGATTATATCTTTGGTATTGGCCTTGATGGTTGGATGTTCCCGGATCTTTCCTCCATCCTTGTTGGTAACCTTAGTTATTACCTCTCGGTTGATAACCTTGGTTATTGCTTTGATACAGAGGTCTCGATTGATAGCGTTGATTAGGGTTTTTATTCCCCAAATAATTTATTTTTCCTTCAACCAGTGGACAATACCTGGTAGGATGATCTTCGATGAAAAGCTCACAACTTGCTATTTTTTGGATTTTGTTGGGAAGTTCTTGCATCTCTTTGATTTGTTGTGGAAGTTTTGACATTTTCTTTGGCAACAACTCCACTTGTTGTGAGAGTAACTTATTTTGAGCAAAAATTGCATCATTCGTTCCTAACTTAATAATTCTCGGCTTCCTTTGAGGATTGTAAAGGTTGTTTTGACCTTGATAGTCATTGAGTGACATCCTATCAATGATGGATACTGCATCTTCCGCACTTTTTGACATTAAAAACCCACCCGCTGTAACATCCAAAAGAGTTTTATGAATGTGTTATAGTCTGTTGCGTAAAATATGCACTTAAGTAAAATCATCAAAACCATGGCCCTTTCACTTCCATAACACGATAAGCTTTATGCTCAACACAAAGAAAATATCAACCACAAATATATATATATATATATATATATATATATATATATATATATATATACAATTTGTGAATCGATATATGAATATTTTAGGTCAAGTTTCATAAAATCTATGTCTAGAGTTTTACAAATCAAGAATGGATTGTTAAGAAAAAATATTCATCATATATTAATCATCACTTGTTCACATACAAGGTCATTCAAAAGAAATACATAAGAGATAAGGTAAACTACTTCTACCTTTTATTCAAAGAGATTTAGCTACACATTTCCATGGTAGATTACTTTACAAGTAATAAAAGAAGATGAATGAGCATCTACGTCGAAGAATCGATCTTGGATGTGAATCCAACTTCTGCTTGAAAAATATCACTTCTTGATGAAGAAATGAAGATTTTAGGTTTTTTCTCTCCTTCTCCAAGTTTCTATCTCTAAAAATATCTAATAATATCTAAAAAAGTACAATAAAGTACTTAAATAGAAGTACATAATTTGTCTTGTTTGCCTAGAAAACTCTTTCTTCGCAATGCGAAGTCCTTTTTTAGGCACATGAAGTGCCTCTGAATAGTTAAACCGACCTTGGGAAAATATCTAAGTCTGCAGTGCAAATAATTCTTCGCACAACGAACTTCTTTGATACAACTTTGAACAATGAACTTTGGGTCTTTTTCTTTTGGCCAAAAAAATGTTTTACTTTTCCTGGACTTTGCTACTTGTTTGCATAACGAACTTTCTCCTTGACCTCGTTGCACTTCGCACAACGAACATGCTGAAATTTATTCTTTTCTTTGGATTCATTGTCCAATCAATAATGTCTTGATCATTGATGTTTTATGCCTAAATACTGCACAATAACACACATATCAAAGCAAACAAATGTATTTGAAACAATATTGAAGAATCACATGCAAACATGGAATATATCCATTGAAACATAATAAATGAGTTGAAAAATGCCAAATATAATAGATCAAAATAAGACATGTTTGGCATTCAACAGATGTGTGGAAGAATTCATACCATTTTTGCATTCCATTTAGAAGTTATTTCTTATCTTAGGTCATCATCACCAGTTGGTATTATAGAGGAGTGGGATGAGGGTCAGTGGGTTTGGAATTTCAAGTGGAGGCGATTTTTATTTGTTTGGGAGCTGGATCTCTTAAGCTAAATGCTTCTTTTTTTAAAGGTAAGTTGAATTTGTCTCAAGAGGGGGATTGGATGCGGAAATTCAATGTCAAAGGTGGTTTCTTAGTGAGGTATGATGTATGGCTCTTATCTTCTCTTTGTGAATAATGACAGTATGTCTAATAGGGTGGTTCAGACGTTTGCCAATGGGTGGAAGAGTTGGACCACTTCTAAAATGGTTGTTTTCGCCTAGAAGTTTCTTCAAGATATAATTTTATTGTACCTTTTGATAGTATTGTGAATTGATGTCATAAAGAACAAACCAAAATATGAGAAAAAGATTGACTTTCTTAAAAAATGCAAGAAACCCTATTAGGTTTTACAAAAGATAGAAAAGAAGGAAGAATACTAATAACAATTAGTTAAAACTGTTTTACTATTCAGTTACTAAATAAGGGTTCAAAAATTACAAGTGAATATCAACAATTAACCTCACTTAACAACCCGAAACAACTAGTATATTTAGAAATTACTAAGATAACTTGAGTAACAAACAAACTTAAATAATTGGACTTACAAGCTAGGCCCAATTCGACATACTAACTTAGAATACAAGTTAACATATTTCGACAACATGCTTTAACAAACTTTGACTACAACATGCACAACTCTTGTTGAAAACATCAAGTTACCCTTGTCAAAACTAGATTCCGATCCAAAATACCACAAATCTCCACCTTGGAACAAACTATACACAAACAATGGAACAAACTAGCTTTCATCATGCAACTTTATCAACTGCATACAGTGGAAAAACTTGCTACTTGGAAATGTCTTGGTGATCATATCAACAACATTATCATCAATCGAAACCTTCAACACTTGGACTTCTCTACACTTGATTATGTCTATGACAAAGTGCAACCTCACATCGATGTGTTTGGTTTGCTCATGATATGCTAAATTCTTGGACATGTGTATTGCATTTTGACTATCACATTTAATAGTGATAACTCGACCTTGAAGGTTCATCTCCTTAGCAAAACCAACAAGCCATAATGCTTCTTTAATAATTTCAGTGAGGGAAATATACTTTGCTTCAATGGTTGATAAGAAAACAAATTTTCTGAAGTGTTACTTTCCAACTAATTATTATTCCAAACATAGTGAACAAATATCCAGAAATATATTTTCTGAAATCCATAGAACCTACATAATCAAGGTCGACAAATCCTTCGATTTTGACTTTGCTATGATCACCATAGGCTCCACCATATATCAGGACTCTTCTCAAAGACCCATTGATGTACCTCAGGATACACTTTAATGTTTTGCAGCGCGCCTTCCCATGATTAGCCATATACTTGCATATAAGGCTCACTCTGTACGCTATGCTTGCCTCGTATATAACATATCATATATCAAAGAACCTATTATAGTAGCATATTAAATGTTATTCATATAGCACTACTACAGAAAAGACATTTAACATCGGTTGGGAAAGATATATAATGACGCTTGCGCAAGCATTTCTATGTAGAGTGTTGTTGTATATGTGGTACTTACAATGACATTCATGGGACCATTGTTGTATTCTAGAAAGCGCACACCATTTCATGACAGTTAGGTTTTATAACCGTTGTGATATAACTAAAGGTAGTTTAGTTCGATCCTCAACAACAATATTTTTTTATTTATATTATTTTGGTCAGCGTTCAACATACAATATCTTCTACATCAAACATAATATGTGCATCAAAAGCCAAACTTATTGTTTACATTATGTGCATAAAACACAATATCCTGTACGTCAAAAAATATGTGCATCAAAATATATATATGGTGAGGAAAGTTACTAATAAATCAAATTGCAGGAAGTCCCTTAAGTGCATTATGGATATACGTCCATCGTTTACGAAGATCTACAAAGTCATTAATGTGAATTGGGGTTTGATCGTTAAACACCTACATAAGAAAGAGAAAAAATGCAATATCATACATGATAATAATTTAATAGTAAACTTATATATTAATATATGTAAACATTTTATGACATATATACCTTATCCCATGAATCAACAATGCCGCCCAATATAATGTTTAACATGTGTTTCATGACATAATACTCATACTCGTAATTCCCGGGTTGTTTCCTCATCTACAAATTTAAGAATAATATAATAACATGAATATTACTACACAATAATGTAAATAAAAGAAACAAGGTAATCGTGCCACTTACAATAGGAGCGATCCATCTGGGCTTTTTTCTAACATTCTTCAGCATATTAACTTGCTCCACATAACTGTACATTGAAAATGAATTAAACATATTACATGATAAAATAATTACAATTAATGTAAAATAAAATGATATTAAACATAGACACTTACATTTGAATTATATCTTTTATTGGTTTGTGGAGTGTACTGTGCATAAAACATAGTAATGTCACCGTATTTATCTTAATTGATATTATAATCAATTGCCAATGATCACGGGCCTCCAAAACCAAATTATCCTACACAACATGAGCAACTTACATAAGCAAACACATTTAAATAACATAAGCAAAACAAAACATATACTTACAATTTTCTCAGTAACGAATATTGAAGCCTCAGAGGCGTACTCTCCATTAGGTCTTACTCGAACCCTCTTCCCTTTTACATGTCTTGACGGTGGAGATGGAATGTCTCCATCTCCTATTTATTTTTGTTTTTCCTGCATGATTCTCTTCTCAAGTTTCCAGTAACCCCCACGAGACAATCCATAGGGGTACATGTTTTCCTCCTTGTTTTGAACTCCTACTTCGCTTTTAGCCTGTTATTAACAAAGTGAAAAATATGTATGATTAATATCTATAACTCATTAGCATAACATTATTGGTTATATAAGACTAGTAATAACCTTGAATTCCTCAAAACGACGTTTCTTCGCAAATTGCACCACACCTTCTTCGATATAAAACTATACCGAATGCATGGACGTTCAATACCTCTCTTAGGCATCGTAATGTAGTAAGCCGTGAGTTGTGACTTAAATCCCCTCCAACGAATACCGACATAAGTAAGCCACTTAAGTTTCAATTTTGAGTTACGGACAATCTCAAAATTGAACTATATTTAAATCAATATATAAGTATGAATTAGAAACTATAGGTAGTGAATTAGAAACTATAAAGTATGAATTAGAAACTATGTAATACTGTTACGTTTTTCCATATGTTGTCTTTGACTTTAACATTCACTTATCTCCAGTCATCTATCACTATAATCACTTTTCTACGTGCGAGGAACACGACATAAATCTTAAAAGTAGACTCATATGGACAATCCACTACTCTATATAACGAATCAAACTTGATTGAAATTTTCACACCTGATGAGTTACGAAGTGATGTTAATAAGTGCATCATTGTGACACTTCTATGTGATCTTTTCGATTGAGTATCAATCGTTTGAGTTGTATTCACATAATACTCATTTGTTTGAGTATCTTTGCTTCTTCCTGATGAAGAACTCGACAAGGTCGACATCTATGTTCAGAAACAACAACAACAACATGAACAAAAAGAAAATAAACAACAACAACATGAATAATAAGAACATAATCAACAATAAGAACAACAACCACGACAATAGAAAATGGGTTTACTATAGATGCATGGTGGAAATATTTTACGTACCATAAACGTGAAGACTGATTAAACGATGCTGGTGTTGGAGTTGGTGTTGTTGTTGTCTTCCTTCCTTACGACAACGACGATGTTGTTGTTATCTTCCCGATCGACGGTGACAATTCGGTTGGTGCGTAATCTTCCTTCCGTAACAATAATGACGAAGATGATGAAAATGACAAAAACTCAGTGAAGAATGGATATTGATGATGCAATCTTTTGTTGAAATCGTGTATTGTTTCCTAATGTTGAACGTTAGGGTTTAACATTGAATTCGTTTAACGTTTCGTCTAGTTCCTATTTTCAATGTAAAAAGGATACTGAAGAGACAAGCAAACTAGGGGCTAGTAAACAATATTGTAAAGCTTATACGACAGTCTATAACATCAACTGTTATGATACAAAAAATATTATAAATCTACTATGACAATCAATACTTATACCGTTATGATACTAAAAATATTGTAAGGCTACTATGACGATCAATACTATAAACCGTTGTGATATATACCTTTCATAATGAAATTTCATAATGAAGCGCTATAGTTATATTTAGAATTAAAAATTAAAAAATAACAAATTATATCACAACGGTGGATAAAACAATCGTAGTCATATCTATTAAGTTTTTTATTTAAAATTAATAATATATATGATGGCGTTGAGGTTTGAACCCATGAAAGCTTAAAGGTATCACCACGATTGGATTAATAACCGTTGTTATATACAAATAATGTTTAATCAAAAAGAAAATATAATACAACTGTGCCTTAGTTTCGATATGTCACAAAGGTGTAGGGATGAACTGTGGTGAACATGGCATCATTATTTACTCGTTTTATAGTAGTGTAGGCTCTTTCGACTTCAGTACTAGGACTTTGTTTCATACTTAGCTTTTTCTGAGGATTAGTCGATGTTAGAATAGGCTTTGAATTTGAAATACCAAACTTTTCGAGAATCTTCTTCAGCTATGTCTCTTGAGATAAGCATAATCTCGACTGATTCTTATCTCTCCGGATGTCAATCCCAATAATTCTTGAGGAAGCTCATAGATCCTTCATGTTGAAATCCTTATCGAGGTCAACATTCACCTTCATAACATATTTTACATTGTTGCTTGCTATCAGGATATCACCAACATAAATCAACAAAATAATAAGTGAACTTCCAGGTCCAAAATATGAAGTAAACATAGTGGTCAAACTGGCTCCATGTGAAACCAATGTGTTCCATGAACTTGTCGAATCTCATATTCCATTGTCAAGGAGAATGTTTTAGGCCATACAAAGACCTATTCATCTTGCACACATGATTTTCCTTTCCCTTTTATGCATACCTCTCAGGTTGCATCATTAGGATTTTTTCATCTAGATCACCATATAGGAAGGATTTCTTCACATCCATTTGTTCAAGTTATAGGTCAAACTTCTCCACTATGGCTAACAACATTATAATGGATATATGCCTTACAACAGGTAAGAACACATCATTTAATTCTACACCTTCTTTCTGAGTGAACCCCATAGCAACCAACCTTGCCTAAAAACGTTTCGACATCACTCATTTGATTCTTTCCTTAACCTTAAAGATCCACTTATATCTGACTAAACTGGCCCCTACAGGTTTCTCGATAAGATCTCAAGTTTTATTATTATTAAGAGATTTCATCTCATTATTCATGGCTTTCAGTCATTCAGTCTTGTCTCGACTCCTCATAACTTCCTTATAGTCTCTAAATTATTCGTCTTAAACCTCACTTACAGAGATTAACGCATAAGTTATAAGATCTACTAACCAAGTCTTTGAGGTGTCTTGATGACTCTTATTGACCTATCTCTTTCTAGTAGATAATAATTATCAATCTCCTCAGCTTTGACACCAGATTTTGCATCTTCGATTTCATCTGGGTCACGCAATTCAACGGCATTATACTCCACCTCAACGAGAATCTCTTCCTTTTCCAACTCTTTTTTAGAGTACTTTGAACTTTGACCAATGTTATCAGTTTTCTTGAAAGTCATCTCAGCTTTATTGAAAACTACATCTTGACTTTTGATACACCTCCCGTGACCTGGCTCTAGGCATCGTGCCTTATAAGCTTTGACTCCTTCAGTGTATCAAAGGAAAATATATCTCAGAGCTCTAGGTTCAACTTTATCTTGCTTAATATGAGCATAGGATAAACAATCAAATAAACTAAGTTTGTTGAGACTTGGTGGATTTCCCGGCCAAACTTCTTTAGGTGTCTTCATTCCCAAGGCTGTCGAGGGGCACCCATTTGTAAACTATGTTGCAGTTACAATAAATTCTACCCAAAACACCTTCTTCAATCCAGTTGTAATACCCCGTATTTAATTAAGTGATCTGGATAATATTAATTAAGTTTAATAAGGTTCTGGTGTACTCTGAGAGCTTTCAGTTAAAGTAATTAGAGCAACCGACGAACTTAAAATTAATTAATTATGTATTATCTGACACAAAGGCATTATTAAATATTCGACTTAGAGACATTTTTGGATACTCTCAAATTGGACCAGTTAGTGTACTAACTAATGAATGGTATTTATTTTATAAAAAGAGAAAATAAGGGTTTATAAGAGAAAGAGAAAGAAAGTTGGTATAGAAAAAGAAAAGAGAAAGAAGGAAAAAGGAAAGAAAGAAAGAAAGAAAGAAAGGGGAAAGAGAAGAAGAGGAAGAAAACCTAAGAAGAGGGAAATCTTGGATCTTCACCATTTCTTCATCAAATCTTCATCTTCAGTAAACTCCTCTTCATTGGCAAGGTGGGTTCATAGTTAGAAACGTTTCTTTTGAGTTTTGGTTAAGATATTGAATTTTAGGGTTTTGTAGAAAATCTTAGAAATTGAAAGATTAAACGGTTAAAAATCGATTAATTGAAAGTATAATGACTAATATATGATAGTATTCATGTTTAGTGTTTGGTTCCTCTATTTTGGTGATGTTTTGGTTGGTTTTGGCATGGAAATGATTTTTTCCTGTAAGCCTAAAATTTATGGAATCGCAGAGCTTGCTCAGCGAGCAGTGGAAATTCTATAGAAAGATTGGTGATCTGGTATAGCTCGCTCATCAAGAAAAGACAGGGAGATTTTTGCTCAGCAAGCTGAGGGCTCGCTCAACTAGACTTGGAAGTTCAGTTTTCGTATTTAATTCGTAACTTATAATCTGGGTATCCGTTTTTAGTGTTCCACATATCGATTCGAAGCTAAAAACATGAAATATCTAATGATGTCGAGAAATATTATTTTGAGCCGACTTTTACAGGAATTTTCTGATTAAATGTAATTATGTTTGTTAAGGAATTATGGTATTAGTCAAATTGTGGAATACACGTTAATTATGGAAAACATATTAGATCATGAGAATTGATGGAGAAAAGAGACAATGAGATCATTGTGGGATTTGTTTAATGATGATAACTAGACTAGAATGTTAGAGTTATAAGTTTGAAAACTATATAACCAAAAGTATCAAGGATGGAGGAAGAGTTAGGAAATCTTACCATAAACCAATAGTGTGGCCTAGTATTGTAACTAGGAATTGTTAGATGGTATGCTTTATGAGGTGCTTAGGTTCATCCTAGGTCGTTGCGAATCCTTGATGCGTTATACACGGTATTCTCCGAAAATTCTTGAGTAAGTGTTGAGGTGGGTATTACACTGACTCCGACGGAAAGCATCCGTAAAGGCTTGGGGTACTGTCAGCATTGCGTAAGTCTTGAGGTGGGTATTATACTGAGTCCCACGGGAAGCATTGTCTAAGTCTTGAGGTGGGTATTACACTGAGTCCCACGGGAAGCATCAAATTGTTTAGGCTTGAGGTGGGTATTACACTGAGACCCACGAGAAACATCAGATTGTTTAGGCTTGAGGTGGGTATTACACTGAGTCCCACGGGAAGCATTGTGTAAGTATTGAGGTGGGTATTACACTGAGTCCCACGGGAAGTATTATGTAAGTCTTGAGGTGGGTATTACACTGAGTCCCACAGGAAGCATCCGTTTTGGTAGTCGCTTGAGATGGGTATTACACTGAGTCCCATCGGAAACCTTGTCAGTGAACACTTGAGGTGGGTATTACATCAAGTCCCACGTGAAGTGTCGAGATCGTTGTTTTGGTTATTCTATCTTGTTTTGATTTCCTTATGGAGAAGTGACCTTAGGCTTGAGATGGGTGTTATATTGAGTCCCATGAGAAGTAAAAGGTAATATCCTAGCTAGTGATAGTAGGATTTGTAGAGCTCTTGGACGTGGTTCTAACGAGAGTGAGGCGTGTGAACTCAAGGTCATTTTCCTTTTGTAAAGACTTGAGTTAGGTTTTGATAGAACCCTTAGAGTCGAGAGAACTCAAAGATAGGGAACCCACTGAGATGTTGTTATCTCACCCCACTATTTGTTGTTGCTTTTCAGGTTCCTTTTGCAGGTTTGATTTACAAGTGGAGCTATGCTCGAGATGTTTCAAGTGAAGCATAGTTTTAGTCTTCCGCTGTGCATTTCTGTATCTTTGTACAATATTGGATATTGTATTGGTCTTAGCTTTTGTTTTAGTATGATTTCCAGGTCTTGCACCATTGTTGTATATAATTTTTATAGTTGGTCAAGAATGTGAATTATGCTATTAGGAACTTATGATGGTGTTAGTACCAAAAATTAACACTGTATGATATTATTCTAGATATATATATTATATGGGGTGTTACAGTTGGTATCAGAGCAGGTCGTATCCTCGACCTAGCCTTGAAACATCATAAGTAAATCTTTCCTGCCTCTTAAGTGTGTCTTGCCGACATGGTTCTTAATATCATACTATGTAATATTAGGTATGATCAACCTAATGTTATGTATATGGTATGTGGAATCATGGTTGTGCGACCATGAGGACTCCGAAGTGTTGTTGCAACTTGTGTTGTGAGAGTGGGCTCAAGCTAAGGGATAACAGGGGAGAGCTTTGGTCGGTTCGGTTGGAGTCTTCTTAAGAATTTTACTTCCTGTAACCTGGGATTACAGAGAAGTGTGTGGTTTGAGGAATCCTTTGGAATGGATAGGATCTGAAGGGTAAATATATCTACGGGATGAATGGTTAGTGTATCAAGGAATAAGTAAAGTCGCTGGTGGATCAAAAATAGTCGATAGTATGGACAAAAGTGTTGAGAAGTTTCATTCCATGAAAAGAGAAGATGCCTTATGGAACGTGTGACGTAAAGTTCGAAAATGAGTAAATTGTTAAGAGTTTCAGTTCCAAGATCGTGGTAGCATCATGGATGAGCGAGAGCACCTCAAGGAATGTATTCGGATAATACCTCCAAGATGGATTGAAGTTACCAGTTAAGAATGTTCATTTTCTTTTGGGAACCTAAAACTATGGCGAAACGTGAAGAGGAACACAAGGATGTGACTACATGTTTCAAATGAGACAAGTACACCCCGAACGAAGGATAGAAGAAGCTCTATTTAGTGATATGAGATATATGAAGTATGGACTTGATGAAGTTTTTTTAAGTGTTAGAGTAAACACATTGGACTTGGAGGAATTTCTAGTAAGATGGTTTGTGTTTGGGTGTGAAAAGATTACCGCAGAGCATGAAGTTATTACGGTATGAGAAGTCATTGGACGAGGTCTGAGTTCAACTGAAGCGAAAGCGTGCTTCTGGATATGCTACATGTCCAAATGGAACTCTACGATCAGTGTTACCTCCATGGACATCACTCGTATCGCTAAGGACATGATTGTCAACGAATGAGATTGAATAAGTATAAACCAAGCCTACAAATTCAGAGACTTGTTTTGGACAATTATGAATTCGGTATTATATGAATTTTTTAAGAAGAAGTGAACGTCCTGAATGTTTGTTGGTCTACGAGAATGGTGGATGGAAGGAATTTCCTAGGGATATTGTTGACTTGGTTAAGAAAGATTTTGATGTAAAGAAAGCATTTGTGGAGGTCGAGTTAAATGGTCATCACCTTGCATTGGACTTTTGCTCATGTATCAGATGAATTTTTAATCTGGTTTGCAACAACCTATTACTTGGATTGATGTGAACAGGTCCGCTAACCACAACTTGTCCGCTGTTTCTTTCAGCATTGGTCGGTGGAATCATTCGTTAGTAAGGGTTATAACTTTTAGTTGCGATTGGAATGCGTTGGTAGGCTTAGGTAACAATGAAGATAATAAGTTGCTTATGTGTTTGAGTAATTGGTTACCCTTCTGTTAGTGACTGGTTAACGTTATTAAGTTTTGAAAGTTGGATTTTCTAAGATGTATGCACTTGGACTTGGGTGTCGTTTGAAGCATTCTTGGTACCAATGGAAAGCTGGGGGAACATTCTATGTCATGATTAATAGAAAGTAAGGGAACCCATAATTATATGTAAGTAGAGGTATCAAAGTTTCTACAGAGGAGTGCATTACCTCAGTTTCCAAGTATAAGGAATGATCGAAGTATTTGGAATTTGTCTCTAATGAGATTGAGAATGTTGTTGTTGTTGTTGTTGTTTTAATCTTCGTCAAGAATTAAGGAGAGAGGAAAAAGTTGTACACTAGAGATGAGATGTTCATTATTTCGCTTTCTTCCTGATAAGGATTGAGTGTTGTTTTTGTCTATGGATGATTCAAGTGTTAGCTTGCAACCACAACCATTTTGTTGACATAGTTGTGTGAATGGAATCGAGCCATTCCGTTGAGTATTCGTATTGCGACCGTGGCAAAATGGTAGTTCTACTTCGTCATTTGTGGGAGTGGTGATTTGTATGTTGTGCCCATTTTTTGTTATCTCAAGTTGTGGACGACAAGCGTTGTGCTAATGTCTGGAAATCAAGAGTGAGAATCATATTTCAAGATAGCATGGTATGAATTAGTAATGTTGAATTGGATTGTTCATTAATAAGAAGAACAAGTTTAGTGATGTTCGATCGTTTAACCTCGGATGGGCAATCGATTAACACACGACCTTTATGGAGAACTTTAGGGAATCGTACCTTCTGAACCGTAAGTCTGTTTTAGTTTTCGTTCGAAGTGTCAGTGGGAAAAGTGTAGGACCTTGTTTTGAGCATGTTTTAGTGGGAGGTAAATGGTCTGGATGTTGGCATGTCGTTGTTGTGACTATTGAAGAATTTAGCTGCAAAGTCATGAGAGATTCTTAGAGCGATGGTCCTTCCGGGAATGTTTTGGGAATTGAATTTTTGTGTGGATAGGAGGTGAACAATTGGTCAGTTTTAGTATTGTTGGAAACAAGCGCATGAGTAAGGACGTGAGATTTGATTTGTTATGAAACGAGGACTTTGAGCCGCAGACTCAAATTGGGATCTAATCATGTTAGAATATGTAAGAGAATAAAGGAGAATGTGGATCTAAGACATTTTTGTAAATTGTCGTTGGGGATGAGTAAAGGAAATTCGAGGACGAATTTCAATTTAAGGAGGGGAGACTGTAATACCCCATATTTAATTAAGTGCTCTGGATAATATTAATTAAGTTTAATAGGGTTCCGATGTACTCTGAGAGCTTTCAGTTAAAGTAATTAGAGCAACCGACGAACTTAAAATTAATTAATTATGCATTATCTGACACAAAGGCTTTATTAAATATTCGACTCAGAGACATTTTTGGATACTCTCAAATTGGACAGGTTAGTGTACTAACGAATGAATGGTATTTATTTTATAAAAAAAGAAAAGAAGGGTTTATAAGAGAAAGAGAAAGAAAGTTGGTAAGGAAAAAGAAAAGAGAAAGAAGGGAAAAGGAAAGAAGAAAAGAAAGGGGGAAGAGAAGAAGAGGAATAAAACCTAAGAAGAGGAAAAGCTTGGATCTTCACCATTTCTTCATCAAATCTTCATCTTCACCAAACTCCTCTTCATTGGCAAGGTTGGTTCATAGTTAGAAACTTTTCTTTTGAGTTTTGGTTGAGATATTGAGTTTTAGGGTTTTGTAGAAAATCATAGAAATTGAAAGACTAAACGGTTAAAACTCGATTAATTGAAAGTATAATGACTAATATATGATAGGATTCATGTTTAGTGTTTAGGTTCCTTTGTTTTGGTGATGTTTTGGTTGGGTTTGGCATGGAAATGGTGTTTTCCAGTAAGCCTGAAATTTCTGGAATCGCAGAGCTCGCTCAGCGAGCAGTGGAAATTCTGCAGAAAGATTGGTGATCTAATATAGCTCGCTCAGCGAGCAGGAGCTCGCTCAACAGGCAAAGACATGGAGATTTTCGCTCACCGATCTGAGGGCTCGCTCAGCTAGACCTAGAAGTTCAGGTTTCGTATTTAATTCGTAACTTATGATCCGGGTTTCCGTTTTTAGTGTACCACATATCGATTCGAAGCTAAAACCATGAATTATCTAATGATGTCGAGAAATATTATTTTGGGCCGACTTTTACCCGACTTTTCCGATTAACCGTAATTATGTTAGTTAAGGAATTATAGTATTTGTCAAATTGTGGAATACGCGTTAAATGTGGAAAACGTATTAGATCATGAGAATTGATGGAGAATAGAGACAATGAGATCATTGTGGGATTTGTTTAATGATGATAATTAGACTAGAATGTTAGAGTTATAAGTTTGAAAACTATATAACCAAAAGTATCAACGATGGAGGAAGAGTTAGGAAATCTTACCATAAACCAATAGTGTGGCCTAGTATTGTAACTAGAAATTATTAGATGGTATGATTTATGAGGTGCTTAGGTTCATCCTAGGTCGTTGTGAATCCTTGACGTGTTATACGCGGTATTCTCCGAAAAGTCTTGAGTAAGTCTTGAGGGGGGTATTACATTGATTCCCATGGGAAGCATCCGTAAAGGCTTGAGGTACCGTCATCATTGCATAAGTCTTGAGGTGGGTATTACACTGAGTCCCACGGGAAGCATTATGTAAGTCTTGAGGTTGGTATTACACTGAGTCCCATGTGAAGCATTAGATTGTTTAGGCTTGAGGTGGGTATTGTCGCTCCCCGGATTTTCATCTTGGTACAAACGCGAACTGGTGTCGGCGATGTTGAAGGTTGAGGTTGAATAGAGTCGCCAGCTAGGCATTTTTATCCCGAAGGAAAGGTAATGCTGCATAAACCTAGAGAGATATGGATAAGACGGTTGCGAACCAAAGAGACTGGGTAAGGGGGTTGGTTACGACCTGGGAAGGTATTAGCACCCAGATCGTCCGTCGTACTCGACGGGATCCACGCTTACTCGACTGTGTTTAGAAAGGGGGGAGTGTATGTGCTAGATGTGTTATAAAAGAGATGGATGTACAAAGTGACAGTGCAAAAAAGAACAGGAGCTCAAGCTAGGGGCTAAGAAAAGAAAGCTAGAAGGAGGAGAGGGGGGAGACCTGGGGACTTTTGTTCGATAACCGTTAAGTTATGCCTACGTATCCTCTCGTGCAATGAGGAAGTCAGAACACAATAGTTCGACTCAAAGAGACTTGGATGTTTTTGGTGTGAACTTCTTGCTTGTCTATGCTCAAGTGTATGACTCGTCTAGCTCGAGTGTTAACTGTCTTGCATTAGACGGAAGAAGCGAGTTCTCGTTTTCAGAGTGAATGTGATGAGAAAAGAATCCCAAAGGAGACGTTATTGTTTGTTTTTGTATTTTCAGTTTTTTTATTTGTTTTTGGTGTTTTGCATAGGATAATGAGCTTAAGCCTTAATCAAGGGTTTGTAAACTCATTATATCATCCCTGATTAGGGATAATTAGTCTACTTAAGTATGAGATGAGAATCTCAACTTAATTACCCTAATGATACTGGATTAAGATCATTAACCCATTTGTGATTATTAAGTGTTTTTGGATTTTTGTTTTGTGTTAAGTAATGAGTTTAATCTCTAATCAGGGATTAGTGAACTCATTACACCATCCTAAGAGAAGGATGATAGATGAGGACACTTAAGATGAGGAAGATACCTCAACTTAATCCATGGTCAGGGATTAAAATCATTATATAACAAACCTTTATTAGAGTGGATTTTAATTAGAGATTAGATTAATGAGTGAATTTTATGTTTGTAAGACTAAACCTGAGGGGGACTTGTCCATTAAACACTAGGGTTAGTCCCTCTGACCCAGAGGCAGAGATGTAACCCTAATATAAGGCCCAAGTTACAAGCTTGAGTCTTGATGATTATTAGATGTTTTGATTAAGAGGTGAAAACAACTTAAAGGTTTAACACTAAGTATTGAAGTTATACACTCCATCCTAAGATAAGGATACATGCATAACCCTAATACAAAGCCCCAAAAATTTACTGTTTAGCCTTTGTTATTGAGATGAGAAGCAGAGACTCAAAGAGACTCAAAAGGTAAAAGACTAAGGGGGACTATTCACAACCCCAAAGTCATCATGCTTGGATGTTCCTATATTTTATGAGGCTTAAAGAGAAATCTTTAGATGGCCACCAAGAAAGAAGCAAATGAAAGAGAAAGAGAGAGAAGGGTAGGTTACTTACTTCCTGAAGAAGTTAAGTAACCTAGGAGTGGGAGAGAAACAAACACAAGTGAATCAAATTCACTTCAAACACAAATAAATAAGAGGGTGTGAAGAGATTGGATGTGGATGCACATCCACATCCTGATTATCTTACAATTTTGCACCTGAAAAGTTAGTATGTACATACACAAAGTCCATAATCAAAATCAGAAGCAAATCACATGATAAAAAATTGAAATTTGTATCCACACAAACCCTAAACCTACATAAGAACACCCTCCAAAGGTGGAGGTCTAAAGCTAAACCAAAGTCAAGTTATGGTTTTCCTAAGTTTGGCTAGGGTTTTGGACACTTTGCAAAGAAAAAGTCAAAACAAATTGAAAATACAATGCAAAAATATGATTTAAATGTATTAGATACTAAATGCAACATGTAAAAGAATGCAAAAATAACCAAGTACAAACTCATTTTCGTTAGGCAGAAATGAATTTTTGAATTAGGGTTATGAAAAAGGGGATTTTCAAAACCCTAATTCAAGTTTAATTGTCAAAACATGATCAAACCATAAAATAAATTTGTGAAATGAGTTTGTAAATTGATCTTAATGTTCAAAGAGGCTCTCTGATATTTTTGGTGATTTTTAAATACCTAAAAGTATTTTTAATTAATTAAAATGAATTAATTAATTAAATAGTACAATTAAATGATTTAAAAATAATTTTTTAATGCAAAAAATAAAAATAAAAATGTTTTTGGGTTTTTATTATTAATTAGAATGAAAGTGTAAAAAAATCAGAATTTTTGAAAATGTTTTTCTATTTTTAATAAATAAAGGAAAACAAAATGAAATAAATAAAATAAAAATGAAAAGTAATTGAAAGGGAGGGATTAGATTGCGTGGAAGCCAGATCAAGGGTTGAGGGTGTGAGTCAGCTTGACTGAAGGTATGAAGATCCAATGGTCCAAGTTTAAACTTCTAATACGCGCGCAATCCAAAGGTTGTCATTCAATCTGATTTAAATAATTAGGTTTTATTTTAATTAATTAAAATTAGGGTTAATGACTAATCTGAACCGTCCACTCCCTAACCTAATCAAGATCTAAGGGCTCACATTCAATCTGGGCACCCTAACCCTAATCACTTTTAGATGACCGAAACAGTGCTCCGGTCATCTTCTCCGGCCAACCAAAACCCTATCTTCTTCCCTAGGCCATCCTAAGACCTCTAACCTGCCCAACAATACTCCCCACACTTCATGGAACACAAATCAACAATCAAACAACATTTATAACACATGAATCAAGCAAATCGAAGCAAAAATCAAAACACGGGTAAACTTTCAGAACAACATGAAATGGTCATTTCTTGCTCATTTTCAATTCTAAACACATCTAGATGATCAGTGCAACATGAAGATTCATTTTGTAACAAGAAAATGAAGTTTTGATAAAAAAAAGTTATTGAGCTATACCTGAGCTGGAGACCTTCGAAAGTAAGCTTTCAGAGCCTCCCTCTTGTGCAAATGGCCTCCTTTGAACCTCCTGAGGCTAATGGAATGCTTGAATGGAGTTTAAACTGGATATTTTGAGAGGTTCAGTTATGATATGGCAGAAATGGAGGTTCTTGTGTGTTGTATTTCAGGCCATTGTGAGGGGTGGGATTTGTTCTATGGGTGATGTGTGGTTGATTGGTGAAGGAATTTTTGAAGTTTGATGGCTGGATTGGGAGAATCGAATGGAGGAAGTTTTTGGGAATTTTTGTGCAATCTGAGTGTGTGTGTCTTTTGAGCTCTTGTGTGTTGTGTTTTATGATCCTTAGGCAATGCATAAACAATTGGAATGAGTCAGAGGAGTAGATATCCACTATGGGAATGGCATGGCTCAATTGGCCAAAAAGTCAAAAGTTGTGTACTTGAGGTATGGGCCATGGCAGAATTGATTTTAGGGCTTGAGTTGCCTCATCTAGCTTCAAGGAGAACCCTAGGATCAAATATTGTGAGTTGTATGGCTTGGATCAAGAGTTTGCATAGGTTTTGCAATTTTGCATCTTTGTGATTTCTTGAGAAACAAGTCATGAAATCCCTTGGTTCAAAGCTCAAATCTGACTTTGAGATGTCGTTTGATCATGCCATGATGCATTTGAGTGGATTAGAAGTCATGTAGAGGCCTGAAATTCACTTTTGCACATTTCCTTCTTTGACATGAACTTGAAAATTACAAGATTTTCCCCAACTTTGACTTGCCATATCTTGAGTTCTAGGATGAATCAAGAGGAGTTCTTGTACTTTTTGAAAATGGGAAGATCCAATCTACAACCTTCATGTTTGAAGAAAATTCATTTGAAACCTTTTTTATCAAGAAAGAGGAGGTTGAAAATCTTTCCCAAAATGGAAAGTTTTCACTTCAAGTCATGTCCAAATATGGCAACTTTTGCAATGGCTCAAAATTATTCAATATTTTGATCTTTTGAACATTCCTAAGACCAAATAAAGGTCATAGGACCTCAAATTGATGATGATGACCCTTTGGAACTCTTGTTGGAGGCCTTAGATGCCCTAATCCTGACTTTTCTTACACAACAAGTTACCATTTGATCAGATGACTTCCATACTAAATTTTTGCATCAAACTTCATACACACACTCCTTATATCATATAAAGACCATTTGAATCAAGAATGACCAAAATATTTGGTTGTAAGGGCCTTAAACCCAAAACCCTAATGTTAGGTCATCTGTGCAGGAACCCTGAGCCTGCCTGGGTGGCTCTGCAATCTCCTGTGATCTTTTGATTTCCAAGAGCCCTTGGGGGTATAATATGACTTTAGAAAACTCAAGGACCTTATTGTCATGCTTCATGGCCTCTTGGATACCTCATACTCTCTTCAAGATTCATCTGATCACAAACCCTAACTGTGTAGAGATGCAATGGTGAATATGCAATGTAAGATGTAATGATATGCTATGCAATATGTGTGATCATAATCCAAGGCATTAGAAAGTGAGAGGGAAAATTTGGGGTGTTTACATGTATTACACTGAGTCCCACGGGAAGCATCAGATTGTTTAGGCTTGAGGTGGGTATTACACTGAGTCCCACGGGAAGCATTGTGTAAGTCTTGAGGTGGGTATTACAATTGAGTCCCACGAGAAGTATTGTGTAAGTATTGAGGTGGGTATTACACTGAGTCCCACGGGAAGCATCCGTTTTGGTAGTCGCTTGAGATGGGTATTACACTGAGTCCCATCGGAAGCCTTGCCGGTGAACACTTGAGGTGGGTAATACATTGAGTCCCATGTGAAGTGTCGAGAACGTTGTTTGGTTATTCCGTCTTGTTTTGATTTCCTTATGGAGAAGTGACCTTAGGCTTGAGATGGGTGTTATATCGAGTCCCATGAGATGTAAAAGGTAATATACTAGCTAGTGATATAAGGATTTGTATAGCTCTTAGACGTGGTTCCAACGAGAGTGAGGCGTGTGAACTCAAGGTCGTTTTCCTTTTGTAAAGACTTGAGTTAGGTTTTGATAGAACCCTTAGAGCCTAGAGAACTCTAAGATAGGGAACCCAATGAGATGTTGTTATCTCACTCCACTATTTGTTGTTGCTTTTCAGGTTCCTTTTGTAGGTTTGATTTATAAGTGGAGCTATGCTCGGGATGTTTCAAGTGAAGCATAGTTTTAGTCTTCCGCTGTGTATTTCTGTATCTTTGTACAATATTGGATATTTTATTGATCTTAGCTTTTTTTTAGTATGATTTCCATGTCTTGCACCATTGTTGTATAGAATTTTTATAGTTGGTCAAGAATGTGAATTATGCTATTCAGCACTTATGATGGTGTCAATACCAAAAATTAACACTGTATGATATTATTCTAGATATATATTATATGGGGTGTTACACCCGTACTAATAACATTCACCTCACCATTTATAGAATTGTTTGATTAAACGTTTTAGTTAAACCATTTTGTTGGGGAGCCCCTACAGTAGTTATGTACCTTGCAATACTAGACGTAACACAATAGTTGTTGAAAGCCTCATTGAAAAATTCAAGGTCATTGTCGGTCCTCAACCTCTTGACCTTCCTGCCAGTTTGGTTTTCGATCAGAGTCTTCCAACTTTTGAAAATTTCAAAATTTTCATCCTTAGTCTTCTGGATGAATACCCATAAAATTTTGGAGTAACCATCAGATATGGATAGAAAATACTTTGCACCTGAGTGTGAAGGGTTCCTTTCAGGTCCGCAAAGATCAAAATGAATGTAATCAAGGGATTCATGTGTTCTTTATTTACCTTTAGTTAAACTTCATCTACAAGATTTACCAAATACACAAGGATCACAAAACTCTAGTTTTTGAACTTGTCACCACCCAACAAATTTTGTTTTAACAATTAGACTAGTCCTCTTTCACTGACATGGACAAGTCTCATATGCCATAGCTCAATCTTCGATACAAGTTCTGTAGATGCCACATCATATGAACCACTTACAAACTCAGACTCAATAGTACATAAGCCTTGTTTCTTCACGCCTCTCAAGACTTCCTTCGACCCCTTCACTACCCTTAGGATGCTTTGCTCTTCTTTGAAAACATATCATTTCTTGTCAAATTCACCAAGAGAAATCAAATTCCTCTTAAGATTAGGGACATACCTAACATCAGTTAATTGCCTTATTGACTCCTCATAAAGCTTAAATCTCACAGTTCCAATACCTACAATTTTGCAAGCTTTGTTGTTTCCCATCAGCACTAATCCACCATATTGATCATACAATTCCTCAAACACATATTTGTTTCAAGTCATGTGCCAAGTACACCTTGAATTCATAATCCACTCCTTGATAGAGTCACTGATGTAACACCCAAATTTTCCCACGAATTCATAAATAAAAATCAAAGTAAATAAAACACACCATTTTATTATTAGTGTCAAATCAACAAAACACATGGCTCAATGTGATACATCTTACAAAATAGTTTAAGTTGTAGAGGAAAACTTGAAAGAAACATAAAGTAAGATTCAGTTACAAATTTTTTTCTAAAATAAATAAACAAAGAACAATTATCGTCCCGACACCCCAAAGCACGTATCAGAGCCGACTCATCTAAATGTGAAGTACACCGACTTCACCGACCTCCACTCTACTAATCCTAATCACCTGCACATTACCAATATAAGGATAACATTCAAACAGAAGGGGTGAGATACTTACACCATCAAAAGGGAAAAATAATAAGAATAAAAGCAAGTATTATCAATCAATCTCCACTTATCATCAAAAAATAATTACACCAATACACCACAACACATAATAATATTATGCACACCAATAAACAACGATGCAATGAGACTCTACCAACTTTATGCATATGGTACCATATGTCGATCTCTATTTCAAGATCAAGTTCCCGTTGGAACTCTCGACCCCTATTTCATGGTCCAGTATGATCCCTATTTCATGATCACACCCTCGACCCCTATTTCATGGTCACGTGAGATCCCTATTTCATGACCGTACCAACATCACAATAATTCCCATTGGAATTCGGATGGATATACCCTACCTTGGTACACCATCCCCAACTATGCACATGCCATGCACCATCAATGACAATATGCAATGACTATAAAATCTACCTCATGCAACAACATACAACAACAATTATCTCATGCAATAACATCACCCATAACATACAACAACTATATCATGCAATAGCATCACCAACAACATACAACAATAAATATATCATGCAATAGCATCACCAAAAACATACAACAACAACAATTATCTCATACAACAACATCATCCACCACATACAACATCAATTATCCCATGCAATAGCATCATCAACAACACATAATAACATCAACAACCTATATTAACAACATACAACAACACCTAACTGTTAGAACACGAATTGATTCTACTCTCTCTAATTAAGTTTTGATGATAACAAATATTTCTTAAAAAACAAATTATACATCTTAAAATTATTTACTTTAATGCGCATAATCTCTGAGGTAAAACAAGAAGTTTCTAAGATGATATATGTTCTAACGCAACAACAAGAATTATTTACTTTAATGTGCAGAATATCTGAGGTAAAACAATAAGTTTCAAAGATGATAGAAGTTCTGACGCAGCAACAAGAAGTTCCTCATATAACAGAAATTCTTCAACAAGAAATATTCTCAAAGTCTTTATGGAAGATCTGAATGCGTAATGCTCAGCACAAGCAGCTCATTTGATCAAACTCTGATATCCACATACACACAAACTCTGATTTCAGAATCACCCTTATTAATTTAGTATCAAAGAATTAATGGCTATCAGACATGAATCTTTATTTTTGGAAACTCTTCAAAGACATTTATCTCCATTCAAAAATATGTTTAGGTGTCTCCAACGGTTCAAATATCTTTCTCTATATAAAGGAGTCACTTGGAAGAAATTTGAAGCTCTCTCTCGCGCGCATATTTAAACAACTAAAATTTCTATTCATTCTCATTTTTTAAATAACCTTGTGTAATAATATCACAGTTGTGATAATAGCTTTTTAGAAGCATTTCTTTTTACACACTTATAATAAAAAATTTGATAATCCTTGAGTGACAAAAGTGTTAGTTAGTAGACTCAAGAAGACATTAACATTAGGTCTTTGTGATTTGTAACCTTTATTAATTAGTGGATTAAGACCTCATTGAGAGAGTCAAATTCACCTTGGAGGGTGGACTGGATGTAGTTTGAGTTCAAACAAACCGGGATAAATTCATTGTGTTCATTGTCTTAATTTTACAAAAACCCCAATTCAAACCCCCCTTTCTTATGTTTTTCGTCCCTTTAATTGGCATCAGAGCACCTGGTTCTAGGTGCTAACACTTAACCGTGTCAGAAAAAGATCCTTAAGAAAAACACTATGGCGGAACAATTCCACAACAACAATGACAATTAGAATGACAAGATCAATGGCAAACCTCCAGTGTTCATTGGTGATAACTTTGACTATTGGAAGGATGTTCAGGAAAGCTTCTTTATGGCTCTTGATGGAGACCTTTGGGATATGGTAATTTATGGTTATACTCATCCAGTTGGAGACAATGGTAAGAAGATTGAAAGAAAAAATACGACAGTCCAACAAAATAAAGAGTTTATAAATCATCACAAGGCCATAACAAATCTTCTGAGTGCCATCTCATACACAAAGTATGAGAAGATCACAAACAGAGAATCTGCCAAACATATGTTTGACTCTCTAAGAATGACGCATGGAGGAAAAACTCAAGTTAAGGATACCAAAGCTCTGACACTCATTCAGAAGTATGAAGCGTTCAAAATGGATGAAGATGAAACAAATGAGAAAATGCTCTAAAGATTTCAAATTCTGGTTGCTGCATTAAAAGTTCTGGACAAAGGATACTGAATAGCAGATCATGTGAAAAAGATAATAAGAAGCTTGCCAAAGGCATGGAGACCAATGGTAACTACTCTAAATCTATCAAAGAATCTAAATGAAATATCTCTTGAAGAATTAATCAGCTCTTTGAGGAGTCATGAGATAGAACTTGAAGAAGATGAACCTCAGAAGAAAGGTAAGTATGTTGCTCTTAAATCTAACAAATCTAAATCTAAAGCTTTTCAGGCAGAAGAAGAAAGCTTTGGCAGCTCATTAGAAGAAGACAAATTATCATTCCTTTCTAGAAGGGTTCAATAACTCTGGAAGCACAGACAAAAGAAATTCAGAAACCCCAGAAGATCAAGCAATCACTTTGAATCATTCTCTGGTTACAAGAAGTCCAGAAGCAAATAAGTAGTGTGCTATGAATGCAAGGAAACTGGACATTACAAAAGTGACTGTCCTAAACTACAGAAAGAAAAGCCTAAGAATAAATTCAACAGGAACAAGAAGAAAAGTCTTATAGCTACTTGGGATGACTCAGAATCTTCTGAAGCTGAATCAGAATCAGAAGATGAACATGCTAACATCTCTTTAATGGAAAACATATAAGATGATACCAACTCTTCAGAATCTGGATCAGACTCAGAAACAAAAGAGGTATTCTCTAAACTATCTAGATCTCAATTAGAAGATAGTCTTTAAAAATTTCTTGAAAAATATCAGAAACTTCAATTCAAATACAAAAACTTGAAATGTGGTATAGTATCTGAATCTGAAGAAACTAGGAAACTAAAAGCAGAAAACTCTAAGCTTAAAGAAATCATTTCAAAACTTGAAAATCTTTTGAAAAACATAAAGATCATAAAGAATCTGACTCATAAATTCCATCTAGTTCTAATAGCATCATAAAGCAGTATGATCATAGTTGATAGGTAAAATAGCAAGTGTACTATTTAATCGATGTAGTAATAATATGGATTTTTACCCAGAGACAGTCTCTTGAGGACTGCGCAGGAAAAATAAGTTTTTTTCAAAACAATTGAACAAAAAGTCCTTAGGTTGTTTTAAGATTGAATCTTGAAATTGAAATTAACAAAGTAAAAGTACTTAATAAATTAAGTTGTTATGAAAAATATGAGAATAACACTAGGGATGGTGTATAATTTGCAATGCAATGACTTAATATTTTCTCGACTCTAAAGAGACAGACATCGAACCTTATAATTTGCAATGCAATGAATTAATATTTTCTTGATAAGGTTGATATTGTTGTTGTTGTGGAGCTTGAATATGCTTCTGAGGATTTCCTTGTTGATCCTTCCAGGAGAAATTTGGATGATTCTTCCATCTTGGGTTGTAGGTGTTAGAATAAGGATTATTATTCCTCAGGAAGTTGATTACTTCGAGCTGTTCTTGTGTTGCTACACAATGCATAACAAAATGGGGTCCCACACAAATCTCACAAATAATAGCTTGGACCAGTTGCACCTGTCCTGCAGTCCGTGGCTCAAGATTCATATTTTTAAGCCTTCTCTCAACCTCTGTCGCAATATGATCTTCCATCTTTACAACATGCTCGACAAGCTTCAAATCAATCTTGCCTTCAGGTTGATTCACTTTTCTGTCATATAACTCCAAGTGTTCGTTTGCGGCTATAGCTTCTATAATTTTCTTTATACCAATGGCTGTTGAGAAATTTGTGGAACCACCTGCAGCCGAGTCAATGAGCTGTTTGGTCTTAATCCTGAGACCATTCACAAAATTCTGCATTTGCTCCGTCGCATCCATGTTATGAGTAGGACATGCGACTAAGCATCTCTTAAATATCTTGTATGCATCTCCCAATGATTCTCATTCTTTTTGTTTGAAATTCACTATATCATATCTCTTGTGAATGTAAACAGAGGAAGGGAAGTATTCATTAAGGAATGCAATCTCCATCTCTTGCCAAGTGGTGATATTTGCACCTAGAAGTGAGTAAAACCATTCTTCGGTGTCATCAGTCAGGGTGAAAGGAAACATAACCAATCTTTTAGCTTCCTCAAAATGTCCTTCTATTTTCTAGGATGTTGTAGTAGTAAGAAATATTTGTAGATGTTTATTTGCATCTTCATTCATTCTCCCTGAGAAAGGCTTGCTCTCCAACTGACGGATAGTTGACGATGCAACTGAAAGTGAGCCACATTCACCGATTGATTCACAATGTTCATCCGATATGGTGGAGCATTAGCTCCTCCATAATCACATAAAAATCTCTCCACAGGGGGTGGATTATCAGCCATGTCAACTCTTTCTGAATTTGTTTCTCTATCAGTGTCTGAATCACTGAACTCAGAATGCACAAGTATCTCGTCCTTTTTTTCCTGATACAAAACAATAGGACCAAAACTTGTCCCCGCCAACCTTTTAAGGCTTGCATTGTGGAGTCTTTCGTGCAGTGATCTTTCAGGTTCTATATCAAAGGAAAGTTCAACTGAGGCCTTACCTTGCATAAAAAGTTAGATACAGATCAACTATGAGAATAAAAATAAAAATGGAAGAAAAATATAAAGTAAAAATGATAAATAGTTAAAAATAAAAAAATTTAGTCGCAGAGCAACAAAATTTCAATTCAAGTACCGAAAACTTAAATTTTGGCAGTCCCTGGCAACGACGCCAAAAACTTGATTGGTAAAATAGCAAGTGTATTATTTTATCGATGTAGTAATAATATGAGTTTTTACCCATAGTCGGTCTCTTGAGCACTACGCATGCAAAATGAGTTTTATGCAAAACAATTGAACAAAAAGTCCTTGGGTTGTTTTAAGATTGAATCTTGAAATTTAAATTAACAAAATAAAAGTACTTAATAAAATAAGTTGTTATGACAAATATGAGAATAACACTAGGGACGATGTAAAATTTGAAATGCAATGACTTAATATTTTCTTGAATCTAAAGATACATGCATCGAACCTTATCTTTCCTATGTTCAAGATTGTTTTTCCAAAATTCCTTTAAGGAAAAACCTTTGGTATTCTTCCTCGACCCTAATTCCTCAGTGGCCTAGGAAGAACATCAAGAAATAGTTCTGACATAAAAAGGGTTTTCACAGGGTATTCTAATTCCTCGGTAATATTTACCGTGATAAAAATTATGCAACAAGGTTATGGTGGTTGGTCAGGCCAAACCCTAACTACGATCAATTATCAGATTTTCCAAAAAGATAAAGCACTAAGCACGTTGCATAAAATAAAGAATAAAATCAAACACACAATCTCATATATTTAGAATTTTAAAAGTCATTACAAAAGCAAATCAGGGACACCCCCTAGCATTGGGGGGTTTAGCCTCGCATGTTCATAACAAAAATAAAAACGAAATAAGAATAGAAAATAGAAATTAAAATAAAATTTGGATTCCTCGGGTCGTCAATTACTTCCACTCTTGATTGATCCTTATTCTCCGAGAATCTTCACCACAACTCTTTTTCATCTCTTCAAAGCGTAAAAGTCTAAAGTAAAAAGTGTTCTTTTCCTAACCACAATTGGCCTAATTATATCAGATCCCAATTAACTCCGTGTACCCTCCTAGGTCACACAAGACAAAATTACACAAAATATGAAAAAATCCACTTCCAGGAGCCCTGACACGACTCGTGTTAGGGGACATGTGTAGTCGTGTCAGGCTGCAGACTTGAATCCATGCACCATCAACCTTTAGGGCCCCTGACATGGGTCGTGTCCTGTGACACGGGCCCCCGTGTCAGGCTTCTGACTTTGGGGTTCTACTTCTTTCAACACTTACCTTTCCATACATTCCCTGGCACGAGTCGTGTCAGGTGACACGTGCACCCATGTCAAGCCTCTGATATCTAACTTTTTAAGCACTCTTCACATTCGAAACAACGTTGCAAGCATGTCTGACCATTGGCTTATTGTGACTCTGAAAACACACTAAAAAACAACTCAAATCAAAGACACCAACGGTACAAAACAATAAAAACATTCAAACGTGACTTACTCGACCAAACATGAAAACAAAGATGAAAACGCAACCAAAAGATACAACATCCGATAAAAACATAGAAAACGAAATACATAAACTGTTTAAAATATACGAATGAAAACCATTGATCAATATTTTTAAAAAAATTCTAGCTAAAAACATAGACAGAAGCAAAATTGCCTCAATGATCTATGGAGTTAGCAGAAACGATAGAAGAGGCATAAGATATGTTAAACCTAAAGGAAAAGCACCACATAAATTTAAAAAAGTTAATGACATGGTCATAAAATACACATCTTTAAATTCTCACTTTACATATGGACACAAACATGACTTAAAATACACCAGTGAATCATCCTATTTTACAAATTCTGTTGAGAAACCTCAACTCAATCATAATTATGTAAACTCTAACAAACAAGGACCCAGAAAGATATGGGTACCCAAAGATAAAATTCTCTATGTTGAAGATGTCTTTAATAGCAAGATTGAAAAACCAATCTTGGTACCTGGACTCTGGATGCTCATGACACATGACGGGAAGAAAGCATATGTTCCAAAGTATTGAGCTTAAAGCTGGAGGCTACGTAGGTTTTTGAGGCAATCAGAAAGGAAAAATCATTGGCTCTGGAACCATTGGTAATGGTACTCTTCCCTATATATATATATATATATATATATATATATATATATATATAAAATGTTCTGTTAGTTGATGTATGATGCATAACTTGTTATCAGTAAGTTAATTAACTGATAACGATTATGATATAATCTTTAATCAAAAGTTCTGCAAAGTTGTTAGTCAGAAAGACGAAACTATCCTTTTTAATGGGAAGAGAAAGAAGAGCATTTACAAAATAAAACTTTCTGAACTAAAAAGTCAAAATGTGAAATTCCTTATGTCTGTTAACGATGAGCAATGGGTCTGGCACAAAAGATTGGGACATGTTAGTATGACAAGATTATCTCAGATTAACAAACTCAATCTGGTCAACGGACTTGCTAATTTGAAGTTCAACTCAGATGCTATAAGTGAAGCATGTCAGAAGGGCAAGTTTGCTTAACCGATTTTCAAATAAACAAAATGTTGTTTCTTCCTCTAGACCATTAGAACTTATGCACATTGATTTGTTTGGACTAGTGAAAACTGTAACACCACATTTCTACCCGGCGATTATAATAAAAATTAGAGTATTAAAATTTCAACCAACAAGTACACAAAACAGGATGCTACATTTTTCAACTTATAAAAACTTCATTTTATTTCATGAGAATTGACACATAACACTTTCTGTTCGTAAGAAACTAAAAGCAATAACTTTTATTCATTTATGAAACCAAATTCAACTTTTACAACTACACAACGAATTTTCAAATTATTCAACTAAACATGATATAACATGTTATTCAACTTAAAACAACCTAGTAGTAACATATTTAAACTAAAACAACTTGAAAACGACACAAAACAACTAAGCGTCCATTTCCCGAGTGTTACATATCAGAGCACCGACACTGACTTGAACTAATGAAGATATTCATCTTCCTTCAAGATACTTATATGTTACCAACATAGGGGTAACATTCAAACAGAAGGGGTGAGATATTGATAATTATAAACGATAAATGATAAATAATACACAAATAAAGGTTTATACAAGTATCACCATATCACTCCAACAATATCAACTTAATCAACTTATCATAACATAAACAACTTATTAACTTGCACAACATAAACAATGTAATCGACATAAATAACGCAACACATATATGACTCAACTATGCAAATTCATGTGGTACCATTCAGAGTAAAACTCCCAACTTAAAATTATTGCCAGGTTATCGAGGTAATCAAGGCATAAGCCTTCAACTTTCAACTTAGTGCCAATTCAGGACAACATAGTGTGAGCAACGGTTCTGACATAAAAATGCAAATGATCTACATAGCATGCATGACTTTACAACATAACAACATACAACATCAAATAGCACAACTAGCTTATACAACTTGAACAACTTAAAACAATGTTGGCTTTTAAGCCTCCAACTTGTGCAATGCAACAACTTCGACAACACAAAACAACTTAGACAACATGAGAAACTTGAACAACATAAACAAGCAACACAAACAACTTATAAGACGTCAAAAACTTAAATTCAACATTGGCTCGTAAGGCCTCCAATATAAACACTTAGAAACTTTCCACAAACCGGGACCACTTACCAACTCAACCTGTACCTGCAACTCGACTTTACAACATATTTTCAACAAAACGACGCAACAAAGATCAACTATTAAACTATCCGACTTACCCCGAAGATTTTTATTAAATTCCGTCCAAGTAAGTTTTTCGCCTAATTCGGCTAAACCGACTATACCGCCACTGTTTTCGACATTTTGAGGTTACTACAACTGTTTATCAATTCTGCCAAAATTCTATGTTCTGATAAAATTCCATCTGTCATAAAAGCATAAGCTTACTATCTATTTATGTTTTCTGTCAAGTTTACTAAATTATTTTTCTGTCACAAACCAACATAGTTTTAACACCAAACTCATTTTGTTCGCTACTGCTACTTTTGCTTACTTCTGAATTCCAAATTCTTAGCACTAATCTTGGTCCTAAACATAATGATATTCATGAAATTAATATTGCTTTTAATTAAAAACTACTAAAATAAATGAAATATGTTAAGTGAATTAATTTATGAAATAGTGTATAAAGTAACCACATTGCCTCTTCCTTATTACAGGGTGGCTTGCGCCACCCATGCCTAAGAGAAACAAGTGGCTTGTGCCACATTCTATCTTACTAGACACATACAAATGTGGCACCAGCCACCAAAAAATGTGGCCACCAATGTGGCACTACCCACATAAAAATGTGGCACTTGCCACCAAAAAAATGCCAAGATGCCTTCCGCCACTTCATCATGTGGCACCGGCCACTTGCCTATTTTCCATTTGGGTGGCCTGTTGCCACACCTAAATAAATGGTGGGTGGTCAGCGCCACCCGTGTAATTATGCATACAACGTCCCGATTTCAAATTTTCGGCAATTAACAACTCCACTACAATGTTCATAAAACCAACCCGACAATAATTTTTCTCAAAATCAACAAATCGACATTTTCAGTGAATCAATCAAAAATAACTCCATTAATCAATACAACACTATAATCAAATAAATCAACCTCAACATCATAAAACTACCCAAACCTAATATCATTTATCAAACCGGATTATAAAGATCAAACCCCACCCTTACCTTAATCAATAGCCGCACGAATCTCCGACCGATTTTGTTTTCTGACGACTACTTCTGGTAATCGCGTTCTCCCAATTTTCCTCGTTCTACCTTTTCCAAGTTCTACTTCCTCTTCTTACTGATATCTTTGTTTTTCTTTTTGACTAATTCTTCTTTTTATTAAAAATAATAATAATCCAATATAATAATCAACTAATGGGCCTAAACACTACACCCATCTATATGTTAATTCTGACGCAATCCAAGCCCAGTAACCAACATGCTCCAATAATCAATACTATATCTTATAATATAATTTCCTCGAATTTTCGACTAATATTCCGACTTAATGAATTAATTCACCACAGCGCCAAATCAACCGTATAATGATTCACGACTAATTACTCATTCCTGACTTAATAGATTAACTTCCGATTATCAACCAAATGGTCCAAACGGTCCAATCAGCATAATGAACGGGGGAGTACTCTATATCGTTTTCCACAACTTATATCGACTTATATAATTAAATTCGACTTAAGCCAACTTATAACCATCAACATAATATTTCGATAAATTCGTCCATCAACACAAATTGACACAATTTCACACAAAGCAACGCAAACTGACTAAGATACTCCAATCAACGCGAATTAGCACAATATACCACAATTTATATTTAATTAAATGATTAATTAAATAAACGGGCATTACATTTCTCCTCCACTTATAATATTTTCGTCCTAAAATTTTTATCCGATTCGACTACTCCAACTACTTATTACATTCGATTAATCAACTCTTATCTCCGAAGGCAACCACATATACTACAAACAATAATTCACAACTTTATTGGCAATAACAACACAAACAACCCTCAAGCGATGCGCTTGAGGACTATCATCACAACACGGCGAGTAACCAACTTACAAATTCACCGATTTAAGGACTAGAGCACAAAAACATAGAAATACACAACTTAAACACAACAATAATACAACCAAGCTACCAACGTCATTGTCATTCACCTAAGAACAACTACACTACACCATGCGTTCACTGCGCACTCTGATTACTTGCATGCTACCAAGTTTATCGAATTTAACTCCAACTTCCAATCATCAAAACCAACATATCAACAAGGCCTTCGACTTAACTCCTCAGAAATTTTGTTCCAACAGGTATTCTAACTCTGGTAGTTACCGAATACTTCCAACTTAGATCCATAAGACCACACCTCTGAACATTCAACACAATTACAACCGCGACTACTTCCAAATCTTGGATAAGATATACCTCTACTTCCCAATTATCCTCAACACAACTACAACTTTACCATCTTTTAATAACACGTTCTTCGAAAATCATCTTAAACACGCAACATCATTGCAACAACATAAGGTGCAACGAATTTCCACAAGATAACTCTTATTCTTCGCTTTCAACTAATTCAACATACCGAATCCTCGACTCTTACTCATATCGATACAACTCTTCATAAATTCTTATCTGAATCGACACAACCAAACAACTTTTCTTGTTCCAACCAAAAACTGCACTTTAATAAACCAAGTTAGAATTTCACTTCGTCTAATACTTGTAACTCAACTCTATCCGACATTCTCGTCAATCATGGTCCTACGTTTCCATATACTTTCCCTCGAATTATCTCAAGAAAACTTCAAGTCTCATGCTACTTAATTCCTCACAAAACAACACTTCAATTGTCCAGATTCCAACATATGAGTATCCTTAATACTATTCAATCAAAATGCAAGTTCATGCTATCAACTTTAAATCCAACTGATATTCTCATATAATAACATGCATCGAGAAAACAAACAATACTCAAGAACTCAGCTTGACTTCAACCGATTCAACGTAGATACTATACTAGGTGGCGTGACACATCTATTCATCAATTATGATTCTGTCTACTATCAATAATAGATTAAGGGTGATCAGTTCGTCAATTTTCCAATAGACAGCCGACAACCATAATGGTGGCATAAATCATCAATACCCAACATAATATCGTACTTCAAATTGTTCCTAAAGTCCGTATGCATAAAGCTCCGCCAACTCTCTAAGGCTTAATGATGTCTTCTTAGTCTCCTTAAATTCCGACTTCGTCAATTATACCAACACATCCAAAATCCGATATACAAACTCTTATACACGCTCGTAGCACAACATAACTTTAAACATCCTTCTAATACCTAAGTCGCCACAACATCAAACATATCCCAAATCGGTTGCTTCCAATTACAACTTTTATCCAAGTTAAAATTCTTAACAACACTAATCAAAAATTCGTCTTCCTCTCAACAATACCATCATATAACATCGTCACTTTAACCATCCTAGATCGACATAAATTGGATCTCTATGCATTCTCCGATACCTTCACATTCCTTCTAATACCAACATTTTACTCCTTATCAACATTTCACACTCGTTTTCATTTTCCAAATATTTCAGCGATAATCGCTCAACTTCGAACACAATTATCTCTTCTAATAAAGACCTCCAATTCACAAAATTACATTCTAAAATGAAGATAATTTCATGCAGATTCCAGAACTTCAAAAATCGCTTGAATCCGACTCACGAATAAAAAGTTATCCACCTTGCAATGGGACTGGTTCAAAATTCCCGTATGTAGAATTTTCCAAAAAAACAACAGCAGACCCAAATATTAAAACACACTTATCTCCCTCTTCACAAATCTCCTAAAGGCAAATATTCTATGCAATCTGTATGGAATTTTGTAAGCTTTCTGAAAAGTCCAGAATTGCCTCAATCAGAATTATGAGTAAAAAGTTATGCCTCTTCTTGTTGCAGCTGCTCCAAAATTACAAAAACATAATCTGAGATCGATGAACATATGTTCCATCTCCCTCCCTCTTACTTCCAAGATCTACCAAAAATATTCGCCCTTCATCCAACTATGAAAATTACTCGTCTTTAATCCAACTATAATCAAGGCGTAGCAATCTACCGACTTGAATCCATTAACTTATCTTTTCCTTTGGGATAAATCCTCCTTTTTGAAAAATTCCCATCCAAAAATCTATGCACTTCTCAAACTCGATCGATACGAATTCAAGAGTCCATGCTCTTGCCAGTCCTTAACAATATCGCTTCAACAACCTTGCAATCTTGCAATCAACATCAACTTGAACCAACTCTCTACATACCAACAACTCGTCTAGGAGACAACTTCTCTCCAACTTAATCAAACCAACACCTGCATACAACTAGAACCAGCAACAAGTATCGAAAGTGTTTCACACACATGTCACATACATAGGAATCAACGACATTAACAACATTGGTCGGACGTACCGACCTACTCTGATACCACTAATGTAACACCCCATTTCTACCCGACGATTATAATAAAAATCAGAGTATTAAAATTTCAACCAACAAGTACACAAAATAGGATGCTACATTTTTCAACTTATAAAAACTTCATTTTATTTCATGAGAATTGATACATAACACTTTCGGTTCGTAAGAAACTAAAAACAACAACTTTTATTCATTTATGAAACTAAATTCAACTTTTACAACTACGCAACGGATTTTCAAATTATTCAACTAAACATGGTATACCATGTTATTCAACTTAAAATAACCTAGTAACAACATATTTAAACTAAAACAACTTGAAAACGACACAAAACAACTATGTGTCCATTCCCCGAGTGTTACATATCAGAGCACCGACACCGACTTGAACTAATGAAGATATTCATCTTCCTTCAAGCTACTTGCACGTTACCAACATAGGGATAACATTCAAACAAAAGGGGTGAGATATCAATAATTATAAACGATAAATGATAAACAATACACAATTAAAGGTTTATACAAGTATCACCACATCACTCCAACAATATCAACTTAATCAACTTATCATAACATAAAAAACTTATTAACTTGCACAACATAAACAACATAATCGACATAAATAGAGCAACACAAATACGACTCGACTATGCAAATGCATGTGGTACCATTCGGAGTAAAACTCTCAACTTAAAATTATTGCCAGGTTATCGAGGAAATCAAGGCACAAGCCTTTAACTTTCAACTTAGTGCCAATCCAAGCCAACATGATGTGAGCAACGACTTTGACATAAAAATGCAAATGATCTACATAGCATGCACAACTTTACAACATAACAACATACAACATCAAACAACACAACCAACTTATACAACTTGAACAACTTAAAACGATGTTGGCTTTTAAACCTCCAACTTGAACAACATAACAACTTCGACAACACAAAACAACTTAGACAACATGAGCAACTTAAACAACATAAACAAGCAACACAAACAACTTATACGATGTCAACAACTTAAATTTAACATTGGCTCGTAAGGCCTCCAATATAAACACTTAGAAACTTTCCGCAAACCGGGACCACCTACCAACTCATCTTGTACCTGCAACTCGATTTTACAACATCTTTTCAACAAAATGACACAACAAAAATCAACTATAAACTACCCGACTTACCCCGATAATTTTTATTAAATTTTGGCCAACTAAGTTTTTTGCCTAATTCTGCTAAACCGACTAAACCGACACTGTTTTCGACATTTTCAGATTACTACAACTGTTTATCAATTCTTCCAAAATTCTATGTTTTGATAAAATTCCATCTGTCATTAAAGCATAAGCTTACTATCTGTTTTTGTTTTCTGTCAAGTTTACAAAATTATTTTTCTATCACAAACCAACACAGTTTTAACACCAAACTCATTTTGTATGCTACTGCTACTTTTGCTTACTTATGAATTCCAAATTCTTAACACTAATCCCGATCCTTAACATAATGATATTCATGAAATTAGTATTATTTTTAATTAAAAACTAATAAAATAAATGAAATATGTTAAGTGAATTAATTTATGAAATAGTGTATAAAGTAACCAAATTGCCTCTTCCTTATTACAGGGTGGCTTGCGCCACCGATGCCTAAGAGAAACAAGTGGCTTGCATCACATTCTCTCTTACTAGCCACCAAAAAATGTGGCACCACCCACATAGAAATGTGGCACATTCCACCAAAAACTGCCAAGGTGTCTTCCGCCACTTCATCATGTGGCACCCGTAACATGCCTATTTTCCATTTGGGTGGAATGTGTCACCCCTAAATAAATGGTAGGTGGCCGACGCCACCCGTGCGATTATTCACACAATGTCCCGATTTTAAATTTATGGCAATTAACAACTCCACTACAATGTTCATAAAACCAACCCGACAACGTTTTTTCTCAAAATCAACAAATCAACATTTTCAGTGAATCTATCAAAATAACTCCATTAATCAACACAACATCATAATCAAATAAATCAACCTCAACATCATAAAACTACTCAAATCTAGTATCATTTATCAAACCCGGTTATAAATATCAAACCCCACCCTTACCTTAATCGATAGCCGCTCGAATCTCCGACCGATTTTGTTTTCCGACGGCAACTTCTCGTAATCGCGTTCTCCCAATTTTCCTCATTCTACCTTTTCCACGTTCTACTTCCTTTTCTTACTGATATCTGTTTTTTCTTTTTGACTAATTCTTATTTTTATTAAAAATAATAATAATCCAATATAATAATCAACTAATGGGCCTAAACACTACACCCCTCTATATGCTAATTCCGACGCAATCCAAGCCCTATAACCAACATGCTCCAATAATCAATAATATCTCTTATACTATTATTTCCTCAACTTTCCGACTAATATTCCGACTTAATTCACCACAATGCCAAATCAACCGTATAATAATTCATGACTAATTACTCATTCCTGACTTAATAGATTAACTTCCAATTATCAACCAAATGGTCCAAACGGTCCAATCAACATGTCCAACATTGAACGGGGGAATACTCCATATCGTTTTCCACAACTTATATCGACTTAAATAATTAAATTCGACTTAAACCAACTTATAACCATCATGATAATATGCCAATAAATTCATCCATCAACACAAATTGACAGAATTTCACACAAAGTAACGCAAACTGACTAAGATACTCCAATCAACGCAAATTACCACAACATACCTAAATTTATATTTAATTAATTAATTAATTAATTAAATAAATGGGTGTTACAAATCTCCCCCACTTATAATATTTCCTTCCTCGAAAATTTATTCGATTCGACTACTCCAACAACTTATTTCATTTGACTAATCAACTCTCATCTCCGAAGGCAACCCACGTATACTACAAACAATAATTCACAACTTTATTGGCAATAACAACACAAACAACCCTCAAGCGATGCACTTGACAACTATCAACACAACACAACGAGTAACTAACTTACAAATTCATCGGTTTAAGGACTAGAACACAACAACATAGAAACACACAACTTAAACACAACAATAATACAACCAAGATACCAACATTATTGTCATTCACCTAAGAACAATTGCACTACACCACACATTCTCTGTGCACTCTGATTACTTACATACTATCAAGTTTACCGAATTTAATTCAAACTTCCAATCATCAAAACTGATATATCAACAAGGCCTTCGACTTAACTCCTCAGAAATTTCATTTTAACAGGTATTATAACTTTGGTAGTTACCGAATACTTCCAACTTAGATCCATAAGTCCACACCTTTGAACATTCAAAATAACTACAACCGCGACTACTTCCAAATCTTGGATAAGATATACCTCTACTTCCCAATTATCCTCAACACAACTACAATTTTACCATCTTTTAATAACACGTTCTTTGAAAATCATCTTAAACACACAACATCCTTGCAACAACAAAAGGTACAAGGGTCCAACAAATTTCCAGGAGATAACTCTTATTCTTTGCTTCCAACTAATTCAACGTACTGAATCCTCGACTCTTACTCATACCGACACAACTCTTAATGAAAATGGAATTTCTCGTGATTCCTCTTATCCTAGAACTCCACAACAAAATAGAGTTGTAGAATGAAAGAACAAAACTTTACAAGAGATGTCCATAACCATGATCAATGAGACCAACATGGCTAAACACTTTTGGGCAGAAGCAGTAAATACAACATGCTGCATTCCGAATAGAATCTCTATAAGACCTATTCCGGATAAGACTCCATATGAATTATGGAAGGACATAAAGCCCAAAATTTATTATTTCCATCCCTTTGGATGTACTTGTTTTATTACAAACACTAATGATCCTCTGAACAAGTTTGATTCTAAGGCACAAAAATGTTTTATGTTAGGATACTTTGAACGTTCCAAAGGATACAAAGTATATAATACATAAACATGTATTGTGATGGAATCTATTTGTGTCAGATTTGATGATAAACTTGGTCTTCAAAATCCAAAGCATAATGAATCTCTTGCAGATATAGAAGTTCAAACTACAGAAATCAGAACATCCAAAGAACAACCATCTACAAAAAAAGACAACACAAATGCTACAACAAATTTTGAAGAACCCATTCAGAAGAGACTATCCAGAATCACGTTGAATCATCCAGAAGATAAAATTTCGGGAAAGAAAGATGATCTAATCAGAACAAGATCTTCATTCAGAAACTCTGAAGAATCTCTAATGGGATTAGTCTCTCTGATTGAACCCACCTCCATCGACGAAGCTCTCTCAGATAATGAATGGATAATTGTAATGCAAGAAGAACTAAATCAATTCACCAGAAAGGACGTATGTGATTTAGTTCCTAAACCCAAAGGATTCAACATCATTGGAACCAAATGGGTCTTCAGAAACAATCTGAATGAACAAGGAGAAGTTATCAGAAACAAAGCACGATTGGTTGCGCAAGATTATAGTCAGCAAGAGGGAATATATCATTCAGAAAACTTTGCACCAGTCTCAAGGCTAGAATCCATCAGACTTTTAATTTCGTTTGCTGTAAATAATGACATCACTCTCTATCAGATGGATGTCAAAGTGTGTTTTTAAATGGTTACATTGATGGAGAAGTTTATGTGCATCAACCCCCTGGTTTCGAAAACCCAAAACATCCTGAATATGTTTATAAACTTAAGAAATCATTATATGGTCTAAAACGAGCTCCCATAGCTTGGTAAGAAAGATTAAGTAACTTTCTCTTAGAAAATAACTTTACCAGAGGGAAGGTGGACATAACTCTTTTATGTAAAACATTTAAAAATGATATTTTGATCTGTCAAATTTACATAGATGATATAATTTTTGGAACTACTAAAAGCTCCATGGGCAAAGAATTTGCTAAGACTATACAAGCAGAATTTGAAATGAGCTTAATGGGAGAACTCAAGTTCTTTTTGGGAATCCAAATCAATCAAACATCAGAAGGAACCTACATACATAAAAGCAAATACGTTAAAGAACTTATGAAGAAATTTGATATGTTAGAAAGTAAACCATCTAATACTCCAATGCATCCTACATGTATTCTGGAAAAGGAAGAGGTAAGTAAGAAAGTAGATAAGAAGATTTATAGAGGTATGATTGAATCTCTCCTATATTTAACTTCCTCAAGACCTGATATTCTATATAGTGTTTGGCTCTATGCTAGAATCCAATCAGATCCTAGAGAATCTCACTTAATAACAGTTAAGAGAATTTTCAAGTATCTGAAAGATACTACTAATCTTGGTTTTTGCTATAGAAAATCCAGAGAATACAAACTTGTAGGGTACTGTGATGCTGACTTTGCTAGAGACAAAACAGAAAGAAAAGGTACTTCTGGAAGTTGTCAATTTCTAGGAGACGACTTAATCTCTTGGTCCAACAAAAGACAATCTACATTTGCACTTTCGACTGCTAAAGCCGAATATATAGCAGCAGCTGGATGCAGTACTCAGATGCTCTGGATGAAGAATCAACTTGAGGATTTCAATATTTACGAGAGTAACATCCCTATATTCTGTGATAACACTTCTGCTATTTGTCTTTCTAAAAATCCTATTTTACATTCTAGAGCTAAACATATAGAAATTAAACATAATCTCATTAGGGACTATACTCAGAAGAGAATTTTATTTTTAAAATTCATAGACACAGACCATGTAATGCCCATATAATATATATCTAGAATAATATCATACAAGTGTTATTTTTTGGTACTGATACCATCACAAGTACCTAATAGCATAATTCACATTCTTGACCAACTATAAAAATCCTATACAACAGTGGTACAAGACATAGAAATTATACTAACACAACAATACTAAGATCAAATACAATATCCAATATTGTACAAAGATAAAGAAATACATAGCGGAAGACTAAAACTACGCTTCACTTGAAACATCCCGAGCATATCTCTACTTGTAAATCAAACCTGAAAAGCAACAACAATAGTGGGGTGAGATATCAACATCTCAGTGGGTTACCTATCTTAGAGTTCTCTCGGCTCTAAGGGTTCAATCTAAAAATTCTCTAGTCTTTGGCCACTTTTCGTACTAGAAATAAAATAAAATGGAACATAAGTCCATGCCTACTCTCAAAGCCAAACGAGTGGAACATCTACCTCAAGTCTTTACGGATGCTTCATGTGGAACTAAAGGCAACCCACCTCAAGACTTAATCAAGACCTTACGGAGGAATCGATATAACACTCACCAAAGTCTTTACGGATGCTTCCTGTGGGACTAAGAATAACCCACCTCAAGACTTACTCAAGACTTCTTGCATAAACCAATATAGTACTCACCTCAAGCCTTTACGGATGCTTCCCGTGGGACTCAAAGAAACCAACCTCAAGACTTACTCAAGACCTTACGGAGGATCTAGTAACATACACACCTCAAGTCTTTACGGATGCTTCCCGTGGGACTCAGAATAACCCACCTCAAGACTTACTCAGAATTTACAGAGGTCCTAGTGTAATACATACCTCAAGTCTTTACGGATGCTTCCCGTGGGACTAAAGTCAACCCACCTCAAGACTTACCCAGACTTTTACGGAGGACCTAACATATTACATAATTCAAACCACTACCCCCGTCTCACTATGCGGTACCTCAAGCCTTTATGGATGCTTCTCGTGGGACTAAGAATAACCCATCTCAAGACTTACTCATGACTCTACGGAGGACACCGTGTAATACACACCTTTAGTCCTTACGGATGCTTCTCGTGGGACTAAAGATAACCCACCTCAATACTTACACAAGACTATTCTGGAGGCCTAGTGTATAGCATGCTAACGGTTTATAACAACCTAGGTAAAACTAGGCATCTCACAAGTTATACCATCTTACAATTCTAGTCACAATACTAGGCCACACTATTGGTTTATGGTAAGATTTCCTCACTCTTTCTCCATTCTTGATACTTTTAATTATATAGTTTTCAATTACATAATTCTAACATTTTCGTTTAATTATCACCATAATCTCATGCCTCTACTCTTAATCAATTCTCATGATTAGGCATGCCTTCTACAATAGGTTAATACCCCAATTCCTTAACTTTACATAATTAAGGTTAATTGAAAAAGTTGGGTAAAAGTCAGGTAAAAATAATATTTCTTAGCATCATTAGATAATACAAATATTTAGCTTCGAATCGATATAAAGAACAACTAAAACGGACACCCGAGGCAAAAGATTTGAGATTGACATTCTTTCCATTAATCTCACAAATTGATAAATATCACAAATTAATTAATCTCACAAATTAATTAATTTCACATATAAAACAATATTTCTTCCTTCCATCAAATAGAGTATTAAAATATCTTTCCAACGCTTCAAACAGGGATCAAATCAGAGTTACGGTTCAAAAGATACGTCTATTTCAAATTTCATTTTTTGAAAAACTACAGGGTGCAATCGATTGCACATAAACTGCAATCGATTGCACAGTCCCAAATTTCTAAAGTTTGCTTCTGGTTTATGGTGCAATCGATTTACACTCTGCTGCAATCGATTGTACCTGCTATAAAACCTGAAAATCACTTTTAAGCTCCATTCTTTCTCACCCATTTCACATAGTAACTTCGTAATACTCATTACCTATAATTCCTACACATAATATGACCATTCACAAGCATTTATATCGAATTCTAACCATTTAAATTCCCAATTTTAAGATTTTTCCATCAAAACCCTAAAACTCATAAACTCTAAAATTCAATCCAAACTAAAAGCAAAAGTTTCTAACTATGAACCCACCTTGCCAATGAAGAGGAGGTTGGTGAAGATGAAGATTTGATGAAGAAATGGTTATGATTCTTGATCTTGAAGCTTTTAGGTTTTTCCTCTCCTTTTCCTTCTCTTACTTTTCTTTCTCTTCCTCTCTTTTCCTTTCTTACTACCTTTCTCTTCTTTTCTTTTCCTTTTATAACACATAACTTATTTTCTTTCTTTTAAAACCAAACAATGTATATTAAACCGATATACAATAGTTAGTATTCTAACGGGTCCAATTTGAGAACATCCAGAAAATATCTCCGAGTCGAATATTTAATAAAGCCTCTGAGTCAGACAATACTAATTAATCTCAATTAATATTATCTAGAGCGTTAATTAAATACGAGGTATTACAGACCATTAATGGGCTGATGTTTTCACAAAACCCTTGCTGAAGATAGGTTTAATTTCATTCTGAAACATCTCAGTATGGAATTATGTCCAGAATGAATACGTTATTTCTATACATTTAACTCTCAGAACTTCTCTTCTTTTGAACTTCTGACAAATATTTTTTCTGAAGTAAGAAGGAGAATTGTATCAGAATCTATCCAGAAAGATCTTAAAGTTCTTTTCTGAGAACAATTCATTTCAAGGACAAAACATGCAGTTCATAACATCAATACATGTCAACCTAAGCTCTAGGTGTCTTCAGAAGCAGAATACATGTTCAAACTCTGAGAAATGACAGAACATGCAGTTTATGACATGAACAACTGTCAACCTAAGCTCTTGGTGTCTTCTGAGAATGAATACATGTTCAAATTCTGAGAAACTGAAACGGTTGAGCTAACAAAGTTAAGGCGTTAGTCACATTGGTAACTATTCAAATATCTTTTACGCCATCTCCCTTGTTAGAATTCATTAACTCTTTTAATCATTATGTTTGTAATTTAATTTTGTTTAGTATCCGTAGAAAACTCCCTCTCTCTCTCTCTCTCTCTCTCTCTCTCTCTCTCTCTCTATATATATATATATATATATATATATATATATATATATATATATATATATATATATATATATATATATATATATATATATATGTGTGTGTGTGTGTGTGTGTGTGTGTGTGTGTGTGTGTGTGTGTGTGTGTGTGTGTGTGTGTGTGTGTGTGTGTGTGTGTGTTCATTGTCACCTCACGAACACTTTTCACTTTCTCACAATCACTTTCACTATCTTTTTGTTTTTCTTGTTCTACTTTTTTTTTCTTTTTCTTGTTCTACTTTTTTTTCTCTCGCTTTCTGCATTTTGTTACCAAAATCCTCTTGTTAATAATGGCTTCATCTTCTCAACAAGCTTATGCAAATCAAGCTTCTGAAGAAACTCATGTTACCCCTGTCATAACTCTTTTCACTCCGGTTGAAAACCTAGAAGTTCTGTGAATTGTTTGTGGATTTTGATAACATGAAGGAAAATGGATATGATCTCACTCCTGAAGTTAAATTTCAAGGCTAGATGAAGTACTTTGATCTTCTTATGGGTCCCATTTTCCCTAAGTTGGTCAAAGAATTCTGAATTTTTGCTTCAACATCAAACAATTAGGTTACTTCTTATGTCACGGGGAAGAAGATCATTATTACTGAAGATCTTATTAGAAAACTCATTGAATATGATGGAAATGGGATTAAATGCAGTGACATGGAGAAAAACTCTAACCTAACAACAATCTCCAGAAATTTTTTTACTTCTAGGAAACACTCAAACAAGATCAAGGATCTCAAAGTTCGTCAGAGAATCTGGGCTAAGATCATTCTGGGTTTCATCAATCACAAAAAACCCACAAGTTCTCCATATTACATCAACATTGATCAACAATACCTTCTCCACTTTATCTCCACCAACAAGAAAGTTAACCTAGCTCATAGTCTGTTCAATCATCTGAAGAACAACATCAAGGAAACTAGAGAATAGGAGAAGACCAAAAGATATTGGATACCTCTTGGAAGGCTAATCTCAGATATTCTAATAGAGAACAAACTAGTAGAACAACTCACCAGGACTATCCCTCAAACATCCAAAAATTCTGACAATATTAATATGATGTTAAGTAAACAGGAAGAGGCTTTAACTCAGGGGGAGTTTTTATAATAAGAACTTTCGATCAAAACCTCTGAAGGAACATATTCGAGGAGCTTTATAACTCAAGGGGAGTCTCATTATCCTATGATCTTAATTAAATACTTTAAAACATAAGAGTTTTGTCATCATCAAAAAGAGGGAGATTGTTAGAACAAGAATTGATTCTACTCTTTCTAATTAAGTCTTGATGATAACAAATATTTCTTAAAGAACAAATTATACTTCTTAAAATTATTTACTTTAATGTGAAGAATCTCTGAGGTAAATCAAAAAGTTTCTAAGATGATATAAGTTTTGACGTAGCAACAAGAATTATTTACATTAATGTGCAAAATCTCTGAGGTAAAACAAGAAGTTTCTAAGATGATAGAAATTCTGACGCAGCAATAAGAAGTTCCTCATATAATAAAAGTTCTTCAACAAGGAACATTCTCAAAGTCTTTATGGAGATCTGAATGCGTAACGCTCATCACAAGCATCTCATTTGATCAAACTTTGATATCCACATACACACAAACTCTGATTTCATAATCAACCTCATTAATTGAGTATCAAAGAATTAACGGCTATCAAACATGAATCGTTATTTTTGGAAACTCTTCAAAGACATTTATCTCCATCAAAAAATATGTTTAGGTGTCTCCAACGGTTCAAATATCTTTCTCTATATAAAAGAGTCACTTGGAAGAAATTTGAAGCTCTCTCCCGCGTGCATATACAAATAACTCAAATTTCTATTCATTCTCATTTTTGAAATAACCTTGTGTAGTAATATCACATTTGTGATAATAGCTTTTTAGAAGCATTTCTTTTTACACACTTGTAATCAAATATTTGATAATCCTTGAGTGACTAAAGTGTTAGTCAGTAGACTCAAGAAGACATTGACATTATGTATTTGTGATTTATAATCTTTATTGATTAATGGATTAAGACCTTATTGAGAGAGGCAAAATCACCTTGGAGGGTGGATTGAATGTAGTTTAAGTTCAAACGAACCATGATAAATTCGTTGTGTTCATTGTCTTAATTTTACAAAAACCCCAATTCAAAACCCCATTTCTTGTGTTTTTCGTCCCTTCATTAACAACTACTACATCATATAACCACAACTACAACAACACATAGCAACATCAACAACAAATATCAACAACATACAACAACATTGAACAACTACTACGTCATATAACTACAACGATAATAACAACACATAACAATATTATGTAACTTCAATCAACATATACATCATGCATCATCAACTACAACAACATATAGCAACATCAATAACACCTATCAACACCTACAACATGCATCATCAACTATAACAACATATATCAACATCAATAACACCTACAACATGCATCATCAACTATAACAACATATATCAACATTAATAACACCTATCAACACCTACAACATGCATCATCAACTATAACAACATATATTAACACCAACAAGAACACATAACACCAAGAGAGTATACGTCAATAGTTACATTAACGTATACCAACAACTATGTCATGTAACAACATTAACAATCACACATAGCAATAACAACAACAATGTACATATTAATTCATGTTCATTTCAAGTTATGCTTATTATTCTTCCAATTAAGCTCATAACTCACCTCTACTTACCTCTAACAGCTCTACATCACTCCTCATCCCTTAATATATTAATTAAAGAATTTTAGAGAATTTTTTCAGAAATAAAACATTTTATTTTTCACTCCAGGTCTCTCTAAGCAGGGGGCTTGCTCGCAGAGCAAGCAAATCTCTGTATTTCACTCTCCAAACAATCACAAAATTATCATCACTACACCTCTAATTCACATAATTGTCATACAAACATCAACTTCTAACAACCTAACATAATTGTTCATCCAAAATTACCTAACTCAATTCTCTAATCAACAACACTATACCTAATTCCTATTATTAAACCCTTAAGAGATGAATATATCTCACCCTTACCTTAATTTTGATGAGAAATTCTTCCTTCTCCGCGAGTTCTTCCTTAAGCCCTGACCTTTCTCCTTCCTTATTCTCTCTTGTCATGATCTCCTTTCCTTCACAAAAACACGACTAACTTCTCCTTTTTTTCCTAATTCCAAACTTATCCCTTAGATCTCTTATATGGTCTTCCTTATTTGCCCTCACTATCCTTCACCAATTTATCATTCTACCCCTTTTTCTCTTAATATTCCAATTAATATAATTATTCAATATAATGTATTTCCTTTAAATTAACATCATATCAAATAATATTATAATTTCTTCCACACCAAAATACAACAAATCCAATTAAATAAATAAAATAATAATCGGGGCGTTACAACTGCTTGAAACCACCATGGCATCAGATAATCATAACCATCTTGCACAACGATTGCATTACCATTATCCTTTCCACCATAATTGTTCAGTCGATCATAGCATACTTTTCTTGTATGGTCCTCCTTCTTACAATGATAATACTTAAAAGTATGATAATTACCACCATAAGAATTATGTTGAGCTTTACCCTTTTTCTTCTCAAACCTACCATCTTTCATCAAGAATTTTCCCTTAATAGACAAACCTTCACCAATAGAAGATGGCTTGTGCTCCTTTCGTTTGTTCAAATCCTTAGAGTACAAGGCAGATTGAACATCTTCAAAGGTCAACAACTCTCTTTCATACAAGATATTTTCTTTGAAGTGAGCATGATACTTAGGTAAATAACACAACAACAACAACACTTGATCTTCATCATCGATCTTGACCTCAATATTTTCAAGATAAATAATCAACTTGTTGGACATATCCAGCTACTAAGCCAATGTTTTGTCTTCGCTCATCTTGATTGAATACAAAGCTTGGTTCAGGTAGAGACGATTAACCAATGATTTCTCCATATACAAACCTTCAAATTTCGTCCACATACAAGCTACAGTTTTCTCCTTTTAAACATGTCGGAGAACCTTATCACGAAGGCTCAATACAATGACACTATATATGGACTTTTTCGACCATCTTTATCCTCCCCTTCTTCGATAGGGCAATGTCCATCTTCTCTGATCCTTTCAACGCTTCTAACAAACCCTGTTGAACAAGAAGAGCTTTCATCTTCAAGCACCAAAAACCAAAATCATTCATATCGGTGAATTTCTCAATCTCATACTTTTTTGACGGCATCTTCTCCTCCACGCTCACCACACCAATTTGTTATGAATTGATGTCGTCAAGAACAAAGCAAAATATGAGAAAAAGATTGAGTATCTTGAATAAACACAAAAAACCATATTAGGTTTTACAAAAGATAAATAAGAAGAAAGAAGAAGAAGAATAAGAATTGGTTAAAACAATTACTATTCACTTACTCAATAAGGTTCAAAGATTACAAGTGAATGTCAACAATTAACCTCTCTCAACAACCTGAGAGAACTCGTCTTTTTATAGACTATTAAACTAACTTGAGCAATAAGTAAATTTAAACAATTTGGCTTACAAGTAAGGTCCAAATCGACATACTAACTTAGAATACAAGTTACCATATTTCGATAGCATGCTTAAACAACTTATGTCAAAAATATCAAACTACCATTATCGATATTAGAGTTCGATCTAAAATACCACACATTATATTTTATTGTGGCCAGTTTAACACTTGTTGTGCCAACTGATTTCTTTTTCTTTTATATTTTAGTGGGTTTCCCTTATTTATTTATATTTACCATTAAAGAAAACTATTATATGTGTAGTTATAAAATTAAATATAACAGATTATATATAAATAATAGTATAACGATGAAGAAACAAAAAGAAAAAAAAAGTGAGAAAGAGGAAAATGAGAGGAAGAGAAAACAAATATAGGCAGAAGAAGGAATCACCACATGGAGAGTGAAGAAAGAAATCCACTTTAGAGTTTAGATAAGTCATTTGGTAAGATTCAAAAGTTATGGTGTGTAATTAATGTCACATGTCTTTATGTTATGATAACTACTTATTCGGACAATATGTGAGGGACCTATATACTTACAACACTTTAATTAGGACCACACAGTTTGAATGCAGAGTGATATGCATGGAGGCAAGTTGTGAGAAGCTAGAGCATATTATATGACAGAATTCACATGCCACAAGTGGATTATTTGCATGCTTTTATTCAAAAGAAAGTCAATGTGTAATTAAAGATAAAGAAACGTACACATGTTTTCTTCCCACTTTATTTGACAGAGATGATTTCATACAAGCCTACAAAAGCAATCATAAGAATACAAAGAGTGCACAAGATCCCAGAAACGGGAATAAAAAAGCACTCAGTAGGAAGAGAAAGAAAATCGATGCAGATCCAATGTACATTTTATTAAAAATTGTATTAATTTATATATTAAATATATAATAAGTTATCAATTAAATTCTCAAATTATTTTTTAAATAATATAAAATAAATTAATAATCTCTAAAACATTAAACTATATTTCAAAAATATTATTTTACTTTTAACATCTTAATAATGCATGAATTAGATTAACTATGATGATTACTATGATAAATAAATAGTAAATGAAAAAATAACTAAGAAAAATTATTTATAATTAAATAAACCATGTTAATTATAATTTTTTTTAGTAAAATGATAATATTTATATAATTATAAAAATATTTTTTTAATTGTAACACAAGTATATTGTTGAATATTTTTCTTATTTTTATAAAAGGCATAAAGGAGAGGATTGTTGGATCAATTTATAAAGTCATAATAATAATTATAATGAATAAATGAATTTAGATGCAAAATGACAAATGTAAGAAAGAAAAATGATACAAGTGAGAAATGAATTGCCACCCCCTTACTACATTAATTGTCTACTACATCCAATGGGTCAATTGGGTCAATGATAATTTATATCTCATCCTTGTTTTTGCAATAATATATGAGAATTTTTTAATGTATTCTATATGTTCCTTAATCATCCCATGAAAATATTAAAATGTTCATAGATTTTAGAGGTGTATCTTCAAATACTCTTATGTCTTAGTTAATATTAAAATATTTTGGAGATGTATCTTCAAAATTATTTCGAAAATGCATCTTCGGGATATTTTCAAGATTAAATCGCACTAGAACTCTTCTCCTTCCTTATTTCTCATATTTCTCATAACCTCTTCAAACTTTATTGATCTTTTTTCTCATCACCAAGTCCAAAATCAAACAACAAAGCTTAAGAGAACTTCAATCAAGCTCAGAAACATCATCCAACACTGAAGCAAAGTTGAAATTGGTATGTTTTTTTAATGTTCTGACATGTTTTTGAGTTTTTCTGTAAATACGTAGAATTTGATGATTAAGGTTATAAATGAGTAGAAATTGCATGATGATAGTTTGGAAACACATTTATTGGCTGAAAAGGATGATAAAAGCATTATTTTGTTTTGTGATTGCATGTATACATTGACACCATTGACGTAGTTTTTGTTGAAGAAAATTTTGGAGATGTATCTCTGAAATTTTTCAACGTTTTAATTTATGAGCAACCAGAGATGCATCTCTGGAATTTTCTCAGTTTTTTTAATTTCTTGCTTATGGTGTTAATTGCTTGCATATTTGTCTAATACATTTTAACACACATGCATAATGGTTGATAGACACGATATACTGAGACACTTGAGGGTTACACAACACGCATTAGTGTGAAGGGAGAAGAGTCAACATGTTTTAGAGGATCATGTTTGTCCCTCTGGCCATGCAGACCCATCTACTTTTGGCTTATGTTTCTCCTCGTGATTCTCCATTTTCTTATTCTCGTAGGAGACGGGGTTCTCCTACTGACACATCACTCCATCCATAATCCCGTAATTAAGCGTATGAGGTACCCGAGTCACCAGTGGCACCGGAGGCACCACTACCACATCCTACTATTGATATTATATATGCTTTTGAGCCAATGCCACCTCTGGAGGGTGGGACTGCTGTTGATGCTGAGTCAGAGGCATTTGGAAGAGCCCTTGTAGATTTTTCACTACTGCCTTTGTACCCAGACCATATTTCCAGACATATATGGGACGAAGAGGTAGCATTAGTTAGATTCATTATTTTTTAATTACGTTTATTTTAATTGACAAGTTTCTACATGTACTCGAAGTTATCAGAGGGTTGTATGTGGAAGATAAAGAAGGTCATATGCAACATCACAGTATTGATGGTAATATTTATTGGTCTTTTAATGTTTTTGTATTATTTTCATTTCATCTTTGCAAAGTCATTACTGATGATTCGTGTTTTCCAAACTTTTCATTTCATGTGTGGTTCCTTTAGCACTTCCCGTGCATCTCTGGTTTGACAAGTGTACTGACTTACTCTGAGGATATGCATCGTGCTACTAATTTTTGCCCGCTCAAGAGGAACCGGAAGAATGAGCATTTCAGAGTGTATCTTGAATGTTTGGTTGCCGAGGACATGCACTTCAACAACTATTTTGAACACCGTGAGACACATACATTTAGTGAGATAGTGTTATAATTTGGATTGTTGGCTTGCGAATCACGTCTGACTGCTTCTCATCTACGCGAGTGTGTCATGCGGCAATTTGAATACTGTTAAGTCTATATATTTTTTATTAGCATTAATTTTGATAAAACTAACTTGACAGATAGATATTGAACAAGATGTTCTAAAATGAAGAAAAACATGTTTAACAAGATGTTGAACAAGATGTGCTAACTCGGAGATTCAACATCTTGTCTGTTACATTTTTGTTGGTTGGATACAACATGTCTAATTACAGATTGTTGAATATTCTATGAATATTAAGTAATCCTATGTGGCGTCAAAGATTGAATATTATCCGAAATTTTGTTTTCATTTAAAGATATTATGTTTTTCTAAATGTGAAGACATTTTAGGAAACCTTTGTTTGAAGACCTATTTTTATGGAGAATATTCTGCAGCATTTGTGCAACAATTTTGTAGAGTTTTGAAGCCCAAGATCAAGTCCTGATTAAAGTTATAAATAAGATGGATTAACCCTAATTCAATAATAAAACATATATTGTTGTTTAGTGATATTTTAGGGGTTGTGTTAATTATGAGCCTCTCTAATATCATATATATATATATATATATATATATATATATAAATATATATAAAAGTAAGATTGTTTTTATTGAGTTGTAAGTTTTTCACTTTTAAGTTTTTAAACATTGAGTGAGTGTGTGTATGTGTGTGTGTCACGCAATGATTAAAATGGAAGTGAGAAGGGCCTCATAACTAGTTGAGTCTTAGGTAGAAGTTAAACATGTGTAGTGATTAGGTGAGAATATTGTAAATCGGAGGTTGTTTACATAAGAGCTTCGAACTAATACTATTTAGTGGATTTCCTTCCAAGCTTGGTAGCCCTCAGACGTAGGTGTTGATGTTCACTGAACTGAGTTAACATGTCTGTGTGCTCTTTTACTTTATGCAATTTCAATTGTGTTTTTTATTTTGTCATTGTGTTTAGAGCAGAGATCAGTGTCTCGACATCTCTTAGGACATTTGAGATCTGCATACCAGAATTTCAATTGGTTGTATCAGAGCAGGCATCCTACTCTGTATCTGGGTGATATTCTGGGAAGATATTTTCTGGTGCAATAGACAATGATGGAGGAATGGTGAACAAACCACTCATTCTTAATGAAACCAATTATGACTATTGGAAAACTTGTATGGTGGCCTTTATTAAATCTATGGATGACAAAGCTTGTAAGTCTGTGGTCGTGGGATGGGGTCCACCAATGGCTATAGATAAGGATGGTAAGATTACTGATGCGATGAAGGTTGAGGAAGACTGGGATGATGAAGATGACAAGCAAGCTCAGGGAAACTCCAAAGCATTGAATGCCCTATTCAATGGAATGGACAAAAACATCTTTAGACTCATAAATAATTGTATTATTGTTAAAGATGCTTGGTAGATTCTGAAGACCACTCATGAAGGAACCTATAGGGTGAAGATTTCAAGACTTCAACTTCTTACCACCAAGTTTGAGAACTTGAAAATGAAGGAGGATGAGAGCATTAATTATTATCACATGAATATTATTGAGATAGAAAATGCCTCAAGTTCCTTGGGGGAGAAGATGTCAGATGCTAAGCTGGTCATAAAAATTCTAAGGTCTCTTCCAAATAGATTTGACATGAAGGTAACTGCCATTGAAGAAGCACAAGACATAAACAACATGAAAGTTAATGAACTCATTGGATCTCTTCAAACCTTTGAAGTAGGGATCAGAGGTGAAAAGTCTGAAAAGAAGAAAGACATGGAATGTGTGTCTAATAAAGGTGATTGTGACCTAGATACAGGTGAAGGTTTATCTAATGTTGTTGTGTTACTTGGAAAGTAATACAACAATGTGATGAAAAATTGGAAGTCAAGATCAAATGTCAAGAGCAAGTCATTCGACATCAACAAAAAGCGGGCTTTTGGAAGAACGCCCAAAACATAAGAAAAGACTAATCAGTGTAAGGGAGTCCAATGTCATTCATGTGAAGGATTTGGACACATAAAAGCTGAGTGTCCTGATCAAAGAGACACAGACGAGTGCTTTAGGCTATGATATAGACGAGTATCGGCTATTGATACAGACGAGTATCAAACAATGATACAGACGAGTATCAAAATGGTATGGAATCAAACACAAACGAGTGAATGAACAATGATACAGACGAGTATAAACAGGCTTAAAATCACAGATGAGTGATAAAGATGATACAGACAAGTATCAAAAGGTTTAAAACTCAAACACAGACGAGTGAATGAGAAAAAAGGCTAACACAGATGAGTGTTAAAGATGATACAAACGAGTATCAAAAGGTTTAAAACTCAGACATAGACGAGTGTTAAAGATGATACAGACGAGTATCAAAAAGCTAAAAAACTCAAACACAGACGAGTGAATGAGAAAAAAGGCTAACACAAACAAGTGTTAAAAATGATCTGTCTTGTAGAAGAACAAGTGAAATTCCCTAGTGATAAATTCATGTTGTTAAGAGTTGTAAGGCATTTCTTGATAGGGATAAAATTTTCTTAGGGAATGCCACCCTTTAGCACCTAGCCAGGAAAAGCAATATACCATGTAAAACCTCTGATTGGGGAAAAGATTTCCACAATATTGTACTGAAAAAGATTCTTTCTTCCAATTTCTTAACTGCAAGTCCTGCAACAAAATGCACACACATGTCCCGGGGAATTGTATGGTTTGAATCCACCACTCGGTGTTATTCAAAATTCAAAGCAATTTTGAATGTATTTCCCCTGCACGTTATTTGTAAACCCCACATACTTTAAATGCAATGTTCTTTTATCAAAAATTCAGGACATTTTTGCAAACAAAACATTTAAAATAAAAGACAAAGATGAAGCTTTTGAATGAATAATTCTTTTATTGAGAAGCCTCTGAATAGGCAAAGTACATCAAGAAGCAATCCCTTAGAAATAGGTGATCACTGTAAATTGAGGAAAAAAAACTACCCTAATGGCAATGTGAAATGACATTCCACTGAGTTTCAATTCTGCTATGACCAGTATGTATTTAAGATTTCTCCACTTTTCTTGATTTTTGGAGAGGAGGATTGGACTGATTCCTATCCTTTAGAGATTTCCAGGTTGAATGAGACGACGATGTAGTACAGATAATTCAGATTGCAGTCATTCGCTTCTTCCCTCTTTTGCCTGGATCGCCCTTTCGGGTTTTCAATCCACCGGGATACCTTTTTATGTCTGAGTTGTCCAATGCAGATTTTCAACTCACCGGGTGTACATTTTTTATTTATATCCCTAATTTTTTCTCGAGCCTTTTATTCTATTTTTGGCTCGTCGGGATGCCCTTTTTCTTGGACTCTTTATTCGGTTTTTGTCTAGTGGGTCTCTTTTTGTGAAGAATTTTTTAACTGCATCTGAGTTGACAAGGGACGTAAAGTCTTCATCATCCATGGTTGTAAGCATTAAGGCCCCTCCTGAGAAAACCTTTTTAACCACGTATAAACCGTCATAGTTGTGAGTCCATTTGCCCTGGTGATCCGTACTTTGAGGAAGGATCCTTTTGAGCATAAGTTCACCAACTTAATACTTCCGAGGACGCACTCTTTGATCAAATGTCTGCTTCATTCTTCTTTGTTATAGATGACCATGGCATACAACTGCCAGTATCTTCTCTTCAGTCAAACTCAACTGGTTGTACCTAGCACGTACCCATTCAACTTCATCAAGTTTGACATCAATCATCACCTAGAGTGACAGAATCTCAACTTCAACTGGTAGGATAGCTTCCATACCATAAATAAGTGAGAAAGGTGTTTCCCCAGTAGATATCCTAACTGATGTTTTGTACCCATGCAAAGAAAACGGTAACATCTGTCACTCCCGGAATTTTCATCCTACTACAAATGCGAAAGTGGTGCGGAAAAGAAACATAGTCGCCAGTGTCGCTCCCAAAGATTTGCATCCCGGTACAAGCGCGAACGGTCGGCGAAGGGAACAGTGAGAACACACAGCCGTGAACTCACTGGAGATGAATAGAGTCGCCAGCTAAGCATTTTTATCCCGGAGGAAAGGCAATGCTGCATAAGCCTAGAAAGATACGGATAAGACGGTTGCGAACCAGAGAGACTGAGAAAGGGGGTTGGTTACAACCTGGGAAGGTATTAGCACCCAGATTGTCCGCCGTACTCGACGGGATCCACGCTTAAAAGATTTGTGTTTTAAAGGGGTAGTGTCAGTGCAATTTGTGTATAAAATAGCTGGAAAGGAATGTACAGGTGTCAGTGTAAAGTATATAAGTGATATGAAGTATGAAAGTGTCAGTGTAAGGACAAAAGGTGAAATGCTCATGATAATGAGGCTAAGAGAATGATGCTGGAAAGAGGGGGAATATACAGAGACTTTTGTTCGATAACTGTTAAGTTATGCCTACGTATCCTCTCGTGCAATGAGGAAGTCAGAACACCGTAGTTCGACCCAAAGAGACTGAAAGATGAATTGACTTGTGAACTGCTTACTTGTCTATGCTCAAGTGTATGATCTGTCTGGCACAGATGCAAACTGTCTTGCATTAGACGGAAGAAGCAAGTTCTCGTTTATGAGTGAATGAGATGAGAAAAGAATCCCGAAGGAGACGATTATTGTTTGTTTTTTTGTTTTCAGTCTTTTATTGCTTTTGAAAGTTTGTCATAGGATAATGAGCTTAAGCCTAAACCAATGGATTTAGTAAACTCATCACATCTTCCCTCTGATTAGGGGTAATGAGAGTACCTTAAGTGTGAAGTCAGATTCTCACACTTAATCACCTTTGATGTAGGATTAAGATCATTAACCTACTTGTGATTATTTAGATGTTTTTGGTGTTTTTGTTTAGTGTTAAGTAATGAGGTTAAGCCATAATCAGGGATTAAACAGACTCATTACACCATCCTAATAGAAGGATAATAGATGAGAATGTTTAAGCTGAGGAAAACTCCTCAACTTAATCCATGATTAGGGATTAAACCCATGACAAAACAAGCCTTTGATTAAGTGGATTTTATTTAATGGTATGATGATGAAGTGATTTTTATGATTTGTAAGACAACTTGAGGGGGACTTGTCCATTAACACTAGGGTTAGTCCTTCTTAACCACTTAAGGAAGAATTAGAACCCTAATGCAAGGCCCAAGTTACAAGTGTGATGTCTTGATGATTATTATGATGGATTGATTAAAGGATTTAAACACATAAAGGGTTCAACACTTAGGATTAAAGGTATACACTCCATCCTAAGAGAAGGATGCAGGCATAACCCTAACCACAAAGTCTTAGAGCCTTTAGGGTTTAGTCCCTGATTATGAGATGAGAAGAGAAGACTCAAAGAGAGACACAAAGGTAAAAACTATGAGGGGAGACTAATCAAAACCCTAATTCATTATCATGCTTGGATGATCCTAAAGTTTGTGAGGTTTGCAAGAGAAGTCTTCAAAGGAGCCACCAGGAAGCAGATGAACAGGATTAAGAGAAGCAAAGTGACTTGCTTCATTCAAGAAGTCAAGTCACTTGAAGAAAGAAAGTGGGAGGAAGAAGAATGAGCAAGCTCAAACTCAAACACATGTAAGAATGCAGCAATGGTGCAAGAGAGATGAAAAGAAAAGGTATGAGAAGTGAAGGCAAATCCACTTCTCAAGTTTACTTACCACCTGCAATGTTAGAAAGAAATGCAATGCAATGCAAGATGAGGTGAAGTGATATGATGCAAAGCAAGACCAGAAGCATGGTGATGATGAAAATGATGCTATGAGGTGCTGCAAACATGAGACAAGGCATGGAGATGTTCATACAAGATTATGAATGCAAATGATGCAAGTTAAGGAGCATGAACAAGCATGAAAAGTTATGAAGCATACAAGACAAATGACATGGCAAATATGGGATGCAATGATCAAAGATGCTTTATACATGTCTTAAGATGTCAAATGGATCACAAGAATGCACAAAATGCAAAGACAAGTCATGTTATGCAAGAGAATGCAAGAAGGATGCAAAAGAAAGCCCAAATTAGGGTTTATGAATCAAACATCAAACAAAAACCCAAAACAGAAGCAAACCCTAAGATAAAAAATGGAAAATGGCATTTAAAGAAACCCTAGACCTATGACAAGCCACTGCCCAAAGGGGAGCTCTCAACTCTCAACCAAACTCAAGATATGAATTTCCTAAGTTATTAGGGTTTTTTAGGGTTCTTAACAAAACAAATGCCAAACAATTTGAAAATACAAGAACAATTCATGGCCTTTTTATCCTTGAAAATACATGCTAAACACAAAACAATGCAAGAAGAATCAATGTCTCAACCTTCTCCAAAAGGCAGAAATGAATTTTCAAACATGTGATCAAAATAATGCATAAAAAATGATTTAATTCAATGAAAAATTCTTAAAATGCATCAAGATCAAAAAAGAAATTTGGTTTGAAGGTTGGACAATGTTTCTAAATGTCTTAGGACATTTCATGAATTTTTTTGTAATTTTTAAATACCTAAAAGTATTTTTAATTAATTAATTCCCATTAATCAATTAAAAATAATCTTTTAAATATTTAAAAATACTTATTTAATGATAAAAATAAAATAAAAAATATTTTTGGGTCTTAAAAATTAATAAAACTTTAAAGAAAAAGTTTCATAATTTTTAAGAATTTTTTGCTATTTTAAATTAATTATGCAATTTAAATAGAAGGAAAATGAAATAAAACAAAATAAAAGAGAAAGTAATCTGATCCAATGATCCAGATTCAAAGTTGAAATGAAAAGGTTGACTGGCGCGCTAATGAATGGCCTAGATTTCACTTCAGCTAATTTTTGATTTATGAATTAATTAATCCAGATTAAAGAAAGTCAACTGGGATTAGGGCATAATGGGATGATCCTGGGCGTCCAAACACGCGCGAGTCAACACATCCAAGGGACCAAATTCAAACTTCATTAATTACGTGATTAGGGCACAAATGACTCTCAGGTGGCCGGAGAAGACTTCCGGTCGTCTTCTCCGGCCAGCTCTCACCTGAAAACTACCCAAATCCCTCAAAACGCATCAAAAATGAAAAACAAGAACTGGGGAATGATCCTCACATCCTCACGAATCAAACCCCCATCCTAAAACACATTTATATTTCCTAAATGAGCTGAATCAAAGAAAAAGAAAACTAGGTCACGCAAGCTTCAGACACAAATTAAATGCTCAAATCACAACCATTTTCAAAACCAATGGTACCAGAATGATCAGTGAAACAAATAGAACAAGTTTGTAACAAGCAAAATCATTTCTGGAAGAATAAATTTCAGGCTACCTGAGATTTGAAGCTTTCCACTTGAGGACTTTCTGGCCTTCTCTTTATGTGCAAACCACTCCTTAGGACCCCTTGATGATGTTTGAATGCCTTAGAACAATTTATGTAGGCTGGCTGATGAGTTTCGAAAGCTCCTGCTTCAAGCTCAGTCAACAATGGCTATGGTGATTCTGACTGATTCAGGCCACTGTGAATGATGGTTTATGGTCCAGATGATGTATGGAGAAGCTTTGCAAGGTTTGTTTGGCTGTTTGTGGGCTAGGGAGGGAGGTTCGAATGAATCTGCAGAATGAGGGTGAAGAATGGCAGTGGGGTGCTTTGGCTGTTTCAGGCTTATGCTTTGGGTGGTTTCTACTCAATGATACATGGTGAGTTGAATGGAGGAAAAGGTTTTTGTGTTTGCAAGCTGTGGAGAGGAATTCGAAGCAAGTTGCAAAATGGGAGTGTTTTTGTGAATGAGTTGAATGTGATGGTTTCAGCCTTGCTTCTTGTTATGGCTAGCTTGCAAATTGATAACATAAACAAATCTGATTGGCTGGATGATGTGACTTGTGCTTTTGTGATTGGTAAGTTTGCTTTTGCCAAAAGTCAAAAATCTTGTAAGAGAAGCATGGGCTTGATACTAGCTTGGTACAAGGCTAGGTCTGGCGCATCATGGTGTGGTGAGAGAGCCAGCAAGGTCCAAAGGCCAAGGTAGCAAGTTGGTGAAGCATGATCATGAGTTTTGCAACTTGGTTACTTTATGGATTTTCATGAAAAATGCCTTGTTACATGAACTAAGCACATGTGATCTTTGGTTCAAATCTGATTTTCAGCACTTAGAGAATGTTTATGTGTTGGTTTGAAATGAATTAGAGGTCACATGATGCATTGGTTCAAGACTTTGCAAAATTTCCATTTGAAGCATGCCTTAGAAATTAATGATTTTTGCCAACTTTGCATTGCCATAACTTTTGATCCAAGAAGAGTTTGATCATGTTCTTGTACTTTTTGAAAAGGGAAAGATGAGATCTACAACTTTCATGACCAAAGTTTTTCCATTTGAAGCCTTTTTGGACCAAGAATCAAAGCTTGAAAATTGACCTAAAATGATGCATTCTTGAAAAGTCAACTATGCCCAAAAAGTCAACATTTGCAAAAACCCTAAATTCTTGATTTTTAGGAACTTCAACCTTCTTCCATGATCAAATAAAGACCATATACACTCAAAATGATGAAGATCACCCATTGGTTGGGTCATTGGGGGCCTCAGATGCCCTGATTTTGCACTGACTTGTCTGAAAAGTCAACTCTTGATCAGATGACTTCCCCATGGAATTTCTTCATGAAAATTGATATGCATACTCCCTATACCATATAGAGACCAATGGAAATAAGAATGGCCAAAAAATTTGGGGTTATGGCCTCTGAAACCAAAACCCTAATTTTCAGTCAACTGTGCAGTTCAAACTGGCTCTGCATCACCTCAAACCCTAGTTCTTGTGATTCCTCTGCAATTTTGACTTTGAGGAGATGAAATATGATGTAAGAACACACATGGACCCCTTTGAGTTGATTGGTTGCCTTTGGAATGGCTCAAGATGCTTTGGGATTGCTCAGATCACAAACCCTAGGTGCAGATGCCTTGAAAGCTATGCAGTGGATCAAAAATGAGATGTGAGGTGATATGATTGTGTTTATGCATATGAGAATGATCACAAGCCATGGTGTGAATGAGTGAGGGAAAATTTGGGGTGTTTACAGCTGCCCCTATTCAAACATGAGTTAGCTGTGCAGGATGTAAGCGACGGCTTAACAGGCCAAACAAGATAACTTGTGGTTGAATACCAAAGACAGTCCAAAATTTGCACTCACAGAATGAAGAAGAAAAGGGATATAGATTGTAAAGGCAAAATAAAGTATATTGTAAAGTGTGGGCGACGGAGGACGACCGTCGAGCAGAGGAAGACTACTGGGTAAAGTGGTATGTGAAGCAAAGCGATGACGGGGACGGCCGACATGCTGGTAAAGTGCAGGAAATAAAGCGATGACGGGGACGGCCGACATGCTGGGGATAAAAAGTAAAGCTAAGACGGGGACGGCCGACTAGCTGGGGAAAAACAAGTAAAGCTAAGACGGGGACGGCCGACTAGCTGGGGGAAAACAAGTAAAGCTAAGACGGGGACGGCCGACTAGCTGGGGAAAATAGGATATCATGATGGGGACGGCCATCAAGATAAAGCTGCAAAGTTCTCTGGGGATTAATGAAACATGACGGGGACGGCCATCAAGTTCATAAAGGTCAAGTAACCAACGATGGGGACGGCCATCGGGCTAAAAAGGAAAAGGGACCACGACGGGGACGGCCATCGGGTTAAAGAATAAATGAAATAAACAGATGATGGGGTACGGCCATCAAAGGTGAAGGACGATCACCTAGCAGGGTACGGCTGCTCTGTTGGGTAATAAAGGAAATATGATGGGGACGGCCATCAAAGGTGGAGGACGACCACCTGGCAGGGTACGGCTGCCGAAAATATCAACGATGGGGACGGCCATCGGATAAAAAAGGTCAACGATGGGGACGGCCATCGGACGAGCATGATGGAGGACGACCATCAAGAAGTGGAGGACGACCACTCAGCAGGGTACGGCTGCTCTCAGGGTTTGTCATAACACAGGACGAGTGTTAGATAACCAAAATCAACAATGGGGACGGCCATTGGATAAAATGATGAAGGACGATCATCAAAAGGTGGAGGACGACCACCTAGCAGGGGACGGCTGCTAAAATCAACGATGGGGACGGCCATCGGATGAGCATGATGGAGGACGACCATCAAGAAGTGGAGGACGACCACTTAGCAGGGTACGGCTGCTCTCAGGGTTATCATAACACAGGACGAGTGTTAGATAAAAAAGGAAAGATTTGCTTTGTTGGCGATCTACTGGGGAGATAGTAAACACGGACGAGCGTTTACATCCAAGAAACAAAAGGTATAAGTGTTTGGTATTGTGTATAGATTAAAGATGCGGACGAGCATCCTTAAGACTATGATACGGACGAGTATCATGTAGAAACAAACTGACACATGTTCAGAGATGATGATACGGACGAGTATCAACGGGTTAACAAAGAACACGGACAAGTGTTGCATCTGAAAGAATTCTTCTGGGGAATAATAGACACGGACGAGTATCTATATTCAAAAAGACATAAGTGTTTGACATGGTGTATGGATTAAGGATGCGGACGAGCATCCCTAAGACTATGATACGGACGAGTATCATGTAGAAACAAACACTAGACGCAATGTTCTGAGATGATGGTACGGACGAGTACCAACTGGTTAACAAAGAACAAGGACTACTGTCGAATCTGTGGGGATATGAGTGATGATGTATACAAGATACGGACGAGTATCTGTATAAGCGTACCATGAGTAGTGAGTATTGTATTGTATAGATGAGTGTTTTTAACTGCTGGGGAGAGTGACACGGACGAGTGTCAAGAGAGAAAAGTATAATATTAACAAGTGTGTGGGTTGATGAAAGTGTACGCGACTGCGCTGGGGATATGACACGGACGGGTGTCAAAAAGGGTGTATATACAAGTACATGTGAGTGCAAAGAGGACCTCTTTGGCTTTCTGCTGGGATATGACATGGACGGGTGTCAGGACGTATCTGTAATGAGGGTGATTTGTTTGTAAAGGGTGTTCAGGCGACTTTACTGGGGAAAGATGACACGGACGGGTGCCAAAAGGTGTATATACTGGTGTTTGTGATTTGAGAGGCAGCTGCTTTTGCCGGGACTCTGGTGGGGATTTTTGTATATCATGATGATGAACGGTTTATTATTCACAAATGTTACTTCGGAACATGGCTTATGACTATGCTATGCATTTGATTTTTGCCGTAATGCTCCGTATTAGACGGAATGCTACGCTCTGGGGGATAGTATGATGCAAATGCCATGATTATGCAAAGAGGCACAGATCCGGAATCCGGATCCCATTGCTGCGAAGATCTCTGGCCGATCTGCTGGAAGTGAACATCCCAGCTGGGGATGAGATCATTGGTAGATCTAACAGTGTATCTGCTTGGGGATATAGGTCACTGATTGACATATCCTTATAATATGGGAGACCCAGCTGGGGTTTGTAGAAGCTTTCTGTACTCTGTTGTGACTTCTTCGCGCGTTGCTCTTCCGGATAGAGGCTAAAGATTCTGTGGGGAGATGATTCCCTGACTCCTGCATCTGCTGAGGAAGAATGGTTGGTACCACAGCCGGGGAATGCTGTTGATAACTCAGCTGGGGAGAGTAATGAGAGGCAACTCGGCTGGGGAGAAAGCATCCGGTAGTGTTAAGCCTGTTAGTTGATTTGGTAACTTTGCTGGGGATAGAGCATTTCGGATGCTGAGATTGAGTGTATGCTGATTTGGCAGCTCTGCTGGGGAAATGGGCACCTTCTAGTGCCATGTGGAAGATAGACCGAGTTGATAATGATTCGCCTACTTGCTGAGACATAACCTGCATGCCCCAGGTTGCGTTCTGGATACCTGCAATCCTGCAAAGGTAAGGAAACGTACAAAAGGTCCCGAGGTATCCCTTACTGGATTCCGTCATAGGAGTTAAGTACTTTCGAGAATAATCACATTCCCTGTAAGCATGTGTTTTGTTTTTAGAGAAAGGCATCTGTACTTATGCAATTGTATTTTTAGAGATATCAGACAACTCCTCGCAAAACGTAAATGTAAAAACGAGACATGACTGAGAATCTGATTTTATTAATTCATGTGCCCTGAATTGGCAAGGTACAGTCAAAGAAACATATCTCCTGAAATGAGGAGATTGTTACAAATTGAGAAATAAAGTGCTGGCGGTGTTGACGACGCTTTCAAGGAGCTTCCTCTTCTGCTATGACTCGTATGACAATGACGTTCTTCTCGTCTTGCTTTCTGGAGAGAATTGATTCTGATTGAAGCTTGATCCTTTTGAAGCTTACCAGGTTGTAGATAATACAGACGAATTCAGAGTGCAGTTGTTCGCTTATTCCCTTATTTTGCATGGATCGCCCTTTCGGGTTTTCAATCCATCGGGATACCCATTTTTGCCCGAGTTGTCCAATGCGGCTTTTCAACTCAGCGGGTGTACACATTTTTTTTTGTTTATTTTCCCTTATTTTTGCCCGAGTCTTTTATTCTGTTTTTGACTCGCCGGGATGCCCTATTTTTGCCTGGACTTACATTCTGTTTTTATGTCCAGCGGGTCATTTTATGCGAAGTATTTTTTAACTGCATCTGAATTCACAGGGGATGGGAAATCTTCATCATCCATGGTGCTGAGCATCAGTGCTCCACCAGAGAAAACTTTCTTTACAACAAATGGTCCTTCATAATTTGGAGTCCATTTGCCCCTGTAGTCTGTATGGGGAGGGAGGATTCTTTTCAGCACAAGATCTCCCACTTGGTACTCTCGGTGCTTGACTTTCTGATCGAAGGCCTTCTTCATTCTCTTCTGATATAACTGCCCATGACAAATTGCAGCCAATCTTTTCTCTTCGATCAGACTCAGTTGTTCGTATCGGGCCCGAACCCATTCTGCTTCACTCAGTTTAACATCCATCAATACCCGCAGAGAGGGTAGTTCAACTTCAACCGGTAGGACTGCTTCCATACCATACACAAGCTGATACGGTGTTGCCCCAGTGGATGTCCTGATTGACGTGCGGTACCCATGCAAGGCAAACGGTAGCATTTCATGCCAGTCTTTGTAGGTGACTACCATCTTCTGCACAATCTTCTTGATATTCTTATTTGCTGCCTCAACAGCGCCATTCATCTTTGGCCTGTAAGGAGAAGAATTGTGGTGTTGGATCTTGAAGTCCCGGCACAGCTCTGCCATCATTTTGTTGTTTAGATTGGAACCATTATCAGTAATGATTCGCTCGGGCACTCCATACCGACAGATGATATCTCTTTTCAGAAATCTGGCTACCACTTGCCTTGTAACATTTGCATATGAGGCTGCTTCAACCCACTTGGTGAAATAGTCGATGGCGACCAGGATGAATCTGTGGCCGTTCGAAGCAGTTGGCTCAATCTTGCCAATCATATCAATGCCCCACATGGCAAAGGGCCAGGGTGAAGACATGATGTTCAAAGGATTGGGAGGTACATGCACTTTATCTGCGTAGATCTGGCATTTGTGGCATTTTCTGGCGTAAGCACAACAGTCTGCATCCATTGTGATCCAGTAATAGCCTGATCTTAACAATTTCTTTGCCATGGCATGCCCTCCTGCATGGGTACCAAAAGATCCTTCGTGCACTTCATGCATCAGCAAATCTGCTTCCGTCTTGTCAACACATCTGAGGAGTACCATGTCAAAGTTCCTCTTATATAAAGATCCATCAGCGTTCAGAAAGAAACTTCCAGCAAGCCTTCTCAAAGTCTTCTTATCATTGGAAGATGCCCCAGGTGGGTATGTTTGATCCTCCAAGAAGCACTTAATGTCATAGAACCAAGGCTTATCATCTTTTACAACATCCGCTGCAAATACATATGCTGGTCTATCAAGCCTAGACACTGAAATCTGAGGTACAAAGTTAGCAGCTTGAACTTTGATCATGGATGAAATGGTAGCAAGAGCATCTGCAAACTGATTCTCGTCCCGAGGGATATACTCAAGTTTGACCGTTGTGAAGAAAGTCAATAACCTCCTTGTATAATCCCTGTAAGGTATCAGATGATCCTGGTGTGTATACCATTTTCCGTTGGTTTGATTGACTACCAAAGCTGAATCTCCGAATACGGTCAATGTCTTGATCCTGAGGTCAATGGCCTCCTCGAGACCCATAATGCAAGCTTCGTATTCAGCTTCGTTGTTAGTGCAGTTGAAAGTGAGTTTTGCCGAGAAAGGCATGTGAACTCCTTTAGGTGTGATGAGTACTGCACCAACACCACGACCATTCATGTTAACAGCCCCATCAAACATCATAGTCCATTCTTCTTCCGGGTCGGGCCCTTCAGTGTGAATAGGCTCTTCATGATCTTTTGATTTAATGAACATGATGTCTTCATCAGGGAAGTCAAACCTCATAGGCTGGTAGTCATCGATGGGTTGCTCAGCAAGATATTCAGATAGTACACTGCCCTTGATGGCTTTCTGAGATGTGTACTGTATGTCGTATTCTGTGAGAATCATCTGCCATCTTGCAACCCGTCCGGTAAGAGCTGGCTTCTCAAATATGTACTTAACTGGGTCCATCTTTGAGATTAATAAGGTAGTGTGGGTCAACATATGCTGTCTCAGTCGGCGAGCAGCCCACGCTAAAGCACAGCAAGTTTTCTCGAGCAGTGAATAACGTTGTTCACAGTCGGTAAACTTTTTGCTTAGGTAGTATATTGCATACTCTTTTCGACCAGACTCGTCATGCTGGCCCAGCACACACCCCATTGATTCTTCTAATACTGTCAAGTACATAATCAGAGGTCTTCCTTCTACTGGAGGCATGAGGATTGGAGGTTCTTGTAAATATTCCTTGATCTTGTCAAAAGCCTTCTGGCAGTCTTCGTTCCACCTGACCGTTTGTTCTTTTCTTAACAGCTTGAACAAGGGTTCACAGGTTGCTGTGAGGTGAGATATGAACCGTGAGATATAGTTCAATCGACCTAAGAACCCTCAAACCTCTTTCTCAGTTTTCGGTGCAGGCATCTCTTGAATAGCTTTGACTTTATCAGGGTCAACTTCAATCCCTTTCTCGCTTACAATAAAGCCCAGCAATTTACCGGATCGCACCCCGAATGTGCATTTGTTGGGGTTCAACTTTAGTTGGTACTTCCTCAGGCGTTTGAACAACTTCAACAGATTTACCAGGTGTTCTTCCTCTGTAAGGGACTTGGCGATCATATCATCCACATAACACTCGATTTCCTTATGGATCATATCGTGGAATAATGTCACCATAGCCCGTTGATATATGGCACCAGCATTCTTCAGTCCGAATGGCATCACTTTGTAACAGAACGTGCCCCAAGGTGTGATGAATGTTGTCTTCTCCATGTCTTCAGGTGACATCTTGATCTGATTATATCCTGAAAATCCATCCATGAAGGAGAATACCGAGAACTGAGCCGTGTTATCCACCAATACATCAATGTGAGGTAATGGGAAGTCATCCTTCGGGCTGGCTCTGTTCAGATCCCGGTAATCAACACACATTCTTACTTTACCGTCCTTCTTAGGTACAGGTACTATATTAGCAACCCACGGCGGGTAGCTAGTTACAGCAAGGAACCCGGCGTCCCATTGCTTTTGTACCTCTTCCTTGATTTTCATAGCCATGTCTGGGCGAGTTCGGCGCAGCTTCTGTTTGACTGGTGGACACTCTTCTCTCAAAGGCAGCTTGTGCACAACAATGTCGGTATCCAACCCTGGCATATCTTGATACGACCAAGCAAACACATCAACATACTCTTGGAGCAGATCTATCAGTCGTCTCTTCACTGAGTCATGCAGGCAGGCTCCGATTTTAACCTCTTTCACGTCTTCATCGGTACCAAGATTAATCACTTCAATCTCCTCCTGATGAGGAGCAATAACCTTTTCCTCCTGTCTCAACAACCTGGCTAGCTCTTCAGGAAGCTCATATTCTTCATCAACCCCTTCATCAGCTTGATTGATCGGATTGTCAAAGTCATACGATGTCATAGCCGTGCTGTTGTCGGTGCTGTCTGGAAGGCACTCTCTGCAAGGGTTAAGTTTGTTCATTTTAGTGATTGATTTTAATCTTGCTTTAGAAAAAAGTGAAATGAAGTTATCATTTTGAAAACACCGCCATTTATTTTTGTACAAAAAGAAAAGTGGAAAAACAGTGAGCAGAAAAGAAAAAGACTCGTTTGCAAAAGATTGTCTGATATTTCATTAATTTAATCTTGTTTGCACAAAAGTACAGATGGCCCTGGTTACAAAATGAGTCTTGTCATCTTGGGCAAGATGCAAGACTTGGATGCATGCTATAAAAAATACAGGAAATAATAATTACTCTGCATGAGTAACTCTTATAATTTCCTGGGAAGACCAGTTCGAGACACTGCTCCCCGGGATCTTCGGACGAATCCAAATCTCCAGATTGCGCTCCTCTTCCAGCTCGTCTTCCAGACAGTTGATAGCATCGGGGGTAAGCATTCCCCCACTGACAAAACCTGGCTCCGCAGCAGCCTTTGCTTGATGTTGAGTTGGTCTGTAACCCAACCCAAATTTGTCCTTCTTCTCCTCCACAGCTAATACCTTGCCCCAGCCTAGGGCAGTTCCTTCTTCAACAACCTTCCGGGCTTGTTGGTAAGATGACATTGGAGTACCAGATACAGCAGATGCTTCATTGACATTCAAGGCTTCAAAACCTTGGCTCATTGTTTCATGGATCTCCCCATCCATCTCAATGTACTTATAGGTTGCCAGGTGGCTGACAAAAATGTCCTCCTCTCCACAGATTGTGACAACTTGGCCTTCCCACTCAAATTTTAACTTTTGGTGAAGGGTAGACGTTATTGCGCCGGCGGCGTGAATCCAGGGTCTACCCAACAAACAGCTGTAGGCGGGCTGAATGTCCATCACATAAAAGATAGTTTTAAAGGTCTGTGGGCCAATTGTCACAGGCAGCTCAATCTCTCCCAGAACCGATCTCTTCGAACCATCAAAGGCTCTTACCACCAGGTTGCTGGGTCTCAATGCCAATCCATCATATTCTAACTTCACCAGAGCCTTCTTTGGTAAGACATTCAGGGAAGAACCTGTGTCCACCAGCACATGAGAAAGGACAGCTCCTTTGCATTCCATGGTTATGTGCAAGGCTTTGTTGTGATTGCGGCCATCCACTGTCAGGTCAGAATTGGTGAACCCTAGCCCATTGCTAGCAGTAACATTTCCAACCACGGTTTCCAATTGGTTGACAGTAATCTCCTCAGGCACGTAAGCTGCGTGCAGGACTTTAAGTAGTGCATTCCGATGGGCTTCGGAGCACATAAGCAGTGAGAGGATGGAGATTTTGGATGGCGTCTGGTGAAGCTGATCCACAATTTTATAATCACTCTTTTTGATGATCCGCATAAACTCATCAACTTCCTGATCAAATGGAGTCTTCAGGGCTTCTTTGGCAGCTGGATCTTCCTGCACCGGGCCTTTTCCTTTTGCCTTGGCAGCAGCTTCTGCTTCGGCTGTAGGTCTTTGAACTTGTGAAGCAAAGAGACGTCCGCTTCGAGTGAAGCCTCCGCCTCCCCCCACATTATCTATTTGTGGTGCAGGTGCTGATGTTTCAAGAGTGATTCTTTTCCCTTCACAGTACACGTCAGAGCCATAGTGCCAAGGGATGACCCTATTGCTTTCATATGGTACTGGTCCAGGCACCGTGACAGTGACTGGACTGATTGCTGCTGCTGAAGGGACCGTAATTGTCTGTGGATCATAAAAGATTGTAACTGGTGCTCTGGTGGGAGCAGCACCTTCTGAATGATAAGCGGAATTATTTTCAGGATCGTAGAATATGGTAACAGTGGAGACATCTTCGTGATTGATTGCTGGTGTTGTAGGAGGTACTGTTGGAAGGACTGTTGTTGTTGCTGACGGAGATTCGAAATGGAATGAAGCTGAAGTTGTAGTAGGAGAAACTGTTGAAAACTGATCATTTGGGAGAACTGATGAAGTACTTGTTGATGCTGCTGATGAATTGTCGGGAACAATAGTTGCTGCATTTGTAGGAGGATCTGAAACCGTTGCTGATGAAGTTGCTTGATTTGCCGGAAATGATGTAGTGATCTGGAGTAGGCCACTCCGAATAAGGCTGTCAATGCCATTTCTCAAGTCCTCACACCCATTCCATGAAATATTGCAATAGGGACACCCTAGTTCACACCCCGGAAATATATTGTTTTCACGGAGCTGAGCTTTGATTTCCACCAATGGTGTCCTGATCTGATCCACACTAGTTATTAAATAAGACGGTTGGTCTTCTTCAATAGCGTTAATTCGGGGACCAACATGATTTGGCATTGGGTTTTTATTGACATTGGGCGGAGGTGCAAAATTCAGAGCCTTGGAGTCTACCAAGTCTTGTACCTTCATATGCAGAGCCCTGCATTTTTCTGTACTGTGACCAGGTGCGTTTGAATGAAAAGCACACCTAGCATTGGAGTCATAGTTTCTTGGTAGACTGTTGGGATCCGGAGGTGCCAACGTTCTTAGCTCAACTAGGTTGAGTTTCAGAAGTTGTGGCAGCAAGGCAGCATATGGCATTGGGATCGGGTCGATCACTCTGTTAGCTTGGGATGGCCTCTGTTGGAATGGCCTTTGTTGATTATTGTTGGCGGAGTTGTTGTTGTAGTTTCTTGGAGGATATTGATTCTGCTGATGATACTGAGGTTGTTGTTGGAAGTTTTGTTGAGGAGGTTGATAGACTGGCTGTGGATGAGCTGGAGCAGGGATAGTGACTGCTGCTATTGACCTCTGAGCATATTGGGGCCTACCCCTGCTGGTGTGAATGGCATTGGTTTCGCCAGCTCTTCTCGGGCCTGCAAAAGGCTTTCTTGTACTACTGGACGAGCTTGCATCGTTGTCCGAGATCTTACCCATTTTTAACAGGCTTTCAATTCTTTCCCCAGCTATGACAACATCTGCGAAGCTGGTGGAGGAGAAAGCAGCCAACCTGTCAATATACGTTCCCTGAAGAGTGTTCATAAACATGTCTGCCATTTCTCTCTCAGACATTGGTGGTTGAACAGCAGCAGCCAGTTGCCTCCACCTTTGGGCATACTCTCGGAAACTCTCCCTCGAAGACTGTGACATTCCCATTAGGAGGGTCCTGTTGGGTGCCATATCTAGATTATACTGATACTGTCTGATGAAGGCCTCTGCCAGGTCCTTCCAGCATCTAATTGTTGCTCTTGTCAGATGGGAATACCATTCCCTTGATGCTCCAGTCAAGCTATCTTCGAAGTAGAACATCCAGAGTTTCTCATCCATTGTATAGGCCTTCAGCCTTCCCAGAAATGATTGCAAATGAGTCCGGGGGCATGAAGTCCCATTATACTTTTCGAAACAAGGAGGCTTGAACTTATGGGGGATCCTGACCCCTTCTACCAAACCCATGTCCATGACGTCGAAGCCCAAAGAATTTTGAGACTCCAGTGATCTCAACTTCTCAGCTATTTCATCCAATCGTCTATCATAAGCTTCCTCTCCAGCACCCATTACTGTAAATTGGTCCTCCTGAGGATCTTCTTGAAGTACTCTGGCTGCAGTGGCTGTTCCTTGAATGTTTGCGGGAATATTGGTCTCAGGATGTAGATGTGGACCAAACACAGGGGGGTTAACATGTGGTTGCACCCTTTCATTGTTACTTGTGCCTGCAGTCCCCACATGAGGTTCATCTTGGTCCCTCCCTTCTACCAAAGCCCTGAGCCTCTCCTGGCTTTGAGCTAAGTTGTTCATCACTTCCATGAACTGCGTTATCTGGGTTCTCATCTCCAACCTTTCGTTGGCCATCTGATTTCTGACCTCCGTAAGGTCTTGCTGCATCTGATCCATCTGGATTCCCGGAAGGTTGTTTCTAGTTGGGTACCTGTGTGGCCTGTTGAGAGGAAATACCCGGCGGCGAGCAATAATTCCTGAACATCACAACAGAGGTTAGCAACAACAAAACAAAAACCTACAAAACAAACAAAAGGGTTAGCATGCAATGCAGTTATGCTTATTTGTTCTCAAGGTATCCGGTTTGGCCTTCAGTTTTGACCCTTCCAGACCCTTGAAGATGCTGCTGTTGAAGTTGCTTTTGAAGTAACCCAGATAGAAACCAACACAAATATATTACAAAGGGTGAAATAATACAACTTGTTCATTTTACAACACCGTCCCCCTAAGGGGTCAAAATACATCACAAAAAGCAAAAGTACATGGAATAGGAATAACAACAAGCAAATGATCAAACTCCAAGGCCAAACTCATCCTCACGAACTTCCTTAAGAAGTGCTTCGGTCACAGGATCAGCCGGATGCTCCGTGAGACTTCTGATGAGAAGGTTTCTTGTTGCGACAGCTGCAGTCAACTTCCTGTTCTGACTTTGGTCCTTAGACCTCTTCACTCCAGCTCTGATTTCTAGCTCTGATATTTCCTTCTGGGCTGCTGCCAGGGCTTTTTCCATCTGCTCCATCTTGTCCTGAACTCTCTTGTCTTCTAGAGTACGGGCCTCAGTGATCCGGACCCACCTGGCCTGACTCTCTTTCAAATACAAGTCTGTTCTTGCTCTTTGGAACTGGGCTTCTTTACAAGCATTCTTCAGAATCTGTTCACCAGCTTTGGATTTGTTGATATAATCTCCAGACTTCTCGATCTTGGTCAAGTGTTCCACCCTCAACTTCTCCAATCTCTCAATCTCCCTCACACCTTCACTCCTCTCCCTGAGGGTCTTCTGCAAGGCTTGGGTTAACTTCTCATTTCTTTCCTTCAAGCTTTCAAACTCCTCCAGACTGATAGTGACAGGGGGTGTGCTGAAGATGACTCAGGCATGTCTTCTATGGTGAAGGGCATTCCAGAGAATTGGGCCCTAGCATGGGACCACTCATAATATTGGACTGATGCCACATTATTGCACTTCCCCAGAATGGTGATTCCCTTGGTTTGAACATGATCCCAAGCCCAGGCAGCCTGCCTAACAACAGCCAAACTAATCTTGTTCTCACAGTAGAGGGTCTCAACCAAGTCTTGTTCCCTAGGAGTATGAACCAGTGCATAGCCTAATTGCCTTCTGAACAGCAGAGGGTTGTAATTGATGCTTCCCTTAACTCCTATTAAGGGCACATTGGGAAAGTGCCCACAGCTGGTGATCATATCTCTGCCCTTGGTGCTCTGAGTACACCATCTGATATCTGCTGAAGTGAGAGTAGTGAGCCTCTTAGCCCAGTTGCTTTGCTGATGAGGGTTTAAAAATGCATCTGTCCTGGGTAGATGCTTGAGAAGCCAAGTGTGAAACAATGGAGCACAACACCTCACTAACCTTCCCCTCTGTTTTTCATTCCTCTGGTGCACTGAGTAGTAAAGATCTCCCAATAAAGTTGGCACTGGGTTCTTCAAGATGAAAAGATGGATTGCATTCTTGCTAATGAATCGAGGCTCATCTGCAAACAATACAATTCCATATACACTTAAGGCCAACAAAGCACAAACAGCTTTCCACTCCCCCAAGGAGGCCTTCAGACTAGCTTGAGAAATCAGGAAGTCAAGATGAAAACCAGGGATCCCAGCTTTGGAGGTCATATGCTGCTCAATCAAAGCAGGTTCCAGGTGCAAAGCTTTTGCTATCTCTCCGTTGCTGGGAAAGACCATTTCAGGGTTGAAAGGGATTTCCCTCTTGATAGGCAAACCAACCAAAGATGAGTATTCTTCCAAAAGAGGACCCAACTGAAAGTCTTGAAAGGTGAAACATCTCAACGGGGGGTCATAGAACTGAATACAGGTATGGATCAGGCTTCTCTGAGATGGGTCCAGATCCATGACCAAGTCAAGTATATCTCCATAATGCTCCCTGAATAAAGGTGTGTGATCTGGGGTGATCAGGGTCTGGATCCTCCTGATGTCTGATAAGTCTGGTTGGAAGAAATGATAGGTGATATTGCTTTTCTTTGGAGCCATGATGCTGAGACTGAGTAGAATAAGTGTTGATGAAGAGGTTGAGAAGTGGGCCACTGGCTGGCTAGTGCAAGTAACTGAGGTATATGGCTGACAAGCTGAAGCAAGTGCTGGTGGAGACAGGTCAAAACTGCAGATGGGGTCAAAACCAAAACCAGATGAAAATGGATACCCTGAAACACAAATAAGAAAATGTTAATATGATGCAATGGGTATGTATGCAAATGAAATGCAAGGGTTTGTGACTGAGCTGGATCTGATTAACTGCCTTGGTGTAGATCCATGTGTGTTCAAGAAATCCAGATGGAGGTCTAAAAATCCAGTAACCAGGGTGGGGGGACTCAAATAAAGAGCCACATGTCCAGGGTTTTTTAGAATCACAAGAACTGTCCAACATGGAGTATTCTTAACAAAGTCAAAGTAACAGGGTATTCTGAGGTCAAGGTACCTGCAAACCTGTAAACAACCCAACCCCCTCACAGGTGGTGATCTAGAACAAGGATCCTCAGACTTGGATCAGTTATGAGAAGTGTAAACACTTCTAACCCGGAGGTACAGTGTTTACAATAACCATAACAATTCCTCCTCTAATTCACCTCAGTTTCTGAAGGTCAATACTAAAAGGTCATCCAGACTTAGCAGGCTTCCCAGATAGCCCTAGCATTGCAGGAAATCCGCAACACAGAGTTCTCAAGAAGAAACCCATATCTGAACCGTGTTTCATATTCCCGCACCAGACCGAAATGGAATGGGAAAGAATATGATTCACTCTAGCCTAGGTGTCACTCAGGTCCCAGGTGTAGGACCTTAACTCTCAATGAAACACCCACCCACCAAAGAAAAACCAGATCCAGCCAGCAGCACAGTATGACAATATGATAAATGAAAAAACAGTAAAGAAAGCAATAAATAAAGCTGTACAGAAAGCAGTAAATAAAGCAAATATACACATACAAATAGCACATAACACCCCCAATAAACACAAATCAATCAAGCGCTAGGAGGAACCCACAAAAAGAACCAGAAGCCCTGGTTGCAGTATAAGGATCCCCAGCAGAGTCGCCAAGCTGTCGCTCCCAAAGATTTGCATCCCGGTACAAGCGCGAACGGTCGGCGAAGGGAACAGTGAGAACACACAGCCGTGAACTCACTGGAGATGAATAGAGTCGCCAGCTAAGCATTTTTATCCCGGAGGAAAGGCAATGCTGCATAAGCCTAGAAAGATACGGATAAGACGGTTGCGAACCAGAGAGACTGAGAAAGGGGGTTGGTTACAACCTGGGAAGGTATTAGCACCCAGATTGTCCGCCGTACTCGACGGGATCCACGCTTAAAAGATTTGTGTTTTAAAGGGGTAGTGTCAGTGCAATTTGTGTATAAAATAGCTGGAAAGGAATGTACAGGTGTCAGTGTAAAGTATATAAGTGATATGAAGTATGAAAGTGTCAGTGTAAGGACAAAAGGTGAAATGCTCATGATAATGAGGCTAAGAGAATGATGCTGGAAAGAGGGGGAATATACAGAGACTTTTGTTCGATAACTGTTAAGTTATGCCTACGTATCCTCTCGTGCAATGAGGAAGTCAGAACACCGTAGTTCGACCCAAAGAGACTGAAAGATGAATTGACTTGTGAACTGCTTACTTGTCTATGCTCAAGTGTATGATCTGTCTGGCACAGATGCAAACTGTCTTGCATTAGACGGAAGAAGCAAGTTCTCGTTTATGAGTGAATGAGATGAGAAAAGAATCCCGGAGGAGACGATTATTGTTTGTTTTTGTGTTTTCAGTCTTTTATTGTTTTTGGATGTTTGTCATAAGTTAATGAGCTTAAGCCCAAACCAATGGGTTGGTAGACTCATCACATCTTCCCTCTGATTAGGGGTAATGAGAGTTACCTTAAGTGTGAAGTCAGATTCTCACACTTAATCACCTTTGATGTAGGATTAAGATCATTAACCTACTTGTGATTATTTAGATGTTTTTGTTGTTTTTGTTTAGTGTTGAGTAATGAGGTTAAGCCATAATCAAGGATTAAACAGACTCATTACACTATCCTAAAAGAAGGATAATAGATGAGAGTGTTTAAGCTGAGGAAGGCTCCTCAACTTAATCCATGATTAGGGATTAAACTCATGACAAAACAAGCCTTTGATTAAGTGGATTTTATTTAATGGTATGATGATGAAGTGATTTTTATGATTTGTAAGACAACTTGAGGGGGACTTGTCCATTAACACTAGGGTTAGTCCTTCTTAACCACTTAAGGAAGAATTAGAACCCTAATGCAAGGCCCAAGTTACAAGTGTGATGTCTTGATGATTATTATGATGGATTGATTAAAGGATTTAAACACATAAAGGGTTCAACACTTAGGATTAAAGGTATACACTCCATCCTAAGAGAAGGATGCAGGCATAACCCTAACCACAAAGTCTTAGAGCCTTTAGGGTTTAGTCCCTGATTATGAGATGAGAAGAGAAGACTCAAAGAGAGACACAAAGGTAAAAACTATGAGGGGAGACTAATCAAAACCCTAATTCATTATCATGCTTGGATGATCCTAAAGTTTGTGAGGTTTGCAAGAGAAGTCTTCAAAGGAGCCACCAGGAAGCAGATGAACAGGATTAAGAGAAGCAAAGTGACTTGCTTCATTAAAGAAGTCAAGTCACTTGAAGAAAGAAAGTGGGAGGAAGAAGAATGAGCAAGCTCAAACTCAAACACATGTAAGAATGCAGCAATGGTGCAAGAGAGATGAAAAGAAAAGGTATGAGAAGTGAAGGCAAATCCACTTCTCAAGTTTACTTACCACCTGCAATGTTAGAAAGAAATGCAATGCAATGCAAGATGAGGTGAAGTGATATGATGCAAAGCAAGACCAGAAGCATGGTGATGATGAAAATGATGCTATGAGGTGCTGCAAACATGAGACAAGGCATGGAGATGTTCATACAAGATTATGAATGCAAATGATGCAAGTTAAGGAGCATGAACAAGCATGAAAAGTTATGAAGCATACAAGACAAATGACATGGCAAATATGGGATGCAATGATCAAAGATGCTTTATACATGTCTTAAGATGTCAAATGGATCACAAGAATGCACAAAATGCAAAGACAAGTCATGTTATGCAAGAGAATGCAAGAAGGATGCAAAAGAAAGCCCAAATTAGGGTTTATGAATCAAACATCAAACAAAAACCCAAAACAGAAGCAAACCCTAAGATAAAAAATGGAAAATGGCATTTAAAGAAACCCTAGACCTATGACAAGCCACTGCCCAAAGGGGAGCTCTCAACTCTCAACCAAACTCAAGATATGAATTTCCTAAGTTATTAGGGTTTTTTAGGGTTCTTAACAAAACAAATGCCAAACAATTTGAAAATACAAGAACAATTCATGGCCTTTTTATCCTTGAAAATACATGCTAAACACAAAACAATGCAAGAAGAATCAATGTCTCAACCTTCTCCAAAAGGCAGAAATGAATTTTCAAACATGTGATCAAAATAATGCATAAAAAATGATTTAATTCAATGAAAAATTCTTAAAATGCATCAAGATCAAAAAAGAAATTTGGTTTGAAGGTTGGACAATGTTTCTAAATGTCTTAGGACATTTCATGAATTTTTTTGTAATTTTTAAATACCTAAAAGTATTTTTAATTAATTAATTCCCATTAATCAATTAAAAATAATCTTTTAAATATTTAAAAATACTTTTTTAATGATAAAAATAAAATAAAAAATATTTTTGGGTCTTAAAAATTAATAAAACTTTAAAGAAAAAGTTTCATAATTTTTAAGAATTTTTTGCTATTTTAAATTAATTATGCAATTTAAATAGAAGGAAAATGAAATAAAACAAAATAAAAGAGAAAGTAATCTGATCCAATGATCCAGATTCAAAGTTGAAATGAAAAGGTTGACTGGCGCGCTAATGAATGGCCTAGATTTCACTTCAGCTAATTTTTGATTTATGAATTAATTAATCCAGATTAAAGAAAGTCAACTGGGATTAGGGCATAATGGGATGATCCTGGGCGTCCAAACACGCGCGAGTCAACACATCCAAGGGACCAAATTCAAACTTCATTAATTACGTGATTAGGGCACAAATGACTCTCAGGTGGCCGGAGAAGACTTCCGGTCGTCTTCTCCGGCCAGCTCTCACCTGAAAACTACCCAAATCCCTCAAAACGCATCAAAAATGAAAAACAAGAACTGGGGAATGATCCTCACATCCTCACGAATCAAACCCCCATCCTAAAACACATTTATATTTCCTAAATGAGCTGAATCAAAGAAAAAGAAAACTAGGTCACGCAAGCTTCAGACACAAATTAAATGCTCAAATCACAACCATTTTCAAAACCAATGGTACCAGAATGATCAGTGAAACAAATAGAACAAGTTTGTAACAAGCAAAATCATTTCTGGAAGAATAAATTTCAGGCTACCTGAGATTTGAAGCTTTCCACTTGAGGACTTTCTGGCCTTCTCTTTATGTGCAAACCACTCCTTAGGACCCCTTGATGATGTTTGAATGCCTTAGAACAATTTATGTAGGCTGGCTGATGAGTTTCGAAAGCTCCTGCTTCAAGCTCAGTCAACAATGGCTATGGTGATTCTGACTGATTCAGGCCACTGTGAATGATGGTTTATGGTCCAGATGATGTATGGAGAAGCTTTGCAAGGTTTGTTTGGCTGTTTGTGGGCTAGGGAGGGAGGTTCGAATGAATCTGCAGAATGAGGGTGAAGAATGGCAGTGGGGTGCTTTGGCTGTTTCAGGCTTATGCTTTGGGTGGTTTCTACTCAATGATACATGGTGAGTTGAATGGAGGAAAAGGTTTTTGTGTTTGCAAGCTGTGGAGAGGAATTCGAAGCAAGTTGCAAAATGGGAGTGTTTTTGTGAATGAGTTGAATGTGATGGTTTCAGCCTTGCTTCTTGTTATGGCTAGCTTGCAAATTGATAACATAAACAAATCTGATTGGCTGGATGATGTGACTTGTGCTTTTGTGATTGGTAAGTTTGCTTTTGCCAAAAGTCAAAAATCTTGTAAGAGAAGCATGGGCTTGATACTAGCTTGGTACAAGGCTAGGTCTGGCGCATCATGGTGTGGTGAGAGAGCCAGCAAGGTCCAAAGGCCAAGGCAGCAAGTTGGTGAAGCATGATCATGAGTTTTGCAACTTGGTTACTTTATGGATTTTCATGAAAAATGCCTTGTTACATGAACTAAGCACATGTGATCTTTGGTTCAAATCTGATTTTCAGCACTTAGAGAATGTTTATGTGTTGGTTTGAAATGAATTAGAGGTCACATGATGCATTGGTTCAAGACTTTGCAAAATTTCCATTTGAAGCATGCCTTAGAAATTAATGATTTTTGCCAACTTTGCATTGCCATAACTTTTGATCCAAGAAGAGTTTGATCATGTTCTTGTACTTTTTGAAAAGGGAAAGATGAGATCTACAACTTTCATGACCAAAGTTTTTCCATTTGAAGCCTTTTTGGACCAAGAATCAAAGCTTGAAAATTGACCTAAAATGATGCATTCTTGAAAAGTCAACTATGCCCAAAAAGTCAACATTTGCAAAAACCCTAAATTCTTGATTTTTAGGAACTTCAACCTTCTTCCATGATCAAATAAAGATCATATACACTCAAAATGATGAAGATCACCCATTGGTTGGGTCATTGGGGGCCTCAGATGCCCTGATTTTGCACTGACTTGTCTGAAAAGTCAACTCTTGATCAGATGACTTCCCCATGGAATTTCTTCATGAAAATTGATATGCATACTCCCTATACCATATAGAGACCAATGGAAATAAGAATGGCCAAAAAATTTGGGGTTATGGCCTCTGAAACCAAAACCCTAATTTTCAGTCAACTGTGCAGTTCAAACTGGCTCTGCATCACCTCAAACCCTAGTTCTTGTGATTCCTCTGCAATTTTGACTTTGAGGAGATGAAATATGATGTAAGAACACACATGGACCCCTTTGAGTTGATTGGTTGCCTTTGGAATGGCTCAAGATGCTTTGGGATTGCTCAGATCACAAACCCTAGGTGCAGATGCCTTGAAAGCTATGCAGTGGATCAAAAATGAGATGTGAGGTGATATGATTGTGTTTATGCATATGAGAATGATCACAAGCCATGGTGTGAATGAGTGAGGGCAAATTTGGGGTGTTTACAGCCAGTCAGGCATTTTTTCCCGAATGAATGGGAAAGGTAATGCTGCACAAACCGAAGGAAAAGGAAAGAAGAAGGTATTACGAACCAAAGAGGCTGGGTTCGGGAGTTGGTTAAGAACTACGAAGGTATTATCACCCCAGATCGTCCGTCGTACCCGACGAGATCCACGCTTGCTTGAACTATTTCAAAGGGTAAAGAAAAAACTGCTTTTGAACTAGAAATAAAGAAGGAATGGGAAAAATACAGGGAAAATAAAGAATGTGCTCGAATGGGCCCTATCCCACTGCCTACGTACCTCATGGGAAATGAGAATCAGAGTCAACATAGTTCCCTTAACTAGGGAGGAAGTTTGTTTGTTTGTGTTTTTTATGATTGAATTGCTTATGCATATGCTCAGGTGTTACAGGCTTGCCTTGAACGAGTGTGTTTACTGTCTTGCAAGGAGACAAATCGAAGTGATTTCTTTCATTATGAGTGAAGGTGGTGAAAAGAGAATTCCCGTAGGAAAGATGCTTATTGTTGGTTTGTAGCTTTTAGAAGCTTTTATTGAATTTTGTATAGGAGAATGTATTCATGTCTTATTAAAATGAGTGTGTACTTCTTACATCACTCCGAGATGGGGTGGTTAAAAAGTACACCTAGGTATGGAGGAAATCCCCAAACCTAGTTCCAAAGATTAAGGCCTAAACACATTACCCTAATTTTGTTTATTAAGTGTTTTTTTGTAGTTTTGATGAAGAAGTACTTTTTAGGTGTTCTTTGTGAGAATAATTTCAAGTTTAGACTTGTACATCATGCTAGACAAGTTCACATTACCCCAAGATGGGATAGATGAAAATTCCCCATGGAATAAGTCCATAACACAACAAGCCATTTCAACCCTTATTAAGTATTTTTAAGTAGTTTTGAGATGAGAAAAAGAAGACTCAAGTTGAAAATGGGGAAACACTAAGGGAAACTAAGACTCACCTTAAGTTATTGTATAATGAAGATCTTATGGTTAGTGTGGTTTGAGGAACTCTAAACCTAAAAGAGAAGAAAATAAGAACAATTTCTAACTCACTTCAAAGATTGAAGATGCGATTAGAACTCAAAGGGATGGAAGAGAAAATGCAATGTCAAAGAAGAATAAAATGCTTATTACAATCACACAAGAGAAAACTTAAAAAAGAGGAAGGAAGAAGGTAGAATGTAGGCACACACCTACATTCTTCATACTTACCGTTAGCCCCTGAAAATGTTAGTGAAATCAATGATTTAAAAAATTAAAAAAATGATTAAAAAAGGAGACAATTAAGTACCAAACATCTCTTAAAATGATTTACGGTTTAAACTAGACTCAAACCTAACACTAAAGGTACCTAAAAGCTAGATAAAACCCAAAGTCAGTAGCTACAATAGCGCTTTAACACACAATCAGCTATCACATGCAAATGGTATACAAACAACCTATTACAGCTACCTAACAACATGACAATAGGTGTAAAAAGTGCCAAAACAATGCAATACAACATACAATTAAGAGCTATTATTCAAAAATGCAACAGTGAAATGCATGGCAGAATTAAGTCATTTAACATGTAAATGCATGAGTAACAATGCATGTAAATGCATCAAATAACAACATCAAAGAATGCAACATGATTAATATGAACATGGACATGTGAATGCAAGCATTACAATCATTTTGCGTCAATAGATTTTTCATAATCTAAAATAAGTTCATTTTCCAAAAGTAAGCATTTAATGTAAACAAGAAACCACAAAGTATGAACATCCATCATAATGCATTCTAATCTGAAGCAAAAATTAACAGTGAAATGCAATCATGGAACAATCATGTATTCAAGAATGTGCAAACATGTATGGATCATGCACCTTCACCAAGCAATATACAACACATCAATCATGCGCGTGAGTATCTGAAACCTGCATCAATTACGAAAACAAAGCAAAACAGAACTTTAAATCATCATTAACATGCTAACAATGAAGTTCAAACATGGTAACAACATTCACAATTCATCATGAGCACAAATTCACCATTATGCAAAAAAATTGGAAGTAAACAACCATGCATGTCTAAAGATGTCGAAACTACATGAACCTGCACCAAAATATCTTCTAAAATCTCTCAAAAATCACATACTAATGGTCCATGATGATTAAAGATGGAATGACATGCAAACATACAAGAAAATGTACAAAAAACACAAAATTGTCCAGTGTTAATCGGTTAACGGATGTGTTAATGGGTTAACATTGCTAAATTCTACAGATTTGTCAAAAAAGCACATTGTGTTAACTGGTTAACATATGTGTTAACCGATTAACACTAAACCAAAATTAAAAATAATGTAGAAAAAAGCATTTCCAGCTACCAGCTTATTTCAAAGGTTCCTAATATAGTTCCTATCAAATGAGCACAAAATTAACACCAAAATGCACCGATCTATCACTAATCGGAACCAGAAACACATCAAGAAATTTAAACCTAACAATCCGATTAATCAACACATTAAACATCATCAAAAAGCGAAGAACGCACATGTCGAGAAAACGTGAAATAACTTAAAACATAAGTAATTATGAGTGTCACCAACCAACAAAGAGGAGGCTTGCTTTGGTAATCATTGCTATGGAGAATCGGCACGCTATAGAAGAGAAAATTGTAGATACGAAGCTCTTCCACACGAATACGCAAAATAAATGTGATTTGATGAACTTCTTCAAAATCACTTCCAAGATGAGAAAATCCACACCAAAATAGTAGCAAATTATTTAATAATCCATGAAATCAATGCAATGATGGAGGTTTAGCTTCAAATTCTTCAAGTTTCAATGCAAAACTTGAAGAATTTTGGAAGATGAAGCTTTGTGTGAGTTTTGGGAAATGGGAGAAAAGTGGGAGAAAAATGAGAGTGATGAGAGAAAAATGTGAAAAAATGAAGTGTTGTTATGAGGTTTGGAGGGAAAAATGTTTATATACATGTTAGGCTTGGAGGGTGGTTTGGGTTAGGAATTAGGCTTGGACACTAGCTTAGGAGTTAGGTTTGGGACTAGCTTAGGAGTTAGTTAAGAGTTAGTTAGGAAGCTTCTAGAACCTTCCCTTGGAATGTGGTGGATTGTTCTAGAATATTCCATTGGAAAATAGTGGAATGAAGTGCAAGAGTGAATTTTGAAAATTTGCCCAAAAATTACATGCATTAACCGGCTAACCGATATGTTAACCAGTAAACACAAACAATATTTGAATTTTACCTCTTTTTGGTGAGAAACCCTGAAAATGTACTTGTGCCATCCGTTCTGATCTTGTCTTGACCTTGAGTCCTGATAATTGATATTATCACCGAATAACCCTTGATCACATGCCTCATGCCTTGACTGATGATGTATGATTTTTTTTATTATTATGATTTAAATGAAATGTATGGAGGGATACACTAAATGACATGGAAATGAAGCATAAGATACTTGAAATTGGTAATAAATAAGAGGGAAAATTTTAGGGTGTTACAGTTGCCCTTATTCAATCAATTGTAGACCTGAATGTATGGTAGCAATTATTTTCAGACGTTCAAGGTATGGAGGGATTGAATACTCGAATAAACCGGAAAACTTTCACTCTGTGGGTAATAAAATATGTTGAGAAGAATGTCATTCTTGGATGACAATTCAAAGAAACGAAATCGAACTTGGACGAAATCGAAAAGCATTTATCTCACTTGGGAGATAAAGCGAATAAGACACACCGTGAGTGAGCTTGAAAAGAGAATATCATAACTTGGATGATAACTCAAGAAAACGAAACCGAACTTGGACGGAATTGAAAATCGTTTATCCCACTTAGGAGATAAAGCGAACAAGACACCCCATGAGTGAGCTTGGAAAGAGAATATCATAACTTGGATGATAACTCAAGAAAACGAAACCAGACTTGGACGGAATCGAAAAGCATTTATACCACTTGGGAGATAAAGCGAAGAAGACACACCGTGAGTGAGCTTGGAAAGAGAATATCATAACTTGGATGATAACTCAAGAAAACGAAACCGAAATTGGACGGAATCGAAAGGTATTTATCCCACTTGGGGGATAAAGTGAACAAGACACACCGTGAGTGAGCTTGGAAAGAGACTATCGTAACTTGGATGATAACTCGAAGATACGAAACTGGACTTGGATGGAATCGAAAAGAATTTATCCCACTTGGGAGATAAAGAGAACAAAACACACTGTGAGTGATCTTGGAAAAAGACTATTATAAATTGGATGATAACTCAAGAAAACAAATTCGGACTTGGACGGAATCAAAAAGCATTTATTCCACTTGGGAGATAAAGCGAACAAGACACGTCATGAGTGAGATTTAAAAGAGAATATCATACTTGAATGATAAAGAAACCAAAATTGGACGGAATTAAAAAGCATCTATCCCACTTGGGAGATAAAGCAAACAAGACACATCGTGAGTGAGCTTGGAAAGAGACTATCATAACTTGGATGATAACTCGAAGATACGAAACCAGACTTGGACGGAATCGAAAAGCATTTATCACACTTGGGTGATAAAGCGAACAAGACACACCGTGAGTGAGCTTGAAAAGAGATTATCATACTTGGATGATAACTCGGAGATACAAAACCGGACTTGGACAGAATCGAAAAGCATTTATCCCTCTTATGAGATAAAGCGAACAAGGCACACCGTGAGTGAGCTTGGAAAGAGTCTATCATAACTTGGATGATAACTCAAGGGAACGAAACCGGACTTGGACAGAATCGAAAAGCATTTATCCCACTTAGGAGATAAAGCGAACAAGACACACCGTGAGTGAGCTTGAAAATAGAGTATCATAACTTGGATGATAACTCGAAGATACGAAACCAGACTTGGACAGAATCGAAAAGCATTTAACCACTTGGGAGATAAAGCGAACAAGACACACCGTGAGTGAGCTTGAAAAGAGACTAGTATAACTATGATGACAAGTTGACTGGGTATAACAAGTGTTGACTGATAGGAGTAACAATGCTGAGGAATGAACTTGGAATTCTTTGCGGGGATACTTCGGTATGATTGAAGAAATAATATTTTAGGCTTTAGGAAAGGTACCAAAGCTATCTTATGCTTCGTATGCATATGTTTGAATTTTTCAACAACTTAATGCTCCATAATTATGGAAATGCTACGCTTTTGAGGATGCAAATGTAATGAAGATTACTAAATGCAAATGCAAGGGTGACCCCCTGATGAGGAGGTGACATGTAACCCGACGATTTGAGTGGGGAAGATAATTGTTGATTTGATTCCATGAATCCCTATGGGGAATAACATCTCTGCTTATGAGGATGTGAATGATACTGGCTCTGTGCTGCCACGACTGCCAAAAATAAATTAGACTTTGAGAAACTGGAGAATGAAGACCTTACTAGGGAAAGTCTTAACTGGGCTGAATTTGATTGGGAGGTACGCCGCTCGTAGAACTCTGTTGGGGAAATGATAACCTTCTGACCCGAGTGAGGAAGGGTTTACAGACACTCTGCTGAGGGAAAATTCTGCTAGGGAATAAAGAGCCTCATATACTGCTGGGGGCCAAGAAGACTCTTGTGAAGAAAGACTTTCTACTTGAAGAAGGACCCTCTGCTTGGGGAACACCAACCTTCTATTGCTCCACTGGGGGAGATTTCAGTTTCAGACTCTACTGGGGATGATGAAGGACATGAACGAGAATGCTTCCTGCTGAAGATAAGAGTTTTAGGCCGCCTCTTACTGGGATAAGAGATATGAAGCGTATCATGCTTGGGATGAGAGAATATAGAGCATCTCTTATAATGATATCCTTTGCTCAGGGAGTACCAACCCTATTTGTTGCTATGTTGGAGAAAAGATAATCTGATGAGACTTGCTGAGGAATCATGATCAATGAAGCTTGTTGAGGAAAATGCTCCTTGATGCCTCGTGCTGGAAATGGCTTCATTTATCTGTACCTACATATTAGTGAACAGAACTGATATTTCCTACAAAAGAGAAAGTTAGACAAGCCTGCATGCCCCAGGTTCATGGTCTGCATTGACCATCCATGTTACTCAACAAATAAGATGTATCTCAAGTATTTTACTCTTAAGCATGTATTATAAAACATCAATGTCTTCACAATGCAATATTTATCACAATTTTTGGAAGTTTTTGCAATCAATCAAAGGTAGATGAAAACAAAAACAAAATGAGAGATTATTGGATGAAAATGCATTTTATTAATTGAGAAGTGGCCGTGAATAGGCATTAGACCCGGAAGCAACCCTTAGAAAGAGGAAATTAAATAAAAGGAAAATAAACTATCCTAATGGCAGTGTGAAATTAGATCTCATCAAGTTTCAACCCAACTATGACTCGTATGTCCTCGAGACTCTTTGTAAACTTTGCTTTTTGAGGAAGATGATTGGACTGATTCTTAACCCTCAGATTATCCATGACTGTAGATGACGGATCACAGATCACGCAGGCCGCAGTTGTTTGTTTCAATCCCTCTTTTGCATGGATCGTCCTTTCGGGTTTTCAATCCACTGGGATACCCTTTTTTGCCTGATTTATCCGATGTGGCTTTTCAACTCAGCGGGTGTACATTTTTTGTATATTTCCCTAACTTTTGTTTGAACCTTTTATTCTGTTTTTGGCTCGCCGGGATGCCCTTTTTTGCTTCGAATCTTTATTCTATTTTTATCCAACGGGTCTCTTTTACACGAAGTATTTTTTAACTACGTCTATGTTGATAGTGGATGGATAGTCTTCTTCATCCATGGTTTTTAGCATTAAGGCTCCACCTGAGAAAAACCTTTTAACCACGAATGGACCTTCATAATTGGGTGTCCACTTGCCCCTATGATCTGTTTGAGGAGGAATGATCCTTTTCAGCACCAAGTCACCATGTTTGTAACATCGAGGTCGTACCTTCTAATTGAATGTTTGTATACAATTATCCATGGCATATAACTGCTAAACGTTTCTCCTTGATGAGGCTAAACTGGTTGAATCTGAACTGGCGCCATTCAGCTTCATCAAGCTTAACATCCAAATTTATCCTTAAGGAGGGAATCTCAACTTCAATTGGTAGGACTGCCTTCATACCATATACTAGTGAGAAAGGTGTTGCCCTAGTTGACGTGCGTACGGATGTTTGATACCCATGTAATGCGAATGGCAACATCTCATTCCAATATTTATACGTCACAATAATCTTTTGTACTATCTTTTTAATGTTCTTGTTGGCCTCCTCGACGGCGCCATTCATCTTTGGGTGGTATGAAGAAGATTTGTGATGTTTGATTTAGAAATCCCGACATAGATTTGCCATCATCTTGTAATTGAGATTGGAGCCATTATCAGTAATGATTCTTTCGGGTATTCCGTATTGACAAATGATATCCTTCTTTATGAGTCGGGCTACGACCTGCTTGGTGACGTTAGCATACGATGCCGCTTCCACCCACTTGGTGAAGTAGTCAATTGCAACTAGAATAAAGCGATGACCATTTGAAGTGGTAGGCTTAATCTTTTTGATCATGTCGATGCCCCACATGAAAAAGGGCTAAGGAGAAGACATGATACTCAATGAATTAGGAGGAACATGCACCTTATCAGCATAGATTTGACATTTATTGAACTTGCAGGAGTACTTGCAGCAATCGGATTACAAGGTTATCCAATAATACCTTGATCTCAAAAGTTTCTTTTCCATGGCATGTCCTCCAGCATGGGTACCGAAGGATCCATCGTGAACTTCCTACATTAACATGTCTGCTTCGTGTCTATCCACACATCTGAGCAGAACCATTTCGAAGTTCCTCTTGTATAACACATCTTCCTGATTTAAGAAGAACCCACCTGCCAACTTCCTCAAGGTCTTCTTATCTTTGTTTGATGCCCATGTCGGGTATTCCTTACATTTCAGGAAACATTTGATATCATAGTACCAAGGCTTATCATCGTCAGTAACATCAGCTGCAAACACATAAGCAGACCTTTCAAGGCGAGACACCATAATTTTGGGCACATAGTTCCATTGTTGGACTTTAATCGAGGATAAGGTTGTTAGGGTATCAGCAAATTGATTCTCGTCACGAGGTACGTAATGAAGCTTTACTGTGTCGAAGAACGTCAATAACCTCCTGGTGTAGTCCCTGTACGAAATCAAATGTAGTTTATGGACAAGCCACTTTCCGTTAACTTGATTGATGACCAAAGCTGAATCACCGAAGATATCGAGGGTCTTAATTTGTAAATTAATCGCCTCCTTAATTCCTATTATGCAAGCTTCATATTTTGCCTCATTGTTGGTGCATTCAAACGTCAATCGGGAAGTGAATGGTATGTGAACTCCTTTGCCATTCATGTTAACAGCCCTATCGAACATCATAATCCATTTGGATTCAGGGTCTGTGCCTTCCTTCAGGAGTGGTTCTTCGCAATATTTCTATTTGAGGAACATGATGTCTTCATCAGGGAACTCAAATTTCATTGGCTAATAGTCATCAATTGGTTTCTGGACCAGGTAGTCTGATAATACGCTTCCCTTGATGGCTTTCTGGGAAGTATACTGGATGTCATATTCAGTCAAGACCATCTGCCAACGGGCAACCCTTCCAGTTAAAGCTAGTTTTTTGAGGATGTACTTGATAGGATACATATTGGATATCAATAAGGTTGTGTGAGTGAGCATGTATTGCCTCAATCACTTAGCAGTCCATGCTAATGCACAACATGTCTTCTCAAGCATTAAGTACCTGGACTCACAGTCTGTGAACTTCTTGCTCAGGTAGTAAATGATGTGTTATTTCCTACCCCTCTCATCATGTTGACCGAGAATGCAACCCATTGATCCTTCAAGTAATGTAATATACATAATCAAAGGCCTCCCCAGAATCAGAGACATGAGAATTGGAAGTTCTTGTAAATACTCTTTTATTCGTTGGAAAGCCATTTGATAGTCATCGTTCCACCTGACGACCTAATTCTTTCTCAAGAGCTTGAATATTGGTTCGCACGTTATTGTTAGGTGAGATATGAACCGTGCGATGTAGCTAAATCTACCTAAGAAGCCACTCACTTCTTTTTCAGTTTTAGGCTGGCATTTCTTGAATTGCTTTCACCTTTGCAGGATCAACCTCAATCCTTTTTTTTCTTACGATAAAACACAACAGCTTACCAGAGAGCACTACGAAGGTACATTTGTTTAGATTCAACCTTAGTCTGAACTTTCGCAGCCTGTCAAACAACTTGGCTAAGTTGACTAGGTGCTCCTCCTCTATTTGCGACTTCACAATCTTGTCATCAACATAGCATTCAATCTCATGATGAATCATATCATGAAAGAGAGTTGCCATTGCCCGTTGGTATGTTTCCCCAACATTCTTTAAACCGAACAACATTACTTTATAGAGAAAGTTCCCTAAGGGGTGATGAATGTAGTTTTCACCACATTATCTGGCAACATTTTGATTTGGTTGTAGCCCGAAAAGCCATCCATGAAGGAAAACAACAAAATTTGAGTTGTATTGTCGACCAACACATCAATATGAGGCAACGGTAAATCGTCCTTGGGACTAGCTCTGTTCAAGTCTTGGTAGTCAACACACATCCGAACTTTTCCATCTTTCTTCAGTACCGGCACGATGTTGGAAACCCATGGTGGATAACTCATAACAGCCAAAAACCCATCGTTGAATTGTTTATGAACCTCTTCCTTGATCTTTATTGCCATACCAGGTCGAGTTCTATCTAGTTTTTGTTTCAATGGTGGAAAATATTCTCGGAGTGGCAGCCTTTGTACCACAATATCAGTGTCAAGCGTTGTTGTGTCTTGGTAGGACCATGCAATGATATAAACGTATTCTCAGAGCAGGGGAATCAATTAGCTCTTTACAGACTCTTCTAATTGATAACACTAAATTTCATCGTATTTCTGACTCCGATTTCGCATGCATTCTAAGTTTTTATTGCTATTTTGTTATGTTATTACTTTTTCTTCTTCTTTTTTTTCAGGTTTTTAATTTAATCGGGGGCTCGATCGAGAAAAGGAGTGAAAAAGGAGCTGAAAAGAATAGAAATCAAGAAATTCAACATTTTGCACTAACGACACCCACTGTGGCTGGCGCCATGGGGTCAGTCATGACGTGGCTGTCACAGCCCGGGCCCCTCGCAAGGCAATCCCGGCACTGCCACCTCACGATCTTCTCTACCCCCCTCTCTAGTAGAGTTTTTTGCCTTCCGTGGGAATCGAACCTTGTACCCTGGGGTTCAAGTACATGTTCATTCCATTCCCACTACCACTTGAGCTAGTAGCTCAATTGGTAGTGGAAATGGAATGAACATGTACTTGAACCCCAGGGTACAAGGTTCGATTCCCACGGAAGGCAAAAAATTCTAATAGAGAGGGGGGTAGAGAAGATCGTGAGGTGGCAGTGCCGGGATTGCCTTGCGAGGGGCCCGGGCTGTTACAAAAAAAGGCGCCTTTTTATGTAACAGCTCGGGCCCCTCGCAAGGCAATCCCGGCACTGCCACCTCACGATCTTCTCTACCTCCCTCTCTAGTAGAGTTTTTTGCCTTCCGTGGGAATCGAACCTTGTACCCTGGGGTTCAAGTACATGTTCATTCCATTCCCACTACCACTTGAGCTAGTAGCTCAATTGGTAGTGGGAATGGAATGAACATGTACTTGAACCCCAGGGTACAAGGTTCGATTCCCACGGAAGGAAAAAAACTCTACTAGAGAGGGGGGTAAAGAAGATCGTGAAGTGGAAGTGTCGGGATTGCCTTGCGAGGGGCCCGGGCTGTTACAGTGGCCATGTCTCAAGACCCTCCACAACTTCCATATACCCACGATCTCCACTTTCTCCACCATAATACACCCATGGCGGGTGCCATGAGCCTGTGGTGGGCGCCACAAGGCTAAAACTTTTCCCTCCACTTTTTAGTGATGGGGGCATGCTTGTCTTTTCCCATTTAATGTTTTCCTATAAATAGGACTTTAGAATTTCGTTTTTCATCATCCAAACTTAGAATCTCTTAGGTATATATCAGTTTTAAAGTAGTAACCACTTCACATCGGGGTGTTACTACAATCGAGTGATCGAGTCTGTATACATCTGTGTGATCGAGTCTTGGAGCACTTTGGAAGGAAGTTAATCCTGCCGCCAATTCCAGTTCGTATTTTATTTTTCCGTACTCGTTTTACTTTATTTATTTTCCGCATCGCTTTACTTTTTTTATTCCTCGCACTCGCTTTACTTTCATTATTTTCCGCATCGCTTTACTTTGTTTATTTCTCGCACTCGCACTACTTTAATTTACTTTGCGCACTCGCACTAAATACTTTTATGAAAAATATTAAAATGAACTTTTACTTTACCATGTCTAACTAATTTTACAAAGGTTAGAATGTAAGGATCATAATTGAACCGATAATCCATACAACTGTTTCTAGAAATGCTTAAGGGCTATTTTAACTTTCAATATAAGTTCACGTTCTTTAAAGTTCCATTGGGTAAGATGGAAAGTCGTCCAACGCCTATTTAACTTAATTGTTTTTAACTATTTAAAAAACAACCAAAAGCGCTTTGTTTAGTTCATTAGGACTTTTTAGATTAAAAAGAAAAGAGAGTTTAAAACTATTTTCGGACGCGTTAAGAAGTTTAGAGTCTGGTTCGTGAGAACCTCTTTTTGCTAGAAACTCCAGGTCAAAGTACTTTTCAACTTAGTAAAGATACTATATTTCTTAAAAATAGGTTTACTACTCTAATGCAGTACGCACCTTTTTATCCGTGACAATATGAGGGTTTGATTAGGGAGTACAACTCGGTTCTGAATACGCGAAAGCGATAGTTCCCGTTAAATTAGTTCTTTTCAAAGTAGAAAACATTGCCCATAAGTAGTTCTATTAACAAGCACTTGATTATCAATTGATTATGTGAATTGCATTTGAACCTGTCTTTATCAATTAATTTAATTTACCATTTTATTTATCATTACGCACTCTTTAAAACCATTATTTTCAATTGCCTTAGATACACACCATAACAACAGATAATGGTAGATTGACACTTGGTCTTTGTAGATTCGACAATCTTTTATATTACTCTGACGTTTTCATACACTTGTGAAAAACACGCATCAAGTTTTTGGCGCCATTGCCGGGGACCAATTTCGTCAAATTTCGTACCCTGTAGTTAAACCATTTAGACTAAGGTTGTTACCTGCCGTTGTAAACACCCCAAATTTTCCCTTACTTTTTCTCACACCATGGCTTGTAATCTTTCATTTTTGTATTAGTATAAGCACACCATCTCATATTGCATATTTGTTCCACTGCATAGTTTCATTTTCATCTGCATCTAGGGTTTGTGATCTGAGCAATCCAAGAATCAATCTGAGCCATCCCAATGGTCTTGAAGCTTTACAAGAGGGTCCATGTGTGTTATATAATCATATTATGCTCCCCAAAGTTCATGAAAGTCAAGAAGTCACAAAATTGGCAAAGACATGGGAGCATAGCTAGGGTTTTCACTACACAGATGACAAAAATTAGGGTTTTGGTTTCAGAGGCCTTAAATCCAAATGTTTTGGTCATTATTGTTTCTAATGTTCTCAATATGTTATAAGTATCATGTTTACCAAGTTTGATGAATAAATTCATTGTGGAAGTCATCTGATCATGGAGTAACTTCTTGAGCAAGTTAAGTCAAAATCAGGGCATCTAAGGCCCCCAACAATGGAACCAAAGGATCATTTTCATCAAATTGAAGTTCTATGATCTTTATTTGATCTTAGAAGTGGTTGGAAGTTCACAAGATTGAATAATTTTGAGCCAATTGCAAACTTGCCATTTTTGGAAATGACTTGAAATGGAAACTTTCCATTTTGGGAAAGATTTTCAACCTCCTCTTTCATGACCAAAAATGCTTCAAATGAAAAATTCTTGGACATGAAAGTTGTAGATTAGGTCTTTCCCTTTTCAAAAAGTACTAGAACATGTCTTGATTCATCCTAGAACTCAAGATATGGCCTTTCAAAGTTGGCAAAAATCCTATAATTTTCATGTTCATGTCAAAGAGGGATTTATGCAATTTTGAGTTTCAAGCTTCTAAGTGACCTCTAATCCACTCAGTTATGTCACAACATGTTAATGCAACTTGACAAGATCAGAATTGGCCCAAGGATTGAAGCATTTCATGGCTTGATTCACAAGAAACATCAAAGTTGGAAAATTGCATAAACATGGACATCTCTTCATCCAAGCCTTACAGCTGTATTTTAATGATCTAAGGGCTCCCCATGAACCATGCTGAGGAAATCTATGTTCAGAAATCCTTGTTGCACAAGCCCATACCTCAAGTACACATAGTCTTGACTTTTTTGCATTTCCTCCCATACCAATCACACTATGCCACTAACCACTCTCTGACCAATCACAATGACTTATGTGAACCCTAAGGACCTCATTCCATAACACATTCAAACCTGAAACATTGGAGAACTCAGATTGCACAAAATCACCACAAATCTTCCCTTATTCGATTCTCACTATTCAACCATCAAAACTCACTCATTCTTTCACCATTCATCTCAAAATCACCTAAGGATCACAAAACACCCCTCACCATGGCCTGAAACCTCCCAAATCAAAAATATGATTTCTGCAAAACCAGAACCAAACACTTCAAAATAGCCATCACAAACTTGTTCTAAGCATTGCAACATCATCAGGGAGCTCATTGGGGTTGGTTTGCATCAAAGAAAAGGCCAGAAAGCTTCAAACTGAAAAGCTTCAACTCAGGTATACCTCAAGAACAAATTTTCCAGAAACCTTCTTTTAAGTTTTAGAATGATTCTATATGTTCTCTAGATCACACTGATATGTTTGGTTTCAAAAATGGTTGAGAAATGAGCATGTATGGCTGTTTTGAAAGTTTGCCCGAAAATCTTGTTTGCTTCGATTCTTGCTTTTGATGAAATATAAATGTTATATGATGATGGATTCTTGTTTAGGGGAGGGTAGAAGATCATTTCTGGAGCTTTAGAGGTTTTAATTTGACCTAGGGAAGAAGTTGAGATTTTGAGTGGCCGGAGAAGATGACCGGAGCTAGCTCCGGTCACCTGAAAATCATTAGAACCCTAATTAGGGTTAGCTGCCCAGATTGATTTCCCACCCTTAGATCTTGTTTTAATTAGCGTGTGGACGGCCCAGATGAAGTCATTAACCCTAACCCTTAATTATTTAATTTAATTAGGATTATTTGAATTAATTAAATCAGAATCAATCCTGACCCTTGGATAGCGCGCGCAGTCAACATCCCCCCTAGGTTTTAATCTCAACCAATGGATCTGATTACTTCCCATTTTATTTCATTTTTATTCATTTTATTTTATTTCTTTTGCATATTTATTTTAAAATACCAAAACACATCAAAAAATTCTCAAACTTTGCATTCTGGTTTTAATTATTTTTCTCAACCTGAAAATGATTTTTATTTTTTTTTGCATTTAAAAAGTATTTTTAAAATATTTAAATGTTATTTTTAATTAATTAAAGTATTTTAATTAATTAAAAATGCATTTAGGTTTCTAAAAATCACCAAAAAAATCATGAACCATTTCAATACATTTAGAAACATTTTCAAACTCTTCATACAAATTTCTTTTTAGGGTTGATCATAATTTCACAATTTTCTTTGTATTAGGGTTCTTTAAAATCACAATTTTTTATCATGTTGTTTGCTTCTGTTTTGTCCATTTGCATCTCATATGTTCATAAAACCCTAATTTCTCATGTTCATTTGCATTCACCTTGCATATTCATCATCATGTGAACTTGACATGACATTTCAAACACTCACATGACATCTTAGGACATGTTAGAACATTGCTTGATCATTTATTCATTCATTTGCCATGTCTTGCATTCATTACATTTCATAAACATCCATGTGTTTTCAAGCTTCCAAGCATGCTTTCATGATAACTCATCTTTGTATGATCATTCATATGCATATTGTATGACATTGCATCATCTCATAAGCCATTTTCATTGCATAATCACTTCTGACTTTGGTCATTTCATCTCATGTCAATTCATATTCTTCATGCTTTATGTCTTATGCATTCATACTAACTTTTTAGGAACTTTTGGTAAGTTATTTTGGGAGGTGGATTTGCCTTCACTTCCCACTTCTTCTTATCTCTTTCATATGCATATTTACATGTCTTTGAAGTGAATCTAATTCACTTATGTTCCATCTTTCTCACTTTCTTCCTTTAAGTTACTTATCTTCTAAGGAAGTAAGTAACTTATTCTTCTGCTTCCTCTTCTTTTCATCTGTTTCTTCCATTGGTGGCCTTGAATATCTTTTCTCTTAAGCCTCATAAACTATAGGATACCCAAGCTTGATAATGTTTAGGGTTGTGTTTAGTCCCCCTTAGCTTTTTACCTTTGAGTCTCCCTGAGTCTCTCTTCTCATCTCAATAATCAGAGACTAAACTCTTAAAGTTTTAGGACTTTGGAATTAGGGTTATGCCTACATCCTTCTCTTAGGATGGAGTGTATAATTTTAATCCTAAGTGTTAAACCTTTAATTTGTTTAAACCTCTTAACCAAATCACATTAATAATCACCAAGACTTTATCTTGTAGCTTGGGCCTTACATTAGGGTTCTATATCTTACTTATGGTTAAGAGGGACTAACCCTAGTGTTTAATGGACAAGTCCCCCTCAAGTTGTCTTACAAACTTAAAATCCACTTCTTAGTCTCATCCCTTAATTAAAATTCATTTAATAACGGCTTGTTATATAATGAATTTAATCCCTAACCATGGATTAAGTTGAGGTATCTTCCTCAGCTTAAGTGTTCTCATCTATTATCCTTCTATTAGGATGGTGTAATGAGTTCACTAATCTGTGATTAGAGATTAAACTCATTACTTAACACTAAACAAAAACCCAAAAACATCTAAATAATCACAAGTAGGTTAATGATCTTAACCCTACACCATTATGGTAATTAAGTTGAGATGTTTATCTCACACTTAAGTATGCTCATTATCCCTAATCAGGGAGGATATAATGAGTTTACAAATCTATGATTTAGGCTTAAGCTCATTAACTTATGCAAAACACCAAAAACAATAACAAAACTGAAAACACAAAAACTAACAATAATCGTCTCCTTCGGGATTCTTTTTCTCATCACATTCATTCACAAACGAGAACTTGCTTCTTCCGTCTAATGCAAGACAGTTTGCACTCGAGCCAGACGAGTCATACATTTGAGCATAGACAAGCAAGCAGTTCACAGTCAATTTATTTCCAGTCTCTTTGAGTCGAACTACAGTGTTCTGACTTCCTCATTGCACGAGAGGATACGTAGGCATAACTTAACAGTTATCGAACAAAAGCCTCTGTGTCTTCCCCTTCTTTGGGCATTCCTTTTCTTAAGCCTCAGTTCCTGAGCAATTCACCCTTTTGCACTGACACCTGTACATTCATTCTTTAGCTTTTTCACAGACATCACATGTACCTACCCCTTTAAACACAATCTTGTAAGCGTGGATCCCATCGATTACGACGAAAAATATGGGTGCTAATACCTTCCCAGTTGTAACCAACCCCCTTTCTCAGTTTCTTTGGTTCGCAACCGTCTTATCCATCTTTTTCTAGGTTTATGCAGCATTACCTTTCCTTCGGGATAAAAATGCCTAGCTGGCGACTCTATTCGATTCAACCTCATTTTCTCTTTTCGCCGACCATTCGCTCTTGTACCGGGATGCAAATCTTCGAGTGCGACAGCTTGGCGACTCTGCTGGGGAACTTTATCTTGCAACCAAAGCTTCTGGTTCTTTTTGTGGGTTTCTCCTAGAGCTTGTTTGATTTGTGTTTATGGGGGTGTTATGTACTACTTGTGCTTTTTGTTTATTGCTTTATTTATTGCTTTCCGTACAACTTTATTTATTGCTTCATTTACTATTTGTATGCATTTCATGTTATTATCATCATATCATGTGTTAGATCTCTTGTTTGCCTTGGTGGGAGGGATATTCAGTGAGTAAGGTTCTATACCGGGAGCCTGAGTGACACATAGGATAAAGTGGCTTCATATTCTTTCCCATTCTATTTCGGTCTGGTGCGGGAATATGAAACACGGTTTCAGACATGGGTTTCTTCTTGAGAACTCTATGCTACGGATTTCCTGTAGTACTAGGGCTATCTAGGAAGCCTGCTAAGTCTGAATGACCTTTTTAGATGACCTTTAGCATCTGAGGTGAATTAGATGAGGATCCTTTATGATTAATGTAAACACTGTACCTCCGAGTTAGAAGTGTTTACACTTCTCATAACTGATCCAAGTCTGAGGATCCTTGTTCTAGAACAATACCTGTGAGGGGGTTGGGATGTTTACAGGTTTGCAGGAAACCTTGGCCTCATCATACCCTGTTACTGATATTGTTAAGGTTACACTATTTTGGACTGTTCTTATGAAACCCTGGACTTGTGACTCTTTATTTGAGTCCCCCACCTGGTTACTGGTTCTCTAAACCTTCATCTGGATTTCTGAACACACATGGACCTTATCAAGGCAGATAACAGATCTAACACTTGATCACAAACCCTTGCATATCATTCTGCATACATCATTTTGCATCATTTTAACATTTGTCTATTTGTTTTACACGGTATCCACATCATCTTTGGTTTGGTTTTGACTGTTCTTCTGCTCAGCCATCTTCATCAGTTATCTTCCTCAGAGATCTTCTTCAGTCGATATCTTCTTCAGTTGTCTTCATCAGTATTTCTCCTCAGTTATCTTCATCAGCATCCATTATCAGTATGGACTCATCCAGAAAGAGCAACATTACATACCATTTCTTTGAGCCCTTCCTAGCAGGCATCAGGCAGATTCAGACACTCGTCACTCCTGATCATGTCCCTTTATTCAAGAAACATTATGGTGGTATCATGGAAATGATCATGGACTTGGATGCATCACTGAGGAGTATGATTCACACTTGCCTTCAGTTCTATGACCCTCTACTCAGATGTTTTACCTTTCCATACTTTCAGTTAGGCCATTTGTTAGAAGAATTTTCCATGTTGTTGGGTGTCCCCATCAGGAGAGGGATTCCTTTCAACCCTAAGATGACTGCTCCCAGGAATGAGGACATAGCTAAGGCTTTGTGTTTGGAAACCACCATAATTGATCAGAATATGAACACCAAGGTTGGGATCCCAGGCCTCCATCTGGACTTCTTGATCACTCAGGCCACCAGACATGCTGCAGCAGGGAAGTGGGACACTGTTTGTGCTCTCTTGGCCCTTAGCATTTATGGTATCATCTTGTTTGCAGATGAGCCTAAGTTTGTAAGCAAGAATGCTATCCATCTCTTCTTGCTGAAGAATCCAGTTCCTACCTTGCTAGGAGATTTTTATTACTCAATACATCAAAGGAATGAGAAACACAGGGGAAGATTAGTCAGATGTTGTGCACCCCTCTTCTACTGTTGGTTACTGAGGCACTTGCCAAAGTCAAAAGCTTTCTTGAATCCTCATCACTCAAGAAACTGGGCTAAGATAATGATTGCCCTTACATCAGAAGACATCAGATGGTGCACTTAGAGCACCAAAGGTAGAGACATAATTACCAGATGTGGGCAGTATCCCAATGTGCCTCTGATTAGAGTGAAGGGTTGCATCAACTACAACCCTCTGCTGTTCAAAAGGCAATTAGGGTATGCCTTGGTACATCCACAAGAGAGCAGGACTTAACAGAAACCCTTTACTATGACATTCAGCATAACCATGCCATTTCCCGACAAGCAGCCTGGGCTTGGGATAACATTCAGACAAAAGGGACTGCCATTCTTGGCAAGTGCAACAACATAGCCTCAGCACAGTACATTGATTGGTCTCGCATTAGAGGATATATCACCCGCATGCCTTTCACCCTGGAGGATGTTCCTGGACCATCAGCAGTAGAACATGTAGCTACAGTCAGTTTAGAGGAGTTTGAGAAGTTGAAAGAGAGGAATGCTCAGTTGTCTGAAGCTCTAAAGAAGACCTTCTGGGAGAGGAATGATAGTCATCTAGACAATGAAAGGTTAGAGAAGATCCGGATCGAGCATATGACCAAGATTGAGAAAACAGATGATTACATCAGAAGAGCCTGAGCAGGGGAGTTGGTATTGAAGAATGCTTGCAAGGAAGCCAAGATTCAGAAGGCCAGAGCTGAACACTACTTGGAAGAGAGTCAGGCTAGATGGATCAGAATTACTGAGGCTCGTTCACAGGAAGATCAGAAGACACGAGCTAAGATAGAGCAGTTGGAAGCTAATGAGAGGAAGAATCAAGAAGCCTTATTAGTAGCACAGAAGGAATTCTCAGAGTTGAAACTCCGGGCAGGGTTGAAAAGATCAAAAGACCAAGACAAACACAAGAAGTTGACAAATGCTATTGCCACCAGGAACCTTCTTATCAGGACCATCACAGAGCATCCAGTTGGACTAGTGACTGATGCTTTCCTGAAGGAAGTCAAAGAGGATGAATATGGGTTGGATGTCTAATTTCTTTGTATTTGTACTTCATATTTGTTTGTACTTTTGTTTATTTTGTTGTATTTTGACCCATCATGAGGGCTTGTTGTAATCACAAAACTATGTACCTTTGAATCTATAATATATGGTTTGTGTGTTATTCCGTGGGCTTCATTTCTATTATTCCTCGAGGTCTGGAAGGTCAAAACCAAAGAACCAAACCAGATACCCTTGGAAGACAAATAGACATACTGCATTGCATACTAAACTCATTCTTTGTTTTGTAGGTTCTTTTTGTTGTTGTTTCTCAGTTTGTTGTGGTTTCAGGAAACATTGCTCGTAGGAGAGTCTTCCCCATCAATAGAGTTCACCGGTATCCTACAAGAAACAACCTTTCGAGCTTATAGATGGACCAGGTTCAACAAGATCTGACTGATGTGAGAACCCAGATGGCCAATGAAAGAACTGAAATGAGGGCTCAAATGAATCAGTTTATGGAAGTAATGACTGGGTTGGCCCAAAGCCAAAAAGATTAAGAGAGTTGGTCGAGCGGCAAACTCCTGAAGAAAATCACCCAGGTACAGGGGGTACCAGAAACAAAGATCATGTACAGCCTCGTACTGACCCCCCAGAGTTTGGACCTCATCTTAACCCTGACATCAATGCTATCAGGAATACCCAGGGTAATACTGGAGGGCGTGCCTTGCAAGAGGACCCTCAGGAGGAACAATTCATTGTAGTTGGAGCAGGAGATGAAGTCTATGATCGTCGGCTAGACGAGATAGCAGAAAAGTTGAGATCTCTAGAGTCTCAAAACTCCTTAGGGTTTGATGTTATGGATATGGGACTGGTGGAGGGAGTAAGAATTCCTCACAAATTCAAACCTCCCTGTTTTGAAAGATACAATTGAACATCTTGCCCTCGCACCCATCTTCAATCCTTTCTGGGAAGGTTGAAAGCTTACACTATGGATGAAAAGCTATGGATGTTCTATTTTGAAGATAGCTTGACCGGGGCATCCCGTGAGTGGTACTCTCATATGACTAGGGCAATAAATTGAAATTGGAAAGATTTGGCCGAGGCTTTCATTTACCAATATCAATACAATCTAGACATGACACCTAACAGAACTCTTCTAATGGGTATGTCACAATCCTCCAGGGAAAGCTTTGTAGAAGCACGCCTTCAACCTCGAAGATTTTGATGAAGACAACACTGCGCATATATTTTTCAGACCTGCAAAAAGTCAAGAGCTCCAACTGATCAAGCTTCAAGCAACCGGCTTTGCAATCAAGCTTCGTATGCATCATCGTTCTACTTCATGCTTGGACGCTTTTGTTTAGGTATATCAATCCCTCTTTTAAATTGATGTACAAGTGTTCATGCATTCAATCATATATTAGCATATTGCATAAAATACTTTGATATATTTTTCAAACCGTTTAACACTTTTTAAAAACCTTATGTTTCTGTTTTTAACTGTGTTAACCGGTTAACCATTTGGTTAACCGGTTAACGGGTTCAAATTTTCAATAATCCTGTTAACGTTTATATGCGTTAACCGGTTAACACTGTAATATTTTCTTTGAATTTCAAATTGCACCTTTTGATTATATCTCTTCATAAATTATTTTGTTTCATAATTTTCATACCTTTTCAAAAGGGTGTCTTGTATAATATAAAATCTGAATTTTTTCAAATTCAAAAACACCTCCTACAATCTTTTATCAAAATCACTTGAATAAAATTCATTAACATTCAAATATTTTCATATTTTCAAAAGTGTTCATAAGATATTCATCTTTCATACTTCATGTGTGAACACTTGTATTGATATTTGAAAAGTGAATTGTGTACATAGGAGAAGATCATTATTGATATTAAATCTTTGTATTACTCACTCAAAATTACAAAAAAATATAGAAAGGTATTTCTATTTGTGACTTGTGTTCCAAGGATTGTTTGGACATAAGGGTGAGTGTGGCAAGAGGATTGTTCTTGCACACTTGTATGTTAGTTTGTTAGAAAGTAGGCCTCACCATTGAAGGTGTGATAGGTTGTACTTTTTCTAAAAACTAGTGGAAATCTCTTTCAAATTGAAAGGGGACTGGATGTACCTTCGGACTGTGAAGGGAACCAGGATAACTCTCTGTGTCACTTTTATTTTCTGCCTTGCTGCTTTCCTTTCATACAAACTTACAAGAAAAATTCTATCCATCAAAGAAAAAGAATCGAGAAAAATTATATACACCTAATTCACCCCCCTCTTAGGCACATTATGATCCTACAATTGGCATCAGAGCAGGTTTAGGTAACTTGTTCCTACAAGATCCTATGGCTTCCGCAAACTCGAATCCCGTTTTCAAAGATGGTGGAAGTAGCAACAAGCCTCCGCTCTTCTCCGGCGAATACTTCGATTTCTGGAAAATCAGAATGAGGGCACATCTTGAAGCCCAAGGAGAAGGCATATGGGAAGCAATCGAAGAAGGTCCGCATAATCCCGTCAATGTAATCAACGGTGTTGGAACGGCGAAGTTGAAGAATATGTATGATGAAAATGATAAAAGAAAGATCCTAAATGAGAAGAAAGCAATCAACATACTTCAAAGTGCTCTTAGTATGGACGAATTTTTTCGTGTATCACAATGCAAATCGGCGAAGGAGATTTGGGATACTTTGGTAGAAACGCATGAAGGAACAACAGAAGTTAAAAGATCAAGGCTTAACACGTTAAGTCAAGAATACGAAATGTTCCGCATGCAGCCCGGAGAATCTATTGTAGCTTTACAAAAAAGATTTGTTCATCTAACCAACCATTTGATTGCACTCGGAAAGACCTTCACCAATGATGATCTTAATTTGAAAGTTCTAAGGTCTTTGACAAGGGAATGGCAACCGAAAGTGACCGATATCTCGGAGAAGAAGAGTCTTTCAACAATGACATCCGCATCTCTATTCGGAAAACTTCAAGAGCACAAGTTGGAACTTGGAAGGCTCGTGATGGGCGCGAAGACGCGATATGTGTCTAGCGGTATCTGAACTGCAAGCGCACAGCCTATCGAAGTAATATAAAAGATTGTCGAACCCACATGGACTTTGTAATCACTCTAGTGCTAGAAGGTCTGCTAGTTTAGCTAAGGTGTATATTTGTCACGATTTTGTTTTTAAGGATTAAAAATGGGAATTAAATTTAGTTTTAAGGAAATAATGAGAAGGCGGTCGGTATGTAATTATATTAACCTATGCGGGTCAATCTAACCTAAGCTTATAAAGATGGTTCACTTAAATTATTCTGTAGAGGTTATCAGTTTAAAAACCCTCGACTCACACTCTCGTGGTCTTATCTCAGATCTTACTCCTAAAGCTCTATGCCTGCTCTCGCTAGCCCATAAGTGTTTAGAAAATAATTTTTGAAAACTTAATAAGTCTAATTTATTTTAAAGCTCTCTCGCTGTATTTAAATCAATTGCCTAACTTTAGCTATCCGGTTGAAATCTCACACTCTCGTGGTCTCGACCTAACCTATTACACTTTTCTTACTCTCGTAACAAAAAGATTAATTTTAATTATAAAAAGTCACAGCCAGAATATAAGTTCTTAATTATTTTAGCTTAGATTCGATTTAACCGATTTGGTTTAGTTTATTACATGCCGCCTAATTAATTTAGCTACTCATTTTATTTATACCAACAGACAGATGCAGAAATAAATAAATATTAATTAAAGCATACATTATAAAATAATAATAATATCTTATCATAAACAAATAAATAACTTAATATAAATGCAAAAATAAAAACCTGGATAATTAAATTCTTAAACTCCTTCTTCCACAGATTGGCAAGCTCGGAGTGTCGGAATCAGAATCAAAAATAAAAATGCGAATTCTGAAGCTGGAAAGAAATTAATTTAAATAACAATTTCCTAATGTTGGAAATTGTTATTGAATTTGGTTGGAAATAGAAACAGGAAAATAAACAAGAACAAGGCTGAAAAATTAAATGGGTGCAAGAAAATTACGGCAGAGCTTCCGCGTGAAAATGAAAATAATACTCTGTAGTTTTCAATTTGTAACTAGGGTATTTATAGAACATAATTTTTGGGCTTGGGCAGTTGAATTTGGTGAGTGTGGGCTTCGTTCAAAATGAGAGAATTTAGAAAAAGTGGCATACTGGGTTTCTTCAGCTGAGAAAAAATAGGAGTCGTCTTTGACTCGCGTTGCACGTCTTCATGACTAATTCAAATTAATTTAAACACATTTTCCTTGTCACGATGTGACAAGGGTGTAACGGTCGTATTCTTCACTTCAAGCGTGTCACGGTCGTGACAGGTGAGTAACGGTCGTGAGACCTTAAAATAGAGAGTCACGGTCGTGAGGATGGTGTGACGACCGTGAGTGTTGCAAAATATGCATAATTCTTCTCTTCATCTTCTTTTCATGCTAGATTTGGTTTATTTGATCTTTTTCTCATAGTTTGGCTCTAGACATGTTATACCTGCAATGTGACATAAAAAACTCGAACAATCGGGAGTTAATAGGATCAATGTGCGATAAAACGGACTTAAAACGTAGTAATAAAGTGATACGATTTCTCGTTATCAAACTTCACCAAACTTAAACCTTTGCTTGTCCTCAAGCAAATAGTCGATTGAAAAATGATCAGACAATTTTCATCAGACGCATACACATAACAAACTGTACGAGAAATCATTTAGTTAGATAAACCGGTACTAGAAAATAACACTAACGATACACTAATGACACAAGCAACAAGCTAAGTCGTCGACTTCCCGTTAAACGAAACATTCGGTAATTGCGTTATGATTCTACCTAGAGTCCTTCGTTCTTATTTCATCCGGTTTCGTTCTAGCGCAATCACATTAAGCCCTTTGCCTTAGCACGCACGTAGTGGAGTAGCCGGTTAGTGACTTTGATCCTTTATAAGCATGGGGTCTGGTACACGAATGTGGCAACCCTTTACATATTATCCAAATTGGAGGTTGTGGGGGATCGAGCCGTAGCACGCCCTACCAAGTTCAGAACCAGGTACCTCTGAACCAACCCGCAAAGGACTCATTCTTATATTTCTCATTCTTATATGCGACCGTGTACTTTGGTGCAATTTATTTTTATTGGCATCGAGATATGAAGGATCGTTTATCGATTAGGCATCAAACACTTATATTCATCGGCTCCCCACGTGGTTTAAGTTCAGACGGTGCTGACTGCTAGTATAAACTACTAAGGGTTGCTTTAGAACTAAGACTTAAGGTGTAGTCGTAACAATTATCAGAACGGAATGCTTAAGTAGGAAGTCTAAGGTGTCAAGACTGTATTGATCTTGTTGGATCTTTCTCGGCTTCCTAACTACGATTTCATAGGTAAGTCGAGTAATGCGAAGATAAAGAAAAAAAAAATTCGGTATAGCTAAATAAACGGGGAAGAATTGAAACTGAAGAAATAGCATAAATATTACTTTGTTTAATTGAAAATACGGAAAGGGAAATACAAAGAAATGGAAAATGCGGAAAGGGAAAGGTATCTCTCCCACACTATATCAGACATTGTCCTCAATGTTGTGATATAATAGCGGGGGAAATACAATACAAAAACAGAAATGCATAAATAAAAACATAAACTAATGCTGCTGACGACCACAGCCTCGGCTTCTGGTGCGGGAGCGTCTGGCAAGAGTGGCTTCCTCATAAGAACCGGTGGTGGTGAGAGCAGTGATATCTATACGCAAAGCTTCCAGCTCGCTAAAAATCTCTCCTAGATTTTCATCTGTTGTCCTCTGGTTATTGGCAACAGTTGAAAGGGGTGCATCGTATTGCTCTTTCTGCCTTCGCTCAAGTGCGGCATTCATCTGATTCTGCTGATGAATGGCACGGAGGATGTCTTCAAGGGTAATGTCGGAGGAAGGTGGCTGCCTGTTGGAGGACTCAGGGATGTCCTGAACTAGCTCAGCAGCATCCATCGCATCCTGCATCTCGTCCGCAGGTGCATCAGGCTGCTCGTCAATAATCGGAACATGGCCTGCGGCATCCGGCAAATCAAATAGCCAATTGGCTCTGTTCGAGGGATCGATGCGGTTCCTGCAAGGCAAAGTGATGTGATGATAGTTGGTGCCTTGGATCACAGGGTTGAACCTGCCATCCTCTCGCTGCAAGATCAAATGAGCGGACTTGCAATAGCTCTTGGTAAGCAGCTCCGGTGCTCTATGAGGCAAATGAGATATCTGGTCACCAAGCTCCAGCTGTATGGCAAGAGAAGTGACAATCCCGCCAATGAAGAAGGGAGTGGCGCCTCTTTGCGCTACGGACTGAATGTGGGCCAGAAGGAACGGAGCAACATTGATGTGTTCCTCATTCAAGGCACAATGCAACAATAAGAGCTCTTTGGAGTTTAGCTTGTGGTTGCTCTCTCTTGCAAAGATTGTGTTGCAGATGATACGATGGAAATACCGAATCGCAGGATTATGGATGTGGGTGGCATTCAGACTCTGGTAGGCGGTAGCACGGCTGTTCGTGATGTTGTGCCATAAAGTGAAAGCAACTTCATTGAAGTTGTCGGGCACGCGGAGGTGAGCACCATCGCCATGACTGAAGCCTAACAGTTCAGCGATTCTGGTTTGAGTGATTTGGAACTCTCTTCCAAGCATTCTGAATTTTTCAATGCCGGTGAGTTGACTTGTTGAACCGGATGGTGTGATATATTGAAACGAACTCAGAAACTCCAAGGTGAGGTTTTCGAATGTCGATTGTGGTTGACTGCATAAATCCCACAAGCCAACATGCTCAAGCAGTAGCTTCACTCCGTCTAGCAATCCTAACTCCCTCAAGCAGTCGAGGTCGACGTACCGAGTGGGTTGGATGCCACGGTTTTGAAACCTTACAAACTTCTCTCTTTGTGCTTCTCCTTGGTCTCCATCTCTAAACTGAATATTCTCCATTGCATGCAAATGAGGTAAATGAAAGATAGGTGTGTTTGAGGTTTTGTGAGAAAATGTGAAGAAATTGTTCGGATTAATGATGGAATGAAGTGAATGTGAGAAGTTGTGAATAAATGGAAAGGTGGAACGGGTTAATGGAATTGATTTTGAGAGTAATGGGTGGTTACGGGAGAAGAGGAGATAATGGGAGGTTAGAGATTTTTATGAAAATGGAAGTGGGTGTTACGAAGGTGAACGACCTCTGTAACTTCAGAATTCGTGATTTAGGGTTGTCACGGTCGTGAGGGGGGTCTTACGGTTGTGACGCGCTAAATAGCCCGTTACGATCGTGAGGGGATGGTGACGACCGTGATGATCACAAAACATGGAATTTTCACAGAATGTATTACCTCAGTTCAGTTCAATTGCAATTCTTATCACTTTCATTTAATTCCAACATAAACATAACGCATAACAGTGGATCAATTTATATAAGCAGTGGATTTCATCACACGAAAGTTCACAGAATATCCATTAATTCAAATATATCAGCAAATAATGAAAAGCATGGAAATTGATTAAATTGGAAAATTTGCATTAATAGAAGTTACTTTGCTTTTGACATAATAGAAAGAAATTACAGTAATAAAAATAAGCTATGAAATGTTGCAAAATATCAAAACTAACTAGAAACAAAAACGAAAAGTAAAATAAATCAAATCACTACAGCATTATCAAAGTTGCTTCTTCAAATCTTCGAGTGCGGAGTTTATATGATAGAATTGTTCACATGTTATGTCAGTTAAACTTATAACGTCCAATCGCATGCTTTTAACTTCATCCTTAACAGCATTAATATCAGCTTGATAAACTTCAAGAGTATTCAGAATTTTCTTTAAGTTGTCAGCATATCCTACTTGATTAATTTCAGGGGTTTCAATAACTTCATCAGTGTGGTCGATGTCATGGTAACCAGGAGGTGTCTCGGGGTCACTTTCTACATCAGTCATTATGTCATCCCTAATTTGGTAAGATTGTGGTGTTTCGGGTGTGGATGGATAGTCAGGAGGGGTAATCTCATAAAGCCAATTATCTCTATTGTGAACACTGACTTTATCATGGTTCGGTAATGTGAACAGGGTTACTATTTCATTTCTGAGGTACTAGTAAGGTGGTTGTCCTAAGTTTCTTATAATTTGGCGGTTAAAGAAGAAGTTCAGATTCATAGGGCGGATGGTACCTAAACGGTTGCACTTGTGTAATTGGTATCTAAGTCCGAGGGCATCAACAATCATGGTGACCAGGCCTCCTACCAATATTGGTAGATCAGGTTCCTCTTGGATGCGGGTAAAGGGTTTGCATCATGAATGATACAGCATTAACGGGTTTTCCATCGGTCAAACAGGACATTATGAATATCTCATCTTTAGATACTCCAGTGAGGTTTTCTTCCTTTCCAAAGAAGGTGTGGGCAAGGATCTTATGGAAATAGCGGATAGCAGGGTTATGTATTTCATCATTGTTCATGTTATCCGGCTCAGGATGGTAATTTCCGGTTAAGGTTCCCCAAAAGAAGTCTAGCTCAATATCCATTAATTCTACCTGGGTGGTAGTAAAGGCAAAAGGTCCACTAGGGAATCCTAGTAAGTCAGCTAGTTCCTTATGGTTAAAGTCATATTCGATACCGAATAGTCGGAAACTAATAAATCCTTTCCTTAATCCAAATTCGCGCTCGGGTAAGTAAACTAAGGAGCTTAAAAACTCAAGGGTGAGATCGCGGTAAGTCACAAACCTATGTTTTATGAGAGCATTCTCCCATCCAAGTTGGTTAAACAGGTATAGGATGCTATCATGTATACCTAAAGTTTCCATGGTCTGTTCATCATAGTACAGAGTCAAATCCATTTGTCTCTGTGATAATTCCTCAAATTTCATTCTTTGGTTTCTACCTCTAAATTTGGTTTCCATAATGTTTCTTGGTTGGTTAGCCATAGTTAGTGTTAATGTGGAGGAAACAAATCAGGGGGAAAAGGAAGGCAAAAAAGACTTTAGAAAAATCTGTAAAAGTGTTTTAGAAAATAAAAATTAAGATAAAGAAAATAAGAAAATAAATGCATTAATAAAGTCAATAATAATAATAATGAAATAAAACAATAAAATGATAAAATGATAAAATGGGTTGCCTCCCACTAAGCGCTGTTTTTATCGTCATAAGCCTGACGTAATGCTTAGGCGTAGATTAATCAGGGAAGTTAGTGGACAACTCTAAAAGCTTTAAATTATTCGCATAATCTCTATTTTCAATGTTATGGTAATGTTTTAGTCGTTGTCTGTTTACTGTGAACGGTTCACTATTCCTACCCTTAATTTCTATTGCTCCGCTCGGGAACACTCTAGTTATTTCAAAGGGTCCTGACCATCTAGATTTTAGTTTTCCAGGAAAGAGCCTAAGTCTTGAATTAAAGAGGAGTACAACGTCTCCCACACTAAATTCTTTCCTAGATAGGCGTTTATCGTGCCATCGCTTGGTTCTTTCTTTATATCTTAGCATTCTCATAAGCATCTAACCTTAATTCTTCTAATTCATTAATGTCGAGGATTCGCTTTTCTCCAGCGGCATTGTAGTTTATATTGAGTGTTTTAATCTCCCAATATGCTTTGTGTTCTAGTTCTACCGGGAGATGACAAGCCTTCCCATACACTAGTTTGAAAGGTGTAGTTCCTATGGGTGTCTTGTAGGATGTCCTATAAGCCCATAAAGCTTCATTAAGTTTAGATGACCAATCTTTCCTAGATATGGCGACAGTCTTTTCTAAGATTTGTTTAATTTCTCTGTTCGAGACTTCGACTTGTCCACTTGTTTGTGGATGATATGGTGTTGCTACACGATGTCTGACTCCATACTTAGATAGTAATTTGTCAAATATTTTCGAAATGAAATGCGAGCCACCGTCACTTATGACAAGTCTAGGCACAACAAATCTTGGAAAGATTATATTCTTGAAAAGCTTAATTACTACTCGTGTGTCATTTGTAGGGGAAGCTATAGCCTCAATCCATTTAGAAACATAATCGACAGCTACGAGTATATACTTATTACCGAAAGATGATGGGAATGGTCCCATGAAATCTATTCCCCAGACGTCAAAGACTTCTACTTCTAATATTCCTCTTTGAGGCATTTCATCTCTTCTTGAAATATTCCCGGTGCGTTGACACCGATCGCAATTTATAACAGCGATGTGGACATCTTTCCATAGATTAGGCCAAAATAGGCCGGCTTGTAAGATTTTTGCACGAGTCTTGGAAGTGCTTGCATGTCCACCATAAGGAGATGAATGACAATGAGCAATGACATCTTCTATTTCTTCTTCGGGAATACACCGACGAAAGATTCCGCCAGGTCCTCTTTTAAACAATAATGGTTCGTCCCAATAATAATGCTTGAGATTGTGGAAAAATTTCTTTTTCTGCTGATAGGTTAAGTCAGGTGGAAGTGCTCCTGCAGCTAAGTAGTTGACAATGTCAGCGTACCATGGCAGTCCTACGGTAGTTTGGATTGTTTCCACGGTTTTTGGTTCATCTATGTCTAACTGAACTGGGTCGCTTCCTATTTGTGCTATCAGTTGTTCATACGGAAAATCGTCATTAATCGGCACTTGTTCGGGTTTAATACCTTCTATTCTAGATAAATGGTCCGCTACGACGTTTTTAGTACCTTTCTTGTCTTTGATTTCGAGATCAAACTCTTGTAAGAGTAAGATCCATCTCAAGAGTTTTGGTTTAGCATCTTTCTTGGTTAATAGATATCTGATAGCAGCGTGGTCTGTGTAGATGATTATTTTTGCTCCCACTAGGTAGGAACGGAATTTATCAAGCGCAAAGACAATTGCTAACAATTCTTTTTCAGTAGTGGCGTAGTTCATCTGAGCAGAATCTAAAGTTCTACTGGCATAGTAAATTGCATGAAGTTTCTTGTCCTTCCTTTGTCCTAGAACTGCGCCTACAGCATAGTCACTCGCATCGCACATGATTTCGAAAGGTAATCTCCAGTTAGGGGGTTGCATGATTGGTGCGGTGATGAGGGCTGTTTTTAGAGTTTCGAATGCTTTAAGACAATCTTTATTGAATATGAACTCAGCGTCTTTCATTAATAAACCGGTAAGAGGTTTAGTGATTTTCGAGAAATCTTTGATGAATCGTCGGTAGAAACCGGCGTGTCCTAAAAAGCTTCGTATTTCTCGAACGGTCTTAGGGGGTTGAAGATCTTTTATGACTTCTATCTTAGCTTTATCAACTTCAATTCCCTTATCAGATATAACGTGTCCTAGTACGATTCCTTCACTAACCATAAAATGACATTTCTCCCTGTTAAGCACGAGGTTTACTTTTACACATCTTTCTAACACCATTTCTAAATTTGACAGACATCCTTCAAAACTTTGCCCGCATACAGAAAAGTCGTCCATGAACACTTCCATGATGTTGTCTATGAAATCTGCGAAGACTGACATCATACATCTTTGAAAGGTTGCAGGAGTGTTGCATAATCCAAAGGGCATTCGTCTATAAGCGAACGTTCCATAAGGGCATGTGAATGTAGTCTTCTCTTGATCATCTGGGTGAATCGGGATTTGGAAAAATCCTGAGTAACCATCAAGATAACAGAAATACGAGTGTTTGGCTAATCGTTCTAACATTTGATCTATAAAAGGTAGTGGGAAATGATCTTTTCGAGTGGCTTTGTTTAGTTTACGATAATCGATGCACACTCTATGTCCGGTCACTACTCTTTGTGATATCGATTCGCCTTTAGCGTTTTTCACAACAGTGATACCTCCTTTCTTCGGTACTACATGTACTGGACTAACCCATTTACTATCAGAGATTGGATATATTATTCCAGCGTCTAGTAGTTTCTTAACTTCTTCCTTTACTACAGTGCTAAGGATTAGGTTAATTCTTCTTTGAGATTCTCTGGAGGTTTTGCAATCTTCTTCTAGCAAAATACGATGCATATAGATTGAAGGACATATTCCTTTGAGATCAGATATGTTATATCCTAATACAGTTGGGTATTTCTTTAAGACATCTAAAAGTTTCTTCGTTTCAACTGTTCCTAAACTGGAATTGATTATAATTGGTCTTGTACATTCAGTGTCTAAGAATTTGTATCTTAGGTTCTTAGGTAAAGTTTTTAACTCTAATGTAGGTTTTTTCTTACTTGGCATGGGATCCGGTGTAAGTTCTAAACTTTCGCTTAGACTATCATCCTGATATGGTTCACGCCAATTGTCATCTTCGAAAATCAGAGGGATTTGAATTTTCATAATTTCAGAATAAGTAGTTTCTTTCATTTCCATTTCTCTTACACATTCGTCAATGACATCCAATAAATAGCATGTGTCCTCTATAGCTGGTGATTGTAAGAATTGTGTTAAAATAAATTCAAATTTCTCTTCACCTACTTCAAAGGTTAGCTTTCCTTTCTTTACGTCTATAATAGCTCTGGTAGTAGTTAAGAATGATCTTCCTAGTATGATAGGTGTAGTGGAGTCTTCAGAGATGTCCATGATTATAAAATCAGTAGGAATATAGAATTGTCCTATACGTACTGGGACATTTTCTAGTATGCCTACAGGATATTTGATAGAGCGGTCGGCTAGTTGAACAGACATTTTAGTTGGTCTCAGGTCTCCCATGTCTAGCCTTTTGCAAATTGTTAATGGCATAACACTGATACTGGCTCCTAAATCGCATAGAGCTTTGTCAATGACGAATTTTCCAATTACACAGGGTATGGAGAAACTACCTGGATCTTTTAACTTAGGAGGCATATTGTTTTGAATTATTACGCTACACTCAGAAGTAAGTGTAACGGTTCCGTTATCCTCTATCTTCTTCTTATTGGATAAGATTTCCTTTAGAAATTTAGCATACGAGGGCATTTGAGTGATAGCTTCTGTAAACGGAATAGTAATATTCAACTGTTTCAGAAGTTCAACAAATTTCTTAAACTGACCCATCGTCTTGGAATTGGTTAATCTCTGAGGGTACAAAATTGGTGGTTTATAAGGTGGTGGAGGCACATAAGGCTTTTCTTTCTCCACTGCCTCTTGATTATAATCTTCCTTTTCTTCTGGTTCATTCTCCTTTTCAGTCGGCTTATCTGGTTTTTGGTACATGGCTGGATTGTCAAGTCTTGGATCGGCAGGTCCGTCAAGTTCCTTGCCACTTCTTAGTATCACAGTATTGGCCTGTCCTTTTGGATTAGGTTGGGGTTGTCCAGGAAATACTCCAGCTGGTGCAGCGGTAGGTGCTTGTTGTTGAGCTACTTGTGAAATCTGAGTTTCAAGCATTTTGTTATGTGTAGCTAACACATCTACCTTGCTCACTAATTGCTTAATCTGCTCACTAGTGTGTATGTTTTGGTTTAAGAAATCCTTGTTTGTTTAAGATTGGGTAGCTATGAAGTTCTCCATCATCAACTCAAGGTTTGATTTTCTAGGAACATTAGGAGCAGTCTTTTGATATCCTGGTGGTGTAGCTGGTGCTTGACCTGGTGCGTATAAAGCATTGTTGTTCTTATAGGAGAAGTTCGGATGATTCTTCCAACTTGAGTTATATGTGTTTGAGTACGGGTTTCCTTGAGCATAATTCACTTGATCTATGGGAATTCCTGCTAATAGTTGACAATCAGGGACAACATGTCCTGGAACTCCACATAACTCACAGTTAGGTGTTACCGCAGCCACGGTGGCTGTTGGTGTTATGGTCAAGTTGTCGATCTTTTGGTTAAGTTGGTCAAACTTTGCATTGACTTGATCCATACTACTCACTTCGTACATACCTCCTTTTGTTGGTTTCTCAGTTGCGACTCTCTCGCTTCCCGATTGGTAATGATTCTAAGCCATACTCTCGATAAGTGCATAAGCATCATTATATTCTTTGTCCATTAGTGCGCCGCCTGCGGCAGCGTCAATCGTCATTCTTGTGTTGTACAAGAGTCCATTGTAGAAAGTATGGATGACCATCCATTCTACTAATCCATGATGTGGACAAAGTCTCAGCATATCTTTGTAGCGTTCCCAAGCTTCGAAAAGTGACTCGTTTTCCTTTTGCTTAAATCCGTTGATTTAAGCTCTTAGCATAGCTGTCTTACTAGGTGGGAAATATCTTGTCAAGAAGACTCTCTTTAGTTCCTCCCACGTGGTTACTGAATTCGAGGGTAGAGATTGAAGCCAGGCTCTCGCTCTGTCTTGAAGTGAAAAAGGAAAAAGGCGTAATCTAATAGTTTCTTGGGTAACTCCATTAGCTTTTACAGTATCTGTGTACTGCACAAATATCGAAAGATGAAGGTTTGGATCCTCGGTAGGATTTCCGGAGAATTGGTTTTGTTGCACGGCTGATATCAGCGAAGGTTTCAACTCGAAATCATTTCGGTTGATAGCCGGTGCAGCAATGCTGGAATGCGGCTCAGCTTGTGAAGGACTAGCATAATATTTGAGTGGGTGATTTGGTTCTTCATCCATCTCTGCGTCCTTTGATGTTCCAACTGGTTTAGGTGGATCAACTTGAAGATCTGGAATGTTGTATTTTCGTTGGTATTCGAATATTCGTCTTCTTAAATATAAGAAGCGTTCTAATTCTTGGACTGGAGGTTGCAAGTCTTCGCCTTGAGAGCGAGTACTTGGCATACACTCGGAAATTAGATTAGGAAAAGAATAAGTTGTTACCTTAGTCTAGACAGTGCTACTCTAACAGTGCACTAGTGACTCAATCAAGGTCCCCGGCAACGGCGCCAAAAACTTGATGGGCGCGAAGACGCGATATGTGTCTAGTGGTATCTGAACTGCAAGCGCACAGCCTATCGAAGTAATATAAAAGATTGTCGAACCCACAGGGACTTTGTAATCACTCTAGTGCTAGAAGGTCTGCTAGTTTAGCTAAGGTGTATATTTGTCACGATTTTGGTTTTAAGGATTAAAAACGGGAATTAAATTTAGTTTTAAGGAAATAATGAGAAGGCGGCCGGTATGTAATTATATTAACCTATGCGGGTCAATCTAACCTAAGCTTATAAAGATGGTTAACTTAAATTATTCTGTAGAGGTTATCAGTTTAAAAACCCTCGACTCACACTCTCGTGGTCTTATCTCAGATCTTACTCCTAAAGCCCTATGCCTGCTCTAGCTAGCCCATAAGTGTTTAGAAAATAATTTTTGAAAACTTAATAAGTCTAATTTATTTTAAAGCGCTCTCGCTGTATTTAAATCAAATGCCTAACTTTAGCTATCCGGTTGAAATCTCACACTCTCGTGGTCTCGACCTAACCTATTACACTTTTCTTACTCTCGTAACAAAAAGATTAATTTTAATTATAAAAAGTCACAGCCAGAATATAAGTTCTTAATTATTTTAGCTTAGATTCGATTTAACCGATTTGGTTTAGTTTATTACATACCGCCTAATTAATTTAGCTACTCATTTTATTTATACCAACAGGCTGATGTAGAAAAAATAAATATTAATTAAAGCATACATTATAAAATAATAATAATATCTTATCATAAACAAATAAATAACTTAATATAAATGCAAAAATAAAAACCTGGATAATTAAATTCTTAAACTCCTTCTTCCACAAATTGGCAAGCTCGGAGTGTCGGAATCGGAATCAAAAATAAAAATGCGAATTCTGAAGCTGGAAAGAAATTAATTTAAATAACAATTTCCTAATGTTGGAAATTGTTATTGAATTTGGTTGGAAATAGAAACAGGAAAATAAACAAGAACAAGGCTGAAAAATTAAATGGGTGCAAGAAAATTACGGCAGAGCTTCCGCGTGAAAATGAAAATAATACTCTGTAGTTTTCAATTTGTAACTAGGGTATTTATAGAACATAATTTTTGGGCTTGGGCAGTTGAATTTGGTGAGCGTGGGCTTCGTCCAAAATGAGATAATTTAGCAAAATTGGCATACTGGGTTTCTTCAGCTGAGAAAAAATAGGAGTCGTCTTTGACTCGCGTTGCACGTCTTCATGACTAATTCAAATTAATTTAAGCACATTTTCCTTGTCACGTTCGTGACAAGGGTGTAACGGTCGTATTCTTCACTTCAAGCGTGTCACGGTCGTGACAGGTGAGTAACGGTCGTGAGACCTTAAAATAGAGAGTCACGATCGTGAGGATGGTGTGACGACCGTGAGTGTTGCAAAATATGCAGACTTAGCAAAATTCTTCTCTTCATCTTCTTTTCATGCTAGATTTGGTTCATTTGATCTTTTTTCTCATAGTTTGGCTCTAGACATGTTATACCTGCAATGTGACATAAAAAACTCGAACAATCGGGAGTTAATAGGATCAATGTGCGATAAAACGGACTTAAAACGTAGTAATAAAGTGATACGATTTCTCGTTATCAGCTCGAAAAGCATGAAAGTCAAGAGAAAAAGTCCAAAGGAATTGCCTTGAAGATTGACACGAAGGATGACAAAGATGACGAGATCTCCGAAGATGATAACTTCATGCTTCTTGTTAAGAAGCTTGGTAAGTTTTTTAACAAAAATAATAATTCTTCTTTTCCTAAAAAGAATAAACATTTCAGGAAGAAGGATGCATCCACATCGAACCAAGAAGTTACATGCTATGAATGTGGAAAGCAAGGTCACATAAAACCGGATTGTCCAAGACTTGCGAAGAAAGGAGGATTCAAAGGCAAGAAGGACTTCAAGAATAAAAAGGCTTATGTCGTGTGGGATGACAATGAAATTAGTTCCTCATCTGAATCGGAAAGCGACGAATGTGCAAATATGGCGTTAATGGCGTCACATCTCTCCGATGAAGAAAATGACGAGGTTAGTAGTAACTTTTCGATTTATGAAAATGATGCACAAGAAGTCATAGATGAACTTCTTAAGGAATGTAAGACTTTGTACAAAAATATTTCATCCCAAAAGAAGAAACTATTATCTTTAGAAGAACAAAATGCATCTTTTGAAAAATACATTGAAAATGAAAAACAAAAGATAATGGATGAAAAACAAAGTCTTACATGTAAAAATTGTGAGTCATTGTCCTTTCAAATTGTTCAACTCAAAAGAGTTTTAGAAAGATATGAAAAAGGTCAAATTGGCTTGGAGGAAATTCTTAGGCACCAAAGATATCCAAATGATAAAAGTGGCCTAGGATATTCTAAGTTTTCCAAACCAAGCACAAGTGAAACCGTTTTCGTAAAAGCTAGTGAACAAATTGTTAAGGAAAAGACTAACAATGCTAAACCTATGCATCAAAGTCATAAAAAGAAAAGGATTCTTAAGAAACAAAATATGTTCCTAAATTCAAAAGTCAATTTCAACCTATTTGCTTTTATTGTGGAATCAAAGGCCATACACCTAATGCTTGCTATGTGCGCAACATTGGTGTTGCTAAAGGGCATTATGTGTGGGTTGGAAAGGGTACTAACTATCAAGGACCCAAAGCAATTTGGGTACCTAACAAAACCTGACTTTGTTTTGTAGGTATGCTTGAAAACAACTTCTACGCAATGGTATCTCGATAGCGGTTGTTCAAAGCATATGACGGGCGACATCAACAAATTTTCAAGTCTAACACTTAAGGCCAAAGGATACGTTACTTACGGTGATGATAATAAAGGAAGAACTCTTGGAGTTGGAACCATTGGTGCATCTCCTCATACAATCATCGAAGACGTCCTTTATGTGGAAGGCCTTAAACACAACCTTCTTAGCATAAGTCAATTGTGTGACAAAGGGTTCCGAATCAACTTCACAAAGGAGGAATGTTTGATAGAACACGAAGTTACTCATGAACTCTTGCTAAAAGGTAAACGATTTAATAACATTTTTATGATTTCTTTTGATGACTCTCTCTTGAAGGTGAAGTGCTTAATGGCAAACAACAACGATGCATGGCTTTGGCATAAGAGGATTGCTCACATTCACATGGAGCATTTGAATAAATTATTAAAGCATGATCTAGTTGTTGGTCTTCCAAAGATGAAGTTTATCAAGGATAAGCTTTGTGACTCATGTCAAAAGGGGAAGCAAACCAAAACATCCTTCAAGACCAAGAAAGTGATATCTACTACAAGACCACTCCAATTGTTACATATGGATCTTTTCGGTCCATCAAGAACAAAAAGCTTCGGAGGTAACGTTTTTGCACTAGTTATTGTTGATGATTTCTCTAGATATATCTGGACTTTGTTTTTAGTGAAGAAAAGTGATGCTTTTAAAGCATTCAAGAAGTATGCCAAGCAAATTCAAAATGAGAAGTCACTCTCAATTGTTTCCATAAGAAGCGACCATGGTGGCGAGTTTCAAAATTCATCATTTGAAGATTTTTTGTGAAGAGCATGGAATCTCTCACAACTTTTCCGCACCAAGGACTCCTCAAAAAAAACGGTGTCGTAGAAAGGAAGAATAGGGCACTAGTGGAACTTGCAAGGACAATGCTTAGCGACTCAAATCTTCCTAAATATTTTTGGGCGGATGCGGTTAGCACGACTTGTTTTGTAAGTAACCGTGTCAATATTCGACCTATTCTCAAGAAGACCCCTTATGAGTTGTTCAAGGGAAGGAAACCCAACATATCTTTCTTCCACATATTCGGATGCAAATGCTTCGTTCTCAACAACGGTAAGGACAACCTTGGTAAGTTTGATGAGAAATCCGATGAAGGTATTTTTCTTGGATATTCTCTATCAAGTAAAGCTTTTAGAATTATCAATAAACGTACTCTTACCATTGAAGAATCCATACATGTTTCGTTTGATGAGACTAACCCCTCGAAAGAGGATAATATTATTGTGGATGATGATGATGATGTAGTAGATCTATCACAACAACAAAGGGAGATATCAAAAGAACAAGTAATATCACAAGAAGATAAGTCACCAACCATTGAAGAACATCAAGATCTTCCAAAAGAATGGAGAACTCATAGAGATCACCCGATAGATAAAGTGATTGGTGATATTAGCCAAGGCGTTGCAACTCGACTCAATCTCAAGGATGCTTGCCTCAACATGGCGTTCGTGTCTCAAATTGAACCAACAAAAATCGATGAAGCCTTAGGCGACGATCAATGGATAATAGCTATGCAAGAAGAACTCAACCAATTCGAAAGGAACCAAGTTTGGACTCTTGTACCAAGACCGGACAACAAACACATCATAGGCACAAGATGGGTGTTCAAGAACAAACTTTACGAGAATGGGATCATAGTTCGTAACAAAGCAAGATTGGTCGTACAAGGCTACAACCAAGAAGAAGGAATCGACTTTGATGAAACATTCGCTCCGGTAGCAGGGTTAGAAGCAATTAGATTATTACTTGCTTACGCTTGTTCTATGAATTTTCAGTTGTACCAGATGGATGTCAAAAGCGCTTTCCTAAACGGTTACATCAATGAAGAAGTCTACGTCAAAAAAACTCCCGGTTTTGAAGACTTCAAGAACCCATCTCATGTCTACAAGTTGAAGAAGGCTCTTTATGGCTTAAAGCAAGCACCAAGGGCTTGGTATGATCGCCTTAGCAACTTCCTATGTGAGAAAGGTTTTACTAAAGGAAAGGTTGACAAGACTTTGTTCATCAAGAATCTTAAGGGTAACACCTTACTTGTTCAAGTCTATGTCGACGACATCATCTTCGGTTCAACAAACAAAGATCTTTGCAAAGAATTCTCTCTTATGATGCAAGGCGAATTCGAGATGTCCACGATGGGAAAGATGAACTACTTCATTGGTTTACAAATCAAGAAAACAAAGGATGGCATCTTCATCAACCAATCCAAGTATTGCAAGGAATTATTGAAAAGATTTGATATGGACAATTGCAAAGAGATGTCTACTCCAATGGGATCCAGAACGTATGTTGATCAAGATCTTTCCGGAACTTCAATAGATATTACAAAGTATCGAGGTATGATCGGTTCACTCTTATATTTGACGGCGAGCCGTCCTGACATTATGTTTAGTGTTTGTTTGTGTGCCCGCTTTCAAGCTAATCCGAAGGAATCACATCTCACTGCCGTGAAGAGGATCATGAAGTATCTCAAAGGAACGACGCACGTCGGACTATGGTATCCTAAAGGTAGTACATGTTCTTTAATTGGTTATTCAGACGCTGATTATGAAGGATGTAAGACCGATAGAAAGAGTACAAGTGGTACTTGTCACATTCTAAGGAATGCACTAGTGTCGTGGGCATGCAAGAAGCAAGCATGCGTTGCACTGAGCACGGCCGAAGCGGAGTACATTGCAGCAGGAAGTTGTTGTGCTCAAATCTTGTGGCTTAAACAACAACTTCTCGATTTCGGTATAGATCTCGGTTGTATCCCTCTCCGGTGTGACAACACAAGTGTCATCAATATCGCAAAGAACCCGGTCATGCATTCAAGAACAAATCACATAGATATCCGACATCATTTCCTTCGAGATCATGTTTTAAACGGAGATGTAGATGTTACGTTCGTGGATACACACAATCAACTCGCCGACATATTCACAAAACCATTGGCTAAGGAGAAATTTTTCAAGATTCGACGAGAACTTGGTATTCTCAATGAAGGTGACATCTAATCTTAACCTAAAAATTGATTGTTATATGTTTTTATTGCATTATGTGTGTTTATATGTGTTTTTGCTCTCTTTAATATCATAAAATGCTAGCACTCACATTTCACCGTTTTCAATTTTTCTCACTTTCGTATACCAGAAATCAATCGGTTTCAAAATATTTTTTGATCGAAAGTTGCGGAATAACAAGTGCTAACACTTTATGAAAAAAAAAATTTGAAAATTTCCTCCCATTTTTCCCCACCAAAGCTGCTGGATTTTTAAAATTTTTTGAAATTTTTTGTCCGTTAACCGGTTAACGGATCGGTTAACCGGTTAACACCTTCAAAACAGCAGTCCCTGCCTGCGTGACAGGTTCTGTTACTTTTAAAAAATTTGTTTTTTTTTATCTTTTAAATCATGTTATGTTTTGTACTCTCAAACTCAAGTCCTAAGTTTTTAGGCATTTTTGGTTTACTTGCATTATGTTTGCATTTTATATGTGCTTGCTTGTATGATTGTGTGTATGATGCTATACTTTTCATGTCCATGCTTGCTTGTTGGTCCCTTCCTTTTTGCTAATGCCAAAGGCGGAGAAGACCTTGTTTCTCTAATGTCTTTCGATGCAGATTTTTTTCGCTACTGCTGCTATCATTTAGGGGGAGTTGCTGTCCATAGGGGGAGGATTCGCTTAGAGAAACATTGATCAAATCTCTCGCAAAATTTTCGGTTGTCATCATCAAAAAGGGGGATAATGTAGAAGCACGCCTTCAACCTCGAAGATTTTGATGAATACAACACGGCGCATATATTTTTCAGACCTGCAAGAAACCGGCTTCAAGCAAGCTTCAAGCAACCAGCTTTGCAATCAAGCTTCGTATGCATCATCGTTCTACTTCATGCTTGGACGCTTTTGTTTAGGTATATCAATCCCTCTTTTAAATTGATGTACAAGTGTTCACGCATTCAATCATATATTAGCATATTGCATAAAATACTTTGATATATTTTTCAAACCGTTTAACACTCTTTAAAAACCTTCTGTTTCTGTTTTTAACAGTGTTAACCGGTTAACCATTTGGTTAACCGGTTAACGGGTTCAAATTTTCAATAATCCTGTTAACGTTTATAGGCGTTAACCGGTTAACCATCTGGTTAACCGGTTAAAACTGTAATATTTTGAAAAAATATTTTCTTTGAATTTCAAATTGTACCTTTTGATTATATCTCTTCATAAATTATTTTGTTTCATAATTTTCATACCTTTTCAAAAGGGTGTCTTGTATAATATAAAATCTGGATTTTTTCAAATTCAAAAACACCTCCTACAATCTTTTATCAAAATCACTTGAATCAAATTCATTAACATTCAAATATTTTCACATTTTTAAAAGTGTTCATAAGATATTCATCTTTCATACTTCATGTTTGAACACTTGTATTGATATTTGAAAAGTGAATTGTGTACATAGGAGAAGATCATTATTGATATTAAATCTTTGTATTACTCACTCAAAATTACAAAAAAAATATAGAAAGGTATTTCTATTTGTGACTTGTGTTCCAAGGATTGTTTGGACATAAGGGTAAGTGTGGCAAGAGGATTGTTCTTGCACACTTGTATGTTAGTTTGTTAGAAAGTAGGCCTCACCATTGAAGGTGTGATAGGTTGTACTTTTTCTAAAATCTAGTGGAAATCTCTTTCAAATTGAAAGGGGACTGGATGTACCTTCGGACTGTGAAGGGAACCAGGATAACTCTCTGTATCACTTTTATTTTCTGCCTTACTGCTTTCCTTTCATACAAACTTACAAGAAAAATTCTATCCATCAAAGAAAAAGAATCGAGAAAAATTATATACACCTAATTCACCCCCCTCTTAGGCGCATTCTGATCCTACAAGCTTCAGAGAGTATGCTCAGAGGTGGAGACAATTAGCTGCCATTCAACCTCCAATGTCGGAAAGAGAAATGGAAGATATGTTTATGAACACCCTCCAGGGTACGTACATTGATAGGTTGGATTCTTTCTCTTCCACTAGCTTTGCAGATGTGGTCATAGCCGAATAAAGGATTGAAAGTTTGTTAAAGATGGGCAAAATTTCTGATAACAGCGCCAGCTCAAGCAGCACAAGGAAACCTTTTGTGGGACCTCCCAGGTCGGGTGAAACTAATTCAGTTCACATGGGCAGAGGTAGGCCCCATTATATGCCAAGATCAATTGCCGTTGTCACAATTCCCACTCCACCACCTCAACAACAATACACTCCGCAACAACAACAGTTCCCTCGGCAACATTTTCCTCAACAAAGGTCCTACAACAACAACAACAACCAACAACAACGTCCTTTCCAACAAAGGCCATCTTAAGTCAACAGGGTAATTGACCCTATACCAATGCCTTATGCCACTTTGTTACCACAACTTCTGAAGCTTAATCTTGTTGAATTAAGGACTCTGGCTCCACCAGATCCTCAGAACCTTCCACGTAATTACGACGTCAATGCCAGATGTGCCTTCCATTCTAATGCACCTGGCCACACCACAGAAAAGTGCAAAGCTTTGCACATGAAGGTCCAGGATCTAGTTGACTCAAAGGCTTTAAATTTTGCACCACCTCCTAACGTCACAAAGAATCCTATTCCCAGCTACGGTGGGCCCAAGATAAATGCAATCGAGGAGGATCAACCCATGAACTTAATTGAAGATACTGCAAGCATTCAAACACCTCTGGCCGAGGTTAAAGATCATCTTTTAAGGTGCCAGGTGTTCCCAAGTTTTGAGGCCTGCTGTGAATCTTGCAAAGTTTCCATCAATGGGTGTGCAAGCTTGAGAAATGGCATCAATGGCCTTATCAGAGAGGGTATCCTGCAGATAACATCAACGGTTTCTACAACATCAGCAATTCCTACTACGGCAACAACAAACACTCCTCCTACAGCTGCAAAAACAATTGTTCCGACAGACTGGTCTACAAAATCAATAACCATCTCTTCCACCACTTCAACAAATTCTAGTTCAACCGCGCCCGCTTCTACAACTACAACAACCATTAATAACGACATCTCCACAATCACCATATACTACGACCCAACATCGGTCCCTGATTCCAACAATTTTCAGCAATAATCTCAACAACAACCCAGCTTCAGTCTTCCATCCCCACCACCAGCCAGAAATCCTGTCACCATATATTACAATCCGCAGACGATAACAGTTCCTACTTCCGCTGCAGTCAGTACAGTCACCATCATGGCGTCACTCCCCAAAGATTTGCATCCCGGTACAAGCGCGAATGGTCGGCGGAAAGAGAAAATGAAGGTTAAGTGAATAGAGTCGCCAACTAGGCATTTTTATCTCGAAGGAAAGGTAATGCTGCATAAACCTGGAAAGATATGGATAAGACGGTTGTGAACCAGAGAAACTGAGAAAGGGGGTTGGTTAAAACCTGGGAAGGTATTAGCACCCAGATTGTCCGTCGTACTCGAAGGGATCCACGCTTAAAATATTGTGTTTAAAGGGGTAGGTGTATGTGCTATCTGTGTGCAAAAGCTGGAAAGGGGATATACAAGTGTCAGTTCAAAAAGGGTGAATTGCTCAGAAACTGAGGCTTAAAAGAGAATTCTGAAGGAGGGGGGAGACACAAAGACTTTTGTTCGATAACTGTTAAGTTATGCCTACGTATCCTCTCATGTAATGAGGAAGTCAGAACACCGTAGTTCGACTCAAAGAGACTGAAAGATAAATTGACTGTGAACTACTTACTTGTCTATGCTCAAGTGTATGACTCGTCTGGCTCGAGTGCTAACTGTCTTACATTAGACGGAAGAAGCAAGTTCTCGCTTATGAATGAGTGTGATGAGAAAAGAATCCCGAAGGAGACGATTATTGTTTGTTTTTGTGTTTTCAGTTTTGTTATTGTTTTTTGGTGTTTTTGCATAAGCTAATGAGTTTAAGCCTAAATCAAATGCTTGTAAACTCATTATATCCTCCCTGATTAGGGATAATGAGAATACTTAAGTATGAGATAGACATCTCAACTTAATTTCCATGATGATGTAGGATTAAGATCATTAACCTACTTGTGATTATTAAGATGTTTTTGGGTTTTTGTTTAGTGTTAAGTAATGAGTTTAATCTCTAATCACAGATTAGTGGACTCATTACACCATCCTAATAGAAGGATAATAGATGAGAACACTTAAGCTGAGGAAGATACCTCAACTTAATCCATGGTTAAGGATTAAATTCATTATATAACAAGGCCTTTATTAAGTGGATTTTAATTAAGGATGAGATTAAGAAATGGATTTTAAGTTTGTAAGACAACTTGAGGGGGACTTATCCATTAAACACTAGGGTTAGTCCTTCTTAACCATAAAGGAAGAATTAGAACCCTAATGTAAGGCCCAAGTTACAAGTTAATGTCTTAGTGATTATTAGATGGATTGATTAAGAGGTTTAAATAGATTAAAGGTTTAACACTTAGGATTAAAGTTATACACTCCATCCTAAGATAAGGATGCAGGCATAACCCTAATTCCAAAGTCCTAAAACCTTAAAGGTTTAGTCTCTAATGATGAGATGAGAAGAGAGACACAAAGAAGACTCAAAGGAAAAAGTCTAAGGGAAACTATTAATCCTAGAAGTTATCATGCTTGGAAGTCCTAGGGTTTGTGAGGCTTAAGAGAAGAAATCTTCAAGGAAGCCACCAAGGAGAAGCAAGATGAAAAGAGAATGAATGCAAATGAAGCATGTAGGAAGCATGTAAACACATGGATGTTTATGAAATGAAATGGATGCAAAGCATGGAAAATGTATAGATAAATTATCAAGCAATGTTCAATCAATGTCTTAATATGTCTAAGATGGCATGGCAAGTTCATATGTTCATGCAATGCAATGCAATATGCAAGTAAAGATGCAAAATTAGGGTTACATGGAAGGATGAGATGCAAATGGCAAAGACAGAAGCAAATGACATTACAAAAAATTGAAAATGCACTCAAAGGGACCCTAATCCCATATGATATCACACCCCAAAGGAGAAGGTCTAACTCTTAACCTATTGCAAGTTATGATTTTTCTAAGTTTGCTAGGGTTTTTGGGTGTTCTTCAATTAAAATGCCAAACAATTTGAAAATGCAAGATGAATTCATGCCAAAAATATCCTAAGTACTACATGATATGTGTAAAACAATGCAAAAAGAACCAACTTTAAACCCTTCATGGTTAGGCAGAAAAGGTTTTTCAAAGGTTAGGGTTAAAAATGTGATTTTATGAACCCTAAATTCAAAGAAAATTGTCAAGTTATGATCAAAACCAGAAAGAAATTTGTATGAAGGGTTTGAAAATGTTTCTAAATGTGTTAAGATGCAACATGATTTTTTTGGTGATTTTTAGAAACCTAAATGTTGCTTTAATTAATTAATTTTCATTAATTAATTAAAATAAACATTTAAATATTTTAAAAATACTTTTTCTATGCAAAATAAAAAATAAAAATCATTTTCTAATTAAGAAAAATATTTGAAACAAAAATGCAAAAGGAAATATTTTTTGAAACCTTTTTGATATTTTAAATAAATTGTGCAAAAGAAATGAATTAAAAAGAAAATAAAATGAATAAAAGAGGAAGTCAACTGATCTGAGGGATGAGATTCAAAAGAAAAAGGGAGGGAATTGACTGCGCGTCAGATCCTAGGGCTGACATTTAAACTGACTAATTACCTAATTTAATTAATTAATTAAGATTAGAGTTTTAAGTGAAATGATCTGAACCCTCAAAATACGCGTTAATCCTAATCCTACGGCCCACATTCAAACTGGGGAGATTAACCCTAATTACTAACCCTAAACATTTTTAGGTGACTGGAGCTAGCTCCGGTCATCTTCTTCGGCACCCCCTTCATGCTATCTCAATCAAAACGCAACCCCAAGCTCTCAAACTCTCCAGAATCAAACATCTAACAACCCTAAACATGAATCCAACCCTAAAACTCATTTATTTTACATCAAGAACACGAATCAAAGCAAAACGGAAAATTTCACAAAACTTTCAGAAGCACGATACATCCTTATTTCTCAATCATTTTCAAAAGTAAACATATAATGATGATCAGGGGAGTTCATAGATTCATTTAGAAACTTAAAAACACATTTCTGGAAAAAAATGTTCTTAAAGTTACCTGAGTTGAAGCTTTCAAAACTGGAGCTTTCTGGCCACTTCTTTGATGCTTTTCTACTCTAATGAACCCCTTGATGCTTCTGGCAATCTTGAAACAAGTTTATATTAACTGTTTTTGAGGTTTCAGTTCAGAGGAGGTGAAATCGTGTTTTTGTTTTAGGGGGTTTCAGGCTTGTGTAAGGGGTGGGAAATGATCTGGAGGATGTATGGAGATGATTGGTGAAAGAATTTTTAAGTTTGGTTGAGTGGTTTTAGAATTTCGAAGAGATGAAGTTTCTTGAGGATTTTGTGAATCTGAGTGTGTGTGTGTGTTGATTCAAGCTCCAAGATGTTATGAAATCTGATCCTTAGGGCATGTATGTGAAACTGTGATAGGCCAGGAGAGTTGTTGTGGGCTATGCTGATTGGTATGGCCTCATTTGCAAAAAGTCAAGTTTGGTTGTACTTGAGGTTTGGGCATGGATGGGATTAGCTGAGATGAAGGGAAGCTATGGAATTGGTTCTGGCATGCTAGCACAAGTGGATGGAAAGATCTATACCATTTTGCAATTTTGGGAAGTCTTGGCCCCCTTTGAAATTTCTTGAAGTTCAAGTCATGGAAATGCATAATTCTTGGGCCAATTCTGAGTTTTTAAAGTTGCTTGATCATGTTATGTCACATTTGGGCACATTAGAAGTCATTATAAGCCTTGGCAAGTGGTTTTGCAAAAAATCCTCTTTGGTGCATTCTTGAAAATTATAGGATTTTTGCTAACTTTGAAGGATCATAACTTGAGTTCCATAATGAATTAGAACATGTTCTTGTACTTTTTGAAAAGGGAAAGACCTAATCTACAACTTTCATAACCAAGAATTTTTCATTTGAAGCATTTTTTATCAAGAAAGAGGAGGTTGAAAAACTTTCCCAAAATGGAAAGTTTCCATTACAAGTCATTTCCATTTTTGGCAACTTTTCAAATGGCTCAAAATTCTTCAATCTTGTGAACTTCCAACCACTTATAAGATAAAATAAAGATCATAGAACTTCAATTTTATGAAAATACCCCTTTGGTTCCATTGTTGGGGGCCTCAGATGCCCTGATTTTGACTTAACTTGCTCAAGAAGTTACCTAGTGAAGAGATGACTTCCACAATGAATTTCTTCATAAAACTTGGTACACATGATCCTTATAACATCTTAAGAACATTAGAAACAAGAATGGCCCAAAATTTTGGAGTTGAGGCCTCTGAAACCAAAATCCTAATTTTTGTCATCTGTGTAGTGCAAACCCTAGCTCTGCTTCCATGCCTTGCCAGTTCTTGTGACTTCTTGACTTTTTTGAACTTTGAAAGATATAATATGATGATAGAACACACATGGACCCTCTTGGAAAGCTTTGAGGCCTTTGGAGTGGCTCAGATGGGATCTTGGATTGCTCAGATCACAAACCCTAGATGCAGATGAATTTGAACTATGCAGGTGAAACAAATATGCAATGTGATGTGGTATGCCTATGTTGATGCAAGCATGAGAGATCACAAGCCATGGTGTGATATTAGTGAGGGAAAATTTGGGGTGTTTACACATGGTACCTGGACCCATTCCCTATGAAAAAAATAATGTTGTACCATGGCACTATGGTTCATACCTCTACTGCAACGGGGAGAGAGTCCTTCTTGATTCCTCAACTCCTGCACCACATGTCGATAATGTCGGGGGAGGCGGAGGCTTCACTCGAAGCGTACGCCTCTTCGCGTCACAAACACCAAGAGTTAACACCGAGGCAGAGGCTGTTGCCAGAGCTAAAGGCAAAAATGTGGTGCTTGAGGAACCAATTTCGAAAGAAGCTCATAAAACATCCTTTGATCAAGACGTGGATGAATTTATGAGGATAATCAAGAGAAGCGATTACAAGGTTGTGGATCAGCTCCACCAGACTCCTTCCAAGATCTCCATTCTATCATTGTTGTTGTGTTCCGAAGCTCATCGGGATGTATTACTTAAAGTCATGCACACAGCCTACGTGCCTGAAGAGATCACGGTAAATCAGCTAGAGACAGTGGTTTCCAATGTTAATACTAGTCATGGACTAGGCTTCACCAACGCTGATTTGACTACGGAAGGTTGTCATCATAATAAAGCTTTGCACATCACTCTGGAGTGTAAAGGAGTTGTGCTTTCACATGTTCTAGTTGACACTGGGTCTTCACTCAATGTATTGCCAAAGAAAGCCCTTGTTAAGCTTGAATATGATGGTATAGCTCTCCGACCAAGCAATCTAGTGGTCAGAGCATTTGATGGTTCCAAGAGGTATGTTCTTTGAGAAGTGGAGCTGCATGTGATAATTGGCCCGCAGGTCTTTCAAACTACTTTCTACGTGATGGAAATTCAGTCGGCCTACAGCTGTTTGTTGGGTCGACCATGGATTCACGTTGTTGGCGCAGTTACGTCGACCCTTCACCAGAAATTAAAATACGAGTGGGAAGGGAAAATTATAAAAATCTGTGGTGAAGAGGATATTTTTGTTAGCCATCTGGCCACCTACAAATACATTGAGATGGATGGTGAAATCCATGAGACCATAAGCCAAGTTTTTGAAGCGCTGAACATCAACAAGGCGACAACTAAAGTATTTGCTGCATCCCAAGAGGATAGGATGGGTACTTCAATTGTCTCCTACCAACAAGCTCGAAAGGTTGTTGAAGATGGAAACGCCCAAGGCTGGGGCAAGCCGCTATCTGTGGAGAAGAAGGAGGACAGATTCGGTTTGGGTTACAAACCATTCCGACAAGATCAAGAGGAGGTTGCCGAAGCTCCCAAGTTCATAAGTGGGGGAATGCTGACCCCGGATGCTATCAACAATGTGGAAGACGAGGCTGAAAGCGACTACAACCTAGAAATTTGGATTCGTCCAAGAGTTCCAGGCCAACAAGTCCTCAACTGGACTTCCTAGGAAATTATAAGGGTTACTGCTGCAGAGTAATTATTATTTCCTGTTTAAGCATGCATCAAGTCCCGCATCTTGCCCAAGGTGTCAGGACTCATTTTGTAATAGGGCCATATATGTATTTTGTGCAAATTGAAATTAATGAACAATGGACATCTTTTGCAAACAATCTTTTTGCTCATTGTCTTTCATTTTTGTTATTTTCGCACAAAACAATAAATGGCAATGTTTTCTTAATAGAATTCATTCACTTTTCCTAAATAAGATAAAATCAATCACTAAAATGAACAAATCTCAACCCTTGCAGAGATAGCCCTCCATATTGCACCGACAACGACACTGCTATGACCTCGTATGACTTCGACAATCTTATTAATCAAGCAGATGAAGGGGTTGATGAAGACTATGATTTGCCTGAAGAGTTGGCCAGGTTATTGAGACAGGAGGAAAAGGTGATTGCTCCTCATCAGGAGGAGGTTGAGACTGTCAATCTTGGTTTCGAGGAAGATGTAAAAGAGGTGAAGATCGGGTCCAGTCTGCAAGCTCCAGTAAAAGACCAGCTTATCAGCCTGCTTCGGGAATACGTCGACGTCTTTGCTTGGTCCTATCAAGACATGCCAGGTCTAAATACGGATATTGTCATGCACAGGCTACCATTGAAAGAAGATTGTCCTCCAGTCAAACAGAAGTTGCGCCACACTCACCCAGATATGGCCATGAAGATTAAGGAAGAAGTACAAAAGTAGTGGGATGTCGGTTTCTTTGCTGTAACTAGTTACCCGCCGTGGGTTTCTAACATTGTACCCGTGCCTAAGAAGGATGGAAAAGTGCGTATGTGTGTGGATTACCGAGACCTGAACAGAGCTAGCCCGAAGGATGACTTCCCATTACCTCACATTGATGTATTGGTCGACAACACAACTCAATTCTCGGTATTTTCTTTCATGGATGTATTTTCTGGGTACAATCAGATTAAGATGTCACCCGAAGACATGGAGAAAACAACCTTCATCACACCTTGGGGCACATTTTGTTACAATGTAATGCCGTTTGGACTGAAGAATGCTGGTGCAACTTATCAACGGGCTATGGTAACATTATTCCACGATATGATCCATAAAGAAATTGAATGCTACGTGGATGACATGATTGCCAAGTCCCTTACCGAAGAAGATCATCTGGTGAATCTGCTGAAGCTGTTCAAGCGTCTGAGGAAGTATAAGCTGAAGTTGAACCCCAACAAATGCACATTCGGGGTACGTTCCGGTAAGTTGTTGGGATTCATTGTAAGTGAAAAGGGAATTGAGGTTGATCCCGACAAAGTCAAAACCATTCAGGAAATGCCTGCACCTAGGACTGAGAAAGAAGTTTGAGGGTTCTTAGGTAGATTAAACTACATCTCAAGGTTCATATCTCACCTCACTGCAACTTGTGAACCCCTGTTCAAGCTATTAAGAAAGGAACAAACAGTCAGGTGGAACGACGATTGTCAGAAAGCTTTTGACAAGATCAAGGAGTACCTGCAAGAACCTCCAATTCTCATGCCTCCAATTGAAGGAAGACCTCTGATAATGTACCTGACAGTATTATACGGGTCAATAGGGTGTGTATTGGGCCAGCATGACGAGTCTGGTCGAAAAGAGTATGCAATATACTACCTAATCAAAAAGTTTACCGACTGTGAACAACGTTATTCACTGCTCGAGAAAACTTGCAGTGCTTTAGCGTGGGCTGCTCGCCGACTAAGACAGTATATGTTGACTCCACTACCTTATTGATCTCAAAAATGGACCCCGTCAAGTACATATTTGAGAAGCCAACACTTACCGGAAGGGTTGCAAGATGGCAAATGATTCTAACAGGAAAACGACATTCAGTACACTTCTCAAAAAGCCATCAAGGGCAGTGTATTGTCTGATTATCTGGCTAAACAACCCATTGATGACTACCAGCCTATGAGATTTGATTTCCCCGATGAAGACATCATGTTCTTGAAAGCAAAAGATTTTGAAGAGCCTGTTCACACTGAAGGGCCTAATCCAGAAGAATCATGGACAATGATGTTCGACGGGGCAGTTAATTGCAACGGTCGCAGAGTGGGTGCAGTGCTTATGACACCCAAAGGAGTTCATATGCCTTTCTCAGCAAAGCTCACCTTTGCTTGCACTAACAATGAAGTAGAATATGAAGCTTGTATCATGGGTCTTGAAGAAGCCATTGACCTCAGGATCAAGACTTTGAATGTATTCGGAGATTCAACTTTGGTAATCAACCAGACCAACGACAAATGGTATACTCATCAGGAGCATCTGGTTCCCTACCGCGGCTATACGAGGAGATTGTTGACCTTCTTCACAACAGTCAAGCTTGAATACATCCCTCGAGATGAGAATCAATTTGCAGACGCTTTGGCTACCATTTTATCCATGATTAAAGTACAAGCTTCTAATTATGTGCCTCGAATTTTGGTATCTAGACTAAACCAACCGGCATATGTATTCTCTGTGGACATTGCCATTGATGACAAGCCTTGGTACCATGACATCAAATGCTTCTTGGAGAATCAGATGTACCCACCTGGGGCATCATCAAATGATAAGAAGACATTAATGTGGCTAGCTGGCAGTTTCTTCTTCAATACTGATGGTTCTTTGTACAAGCGAAACTTCTACATGGTCTTGCTCAGATGTGTTGACAAGAAGGAAGCAGACCTACTGATGCACGAAGTACATGAAGGTTCTTTCGATACCCATGCTGGAGGACATACAATGGCAAAGAAGTTATTAAAATCAGGTTACTACTGGATCACAATGGATGCGTGTCGCTCCCTGGATTTCCATCCTGGTACAATCGTGAAAGTGGTGCGGAAAGAGGTAGAGTCGCCATCCAGGCATTTTTATCCCGAAGGAACGGGAATGGTAATGCTGCACAAACTAGAAGAAAAGAAAAGGAAGGACACGGGTCCTGCGAACCAAAGAGACTGAGTTCGCGAGTCGGTTACGACCTGGGAAGGTATTATCACCCCAGATCGTCCGCCGTACCCGACGGGATCCACGCTTGCAAAGAAATCTGTTTCAAAGGGTGAAGGAATGAAAGATGCTGCAAAGAAAATGAACTGAACTGGATTAAAGAAAAGAAAGGGGGACTGAAAAAGAAATGAAAAGGAAAAATGTAGGGAAAATAAAGATTGTGCTCGAACGGGCCCTACCCCGCTGCCTACGTACCTCATTTGGACATGAGGATCAGAGTCGCCGTAGTTCCCCTATTGCGATTACCTCCATCTGCGGTCCCATTGTTCCTGGCCTGATTGTTTTCCACCATCTCGCGCAAGCGCTCCTGAGTTTGACCCATCCCAGCCATGAGGGTCATGAAGTTGTCCATTCTTGTTCTCAAGTCAGCCAGATCTGCCTGCATCTGATCCATTACTCTCTCTCTGTTTACTCTTGTAGGATATCTGTGCACGGTTGGCTGTTTCTGAACCTTCTTAGGAGATATAGTGCCTGTAATGATGTAAACGTTAGAAAACTGATGAACTACCTGCAAAACAGCAAACACGTTACATGCATGCAATGTAACTATTCATGCTTCCAAGTTTAGGCATTTATATTCCCCAGTTCTGGTATTTGCTCCAGATAGCCCCTTTGAGTATTAATTTTCAAACTCTCCCTTTGAAGAGTGTTCAGATCTTAGCAGTCTCAAACAAACAAGCTTTGCGCACTCAGAAATGGTAACTGGGATTTAACATTGCATAACATGGATAACCCACTGACAGCCAAAGTTAGAGCACAAACAAATTCCCTGAAGGGTTAAAAGTCAATACATGAACAAAAAGATAAAGCAAGACTCCTACAACAAGCCTGTAGGTCTGAACAACAATAAATTAAAAATCTAGACTAAAGGAAAGACTCAGGTTCTTCTTCTGCAGTTATCACCTCTGTTCGGTTCTTCTTCACGCCTGCTCTCAGCTTAAGCTCTGCAATCTCTTTCAATGCCTCCTCCAAGGCTATCTGGCTCTGTGCCAATTGTTGAGTCTTCTCTCTTCGTATTTTGTGAACTTGTTCTAGTTCTTCTTTCTTGAAGGCCATCTGTACCTCGAAGAACTCTTCCTTTTCTTTATACTTCTTCTGCTCCTGTTCCCTTTGGCCCTGCAACCAAACAATGGACTGGCGAGCTTCTATAAGAGTCTTCAAAGTCTTCTTACGCTCCGCTTATCTTTTTTATTCCATTAGACTCAATCTCTGAAAATGAGCTTCTCTTCCAGCAAACTCCGTTTCCTTAGCTTCTAATGAGACTTGCATCTTCTGTAGCTTTTCCTCTACTTCATTCTTAGCGCGATTGGAAAGGTGCTACAAGTTAACCATTTCAGCATTTTCTACCCAGACCTCGTGCAACTGAGCTTCCAATTTCTTATATTCTTCCAGAGGAACAGTATTCTGACATGGCACCTCTTTGGGATACAATGGAGCTTCCACTGAAAATGGCATGAGCACTTCCTCTACCCCCTTCTGCAACCATGTAGCAAAAGGAGGATATGTCTTGGGATCCACCCTTCCAAAATCCTTCTTTCCTTTCTTCACCCTGTGAGCCCAAGCCTGAGATGCTTGTATGACCAACTCTTTGTTTCCCTCCACAGAAAAGTACAAAGACCCAGCTAATTCTTCCATACTTAGTGGATCCCTTAGAGGATAGCCAAATTGTTTCCTGGCTAAGACTGGATGGTAACTGATCACACCCTTTCTTCCTAGCAAAGGTACATTAGCAAAACTCCCACAACTAACCAGTAACTCCTTCCCCAACAAATCTCTGTTATAACCCCAAGATATATCCTCAGAAGTTAGTCCCATTAGCCTCCTGGACCACCTCCATTCATCTCTCATCTCTTTGAAAGGGCCTGACTTTGGTAATTGCTTAGCAAACCAATCAGCAAATAATGGAGCACAACAACCCACTGGTCCACCTCTGCCTTTCTCATTCCGGTAATGAACATTGTAGTATAAATCTCCCAACAAAGTTGGTACAGGGCTGCCTTTAGCAAAAATGGAAATTACCTCCAAGCTTACAAACTCCTTTTCTCCCGGGAAAAGACTAGATCCATATACCATCAAGGCCACCACAACACCAAAATCTCCCCACCTACTCTCTTTGGCATACTCTTCAGCTTCTGGTATAAGCACATCCCAAGGAAGTCCTCTGCCCTCACTGTCCTTCAAAGCTTTCTTGACCTTAGCAGCTGGTATACGACAGACTCTGGATATGTCTTCTTCCTTGAGAACTACCTCTGATCCATAGTAAGGTAAAGTATCTCTAACTGGAATACCCAAAATGCTAGAAATCTCCTCCAAGGTAGGAGCCAAAATATAATCTGGAAATACAAAACACCGCAACAAGGGATCATAGAACTGAAGCAAAGTGTGCAAGCTATCCTTCTGGTCTGCAGTAGGTTTATCCATGTACTTCAAAATCTGACCATACCTCTTCCTGAAGTTCCCTAAAACTTGATCATTCATCAGCCCTGCTAGTCTCTGAACACTCTTGACTTCTGGTTGGAGAAAAGTGTAATGAACATTCTTCTTTCTTGTAATTTTCTTAACTTCTGCCATCTGGAGAGCTTACAATTACCAGAACTGGGTGCTAAACTGTAAACAAAACCTGAAAATAGAAATACAAATAGTTAATGCGAGTATGATGCGATGAAAATGCAATGCATGCATATGATCAATCTGGGACCATCTGGATACTGGATATTAGGACCCCCTAAGTAGCTGAAACCTAAGATTCTCTGAACCATAACCCTCTGATAGAAACCCTCAGAACCAAAAGATCAAGAAATCCAGAACTATAATGACCAAATCATACCAGAGACCATACTGATAATGAGGATATGTAGAGGCCAAGGGTTCCTGCAAACCTGTAAACCCCTCCCAATCTCACTGGTGTGCTCCGGGTCAAACATCACGGACTCTCAAAGCCGAATAGCAATAATACTTTCACCATTTCCGAGAAATGGCTCATGACCAAATCAGGGAATCGGTTTGGCATTATGTACTACTCAGGGAGGCCTCAGCTGAGTCCGGGAAAACAAGGTCATCCTATGTGAGTTCCAGGTGGGCCCTCGGGTGCGAATGGGTTTGCCACAGAATGTGGTCTGCCACTGTCACCGCTAAAGAGGGATGTTTCCATAAGGTTCTCAATGATTGGTCCCCAGCTGCACATAACTATCAAGGTTATGAAATGAGAGAGGAAGATCCCCAAATCAAGACATTTCCAAGACGGTCGCAAATCTAGGCGTGGAACTCACTACTACCCCCATGACAAGATCTCATGAGGCCAAAGTGGGACTACTCTAAGTCCTAAGGTGCACTCGAGCCTTGGCAATGAGCTTATCTCACAGTAACAGTATCACCCAAGTCCCACCAAACAGAAAAATCCAGTCCAGACAGTCCAGTATATATATGATGCAGGAAAATAAATACTGAAAACTGTAAATAAAGCTGTAAATAAAATTGTAAATAAACAACAGTAAAATAAACACGCAACAACAAACAATCAACACACAAAGAAACAGAAACACGCAAGCGCTAGGAGAGACTCTCAAGGGAACTAGAGATACTCTGGTTAGGAAATCCCCAGCAGAGTCGCCAGCTGTCGCTCCCTGGATTTCCATCCTGGTACAAACGCGAAAGTGGCGCGGAAAGAGGTAGAGTCGCCAGCCAGGCATTTTTATCCCGAAGGAACGGGAATGGTAATGCTGCACAAACCAGAAGAAAAGAAAAGGAAGGACACGGGTCCTGCGAACTAAAGAGACTGAGTTCAGGAGTCGGTTACGACCTGGGAAGGTATTAGCTCCCCAGATAGTCTGTCGTACCCGACGGGATCCACGCTTGCAAAGAAATATGTTTCAAAGGGTGAAGGAATGAAAGCTGCTGCAAAGAAAATGAACTGAACTGGATTAAAGAAAAGAAAGGGGGACTAAAAAAGAAATGAAAAGGAAAAATGTAGGGAAAATAAAGATTGTGCTCGAACGGGCCCTACCCCGCTGCCTACGTACCTCATCTGGACATGAGGATCAGAGTCGCCGTAGTTCCCCTAACTAGGGGTGAAAAAGATTGCTTGTGTCTTAAGGCTTGAACTGCCTATGTCAATGCTCAGGTGTTGCAGGCTCGGACGACGAGTGTGTTACCGTATTGCAAAATGACAAGTAGGAGCAAGTTCGTACGATGAGAGTGAAGGTGATGAGAAAAGAAGTCCCGAAGGAAAGACGATTATTGTTTGTTCAGTGTTTTTTAGAAGCTTTTTATGAGTGTGGCACAAGAAAGTGAACTCAAGCTCTTTTCCATGGAATGTGTACTGGCTACTACATTCCAAGATGGAATAATAGAACAAGCACACTCAAGTAAGGAGAAGATCCCCAAAACTTGATTCCATAGATTAGGGCCTAAGCTCACTAACTCATTGAATTTATTAAGTGTTTTTGTATAATTTTTGTGAAGAAGTCTTTTTTTATGATTTTCTTGATGAAGTTGGTCTCATGATCAGACTCGTGCATCATGATGAACAAGCTTGTACTATCCCAATATGGGAAAACTACAAGTGTTTCATGGAATAAGGCTATTGCACAGGAGACCACTTCAATCCTTATTAAGTGTCTTTTAGGCTTTGTTTTGAGATGAGAAGAGAAAGAAACAAAAGGATCTTAAAGGTAAAAGTATAATGGGGGACTAACACCTAATTGTTATCATGCAAAGGAGGTCCTAGGTTAGTGAGGTTTACTATCCTAAAGAAGGAAGAGATAAGAAGAGAAAGAAGAGAATGAAGAAGGGAAGAAGGAAGAAAGGATGGCCTAAGCCCCTCAAACACAACTAAGATAATATCATGAAAAGAGAAGAGATAAGAATTGGAGATGTGGGAATCACATCCACACCTCTCACTTACCTGAGCCCCTGAAATGGTTAGTAACATAAGCAAGCATCATGACAAAAGCAAATGAGAACAAATGAAACACCAAATGGGCATAAGATCAAACCAAAGCAACACAACCAGAATTGGAATCTCAATTACCAATGTCAAGATCAAACAAGAATGAAAAATGGATTAAACAATTCAACATGAAACATTATGGATTATCATGACAAAGCAAAACAAACATGAGATAACACAAAGCAAACCAAGCAAACAAACATCACAAACTTCAAGACCAGAACCCTAACATGTCAAAAATGTGCCTAAGCAACACAAGAGATGAAGAGTAGAATTATACAAACTTAAACATTATCAACATGGGAAACAAATGATCATAAGAAGTGAGGTGAACATGTACAAAAGTGAATGAACTTCAAAGGTAAGCAACCACAAAATTTCTCAAAGTACATACATCATTCAAAGACCAAAATGGTATCCTTATCCTAAAAGGGTTCTAAACAACCTAAGGGAGTTGGCACAAGTGCCCTCCCAACTTAAGGACTAGACATATGACCAAAAAGGATGCAAAAGAAGATAAGCAAAGAACAAAAATTCAAATCAAATCAAGCATTCACCCAAAAATTCCACAAGTTTGCACCAAGACTCTTCAAACATATAATATTAACATGCCAAAAGAGCAGGACCAAAATCAGAAGCTAAGTAAGTCAAATATATGCCTAAACATGGATTAGGGTTATGAAACTTCATGCACCAGTTAAGGATCAAGAATAATCAAGCAAACTTCTAAAAATCAAAAGAAAAATCATCAACAAACTACATTTCAATGTGAATCCAGAGCAAAAAAAATCAATTCAAAATTCAAATTAATGATCAAGATATAAATTCTACAAGACAACATGCTTTAAAAGTGAATAAAAAACAAATAATAAAAGAAGAAATTAATTCCAGCGTGGACAATGAAAATAAATGGAAAATAAAAATATCAAAAATTAAAGAAAACTCAAAATATCACTTATGATTTTGTTTTGGAATTTTTAATAACTTCTAACTATTTTAATTAATTAGAAATCAAACTGAAATGAAATAAAAATAAAAAAAGAATTAAATGAGCCTGGGGTGTGATTAGCATCTATTTCAGTTCAATTTGTTTGGGCTTAATGGAACAGGGGGTGCGAAAAGCAACTGAGCCCAATGGATCCAACGCAGGTTCATATACACTATGGTGGAAATTAAAATAATCAGGAAAAATAATAAACCAATGGATCAAATGGAAGCACCAGATCAAGTCAATAAAACCCTAAGTTAGCCAAACCATACGCCAGTGTGTCTGTACATGGTATCTACAGTGTGGTGTGCAACACAAAGTTTAATTCAGATTTAAAACATAAAACAAAATCATGTGAGAGGGAGTGTGTGTATTTAATGCGCTGGCATTGTGTGGATCGTCCAGATCAAATATCCAACGGCATAAACATCATCTTCTTCATTTTAACATTTCCAGAATCCGGTGACCGGAGCCCTAGCTTCGGCACCGGAAAACTCATAATCAAGAACAAAACACCATGAACAATGCTATAAACCTCCAGATCAATCAATTAGAACATGTTGATCTCAAATATGCCTTCAAAATTTCCATTAGATCCAAGAATCAAATAAATCGAACACAAACAGTTCTATGCATCAAACTTCAGATCAACATAACAAACTCAATATCCACTCATTTTCAAATCTAAACATCACAGAATCATCAGCACAACAAGCAAAACACAATGCAAACATCTAATTTCAAATCCAGATCTCAAAATTCCAGAGCATACCTGAACTCGAAAATCCTTCAAAACACCAAAAGAATATCCCTCCAGCTGCAGATCTACGTATTTTGACCTCCTCTTGCAAAATAAATGCAAGATGGAGCTTGAGAGAAGCTGGATCTTGGAACCATAATGCTTTTGCTCTTGAATGGCACCTCAAGTATTCTTCACTCTTAGCTTGAATCAATGAGTGCAATGTGATCCTCAGAGCTCAAGGATGGTGATTATGTGAAGAGATTTTGAATTTGGGAAATGAGGGTGTGTGTCCATGAATTCAGTACATGTTTGGATTTTATATGGTTGATCTTTTCACATGATTAGGGTTTCTGAGGTAATGGTGGCATGAGAAGTGTGTTGAGGGTGAATTTGCAAAAATGCATGAAAGTTGTGATTTCTTCATACACGCGTGAAATGCTTCCTTCATGTGCACCTTCTGACTTCATTTCATCCCCTCATTACCTTTGGATCAATCCTGACCCTTAGATGTGAGTGTAACATGCCTTTCTTGTGATTTTGCAAAAATGCATTTCATGGAATATCCCTTAACCCATGCACGAATTTGTTGAACTTTCTTGAGCCAAATGTATATCATGTAATGCCTTGTGATGTCATGATCTCAATTTGTCCATAGGTTTGCTTGGAAATGAGTTAAATGAGTTTTTGCTCTTGGTAGAAACTTAGATTTTAAGGTAAACCCTAAAAAATAAGTGAACTTTCGAAGGCCATAACTTTTGATCCATGAGGGCTATGAAAATGTACTTGTACTTTCTGAAAATGGGAGAATATACCCTACAACTTTCATGTTTATTGGAAATTCATTTGAGATCATTTTCACCATGAAAGAAGCCTTTGAAAATTAGGGCAAAAGTTGCCAAAAATGGAAAGTTTCAAAACAAACCATATGCCAAAAATGGAAAGTTCTCCAAAACCCTTTGATTCTTGATCCTTGACTTTGCCAAATCTCTTCTAAGGTCTTAAGGACATCCCTTGACTTGAAACATGGGGTTGGACCCCTTGATGAAATAACTGCCTTCCACAAGGAATTTTCTCACCAAATTTCATCCCTAGGATCCTCTTATCATATAAAAGACTTTGCCCACATGAAATGGCCAAAGTCACAAAGAATTCCTGCTTGAAAGTGAAACCCTAATTTGGGAACCATTGTGTAGGAGCTTGCCCTAGCTTGGATTCCCTGATGATTGTCGTACCTCGAAAAATACGATTCCTCGCGAACGCGGTCGCGGCTGGGCTGACTTGAGAGTCGCCACCTAATTTTATTTATTCCCGAAGAGGGAAATGGTAAATATAGATAAAACCACCAAGAAGGGATAAAACAAGGTCATCGCAAACCATTGTCGGGGTTCGGAAGTCGGTTATGTAGGAGGAAGGTATTAGTACCTCCTACATCCATCGTACTCGATAGGAACCATCTAGATTGTCACGCGCGAAGGGATGTCTATACTTATGATTATTTGTTGAACTAAAGGGTTTATTGATCCTAGGGACTCGGCAAGGATTGAGATCCTCGTGCCTACGTATTCCCTTGTGCAATGGGAAAGTCAGAGCTTCGTAGTTCGGCCTGATATGGGTATCGGTTGTTGATTTTATTATCTTTCTTCGATGAAAGGATTTAAGAGTCCATTTGCACTAAAGAATATGGATAGTTTATTCCGTCCAACAAGACGAATGTCTTGCGCCGAAATAATCGGAGCGAGTAACGAGAGCTCGTTATCCTCCTTTCTATCGCTTAAGGCTCGTGGCGTGCAATTTTCCTCGTATTTATTGAAGTGTTTTGTTTCCTAAGACCGCTTAATGTTGGATCAAGGGTTTGGATCTAAAAAAGTAACATTTCGGTTTTTGAAGTTTAAGGTGAATGCAAGTGGAGATTTATTTGTTGGTTTTTTTAGCGAGGCACAAAGTGCTCGACTCGCAAAGTTGAGGAAATAAGCTAAAGACTAGCTATTGAAAACAAGCGCAATGCGTTGATTCGTTAAGTTAGAAAATGTTGCTAAAAGTGTAAGGTGCAAAGTTCGTGCAGATGGCAATCGAGGAACGATCGACTTACGTGTGTGTATGAAGTGAAGTGCATATGGATGTCTATTTGGTGTTGGACCAAAGATTTCGTTTATCTTTGAAATGATTAATCTTAGTGTACGTCCGTTTTTTTACTTAGCAATTTATCGTCAAAATACAAAATTAAATCACACAAGTAAGCATGTCATTATATCACAAGCAAAAAAGGATCGAGCATACGCAAACATTCATCGCATACATAATCGAGCAAAGGTTAAAAGATTAATTAATCAAATTAAATAGAAATATTTAATTAGATTAATTAACGAATTAATTAATCAAATTAAATAAGATTATTTAATTAAATTAGTTAATGAATGTTTTTTTGTTTTTTTGTTATCCAAAATAGAAATTAATCATAAGAAAAGAAAGAGATTTAAATTTAAAAATAAAGTTACGAAATGCTTTTGTTGAATTTTTTTATGAAAGTTTAAAGAGAAATAGTTAATTAATTAAATTAAATTAAAATATTTAATAAAATTAATTAATAAATTAATTAATTAGATTAAACTAAATTATTTAAATAACTAATTAACAAAAATAGTTTTTCTGTTTTTTTAGATTTTTATAAAAGAAAATCAAATAGAAATAAATAGAATTGGGTTGGTTTTGTGGTAAATGAATGTGCAGACAGCAAAAAAAAACAAAGCCCAGACAAAAGAGAGGCCCACGAAATAGGATTCATGGTAGCTCAGTCAACTAAAGTTGACTATCAGAAAGAAATCTGGTTCGCACGATCAGCACAGGGTCAAGATGTTGACCCCATCAACGGATATAAGAGAAGACCACGATAGGGAAATCCAGGAAGAATATATGGGATTTTAGAGGACTAGACCACCTGAGTTTGTCTACCTGTGACAAGTGTCCAAGGGTGAGACACTTGTCATCAGCCGCCTCAACCACCCAACCAATAGCAACGGAAAAAAACAAAAACAACGATGGAAATGCAGAAACAATTTTCAAACAAAAATAAAACTCTTAGATTCTCTCATCACGCATCTCTCTCTCCATATGCCTCTCTTTCGAAACCCTTCCCTGTTTCTTCTTCATATATACTCATCAAAAGAACAAGAACACCCCAAACTAAATGTTTCAATGTTGCCAGAATCAAAGCAAATCACGGTAAACTCAAACCAAAATCAAACTTTGCGTCAACAATCTAATCCCAAACGCAAAACCTAATCCCCAAATCAAGAAACCAAAACCCAAATGTTCATCGACGAAACGAAATAGAAATATCAGATACAACATCATGGTCAAGCGAACAGAGCATTAAAGGCGATTATCAATCAATGAGTGAGTTAAACAAGTTAAAGTAGAGGGAATCGAGAATTTACCGACGGCGGAAAACGCAGACAAACAGGTATTTGCTTTTTTTTCTTGTCGGCGTTCTCCTTTTTACTCTTTTCGTTCCTCTGAGTACCGTGCTTTTGTGTTGTCGTTATTCGTCACGAAATGTTACGAACGGTTTAGCTCTAACCAAATATAGAGCTTCAATTTGAAGCTCTAAATGGTTCTAGGAAGAGAGCTCTGAGTATTGGTTTTTGGATAAAGGATTTTTCACGTAGAATTTTCCAATAGGAATTTTTTCGTATGCTAGGGTTTCTTCTGGTGTGTGGTGCCCTCAATCATTGCCAATGATTGGGCTTCTTATAGTAAGGATTGAGAGGATCTGATACGTGAGAGTTTTTGTGCGAAAATCGTGTGAAGTGAGCTGGCTTTTTCCGTTAGCAAGATCTCTTGAGTGGGATTCTACGTATTGGTTTTAAGGATCCGCAAGAGACGATCATGAGTTGGATTTTAGGATACGTTTTCCTCTGAGTGAAATAGTGTGGGGACCACGAGATTATTTGCAATTTTGTCTGTAGTGTGAGCTGGTATTTTAAAGAGGATGTGGTACCATGTGAATCTGCTTGATTCAAAATTAGTTTTCACCGCCATAAAACCTGGTATTTACCGCTGCTGGTCTTAATTATGTTGTCCTGATTCATGTACATTTGATTAGCTGACAAAGCTTTTCTCTCTTTTTGTTGTATAGTGCACATGATATGAACTGAGGTAGCCCTTGAACATAATAGAATTGGTATGAAGAAAAAGCTTTGATCATGATATGAATTTTGAATTTAATGACCGGTTCGTGATGCTCTTAGAAACTCATCGTTGCACTTGAATCTGATGTTGCAGGCCTAAAAGCTAGCTAATGGTTTTCGGCTAACCATTTCAAGTCTTCAATGACCACACACGGATTCTGGTGAATGCCAAAGGAAAAGCCTTGCTAGGATGTTTCAGGAAATCACGATTTGGAGGTAATGCACTAAGCTATGAATTTTCGTATCCGTGTTGGATGACCCTACTGCTCGTACTGTTTTATTGATCACAAAGTACTATTTCCAGGCTGCAGCAAAAGCATATAATTAAGGTCTTGATTTCTTTTGCTGCAGTGACTTTTGACAGGTCTCGGTATAGTCGTATGATCAGTGCTTTGGCGGAACTGATGTGGATCTCCTAGCAGGTTGATGGTTTGTGCCAAACGCCAGGTGAAACATCAATTGGTCCCATTCTTTCTTCGAGTCTTGCTATTAATCTGACTGCACAATTTCAAATCGTGATGACTTGAATTTCCTCGATGTTTATTGCAGGTTATTATTGTGAAGATGGCAGCTAGTTTGGAATGGTGATGGTTACTAAGTTGTAGCTTGGCACTATGGGAGCAAAACAAAAACTCAACCTTGATGCGAAGGAAACAAACAAAACGTGAGGCAATATGAAAACTTGAGATGGGCTGAACTTGGTGAGGATTCTAGTTTTCTTTGTGATATTTCTTCATAGGCACTTGAACTTCATTCACATTGATTCATGTTTATGACTTTCAATTGTTTGCTTCTCTGATTCGTTTCTCACGATTCCTTGATGTTTCTTTTCCTTGTAGACTATTGACGATATTTCGAAAGAGCATGGGCAAAGTATGAAGACAGGTTATTATTGATGAGCCTTTAGCCTTTGCGAATGTTTTCTTTTTTTGTATTGTCTTGAAAACATAATTGAACCATTGCTTGATGTAGTTTCTTGCTATTCGACACGCCGTTGAAGTATTTGCAGTGTTGTTCTTATTTTCTTGCCGGGCAGACCTATTGGAGTAACCATGGCAAGTATACTATGACATCTTCAATGCCATGAAGCATAATGGGAATGCAACGTTAGCAATCTTGTGTACTGATGCAGAAAAGTGGCTTGGTAAAGTATGAAGGTGAATTTTGATTCTGAGTTGAGTTAACAGTGTGGATATCATGGTTCGGAACTGGGAATTGGTTCTTAATGTCATGGTCTCTTTTGCTTCGTAGGTGCGAATTTCATCTCCGGCTGAATGTCGCATGAGGAAACGCGGGAAGGCTGGCTGGATAGCAGTCTTGGCAACATGCTTGGCAGCAGGCTTGGCAGCAGGCTTAGAGATTGGATGAAGAAGAATTGTGGCAGCCCAATCATGGAGTGATAAACATTTAGTGATGAGAAACCTGGAGATCATGGCTGCATTGTCATTTGAAGCATTGAAAGGCTTAGTGAAGACTTGATACGAAGTGGTGAGCATTGCTCTTATTGGTATTCTTCTTGTGCGTTATTGTGCATTAATTCCTTAAGGTTTGTAATATGAATGTCTGCACTACTTGGAGGGGATTGTCCCTTTTGAATTTTGTCAATGCCGTATCCGTGTGTTACTTGTGGTAATCCTAATGTCGTTCACGTCATCTCTGATTTTTATAAATGTTGTGTTTGAATCAGCCTTTTTTTTATCTGAACTGTGGTTGATAGAGAGGTGCTGAGAATGGACCCTGTGATTGTTTGTGATGCAGAGCCGAATTATCGAAGTAGAATATCAATGTTCCCATTTGACCTTATGATGTTTTGTTTCAATCTTCTTTTCGGAAATTCCATAAGGATTAATTGTTACTATACATGGGTAATCAATTTCTGAGTTTTCATCATTACAGCCAGCATGTTTGATACGAATTGTGTGATATGCTAAAAAACCTGAGTCTTTGCACCTTGGCTTTCTTTATTTAGTACTAATCCAGTTCTTATTTCTTTTTTTGATACAAATCTCGAACATCACCGAGGAAAACTAGGATAGCACAAAGGAGTGTGCCGTAAAGCTCCGACACAAGAAACGACTTACGCAAGTTGGGCATGAAGTTAAAAGGACTTCGTGATGTGGATTATTGACGGTGTAGGTATCAGCTGACGCGCATTCCATGTCCAAGGCTCAAAATTATAAGATTATGATTTCGTTATTCTATAGTACTTCAGCTTTTTTGTAATTTTAAATACCATGAATATGTAACTTCAAAGCATAATGAGATTTTGGGATTTGTAACTTGAATAAACGTTTCCCTGCATCGGTTTAAACACACTTAACGGTTCACTTCTGTACTTTTTGTCATGATGCCCTCTCTCGTAAATGAGTTTAACGTGAAGGGCTTTGAATCAGAATCCTTATACTGTAGTATCCTTGCACTTAATTTAATGCCTTTAAAACATGGCAATATTTGATTTTATGGTTTGAGTCTTAGTGTATAGCAATGCAAGCCTCAAACGAATAAGAGTACCCTTGATCTCTTGGAATGTTATTGACTGGAGTCCTTGAAACAAACTTGTAATCCTAAAACTTTAGAACTGCTTTGAAACTAATGAATCATAGTTTGATACAAAAGGCAACGATTCACACGCCTTAAGACCACTCTAAGATTCTAGTCGAGTCAAAATACCTTTCAACGGTCTTAAATACCAAGGAACTAGAATTTTAAATCACCCACACGACCAAACTTCTACAAATGAATCCTTTAACACCGAATGCCACCTTTGAACTTTATATCATGACATGAATCCACATTGCGAAGGAAAAGAATTTTCATGTATCAAACCCCATTTCCAATCTTCATTGTACAAATCTTGACTAACAACCCAACACCCTTTTGATTAAACCATGACAAACACACTAGACCCTGAATCACGAACATCTACCTAAACCTTGGACCTTGTGTTATTTTAGCCAATTCTTCCATCAAGACACATGAAACAAGAAACACGCTTTTTATTTTGCATAGTGGTTTAATAAACACCAAGATGGATGTAAAACTAAGTGGGTAGGACAAATTTGGGGTATGACAGATGCCCCTATCTAATTGCCTTGAACCCGAAGAAGTTGAAATGCTGCATGGCGTTCAAATTTGTAGGTCGAAAGTCAATTAGATACAAACAGACCCCAAAATTTGTCTGACAAGAGAGAAAGTGCGTCACCAATGAAAGGGATATGTGGATAGAATTGGCAAATTATATAAAATATCTGAGATTCTTTGTACTAACAAAGCAGTATTCCAACTTGATGAATAAATTTTTTCAAGTCGTATGAAGCATCCCCTTATGAATTAAGGACCTTCGGGGACAAGAACCTAACAAAACGTGTGATTCTTTGGGTCGTGCAAAGCAGTTCCTTAACAATAAAGGCTCTTCGGAGAATGTTTGAATCAGTATCTTAAACAATGATGTTCTCTGATCCAACAAAGCAGTTCCTCACCCTCAAGGCTCTCCGTTGATACTTAGAGCAACATCTCAAACAATGATACAATATTTTCTAGATCATGTGAAGCAGTTCCTTTCAGTCAAGGCTCTTCGGTGATACTAAACAATGTCTTAATAAACATGAGATTCTTTAGTCCATCAAAGCAGTACCTTACCAATGAAGGCTCTTTGTGGACGTTAGAACAATATCTCGAATAAATGGGGTAAGATTTTCCATATCATGTGAAGCAGTTCCTTAAACGAGGATCTTCAATGATACGAGAACAGTATCTCCATCACAATAGGAGCTTTTTCGAGTCTTGCGAAGCAGTACCTTTTCGATTAAGGTTCTTTGGAGGATCCCAAAGCAGTATCTTGAACAAGTGAAATTCTCTAATTCATCAAAGCAGTACCCTATCAATGAAGGCTCTTTGGTGATATTTAGAGCAGTATTTCTCTCCCATGGCGTAAGACTTTCTAGGTATGCGAAGCAGTTCCTTATATTCAAGGATCTTCAATGATACTAGAACAGTATCTTTTCGAACATGAGACTCTTCGGATCTTGCGAAGCAGTACCTTCTGATCAAGGTTCTTCGGAGGATTCCAAAGCGGTATCTCAACCAAATGAGATTCTCTAATCCAAATAAAGCAGTACCTTAACAATAAAGGCTCTTTGGGGATATTTAGAGCAGTATCTCTACCCAATGGTATAAGACTTCCTAGGTCATGTGAAGCAGTTCCCTATGTTCAAGGATCTTCAGTGATACTTAGAACAGTATCTCTACCATAACATGAGATTCTTCAGATCTTGCGAAGCAGTACCTTCTGATCAAGGTTCTTCGGAGAATTCCAAAGCATTATCTTGTTCAAACTTTCAGGATACTCTCTGCTTGGAGAGCAATGAAAATGGTGGATAACATCATTGTCCACTATAAAGTTGAAGAACGATTTGCTGGGAAAAATAAATCCGCAAGCGTATGCGGGATATCAGCTCCTTTCAGAAGAATACCATCAACTTTGAGAGGAAAATCCTGGATGCATGTCCTGGATCCTGCTATGCTATCCTGATATGACCTCGTACATTGCATGATGCACGATGATTCTTATGAAAATGCAATTACCGATGATTCTAATGCAAATGCTTTGTTATATGCTAATGATTAATATGATTGTGTTTGATGACATTCTTGTTTTCGGACAAGAATTCTATGCTTTCCATGCTTGTGACAATGCAAATGGTTGCGTACGTTGGAAATATGTTTTGAAAATTGCCAAGAGTATTGGGCTTTGGGAGGTGTGTGCCAAACATGGTTGGGCTTTTGGCTTTCTGTTAGTTGCCACCATAGTGGACTTTTGTGAATCATGCAGGTGCCAATAGAATTGGGCTTTAGCTTAGTAGTTGCCAAGGAAATTGGACTTTTAGGTTTTATGAAGGATGCCAACATGGTGGACTTTAAGCCTTTTGGTAGTTGCCAATGAATATTGGGACTTTCAAAGGTTTTGGAGGACATTAGATTTTCCAACACTTGGTACATGAGACCTTGATAAAAGTCGTGAGCAACAAAGAGAAAGACATGAGTGCCCCTGGTAAAGTTTCGACTGTAGTTTAACATTCGTCAATGGGATATATTGTTTGTGCGGAAACAATCACCATGACTGGTAATGATATTAGTTAACGGGAAAATTGTCACGTTCCTTTTATCATCCAAAAAGATAATCGTACTACTTTTCAAACATTGTTTATTATTTTTACCAAAATTTCAAAACAGAGTTTATCATTAATAAAACATTTTGCAAACAAACAAATAAAGTAAAAACGATTGAGCACAATTTTGATGAGAAATTTCTCTTTTTATTGCCAAAACCCGTAAAAGGGTATAAATGTACATACAGATGCAATTCCTTAATGAGGTAATTGCTGTGCAAGAAAAGTACAATGACAATGACAATAAATGAAGTTCCATTGAATCTCGACATTGCTATGGTCCCTATATCTCTGAAAACCTCATCAGTTAAACTTTGTAGGAAGACGATTGGATGGATCCTTTTCTTTTGTAGTTCCCCATAATCACATGAATGTACAGAACATAATATTTTGCCTTGGAATTAGTCCCTAACTTTTTCCTGGAACGCCCTTTTGGGTTTTCAATCCACCGGGACGCCCTTTTTTGCCTGAGCCGCCCTTTCGGGTTTTCAACTCAGCGGGCTAAATTTTATTTTATCCCTAATTTTTGCCTGGACCGCCCTTTCGGGTTTTCAGTCCACCGGGATAGCCTATTTTTGCCTAAGTCGCATTTTCAGGTTTTCGACTTAGCGGCTCTTATTCCAATTTTTTAGGCATAATATCTTTTAACTGCATCTGCATTCACGGGGGTAGAAAGCTCTTCACCGTCCATTCTTGCAAGAATTAAGGCACCTTCGGAGAAAGCTCTCACCACCACAAACGGTCCTTCATAATTAGGCTCCCACTTGCCCCTGGGCTCTCTGTGCATGGTAGTGATTCGTTTGAGCACCAAATCACCTTCCTGGTAAGTCTGAGGACGTACTTTCTTGTCAAAAGCTTTCTTCATACGTCTCTGGTAAAGTTGTCCATGACATAACGCCGTCATACGCTTTTCTTCAACAAGATTAAGCTCATCAAACCTCGTTCGGACCCATTCAGCTTCATCTAATTTGGCTTCCATCAGAACTCTCATCGAAGGAATTTCAACTTCTATCGGGAGGACAGCTTCCATGCCATATACCGAAGAAAAAGGGGTTGCCGCTGTCGAAGTACGTACTGAAGTACGGTAACCGTGCAAGGCGAAAGGCAACATCTCATGCCAATCTTTATACGTGATCACCATTTTCTGAATGATCTTCTTGATATTCTTGTTTGCAGCTTCGACAGCTCCATTCATCTTGGGTCTGTATGGTGTTGAATTATGATGCTCAATTTTGAAACTGGTACATAACTCTTCAATTGTCTTGTTATTGAGATTTGACCCGTTGTCGGTAATGATCCGGTGAGGAACCCCATATCTACATATGATGTTATTCTTCAGGAAGCGAGCAACCACTTGCTTGGTAACATTAGCGTAAGAGGCAGCCTCGACCCATTTCATGAAGTAATCTATGGCAACAAGTATAAACCTATGCCCATTTGAAGCCTTTGGTTCAATCATCCCGATCATGTCTATTCCCCACGTGGAGAAAGGCCATGGTGAAGTCAAGACGTTCAACGGAGTAGGAGGTACGTGTACCCTGTCAGCATAAATTTGGCATTTGCGGCATGTTCGAACATGAGAATAACAATCAGCCTCCATTGTTAGCCAGTAGTATCCTGCTCTAAGGATTTTCTTTGCCATTGTATGCCCACTCATATGGGTACCAAATAGTCCTTCGTGTATCTCTTTTATGATTCGCTCGGCCTCCTGTTCATCTACACATCGGAGCAGGATCATGTCATGATTTCTCTTGTACAACACCTCCCCATTCAGAAAGAAATTTGAGGCCAATCTCCTTAGTGTTCTTTTATCCATACTCAAAGCACCTTTCGGGTATTCTTTCTTCTCTAAGTAGCGCTTGATATCATAGAACCAAGGCTTGGCACTTGATTCTTCTTCGGTACTTAGACAATAAGCAGGTTCTTCAAAGCGCTTGAGATCAATGGAAGGCCGATGATTGGGCCAAATCAGCTGGTACATGGACGCCAGAGTTGCCAGAGCGTCAGCCATTTGATTTGCACTACGAGGCACATGAGTGAAGGTAATGTCATCAAACCTGGGGAGTAGCTTCAACACATAATCCCGATATGGAATCAGATGGTCACATCTTACTTCCCAATCTCCTGTAGTTTGATAGATCACTAGAGCTGAGTCACCATATACATCGAGTGTTTTAATCCTCAGATTAATGGCTTCCTCTAGTCCCATAATGCATGCTTCATATTCAACCACATTATTTGACCACGAAAAACAAAGCTTAGCTGTAAAAGGTACATGGAAATCCTTAGGAGATGTCAATAATGCCCCAATTCCACAACCTCGATCATTGGCAGCACCATCGAACATGAGAGTCTATCGCTCTCCTGGTTCAGGCCCTTCGTCAGGTCCAGGCTCTTCATAATCTTTAATCAACATGATGTCCTCGTCTGGAAAGTCGAACTTTAAAGGTTGGTAATCCTCCACAGGCTGGTGATCAAGATGATCTGCTAGTATGCTGCCTTTGATAGCCTTTTGAGTGACATACTGAATATCGTACTCGGATAAAAGCATTTGCCATCTGGCGATCCTACCAGTGAGAGCTGGTTTCTCAAATATATATTTAAGAGGATCCATCTTAGAAATCAGATATGTTGTATGGGTCAACATGTATTGTCGAAGACACTTGGCAGCCCACGCCAGAGCACAACAAGTCTTCTCAAGTGCTGAATACCTTTTTTCACAATCATTGAACTTCTTGCTCAAGTAGTAGATGGCATGCTCCTTCTTTCCAGTCTCATCTTGTTGCCCCAGCACACAACCCATAGATTCGTCAAGAACTGTCATATACATGATGAGAGGTCTTCCAGGAACGGGAGGCACCAAGATTGGTGGTTCTAGCAAATATTCCTTAATTCTATCAAAAGCTGTTTGACATTCATCATCCCATTCAATTGCTTGATCCTTTCTTAAGAGCTTGAAGATTGGTTTGCAAGTAGCAGTGAGATGCGAAATAAATCTGGCAATGTAGTTCAACCTTCCAAGGAAACCTCTGACTTCCTTTTCAGTTCTTGGCGCAGGCATGCTCTAAATAGCCCTGACCTTGTCAGGATCAACCTCAATCCCCTTCTGGCTCACAATGAATCCTAGCAACTTTCCGGATCGAACCCCAAATGTGCACTTATTCGGATTAAGTCTGAGCTTGAAATCTCTTAATCGTACAAACAATTTTTGTAGATTAACAATGTGTTCTTCCTCTGTTTGGGATTTTGCAATCATATCATCGACGTACACTTCAATCTCTTTATGAATCATATCATGAAAGAGAGTTACCATAGCACGCTGATATGTTGCTCCAGCATTTTTTAGTCCGAATGGCATTACTTTGTAGCAAAAAGTTCCCCACTGCGTAATGAACGTGGTCTTCTCCATGTCTTCTGGATCCATTTTTATTTGGTTATATCCGAAGAAGCCGTCCATAAAGGAGAACACTGAAAACTGAGCTGTATTATCCACCAATACATCGATATGAGGTAGTGGAAAATCGTCTTTGGGACTAGCTCTGTTCAAGTCTCGGTAGTCGACACACATGCGGACCTTTCCATCTTTCTTTGGAACGGGCACGATGTTGGAAATCCACTGTGGGTATTTAGCTACTGCTAGAAATCTGGCGTCAAATTGCTTTCTTACTTCCTCCCGAATCTTGAGGGCCATGTCTGGGTGAGTCCTTCTCAACTTCTGCTTGACTGCTGGACATTCTTCTTTGAGTGGCAACTTGTGTACGACGATATCAGTATTTAGCCCAGGCATATCCTGATATGACCATGTGAACACGTCGGCGTACTCGTGGAGGAGCTCTATCAATTTTGCCTTCACTTCGGTTTGCAAAGAAGTACCTATCTTCACTTCACGCTTATCCTCCTCTAATCCCAGGTTGATGACTTAAATGTCCTCTTGGTGAGGCTGGATGAACTTCTCTTCTTGCTTGAGTAGTCGAGCTAACTCTTCAGGAAGTTCGCAGTCTTCCTCGCCTTCTTCCTCTGCTTGGTTGATCGGATAATCGAAGTTATACGGGACCATAGCAGCGTCATCATCAAGGACTTCGGTGGTGTCTCTGCATGTTTATGATTTATGCATTTATTTTAGAAAGTGATGTGCATTAAAACATTGCCATTTTATTATAAAAGAATAGAAAAATGAAAGAAAGGGAACAAATATTGAATGCAAACTGCTGATTTATTATATTGATAATCAAAGTTTTAAGACATTGGTGGCCCGACAACATCCCAATATGCCTTGGGCAGAGCATATGGTTTTAAAAAAAAAGAAGTAGAATTACTTTTTAGGGTAAATAAACTGAGGAATCTCGACAGTTCTCCAGTTCTCTAATTCCTCCCCTGGACTGGCTTGACGAACCCAATTACAAGTCACTTCATGGTGGTCTTCGTCTGAGATCATTGCAGCATGATCCTCAAAGATGTATCTAGCGCTTATAAATGTATCACTTATTCGAGGAAATTGACCATGTTCTTCATATGCCGAGATCGTTGTTGTACTGGAAGATGGCTGGTAGCCAATGCCATACATGTCTCTCTTGTCTTGCATCTCGACAACTATGCCCCAGCCCTGCGTGTTCCCGGTCTGCAAGACATCCAAGGCTTCCTTCAGTGATGTCATTGACATTGATGGCTATGGGCGCTCAGATTCTCGTTGAACTGCCAGCATACTCACTATTTCAAAAGATTGAAACGGTGTCTCGACAGTCTCGCCTTCCACATCAATATATCGAAAAGAGGTCAAATGACTCACTAGGATATCTTCTTCACCTCCAATCACCACAATTCGGGTATGCATAGGGAATTTTAATTTTTGATGGAGAGTGGATGTAACGGCCCCTGTGTTATGAATCCATGGTCTTCCCAGGAGACAGCTGTACCCTGGATGGATATCCATTACTTGGAAGGTAATGGTGAACAAAGCAGGTCATATCTTAATTGGGAGATCCACCTCTCCTATGACCGCACGCCTGGAACCATCGAAAGCTTTTACTATCAATGCACTTGGCTTCATCACCACTCCTTGTACAGGCATTCTTTCCAAGGTCGTTTTTGGCATCACATTTAGGGAGGAACCAGTATCCACCAACACCCTCGATAGCAACGTATCTTCACATCTTATGGAAATGTGTAAAGCTTTATTATGATTTTTCTTATCAACAGTGAGCTCTTCATCATTGAAACCAAGGAAGTTACCAGTGGTGACGCTGGCTATGACGTCATCGAATTGGGCCATAGTGATATCTTTGGTAATGTGGGCCGCACTTAGCACTTTCAGCAAAGAAGATCTATGTGCTTCAGAACTAAGTAGTAAAGCTAACATAGATATTTTGGTGGGAGTTTGGTTCAGCTGATCGACCACCTTGTAGTCGCTTTTCTTGATAATCCTCAAGAACTCTTCCGCTTCTTTCTGAGTGAATGCAGCTTTGGGCGATGACGGTTCTTCTGGTGACCCCTGAGGAATAGGAGTAACAACCGGTGCAGCAGTCGTCTTTTGCTTTTGATGGGATGACGACTCCACTGGTCTTGGTGCAAACAATCTTCCACTGCGAGTCATACCACTTGGTCCGGAAATGGATGTGACAACGGGAAATTCAAGATTAATAGGCTTCCTTCTCCGGCCTTGTCGAGCGTTCGCTGGTTCATAACTCCACGGTACAGCTTGGTTATTTTCCCCAGTGTAGGGAGCTGGGTACTCTATAACCATAGGAGTAAAATTGTTTAGAGTTTGAGGCGCGTCATAAAACATCTCTGTTGCAGCCACCATTCTTTTCTCCTTTCCACGCCTTTCGACCTGTATCAGACCTTGATTGAGGAGTTTTTGTAAACACTCCTTGATATCCTCTTCGGAATGATCAACCCCCTCATCCCTTGCCAGCATTAAACCTGATTTCTCCAACTATTCGCCAATCAAAGCCAATGGAGTCTGAACGTCTTCCGCCTTTAGAATTAACTCACAATCGTCCTCTTCCTCCACGGCATTAACATTTGCTCCCCCATGAGGTGGCAGTGGGTTGTTTTTGACATTCGGACCTCTTGGAGTAAATGTTAGATCCTTTGACTCCACCAAATCCTGTACGCGATTTTGAAACGCATAGCATTTGTCTATAGTATGTCCCGGTACGCCTTTGTGAAATTCGCAAGTGGAATTGGCATCGTAATTTGGGGGATACGGGAAAGTGGCTGGCCTTAGATCCCTCAGAATCAGTTTCCCGCGTTGGTTCAGCTGATTAAAGATATCCCTGTAAGGCATGGGGACCGGATCAATGTGCCTTCTTGGCCTAGGCTGCCTTTGCACCGAACCAGTTCGTCTATATTGTTGATTGGGCTGCTGTGCAGGAGCCTGCTGATATTGTTGGTGTTGTGGAGCCTGTGGTTGATACGGAGCTGGCACAACATTAGCTACATGTCCATAAGGCATGTTATACGGTAAGTTAGCCCTTCCTCTCATAATAGCATTGGCCTCTCCTTCCCTTTTCTTTTGGAAATTAGAAAAAGGTTTCTTGCCAGTATTTGCAGAAGTGGCTGCTCCTTTGCCTTTTTTCAACTGGCTCTCGATTATTTCCCCTACGGATACGATTTCAGAGAAACTAGGAAAACTAGCTCCCATCATTCTGTCCATATACTTGTCCTCCAGTGTATTTAGGAACATGTCTGTTAACTCTTTAGGAAGCAATGGCGGCTGAACCCGTGCAGCGAGTCCTCTCCACCGTTGTGCGTATTCTTTGAACGATTCATTGCTACGTTGTGTCATGTCTTGCAATTGAGTACGATTAGGTGCAAGATCAACATTGTATTGATAATGTTCAAGGAATGCACGGGAGAGGTCATTCCACGTTTTGATTCGGCCTTTTTCCAGCTGGACGTACCACTCCAAAGATGCCCCGGACAGGCTGTCCTGGAAGCAATGAATCAGGAGCTGGTCGTTCCTAGCATATAGAGCCATCTTTCTGCAGTAGGCCCGAAGATGGGTGTGAGGACAACTGTTCCCTTTATATTTATCGGGAAAGTCCGGAGCCTTGAACTTATGCGGGATTACCAGTCCTGGCACCAGACACATTTCCTCAGCATATATACCTGGAATGGTGTTGATATCCATTGCCTTAAGCTTTTCCTCCATTGAGCGCAATCTTTCGGCTACTGGCTCCAGAAGAGTTTCGGTGCGGTGAACCGGTGGATCCGCATAAAAGACATCAGACTGTTCATCCATGTCCTTAAACGACCCATGGTGAACAGCTAAAGATGGTACATTGGGTGGATTCACCCCAGCAAGAACGAAGTTATCTTTGGCAGTCCCCGAAGCGCCGGCTTGCCTGGTGAGTTTCTTAGCTTCTTCTTCCCTCTTAGCCATAGTGATGACCTCGAGGATTTGGTCCAGCTTCCCCTTGAGTGAATCAATATCAGCTCTCATGGCGTTCTGCTCTTCTTGAATTTGCTCCAACGTCATTTTGTAAATTTTTCTGGTCTCATACCTTCGTCGGAAAATCCAGAAAGTCAGCTTTTCTGGAGAGGGAAGGTAAAGTGTATGAGTTTGTGTTTTTGTTTTGTTGTAAAGATGAGCGTATGAATGCATATGTTTGATTACAAAGCTCTCAGTCATCTTATTGATTTATTACCAGAGATATTTAACGTATTTATCATTGCAAATAAGACAAGATTTAAAATCCAAAAGAAACAATTTTCATTCATCCAAATCAAACAAGTACATTAGAGATTCCACGAGTTTTCATATTACAACGCAAAAGATAACAACAACTTTCTTGAACATAAACTATGGTGCAACCCTGAAAACGACCCCTTGAGCTTTGCGGACTGTTACTAGATTTGTGGTGAGCTCCTTGATGGTTCTCTTGCAGACTTTCACACACTTGTAGACTTCTTCAGGCGTGTTTTCTGGGCACATGACACGATCTGCATCTTCAAGCTTCTCAGGGAGGTCTTGACTTGCCAGGTTCAACATGCTATCCAGGTTTACAAACTTCTGCTTCCACTCTTCGTACAAACCTTGGAGATTTGCAATTACCACATCTCTTCCGCCTATGGCTTCTTCAGCATCTTGACACTTGTTCATCCACTGGATGCAAGTATCCTCCAGGTCTTGATAAGCTTTCTGAGATCTCAGGTAATCAATTTGTTCCACAGCTTGCTCATGTTGAAATTTCTCACGGTCGTACTTTCGCTGACAATTGTCCTTTTCCAACTTTTCTGCTGCTAGCTTGTCCTCTTCTCTCTTGAGAGAATCCTCTAAGCTCTTGATCTTTTCTTCTAAAGTGATTCTATCATCCTTCTTGTTCTTAAGACACACCTTCATGTCCTTCTGTAAATTGATAATTCGAACTTCAGCCTTTCTTAATTGGTCGTTTCGATGATCCAAATCCATACTGGCTCCATAAAGAGCACCCAGGCATTGTTCTCTCTTATCTTCTTCTATTCTGCATCTTTTGTTACTACTTTCCACTCTTTCCGTCATCTTTTTACTTTTCTCCTCCCATACTTCTTGTTTTCCTTTGGTTCGAAGGAGTTTGATCCGCATGCGTTCGTTCTCCAATTCTAAACCTTTGATCCTTTCGTTGAGCTCATCTATGTCTTCAGGTAGTAATGGTGTTTTCTCAGGAAGGGGTGGGAAAGCTATTGGATCGAGGAAGAATGGAATCTTAAGGATGCAAGCTCTTTCTTTTACCCACAAGACATAAGGTTCCTTCACAGCGATATTCTTGCGGACACTAGGATCACTTGTAACGATTTTCTTCCAAGCCGCCTTGAATTTCTTCAACTCTTCTTTAGATGGGTTATCAACAAAAATAGGTACCAAATGCCTTTCCTCGGGAGGAGCCTCCATAGGGAGCCCAAGTTGTCTCTTAAGCAGCACCGGGTTGTAATTTATGCAACCGTGATTTCCTATTAGGGGGACATTAAGGAAACTTCCACATCTAAGCACAATACCCCCAATCTTCCAATCTCTTGAGTACCATGTGATGTCATTAGCCCTGAGCGAAGAAAATCTGTGAGGCCATGACAAATTCCTAGACACAAAGTAACCCTCCTTAGGCATGTGCATTTTCATCCACATGTGTAGCAACGGAGCGCAGCAAAGGAATACACCTCCTCTCTTTGTATGCCGGTGTCGCTCCCACCAAATGACACCCAGGTCAGAAGGGGTACAGACGCGAACGGTCGGCGAAAGAGGAAGAATGAATAGAGTCTCCAGCTAGGCATTTTTATCCCGGAGGAAAGGTAATACTGCATAAACCTGAGAAAAGATGGATAAGACGGTCGCGAACCAGAGAAACTGAGAAAGGGGGTTGGTTACAACCTGGGAAGGTATTAGCACCCAGATTGTCCGTCGTACTCGACGGGATCCACGCTTAAAAGATTTGTGTTTAAAAGGGTAGTGTCGGTGCTATTCTGTGTGTAAAAGCTGGAAAAGAATGCAAGTGTCAGTGTAAAAGAAATGTGAAGTGTATAAAAGAAGTGTTAGTGTAAGGAAAGAGTGTAGTGCTCAAGACAATGAGGCTTAAAGAATAATACTGAAAGAGGGGGGATATACAGAGACTTTTGTTCGATAACCGTTAAGTAATGCCTACGTATCCTCTCGTGCAATGAGGAAGTCAGAACACCGTAGTTCGACTCAAAGAGACTGAAAGATAAATTGACTGATGAACTGCTTGCTTTCCTATGCTCAAGTGTATGACCTGCCTGGCTCAGGTGCAAACTGTCTTGCATTAGACGGAAGAAGCGAGTTCTCGTTTGTGATTGAATGAGATGAGAAAAGAATCCCGGAGGAGACAATTATTGTTTGTTTTTGTGCTTTCAATCTTTTATTGCTTTTGGGTTTGTCCTAAGTTAATGAGCTTAAGCCTAAACCAATGGGTTAGTAAACTCATCACATCCTCCCTCTGATTAGGGGTAATGAGAATACCTTAAATATGAAGTAAGCACTTCACACTTAATCACCATGATGTAGGATTAAGATCATTAACCTACTTGTATTTATTTAGATGTTTTTGTTGTTTTTGTTTTAGTGTTAAGTAATGAGTTTAAGCCATAATCAAAGATTTAATGGACTCATTACACCATCCTAATAGAAGGATAATAGATGAGAACATGTAAGCTGAGGAAAGCTCCTCAACTTAATCCATGATTAGGGATTAACCTCATGACAAAATAAAGCCTTTATTAAAGTGGGTTTTAGTTAATGATAAGATTAAGAAGTGGATTTTATGGTTTGTAAAACAACTTGAGGGGGACTTGTCCATTAACACTAAGGTTAGTCCTTCTTAACCAATTAAGGAAGAATTAGAACCCTAATGCAAGGCCCAAGTTACAAGCTTGATGTCTTAGTGATTATTAGGTGGATTGATTAAAGGATTTAAACACATTAAGGGTTTAACACTTAGGATTAAAGTTATACACTCCATCCTAATAGAAGGATGCAGGCATAAGCTTAATCACAAAGCCTTAAAACCTTTAGGGTTTAATCCCTGATTATGGGATGAGAAGAGAAGACTCAAAGATGACACAAAGGTAAAACTAAATGGGGGACTAATCAAACCCTAATTATTATCATACTTGGAGATCCTAGGGTTTGTGAGGTTTAAGAGAGAAAGATCTTCAAAGAACCACCAAGGAGAGGAGCAGATGAAAGGAGCAAGAAGCAAAGAGAAGCAAAACAACTTGCTTCACTTAAGAAGACAAGTTGCTTGAAGAAAGAAAGTAAGAGATGAACATGACTGAGCAAGCTCACTCTAATACACATACAAAATGCAGCAAAGATGCAAGAGAGATGAGAAGAGATAGTGAGAAGTGAAGGCAAATTCACTTCTCAAAACAACTTACCACCTGAAAAGTTAGCAAAAAAGAAATGAAATACAATGCAAATGAAATGAAATGTCATGATGCAAACCAAAGTCAGAAGCATTTACATGATGTTAATGATGCTAAGAGATGATACAAACATGAGGCAAGGCATGAGAATGATCAAACAAGCATAAGGATGCAGATGAGGCATGCATTGAACCATGGATGTACATGAAAAGTTATGGAATGTAATGGACATACAACATGGCAAATGAAAGATGCAATGCTCAAACATGATTCCAATATGTCCTAAGATGGCTTATGAATCAAATGAATGCACAAAATGTCATGGCAAGTCAATGGATGAAAGCAAATGAAAGATGGATGCACAGGGAAGCACAAATTAGGGTTATATGCATCATGCAAGGCAAAAATCCAAAACCAGAAGCAAATTACATGATAAAAATTTGAAAATGCAATCAAATATACCCTAAACCTATACAAACTCACTGCCCAAAGGAGAGGATCCAACTCTTAACCTATTGAAAGTTATGAACTTCCTAAGATTGTTAGGGTTTTGGGACACCTTACCAAGAAAAATGCTAAACAAATTGAGAATGCAAGATCAAATTAAACCAATTTTATCCTATAAACTACATGCTATGCAAGATGTAATGCAAAAAGAATCATCCTCCAATTTTCAATGGTAAGGCAGAAAGGAATTTTTGAAGTTTGAAGCAAAATATTACCTTAAAATGAAATTAAATCCAATGAAAATGACCAAAAGGCATCAAGAACAAAAAAGAAATTTGGTTTGAGAGTTGGACAATGTTCCTAAATGTTTTTAAATGCTATGTGAATCTTTTTGTGATTTTTTAAATACTTAAATGTATTTTTAATTAATTAATTTTCATTAACTAATTAAAAATAAACATTTAAATGATTTAAAAAATAATTTTTAATGCAAAAAATAAAATAAAAATCATTTTCTGATTAAGAAAAATATTTGAAAAAAAAATGCAAAGGGAAATATTTTTAGGATTTTTCTAACTATTTTAAAATAAATATGAAAGATAAATGAATAGAAATGAAATAAAAATAAAAATAAATGAAAGTATGCAAATGGGAGGTGTAAACACCCCAAATTTGCCCTCACCCATTCACACCATGGCTTGTGATCATTTCATATGCATAAACTCAATCATACCATCTCATATCACATTTTTGATTCATTGCATTGGTTCAAAGTCATCTGCATCTAGGGTTTGTGATCTGAGCAATCCAAGAGCTTCTTGAGCCACTCCAAAGGTCATCAATCACTTCAAAGGGGTATATGTGTGTTCAAGCATCATATTATATCCTCTCAAAGTCAATAATGTCAAAAAAAATCACAAGAACTGAGAATGGTATGGATGCAGAGCCAGGTTTAACTGCACAGATGACCTAGAATTAGGGTTTTGGTTTCAAAGGCCATAACTCCATTTTTTTGGTCATTCTTGTTTCTATTGGTCTCTATATGGTATAGGGAGTATGCATATCAATTTTCATGAAGAAATTCCATGGGGAAGTCATCTGATCAAGAGTTGACTTTTCAAGCAAGTCAGTGCAAAATCAGGGCATCTGAGGCCCCCAATGACCCAACCAAGGGGTGTTCTTCATCATTTTGATTGTATATGATCTTTATTTGATCATGGAATATTTTATAAGTTCACAAATTTGAAGAATTTCAAGTCTTTTGCAAAGTTGACTTTTTGGGGAAGTTTGACTTTTGATGGAATTGTCATTTTAGGCAACTTTTTCAACCTTTACTTTTTGATTCAAAAAAGCTTCAAATGGAAAAACTTTGGTCATGAAAGTTGTAGAATGGATCATTCCCTTTTCAAAAAGTACAAGAACATGACCTAATTCATTTTGGATCAAAAGTTATGGCCTTGCAAAGTTGAGCAAAATCATTAAAAATTCACTTTTGCACCAAATGGAAAACTTGCAATTTCTCATGGCAAGCCTTTATGTGACTTCAACATGATCTCTAATCACCATACCAATGCTACACATGACATAAAATCAGAATTGGCCCAAGGAATTTCTCATTTTTGTGTCTTGATCCATAAGTCATTTTCATGAAGATGCAAAGAGGGATTTTTGGCAAAATCATTCTCAAAGGAGTTATGTGATCACTAATTGGTTTCTATGCATTGTCATGATCTAGTGAGGCATTCCACATCAAAAATTCAGCAAGAGTCCTCACTTTTACATAGCCAAAATCATGAGATAACACAAGTGGGCAAGTTGCAAAATCTCTCACAACTCATGATCCAAATGCTGCAGACTTTCACAAGCAATCCAAGGGTCATCCTTGACTCAAGATGAAGCAAGACATGCCCTTAGACTGCTGCTGCCATAGCCCATGCTGCAAGTACAAATCAACTTGACTTTTTGGCCAAAACCCCCATACTCTTGGAATAGTGATCAGCCACCCCTACTGACCTGCTCCACAGGCTACTCACACATCATGGGAGTGTTATAGCAACTCATTGGCCATTGAAACAAGACACAACACAGCCCTCACAAAAATCTGTCAAAAAACTCCTCTTCTTCGAATCTCTCTCCACAGCCATCAAACACCCATTTTCTCTTCACCAACAAGTCATACACACTCAAGAGAACCAGAATCCACCATGAACACAGCTTGAAACCCTCTAGAACATAACTGTGAAATCTGCTACACCAGAACTTACCCTCACAAATCAACCATCAACAAGAGCTTTGAGGCATTCCATTGAGTTCAGAAGGGGCAAGGGAGTTCATCTGCACAAGTGGGAGGTTCTGGAATCTCACCATTGAAGCTTTCCAGCTCAGGTATGGCCAAGAACACTTTCTCATAGAACTTGTTTTTCTTGTTACAAAATGAAAGTGTATGTTGTGTTGATCATAATGATGTGTTTGAAATTGAAAATGAGTGAAAAATGAGGATGTATTTATGTTCTGAAATTTCTCCCGTGAAAAATGTTTGCTTCGATTTGCTTGATTCATGTAGTTTAAATGTTGTTTGATGGTTGATTTGTGTTCTAGGATGTTAGAGGATCATTTCCCTGTGTTTAATTTGAAGCGGGGTGGCTTGTGGTGAAACCTAGGGTTTTGGTTCGCCGGAGAAGACGACCGGAAGTCTTCTCCGGCCACCTGAGAACCATTAACCCTAATCAGTGTCATTAATTGATGTTTGAATGTGGTACGTTAGATGCGTTGACTTAGGCTGACTGGCGCGCGTTTGAGTGGCCAGGATGCATCCTCAGAAACCCTAATCTCCATTAACTTAATTAATCCCAATTAATTAATTCATAAACTTAATTAACCTGATTTGAATGTGGACCTTAGGATCACGCGCCAAGTCAACAAATCTCTCCCCAGAATCAATCCTGGCTCTCCATTGCGTTTACTTTCTTTTTATTTTAATTTTAATTCATTTGTTTTGTATTTCTATTGCCCATTTATTTTAAAATAGCAAAAAATATTCAAAAATTCTGAAATTTTTTGTATAAGCTTTTATTAATTTTCAGAAACCAAAAACATTTTTATTTTTATTTTTTGCATTAAAAAATATTTTTAAATCATTTAAAAGTTTATTTTTAATTAATTAATGAGAATTAATTAATTAAAAATACTTTTAGGTATTTAAAAATCACTAAAAAATTCATGAAACCTTCATAATCATTTAGAAACATTGTCCAACCCTCAAACCAAATTTCTTTTTTGATCTTGATGTCTTTTGAGAATTTTTCATGGAATTAAAATCATTTCAAGGCATTATTTTGATCCAAACTTCAAAAAATCATTCCTGCCTAACCATTGAGAGTTGGACTTTGATTCTTTTTGCATTGCATTTTGTTTAGCATGTAGTTTGTGAGATTAAATTGGCATGATTTGATCTTTCATTTTCTTTTTGTTTGACATTTTTCTTGTTAAGGTACCCTAAAACCCTAGAAAACTTAGGAAAATTCATAACTTACATTAGGTTAAGAGTTAGAACCCCTCCTTTGGGCAGTGAGTTTGTGTAGGATTAGGGTTACTTTGAATGCATTTTCAATTTTTTATCTTGATGTTTGCTTCTGGTTTTGGTTTTTGTTTGATGCATTGATCATAAACCCTAATTTGGGCTTCCTTTTGCACTCATCTTGCATTTGCTTGCATAACATGACTTGTCATGACATTTTATGCATTCATTTGATTCATTAGACATCTTAAGATATGTTGGAAGCATGTTTGATCATTGCATCATGTATTTGCCATGTTGTATGCCATTTGCACTTCATAACTTTTCATGTATGTTCATGGTTCTTATCTTGTTTCATTTGCATCCATAAGTTTGTATGATCATCCTCATGCCTTGTTTCATGTTTGCATCATCTCATAGCATCATTATCATCACACACATGCTTCTGATTTTGATTTGCATCATGCCATTTCATCTCATTTTGCATTGCATTGCATTTCTTTCACTAACTTTTCAGGTGGTAAGTTACTTTGAGAAGTGAATTTGCCTTCACTTCTCACAATTTCTTTTCATCTCTCTTATGCATCATTGCTGCATTTTACTTTGTGTTTGAGATTAAGCTTGCTCTTTCTTCTTCTTCTTACTTTCTTTCTTCAAGTGACTTGACTTCTTGAATGAAGCAAGTTACTTTGCTTCTCCTGATCCTTTCATCTGCTTCCTGGTGGTTCCATTGAAGATTTCTCTTGTCAAACCTCACAAACCTTAGGAACAACTAAGCATGACAATGATTAGGGTTTTGATTAGTCTCCCCACTTAGTTTTACCTTTGTGTCTCTTTGAGTCTTCTCATCTCACCTTATAATCAGGGACTAAACCCTAAAGGCTTTAAGGCTTTGTGATTAAGCTTATGCCTGCATCCTTCTATTAGGATGGAGTGTATAACTTTAATCCTAAGTGTTAAACCCTTAATGTGTTTAAATTCTCTAATCAATTCACTTAATAATCATCAAGACATCAAGCTTGTAACTTGGGTCTTGCATTAGGGTTCTAATTCTTCCTTAATTGGTTAAGAAGGACTAACCCTAGTGTTAATGGACAAGTCCCCCTCAAGTTGTCTTACAAACCCTAAAAATCACTTCATCATCTTATCATTAAATAAAATCCACTTAATAAAGGCTTTGTTTTGTCATTAGTTTAATCCTTAATCATGGATTAAGTTGAGGAGCTTTCCTCAGCTTAAACATTCTCATCTATTATCCTTCTATTAGGATGGTGTAATGAGTCTGTTTAATCCCTGATTATGGCTTAATCTCATTACTCAACACTAAACAAAAACACCAAAAACATCTAAATAATCACAAGTAGGTTAATGATCTTAATCCTACACCAAAGGTGATTAAGTGTGAGAAGCTGACTTCACACTTAAGGTATTCTCATTACCCCTAATCAGAGGGAAGATGTGATGAGTTTACTAAATCCATTGGTTTAGGCTTAAGCTCATTAACTTATGACAAACTTCAAAAAGCAATAAAAGACTGAAAATTCAAAAACAAACAATAATCGTCTCCTCCGGGATTCTTTTCTCATCTTATTAACTCATAAACGAGAACTTGCTTCTTCCGTCTAATGCAAGACAGTTAGCACCTGAGCCAGACAGGTCATACACTTGAGCATAGACAAGCGAGCAGTTCACAAGTCAATTTACCTTTCAGTCTCTTTGGGTCGAACTACGGTGTTCTGACTTCCTCATTGCACGAGAGGATATGTAGGCATAACTTAACAGTTATCGAACAAAAGTCTCTGTATATTCCCCCTCTTTCTAGCATTATCTTTCCTTTGCCTCATGATCTTGAGCATCTTATTCCTGTTCTTACACTGACACTGTACATTTATACACTTCCCACTTCTCTTGCACTGACACCTGTACATCCTTTTCCAGCTCTTTTATACACAAATTGCACTGACACTACCCCTTTGAAACACAAATCTTTTAAGCGTGGATCCTGTCGAGTACGGCGGACAATCTGGGTGCTAATACCTTCCCAGGTTGTAACCAACCCCCTTTCTCAGTCTCTCTGGTTCACAACCGTCTTATCCATATCTTTTCTAGGTCTATGCAGCATTACCTTTCCTTCGGGATAAAAATGCCTAGCTGGCGACTCTTTTCATTCCCTGTGAGTTCACTGCTGTGTGTTCTCACATCATCCCTTCGCCGACCGTTCGCGTCTGTAACCAGGGCTTCTGGTTCTTTTTGTGGGTTCCTCCTAGCGCTTGATTGATTTGTGTTCACTGGGGTGTTATGTGCTATTTGTGTTTGTATATTTTATTTATTGCTTTATGTACAGTTGTTTTACTGCTTTCTTTATAGCTTTACATATATCATACTGTCATACTGTGCTGGCTGGATCTGTTTTGTTGCTTTGGTGGGTGGGTTTCTATTGAGAGTTGAGGTCCTATACCTGGGACCTGAGTGACACCTAGGCTAGAGTGGTTCATGTTCTTTCCCATTCCATTTCGGTCTGGTGCGGGAATGTGAAACACGGTTCAGATATGGCTTTCTTCTTGAGAACTCTGTGCTGCAGATTTCCTGTAGTGCTAGGGCTATCTGGGAAGCCTGCTAAGTCTGGATGACCTTTAGTATTGACCTTCAGAAACTGAGGTGAATTAGAGGAGGATCTTTTATGGTTATTGTAAACACTGTACCTCCGGGTTAGAAGTGTTTACACTTCTCATAACTGATCCAAGTCTGAGGATCCTTGTTTTAGAACACTACCTGTGAGGGGGTTGGGCTGTTTACAGGTTTGCAGGTACCCTTGACCTCAGCATACCCTGTTACTTTGCTTTGATTAAGAGTACTCCATTTTGGAACAGTTCTTGTGATTTTAACCCTGGACATGTGACTCTTTATTTGAGTCCCCCACCTTGGTTACTGGACTTATGAACCTCCATCTGGATTCCTTGAACATACATGGACTTATATCAGAGCACTTGATCAGATCCAGCTCAGTCACAAACCCTTGCATATCATTTGCATACATCATCATTACATCATTTTAACATTTGCTTATTTGTTTTTCAGGGTATCCATACTTTATTTTGGCTTGGTTTTGACCCCATCATCAGCATAGACCTATCTTCATCAGTATCTATTTCAGCTATCAGCTACCTGCTTCAGTCACCTGCACCACCAGTCTCAGCCTGTCAGTGGCCCATTTTCAGTGTTATTCTCAGCATCTGTCTCAGCTCTTCTTCAGCAACATGGCACCCAAGAAGAGCAACATCTCATATCATTTCTTTCAGCCTGAGCTAGATGACATCAGGAAGATCCAGACCCTGATTACTCCAGACCATATACCACTATTCAGAGAACACTATGGAGGCATACTTGATGTGGTTATGGATTTGGACCCTTCACAGAGGAGCTTGATTCATACTTGCCTGCAGTTCTATGATCCCCCTCTGAGGTGCTTTACCTTTCAGGATTTTCAGTTGGGGCCTTTATTAGAGGAGTATTCATCATTGGTTGGTGTACCTATCAGGGGTGGAGTCCCCTTCAACCCTGAGATGGCTTTTCTCAGTAATGAAGAGATAGCAAAGGCACTACACCTGGAACCAGCTCTGATTGGGCAGAATATGACTACCAAGGCTGGAATCTCTGGTCTACATTTGGATTTCTTGACCTCTCAGGCTATTCTGAAGGCCTCCTTGGGGGAGTGGAAGGCAGTCTGTGCATTATTAGCCCTTAGCATATATGGGGTTATTTTATTTGCAGATGAGCCTAAGTTTGTTAGCAAGAATGCAATCCATCTTTTTATCCTGAGGAACCCAGTGCCCACCTTACTGGGAGATTTCTACTACTCTGTCCACCAAAGGAATGAAAAGCAGAGAGGAAGATTGGTGAGGTGCTGTGCTCCCCTGTTCCATACTTGGTTGCTCAGACACTTGCCCAAGACTGATGCATTTTTGAACCCTCACCAGCAGAGGAACTGGGCTAGAAGACTCACTGCTTTAACTGCAGCTGATATCAGGTGGTGCACTCAAAGCACAAAAGGCAGGGACATCATTACCAGTTGTGGGCAGTTTCCCAATGTACCCCTGATAGGAGTAAAGGGTTGCATCAACTATAACCCTCTGCTATTCAAGAGACAACTGGGCTATGCATTGGTCCACACTCCTAAGGCACAAGACTTGGCTGAGACCCTCTACTGTGAGATTAAGCCTAATCTGGCTATCGTCAGGCAAGCATCCTGGGCTTGGGACAATGTCCAGACTAAAGGAGTAACCATTCTTGGGAAATGCAATAATGTGGCCTCAGCACAGTACTATGAGTGGTCCCATGCCAGGGCTCAAATTTCTGGGATGCCCTTCACCATGGAAGATATACCAGGACCCTCCACAGCACCACCTCCTGCCACTGTCAGCTTGGAGGAGTTTGAGAATTTGAAAGAGAGAAATGAGAAGTTGACTCAGGCTCTACAGAAGACCCTCTGGGAGAGGAGTGATGGTCGCTTGGACATTGAAAGGTTAGAAAAGCTGAAGGTGGAGCATCTGGCCAGAATTGAGAAGTCAGAGGATTACATTAAGAAGTCAAGGGCTGGAGAACAGATCTTGAAGAATGCCTGCAAGGAGGCTCAGTTCCAGAAGGCCAGGACTGATTTGTATCTGAAAGAGAGTCAAGCCAGGTGGGTCAGGATCACCAAAGCTCGTACTATGGAAGATAAGAGGACTCAGGACAAGATTGAGCAGTTGGAGGCTAGTGCAAAGGAGCAGCAGGAAGCCCTGCTAGCAGCCCAGAGATAGATCTCAGAGTTAAAGATTAGAGCTGGTGTGAAGAGGTCAAAGGACCAGAGTCAACACAAGAAGCTAACTGCAGCTGTTACTACCAGGAATCTCCTTATCAGGAATCTCACAGAGCATCCAGCTGATCCTGTGACTGAAGCACTTCTCAAGGAAGTTCAGGAGGATGAGTTTGGTCTTGGAGTCTGACTTTTGCTTGTTGTTGCTTTCATTTCATGTACTTTTACCTTTTATGTTGTATTTTTGACCCCTCAGAGGGCATGATTTGTAAGAAACAAACTATGTATCATTTACTTTTTGTAATATATGTATCAGTTTATTCGATCAGAGTTTATTTCAAGAAACATCACAAGCATCTTCCTCAAGGGTCTGGAAAGGTCAAAACCAAGTGCCAAGCCGGATACCTTGGAAACAAATAAGCATATTGCATTGCATGCTAACCTTTGTTTGTTTTGTAGGTTTGTTTTGTTTTTGTTACTAACTTTGTTGTGATCTCAGGAACTATTGCTCGGCGTCGAGTTTTCCCACTCAACCGTCCACACAGATATCCCACCCGCAACAACCTTCCGGGTATACAGATGGACCAGGTACAACAGGACCTTACAGAGGTCAGGAACCAAATGGCCAATGAGAGATTGAAAATGAGGAATCAGATGACACAATTTATGGAGGTGATGAATGGTTTAGCACAGAGCCAAGAGAGATTGAGGGCTTTAGTAGAGAGGCAGACTCAGGAAGATCCCCATCTAGGGACTGGTGGGACAAGCAACAATGAGAGGGTTCAGCCTCATATCAACCCACCTGTATTTGGACACCACCTTCATCCGGAGATCAACATCCCTGCTAATGTACAAGGGAATGCTACCACAGGCAGAGTGCTGCAAGAAGACCCCCAGGAAGATCAGTTCACAGTGACGGGAGCCGGGGATGAGGCCTATGACAGAAGGCTGGATGAAATTGCTGAAAAATTAAGGTCCTTGGAGTCTCAAAATTCCTTGGGTTTTGATGTTATGGACATGGGCTTAGTGGATGGGGTCAGGATTCCCCACAAATTTAAACCACCGTGCTTTGAGAAGTACAACGGGACTTCCTGCCCACGGACCCACTTGCAATCCTTTCTGGGGAGGCTGAAGGCATACACCATGGACGAAAAGCTGTGGATGTTTTATTTCGAAGACAGTTTAACTGGAGCATCAAGGGAATGGTACTCCCATTTGACTAGAGCAACCATCAGATGCTGGAAGGACTTGGCTAAGGCCTTCATTAGACAATACCAGTATAATTTGGATATGGAACCCAACAGGACCCTCCTGATGGGGATGTCACAATCATCCAGAGAAAGCTTCCGGGAGTACGCCCAGAGGTGGAGACAGCTAGCTGCTGCTGTCCAGCCACCCATGTCAGAAAGGGAGATGGCTGATATGTTTATGAATACCCTCCAAGGGACATACATTGATAGGCTAGCTGCCTTTTCTTCTACCAGCTTTGCAGATGTCGTTATAGCCGGAGAAAGAATCGAGAGCCTGTTAAAGATGGGCAAAATTCTGACAACGGTGCCAGCTCATCCAGCAACACAAGGAAGCCTTTTGTGGGCCCAAGAAGAACTGGTGAGACCAATGTTATCCATACCAGCAGGGGCAGACCCCAATATGTTCATAGGTCTGTGGCAGCAGTCACCATTCCCGCTCCAGTTCATCCACAACCAGCTTATCAACCACAACAACAAAATTATTAGCAGCACACTCAGTATCCTCCTCAGAGAAATTACAACAACACCAACAACAACAATCAGCAAAGACCATTTCAACAGAGACCGTCTCAGGCCAATAGGGTGATCGATCTGATCCCTATGCCTTATGCCACATTATTGCCACAACTCCTAAAACTCAACCTGGTTGAGCTAAGGACATTGGCACCTCCGGATCCTGCCAGTCTACCTAGAAATTATGACGCCAGCGCCAGATGTGCTTTTCATTCGAATGCACCTGGCCATAGTACAGAGAAGTGCAGAGCTTTGCACATGAAGGTACATGACTTGGTAGATTCTAAGGCTCTAAATTTTGCACCACCACCGAATGTTAACAAGAACCCTATGCCAAACCATGGTGGCCCCAGAATCAATGCTATTGAAGAAGACAAGCCGTCTTACTTGATAACCAGTGTGGGTCAGATTCGGACACCCTTGGTAGAGATCAAAGCTCAACTCCTTGAATGTCAAATGTTCCCTGGATGTGAGCTAGGGTGTGCTTATTGCAGCATTTCAATGAATGGATGTGATAACTTGAGAGATGGCATAGATGGTCTCATCCAGAGTGGCCTGCTTCAAATCACAACATCAATACCTACCAATCCAACAATCTCCTTAACGACAGTTCCCGAGTCCTCTACAACTGCAACAACCATTGTTCCAAACAACTTTTCAGTTTCATCAACAAATGCTTCATCTGTTACTTCAACGGACCAAATATCAGCAAACATCCCTTCTACAACTTCAGCACCCCTTCATTCAGAATCTCCTACAACAACAACACCCATCCGGTCAACAATGTCTCCTGCAACATTAACAGCAAACAATGAAGATGTCTCAACTGTTACAATTTATTATGATCCTGAAAATGATTCTTCCTACAACTCACAAAATGCCACTCCTATCAGAGCACCAGTCACAATATACTATGATCCACAGACTATCACGGTCCCTTCTGCAGCTGCTATCAGTCCAGTCACTATCACAGTGCCTGGGCCAGTACCTTATGAAAGCAGTAATGCCATCCCTTGGCATTACGGCTCTGATCTATACTGCGAAGGACAGAAAATCACTCTCGAATCATCAACTTCTTCACCACAAATAGACAATGTGGGAGGAGGCGGAGGCTTCACTCGAAGCGGACGTCTCTTTGCCCCGCAAATTCAAAGACCCACTGCTGAGGCAGAAGCTCCTGCCAAGGCAAAAGGGAAGAGCATGGTGCAAGAAGAGCAAATTGTTAAGGAAGCTTTGAAAACACCTTTTGATCAAGAAGTTGATGAATTCATGAGAATCATCAAGAAAAGTGATTACAAAATAGTGGACCAGCTTCACCAGACGCCTTCTAAGATCTCCATTCTATCATTGTTAATGTGCTCCGAGGCTCATCGGAACGCACTACTAAAAGTCTTGCACGCAGCTTATGTGCCAGAAGAGATCACTGTCAATCAGTTGGAAGTTGTGGTTGGGAATGTTAATGCTAGTAATGGACTAGGATTTACCAACACTGATTTGACTACGGAAGGACGCAATCATAACAAGGCTTTGCACATTACCATGGAGTGTAAGGGTGCAGTTCTTTCTCATGTGCTGGTAGACACAGGGTCATCCCTCAATGTCTTACCTAAAAAAGCCCTTGTGAAGCTGGAGTATGAAGGATTGGCATTACGCCCCAGTAACTTGGTAGTGAGAGCCTTTGACGGTTCTAAGAGATCAGTTCTGGGAGAAATTGAGTTGCCTATAACGATTGGCCCACAAACTTTCAAAACGACCTTCTACGTGATGGACATTCAGCCTGCCTACAGCTGTTTGTTGGGTAGACCATGGATTCATGCCGCTGGCGCAGTTACGTCTACCCTTCACCAGAAGTTAAAATTCGAGTGGGAGGGCCAAGTCGTTATTATTTGTGGAGAGGAAGATATCTTTGTCAGCCATCTGGCTACATACAAATACATTGAGATGGATGGGGAGATCCACGAAACGATGAGTCAAGGGTTTGAGGCCTTGAACATAAATGAAACATCTGCTGTACCTGGAACCTCGATGACATCTTATCAACAAGCCCGGAAGGTTGTTGAAGAAGGGACTGCCCAAGGCTGGGGCAAGCTGTTACCTGTGGAGAAGAAAGAGGATAGATTTGGGTTGGGTTACAAACCAACTCAACAAGATCAAGCGGAGGCTGCTAAGGAGCCCAACTTTGTTAGTGGGGGATGCTTACCCCTGATGCTGTCAACAATTTGGAAGACGAGGATGAAAGCAACCGCAACCTGGAGAGTTGGATACGTCCAAAGATCCCGGGGAGCAGTATCTCAAACTGGTCTTCCCAGGAAATTATAAGAGTTACTCCTGCAGAGTAATTATTATTTCCTGTATTTTTAAGCATGCATCAAGTCTTGCATCTTGCCCAAGATGACAAGACTCATTTTGTAATCGGGCCATCTGTAATTTTTGTGCAACAAGATTAATCAATGACATATCAGACATCTTTTGCAAATGAGTCTCTTTTCTCTTTTCCGCTCACTGTTTTTCCATTTTTCTTTTTGTACAAAAAATAAATGGCAGTGTTTTCAAAATGTTAACTTTATTTCACTTTTCTAAACAAGATTAAAATCAATCACTAAAATGAACAAACTGAACCCTTGTAGAGAGTGCCTTCCAGACTGCACCGACAACAGCACGGCTATGACTTCGTATGACTTTGACAATCCAATCAATCAAGCTGATGAAGGGGTTGAAGAAGAGTATGAGCTTCCTGAAGAGCTAGCCAGGTTGTTGAGACAAGAGGAAAGGGTTATCACTCCTCATCAGGAAGAGGTAGAGACGATCAATCTTGGTACAGACAAAGACGTGAAAGAAGTTAAAATCGGGGCCTGCTTACAAGACTCAGTGAAGAGACGACTGATTGACCTACTTCAAGAGTATGTGGATGTGTTTGCTTGGTCTTATCAGGATATGCCAGGGTTGGACACCGACATTTTTATGCACAAGCTGCCTTTAAAAGAAGACTGCCCACCGGTTAAACAGAAACTGCGCCGTACTCGCCCAGACATGGCAATGAAAATCAAAGAAGAGGTACAAAAGCAGTGGGACGCCGGGTTCCTTGCTGTAACTAGCTATCCGCCGTGGGTTGCTAATATAGTACCTGTGCCTAAGAAAGACGGCAAAGTAAGGATGTGTGTTGACTACCGGGATCTGAACAGAGCCAGCCCGAAAGATGACTTCCCATTACCTCACATTGATGTATTGGTTGATAACACGGCTCAGTTCTCGGTGTTTTCCTTCATGGACGGATTTTCAGGATACAATCAGATCAAGATGTCACCTGAAGACATGGAGAAGACAAATTTTATCACACCCTGGGGCACATTCTGCTACAAGGTGATGCCATTCGGACTGAAGAATGCTGGTGCAACGTATCAACGGGCTATGGTAACATTATTCCACGATATGATCCATAAAGAAATCGAATGTTATGTGGATGATATGATTGCCAAGTCCCTCACTGAAGAAGACCACCTGGTAAATCTGCTAAAGCTATTCAAGCGTCTGAGGAAGTACCAACTGAAGTTGAACCCCAACAAGTGCACATTCGGGGTGCGATCTGGTAAGCTGCTGGGTTTTATTGTGAGCGAGAAAGGGATTGAGGTTGACCCTGATAAAGTCAAAGCTATTCAAGAGATGCCTGCACCGAAGTCTGAAAAAGAAGTTCGAGGGTTCTTAGGTCGATTAAACTACATCTCACGGTTCATATCTCACCTTACAGCAACCTGCGAACCCTTGTTCAAACTGCTAAGGAAAGAACAAACGGTCAGGTGGAATGAAGACTGCCAGAAGGCTTTTGACAAGATCAAAGAGTACTTACAAGAGCCTCCAATCCTTATGCCTCTAGTTGAAGGAAGACCTCTAATTATGTACTTGACAGTATTAGAAGAGTCAATGGGGTGTGTGTTGGGCCAGCATGACGAGTCTGGTCGAAAAGAGTATGCAATATACTACCTAAGCAAAAAGTTTACCAACTGTGAACAACGTTATTCACTGCTCGAGAAAACTTGCTGTGCTTTAGCGTGGGCTGCTCGCCGACTGAGACAGTATATGTTGACCCATACCACTTTATTGATCTCAAAAATGGACCCAGTCAAGTATATTTTTGAGAAGCCAGCACTCACCGGGCGGGTCGCAAGATGGCAAATGATTCTCACAGAATATGACATCCAGTACACTTCTCAGAAAGCCATCAAGGGCAGTGTATTGTCTGAATATCTTGCTGAGCAGCCTATTGATGATTACCAGCCTATGAGGTTTGACTTCCCTGATGAAGACATCATGTTCATAAAAGCAAGAGATCATGAAGAGCCTGTTCACACTGAAGGGCCTAACTCGGAAAAAGAATGGACTATGATGTTTGATGGGGCTGTTAATATGAATGGTCGTGGTGTTGGTGCAGTACTCATTACACCTAAAGGAGTTCACATGCCTTTCTCGGCGAAACTTACTTTCAACTGCACCAACAATGAAGCTGAATACGAAGCTTGCATTATGGGTCTTGAGGAAGCCATTGACCTCAGGATCAAGACTTTGACTGTATTCGGAGATTCAGTTTTGGTAATCAATCAGACCAACGGCAAATGGTACACCCACCAAGATCATCTGATACCTTACAGGGATTATACAAGGAGGTTATTGACTTTCTTTACAACAGTCAAGCTTGAGTATATCACTCGAGACGAGAATCAATTTTCAGATGCTCTTGCCACCATTTCATCCATGATCAAAGTTCAAGCTGCCAACTTTGTACCTCAGATTTCAGTGTCCAGACTTGACAGACCAGCATATGTATTCGCAGCAGATGTTGTCAAGGATGATAAGCCTTGGTTCCATGACATTAAGTGCTTCTTGGAGGATCAAACATACCCACCTGGGGCATCTTCCAATGATAAGAAGACATTAAGAAGGCTTGCTGGTAGTTTCTTCCTGAATACTGATGGTTCCCTGTACAAGAGAAACTTTGATATGGTGCTCCTCAGATGTGTTGATAGAACAGAAGCAGACTTGTTGATGCATGAAGTGCACGAAGGATCCTTTGGTACCCATGCGGGAGAGCATGCCATGGCTAAAAAGTTGCTAAGATCAGGTTATTATTGGATCACAATGGATGCCGACTGTTGTGCATACGCCAGAAAATGCCATAAATGCCAAATTTATGCGGATAAGGTGCACGTGCCTCCCAATCCTTTAAATGTGATGTCTTCACCCTGGCACTTTGCTATGTGGGGCATCGATATGATTGGCAAGATCGAACCGACTGCTTCAAATGGCCACAGATTCATCCTGGTTGCCATTGACTATTTCACCAAGTGGGTCGAAGCAGCATCCTATGCAAATGTTACCAGGCAAGTGGTAGCCAGATTTCTGAAGAGAGATATCATCTGTCGATACGGAGTTCCCGAGCGAATCATTACTGATAATGGTTCCAACTTGAACAACAAAATGATGGCAGAGCTATGCCGGGACTTCAAGATCCAACACCACAATTCTTCTCCTTACAGGCCAAAGATGAATGGCGCTGTTGAGGCAGCTAATAAGAATATCAAGAAGATTGTGCAGAAGATGGTAGTCACCTACAAAGACTGGCATGAAATGCTACCATTTGCCTTGCATGGGTACCGTACGTCAATCAGAACATCCACTGGGGCAACACCGTATCAGCTTGTGTATGGTATGGAGGCAGTCCTACCAGTTGAAGTCGAATTACCCTCCCTACGGGTACTGATGGATGTTAAGCTGAACGAAGCAGAGTGGGTCCGGTCCCGATACGAACAACTGAGTCTGATTGAAGAGAAAAGATTGGCTGCAGTCTGCCATGGGCAGTTGTATCAGAAAAGAATGAAGAGAGCCTTCGATCAGAAAGTCAGGCACCGAGAGTATCAAGTAGGGGATCTTGTGCTGAAAATAATCCTCCTTCCTCATACAGACCACAGGGGCAAGTGGACTCCGAATTATGAAGGACCGTTTGTAGTAAAGAAAGTTTTCTCCGGTGGAGCACTCATGCTCAGTACCATGGATGGTGAAGATTTCCCGTCCCCTGTGAATTCAGATGCAGTTAAAAAATACTTCGCATTAAATGACCCGTTGGACATAAAAACAGAATGTAAGTCCAGGCAAAAATAGGGCATCCCGGCGAGTCAAAAACAGAATAAAAGACTCGGGCAAAAGTAAGGGAAAATAAACAAACAAAAAAATGTACACCCGCTGAGTTGAAAAGCCGCATTGGACAACTCAGGCAAAAATGGGTATCCCGATGGATTGAAAACCCGAAAGGGCGATCCATGCAAAATAAGGGAATAAGCGAACAACTGCATTCTGAATTCGTCCGTATCACTTACAACTCGGTAAACTTCGAAAGGATCAAGCTTCTGTCAGAATCAGCCTTCTTCAGAAAGCAAGGTGAGAAGAACGTCAAATGTCATACGAGTCATAGCAGGAGGGAAGCTCCTTGAAGCGTCGACAACATTGCCAATATTTTATTTCCCAATTTGTAGCAATCTCCTCATTTCAGGGGATATGTTTATTTAACTGTATCTCGCCAATTCAAGGCACATGAATTAATAAAAATCAGATTTTCAGTCATGTTTCGTCTTGTACATTTTTTATTTGCAAAAATGTCTGATGTCTTAAGAAAAACTGATTGCCTGAATACAGATGCTTATCTTCAAAAAATAATGATAATGACAAAAGTCACATGCTTGCAGGAAATATACTTACTCTCAGAAGTGTCTAAACTCCTATGACGGAATCCAGTAGAGGATACCTCGGGATCACTTGTGCGTTTCCCTATCTTTGCAGGATTGCAGGTATCCAAAACGCAACTTGGGGCATGAAAGCTTCACCCCAGCAAGCTGACAAATCAACACTCAGTCTTAGCACCCAAAGTGTTTTCTCCCCAGCTGAGGTGCCAACCATTCTTCCTCAGCCAAGTACAGAAGTCAGGGAACCATTTCCCCACAGAGCTTCAGCCTCTATCCAGAAGAGCAGCGCATGAAGGGATCACAACAGAGTGACGAAAACTTCTACAAACCCCAATTGGGTCCCCACATTACCAAGGATGGGTCTATCAGTGACCTATCTCCCCAAGCTAATACATCTCATCAGATCTACCAGTGATCTCATCCCCAGCTGGGATGTCCTTTTCAAACAGATCGACCAGAGATCTTCGCAGCAACGGGATCCGAATCCCGGTTTGGTATCTTTGCATAATCATAGCATTCGCATCATATTCACCCACAAAGCGTAGCATTCCGTCTAATACGAAGCATTACGGCAAAAATCCAACATATTACATAATCATAAGCCATGTTCTGAATCAAACACTTATGAATAATGACAACCCATCGGCAATATACAGAATACCCCTCAGATTCCCCAGCAAACACAGTTGCCTTACATTCCCAAACACCAGTATATATTCCTTGTGGCACCCGTCCGTGTCATATCCCTAGCAGAAAGCCAAAGAAATCCCCTTTGCACTCCCAATATACTTATATAAATTCCTTGACATCCGTCCGTGTCATTTTCCCCAGCACAGTAACATAAACACTTTGTACATCAGATACTTTTTTATACTATACTTTTCTCCTTTTGACACTCGTCTGTGTCACTCTCTCCAGCAGATTGAACACTCATCTATACGCTACTCATCTATACATCACTCGCACTTACTACTTATACAGATACTCGTCCGTATCTTGTATATACCACTTATATCCCCGCGGATTCAGCACTAGTCCATGTTCTTTGTTAACCAGTTGGTACTCGTCCGTATCATCATCTCAGAACATGTGTCAAGCGTTTGTTTCTACCTGATACTCGTCTGTATCATAGTCTTAAGGATGCTCGTCCGCATCTTTAATCCATACACCGTGTCAAACACTCTGGTCTTCTTGAATATAGACACTCGTCCGTGTCTACTATTCCCCAGAAGAGTCCTCTCAGATTCAACACTCGTCCGTGTTCTCTGTTAACCAGTTGATACTCGTCCGTATCATCATCTTTGAACACGTGTCAGTATTTGTTTTTACCCGATACTCGTCCGTATCGTAGTTTTAGGGATGCTCGTCCGCATCTTTAATCTATACAAAACATCTAAACACTTATACCCTTTATTTCTTGGATGTAAACACTCGTCCGTGTTTACTATTCCCCAGTAGATCGCCAACAAGGCAATTTTCTTTTTATCTATGTCATGATAAACCCTGAGAGCAACCGTCCCCTGCTAGGTGGTCGTCCTCCACCTCTTGATGATCGTCCTTCATCATGCTCATCCGATGGCCGTCCCCATCGTTGATCTTCTATCCGACATTCGTCCTATGTCGTGATATTTAGCAGCCGTCCCCTGCTAGGTGGTCGTCCTCCACCTCTTGATGATCGTCCTTCATCATTTTATCCAATGGCCGTCCCCATTGTTGATTTTGGTTATCTGGCATTCGTCCTATGTCATGATAAACCTTGAGAGCAGTCGTCCCCTGCTAGGTGGTCGTCCTCCACATCTTGATGGTCGTCCTCCATCATGCTCATCCGATGGCCGTCCCCATCGTTGACCTTTTATCCGGCATTCGTCCTATGTCGCGATATTTTCGGCAGCCGTACCCTGCCAGGTGGTCGTCCTCCACCTTAGATGACCGTCCCTCATCTTATCCCCAACAGAGCAGCCGTCCCCTGCTAGGTGATCGTCCTTCACCTTTGATGACCGTCCCTCATCATCTGTTTTTTTTATTTATTCTTTAACCCGATGGCCGTCCCCGTCGTGGTCCCTTTTCCTTTTTTCCTGATGATCGTCCTTCATCAGTTTAGCCCGATGGCCGTCCCCATCGTTGGTCACTTTACTTTTTGAACTTGATGGCCGTCCCCGTCATGTTTCATTAATCCCCAGAGAATCTTACAACTTTATCTTGATGGCCGTCCCCATCATAATTCTTTTTATCCCCAGCATGTCGGTCGTCCCCGTCATTGCTTCATTTCCCGCACTTTTCCCAGCATGTCGGCCGTCCCCGTCATTGCTCTTTACCCGGCAGTCGTCCTCTGCTCGACGGTCGTCCTCCGTCGCCTACACTTTACAATATACTTTACTTTCTTTTACAATCTATATCCCTTTTCTTCTTCATTCTGTGAGTGCAAATTTTGGACTGTCTTTGGTATTCAACCACAAGTTATCTTGTTTGCCTGTTAAGTCGTTGCTTACATCCTGCACAGCTAACTCATGTTTGAATAGGGGCAGCTGTAAACACCCCAAATTTGCCCTCACCCATTCACACCATGGCTTGTGATCATTTCATATGCATAAACTCAATCATACCATCTCATATCACATTTTTGATTCATTGCATTGGTTCAAAGTCATCTGCATCTAGGGTTTGTGATCCGAGCAATCCAAGAGCTTCTTGAGCCACTCCAAAGGTCATCAATCACTTCAAAGGGGTCTATGTGTGTTTAAGCATCATATTATATCCTCTCAAAGTCAAGAATGTCAAAAAAAATCACAAGAACTGAGAATGGTATGGATGCAGAGCCAGGTTTAACTGCACAGATGACCTAGAATTAGGGTTTTGGTTTCAAAGGCCATAACTCCAATTTTTTTGGTAATTCTTGTTTCTATTGGTCTCTATATGGTATAGGGAGTATGCATATCAATTTTCATGAAGAAATTCCATGGGGAAGTCATTTGATCAAGAGTTGACTTTTCAAGCAAGTCAGTGCAAAATCAGGGCATCTGAGGCCCCCAATGACCCAACCAAGGGGTGTTCTTCATCATTTTGATTGTATATGATCTTTATTTGATCATGGAAGATGTTAGAAGTTCACAAATTTGAAGAATTTCAAGTCTTTTGCAAAGTTGACTTTTTGGGGAAGTTTGACTTTTGATGGAATTGTCATTTTAGGCAACTTTTTCAACCTTTACTTTTTGATTCAAAAAAGCTTCAAATGGAAAAACTTTGGTCATGAAAGTTGTAGAATGGATCATTCCCTTTTCAAAAAGTACAAGAACATGACCTAATTCATTTTGGATCAAAAGTTATGGCCTTGCAAAGTTGAGCAAAATCATTAAAAATTCACTTTTGCACCAAATGGAAAACTTGCAATTTCTCATGGCAAGCCTTTATGTGACTTCAACATGATCTCTAATAACCATACCAATGCTACACATGACATAAAATCAGAATTGGCCCAAGGAATTTCTCATTTTTGTGCCTTGATCCATAAGTCATTTTCATGAAGATGCAAAGAGGGATTTTTGGCAAAATCATTATCAAAGGAGTTATGTGATCACTAATTGGTTTCTATGCATTGTCATGATCTAGTGAGGCATTCCACATCAAAAATTCAGCAAGAGTCCTCACTTTTACATAGCCAAAATCATGAGATAACACAAGTGGGCAAGTTGCAAAATCTCTCACAACTCATGATCCAAATGCTGCAGACTTTCACAAGCAATCCAAGGGTCATCCTTGACTCAAGCTGAAGCAAGACATGCCCTTAGACTGCTGCTGCCATAGCCCATGCTGCAAGTACAAATCAACTTGACTTTTTGGCCAAAACCCCCATACTCTTGGAATAGTGATCAGCCACCCCTACTGACCTGCTCCACAGGTTACTCACACATCATGGGAGTGTTATAACAACTCATTGGCCATTGAAACAAGACACAACACAACCCTCACAAAAATCTGTCAAAAAACTCCTCTTCTTCGAATCTCTCTCCACAGCCATCAAACACCCATTTTCTCTTCACCAACAAGTCATACACACTCAAGAGAACCAGAATCCACCATGAACACAGCTTGAAACCCTCTAGAACATAACTGTGAAATCTGCTACACCAGAACTTACCCTCACAAATCAGCCATCAACAAGAGCTTTGAGGCATTCCATTGAGTTCAGAAGGGGCAAGGGAGTTCATCTGCACAAGTGGGTGAAGGTGCACAAAACACAAGGAAGGGGGGGTTGGAATTGGGTTTTCTTTAACAATTAAAAAACTTCTAATGACACGTTTAATTTATCCTGGTTCGTTTGAACTCAAACTACGTCCAGTCCACCCGCCAAGGTGATTTTGCCTCTACTGAGGTCTTAATCCACTATTCAATAAGAATACACACAAAGACCTATAGTCAATGTCCTCTTGAGTCTTCTGACTAAACTTAGTCACTCAAGGAATAGAATAACTATTACAAAAATATAATAAAGAAGTAACTTAGAATGCTTCTTGATAAGCAAGTATCACTAAGTGAAAGTTACAATAATAAGCACAATATGATTTAATTGGTTTGCGTGAATATGATGAGATGTGTTGCTTTTTTGATTTCTTCAAATGGAGTCCTTTATATAGTTCTTGAGAAAGTAGCCGTTGGAGACATCTTGAATTAAATTAGGATAGACTTTAATATCATAAATTCCTTCCATAAGTAGAGATACTTGTCTTTGGTCATTAATTAAAATATTCTTTAATTAATGTCTTTAATAAGGATACCAGCATCTTCTAAGCGGAGATCAGAGATAATAAATAAAAGATGCGCAGCCAATAAATATGTAATTTAATGCTGGATTCTCCTTTGAGAGTATCTTCTAAAATGAATCTTCTTAGCTCGTACGGTTTAGTGAAATAAGATTGTCTTTTACACAAGAATAAATATATTCATTAGAACTTCTAATATAAAAAGCTTTGTTATCATCAAAACACTTAGAGGTTCATAACCATAATTGTTCTAACAATCTCCCCCTTTTTGATGATGACAAAACATTTTAAATAAAGAGAATAGAGTTTAATGAATTTAAGTGAACTCCCTTTGTTTAGAAGAAGAATTCTTTCAGATGTTCCATGATTCTTAGCTCCCCCTGAGTTGATTACTTGACCTGTTTCTTTTCATGATAACAACTCAAATAGTTTTATTAGAATCATATGTAAGAGGCAGAATATGGTAAACTGCTATGGATCAGAATCATTTACGTTTCTCCCCCTTTTTGTCATAATAAAAAAGAATTAGAGCAAGTGAAAAAAAATAAAAGGTAACCAATATATTAAAAATTATAAGCAAAAACAAAACCAGTAGAAGTTTCAAGGAGTTATGCAGAAGCAGAAGATAAAACAACAGAACAGGTAATGCAGAAGATAAGCAAAAAAAAATTTAGGAGTTCATCTTAGTGACTAAGGTCTCCAACAAAGATTTTATATCTGATGAAGATTCCACTTGCTTGCTAAGTAATGTCTTCATTTCAGCAGTGGTTTCTTCTTGCTTATCCAGACGTTCTTTCACCAGCTGATTTTCCTTCTTCAGTTCTTGTAGAGTTTGCAGAACAAAATCTGTAGCCAGAGGTTCTTCAGCTTCTGGAGCAGCTTGAGTATCAGGTTCATCAGCATTCTCTTCTATAGAAGATACCAAAACCATTTGAAGTGCTGAGAGTTCATCCAGAGGTTCTGACTCTGTCCAGGGCTTGTTATCCAGCAGAAGAGGTTTAGCCTGTTCAACATTTGAGACTACTGCTTGAAGGTACTCACAGAAGTTCTGGTGAGCAACATCGTAGCAGATGTCCTTAAGTCTTTTGGACTCAGCATTAAACCACTTTCTGAGGGTAGCCCACAGAAAATCAGAAGCAGCTGGATCTGTAAGCTCTGAGCAAGCAGACTTCAGATCCTCTAACTTTAATTTCAAGCCTGTTTCAAAAGCAAGAAGTAAAGCAGAAATGTCTGTTCTAGTTGGTTTTGGTTTTGGTATGGGTATTGCTCTTTTGTTTGATACGGAGGATAGTTTTTGTAGTGCTTCAAAATCAACAGATGTTCTGAGAGGATTTTCATTTTCAGTTTCTTCTGGAGTATCAGGAATGTTTATGACAGTAGGTGAGTTTGGTGGTGTAGACATATAAGAGGGTAGCGAGCTTTCTCTTGTGGGAGATATTCTGGATGTATGTTCAGGGGATGGAAGTTGGACAGAATCTGAGTCTTGAAAATGTTCAAGATCAAGATCTAGAGCATCTTGCAAAGCAGTTTGTGTTTCAGTTGTTGGAGAGCGATCAATATCAGATAGTGGAGTATTATCAATGGGTATGTCAAAATCAGAAATAGTTTGTTGTTGATGGGTTTCAGTTTCTGGTGGATATAATGATGAGAGGATAGATGCTACTGCAGAAGTTGCAGGGATTTCAGTTTGAATGGGATTAACATTTTGAGGTGGTTCAGAAGCAGGAATTTGTTCAGAGGGAATATCAGCAGAAGATGGTTGGCTAGAAGGTAGTTCAGACACTTCTACATTTACTGCTTCTACTACAGAAATGAATTCAGAGTTAGAGGCAGAAGATTTACCTGATGTTCTAGATGATTTTGGCATCTTCTGAGAAGGTCCTTCAGCAGTCTTTCTCTTCTTGAGCCTTACATAAGCAGCATCTGGAGCACTCTGTTTGAGTTCAGTAAGCTTGAACTGAGTTTCCATACCTTGTTGCTTGCAGATATCCAGGTAGTTAACTACAACATCTGCGGGTGTGTCAGAGGAGAAGAGAGGAAAGTCTTCCAAAGGGATCCTTCTGGTGCTGATTACTTCTCTAGAATGAAGAACAGGTTCTTGCTGAATAGATGTAATGAACTTCATCTTTTTCAAGTTCTTAGCATTCAGAGGTTTGCCAACATCTGTTTCTAGAAGTTCAGTTTGCTTCAACTCTGCTAGAAAGTCTACCAGCTTGTTTTGGCAGAGTATATCAGAAATAATACGTCCAAAAGGAATCCAATCCCTTTTGGTCTTCTCACCATCTCTGGTTTCCTTCACACTGACTCTAAGATTCTGGAAGAGAGTGTGTGCAAGGTTGATCTTCTTCTTTTTAGCAATGAAGTAGAGAAGAAATTGTTGGTCCAGGTTGATGTAATCTGGAGAGTTGGTAGGTTTCCTGTGACAGATTGTCCCAAGAATGATTTTTGCCCAAATACGGAGAGGAGTCTTCAAGTCTTTGATTTTGTTGGAGGGTTTTCCAGAGGTAAAAATTTCTTTTGCTATCACAGCAGTATCAGAGGCTTTGTCCATGTCACTGCACTTGATGCCATTACCATCAGCTTCAAGAAGTTTAGCAAGATGGTCTTCAGAAATAACCACCTTTTTACCAAGCACGAAAGAAGTAACCTGTGCGTCGTTTGATGATGCATAAACCCAGAATTCTTTAACCAGTTTAGGAAAGACTGGTCCCATTAATCTGTCAAAATACTTTTCCCAGCCCTGGGCTTCAACATGCGGGAGGAGATCAAAACCATTTTCCTTTAAACTTTCAAAATCCACAAATAACTCACACAGGACTTCCAATTTGTCTGTAGGAGTTGAGAGAGTCTTTGTGGGCTCAACATAGTACACATCAGAAAAATCTTTGCGTTGATGAGAAGATGAAGCCATTAGTTACTAAGATGAAATTTGAAGGTTTTAGGGTTTTTGAAAAAAATTTAGAGAAGAAGCAAGAGTGAGGTTAAGAAAATTCAGTATGAGTAAAATACGGGTAAAAGTTGAAAGTGAGAGAGACACTTGACATATATAGAAAAATAAAACATTTAATTAGTTGAGAAATTAGTGGGAAAATTTAAGTTTAAAAAACATAATGATTAAAAACATTAAATGCGCTGACATAGGGTAATGCGTAAACAATTTTGGAACAGTTACCCAAGAGATTTTCTTGCCTTTTTGGTGTCAAGTCTAGCCGTATCAGATTCCAGAATCTCAACAGTTGTCCTTCTGAGAGAACAGTTACCAAGGCATGTTCTGTCACTATTTAGAATTTGGACACTTGTTTTAATTCTGATGGAAATCCTTAGAGCCTTGTTGACACTTGTTGATTTGAAGATCTGCAAGTTAATCCTTTGAACAGAGGTTCTAAGAATGAAACAATTAGAGCATAGCATCTTCTGAGATAATCATATAGAAGATAAATATCAGAACTTCTAGATGATAAAAACATATGATTAAAGCATTTTTATTCTGGACATAACTTCATGCTAAGGTTAGTTAGTATGAAATTAAATCTATCTTCAGAAAGGGGTTTTGTAAAAATATCAGCCCATTGGTGATTTGTGTCTATAAATTTTAACATTAAAATTCCCTTCTGAGTATAGTCCCTAATGAAGTGATGTTTAACTTCTATGTGTTTAGCTCTAGAATGTAAAATTGGATTTTTAGAGAGACAAATAGCAGAAGTATTGTCACAGAGGATGGGAATGTTACTCTCATAGATATTGAAATCCTCAAGCTGATTTTTCATCCAGAGCATCTGAGTACTGCATCCAGCTGCTGCAATGTATTCAGCTTCTGCAGTTGATAATGCTATGGTTGGCTGTCTTTTGCTAGACCAAGAGATTAGATTGTCTCCTAGAAATTGACAACTTCCAGAAGTACTTTTTCTTTCTGTTCTGTCTCCAGCAAAATCAGCGTCACAATATCCTACAAGTTTATACTCTTCTGATCTTCTGTAATACAGACCAAGATTAGTAGTACCTTTCAGATATCTAAAGATTCTCTTAACTGCTGTTAAGTGAGTTTCTCTAGGATCTGATTGGAATCTAGCACATAAACATACACTGTATAGAATATCTGGTCTAGAAGCAGTTAGATAGAGAAGAGATCCAATCATACCTCTGTAGAGCTTCTGATCTACTTTCTTACTTACCTCTTCTTTCTCCAAGATACAAGTAGGATGCATAGGAGTTTTAGATATAGTGCTTTCTGATAAGTCAAATTTCTTCAGAAGTTCTTTTACATATTTGCTTTGATGGATATATGTTCCTTCTGATGTTTGATTTATTTGAATTCCCAGAAAGAACTTTAGTTCTCCCATCATGCTCATTTCAAATTCTGCCTGCATAGATTTAGCAAATTCCTTTCCCAAGGCATTTTTAGTAGAACCAAAAATTATATCATCTACATAAATTTGACATATCAGAAGATCATTTTTAATGTTTTTACTGAAAAGAGTTGTATCCACTTTCTCTCTGATGAACTTATTTTCCAGACGAAAATTACTTAGTCTTTCATACCAAGCTCTGGGAGCTTGTTTTAAACCATATAATGATTTTTTGAGTTTGTAAACATGTTCTGGAAATTTTGTATTTTCAAAACCAGGGGGTTGGTGTACATACACTTCTTCATCAATATAACCATTTAAAAATGCACTTTTGACATCCATTTGATATAGAATAATATTATGATTTACAGCAAATGATATTAGAAGTCTGATTGATTCTAACCTGGCGACTGGTGCATAGGTTTCTGTATAGTCAATTCCTTCTTGTTGACTATAACCTTGTGCAACCAGTCTTGCTTTGTTTCTGACAACTTCTCCTTGCTCATTTAGTTTGTTTCTGAATACCCATTTGGTGCCAATGATGTTGAATCCTCTGGGCCTAGGAACTAGATCCCACACATCATTTCTGGTGAATTGATTTAGTTCTTCTTGCATAGCCAGAATCCAATCATTTTCTGAGAGAGCTTCTTCTACAGAAGATGGTTCAATCAGAGAAACAAGTCCCATTAATGTCTCTTCGGAGTTTTTGAATGAAGATCTTGTTCTGATTGGTTCATCTTTCTTTCCCAAGATTTTATCTTCTGGGTGATTAATATTGCTTCTGGATAGCTTCTTCTGGATGGGTTCTTCAGATGTTGTTGGAGAAATTGTATTGTTTTGATCTTTAGATGATTGATCTTTAGAAGTTCTGTTTGTAGAGATTTCTACTTCTATATCTGTAGAAAATTCATTCTGCTTTGGTTTTTCAGAACCAAGCTTATCATCAAATCTGACATGAATTGATTCTATCACAATTCATGTTTTTGTATTGTATACTCTGTATCCCTTAGAACGTTCAGAGTATCCTAACATATAACACTTTTGTGCCTTAGAATCAAATTTATTCAGAGTATCAAGAGTATTTAAGATAAAACAAATACATCCAAAGGGATGAAAGTATGAAATGTTGGGCTTTCTGTTCTTCCACAATTCATAAGGAGTCTTTTCAAGAATAGGTCTTATAGAGATTCTATTCTGAATATAGCATGCTGTATTTACTGCTTCTGCCCAAAAGTGTTTAGCCATATTAGTCTCATTTATCATGGTTCTGGCCATCTCTTGTAATGTTCTATTTTTACGTTCTACAACCCCATTTTGTTGTGGAGTTCTAGGACAAGAAAAATCATGAGAGATGCCATTTTCATTAAAAAATGATTCTAATTGTTTATTTTCAAATTCTCCACCATGATCACTTCTGACTTTAATGATTTTAGATTCTTTTTCATTTTGAACTTGTTTGCAGAAGTTAGAAAATACAGCAATTGACTCATCCTTGTGTCTAAGAAACTTTACCCATGTCCATCTGCTGAAGTCATCTACGATCACCAATCCATACTTTTTACCATTGACAGAAGCAGTTTTCACTGGTCCAAACAAGTCAATGTGCAAAAGTTCTAATGGTCTAGAGGAAGATACAACATTTTTAGCTTTAAAACCAGTTTTTGAAAATTTGCCTTTCTGACATGCTTCACACAGAGCTTCTGAGTTGAACTTCAAATTTGGAAGTCCTCTGACTAGATTGAGTTTGTTAAGTTGAGATAATCTTCTCATATTAACATCTCCCAATCTTCTGTGCCAGACCCATTGCTCAGTTTCCACAGACATTAGACATTTTACATTTTTAATTTTTAATTCTGAAAGCTTTATTTTATAAATGTTGTTCTTTCTCTTTCCACTAAAGAGGATTGTTCCATCTTTCTGACTAACAGCTTTACAGAACTTTTGATTGAAGATTATGTCATAGCCATTATCACTTAATTGACTTATGGATAATAAATTATGCATTAATCCTTCTACAAGTAGAACATTAGAGATAGAGGGAAGATTTCCATTACCAATAGTTCCGGAGCCAATTATTCTTCCTTTTTGATTGCCTCCAAAGCCTACGTGGCCTCCATCTTTTAATTCAAGACATTGGAACATATGCTTTCTTCCCGTCATGTGACGTGAGCATCCAGAGTCCAGGTACCATGATTGGTGTTTCAGTTTTGCTGTTAAAGACATCTGCAACATACACAATTTTATCCTTGGGTACCCATATTCTTCTGGGTCCTTGTTTGTTAGTTTTTACAAACTTCTGATTCATTTTAGTTTTTAAATCAGAACTTATAGAACAAGATGACTCACTAGTGTATATAAGATCATGATTATGACCATAGGTGAAATGAGAACTTAGAGGAGTATTAGTATTTATGACAATGTCATCAATATTTTTTAGCTTCAGAGTTTCTTTATTTTTCACATAGCCTATGCCTTTTCTTTCATTTCTGCTAACACCATAGATCATAGAAGCAATCTTACTTCTATCTAAGCTTTTAGTAAGAAATTGTTGAAAGCTATAATCATATTGTTTTATGATATCATCAGAGTTGATTAGATCTTCTAATTCAAATTTCTTCTGAGCTTTAAGTTTCTCAAAAGAGTTTTTACATTCAAAGAGGTTTTCTTTCAGCTCAGAGTTTTCTGTTTTTAGTTTTCTAACTTCTTCTAATTCAGATACTAGACTTTGTTTAATGTCTTTGTATTTGAATTGAAGCTTCTGATATTTTTCAAGAATTTCTGAGAGGCTAGCTTCTAACTGAGGTCTAGAAAATTTAGAAAATACCTCTTCTGAATCTGATTCTAACTCTGATTCTGATGAGTGATCTTCTGGTATATTTGCCATTAATGCAATATTAGCTTGTTCATCTTCAGAATCTGACTCTGCTTCAGATGATTCAGAATCATCCCATGTTGCCATGAGACTTTTTTTCTTTTCTTTGCTGAATTTGTTTCTGGGTTTTTCTTTCTGAAGTTTTGGACATTCACTTTTATAGTGTCCTGGTTCTTTGCATTTGTAGCACACAACCTCTTTGCTTCTGGGTTTCTTGTGACCAGATGTTGATTCAGAATAATTATTTGTTCTTCTGGTATTTCTTAACTTCTTCTGACGATGCTTCCAGAGTTGTTGAACTCTTCTTGATAGGAGAGATAATTCATCTTCTTCTGATGAACATCCAGAGCTTTCTTCTTCTTCTGCCTGTAAAGCTTTAGAAACATGTTTGTTAGATTTAAGAGCTACAGACTTACCTTTCTTCTGGGGTTCATCCTCTTCTAACTCAATCTCATGACTTCTCAAGGAGCTGATCAGTTCTTCTAAGGAAATTTCATTCAGATTTTTTGATAACTTTAAAGCAGTGACCATGGGCCTCCAAGCTTTTGGTAAACTTCTGATGATTTTCTTCACATGATCTGCTGTTGAGTAGCCTTTGTCCAGAACTTTTAGTCCAGCTACCAGGATTTGGAACCTTGAAAACATTTTTTCAATGGTTTCATCTTCTTCCATCTTGAAAGCTTCATACTTCTGGATGAGAGCTAGAGCTTTAGTCTCCTTGACTTGAGAGTTGCCTTCATGTGTCATCCTCAGAGAATCAAACATGTGTTTAGTTGAATCCCTGTTTGTGATCTTCTCATATTCTGTGTAAGAGATGGCACTTAGAAGTATGGTCCTAGCTTTGTGATGATTTCTGAATTCCTTCTTCTGTTGAGCTGTCATATTTTTTCTTTCAATCTTCTGACCATCTGCTCCAACAGGATGAATGTATCCATCTGTCACCATGTCCCAGAGATCTCCATCTAGAGCTAGAAAGAAACTCTCTAGAACATCCTTCCAATAGTCAAAATTGTCACCATTGAATATTGGAGGTTTAGCATTGATCTTGTCATTCTGATAGTCATTGTTGTTAATTCCAGTTTCTGCCATGTGTTTAACTTCTGGATCTTTTACTGACACGGTTAAGTGTAATACTCAGAACCTAGCGCTCTGATACCAATTGAAGGTGCGCAAAACACAAGGAAGGGGGGGTGGAATTGGGTTTTCTTTAACAATTAAAAAACTTCTAATGACACGTTTAATTTATCCTGGTTCGTTTGAACTCAAACTACGTCCAGTCCACCCGCCAAGGTGATTTTGCCTCTACTGAGGTCTTAATCCACTATTCAATAAGAATACACACAAAGACCTATAGTCAATGTCCTCTTGAGTCTTCTGACTAAACTTAGTCACTCAAGGAATAGAATAACTATTACAAAAATATAATAAAGAAGTAACTTAGAATGCTTCTTGATAAGCAAGTATCACTAAGTGAAAGTTACAATAATAAGCACAATATGATTTAATTGGTTTGCGTGAATATGATGAGATGTGTTGCTTTTTTGATTTCTTCAAATGGAGTCCTTTATATAGTTCTTGAGAAAGTAGCCGTTGGAGACATCTTGAATTAAATTAGGATAGACTTTAATATCATAAATTCCTTCCATAAGTAGAGATACTTGTCTTTGGTCATTAATTAAAATATTCTTTAATTAATGTCTTTAATAAGGATACCAGCATCTTCTAAGCGGAGATCAGAGATAATAAATAAAAGATGCGCAGCCAATAAATATGTAATTTAATGCTGGATTCTCCTTTGAGAGTATCTTCTAAAATGAATCTTCTTAGCTCGTACGGTTTAGTGAAATAATATTGTCTTCTACACAAGAATAAATATATTCATTAGAACTTCTAATATAAAAAGCTTTGTTATCATCAAAACACTTAGAGGTTCAGAACCATAATTGTTCTAACAGTGGGAGGTTCTGGAAGCTCACCATTGAAGCTTTCCAGCTCAGGTATGGCCAAGAACACTTTCTCATAGAACTTGTTTTTCTTGTTACAAAATGAAAGTGTATGTTGTGTTGATCATAATGATGTGTTTGAAATTGAAAATGAGTGAAAAATGAGGATGTATTGATGTTCTGAAATTTCTCCCGTGAAAAATGTTTGCTTCGATTTGCTTGATTCATGTAGTTTAAATGTTGTTTGATGGTTGATTTGTGTTCTAGGATGTTAGAGGATCATTTCCCTGTGTTTAATTTGAAGCGGGGTGGCTTGTGGTGAAACCTAGGGTTTTGGTTCGCCGGAGAAGACGACCGGAAGTCTTCTCCGGCCACCTGAGAACCATTAACCCTAATCAGTGTCATTAATTGATGTTTGAATGTGGTACGTTAGATGCGTTGACTTAGGCTGACTGGCGCGCGTTTGAGTGGCCAGGATGCATCCTCAGAAACCCTAATCTCCATTAACTTAATTAATCCCAATTAATTAATTCATAAACTTAATTAACCTGATTTGAATGTGGACCTTAGGATCACGCGCCAAGTCAACAAATCTCTCCCCAGAATCAATCCTGACTCTCCATTGCGTTTACTTTCTTTTTATTTTAATTTTAATTCATTTGTTTTGTATTTCTTTTGCCCATTTATTTTAAAATAGCAAAAAATATTCAAAAATTCTGAAATTTTTTGTATAAGCTTTTATTAATTTTCAAAAACCAAAAACATTTTTATTTTTATTTTTTGCATTAAAAAATATTTTTAAATCATTTAAAAGTTTATTTTTAATTAATTAATGAGAATTAATTAATTAAAAATACTTTTAGGTATTTAAAAATCACTAAAAAATTCATGAAACCTTCATAATCATTTAGAAACATTGTCCAACCCTCAAACCAAATTTCTTTTTTGATCTTGATGTCTTTTGAGAATTTTTCATGGAATTAAAATCATTTCAAGGCATTATTTTGATCCAAACTTCAAAAAATCATTCCTGCCTAACCATTGAGAGTTGGACTTTGATTCTTTTTGCATTGCATTTTGTTTAGCATGTAGTTTGTGAGATTAAATTGGCATGATTTGATCTTTCATTTTCTTTTTGTTTGACATTTTTCTTGTTAAGGTACCCTAAAACCCTAGAAAACTTAGGAAAATTCATAACTTACATTAGGTTAAGAGTTAGAACCCCTCCTTTGGGCAGTGAGTTTGTGTAGGATTAGGGTTACTTTGAATTCATTTTCAATTTTTTATCTTGATGTTTGCTTCTGGTTTTGGTTTTTGTTTGATGCATTGATCATAAACCCTAATTTGTGCTTCCTTTTGCACTCATCTTGCATTTGCTTGCATAACATGACTTGTCATGACATTTTATGCATTCATTTGATTCATTAGACATCTTAAGATATGTTGGAAGCATGTTTGATCATTGCATCATGTATTTTCCATGTTGTATGCCATTTGCACTTCATAACTTTTCATGTATGTTCATGGTTCTTATCTTGTTTCATTTGCATCCATAAGTTTGTATGATCATCCTCATGCCTTGTTTCATGTTTGCATCATCTCATAGCATCATTATCATCACACACATGCTTCTGATTTTGATTTGCATCATGCCATTTCATCTCATTTTGCATTGCATTGCATTTCTTTCACTAACTTTTCAGGTGGTAAGTTACTTTGAGAAGTGAATTTGCCTTCACTTCTCACAATTTCTTTTCATCTCTCTTATGCATAATTGCTGCATTTTACTTTGTGTTTGAGATTAAGCTTGCTCTTTCTTCTTCTTCTTACTTTCTTTCTTCAAGTGACTTGACTTCTTGAATGAAGCAAGTTACTTTGCTTCTCCTGATCCTTTCATCTGCTTCCTGGTGGTTCCATTGAAGATTTCTCTTGTCAAACCTCACAAACCTTAGGAACAACCAAGCATGACAATGATTAGGGTTTTGATTAGTCTCCCCACTTAGTTTTACCTTTGTGTCTCTTTGAGTCTTCTCATCTCACCTCATAATCAGGGACTAAACCCTAAAGGCTTTAAGGCTTTGTGATTAAGCTTATGCCTGCATCCTTCTATTAGGATGGAGTGTATAACTTTAATCCTAAGTGTTAAACCCTTAATGTGTTTAAATTCTCTAATCAATTCACTTAATAATCATCAAGACATCAAGCTTGTAACTTGGGCCTTGCATTAGGGTTCTAATTCTTCCTTAATTGGTTAAGAAGGACTAACCCTAGTGTTAATGGACAAGTCCCCCTCAAGTTGTCTTACAAACCCTAAAAATCACTTCATCATCTTATCATTAAATAAAATCCACTTAATAAAGGCTTTGTTTTGTCATGAGTTTAATCCCTAATCATGGATTAAGTTGAGGAGCTTTCCTCAGCTTAAACATTCTCATCTATTATCCTTCTATTAGGATGGTGTAATGAGTCTGTTTAATCCCTGATTATGGCTTAATCTCATTACTCAACACTAAACAAAAACACCAAAAACATCTAAATAATCACAAGTAGGTTAATGATCTTAATCCTACACCAAAGGTGATTAAGTGTGAGAAGCTGACTTCACACTTAAGGTATTCTCATTACCCCTAATCAGAGGGAAGATGTGATGAGTTTACTAAATCCATTGGTTTAGGCTTAAGCTCATTAACTTATGACAAACTTCAAAAAGCAATAAAAGACTGAAAATTCAAAAACAAACAATAATCGTCTCCTCCGGGATTCTTTTCTCATCTCATTCACTCATAAACGAGAACTTGCTTCTTCCGTCTAATGCAAGACAGTTAGCACCTGAGCCAGATAGGTCATACACTTGAGCATAGACAAGCGAGCAGTTCACAAGTCAATTTACCTTTCAGTCTCTTTGGGTCGAACTACGGTGTTCTGACTTCCTCATTGCACGAGAGGATACGTAGGCATAACTTAACAGTTATCGAACAAAAGTCTCTGTATATTCCCCCTCTTTCTAGCATTATCTTTCCTTTGCCTCATGATCTTGAGCATCTTATTCCTGTTCTTACACTGACACTGTACATTTATACACTTCCCACTTCTCTTGCACTGACACATGTACATCCTTTTCCAGCTCTTTTATACACAAATTGCACTGACACTACCCCTTTGAAACACAAATCTTTTAAGCGTGGATCCCGTCGAGTACGGCGGACAATCTGGGTGCTAATACCTTCCCAGGTTGTAACCAACCCCCTTTCTCAGTCTCTCTGGTTCGCAACCGTCTTATCCATATCTTTTCTAGGTCTATGCAGCATTACCTTTCCTTCAGGATAAAAATGCCTAGCTGGCGACTCTTTTCATTCCCTGTGAGTTCACTGCTGTGTGTTCTCACATCATCCCTTCGCCGACCGTTCGCGTTTGTACCCCATTTGACCCGGCTTCATTTGGTGGGAGCGACAGGAGGGCCAGGATTTGATCTGGGTTTGGACTGGTTGACTGCGCGCCAGATCCAAAGGCCCAGATTCAAATCTGGCTAATTTTGTCTTATGATTTAATTAAACTGATTTTAATTAATTAATCAAAGGTTAGGGTTTTAATGACAAATCCTGGCCACACTCACGCGCGGGAGTCAACCTCAGTCAAACGCATCTACGGTCCACATTTAAACTCCCATTAATGACACAATTAGGGCTAAACACATTCAGGCGACCAGAACAGTGTTCCGGTCGTCTTCTCCGGCGAAACCAAATACCTAGCTTCCACTACAGGCCACCCCAACCCAAATTAATTGCCCAGAAACAATCTCCTATCAAATCTAAACTCAAATCCATCATCAAACATCATTTATCAAGCATGAGCAAGGAGAATCGAAGCAAAACATTTTCACGGGTCAAGTTTCAGAACATCATAACATGCTTGTTTCTTACTCATTTTCAAAAATAAATAGATCCCCATGATCAGGGCAACATATAGAACAACATTCTAACAAGAAATCAAGGTTCTGGAAAATTTATTCATCATGTTACCTGAGATTGAGCTTTCGGTCCAGGAGCTTTCTGCTTGTCTCTTTCCTTCAAAATGGCCCCAATGATCCTCTTGATGAAGTTATGAAGCTTGGTTGGAGTTTATAGTGGATGATTTGTGAGTTTGAAGAGGTTCTATTCAGAGAGGGGAAGGAATCGTGTTTCAGTTTCAGGGGGTTTCAGGGCAAGGTGAAGGGTCAGGGATGATCAGTGGAACATGCTGAGATGTTCTATGAAGTTTGTTTTGGTGTTTGTATCTTGTAGAGTGTGTTTCGAATGAAAATGCATAAGAGGTGAAAACTTGGAGCTATGGCTTGGAGGATGCTTCAGGCTTGTATGTATGTTGTGTTCAGTCTCTTTTGGTCCACTTATCACTCTTGGATAGGTCAGAGGAGTTGGTGTGGCCTAGCTTGATTGGTATGGGTCTTTTTGCAAAAAGTCCAAGTTAGGTGTACTTGAGGTATGGGCAAGTGTGAGGTTGTGATAGGGGCATGGCTTGGCTCAGCTGAGTTTAGGGAGAACCATGGAAATGGATTAGAAGCAATGCAGCAAGTGGATTAGGGTTTATCATAGGTTTTGCAACTTTGTGACCTTTGGGCCCTTTTGTGATTTCTTGATCCATAAGTCATGAAAATGGGCAAACCTTTGGTGCATTCTGACTTTTAGGCATTGGTTTATGTTTGTGCAAAGATTAGAAGTCACTTTGAGGTTACAATTTGCCTTGGCAAGAGATTTTGCAACTTTGCCTCCTTGGTGCAAGACTTGAAATTATGTGATTTTTCCCAACTTTGACAAGCCATAACTTTTGATCCAAAATGAATTAGAATGAGTTCTTGTACTTTTTGAAAAGGGAATGATCCATTCTACAACTTTCATGACCAAAGTTTTCTCATTTGAAGCATTTTTGAATCAAAAAGAAAGGTTTGAAAAAGTTTCCCAAAATGGCAAGTTTCCATTACAGGTCATTTTCCCAAAAAGGCAACTTTGCAAATGGCTTGAAATTCTTCAATCTTGTGAACTTATAACATCTTCTATGATCAAATAAAGATCACACACATTCAAAATGATGAAGAACACCCTTTGGTTGGGTCATTGGGGGCCTCAGATGCCCTGTTTTTACACTGACTTGCTCAAGAAGTCAACTCTTGATCAGATGCCTTCCACATGGAATTTCTTCATGAAACTTGATATGCATGATCCCTATGACATATAGAGACCAATAGAAACAAGAATGACCAAAAAATTTGGAGTTATGGCCTCTGAAACCAAAACCCTAATTTTAGGTCATCTGTGCAGTTAAACCTGGCTCTGCTTCCATGCCTTTCTCAGTTCTTGTGATTATTTGACTTCTTTGATCTTGGGAGGATATAATATGATGCTTGGACATACATGGACCCTCTTGAAATGATTGGTGACCTTTGGAGTGGCTCAAATGGCTCATGGATGGCTCAGATCACAAACCCTAGATGCAGATGACTTTGAACCAATGCAGTGAAACAAAAATGCAATATAAGATTATATGATTGAACTTATGCAAATGGAAAGATCACAAGCCATGGTGAAAGGGTGAGGGAAAATTTGGGGTGTTTACAGCTGCCCCTATTCAAGCATGAGTTAGCTGTGTAGAATGTAACCAACAGCTTAACAGGCAAACAAGATAACTTGTGGTTGAATACCAAAGACAGTCCAAAATTTGCACTCACAGAATGAAGAAGAAAAGGGATATAGATTGTAAAAGAAAATAAAGTATAATCATAAAGTGCGGGCGACGGAGGACGACCGTCGAGCAGAGGACGACTGCTGGGGAAGATGCGGAAAATAAAGCAGTGACGGGGACGGCCGACAAGCTAGGGATATGAGAGATTGTGATGGGGAAGGCCATCAAGTAAAGATATAAGACTCTCTGGGGATTATGGGTAAACGAAATAAATGATGAGGTACGGCCATCGAAGGTGAAGGACGATCACCCAGCAGGGGACGACTGCTCTGTTGGGGGATAAGATGAGGGACGATCATCTAAGGTGAAGGACGATCACCGGGCAACGACGGTTGCCAAAAGCATCGCAACATAGGACGAATGCCGGATGAAAAGGTCGACGATGGGTACGGCCATCGGATAAGCATGATGAAGGACGATCATCAGGAGGTGATGGACGATCACCTAGCAGGGTACGGATGCTCTCAGGGTTTATCATGACATAGGACGAATGTCAGATAACAAGATCAACGATGGGGACGGCCATCGGATAATAATGATGAAGGACGATCATCAAGAGGTGAAGGACGATCACCCGACAGGGTACGACTGCTGAAAAGGTATCATGACATAGGAAGAATGTCAGATAGAAGGGAAGTTTAACAAGCTTTGTTGGGGACTTCGCTGGGGAAAAGTGAACACGGACGAGTGTCTATATCCAAGAAATGAGAGGTATAAGTGTCTGGGTACTGTGTATAGACTAAAGATGCGGACGAGCATCCTTAAGACTCTGATACGGGCGGGTATCAGGTAGAAGCAAATGCTGACACATGTTCAAAGATGATGATACGGACGAGTACCAACTGGTTAACAAAGAACACGGACGAGTATTGATTCTGCGGGGACTCTTCTGGGGAATAGTAGACACAGACGAGTGTCTAAATTCAAGAAGACATAAGTGTTTGACACGTGTATGGATTAAAGATGCGAACGAGCATCCTTAAGACCATGATATGGACGAGTATCAGGTAGAAACGAACGCTTGACGCATGTTCTGAGATGATGATACGAACGACTATCAACTGGTTAACAAAGAACACGGACGAGTGTCGAATCTGAGGGGATTTGAGTGATATATACAAGATACGGATGAGTATCTGTATGAGTGAAACAGGAGTAATAAGTATGAGTGGTGCACAGATGAGTGTTTAACTTGCTGGGGAGAGTGACACGGACGAGTGTCAAAAGAGGAAAGTGTAATATAAACAAGTGTATGGTTTACAAAATGTTTTAGGTATCTATGTTGGGGAAGGTGATACGGACGGGTGTCAGGGAATTTGTATAGATGTGTATCTGTGAGTGCAAAGAGGACGCTTTGGCTTTCTACTGGGGACATGACACGGACGGGTGTCAGGAAGTATCTGTATCTTTAGGGAAAGTGCCTTGGGTCTCTGTCGTGGAATCCGGGGAGTTTTCTGTATATCTTTGATGGATTGTCAATATTTACAAGTGTTTGATTCAAAACATGGCTTATGATTATGCAATATGTTTGATTTTTGCCGTAATGCTCCGTTTTAGACGGAATGCTACGCTCTGTGGGGAAAATAATGATGCGAATGCTATGATTATGCAAAGATAACGACCTGGGATTCGGATCCCGTTGCTGCGAAGATCCCTGGCTGATCTGCTCGAAGTGTATATCCCAGCTGGGGATGAGATCATTGGTAGATATGACATATATGACTCTGCATGGGGAAATAGATCACTGGCAGACCTATCTCAGTAATGAGGGACCCAGCTGGGGTTTTGTAGAAGCTTTTGTCACCCTGTTGTGGGATCTTCAGGCGTTGCTCTTCTGGTCAGAGGTTGACACTCCGTGGGGAGATGGTTCCCTGGATTTTGCACTTGGCTGAGGAGGAAATAACAAATGGCAACTCAGCTAGGGAGAAAGCACCCCCGGTGCTAAGACTGAGTAGATAATGATTTGCCAGCTTGCTGGGACGAAGCTTTTATGCCCCATGTTGTGCTTTGAATGCCTGCAATCCTGAAAAGATAGAGAAGCGCACAAGTAATCCCGAGGTATCCCTTACCGGATTCCATCATAGGAGTTTAAACACCCCCGGGAGTAAGTATATTTCCTGTAAGCACGTATTTTTTAGAAGAGAAACATTTGTATTTATGCAATCAATATCTTAAAAACATCGGACATTTTTTTGCAAATGAAGATAAAATGTACGAAACGAAACATGACTGAAAATCTGATTTTATTAATTCGTGTGCCCTGAATCGGCAAGATACAGTCAAAGAAACAAATCCCTTAAAATGAGGAGATTGCTACAAATTGAGAAAATAAAAGGTATTGGCAATGTTGATGACGCTTCAAGGAGCTTCCCTTTCGCTATGACTCGTATGACATTTGACGTTCTTTTCGTCTCGCTTTCTGAAGAAGGTTGATTCTGAAAGAAGCTTGATCCTTTCGAAGCTTACCGAGTTATAAGTGATACAGATGAATTCAGAATACAGTTGTTCGCTTATTCCCTTATTTTGCATGGATCGCCCTTTCGGGTTTTCAATCCATCGGGATACTCTTTTTTGCCTGAGTTGTCCAATGCGGCTTTTCAACTCAGCGGGTGTACATTTTTTTTTGTTTATTTTCCCTTATTTTTGCCCGAGTCTTTTATTCTGTTTCTAACTCGCCGGGATGCCCTATTTTTGCCTGGACTTACATTCTGTTTTTATGTCCAGCGGGTCATTTTTATGCGAAGTATTTTTTAACTGCATCTGAATTCACAGGGGACGGGAAGTCTTCACCATCCATAGTGCTGAGCATCAGTGCTCCACCAGAGAAAACTTTCTTTACTACGAATGGCCCTTCATAATTTGGAGTCCACTTGCCCCTGTGGTCTGTATGAGGAGGGAGGAGTCTTTTCAGTACAAGATCTCCTACTTGGTATTCTCGGAGCCTGACTTTCTGATCGAAGGCTTTCTTCATTCTTTTCTGATATAACTGCCCATGGCAGATTGCAGCTAATCTCTTCTCTTCAATTAGACTCAGTTGTTCGTATCGGGACCGGACCCATTCTGCTTCATTCAGCTTAACATCCATCAATACCCGCAGGGAGGGTAACTCAACTTCAACAGGTAGGACCGCTTCCATACCATACACAAGCTGAAACGGTGTTGCCCCAGTAGATGTTCTGATTGACGTACGGTATCCATGCAAGGTAAACGGTAGCATTTCATGCCAGTCTTTGTAGGTAACCACCATCTTCTACACAATCTTCTTGATATTCTTATTAGCTGCCTCAACAGCGCCATTCATCTTTGGCCTGTAAGGAGAAGAATTGTGGTGTTGTATTTTGAAGTCCCGACATAGTTCTGCCATCATTTTGTTGTTTAAGTTAGAACCATTATCAATAATGATTCACTCGGGAACTCCATACCGACAAATGATGTCTCTCTTCAGGAATCGGGCTACCACTTGCCTTGTAACATTTGCATAGGAAGCTGCTTCAACCCATTTGGTAAAATAGTCAATAGCAACCAGGATGAATCTGTGGCCGTTTGAAGCAGTCGGCTCAATCTTGCCAATCATATCAATGCCCCACATGGCAAAGGGCCTGGGTGAAGACATCACATTTAGGGGATTGGGAGGTACATGCACTTTATTCGCATAAATCTGGCATTTATGTCATTTTCTGGCATAGGCACAACAGTCGGCATCTATTGTGATCCAGTAATAACCTGATCTTAGCAACTTCTTGGCCATGGCATGCCCTCCTGCATGAGTACCAAAGGACCCTTCGTGTACCTCATGCATCAACAAGTCTGCTTATGTTCTATCAACGCATCTGAGGAGTATCATATCAAAGTTTCTTTTATACAAGGAACCGTCAGCATTCAGAAAGAAACTACCAGCAAGCCTTCTTAGTGTCTTCTTTTCATTAGAAGATGCCCCAGGTGGGTATGTTTGATCCTCCAAGAAGCGCTTAATGTCATGGAACCAAGGCTTATCATCTTTAACAATATCTGCTGAGAATACATATGTTGGTCTGTCAAGTCTGGACACCGAGATCCGAGGTACGAAGTTGGTAGCTTGAACTTTGATCATGGATGAAATGGTAGCAAGAGCATCCGCAAACTGATTTTCATCTCGACGGATATATCCAAGCTTGACCGTTGTAAAGAAAGTCAATAACCTCCTTGTATAATCCCTGTAAGGTATCAGATGATCCTGGTGTGTGTACCATTTGCCGTTGGTTTGATTAATTACCAGAGCTGAATCTCCGAATACAGACAAAGTCTTGATCCTGAGGTCAATGGCTTCCTCAAGACCCATAATACAAGCTTCGTATTCAGCTTCGTTGTTAGTGCAGTTGAAAGTGAGTTTTGCCGAGAAAGGCATGTGAACTCCTTTAGGTGTGATGAGTACTGCACCAACACCACGACCATTCATATTAACAGCCCCGTCAAACATCATAGTCCATTCTTCTACTGGGTCAGGCCCTTCAGTGTGAACAGGCTCTTCATGATCTTTTGCTTTTATGAACATGATGTCTTCATCAGGGAAGTCAAATCTCATAGGCTGGTAATCATCAATGGGTTGCTCAGCAAGATAATCAGACAGTACACTGCCCTTGATGGCTTTCTGAGACGTGTACTGGATGTCGTATTCTGTGAGGATCATTTGCCATCTTGCAACCCGTCCGGTAAGTGCTGGCTTCTCAAAAATGTACTTAACTGGATCCATTTTTGAAATCAATAAAGTGGTGGGGGTCAACATATACTGCCTTAGTCGGCGAGCAGCCCACGCTAAAGCACAACAAGTTTTCTCGAGCAGTGAATAATGTCGTTCACAGTTGGTAAACTTTTTGCTTAGGTAGTATATTGCATACTCTTTTCGACCAGACTCGTCATGTTGGCCCAGCACACACCCCATTGACTCTTCTAATACTGTCAAGTACATGATTATAGGTCTTCCTTCAACTGGAGGCATAAGGATAGGAGGCTCTTGCAAGTATTCCTTGATTTTGTCAAAAGCCATCTGGCAGTCTTCGTTCCACCTGACCGTTTGTTCTTTTCTTAACAGCTTGAACAAGGGTTCACAGGTTGCAGTGAGGTGAGATATGAATCTTGAGATGTAGTTCAATCTACCTAGGAACCCCCGAACTTCTTTTTCTGTCTTCGATGCAGGCATTTCTTGAATGGCTTTGACTTTATCAGGGTCAACTTCAATTCCTTTTTCACTTACAATAAATCCCAGCAGCTTACCAGATCGTACCCCGAATGTGCACTTGTTGGGGTTTAACTTCAGTTGATATTTCCTCAGACGCTTGAATAACTTCAGCAGATTCACCAGGTGGTCTTCTTCCGTGAGGGACTTGGCAATCATGTCATCCACATAACATTCTATTTCTTTATGGATCATGTCGTGGAATAAAGTCACCATAGCCCGTTGATAAGTTGCACCAGCATTCTTCAGTCCGAATGGCATCACCTTGTAACAGAACGTGCCCCAGGGTGTGATGAAAGTCGTCTTCTCCATGTCTTCAGGTGACATCTTAATCTGATTGTATCCTGAAAATCCATCCATGAAAGAGAACACCGAGAACTGAGCCGTATTATCCACCAATACATCAATGTGAGGTAAAGGGAAGTCATCTTTCGGGCTGGCTCTGTTTAGATCCCGGTAATCCACACACATCCTCACCTTGCCGTCTTTCTTAGGCACAGGTACAATATTAGAAACCCACGGCGGATAGCTAGTTACAGCAAGGAAGTCGGCGTCCCACTGCTTTTGTACCTCTTCTTTGATCTTCATTGCCATATCTGGGCGAGTACGGCGCAGTTTCTGTTTTACCGGTGGGAAGTCTTCTTTTAAAGGCAGCTTGTGCATGACAATATCGGTGTCCAACCCTGGCATGTCCTGATAATACCAAGCAAAGACATCCACATACTCCCGAAGCATATCAATCAGTTGTTCCTTTACCGAATTTTGTAGGCAGGCCCCGATCTTAACCTCTTTCACGTCTTCTTCCGTACCAAGATTAACCGTTTCAAGCTCCTCCTGATGAGGAGTGATAACCTTCTCCTCTTGCCTTAACAACCTGGCTAGCTCTTCAGGAAGCTCATAATCTTCTTCAACCCCTTCATCAGCTTGATTGATTGGATTGTCAAAGTCATACAGAGTCATAGCTGTGTTGTTGTCGGTGCGATCTGAAAGGCACTCTCTGCAAGGGTTTAGATTGTTTATTTTAGTGATCAATTTTAATCTTGTTTAGAAAAAAGGTGAAACAAAGATATCATTTTGGAAAACATTGCCATTTTATTTTTGTACAAAAAGAAAAATGAAAAACAGTGAGCGGAAAAGAAAAAGACCCATTTGCAAAAGATGTCCGATATTCATTGATTGATCTATTTGCACAAAATTACAAGATGGCCCGATTACAAAATGAGTCTTGTCATCTTGGGCAAGATGCAAGACTTGATGCATGCTTAAAAATACAGGAAATAATAATTACTCTGCAGGAGTAACCCTTATAATTTCCTGGGAAGACCAGTTATGGACTTGGCTCCCCGGGATCCTTGGACGTATCCAGCTCTCTAGGTTGCGGTCGCTTTCATCCTCATCTTCCAAGTTGTTCACTGCATCTGGGGTGAGCATTCCCCCGCTGACAAAGTTGGGCTTCTTGGCAGCCTCGGATTGATCTTGTTGAGTTGGTTTGTAACCCAACCCAAATCTATCCTCCTTCTTCTCCACTGGCAGCAGCTTGCCCCAGCCTTGGGCGGTACCCTTTTCAACAACCTTCCTGGCTTGCTGATAAGATGTCATGGAAGTTCCCAGTACAGCAGATGCCTCATTTATGTTCAGGGACTCAAATCCCTGGCTCATAGTTTCATGGATCTCTCCATCCATCTCAATATATTTATACGTAGTCAGATGGATAATAAAGATGTCCTCTTCCCCACAGATGGTGATGATCTGGCCTTCCCATTCGAATTTCAGCTTCTGGTGAAGGGTAGACGTAACAGCGCCAGCGGCATGGATCCAAGGTCTACCCAACAAACAGCTGTAGGCTGGCTGAATGTCCATCACATAGAAGGTAATTTTAAAAGTCTGCGGGCCAATCATCACAGGCAAATAAATCTCCCCTAGCACTGATCTTTTAGAGCCATCAAATGCTCTTACCACCAAATTACTCGGATGCAATGCCAAGCCATCATACTCCAGCTTCACTAAGGATTTCTTTGGTAGGACATTGAGCGATGACCCAGTATCCACCAGTACATGAGATAGAACAGCACCCTTGCATTCTAGAGTGATGTGTAAAGCCTTGTTGTGGTTACGCCCCTCAGTTGTTAAGTCAGCATTGGTAAAGCCCAGTCCATGACTGGTGTTGACATTTGCCACCACAGTTTCTAGCTGATTAACAGTGATCTCTTCTGGCACGTATGCTGCGTGCAAGACCTTCAGTAATGCATTCCTGTGAGCTTCAGAACACATTAACAGGGATAATATGGAGATCTTTGAGGGAGTTTGGTGAAGCTAATCCACCACCTTGTAATCACTTCTCTTTATAATTCTCATAAACTCGTCTACATCTTGCTCAAAAGATGTCTTCTGAGTTTCTTTGATGATTGGTTCTTCAGGTATCACACGCTTCCCCTTTGCTTTTGTAGCATCTTCCGCTTCGACATTAGGTCTTTGCAATTGCGAGGCAAAAAGGCGTCCGCTTCTGGTGAAGCCTCCGCCTTCCCCAACATTATCAATCTGTGGAGAAGAAGTTGAAGAGTCCAAGGTGATTTTCTCCCCGTTGCAGTAGAGGTCAGAGCCATAATGCCAAGGTATGGCATTACTGCTTTCATATGGAACTGGTCCAGGCACCGTGATGGTAACTGGACTGACTGCTGCAGAGGAAGGTACTGAAATGGTGTGCGGATCGTAGTAAATGGTGACCGGTGATCTGGCAGGAGGTGCCACTGTTTGTTGTTGAAAGTTGTTGTTTGGAGGAACATTTGATGGATCATAGTAAATTGTAACTGCTGAGATATCTTCATCGAGCCTTGCTGGTGTTGTAGAAGATTCTGTTGAATAAGTGGATGCTGATGTTATAGAAGAAATGGTTGTTGACATCTGATTTGTTGAGGTGATAGAAGAAGCCATTGTTGATGATATTGATGAATCGGTTGGAATAATTGTTGCTGCAGTTGTAGGAGATTCAGGAATTGTTGTCAAAGGATTTGCTGGATTTGTAGGCACCGTTGTTGAGATCTGAAGTATACCACTTTTGATAAGACCATCTATGCCGCTTCTCAAGTTATCACACCCATTGACCGAAATGTTGCAATACCCACAACCGAGCTCACACCCGGGGAACATCTGACATTCTAGAAGCTGAGCTTTAATCTCGACCAGAGGTGTCCGAATTTGTGCAACACTGGTGATCAAGGTAGATGGTCTGTCTTCCTCAATGGCATTAATCCTTGGCCCACCATGGTTGGGCATAGGATTCTTGTTGACATTTGGAGGGGGTGCAAAGTTGAGGGCTTTAGAATCCACCAGATCTTGGACTTTCATTTGTAAGGCCCTGCATTTTTCTGTATTGTGGCCAGGTGCATTGGAGTGGAAAGCACATCTGGCGTTGACATCATAATTCCTTGGGAGATTGGAGGGATCTGGTGGTGCCAATGTACTTAACTCAACCAAGTTGAGCTTCAGGAGTTGTGGCAATAAGGCAGCATAAGGCATAGGGATAGGGTCAATCACCCTGTTTTCCTGTGATGGTCTTTGCTGAAAAGGTCTTTGTTGTTGATTGCTGTTGTTGTTGTTGTAGGTTCTTTGTGGCGGGTACTGAACTTGCTGCTGATAGTGTGTTTGTTGTGGTTGTTGATATGCTGGTTGCTGAGGAATCAGAGCCGGAATAGTGACAGCTGCCACTGACCTATGAACATACTGAGGTCTGCCCCTGCTGGCATGAATGGCATTTGTCTCACCGGTTCTTCGAGGTCCCACAAAAGGCTTCCAGGGATTACTGGACGAACTAGCACCATTATCAGAAATCTTGCCCATTTTCAAAAGGCTTTCAATTCTTTCTCCAGCTATAACTACGTCAGCGAAGCTGGTGGAAGAAAAGGCAGCTAGCCTATCAATATATGTTCCTTGTAGAGTGTTCATAAACATGTCGGCCATTTCTCTTTCCGACATGGGTGGTTGGACAACAGCAGCAAGCTGTCTCCACCTCTAGGCATATTCCCTGAAGCTTTCCCTGGAGGATTGAGACATTCCCATCAAGAGGGTCCTGTTAGGACCCATATCCAAATTGTATTGGTACTGCCTGATGAAGGCTTCAGCTAAGTCCTTCCAGCATCTGATAGTAGCTCTGGTCAAGTGTGAGTACCACTCTCTTGAAGCTCCAGTCAAACTGTCTTCAAAGTAAAACATCCACAGTTTTTCATCCATGGTGTATGCCTTAAGTCTCCCCAGAAAAGACTGTAGGTGAGTTCGTGGACAGGAAGTGCCATTGTACTTCTCGAAGCACGAGGGCTTAAACTTGTGGGGAATCCTTACCCCGTCCACTAACCCCATATCCATAACATCGAAGCCTAAGGAATTTTGAGACTCCAGAGATCTCAACTTCTCAGCAATTTCATCAAACCTCCTATCATAAACTTCATCCCCAGCTCCCATCACAGTAAACTGCTCTTCTTGGGGGTCTTCCTGTAAGATCCTTCCCCCAATAGTATTTCCTTGCACATTACCCGGGATGTTGACTTCCGGATGTAGATGAGGCCCATATACTGGTGGATTAACATGAGGCTGACCCCTTTCATTGTTACTTGTTCCTCCAGTTCCCAGATGGGGTTCTTCCGGGGTTTGTCTTTATACCAATGCCCTCAACCTTTCTTGACTTTGGGCCAAGCCATTCATTACTTCCATGAATTGGGTCATTTGGTTTCTCATCTCCAGTCTTTCATTAGCCATCTGAGTTCTGACCTCTGTCAGATCTTGCTGTACTTGATCCATTTGGATACCAGGAAGGTTGTTGCGAGTAGGATACCGGTGCAGACGGTTGAGAGGGAACATCCGGCGGCGAGCAATAATTCCTGAGCCACAACAGAGTTAGAAATAAACAAAATAAAGACAAATCCTACAAAACAAAACAAAGGTTAGTATGCAATGCAGTATGCTTATTTGTTTTCCAAGGTATCCGGCCTGGCTCTTGGTTTTGACCTTTCCAGACCCTGAGGAAGATGCTTTGATGTTGCTTGAGAAACTCATTGAAACAAACTAACAAAATACATTACAAATGGTGGATCATACATAGTTTGTTTTTACAACATATGCCCCTGAAGGGTCAAAATACAACATAAAAAAGAAAAGTACACCAAATGGAAATAACAACAAGCAAAGAAGTCAAACATCTAATCCAAACTCATCCTCCTTAATTTCCTTCAAAAGTGCTTCAGTTACAGGACCAGCCGGATGCTCCGTAATGTTCCTGATACGGAGGTTTCTAGTGGCAATAGCAGTGGTCAGCTTCTTGTGCCTGTCCTGGTCCTTTGACCTCTTCAGACCAGCCCTAAGCTTCAATTCTGAAATCTCCTTCTGGGCTGCCAGCAAGGCTTCCTGTTGTTTCTTTTCATTGGCCTCCAACTGCTCAATCCTGGCCTGAGTTCTCTTATCTTCTTGAGTACGAGCTTCAGTGATTCTGACCCACCTAGCTTGACTTTCTTGTAGATAGAGATCAGTCCTAACCTTCTGGAACTGGGCCTCTTTACAGGCATTCTTCAATATTTGCTCCCCAGCTCTTGATTTCTTGATGTAGTCCTCTGCTTTCTCAATCTTGGCTAGATGCTCTACTTTAAGCTTCTCCAACCTCTCAATGTCTAGACGACCATCACTCCTCTCCCAGAGGGTCTTCTTCAGAGCTTGAGACAGATTCTCATTCCTTCCCTTCAACTTCTCAAATTCTTCCAGGCTGACAGTGGCTGGAGGTGGTATTGTGGATGGTCCAGGTGCATCTTCAATGGTGAAAGGCATCCCAGAAATCTGAGCTCTAGCATGGGACCATTCATAGTACTGAGCTGAAGCCACATTATTACACCTCCCAAGAATGGCCATCCCTTTGGTATGGATGTTGTCCCAAGCCCAGGATGCTTGCCTGACAACAGCTAGATTAGGCTTTATCTCACAATACAGGGTCTCAGCTAAATCTTGCATTCTAGGAGGGTGAACCAAAGCATAGCCCAGTTGTCTCTTAAACAGCAAAGGATTGTAGTTGATGCAACCCTTCACTCCTACTAGAGGTACATTGGGGTACTGCCCACAGCTAGTGATTATGTCTCTGCCCTTGGTGCTCTGGGTGCACCATCTGATGTCATCTGAAGTCAAAGCAATAAGTCTCTTAGCCCAATTCTTCTGTTGGTGAGGATTTAGGAAGGCATCAGTCTTGGGTAAGTGTTTAAGCAGCCAAGTATGAAACAAAGGAGCACATCATCTCACCAACTTTCCTCTTTGCTTTTCATTCCTCTGATGAATGGAATAATAGAAATCTCCCAGCAGGGTGGGTACTGGGTTCCTTAGAAGGAAAAGATGAATGGCATTCTTGCTGATAAACTTGGGCTCATCTGCAAATAGTATAACCCCATATATACTGAGGGCCAACAATGCACAAACTGCCCTCCATTCTCCCAAGGAGGCCTTCAGGATGGCCTGAGAAGTCAGAAAGTCCAGGTGCAAACCAGGGATCCCAGCCTTTGTTGTCATGTTCTGCTCAATCAAAATAGGCTCTAGGTACAGTGCCTTTGCCACTTCTCCATTGCTGGGAGAAGTCATCTCTGGGTTGAAGGGGACACCACCCCTGACAGGTACTCCAATCAATTATGAGAACTCCTCCAGCAGAGGTCCTAACTGAAAGTTCTGGAAAGTGAAGCATCTCAAAGGAGGGTCATAAAACTGTAAGCAAGTGTGGATCAAACTCCTCTGAGAAGGGTCTAGGTCATTAACCATATCAAGGATGCCTCCATAATGCTCTTTGAATAATGGGATGTGGTCTGGAATGATAAGTTCCTGGACCTGCCTGATGCCAGTCAGCACAGGCTCAAAGAAATGGTATGAAATGTTGCTCTTCTTAGGTGCCATGACTGCTGATGAAGAGCTGAGAACAGATGCTGATGATGAAGACTGATACTGGAGATGAGCCACTGATAGGCTAAGGCTGGTGATAAAAGTAGCTGAAACAGGCAACTGATGAAGATAGTTGAAGCAGATAACTGATGAGCAGAGGTTTATGCAGATGAAGGGGTCAAAACCAATCCAGATACAATATGGATACCCTGAAAAACAAATAAACAAATGTTAAATGATGCAATGATGAGTATGCAAATGATATGCAAGGGTTTGTGATCAAGCTGGATCTGATTACTGCCTTGATATAAAGTCCATGTATGTTCAAGAAGTCCAGATGGAGGTTCAGAAATCCAGTAACCAAGGTGGGGGACTCAAATAAAGAGTCACATGTCCAGGGTTTAAATCACAAGAACTGTCCCAAGATGGAGTACTCTTAATCAAAACAAAGTATCAGGGTATGATGTGGCCAATGGTACCTGCAAACCTGCAAACAGCCCAACCCCCTCACAGGTAGTGTTCTAAAACAAGGATCCTCAGACTTGGATCAGTTATGAAAAGTGTAAGCACTTCTAACCCGGAGATACAGTATTTACAATAACCATAAAAAATCCTCCTCTAATTCACCTCAGTTTCTGAAGGTCATAGTAAAGGTCATCCAGACTTGGCAGGCTTCCCAGATAGCCCTAGCACTATAGGAAATTTGTAGCACAGAGTTCTCAAGAAGAAACCCACATCTGAACCGTGTTTCATATTCCTGCACTAGACCGAAATGGAATGGGAAAGAGCATGAACCACTCTAGCCTAGGTGTCACTAAGATCCCAGGTATAGGACCTCAAACTCTCAGTAGAACCCCACCCACCAAAACAAAAACCAGATCCAGCCAGATGACAGTATGACAGTATGATATATAAAGCTGTAAAGAAATCAATAAATAACTGTACATAAAGCAATAAATAAAGCAACCATATAAACACAATTAGCACATAACACCCCAGTAAACACAAATCAAACAAGCGCTAGGAGGAACCCACAAAAAGAACCAGAAGCCCTGGTTACAGTATAAGGTTTCCCCAGCAGAGTCGCCAAGCTGTCGCTCCCACCAAATGACACCCAGGTCAGAAGGGGTACAGACGCGAACGGTCGGCGAAAGAGGAAGAATGAATAGAGTCGCCAGCTAGGCATTTTTATCTCGGAGGAAAGGTAATGCTGCATAAACCTGAGAATAGATGGATAAGACGGTCGCGAACCAGAGAAACTGAGAAAGGGGGTTGGTTACAACCTGGGAAGGTATTAGCACCCAGATTGTCCGTCGTACTCGACGGGATCCACGCTTAAAGGATTTGTGTTTAAAAGGGTAGTGTCGGTGCTATTCTCTGTGTAAAAGCTGGAAAAGAATGCAAGTGTCAGTGTAAAAGAAATGTGAAGTGTATAAAAGAAGTGTTAGTGTAAGGAAAGAGTGTAGTGCTCAAGACAATGAGGCTTAAAGAATAATACTGAAAGAGGGGGGGATATACAGAGACTTTTGTTCGATAACCGTTAAGTTATGCCTACGTATCCTCTCGTGCAATGAGGAAGTCAGAACACCGTAGTTCGACTCAAAGAGACTGAAAGATAAATTGACTGATGAACTGCTTGCTTGCATATGCTCAAGTGTATGACCTGTCTGGCTCAGGTGCAAACTGTCTTGCATTAGACGGAAGAAGCGATTTCTCGTTTGTGATTGAATGAGATGAGAAAAGAATCCTGGAGGAGACGATTATTGTTTGTTTTTGTGCTTTCAATCTTTTATTGCTTTTGGATTTGTCATAAGTTAATGAGCTTAAGCCTAAACCAATGGGTTAGTAAACTCATCACATCCTCCCTCTGATTAGGGATAATGAGAATACCTTAAATATGAAGTAAGCACTTCACACTTAATCACCATGATGTAGGATTAAGATCATTAACCTACTTGTATTTATTTAGATGTTTTTGTTGTTTTTGTTTTAGTGTTAAGTAATGAGTTTAAGCCATAATCAAAGATTTAATGGACTCATTACACCATCCTAATAGAATGATAATAGATGAGAACATGTAAGCTGAGGAAAGCTCCTCAACTTAATCCATGATTAGGGATTAACCTCATGACAAAACAAAGCCTTTATTAAAGTGGGTTTTAGTTAATGATAAGATTAAGAAGTGGATTTTATGGTTTGTAAAACAACTTGAGGGGGACTTGTCCATTAACACTAAGGTTAGTCCTTCTTAACCAATTAAGGAAGAATTAGAACCCTAATGCAAGGCCCAAGTTACAAGCTTGATGTCTTAGTGATTATTAGGTGGATTGATTAAAGGATTTAAACACATTAAGGGTTTAACACTTAGGATTAAAGTTATACACTCCATCCTAATAAAAGGATGCAGGCATAAGCTTAATCACAAAGCCTTAAAACCTTTAGGGTTTAATCCCTGATTATGAGATGAGAAGAGAAGACTCAAAGATGACACAAAGGTAAAACTAAATGGGGGACTAATCAAACCCTAATTATTATCATACTTGGAGATCCTAGGGTTTGTGAGGTTTAAGAGAGAAAGATCTTCAAAGAACCACCAAGGAGAGGAGCAGATGAAAGGAGCAAGAAGCAAAGAGAAGCAAAACAACTTGCTTCACTTAAGAAGACAAGTTGCTTGAAGAAAGAAAGTAAGAGATGAACATGAATGAGCAAGCTCACTCTAATACACATACAAAATGCAGCAAAGATGCAAGAGATATGAGAAGAGATAGTGAGAAGTGAAGGCAAATTCACTTCTCAAAACAACTTACCACCTGAAAAGTTAGCAAAAAAGAAATGAAATACAATGCAAATTAAATGAAATGTCATGATGCAAACCAAAGTCAGAAGCATTTACATGATGTTAATGATGCTAAGAGATGATACAAACATGAGGCAAGGCATGAGAATGATCAAACAAGCATAAGGATGCAGATGAGGCATGCATTGAACCATGGATGTACATGAAACGTTATGGAATGTAATGGACATACAACATGGCAAATGAAAGATACAATGCTCAAACATGATTCCAATATGTCCTAAGATGGCTTATGAATCAAATGAATGCACAAAATGTCATGGCAAGTCAATGGATGCAAGCAAATGAAAGATGGATGCAAAGGGAAGCACAAATTAGGGTTATATGCATCATGCAAGGCAAAAATCCAAAACCAGAAGCAAATGACATGATAAAAATTTGAAAATGCAATCAAAGATACCCTAAACCTATACAAACTCACTCCCCAAAGGAGAGGATCCAACTCTTAACCTATTGAAAGTTATGAATTTCCTAAGATTGCTAGGGTTTTGGGACACCTTACCAAGAAAAATGCTAAACAAATTGAAAATGCAAGATCAAATCAAACCAATTTTATCCTATAAACTACATGCTATGCAAGATGTAATGCAAAAAGAATCATCCTCCAATTCTCAATGGTTAGGCAGAAAGGAATTTTTGAAGTTTGAAGCAAAATATTACCTTAAAATGAAATTAAATCCAATGAAAATGATCAAAAGGCATCAAGAACAAAAAAGAAATTTGGTTTGAGAGTTGGACAATGTTCCTAAATGTTTTTAAATGCTATGTGAATTTTTTTGTGATTTTTTAAATACTTAAATGTATTTTTAATTAATTAATTTTCATTAACTAATTAAAAATAAACATTTAAATGATTTAAAAAATAATTTTTAATGCAAAAAATAAAATAAAAATCATTTTCTGATTAAGAAAAATATTTGAAACAAAAATGCAAAGGGAAATATTTTTAGGATTTTTCTAACTATTTTAAAATAAATATGAAAGATAAATGAATAGAAATGAAATAAAAATAAAAATAAATGAAAGTATGCAAATGGGAGGGCCAGGATTTGATCTGGGTTTGGACTGGTTGACTGCGCGCCAGATCCAAAGGCCCAGATTCAAATCTGGCTAATTTTGTCTTATGATTTAATTAAACTGATTTTAATTAATTAATCAAAGGTTAGGGTTTTAATGACAAATCCTGGCCACACACACGCGCGGGAGTCAACCTCAGTCAAACGCATCTACGGTCCACATTCAAACTCCCATTAATGACACAATTAGGGCTAAACACATTCAGGCGACCGGAACAGTGTTCCGGTCGTCTTCTCCGGCGAAACCAAATACCTAGCTTCCACTACAGGCCACCCCAACCCAAATTAATTGCCCAGAAACAATCTCCTATCAAAGCTAAACTCAAATCCATCATCAAACATCATTTATCAAGCATGAGCAAGGAGAATCGAAGCAAAACATTTTCACGGGTCAAGTTTCAGAACATCATAACATGCTTGTTTCTTGCTCATTTTCAAAAATAAATAGATCCCCATGATCAGGGCAACATATAGAACAACATTCTAACAAGAAATCAAGGTTCTGGAAAATTTGTTCATCATGTTACCTGAGATTGAGCTTTCGGTCAAGGAGCTTTCTGCTTGTCTCTTTGCTTCAAAATGGCCCCAATGATCCTCTTGATGAGGTTATGAAGCTTGGTTGGAGTTTAGAGTGGCTGATTTGTGAGTTTGAAGAGGTTCTGTTCAGAGAGGGGAAGGAATCGTGTTTCAGTTTCAGGGGGTTTCAGGGCAAGGTGAAGGGTCAGGGATGATCAGTGGAACATGCTGAGATGTTCTATGAAGTTTGTTTTGGTGTTTGTATCTTTTAGAGTGTGTTTCGAATGAAAATGCATAAGAGGTGAAAACTTGGAGCTATGGCTTGGAGGATGCTTCAGGCTTGTATGTGTGTTGTGTTCAGTCTCTTTTGGTCCACTTATCACTCTTGGATAGGTCAGAGGAGTTGGTGTGGCCTAGCTTGATTGGTATGGGTCTTTTTGCAAAAAGTCCAAGTTAGGTGTACTTGAGGTATGGGCAAGTGTGAGGCTGTGATAGGGGCATGGCTTGGCTCAGCTGAGTTTAGGGAGAACCATGGAAATGGATTAGAAGCAATGCAGCAAGTGGATTAGGGTTTATCATAGGTTTTGCAACTTTGTGACCTTTGGGCCCTTTTGTGATTTCTTGATCCATAAGTCATGAAAATGGGCAAACCTTTGGTGCATTCTGACTTTTAGGCATTGGTTTATGTTTGTGCAAAGATTAGAAGTCACTTTGAGGTTACAATTTGCCTTGGCAAGAGATTTTGCAACTTTGCCTCCTTGGTGCAAGACTTGAAATTATGTGATTTTTCCCAACTTTGACAAGCCATAACTTTTGATCCAAAATGAATTAGAATGAGTTCTTGTACTTTTTGAAAAGGGAATGATCCATTATACAACTTTCATGACCAAAGTTTTCTCATTTGAATCATTTTTGAATCAAAAAGAATGGTTTGAAAAAGTTTCCCAAAATGGCAAGTTTCCATTACAAGTCATTTTCCCAAAAAGGCAACTTTGCAAATGGCTTGAAATTCTTCAATCTTGTGAACTTCTAACATCTTCTATGATCAAATAAAGATCACACACATTCAAAATGATGAAGAACACCCTTTGGTTGGGTCATTGGGGGCCTCAGATGCCCTGTTTTTACACTGACTTGCTCAAGAAGTCAACTCTTGATCAGATGCCTTCCCCCATGGAATTTCTTCATGAAACTTGATATGAATGATCCCTATGACATATAGAGACCAATAGAAACAAGAATGACCAAAAAATTTGGAGTTATGGCCTCTGAAACCAAAACCCTAATTTTAGGTCATCTGTGCAGTTAAAACTGGCTCTGCTTCCATGCCTTTCTCAGTTCTTGTGATTCTTTGACTTCTTTGATCTTGGGAGGATATAATATGATGCTTGGACATACATGGACCCTCTTGAAATGATTGGTGACCTTTGGAGTGGCTTAAATGGCTCATGGATGGCTCAAATCACAAACCCTAGATGCAGATGACTTTGAACCAATGCAGTGAAACAAAAATGCAATATAAGATGATATGATTGAACTTATGCAAATGGAAAGATCACAAGCCATGGTGAAAGGGTGAGGGCAAATTTGGGGTGTTTACAGCCGGGTATGGAAAGTATGATAAAAATCTGCCAATAAGAACGGAACTGGATTTCCTGTCATGAAAATCTCTATAGCAGCACGGTCAACAAACTTATTTGACTTTGGGAACAACACAATTCCATACACAAGAAGATCTAGGATGGCTCCGCAGGAGGACCAGTTTCCTTTTTCAGCACATTGCCAAGCTTGCTTTTCCAAGAACAGTCTCGTGAATCCTTCCTTGTCTGACTTGTTGTCTACTAACAAACTTGCAGGAAGTCCCAACACAGTAGCCAACTTAGTCATAGTGACTTCTTCTTCTAGCTTTAGGAATGGATTGTGGTCTCTAATACAAAGGCCCACAAGCAACTCGAATTCTTCCAAAGTAGGAGCAATCTGGAAGTCTGGGAAAGTGAAGCACCGCAATTGAATGTCGTAATACTGAGCAAGAGCACTAAGAGCATCAATATTAGCTGTCTCGTCCATTATACTCAGGATTTTTCCGAAGCGCGCCTGAAAGTTGTTGTGTTTGATAGGAGTGATCTTAGCTCTCAAGGCCAGTAGCGAGTCAACCTTTGGTTCCAAGAACTTGAAACTGTACGTGCTTTTCTTGGAAATTTGATTCATCTTGATTGCTTTGACAAATACTTCAAATCTGCAATAAATATAAGTAACTGAGAGTTCTGTATCATTTTTATGAATGAATGTATGCAACAATGGACGGGTAAACCCAAAATGCAATGTTCCAGAAACAACTAGCACGGATGGAAGATACTTTGATCACTCTCCTCACAAGGACCTCACTGGGTGACCTCTACAGTTTTAGGGATCCCAAAGTTAATAACTCATATGGATGTTCATTACACACGCCATTAACATGACAGTTAATTGACTCCACCATATGAATTTCGTTTGGGTGAGATCTTCGTATCGAGTCACACAAGAGAGAAATCTCTTGGTACCCCATACTACGTGATCGTCGACACGAGGTTTAAAACAAAGTCCTGGAGTTATGGAACTTTCTCGAATGTTTGATGCACGTGTCAATCTTGACAGTCAATCAACTCCATTGAGTAAGCCTATTCCAAGTGAGGTTTTCGTATCGAGCCACGCGAGGGCGAACCCTGGTGCCCTAATACTACGCAACCATCAACCGATGTCTTAACCAAAAGGTTCTAAAGGTCCTCAAAGTCGACGACTTTAATGAAAACAACTGAGCACACACGCCAAGAGCTTGACGGTTGTCAGTATTTCCATTAAAATCTACTCCGAGTGTGGTTTTCGTATCGACAACCCACGAGAGAGGTTCCCTCGGGATCCCATACTACATAACCTCGCTAACTTATGTTTACACTCATAGACCCGGGTATAGAGCCTTTCCCTCAAGTTGTTTCGATCAAAGTATCAATCCGGTACAAAAGATCCACAATAAAAATGTAAAGCAATAAAGAAAGCGATAAACAAGTAACACATAAGCAAACATCCAAACAAGCGTGGAAACCTAGACTAGGCTCGACTTGCATAGGGGTGAACCAGTCCCCAGCAGAGTCGCCAACTGTCGTACCTCGAAAAATACGATTCCTCGCGAACGCGGTCACGGCTGGGCTGACTTGAGAGTCGCCACCTAATTTTATTTATTCCCGAAGAGGGAAATGGTAAATATAGATAAAACCACCAAGAAGGGATAAAACAAGGTCATCGCAAACCATTGTCGGGGTTCGGAAGTCGGTTATGTAGGAGGAAGGTATTAGTACCTCCTACATCCATCGTACTTGATGGGAACCATCTAAATTGTCACGCGCGAAGGGATGTCTATACTTATGATTATTTGTTGAACTAAAGGGTTTATTGATCCTAGGGGCTCGGCAAGGATTGAGATCCCCGTGCCTACGTATTCCCTTGTGCAATGGGAAAGTCAGAGCTTCGTAGTTCGGCCTGATATGGGTATCGGTTGTTGATTTTATTACCTTTCTTCGATGAAAGGATTTAAGAGTCCATTTGCACTAAAGACTATGGATAGTTTATTCCGTCCAACAAGACGAATGTCTTGCACCGAAATAATCGGAACGAGTAACGAGAGCTCGTTATCCTCCTTTCTATCGCTTAAGGCTCGTGGCGTGCAATTTTCCTCGTATTTATTGAAGTGTTTTGTTTCCTAAGATCGCTTAATGTTGGATCAAGGGTTTGGATCTAAAAAAGTAACATTTCGGTTTTTGAAGTTTAAGGTGAATGCAAGTGGAGATTTATTTGTTGGTTTTGTTAGCGAGGCACAAGGTGCTCGACTCGCAAAGTTGAGGAAATAAGCTAAAGACTAGCTATGGAAAACAAGCGCAATGCGTTGATTCGTTAAGTTAGAAAATCTTGCTAAAAGTGTAAGGTGCAAAGTTCGTACAGATGGCGATCGAGGAACGATCGACTTACGTGTGTGTATGAAGTGAAGTGCATATGGATGTCTATTTGGCGTTGGACCAAAGATTTCGTTTATCTTTGAAATGATTAATCTTAGTGTACGTCCGTTTTTTTACTTAGCAATTTATCGTCAAAATACAAAAGTAAATCACACAAGTAAGCATGTCATTATATCACAAGCAAAAAAGGATCGAGCATACGCAAACATTCATCGCATACATAATCGAGCAAAGGTTAAAAGATTAATTAATCAAATTAAATAGAAATATTTAATTAGATTAATTAACGAATTAATTAATCAAATTAAATAAGATTATTTAATTAAATTAGTTAATGAATGTTTTTTTGTTATCCAAAATAGAAATTAATCATAAGAAAAGAAAGAGATTTAAATTTAAAAATAAAGTTACGAAATGCTTTTGTTGAATTTTTTTATGAAAGTTTAAAGAGAAATAGTTAATTAATTAAATTAAATTAAAATATTTAATAAAATTAATTAATAAATTAATTAATTAGATTAAACTAAATTATTTAAAATAACTAATTAACAAAAATAGTTTTTCTGTTTTTTTAGATTTTTATAAAAGAAAATCAAATAGAAATAAATAGAATTGGGTTGGTTTTGTGGTAAATGAATGTGCAGACAGCAAAAAAAAAACAAAGCCCAGACAAAAGAGAGGCCCACGAAATAGGATTCATGGTAGCTCAGTCAACTGAAGTTGACTATCAGAAAGAAATCTGGTTCGCACGATTAGCACAGGGTCAAGATGTTGACCCCATCAACGGATACAAGAGAAGACCACGATAGGGAAATCCAGGAAGAATATATGGGATTTTAGAGGACTAGACCACCTGAGTTTGTCTACCTATGACAAGTGTCCAAGGGTGAGACACTTGTCATCAGTCGCCTCAACCACCCAACCAATAGCAACGAAATAAAAACAAAAACAACGATGGAAATGCAAAAACAATTTTCAAACAAAAATAAAACTCTTAGATTCTCTCATCACGCATCTCTCTCTCCATATGCCTCTCTTTCGAAACCCTTCCCTGTTTCTTCTTCATATATACTCATCAGAAGAACAAGAACACCCCAAACTAAATGTTTCAATGTTGCCAGAATCAAAGCAAATCACGGTAAACTCAAACCAAAATCAAACTTTGCGTCAACAATCTAATCTCAAACGCAAACCCTAATCCCCAAATCAAGAAACCAAAACCCAAATGTTCATCGACGAAACAAAACAGAAATATCATATACAACATCATGGTCAAGCGAACAGAGCATTAAAGGCGATTATCAATCAATGAGTGAGTTAAACAAGTTAAAGTAGAGGGAATCGATAATTTACCGACGGCGGAAAACGCAGACAAACAGGTATTTGCTTTTTTTTCTTGTCGGCGTTCTCCTCTTCACTCTTTTCGTTCCTCTGAGTACCGTGCTTTTGTGTTGTCGTTATTCGTCACGGAGTGTTACGAACGGTTTAGCTCTAACCAAATATAGAGCTTCAATTTGAAGCTCTAAATGGTTCTAGGAAGAGAGCTCTGAGTATTGGTTTTTGGATAAAGGATTTTTCACGTAGAATTTTCCAATAGGAATTTTTTCGTATGCTAGGGTTTCTTCTGGTGTGTGGTGCCATCAATCATTGCCAATGATTGGGCTTCTTATAGTAAGGATTAAGAGGATCTGATACGTGAGAGTTTTTGTGTGAAAATCGTGTGAAGTGAGCTGGCTTTTTCCGTTAGCAAGATCTCTTGAGTGGGATTCTACGTATTGGTTTTAAGGATCCGCGAGAGACGATCCTGAGTTGGATTTTAGGATACGTTTTCCTCTGAGTGAAATAGTGTGGGGACCACGGGATTATTTGCAATTTTGTCTGTAGTGTGAGCTGGTATTTTAGAGAGGATGTGGTACCATGTGAATCTGCTTGATTCAAAATTAGTTTTCACCGCCATAAAACCTGGTATTTACCGCTGCTGGTCTTAATTATGTTGGCCTGATTCATGTACATTTGATTAGCTGACAAAGCTTTTCTCTCTTTTTGTTGTATAGTGCACATGATATGAACTGAGGTAGCCCTTGAACATGATAGAATTGGTATGAAGAAAAAGCTTTGATCATGATATGAATTTTGAATTTAATGACCGGTTCGTGATGCTCTTAGAAACTCATCGTTGCACTTGAATCTGATGTTGCAGGCCTAAAAGATAGCTAATGGTTTTCGGCTAACCATTTCAAGTCTTCAATGACCACACACGGATTCAGGTGAATGCCAAAGGAAAAGCCTTGCTAGGATGTTTCAGGAAATCACGATTTGGAGGTAATGCACTAAGCTCTGAATTTTCGTATCCATGTTGGATGACCCTACTGCTCGTACTGTTTTATTGATCACAAAGTACTATTTCCAGGCTGCAGCAAAAGCATATAATTAAGGTCTTGATTTCTTTTGCTGCAGTGACTTTTGACAGGTCTCGGTATAGTCGTATGATCAGCGCTTTGGCGGAACTGATGTGGATATCCTAGCAGGTTGATGGTTTGTGCCAAACGCCAGGTGGTGGAGAGATCTATTAGGCAACTGCATCCCTTTCGCAGACTTCGGCTCTTGTTCCAACTGGATGCTGCAAGGTGAAACATCAATTGGTCCCATTCTTTCTTCGAGTCTTTCTATTAATCTGACTGCACAATTTCAAATCGTGATGACTTGAATTTCCTCGATGTTTATTGCAGGTTATTATTGTGAAGATGGCAACTAGTTTGGAATGGTGATGGTTACTAAGTTGTAGCTTGGCACTATGGGAGCAAAAAAAAAACTCAACCTTGATGCGAAGGAAACAAACAAAACATGAGGCAATATGAAAACCTGAGATGGGCTGAACTTGGTGAGGATTCTATTTTTCTTTGTGATATTTCTTCATAGGCACTTGAACTTCATTCACATTGATTCATGTTTATGACTTTCAATTGTTTGCTTCTCTGATTCGTTTCTCACGATTCCTTGATGTTTCTTTTCCTTGTAGACTATTGACGATATTTCGAAAGAGCATGGGCAAAGTATGAAGACAGGTTATTATTGATGAGCCTTTAGCCTTTGCGAATGTTTTCTTTTTATGTATTGTCTTGAAAACATAATTGAACCATTGCTTGATGTAGTTTCTTGCTATTCGACACGCCGTTGAAGTATTTGCAGTGTTGTTCTTATTTTCTTGTCGGGCAGACCTATTGGAGTAACCATGGCAAGTATACTATGACATCTTCAATGCCATGAAGCATAATGGGAATGCAACGTTAGCAATCTTGTGTACTGATGCAGAAAAGTGGCTTGGTAAAGTATGAAGGTGAATTTTGATTCTGAGTTGAGTTAACAGTGTGGATATCATGGTTCGGAACTGGGAATTGGTTCTTAATGTCATGGTCTCTTTTGCTTCGCAGGTGAGGATTTTATCTCCGGCTGAATGTCGCATGAGGAAACGCGAGAAGGCTGGCTGGATAGCAGTCTTGGCAACATGCTTTGCAGCAGGCTTGGCAGCAGGCTTAGAGATTGGATGAAGAAGAATTGTGGCAGCCCAATCATGGAGTGATAAACATTTAGTGATGAGAAACCTGGAGATCATGGCTGCATTGTCATTGGAAGCATTGAAAGGCTTAGTGAAGACTTGATACGAAGTGGTGAGCATTGCTCTTATTGGTATTCTTCTTGTGCGTTATTGTGCATTAATTCCTTAAGGTTTGTAATATGAATGTCTGCACTGCTTGGAGGGGATTGTCCCTTTTGAATTTTGTCCATGCCGTATCCGTGTGTTACTTGTGGTAATCCTAATGTCGTTCACGTTATCTCTGATTTTTATAAATGTTGTGTTTGAATCAGCCTTTTTTTTTTATCTGAACTGTGGTTGATAGAGAGGTGCTGAGAATGGACCCTGTGATTGTTTGTGATGCAGAGCCGAATTATCGAAGTAGAATATCAATGTTCCCATTTGACCTTATGATGTTTTGTTTCAATCTTCTTTTCGGAAATTCCATAAGGATTAATTGTTACTATACATGGCTAATCAATTTCTGAGTTTTCATCATTACAGCCAGCATGTTTGATACGAATTGTGTGCTATGCTAAAAAACCTGAGTCTTTGCACCTTGGCTTTCTTTATTTAGTACTAATCCAGTTCTTATTTCTTTTTTTGATACAAATCTCGAACATCACCGAGGAAAACTAGGATAGCACAAAGGAGTGTGCCGTAAAGCTCTGACACAAGAAACGACTTACGCAAGTTGGGCATGAAGTTAAGAGGACTTCGTGATGTGGATTATTGACGGCGTAGGTATCAGCTGACGCGCATTCCATGTCCAAGGCTCAAAATTATAAGATTATGATTTCGTTATTCTATAGTACTTCAGCTTTTTTGTAATTTTAAATACCATGAATATGTAACTTCAAAGCATAATGAGCTTTTGGGATTTGTAACTTGAATAAACTTTTCCCTGCATCGGTTTAAACACACTTAACGGTTCACTTCTGTACTTTTTGTCATGATGCCCTCTCTCGTAAATGAGTTTAACGTGAAGGGCTTTGAATCAGAATCCTTATACTGTAGTATCCTTGCACTTAATTTAATGCCTTTAAAACAGGGCAATATTTGATTTTATGGTTTGAGTCTTAGTGTATAACAATGCAAGCCTCAAACGAATAAGAGTACCCTTGATCTCTTGGAATGTTATTGACTGGAGTCCTTGAAACAAACTTGTAATCCTAAAACTTTAGAACTGCTTTGAAACTAATGAATCATAGTTTGATACAAAAGGCAACGATTCACACGCCTTAAGACCAATCTAAGATTCTAGTCGAGTCAAAATACCTTTCAACGGTCTTAAATACCAAGGAACTAGAATTTTAAATCGCCCACACGACCAAACTTCTACAAATGAATCCTTTAACACCGAATGCCACCTTTGAACTTTATATCATGACATGAATCCACATTGCGAAGGAAAAGAATTTTCATGGATCAAACCCCATTTCCAATCTTCATTGTACAAATCTTGACTAACAACCCAACACCCTTTTGATTAAACCATGACAAACACACTAGACCCTGAATCACGAACATCTACCTAAACCTTGGACCTTGTGTTATTTTAACCAATTCTTCCATCAAGACACATGAAACAAGAAACACGCTTTTTATTTTGCATAGTGGTTTAATAAACACCAAGATGGATGTAAAACTAAGTGGGTAGGACAAATTTGGGGTATGACAATGATCTCCCAACCTCCTGGGCTTTTGTAAAGGGTCTTGCACTTGTGAATGTCATGTAGACTCTTCATGGAACTTGGACAAGTCCACTGGGCCTCTTGCTATAGCTTGTAATGCCTTAAATCCACCAATAGTTGATCATATGCCTAATGCTAGAACATGAGAATGTTATGCTTTACTTTTCCATGCAAAGATGCCAAAGATATGATATGCTTATGATGACTATGATATGATGATGATGCTTAAAAAGAAGAGGGCAAATTTGGGGTGTTACAATGCGGACTGTTGTGCTTATGCCAGAAAATGCCACAAATGCCAGATATACGCAGATAAAGTGCATGTGCCTCAGAATCCTTTGAATGTAATGTCTTCACCTTGGCCCTTCGCCATGTGGGGCATTAATATGATTGGAAATATTTAACCGACTGCTTCAAATGGTCACAGATTCATCCTGGTAGCCATCGATTACTTCACCAAATGGGTTGAAGCAGCTTCGTATGCAAATGTCACCACACAAGTGGTAGCTAGATTTCTGAAAAGGGACATCATTTGTCGCTATGGAGTTCCCGAACGAATCATTACTGATAATGGTTCCAATTTGAACAACAAGATGATGGCAGAACTTTGCCAGGACTTCAAAATTCAATATCACAACTCTTCTCCTTACAGGCCAAAGATGAATGGTGTTGTTGAGGAAGCTAACAAGAACATTAAGAAGATTGTGAAAAAGATTGTAGTCCCATACAAAGACTGGCACGAAACTATGGATGGGGAAGACTTCCTGTCTCCTGTGAATTTGGATGTAGTTAAAAAATACTTCGCATAAAATGACCCGCTGGACATAAAAACAGAATGTAAGTCCAGGCAAAAACAGGGCATCCTGGCGAGTCAAAAACAGAATAAAAGACTCGGGCAAAAATAAAGGAAAAATAAAAAAAAATGTACACCCCTTGAGTTGAAAAGCCGCATTGGACAGCTCAGGCAAAAATGGGTATCCCGGTGGATTGAAAACCCGAAAGGGCAGCTAACAAGAACATTAAGAAGATTGTGAAAAAGATGGTAGTCACATACAAAGACTGGCACGAAATGCCTTGCATGGGTACCGAACCTCTATTAGAACATCTACTGGGGCAACGCTTTACCAGCTTGTGTACGGTATGAAAGTTGTCCTACCTGTTGAAGTTGAGCTACCCTCCTTACGGGTAATGATGGACGTGAAGCTGGATGAAGCAGAATGGGTCCGGTCTCGGTACAATCAACTGAATCTAATCGAAGAGAAAAGATTAGCTGCCATCTGTCATGGGTAGTTATATCAGAAGAGGATGAAGAAAGCCTTCGACAGAAAGTCAGACCTCGGGAATACCAAGTGGGAGAGCTTGTTCTGGAAAAAATCCTTCCTCCTCATACAGACCACAGGGGCAAGTGGACACCAAATTATGAAGGTCCCTATGTCATAACCAAAGTCTTCTCAGGTGGAGCACTGATGCTTGCAACTATGGATGGGGAAGACTTCCTGTCTCCTGTGAATTTGGATGCAGTTAAAAAATACTTCGCATAAAATGACCCGCTGTGTCGCTCCCCGATAAGTGGGACCTCCCCCCTCTTAAAGGTACAGACGCGAACGGTCGGCGAAAGGGACAATGAGAACACACAGCCGTGAACTCACTGGAGATGAATAGAGTCGCCAGCTAGGCATTTTTATCCCGGAGGAAAGGCAATGCTGCATAGACCTAGAAAGAAATGGATAAGACGGTTTGCGAACCAAAGAGACTGAGAAAGGGGGTTGGTTACAACCTGGGAAGGTATTAGCACCCAGATTTTCCGTCGTACCCGACGGGATCCACGCTTGAAAGATTTGTGTTTTAAAGGGGTAATGTCAGTGCAATTTGTGTGTAACAGAGCTGGAAAAGGATGTACAGGTGTCAGTGTAAAGGAAGTGTGAAGTGTATAAATGATGTGTCAGTGTAAGAACAGGAGTGAAATGCTCAAGATCATGAGGCTAAAGAATGAGGCTAGGAAGAGGGGGAATATACAGAGACTTTTGTTCGATAACTGTTAAGTTATGCCTACGTATCCTCTCGTGCAATGAGGAAGTCAGAACACCGTAGTTCGACCCAAAGAGACTGAAAGATAAATTGACTTGTGAACTGCTTACTTGTCTATGCTCAAGTGTATGACCTGTCTGGCTCAGGCGCAAACTGTCTTGCATTAGACGGAAGAAGCAAGTTCTCGTTTATGAGTGAAGGTGATGAGAAAAGAATCCCGAAGGGGACGATTATTGTTTGTTTTTGTATTTTCAGTCTTTTATTGCTTTTGAAAGTTTGTCATAAGAAAATGAGCTTAAGCCTAAACCAATGGATTTAGTAAACTCATCACATCTTCCCTCTGATTAGGGGTAATGAGAATACCTTAAGTGTGAAGTCAGATTCTCACACTTAATCACCATGGTGTAGGAGTAAGATCATTAACCTACTTGTGATTATTTAGATGTTTTTGTGGTTTTTTGTCTAGTGTTAAGTAATGAGGTTAAGCCATAATCAAGGATTAAACAAACTCATTACACCATCCTAATAGAAGGATAATAGATGAGAGTGTTTAAGCTGAGGAAAGCTCCTCAACTTAATCCATGATTAGGGATTAAACTCATGACAAAACAAGCCTTTGATTAAGTGGATTTTATTTAATGGTATGATTATGAAGTGGATTTTATGATTTGTAAGACAACTTGAGGGGGACTTGTCCATTAACACTAGGGTTAGTCCTTCTTAACCAATTAAGGAAGAATTAGAACCCTAATGCAAGGCCCAAGTTACAAGTGTGATGTCTTGATGATTTATTAAGTGAATTGATTAAGAGATTTAAACACATTAAGGGTTTAACACTTAGGATTAAAGTTATACACTCCATCCTAAGAGAAGGATGCAGGCACAAGCTTAATCACAAAGCCTTAAAGCCTTTAGGGTTTAGTCCCTGATTATGAGGTGAGAAGAGAAGACTCAAAGAGATGACACAAAGGTAAAATCTAAGAGGGGAGACTAATCAAAACCCTAATCATTGTCATGCTTGGTTGTTCCTAAGATTTGTGAGGTTTTCAAGAGAAATCTTCAAAGGAGCCACCAGGAAGCAGATGAACAGGATCAAGAGAAGCAAAGTGACTTGCTTCATTCAAGAAGTCAAGTCACTTGGAGAAAGAAAGTGAGAAGGAGAGGAATGAGCAAGCTCACACTCAAACACAAACACAAATGTAGCAATGGATGCAAGAGAGATGAAAAGAAAAGTTATGAGAAGTGAAGGCAAATTCACTTCTCAATATTACTTACCACCTGAAAGATTAGAAAAGAAATGCAATGCAATGCAAGATGGGATGAGATGACATGATGAGAGACAAAACCAGAAGCATATACATGATGCTAATGATGTTATGAGATGCTACAAACATGAGGCAGCACATGGAAATGGTCATACAAGCTCATGAATGCAAATGAAGCAAGTTAGGAACCATGAACATACATGAAAAGTTATGAAGTGTACATGACATACAACATGGCAAATACATGATGCAATGATCAAACATGTTTTCAATATGTCTTATGATGTCAAATGAATCAAATGGATGCTTGAAATGTCATGGCAAGTCAAGGTATGCAAGCAAATGCAAGATGGATGCATATGGAAGCTCAAATTAGGGTTTATGATCAATGCATCAAACAAAAACCAAAATCAGAAGCAAACACCAAGATAAAAAATTGAAAATGCACACAAAGAACCCCTAAACCTATACTAAATCAATGCCCAAAGGAGAGGTCTCAACTCTTAACCAATCTTAAGTTATGATTTTCACAAGTTTTTAGGGTTTTTAGGGTTTCCAAACAAAAGAAATGTCAAACAATTTGAAAATGCAAGATCAAATCAAAGCCATTTTACCTCAAAAACTACATGCTAAACATAATGCAATGCAAGAAGAATCAATGTCCAACTCCTCATGAATAGGCAGAAATGATTTTTTGAACTTGGGATCAAAATAATGCACAAAAATGATTTTAATTCAATGAAAAATTATCAAAATGCATCAAGATCAAAAAAGAAATTTGGTTTGAAGGTTGGACAATGTTTCTAAATGTCTTAGAACATTTCATGAATTTTTGGGTGATTTTTAAATACCTAAAAGTATTTTTAATAAATTAATTCTCATTAATCAATTAAAAATAATCTTTTAAATATTTAAAAATACTTTTTTAATGCTAAAAATAAAAACAAAATATTTTTGTGTCATAAAAATTAATGAAATTCAGGATAAAAATTTTCATAATTTTTAGACAAGTTTTACTATTTTTAAATAATTATGCAAATAAAATGAAAAGAAATGAAATTAAATCAAAATAAATGGAAAGTCAAACGAATGAAAGGCAGGGATTGAATCTGGGTTTGAATACGTTGACTGGCGCCGGATCTAGTGGCCAGGATTGCATCTGAGCTAATTAACCTAATTATGAATTAATTAATCTAAATAAGTGGATTAGGGCAAAGCAAGAGGATCTGGGCCCTCCATGCGCGCGGGAAGTCCACTGAGTCAACCAATCCAACGCCCAGTATTCAAACACACTTAATGACCTGAGATTAGGGCTAACCACTTTCAGGTGACCGGAGAGAAGCTCCGGTCATCTTCTCCGGCACCCCAAAAACCCTAAAACATGATTCAGGCATCTATTCTACAAATTAAACACACCTAAGTGATCCTCTAACATCCTAGGACACGAATCTATGCTCAAACATCATTTAAACACCATGAATCAAACGAATCGAAAGAAACAAAATCCACGGGCAAAATTTCAGAAGGATCATACAAACTCATTTCTCACTTATTTTTGATTCTGAAAGCATCCCCATGACCAGCAAAGCATAAACAACCAGATTATAACTTAAAATGCGAGCTTTAGAAGAAAATGTTCATGTTCATACCTGAGATGGAAGCTTCAATTTCTGGGCTTTCTGGACTGCTTCTTGGTGCCAACTTACTCCATTGACCCTCCTGATGCTAATGGCAGGCTTGGAATGAGCTTAAGCAAGCTATTTTGAGAGGTTACAATCTGATATAGCAGAAAATGAGCTCTGTGTATAGGCAGCTTCAGATCAATGTGAAGGGTGGTTTTGACTCCTTTTGATATGCTTGACTTGTTGGTGAAGAAAAATGGTGTGTTTGATGGTTGGATAAAGGGATTCGAAGAGTTCTGGTTTTGAGGATGAGAAATGGTGAAGCTCAGTTCATGCTGGTTTCAGGCTTGAATCTTGTTGGTTTCTACTCAATGAAGCAAGGTGAGTTGGTTTGTGGAATTAGTTTTAGTGTTTGAGGCCTGTGGAGACAGATTCGAAGAGTTTTGCAAAATGAGGTGTGTTTGTGTATGGTGTGTTGTGATCTGTTTCAGCCTTCCTTCTTGATATGTTTTGCTTGCCAAAGGATAGTATAAAATAATCCTATAGGTCAGATGATTTGACATGGCCTTTATTGATTGGTAAGTTCACTTTTGCCAAAAGTCCACTCTTTGTGTAAGAGAGGTATGGCTTGGTTCTAGGCTAGTACAAGCATGGGGCTGGCGCAGCAAGGGTGAGGGGAAGGGCTAGCAAAGCTCAGCATCCAATGTGGCAAGTGGGGGAAAGAGTGATCATGAGTTTTGCAAGTTGTTGCAACTTTGGTTCACATGAAAAAAAGTCTTGTTACACCAACCATGAACATGTGATCTTTTGGTCCAATTCTGATTTTTAAGACATATGTGATGTTTGTACATTGGTTTGAAGTGAACTAGAAGTTACAAATGGCCTTGGTTCATGATTTTGCAAATTTCTCATTTGAGGCATGTCTTGAAAATTAGTGATTTTGGCCAACTTTGTCACACCATAACTTTTGATCCAAGAAGAATTAGATCATGTTCTTGTACTTTTTGAAAAGGGAAAAATGTGTTCTACAACTTTCATGACCAAAGTTTTTCCATTTGAAACATTTTTGGATCAAAAAGCAAGGCTTGAAAAATGACCTAAAATGACATATCCTTGAAAAGTCAACTATACCCAAAAAAGTCAACTTTGCAAAAACTTCAAATTCTTGATTTTTGTGAACTTCAACCTTCTTCCATGATCAAATAAAGATCATATACACTCAAAATGATGAAGATCACCCCTTGGTTGGGTCATTGGGGGCCTCAGATGCCCTGATTTTGCACTGGCTTGTCCAGAAAGTCAACTCTTGATCATATGACTTCCCCATGGAATTTCTTCATGAAACTTGATATGCATACTCCCTATACCATATAGAGACCAATAGAAACAAGAATGACCAAAAAATTTGGAGTTATGGCCTTTGAAACCAAAACCCTAATTTTAGGTCAACTGTGCAGTCAAACTTGGCTCTGCATCCATTCCAATCCCAGTTCTTGTGATTCTTTTGCATTCTTGACTTTGAGAGGATATAATATGATACTTGAACACACATGGATCCCTTTAAATTGATTGGTGGCCTTTGGAGTGGCTCAAGAGGCTCTTGGATTGCTCAGATCACAAACCCTAGGTGCAGATGACCTTGAAACAATGTAGTGAATCAAAACTGTGATATGAGATGCTATGATTGAGTTTATGCATATGAAATGATCACAAGCCATGGTGTGAATGGGTGAGGGAAAATTTGGGGTGTTTACAGCTGCCCCTATTCAAACATGAGTTAGCTGTGCAGGATGTAAGCAACGGCTTAACAGGCAAGCGAGATAACTTGTGGTTGAATACCAAAGACAGTCCAAAATTTGCACTCACAGAATGAAGAAGAAAAGGGATATAAATTGTAAAAGAGAATAAAGTATATTGTAAAGTGTGGGTGACGGAGGACGACCGTCGAGCAGAGGACGACTGCTGGGTAAATAGCAATGACGGGGACGGCCGACATGCTGGGGAAAGTGCTGAAAATAAAGCAATGACGGGGACGGCCGACATGCTGGGGATAAAAGGTAAAGCCAAGACGGGGATGGCCGACTAGCTGGGAAAAATCTAATTATGATGGGGACGGCCATCAAGATAAAGCTGTAAAATTCTCTGGGGATTAATGAAACATGACGGGGACGGCCATCAAGTTCACAAAGCAAGGTAACCGACGATGGGGACGGCCATCGGGCTAAAAGAAAGGGAGAAGGGACCACGACGGGGACGGCCATCGGGTTAAAGAATAAATGAAATAAACAGATGATGGGGTACGGCCATCAAAGGTGAAGGACGATCACCTAGCAGGGGACGGCTGCTCTGTTGGGGAATAAAGGAATATGATGGGGACGACCATCAAAGGTGGAGGACGACCACCTGGCAGGGTACGGCTGCCGAAAATATCAACGATGGGGACGGCCATCGGATGAGCATGATGGAGGACGACCATCAAGGGGTGGAGGACGACCACCTAGCAGGGGACGGCTGCTCTCAGGGTTTATCGTGACATAGGACGAATGCCAGATAACCAAAATCAACAATGGGGACGGCCATTGGATAAAATTGATGAAGGACGATCATCAACGGGTGGAGGACGACCACCTAGCAGGGGACGGCTGCTAAAAATCAACGATGGGGACGGCCATCGGATGAGCAGGATGGAGGACGACCATCAAGAGGTGGAGGACGACCACCTAGCAGGGGACGGCTGCTCTCAGGGTTTATCGTGACACAGGACGAGTGTCAGATAAAAAGGAAAATTTGCTTCGTTAGCGATCTACTGGGGAATAGTAAACACGGACGAGTGTTTATATCCAAGAAACAAAAGGTATAAGTGTTTAGATGTTGTGTATAGATTAAAGATGCGGACGAGCATCCTTAAGACTACGATACGGACGAGTATCGGGTAGAAACAAATACTGACGCGTGTTCAAAGATGATGATACGGACGAGTATCAACTGGTTAACAGAGAACACGGACGAGTGTTGAATCTGAGAGGACTCTTCTGGGGAAAAGTAGACACAGGCGAGTGTCTAAATTCGAGAAGACAAAAAGTGTTTGACACAGTGTATGGATTAAAGATGCGGACGAGCATCCTTAAGACTATGATACGGACGAGTATCATGTAGAAACAAACGCTTGACGCATGTTCTGAGATGATGATACGGACGAGTACCAACTGGTTAACAAAGAACAAGGACTAGTGTTGAATCTGTGGGGATATGAAAGGTATATACAAGATACGGACGAGTATCTGTATGAGTGCAACATGAGTAGTGAGTGTGAGTATTGTATAGATGAGGGTTTATCTGCTGGGGAGGGTGACACGGACGAGTGTCAAGAGGGAAAAGTATAATGATATCAACAAGTATATGGGTTGTAAAAGTGTAGATGACTGTGCTGGGGATATGACACGGACGGGTGTCAAGAAAATACAGATATACAAGTATAGGTGAGTGCAAAGATGATGTCTTTGGCTTTCTGCTGGGGTATGACATGGACGGGTGTCAAAGTGAGTATATACTGGCGTTCTGATTTGTGAGGCAGCTGCTTTTGCTGGGACTCTGGTGGGGACTCTGGGGGAAAATATTCTGCATTCTGATGAATGGTTACTAGTCACAAGTGCTGATTCAAAACATGGCTTATGATTATGCTATGTGTTGGATTTTTGCCGTAATGCTCCGTGTTAAAACGGAATGCTACGCTTTGTGGGTGAGTATGATGCAAATGCTATGATTGTGCAAAGATACCAAACCGGGATCCGGGTCCCGTTGCTGCGAAGATCTTCGATCGATCCGTTTGAAGTAGACATCCCAGCTGGGGATGAGATCATTGGTAGATCTGAGGAGATGTATCTGCTTGGGGATTCGGGTCACTGAGAGACCTATTCCAGTAAATGAGGGACCCAGCTGGGGTTTGTAGAAGCTTTCTTTACTCTGTTGTGATTTCTCCGTGCGTTGCTCTTCTGGATAGAGGCCAGAACTCTGTGGGGAGATAGTTTTCTGACTTTTATACTCGGCTGGGGAGAGAGCACTTCGGGTGCTAAAATTGAGTGTTGGTTTGCCAGCTTGCTGGGATAAAGTTTTCATGCCCCAAGTTGCGTTCTGGATACCTGCAATCCTGAAAAAGATAGAGAAACGCACAAGATAATCCCGAGGCATCCCTTACTGGATTCCGTCATAGGAGTTAGGCACTCCTGAGAGTAAGCATATTTCCTGCAAGCATGTTCTTTTTTGAAGATAAGCGTCTGTATTCTTATGCAATCAGGTTTTTCTTTTAAGACATCAGACATTTTTGCAAATAAAATACACAAAACGAGACATGACTGAAAATCTGATCTTATTAATTCATATGCCCTGAATTGGCGAGATACAGTCAAAGAAACAAATCCCCTGAAATGAGGAGATTGTTACAAATTGAGAAACAAAATGTTGGCAGTGTTGATGACGCTTTAAAGAGCTTCCTCTCCACTATGACCCGTATGACTTTTGACGTTCTTCTCATCTTGCTTTTCGAAGAATGTTGATTCTGATTGAAGCTTAATCCTTTCGAAGCTTGCCAAGTTGCAGATGATACAGACGAATTCAGAGTGCAGTTGTTCGCTTATTCCCTTATTTTGCATGGATCGCCCCTTTCAGGTTTTCAATCCATCGGGATACCCATTTTTGCCTGAGCTGTCCAATGCGGCTTTTCAGCTCAGCGGGTGTACATTTTTTTTTTGTTTATTTTCCCTTATTTTGCCCGAGTCTTTTATTCTGTTTTTGACTCGCCGGGATGCCCTATTTTTTGCCTGGACCTACATTCTGTTTTTATGTCCAGCGGGTCATTTTTATGCGAAGTATTTTCTAACTGCATCTGAATTCACAGGGGATGGGAAATCTTCACCATCCATGGTGCTGAGCATCAGTGCTCCACCGGAGAAAACTTTCTTTACCACGAATGGTCCTTCGTAATTTGGAGTCCACTTGCCCCTGTGGTCTGTATGAGGAGGAAGGATTCTTTTCAGCACAAGATCTCCTACTTGGTACTCTCGGTGCCTGACTTTCTGATCGAAGGCTTTCTTCATTCTCTTCTGATATAACTGCCCATGACAAATTGCAGCCAATCTTTTCTCTTCGATCAGACTCAGTTGTTCGTATCGGGCCCGAACCCATTCTGCTTCACTCAGTTTAACATCCATTAGTACCCGCAGAGAGGGTAATTCAACTTCGACCGGTAGGACCGCTTCCATACCATAAACAAGCTGATACGGCGTTGCCCCAGTGGATGTTCTGATTGACGTGCGGTACCCATGCAAGGCAAATGGTAGCATTTCATGCCAATCTTTGTAAGTGACTACCATCTTCTGCACGATCTTCTTGATATTCTTATTGACTGCCTCAACAGCGCCATTCATCTTTGGCCTGTAAGGAGAAGAATTGTGATGTTGGATCTTGAAGTCCCGGCACAGCTCTGCCATCATTTTGTTGTTCAAATTGGAACCATTATCAGTAATGATTCGCTCGGGAACTCCATATCGACAGATGATATCTCTTTTCAAAAATCTGGCTACCACTTGTCTTGTGACGTTTGCATATGAGGCTGCTTCAACCCATTTGGTGAAATAGTCAATGACGACCAGGATGAATCTGTGGCCATTTGAAGCAGTTGGCTCGATCTTGCCAATCATATCAATGCCCCACATGGCAAAGGGCCATGGTGAAGACATGATGTTCAAGGGATTGGGAGGCACATGCACCTTATCTGCATAAATCTGGCATTTATGGCATTTTCTGGCGTAGGCACAACAGTCAGCATCCATCGTGATCCAGTAATAACCTGATCTTAGCAATTTCTTAGCCATGGCATGCCCTCCTGCATGGGTACCAAAGGATCCTTCGTGCACTTCATGCATCAACGAGTCTGCTTCTGTCTTATCAACACATCTGAGGAGTACCATATCAAAGTTCCTTTTGTATAAAGACCCATCAGTGTTCAGGAAGAAACTACCAGCAAGCCTTCTTAATGTCTTCTTATCATTGGATGATGCCCCAGGTGGGTATGTTTGATCCTCCAAGAAGCATTTAATGTCATGAAACCAAGGCTTATCATCTTTAACACCATCTGTTGCAAATACATATGCTGGTCTGTCGAGTCTGGACACTGAGATCTGCGGTACAAAGTTGGCAGCCTGAACTTTGATCATGGACGAAATGGTAGCTAGAGCATCTGCAAACTGATTCTCGTCCCGAGGGATATACTCAAGCTTGACAGTTGTGAAGAAAGTCAGTAACCTCCTTGTATAATCCCTGTAAGGTATCAGATGATCCTGGTGGGTGTACCATTTGCCGTTGGTTTGATTGACTACCAAAGCTGAATCTCCGAATACAGTCAACATCTTGATCCTGAGGTCAATGGCTTCCTCAAGACCCATAATGCAGGCTTCGTATTCAGCTTCGTTGTTAGTGCAGTTGAAAGTGAGTTTTGCCGAGAAAGGCATGTGAACTCCTTTGGGTGTAATGAGTACTGCACCAACACCACGGCCATTCATGTTGACAGCCCCATCAAACATCATAATCCATTCTTCTTCTGGGTCGGGCCCTTCAGTGTGAACAGGCTCTTCATGATCTTTTGCTTTTATGAACATGATGTCTTCATCGGGGAAGTCAAACCTCATAGGCTGGTAATCATCAATGGGTTGCTCAGCCAGATATTCAGATAGTACACTGCCCTTGATGGCTTTCTGAGAGGTGTACTGGATGTCGTATTCTGTGAGAATCATCTGCCATCTTGCAACCCGTCCGGTAAGTGCTGGCTTCTCGAAAATGTACTTGACTTGGTCCATTTTTGATATCAACAAAGTAGTGTGGGTCAACATATACTGTCTCAGTCGGCGAGCAGCCCACGCTAAAGCACAGCAAGTTTTCTCGAGCAGTGAATAACGTTGTTCACAGTCGGTAAACTTTTTGCTTAGGTAGTAAATTGCATACTCTTTTCGACCAGACTCGTCATGCTGGCCCAACACACACCCCATCGACTCTTCTAATACTGTCAAGTACATTATCAGAGGTCTTCCTTCAACTGGAGGCATAAGGATTGGAGGTTCTTGTAAGTATTCTTTGATCTTGTCAAAAGCCCTTTGGCAGTCTTCATTCCACCTGACCGTTTGCTCTTTTCTCAACAGCTTGAACAAGGGTTCACAGGTTGCTGTAAGGTGAGATATGAACCGTGAAATGTAGTTCAATCGTCCTAAGAACCCTCGAACTTCTTTCTCTGTTTTTGGTGCAGGCATCTCTTGAATGGCTTTGACTTTATCAGGGTCAACTTCAATCCCTTTCTCGCTCACAATAAAACCAAGCAGCTTACCAGATCTCACCCCGAATGTGCACTTGTTGGGGTTCAGCTTCAATTGGTACTTCCTCAGGCGCTTGAACAACTTGAGCAGATTTACCAGGTGATCTTCTTCAGTAAGGGATTTGGCAATCATGTCGTCCACATAACACTCGATTTCCTTATGGATCATATCGTGGAATAATGTTACCATAGCCCGTTGATATGTTGCACCAGCATTCTTCAATCCGAATGGCATCACCTTGTAACAGAACGTGCCCCAGGGTGTGATGAAGGTTGTCTTCTCCATGTCTTCAGGTGACATCTTAATCTGATTGTATCCTGAAAATCCATCCATGAAGGAGAATACCGAGAACTGAGCCGTATTATCCACCAATACATCAATGTGAGGCAAAGGGAAGTCGTCTTTCGGGTTGGCTCTGTTCAGATCCCGGTAGTCAACACACATCCTTACTTTGCCGTCTTTTTTAGGCACAGGTACTATGTTAGCAACCCATGGTGGATAGCTAGTCACAGCAAGGAACCCGGCGTCCCATTGCTTTTGTACCTCCTCCTTAATTTTCATAGCCATGTCTGGGCGAGTACGGCGCAGTTTCTGCTTAACTGGCGGGCATTCTTCTCTCAAAGGCAGCTTGTGCACGACAATATCGGTATCCAACCCTGGCATATCTTGGTAAGACCAAGCAAACACATCTACATACTCTTGAAGCAGGTCAATCAGTTGTCTTTTCACTGAGTCTTGCAGGCAGGCCCCGATTTTAACCTCTTTCACGTCTTCATCTGTACCAAGATTAATCACTTCAACCTCCTCCTGGTGAGGAGTAATAACCTTTTCCTCTTGTCTCAATAATCTGGCTAGCTTTTCAGGAAGCTCATATTCTTCTTCAACCCCTTCATCAACTTGATTGATTGGATTGTCAAAGTCATACGAAGTCATAGCCGTGCTGTTGTCGGTGCTGTCGGGAAGGCATTCTCTGCAAGGGTTCAGTTTGTTCTTTTTAGTGATTTGATTTTAATCTTGTTTTAGAAAAGTGAAACAAAAGTTGTCATTTTGAAAACACTGCCATTTATTTTTTTGTACAAAAAGAAAAATGGAAAAAACAGTGAACGAAAAGAAAAAGACTCATTTGCAAAAAGGTGTCTGATATTTCATTGATTAATCTTGTTTGCACAAAAAGTACAGATGGCCCTATTACAAAATTAGTCTTGTCATCTTGGGCAAGATGCAAGACTTTGATGCATGCTATAAAAATACAGGAAATAATAATTACTCTGCATGAGTAACTCTTATAATTTCCTGGGAAGACCAGTTTGAGATACCGCTCCCCGGGATCCTTGGACGAATCCATCTTTCCAGGTTGCGTTCTTCTTCCAGCTCGTCTTCCAGACAGTTGATAGCATCAGGGGTAAGCATCCCCCCACTCACAAAGTTGGGCTCTTTCGCAGCCGCTGCTTGATCTTGTTGAGTTGGTTTGTAACCCAACCCAAATTTGTCTTCTTTCTTCTCCACAGATAGCAGTTTGCCCCAGCCTTGGGCGTTTCCTCCCTCAACAACCTTCCGGGCTTGTTGGTATGATGATATTGAAGTACCAGGCACAGCAGATGTTTCATTCACATTCAAGGCTTCGAATCCTTGGCTCATCGTTTCATGGATCTCCCCATCCATCTCAATATACTTATAGGTAGCCAGGTGGCTGACAAAAATATCCTCTTCTCCACAGATTGTAAAGATTTGACCCTCCCACTCGTATTTTAACTTCTGGTGAAGGGTAGAGGTCACGGCGCCAGCAGCGTGAATCCATGGCCTACCCAATAGACAGCTGTAGGCGGGCTGTATATCCATCACGTAGAAGGTAGTTTTGAAGGTCTGCGGGCCAATCGTTATGGGCAACTCGATCTCTCCCAGAACCGATCTTTTTGAACCATCAAAGGCTCTTACCACCAGGTTGCTGGGTCTTAACGCCAATCCGTCATATTCTAGCTTCACCAGGGCCTTCTTAGGTAAGACATTGAGGGATGACCCCGTGTCTACCAGCACATGGGAAAGGACAGCACCTTTACATTCCATGGTTATGTGCAAGGCTTTGTTATGGTTACGGCCTTCCGTTGTCAAATCAGTATTGGTGAACCCTAGTCCGTGACTAGCATTAACATTTCCAACTACAGCTTCCAGCTGATTGACAGTGATCTCTTCAGGCACGTAAGCTGCGTGCAAGACTTTGAGTAGTGCATTCCGATGGGCCTCGGAGCACATAAGTAATGATAGGATTGAGATCTTGGAAGGCGTCTGGTGAAGCTGATCCACTACTTTATAATCACTCTTTTTGATGATTCGCATGAACTCATCAACCTCTTGGTCAAAGGGTGTCTTCAAGGCTTCTTTAACAGTCTGCTCTTCCTGCACCAAGCTTTTTCCTTTTGCCTTAGCAGCAGCTTTTGCTTCGGCAGTGGGTCTCTGAGTTTGTGGGGCGAAAAGACGTCCGCTTCGAGTGAAGCCTCCGCCTCCTCCCACATTGTCAATTTGTGGTGCAGGGGTTGATGATTCAAAAGTGATTCTTTGTCCTTCACAGTACAGGTCAGAGCTGTAATGCCAGGGGATAGCATTACTGCTTTCATAGGGTACTGGTCCAGGCACCGTGATAGTGACTGGACTGACTGCAGCTGCGGAAGGAATTGTGATAGTCTGTGGATCGTAATAAATTGTAACTGGTGCTCTGATGGGAGCAGCACCTTCTGAATTGTAGGCAGAGTTGTTTTCTGGATCATAAAATATGGTGACAGTTGAGACATCCTCATGATTTGTTGCTGGTGTTGTAGGAGACATCGGTGGAAGGATGGATGCTGTTGTTGTAGGAGCTTCATAATGGAGTGGTGTTGGAGTTGTAGAAGAAAAATTTGTTGATAACTGATCAGTTGAGACGATAGATGAAGTACTTGTTGATGAAACCGAAGAATTGTCAGGAACAATGGTTGTTGCAGTTGTAGGAGGTTCTGGAGTTGTTGCTGATGAGATTGCTGGATTTGTAGGAAATGATGTGGTGATCTGAAGCTGGCCACTCTGAATAAGACCGTCTATGCCATTCCTCAGGTTATCGCACCCATTTACTGAGATATTGCAGTAAGCACACCCCAACTCACACCCCGAGAACATTTGACATTCCAGGAGTTGAGCCTTGATTTCTACCAACGGCGTCCGGATCTGACCCACACTGGTTATTAAATAAGACGGCTTGTCTTCTTCAATAGCGTTAATTCTGGGACCACCGTGGTTTGGCATGGGGTTCTTATTGACATTGGGTGGTGGTGCGAAATTCAGAGCTTTTGAGTCTACCAGGTCTTGTACCTTCATGTGCAGAGCTCTGCACTTTTCTGTACTGTGGCCAGGTGCATTTGAATGAAAAGCACATCTGGCGTTGGAGTCATAGTTCCGGGGTAGACTGTTGGGATCCGGAGGTGCCAGCGTCCTTAGCTCAACTAGGTTGAGTTTCGGGAGTTGTGGCAGCAGGGTAGCATATGGCATAGGGATCGGATCGATCACCCTATTGGCTTGAGATGGCCTCTGCTGGAATGGCCTTTGTTGACTGTTGTTGTTGGTGTTGCTGTTGTTGTAATTTCTCGGAGGATACTGATTTTGTTGATGGTACTGAGGTTGTGGCTGATAGTTTTGTTGCGGAGGTTGATAGGTTGGATGAGGATGAGCTGGAGCGGGAATGGTGACTGCTGCCACTGATCTGTGAACACATTGGGGCCTGCCCCTGTTGGTGTGGATGGCATTGGTCTCGCCAGTTCTTCTCGGGCCTGCAAAAGGCTTTCTTGTGCCACTGGACGAGCTTGCACCATTGTCTGAGATCTTGCCCATCTTCAATAGGCTTTCAATTCTCTCCCCAGCTATGACAACATCTGCAAAGCTAGTGGAAGAGAAAGCAGCCAGCCTGTCAATGTAAGTCCCCTGAAGGGTATTCATAAACATATCTGCCATTTCCCTTTCGGACATGGGTGGTTGAACAGCAGCAGCCAATTGCCTCCATCTCTGGGCATATTCTCGGAAACTTTCCCTTGACGACTGTGAAATTCCCATTAGGAGAGTCCTGTTGGGTGCCATGTCTAAGTTGTACTGATACTGTCTGATGAAGGCCTCTGCCAGGTCCTTCCAGCATCTGATAGTTGCCCTTGTCAAGTGAGAGTACCATTCTCTTGACGCTCCAGTCAAGCTATCTTCAAAATAGAACATCCAGAGCTTCTCATCCATAGTATAGGCCTTCAGCCTCCCCAGAAATGATTGTAAATGAGTCCGGGGGCATGAAGTCCCATTGTATTTTTCAAAACAAGGAGGCTTAAACTTATGGGGGATCCTGACCCCGTCTACCAAGCCCATGTCCATGACGTCGAAACCAAGAGAGTTTTGAGACTCTAAGGACCTCAATTTCTCAGCTATCTCATCCAACCTTCTATCATAAGCTTCTTCCCCAGCACCCATTACTGTAAACTGATCCTCTTGGGGGTCTTCTTGAAGTACCCTGGCTGCAGTGGCAGTCCCTTGAACATTTGCAGGGATGTTGACCTCAGGATGGAGGTGTGGTCCAAATACAGGGGGGTTAACATGAGGTTGGACCCTTTCATTGTTGCTAGTGCCGGCAGTCCCTATATGTGGATCTTCTTGATTCTGCCTTTCCACCATGGCCCTCAATCTTTCCTGGCTCTGAGCCATGTTGTTCATCACTTCCATAAACTGAGTCATCTGATTCCTCATCTCTAGCCTTTCATTTGCCATTTGATTTCTGACCTCAGTAAGGTCCTGCTGCATCTGATCCATTTGAATGCCCGGAAGGTTGTTACGGGTCGGATAACGGTGCGGACGGTTGAGGGGAAATACTCGGCGCCGAGCAATAGTTCCTGAACATCACAACAGAGTTAGTGGCAATAAAACAAAAACCTACAAAACAAAAGTGTTAGTATGCAATGCAGTTATGCTTGTTTGCTCCCAAGGTATCCGGTTTGGCATTCAGTTTTGACCCTTCCAGGCCCTTGAAGATGCTGTTGATGTTGCTTTTGAAGTGAAACTCGGATGGAACAAACTAATACATATATTACAAAAAGCCAAAATGGTACATAGTTTGTTTACAAATACAAGCCCTCTGAGGGGTCAAAATACATTACAAGGAAAAATGAAAAATACACGGAATGAAAGCAACAACAAACAAAGGGTCAAACACCAAGACCAAACTCATCCTCACGAACTTCCTTGAGAAGTGCTTCGGTCACAGGATCAGCCGGACGCTCCGTGAGATTCCTGATGAGGAGATTCCGGGTGGTAACAGCTGCTGCTAGCTTCTTGTGCTGACTTTGATCTTTTGACCTCTTCACCCCAGCTTTGATCTTCAACTCTAATATCTCCCTCTGGGCTGCTGCCAGGGCTTCTTGCTGCTCTTTTGCACTAGCTTCCAGTTGCCCCATCTTGTCTTGAACTCTCTTGTCCTCCAGAGTACGGGCTTCGGTGATTCTGACCCACCGAGCTTGACTCTCCTTCAAATACAAGTTTGTCCTTGCTCTCTGGAACTGGGCTTCTTTGCAAGCATTCTTCAGGATTTGTTCTCCAGCTTTAGACTTTTTGATATAATCCCCAGACTTCTCAATCTTAACCAGATGCTCCACTCTCAACTTCTCCAATCTCTCAACCTCCCTCATACCATCACTCCTTTCCCGGAGGGTCTTCTGCAAAGCTTGAGTTAACTTCTCATTTCTTTCTTTCAAACTCTCAAACTCCTCCAAACTGACAGTGGCAGGTGGTGCTGAAGATGATTCAGGCATATCTTCTATAGTAAAGGGCATCCCAGAGAATTGGGCCCTGGCACGGGACCATTCATAATATTGTGCTGATGCCACATTGTTGCACTTCCCCAAAATGGTTATTCCCTTGGTTTGAACATTATCCCAGGCCCAGGCTACCTGCCTAACAATAGCCAGATTAATCTTGTTCTCACAATAAAGAGTTTCAACCAAGTCCTGTGCCTTAGGGGTGTGGACCAGGGCGTAGCCCAGTTGTCTTCTAAACAGCAAAGGGTTGTAATTGATACTACCCTTAACTCCTATTAGGGGCACATTGGGGAAATGCCCATAGCTGGTGATGATATCCCTACCCTTGGTGCTTTGAGTGCACCATCTGATATCGGCTGAAGTTAGAGCAGTGAGTCTCTTAGCCCAGTTGCTCTGCTGATGAGGGTTCAAAAATGCATCTGTCCTGGGTAGATGCCTGAGAAGCCAAGTATGGAACAATGGAGCACAACACCTCACTAATCTTCCCCTCTGCTTTTCATTCCTCTAATGCACTGAATAGTAGAGATCCCCCAATAAAGTGGGCACTGGGTTCTTCAAGATGAACAGATGGATTGCATTCTTGCTAATGAATCGAGGCTCATCTGCAAACAACACAATTCCATATATGCTCAAAGCCAACAAGGCACAAACAGCTTTCCACTCTCCTAAAGAAGCTTTCAGGGTAGCTTGAGAAATCAGGAAATCCAGATGGAAGCCAGGGATTCCAGCTTTAGAAGTCATATGCTGCTCAATCAGGACAGGTTCCAAATGCAGAGCCTTTGCTACTTCTCCATTACCAGGAAAGACCATCTCAGGGTTGAAAGGGATTCCACCCCTGATAGGCAAACCAACCAATGATGAGTATTCTTCTAATAGAGGGCCTAGCTGAAAGTCCTGAAAAGTGAAGCATCTCAGTGGGGAATCATAGAACTGAATGCAAGTGTGGATCAGGCTTCTTTGTGAAGGGTCCAGATCCATAACCATATCAAGTATATCCCCATAGTGTTCCCTGAACAATGGTATGTGATCTGGAGTGATCAGGGTCTGAATCCTCCTGATGTCAGATAGCTCTGGCTGGAAGAAGTGATAGGTGATGTTGCTCTTTTTAGGAGCCATGATGCTGAGACTGAGTAGAGACAGGTGCTGATGATAACACTGAAGAAGGGGCCACTGATTGGCTGGTGCAGGTATCTGATAACTGAAGCAGATGCTGATGGGTCAATGCTGAAGATGGGGTCAAAACCAAAACCAAAGATGAAAGTGGATACCCTGAAACACAAATAAGCAAATGTCAATATGATGCAATGTTTATGTATGCAAATGATATGCAAGGGTCTGTGACTGAGCTGGATCTGATCAAATGCCCTGATATAGGTCCAAGTGTGTTCAAGAATTCCAGTTGGAGGTCTATAAATCCAGTAACCAAGGTGGGGGACTCAAATAAAGAGCCACATGTCCAGGGTTTTTAGAATCACAAGAACTGTCCCAAAATGAAGTACTCTTAAACAAACAAAGTAACAGGGTATTCTGAGGTCAAGGTACCTGCAAACCTGTAAACAACCCATCCCCCTCACGGGTGGTGTTCTAAAACAAGGATCCTCAGACTTGGATCAGTTATGAGAAGTGTAAACACTTCTAACCCGGAGGTACAGTGTTTACAATAACCATAAAAGTTCCTCCTCTAATTCACCTCAGTTTCTGAAGGTCAATACTAAAAGGTCATCCAGACTTAGCAGGCTTCCCAGATAGCCCTAGCATTGCAGGAAATTTGCAACACAGAGTTCTCAAGAAGAAACCCATATCTGAACCGTGTTTCATATTCCCGCACCAGACCGAGATGGAATGGGAAAGAATATGATTCACTCTAGCCTAGGTGTCACTCAGGTCCCAGGTATAGGATCTTAACTCTCAATGGAACACCCACCCACCAAAGCAAAACCAGATCCAGCCAGGCAGCATGACAGTATGATATATGTAAAGCAGTAAAGAAAGTAATAAATCAAACTGTACATAAAACAATAAATAAAACATATACAAACACAAATAAGCACATAACACCCCAATAAACACAAATCAATCAAACGCTAGGAGGAACCCACAAAAAGAACCAGAAGCCCTGGTTACAGCATAAGGTTCCCCAGCAGAGTCGCCAAGCTGTCGCTCCCCGATAAGTGGGACCTCCCCCCTCTTAAAGGTACAGACGCGAACGGTCGGCGAAAGGGACAATGAGAACACACAGCCGTGAACTCACTGGAGATGAATAGAGTCGCCAGCTAGGCATTTTTATCCCGGAGGAAAGGCAATGCTGCATAGACCTAGAAAGAAATGGATAAGACGGTTTGCGAACCAAAGAGACTGAGAAAGGGGGTTGGTTACAACCTGGGAAGGTATTAGCACCCAGATTGTCCGTCGTACCCGACGGGATCCACGCTTGAAAGATTTGTGTTTTAAAGGGGTAATGTCAGTGCAATTTGTGTGTAACAGAGCTGGAAAAGGATGTACAGGTGTCAGTGTAAAGGAAGTGTGAAGTGTATAAATGATGTGTCAGTGTAAGAACAGGAGTGAAATGCTCAAGATCATGAGGCTAAAGAATGAGGCTAGGAAGAGGGGGAATATACAGAGACTTTTGTTCGATAACTGTTAAGTTATGCCTACGTATCCTCTCGTGCAATGAGGAAGTCAGAACACCGTAGTTCGACCCAAAGAGACTGAAAGATAAATTGACTTGTGAACTGCTTACTTGTCTATGCTCAAGTGTATGACCTGTCTGGCTCAGGCGCAAACTGTCTTGCATTAGACGGAAGAAGCAAGTTCTCGTTTATGAGTGAAGGTGATGAGAAAAGAATCCCGAAGGGGACGATTATTGTTTGTTTTTGTATTTTCAGTCTTTTATTGCTTTTGAAAGTTTGTCATAAGAAAATGAGCTTAAGCCTAAACCAATGGATTTAGTAAACTCATCACATCTTCCCTCTGATTAGGGGTAATGAGAATACCTTAAGTGTGAAGTCAGATTCTCACACTTAATCACCATGGTGTAGGAGTAAGATCATTAACCTACTTGTGATTATTTAGATGTTTTTGTGGTTTTTTGTCTAGTGTTAAGTAATGAGGTTAAGCCATAATCAAGGATTAAACAAACTCATTACACCATCCTAATAGAAGGATAATAGATGAGAGTGTTTAAGCTGAGGAAAGCTCCTCAACTTAATCCATGATTAGGGATTAAACTCATGACAAAACAAGCCTTTGATTAAGTGGATTTTATTTAATGGTATGATTATGAAGTGGATTTTATGATTTGTAAGACAACTTGAGGGGGACTTGTCCATTAACACTAGGGTTAGTCCTTCTTAACCAATTAAGGAAGAATTAGAACCCTAATGCAAGGCCCAAGTTACAAGTGTGATGTCTTGATGATTTATTAAGTGAATTGATTAAGAGGTTTAAACACATTAAGGGTTTAACACTTAGGATTAAAGTTATACACTCCATCCTAAGAGAAGGATGCAGGCACAAGCTTAATCACAAAGCCTTAAAGCCTTTAGGGTTTAGTCCCTGATTATGAGGTGAGAAGAGAAGACTCAAAGAGATGACACAAAGGTAAAATCTAAGAGGGGAGACTAATCAAAACCCTAATCATTGTCATGCTTGGTTGTTCCTTAGATTTGTGAGGTTTTCAAGAGAAATCTTCAAAGGAGCCACCAGGAAGCAGATGAACAGGATCAAGAGAAGCAAAGTGACTTGCTTCATTCAAGAAGTCAAGTCACTTGGAGAAAGAAAGTGAGAAGGAGAGGAATGAGCAAGCTCACACTCAAACACAAACACAAATGTAGCAATGGATGCAAGAGAGATGAAAAGAAAAGTTATGAGAAGTGAAGGCAAATTCACTTCTCAATATTACTTACCACCTGAAAGATTAGAAAAGAAATGCAATGCAATGCAAGATGGGATGAGATGACATGATGAGAGACAAAACCAGAAGCATATACATGATGCTAATGATGTTATGAGATGCTACAAACATGAGGCAGCACATGGAAATGGTCATACAAGCTCATGAATGCAAATGAAGCAAGTTAGGAACCATGAACATACATGAAAAGTTATGAAGTGTACATGACATACAACATGGAAAATACATGATGCAATGATCAAACATGTTTTCAATATGTCTTATGATGTCAAATGAATCAAATGGATGCTTGAAATGTCATGGCAAGTCAAGGTATGCAAGCAAATGCAAGATGGATGCATATGGAAGCTCAAATTAGGGTTTATGATCAATGCATCAAACAAAAACCAAAATCAGAAGCAAACACCAAGATAAAAAATTGAAAATGCACACAAATAACCCCTAAACCTATACTAAATCAATGCCCAAAGGAGAGGTCTCAACTCTTAACCAATCTTAAGTTATGATTTTCACAAGTTTTTAGGGTTTTTAGGGTTTCCAAACAAAAGAAATGTCAAACAATTTGAAAATGCAAGATCAAATCAAAGCCATTTTACCTCAAAAACTACATGCTAAACATAATGCAATGCAAGAAGAATCAATGTCCAACTCCTCATGAATAGGCAGAAATGATTTTTTGAACTTGGGATCAAAATAATGCACAAAAATGATTTTAATTCAATGAAAAATTATCAAAATGCATCAAGATCAAAAAAGAAATTTGGTTTGAAGGTTGGACAATGTTTCTAAATGTCTTAGAACATTTCATGAATTTTTGGGTGATTTTTAAATACCTAAAAGTATTTTTAATAAATTAATTCTCATTAATCAATTAAAAATAATCTTTTAAATATTTAAAAATACTTTTTTAATGCTAAAAATAAAAACAAAAATATTTTTGTGTCATAAAAATTAATGAAATTCAGGATAAAAATTTTCATAATTTTTAGACAAGTTTTACTATTTTTAAATAATTATGCAAATGAAAAGAAATGAAATTAAATCAAAATAAATGGAAAGTCAAACGAATGAAAGGCAGGGATTGAATCTGGGTTTGAATACGTTGACTGGCGCCAGATCTAGTGGCCAGGATTGCATCTGAGCTAATTAACCTAATTATGAATTAATTAATCTAAATAAGTGGATTAGGGCAAAGCAAGAGGATCTGGGCCCTCCATGCGCGCGGGAAGTCCACTGAGTCAACCAATCCAACGCCCAGTATTCAAACACACTTAATGACCTGAGATTAGGGCTAACCACTTTCAGGTGACCGGAGAGAAGCTCCGGTCATCTTCTCCGGCACCCCAAAAACCCTAAAACATGATTCAGGCATCTATTCTACAAATTAAACACACCTAAGTGATCCTCTAACATCCTAGGACACGAATCTATGCTCAAACATCATTTAAACACCATGAATCAAACGAATCGAAAGAAACAAAATCCACGGGCAAAATTTCAGAAGGATCATACAAACTCATTTCTCACTTATTTTTGATTCTGAAAGCATCCCCATGACCAGCAAAGCATAAACAACCAGATTATAACTTAAAATGCGAGCTTTAGAAGAAAATGTTCATGTTCATACCTGAGATGGAAGCTTCAATTTCTGGGCTTTCTGGACTGCTTCTTGGTGCCAACTTACTCCATTGACCCTCCTGATGCTAATGGCAGGCTTGGAATGAGCTTAAGCAAGCTATTTTGAGAGGTTACAATCTGATATAGCAGAAAATGAGCTCTGTGTATAGGCAGCTTCAGATCAATGTGAAGGGTGGTTTTGACTCCTTTTGATATGATTGACTTGTTGGTGAAGAAAAATGGTGTGTTTGATGGTTGGATAAAGGGATTCGAAGAGTTCTGGTTTTGAGGATGAGAAATGGTGAAGCTCAGTTCATGCTGGTTTCAGGCTTGAATCTTGTTGGTTTCTACTCAATGAAGCAAGGTGAGTTGGTTTGTGGAATTAGTTTTAGTGTTTGAGGCCTGTGGAGACAGATTCGAAGAGTTTTGCAAAATGAGGTGTGTTTGTGTATGGTGTGTTGTGATCTGTTTCAGCCTTCCTTCTTGATATGTTTTGCTTGCCAAAGGATAGTATAAAATAATCCTATAGGTCAGATGATTTGACATGGCCTTTATTGATTGGTAAGTTCACTTTTGCCAAAAGTCCACTCTTTGTGTAAGAGAGGTATGGCTTGGTTCTAGGCTAGTACAAGCATGGGGCTGGCGCAGCAAGGGTGAGGGGAAGGGCTAGCAAAGCTCAGCATCCAATGTGGCAAGTGGGGGAAAGAGTGATCATGAGTTTTGCAAGTTGTTGCAACTTTGGTTCACATGAAAAAAAGTCTTGTTACACCAACCATGAACATGTGATCTTTTGGTCCAATTCTGATTTTTAAGACATATGTGATGTTTGTACATTGGTTTGAAGTGAACTAGAAGTTACAAATGGCCTTGGTTCATGATTTTGCAAATTTCTCATTTGAGGCATGTCTTGAAAATTAGTGATTTTGGCCAACTTTGTCACACCATAACTTTTGATCCAAGAAGAATTAGATCATGTTCTTGTACTTTTTGAAAAGGGAAAAATGTGTTCTACAACTTTCATGACCAAAGTTTTTCCATTTGAAACATTTTTGGATCAAAAAGCAAGGCTTGAAAAATGACCTAAAATGACATATCCTTGAAAAGTCAACTATACCCAAAAAAGTCAACTTTGCAAAAACTTCAAATTCTTGATTTTTGTGAACTTCAACCTTCTTACATGATCAAATAAAGATCATATACACTCAAAATGATGAAGATCACCCCTTGGTTGGGTCATTGGGGGCCTCAGATGCCCTGATTTTGCACTGGCTTGTCCAGAAAGTCAACTCTTGATCATATGACTTCCCCATGGAATTTCTTCATGAAACTTGATATGCATACTCCCTATACCATATAGAGACCAATAGAAACAAGAATGACCAAAAAATTTGGAGTTATGGCCTTTGAAACCAAAACCCTAATTTTAGGTCAACTGTGCAGTCAAACTTGGCTCTGCATCCATTCCAATCCCAGTTCTTGTGATTCTTTTGCATTCTTGACTTTGAGAGGATATAATATGATACTTGAACACACATGGATCCCTTTAAATTGATTGGTGGCCTTTGGAGTGGCTCAAGAGGCTCTTGGATTGCTCAGATCACAAACCCTAGGTGCAGATGACCTTGAAACAATGTAGTGAATCAAAACTGTGATATGAGATGCTATGATTGAGTTTATGCATATGAAATGATCACAAGCCATGGTGTGAATGGGTGAGGGCAAATTTGGGGTGTTTACACGCTGGACATAAAAACAGAATGTAAGTCCAGGCAAAAACAGGGCATCCCGGGGAGTCAAAAACAGAATAAAAGACTCGGGCAAAAATAAGGGGAAAAAATGTACACCCATTGAGTTGAAAAGCCACATTGGACAGCTCAGGCAAAAATGGTTATCCCGGTGGATTGAAAACCCGAAAGGGCGATCCACGCAAAATCAGGGAATAAGCGAACAACTACATTATGAATTCGTCTGTATCACTCACAACGTGGCAAGTTTCGAAAGGATAAAAGCATCGGTCAAAATCAACCTTCTTCAAAAGCAAGATAAGAAGAACGTCAAGGTCATACAGGTCATAGTAAAGGAAGCTCGCTGGAGCGTCATCATCAACATTGCCAACACTTTTATTTTCCCAATTTTTAGCAATCTCCTCCTTCCAGGGGATTTGTTTCTTTGACTGTACTTGCCAATTCAGGGCATATAAATTAATGAAATCAGAGTTTTCAGTCACACTTTGTTTTGTACATTTTTGTTTCGTTTGCAAAATTGTCCAATGTTCATAATATAACACTTGCATGAAACATATGAGCCGTTTTTAATAAATGTTTGCAGGAAATATATCACTTTCAGGTAAATCTAACTCTTATGATGGAATCCAGTTAAGGATACCTCGGGGCACTTGTGCGTTTTCCTTTGTCTTAACAGGTTGTAGGTACTCAGGACAAACAATCTTTTGCAACATGGGGCATGTCAAGCATTAAATCCCCAACATACTACTTCCTAGAAGATATCTCCCCCCGAGCAGTGCCTGACAGTTTCTTCCACAACAAAGTGGTCAAAGAGCCTTCTATTCCCCACCAGAGATGCCAGATTACTCTCATTCTCAACAGATCGGTGGAATTGGTTCCCCGCAGAGTTGCCCCCAGTAGAGCAATACCTGAAACATATCCCCAGCGGAGTTGCTAAAACTTCCTCATCCTCATTGAGAGTTCTCCCTCAAGACAAATCTATCAATGATCTATTTCCCCAAGCATAGTTCTCCCTCCGGACGGATCTATTAATGATCTTTTCCCCCAGCTGGGTCATCTCTCCAAACAGATCAGCCAAAGATCTCTATCCCCGCAGGATCCGGGTCCCGGATCAGTTTCTCTCATTTGCATAATCATAGCATTCGCATCATATTCACCGAAATAAGCGTAGCATTCCGTCTAATACGGAGCATTACGGCAAGAATCAAACATTTGCATGATCATAAGCCAGGTTCGAGCCAGTCACCTGCAAATATCAATACCATCACCAGCAATATACAAAACTCATATCCCCTACAGATAAAAGCCAAAGCATCCCCTTTGCACTCTCAAGACACAGACACCTGTTTATATTTATACATGCTCTTTTCGACACTCGTCCGTGTCACCCTATCCCCCCACAGATCGCCAGAATACCCTCGGCACTCACAAATATTGATATTTGTTCACAACTTGTACATATTGCTTTTTGACACTCGTCTGTGTCATACTTCCCCAACAAGTCAAACACTCGTCCGTGTCCCTTGCCCAAGCTTCCGACACTCGTCTGTATCTTGCACATACTTCATCAACAGATTAACACTTGTACATGTACAATTCTCAGATACTCGTCTGTATCTCGCATATATCACCTCCCCAACATATACAAACACTCGTCCGTGTTCCTTGCTTAACCGATTGATACTCGTCAGTATCATCATTAAACACGTGTCAGCGTATTTTCTTCTACCGATACTCGTCTGTATCATGGTCCTAAGGATGCTCGTCGGCATCTTTGTTTTATACACACTGTCAAACACTTATATCTTTTATTCTTGAGGGCGTAAGCACTCGTCCGTGTTTACCATCTCCCCAGTAAGTTGCCAACAAAACAACTTGTTTCTATCCGACATTCGTCATATGTCGTGATACTTTCGGCAGCCGTCCCCTGCCAGGTGATCGTCCTTCACCTTCGGATGATCGTCCTTCATCCTTTTCCCCAGTGGAACCCCCATTATTGGAACCTTCCATCCGACATTCGTCCTATGTCGTGATATTTTTAGCAGCCGTCCCCTGCTAGGTGATCGTCCTTCACCTTGTGATGACCGTCCCTCATCATTTATCCGATGGTCGTCCCCATCGATGATCTTGTTTTCCGACATTTTTCCTATGTCGTGATAATCCTCAAGAGCAACTGTACCCTGCTAGGTGATCGTCCTTCACCTATTGATGATCGTCATTCGTCCTATGTCATGATATTTTTAGCAGTCGTCCCCTGCTAGGTGTTTGTCCTTCACCTTTGATGACCGTCCCTCATCATTATTTCATTTATTCTTTAACCCGATGGTTGTCCCCATCATTGCTACTTTACATTCCAAGCCTGATGGTCATCCCCATCATTTCTTTTCTCAATTCCCAGAGGGTTTTATTTTCTTACCCGATGGCCATCCTCGTCGTGGTCTCTTTATTTCCCAAGCTTGTCGGTCGTCCCTGTCATTGCTTAGCTTACCGTTTACCCCCAGCAGTCGTCCTCTGCTCGATGGTCGTCCTCCATCTCCTTCATTTGATAAACAGACTATACTACCTTTTACAATTTATATCCATTTTCTTCTTATCCACAGTAAGTGCAAATTTCGGACTGTCTTTGGTATTAAACCACAAGTTATCTTGTTTGTCTAATAAGCCAGGCGCTTACATCCTGCACAGCTAACTCATGCTTAAATAGGGGCAGCTGTAAACACCCCAAATTTTCCCTCACTTTTTCTCACACCATGGCTTTTGATCTTTCATTTTTGTATTAGTATAAGCACACCATCTCATATTGCATATTTGTTCCACTGCATAGTTTCATTTTCATCTGCATCTAGGGTTTGTGATCTGAGCAATCCAAGAATCAATCTGAGCCATCCCAATGGTCTTGAAGCTTTCCAAGAGGGTCCATGTGTGTTCTATAATCATATTATGCTCCCCAAAGTTCATGAAAGTCAAGAAGCCACAAAATTGGCAAAGGCATGGGAGCAGAGCTAGGGTTTTCACTACACAGATGACCAAAATTAGGGTTTTGGTTTCAGAGGCCTTAACTTCAAATTTTTTGGTCATTCTTGTTTATAATGATCTCAATATGTTATAAGGATCATGTGTACCAAGTTTGATGAAGAAATTCATTGTGGAAGTCATCTGATCATGGAGTAACTTCTTGAGCAAGTTAAGTCAAAATCAGGACATCTGAGGCCCCCAACAATGGAACCAAAGGATCATTTTCATCAAATTGAAGTTCTATGATCTTTATTTGATCTTAGAAGTGGTTGGAAGTTCACAATATTGAATAATTTTGAGCCAATTGCAAACTTGCCATTTTTGGAAATGACTTGAAATGCAAACTTTCCATTTTGGGAAAGATTTTCAACCTCCTCTTTCATGATCAAAAATGCTTCAAATGAAAAATTCTTGGACATGAAATTTGTAGATTAGGTCTTTCCGTTTTCAAAAATTACTAGAACATGTCTTGATTCATCCTAGAACCCAAGATATGGCCTTTCAAAGTTGGCAAAAATCCTATAATTTTCATGTTCATGTCAAAGAGGGATTTATGCAATTTTGAGTTTCAAGCTTCTAAGTGACCTCTAATCCACTCAATTATGTCACAACATGTTAATGCAACTTGCCAAGATCAGAATTGGCCCAAGGATTGAAGCATTTCATGGCTTGATTCACAAGAAACATCAAAGTTGGAAAATTGCATAAACATTGACATCTCTTCATCCAAGCCTTACAGCTGCATTCTAATGATCTAAAGGCTCCCCATGAACCATGTTAAGGCAATCTATGCTCAGAAATCCTTGCTGCACAAGCCCATACCTCAAATACACATAATCTTGACATTTTGCATTTCCTCCCATACCAATCACACTATGCCACTAACCACTCTCTGACCAATCACAATGACTTATGTGAACCCTAAGGACCTCATTCCATAACACATTCAAGCCTGAAACATTGGAGAACTCAGATTGCACAAAATCACCACAAAACTTCCCCTCTTCGATTCTCACTACCCAGCCATCAAAACTCACTCATTCTTTCACCATTCATCTCAAAATCACCTAAGGATCACAAAACACCCCTCATCATGGCCTGAAACCTCCCAAATCAAAAATACGATTTCTGCAAAACCAGAACCAAACACTTCAAAATAGCCATCACAAACTTGTTCTAAGCATTGCAACATCATCAAGGAGCTCATTGGGGCTGGTTTTCATCAAAGAAAAGGCCAGAAAGCTCCAAACTGAAAAGCTTCAACTCAGGTATACCTCAAGAACAAATTTTCCAGAAACCTTCTTTTAAGTTTTAGAATGATTCTATATGTTCTCTAGATCACAGTGATATGTTTGGTTTCGAAAATGGTTGAGAAATGAGCATGTATGGCTGTTCTGAAAGTTTACCCGAAAATCTTGTTTGCATCGATTCTTGCTTTTGATAAAATATAAATGTTATATGATGATGGATTCTTGTTTAGGGAGGGTAGAAGATCATTTCTAGAGCTTTAGAGGTTTTAATTTGACCTAGGGAAGAAGTTGAGGTTTTGAGTGGCCGGAGAAGATGACCGGCGGTCACCTGAAAATCATCAGAACCCTAATTAGGGTTAGCTGCCCAGATTGATTTCCCACCCTTGGATCTTGTTTTAATTAGCGTGTGGATGGCCCAGATGAAGTCATTAACCCTAACCCTTAATTATTTAATTTAATTAGGATTATTTGAATTAATTAAATTAGAATCAATCCTGACCCTTGGATAGTGCGTGCAGTTAACATACCCCCTAGGTTTGAATCTCAGCCACTAGATCTGATTACTTCCCATTTTATTTCATTTTTATTTATTTTATTTTATTTCTTTTGCATATTTATTTTAAAATACCAAAACACATCAAAAAATTCTCAAACTTTGCATTTTGGTTTTAAATATTTTTCTCAACCTGAAAATGATTTTTATTTTATTTTTTGCATTTAAAAATTATTTTTAAAATATTTAAATGTTATTTTTAATTAATTAAAGTATTTTAATTAATTAAAAATGCATTTAGGTTTCTAAAAATCACCAAAAATATCATGAAACATTCCAATACATTTAGAAACATTTTCAAACTCTTCATACAAATTTCTTTTTAGGATGATCATAATTTCACAATTTTCTTTGAATTAGGCTTCTTTAAAATCACATTTTCTAACCCTAATTTGAAAAATTCATTTCTGCCTAACCATGAAGAGTTTGAACTTGATTCTTTTTGCATTGTTTCACATATTCCATGTAGTTTCTAGGTTATTTTTCTCATGAATTTATCTTGCATTTTCAAATTGATTTGCATTTTCCCTTTAGGATCATTCAAAAAACCTAGAAAACTTAGGAAAATCATAACTTTTAATGGGATTGGCTTCCGACCTTCTCCTTTGGGGTGTGACTTTGTATAGGTTTAGGGTTTGATTGAGGTTGGTTTTAATTTTTTATCATGTTGTATGCTTCTGTTTTGTCCATTTGCATCTCATATGTTCATAAAACCCTAATTTCTCATGTTCATTTGCATTCACCTTGCATATTCATCATCATGTGAACTTGCCATGACATTTCAAACACTCATATGACATCTTAGGACATGTTAGAACATTGCTTGATCATTTCTTCATTCATTTTCCATGTCTTGCATTCATTACATTTCATAAACATCCATGTGTTTTCAAGCTTCCAAGCATGCTTTCATGACATCTCATCTTTGTATGATCATTCATATGCATATTGTATGACATTGCATCATCTCATAAGCCATTTTCATTGCATAATCACTTCTGACTTAGGTCATTTCAACTCATTTAAATTCATATTCTTCATGCTTTATGTCTTATGCATTCATACTAACGTTTCAGGAACTTTTGGTAAGTTATTTTGGGAGGTGGATTTGTCTTCACTTACCACTTCTTCTTATCTCTTTCATATGCATATTTACATGTCTTTTAAGTGAATCTAATTCACTTATGTTCCATCTTTCTCACTTTCTTCCTTTAAGTTACTTATCTTCTTAGGAAGTAAGTAACTTATTCTTCTGCTTCCTCCTCTTTTCATCTGTTTCTTCCATTGGTGGCCTTGAAGATCTTTTCTCTTAAGCCTCATAAACCATAGGATACGCAAGCATGATAATGTTTAGGGTTGTTTTTAGTCCCCATTAGCTTTTTACCTTTGAGTCTCCTTGAGTCTGTCTTCTCATCTCAATAATCAGAGACTAAACTCTTAACGTTTTAGGACTTTGGAATTAGGGTTATGCCTGCATCCTTCTCTTAGGATGGAGTGTATAATTTTAATCCTAAGTGTTGAACCTTTAATTTGTTTAAACCTCTTAACCAAATCACATTAATAATCACCAAGACTTTATCTTGTAACTTGGGCCTTACATTAGGGTTCTATCTCTTCCTTATGGTTAAGAGGGACTAACCCTAGTGTTTAATGGACAAGTCCCCCTAAAGTTATCTTACAAACTTAAAATCCACTTCTTAATCTCATCCCTTAATTAAAATTCATTTAATAAAGGCTTGTTATATAATTAATTTAATCCCTAACCATGGATTAAGTTGAGGTATCTTCCTCAGCTTAAGTGTTCTCATCTATTATCCTTCTATTAGGATGGTGTAATGAGTTCACTAATCTGTGATTAGAGATTAAACTCATACTTAACACTAAACAAAAACCCAAAAACATATAAATAATCACAAGTAGGTTAATGATCTTAATCCTACGCCATCATGGTAATTAAGTTGAGATGTTTATCTCACACTTAAGTATGCTCATTATCCCTAATCAGGGAGGATATAATGAGTTTACAAATCTTTGATTTAGGCTTAAGCTCATTAACTTATGCAAAACACCAAAAACAATAACAAAACTGAAAACACAAAAACTAACGATAATCGTCTCCTTCGGGATTCTTTTTCTCATCACATTCATTTACAAACGAGAACTTGCTTCTTCTGTCTAATGCAAGACAGTTTGCACTCGAGCCAGACGAGTCATACACTTGAGCATAGACAAGCAAGCAGTTCACAGTCAATTTATTTCCAGTCTCTTTGAGTCGAATTATGGTGTTCTGACTTCCTCATTGCACGAGAGGATACGTAGTCATAACTTAACAGTTATCGAACAAAAGTCTTTGTGTCTTCCCCTTCTTTCATCATTCCTTTTCTTAAGCCTTAGTTCCTGAGCAATTCACCCTTTTGCACTGACACCTGTACATTCATTCTTTAGCTTTTGCACAGACAACACATGTACCTACCCCTTTAAACACAATCTTGTAAGCGTGGATCCCGTCGAGTACGACGGACAATCTGGGTGCTAATACCTTCCCAGGTTGTAACCAACCCCCTTTCTCAGTTTCTTTGGTTTGCAATCGTCTTGTCCATCTTTTTCTAGGTTTATGCAGCATTACCTTTCCTTCGGGATAAAAATGCCTAGTTGGCGACTCTATTCAATTCAACCTCATTTTCTCTTTTCGCCGACCGTTCGCGCTTGTACCGGGATGCAAATCTTCGGGAGCGACCCCGGTCAATGCGAAAGACTCGCAGTGCCGGAAGCTTAGTAGACCCTCTAGCTGAACCTGAACGTTACGCTCGTGCATGTTTGTTTTTCCATAGAATTAGGAGAGCTATGGCCGAAGATCAAAACCGAAGACCTCTTAAGGACTTCACCCAACCATCAAACGAGGAACCTAGTTCCAGTATAGTAAACCCCGTTATCCCAGCTAATAATTTTGAACTTAAACCATCCCTGCTGCAATTAGTGTAGTAGAGACAATTCGCAGGTCTTGCTATCGAGAACCCAAATCAACATTTAAAAAACTTTCTCCAGTTAGCAGACACCTTTAAAACCAATTGAGCTCCTCCTGAGGTGATACACTTAAGATTATTTCCTTTTTCCCTCAGAGATAAAGCCATATCATGGTTAGATTCCCTTCCACCCAATTCCATAACAACTTGGGAAGCCCTTAGAAGAGTATTCCTTTCTAGATATTTTGCCCTGAGTAAGACCGCTGTTCTTCGAAACCAAATAACCAGATTTACCCAAAACCTAGGAGAATCGTTGTTCAAAGCCTGTGAGAGATACAAAGAGCTATTAAGAGCATGCCCACATCATGGTTTAGATAATTGACTAATCATTCAAACCTTCTATAATGGACTTCACTATAACACTAAGATGACCATCAACACCGCTGTAGGTGGCGCACTGATGAACAAACCTTACCCTGAAGCTAGTGCCCTTATCGAAGATATGGCCCAAAACCATCAATCATGGGGAGTAGAAAGAGCAACAGTGGAAAAGAAGGAAGCCAAAGGAGGAATACATGAGTTAAGCTCCATAGACATGATGCAAGCTAAAATGGATGTGTTGGCCCTTAAATTCGAACATATGTATGCAACCCCGAATACTGTAGCTGCAGTTTCGTTGAATTGTGAGATATCTGGGACGCAAGGACACCAATCTGCCGAATGCAGACTGTTAAATGAGACCAGCTCTGAACAAGTGAACTACACCCAAGGGAACCCATTTTCAAACACATACAATCCAGGATGGAGGAATCACCCAAACTTCTCCTATAAAAATAATAACCCTATCCAAAATACCGCATCTCCGAGACAACAAGGTTACCAAGCCCCGAAAACAAATCAACCTATGCAACCTGTGCCCCCAAAACCGAGCCTTGAGAAAATTATGGAAAATTTTATCACTGTTCAAACACAACAAAACAAGGAGTTCATGAACCAAAATGTCCATTTTAAAGAACTAATTACCCAGTTAAGAACCAAGGTTGACCAAATTATCACCCACAATGAAATGCTTAAAACCCAGATCTCTCAGGTAGCTTTAAATCAAGCCCCTCATATTACACCTGGAGGACAAATCCCTGGGCAACCTCAACAGAACCCGAAAAGAAAAGCAAATTCCATTACTCTACAAAGTGGGCCGCTTATGAGGAACCATTAAACCCTAGATTAAGTGAGCCCGAAACTTCTAAGAGAAATAAAGAGATGGAACTAGAGGAATCTGAAAACCAGGGAAGTCAAGAAAAAGGAGAAGAACCTAAAAACAAAACCTATGTACCACCACCTCCATACAAACCACCAATACCATACCCTCAAAGACTAAAGCAAACCCAAATCAATAACCTCTTCCTTAACCCCTATACAGAAGCCATCACCCAAATACCTTCTTACGCAAAGTTTCTCAAAGACATACTTACAAACAAACATAGACTTGAAGATCCGAAACCCGTGGAATGTAATTCTATTTCCGAGAAAAGTTAGCAAAGAAAGATAAAGATCCCGAAAATGTTTCCATTCCTTGTGTTTTGGGGAATCATGTCATCAAAAAAGCTTTTCTAGACTTAGGAGCTAGTGTGAGCTTAATGCCTTTAGCAGTTTGCGAAAGGTTAAACTTAGGAGAATTACAACCTACTAAGATGTCACTTCAATTAGCCGATAGATCCATTAAATACCCTATAGGCATACTTGAAGACGTCCCCGTTAGGATAGGTCAGTTGTTTATACCTACTGATTTTGTTGTCATGGACATTAAATAAAGATGACGACATACCAATCCTCCTAGGTAGACTGTTCTTATCAACCGCTGGAGCCATAATAGATGTTAAAAAAGGGAAACTAACCTTTGAGGTAGGTAACGAGAAGATAGAATTTGTACTCTCGAAATTTCTTATGGCACCTTGTCGCTCCCCGAATTTTCATCCCCGGTGCATACGCGAACCGTCGGCGAAGAGAAAGAGGTTGAATTGAATAGAGTCGCCAGCTAGGCATTTTTATCCCGAAGGAAAGGTAATGCTGCACAAACCTAGAAAGAGATGGATAAGACGGTTGCGAACCAGAGAAACAGAGAAAGGGAGTTGGTTACGACCTGGGAAGGTATTAGTACCCAGATCGTCCGTCGTACTCGACGGGATCCATGCTTACAAGATTGTGTTTAAAAGGGGTAAGTGTATGTGTTATCTGTGTGCAAAAGAAAGGGAAAGAAAGTACCGGTGTCAGTGCAAAAGGTGTGAATTGCTCAGGAACCGAGGCTTTAGAAAGAATGCTGAAAGAGGGGAATGATAGAGAGACTTTTGTTCGATAACTGTTAAGTTATGCCTACGTATTCTCTCGTGCAATGAGGATGTCAGAACACCGTAGTTCGACTCAAAGAGACTGAAAATGAATTGACTGTGAACTGCTTGCTTGTCTATGCTCAAGTGTATGACTCGTCTAGCTCGAGTGCTAACTGTCTTGCATTAGCGGAAGAAACAAGTTCTCGTTTGTGAATAAGTGTGATAAGAAAAGAATCCCGGAGGAGACGGTTATTGTTTGTTTTTGTGTTTTCAGTTTTTTATTGTTTTTGGTGTCTTTCATAAGTTAATGAGCTTAAGCCTAAACCAAGGGTTGTAAACTCATTATATCCTCCCTGATTAGGGATAATGAGCCTACTTAAGTATGAGATAAGCATCTCAACTTAATTACCATGATGATGTAGGATTAAGATCATTAACCTACTTGTGATTATTTAGATGTTTTTGGGTTTTTTTTAGTGTTAAGTAATGAGTTTAATCTCTAATCACATATTAGTGAACTCATTACACCATCCTAATAGAAGGATGATAGATGAGAACACTTAAGATGAGGAAGATACCTCAACTTAATCCATGGTTAGGGATTAAATTCATTATATAAAAAACCTTTATTAAATGGATTTTAATTAAAGGGTGATATTAAGAAGTGAGTTCTATGGTTTGTAAGACAACTTGAGGGGGACTTGTCCATTAAACACTAGGGTTAGTCCCTCTTAACCATAAGGAAGAGAGAGAACCCTAATGTAAGGCCCAAGTTACAAGATAAAGTCTTAGTGATTATTAATGTATTTTGATTAAGAGGTGTAAAAAAATTAAAGATTTAACACTAAGGATTAAAGTTACACACTCCATCCTAAGATAAGGATGCAGGCATAACCCTAATTCCAAAGTCCTAAAGCTTTAAGAGTTTAGCCTCTAATTAAGAGATGAGAAGAGAGACTCAAGGAGACTCTAAGGTAAAAGACTAAAGGGGACTATATATAACCCTAAAAGTTATCATGCTTGGATATCCTATGGTTTGTGAGGCTTAAGAGAAATATCTTCAAGGCCACCAAGGAAGAAACAGATGAAAAGAGAAGGAGGAAGAAGAATAAGTTACTTACTTCCTGAAGAAGATAAGTAACTTAGGAGAAACGAAAGTAAGAAGGAGGGAGCACAAGTGAAGCAAATTCACTTCAAAGACAAATAAGAATGCATATGAAGAGATGAGAAGAGGTGGGAAGGGAAGGCAAATCCACCTCCCAAATAACTTACCAAAAGCGCCTGAAAGGTTAGTATGAATGCATAAGACATGAAATGAAAAGAAATAAGATGAATAAGGATGCAAAGACCAAAGTAAGAAGTGAATATGCAATGTAAATGGAATATGAGATGATGCAAAGTCATACAATATGCATATGAATGATCATACAAAGATGAGATGCAATGGAGGCATGTTTAGAAGCATGAAAACACATGGATGTTCATGGAATGTAATGAATGCAAAACATGGAAAATGAATGAAGAAATTATCAAGCAATGTTTCATATATGTCCTAAGATGTCTAAGATGACATACAAAAGAATGGAATTGCATGGAAAGTTCATAAGTTCATGATATGCAAGGAAGAATGCAAATGAAGATGCAAAATTAGGGTTTTAATACAACATGAGATGCATATGACCAAAATAGAAGCAATCATCATGATAAAAAATTGAAATTGAGCTCAAACAAACCGTAAACCTATACAAGGTCACACCCCAAAGGAGAAGGTCAGAAGCCAATCCTAGTGAAAGTTATGAAATTTCTAAGTTTGCTAGGGTTTTTGGGTGCTTCTAAAGGGAAAATGAAAATAAAATTGAAAATGAAAGATAAAAATATGAGATAAATAACCTAGAAACTATATTCAATATGTGAAACAATGCAAAAAGAACCAAGTTCAAACTCATCATGGTTAGGCAGAAATGAATTTTTCAAAATAGGGTTAAGAAAATGTGGATTTTATGAACCTTAATTCAAAGAAAATTGTGAAAAGGTGATCAAACCTAAAAAGAAATTTGTATGGTGAGTTTGCAGCTCTGAATATGCAGAAATCATGTTTGTGTTTTGGCTTGTTTCAGGTCATGGCAAGTTGTGGGAAATGATCCTTAGGTTATGTGGAGTTGAATGGTGAAAGAAATTTTGAGATTGAGTAGATGAGGAGTGAGTTTCGAAAGCTTGAAGGTTTGTAGAGTTTTTGGTGATTCTGAGTTGTGGAATGATTCAGGATCCAAGCTTATGTGAAATGAGCTCCTTGATGTCCATATAAGTCATGCTGATTGGCCAGAGAGTGGTTGTGGCACAGGCTGATTGGTATGGCTTGTTTTGCAAAAAGTCAAAAGTTGTGGTACCACAAGTATGGGCTGAGTCATAGATGGTTTTGAGGGGTGTCCTACTTCAGCCAACTTCAAGGAGAACCATGGGATGGTTTGGGATGATCTGCAGCCTTTGATTCAAGTGTTTGCAAACTTTATGCATAATTGCCATTTTGAGATTTCTTGTGAATCAAGCCATGAAATCCATGCATTCTTGGGCCAATTCTGATGTTTTGAAGTTTCTTTGACATGTTATGGTACATAGAAGTTGATTAGAGGTCATGAAATGGCTTAGAACTTGAATTTGCAAAATTCCCTCTTTGGTGCACAACTGAAAATTATAGGATTTTTGCCAACTTTGAAAGGCCATATCTTGAGTTCTAGGATGAATCAAGACATGTTCTTGTACTTTTTGAAAATGGGAAGACATAATCTACAACTTTCATGTCCAATAATTTTTCATTAGAAGCATTTTTGGTCATGAAAGAATAGGTTGAATATCTTTCCCAAAATGGAAAGTTTCCATTACAAGTCCTTTCCAAAAATAGCCAATTTGCATTTGGCTTGAAATTATTCAATCTTGTGAACTTCTAACCACTTCTAAGATCAAATAAAGATCATAGAGACTCAAAATGATGATGATGACCCTTTGGTACCCTTGATGGAGGCCTCAAATGCCCTAATTTTGACTTTACTTGCTCAAGAAGTTACCCAATGATCAGATGACTTCCACAGTGAATTTATTCATCAAATTTGGTACACATGATCCTTATAACATATTAATACCATTAGAAACAAGAATGACCAAAAAAATTTGGGATTAAGGCCTCTGAAACCAAAACCCTAATTTTAGGTCATCTGTGCAGGAAATCTTCAGTCTGCCCTTATGCCTTTGCCATGCTTTGTGATCTCTTGACTTTTATGAAAATTGGGGAGCACATTATGATCATGGAACACACATGGACCCTCTTGGCAAGCTTCAAGACCTTTGGGATGGCTCAGATCAATCCTTGGATTGCTCAGATCACAAACCCTAGATGCAGATGAAATGAACTATGCAGTGAGATATGATATGCTTATGCTAATGCAAAAATGAAAGATCACAAGCCATGGTGTTTGAAATGGTGATGGAAAATTTGGGGTGTTTACAACTGCCCCTATTCAAGCATGAGTTAGTTGCGTAGGATGTAAGCGTCCGGCTTAATAGACAAACAAGATAACTTGTGTTTGAATACCAAAGACAGTCCGAAATTTGCACTCACTTGGGAGAAGAAGAAAAGGGATATAAATTGTAAAAGATAGTATAATATGTTTATTAAGTGAAAGCGATGGAGGACGACCATCGAGCAGAGGACGACTGCTGGGGGTAAAACGGTAAGTAAAGCAATGATGGGGACGACCATCATGCTGGGGAATAAAGAAACCGCGATGGGGACGGCCATCGAATAAGGAAATAAAATTCTCTGGGGATCATTGGAATGAGGGAAACACTGACGGGGACGGCTATCAGGTTGAATAGAAAATATCAACGATGGGGACGGCCATCGGGTAAAAATGATGAAGGACGATCATCAGGAAAAGGGACCACAACGAGGACGACATTCGGGTTTAAAGAATAAATGAAATATTTGACGAGGGACGGTCATTAAAGGTGAAGGACGATCACCTAGCAGGGGACGGCCAGCTCTTTATTACCACATATGACGAATGCTGGATAGAAAAGATCAACGATGGGGACGACCATCGGATAAGCACGATGAAGGACGATCATCAAGAGGTGAAGGACGATCACCTAGTAGGGTACAACTGCTCTTGGGGATTATCGCGACATAGGACGAATTCCGGATAACAAGATCAACGATGGGGACGACCATCAGATAAATGATGAGGGACGGTCATCATAAGGTGAAGGACAATCACCTAGTAGGGGACGGCTGCTGAAAATATCACGACATAGGACGAATGCCTGATAGAAAGTTTCAACAATGGGTATTCCACTAGGGAAAGGATGAGGGACGGTCATCCAAAGGTGAAGGACGATCACCTGGCAGGGGACGGCTGCCGAAAATATCACGACATAGGACGAATGCCGGATAGAAAAAGTTGTTTTGTCTTTGTGGGGATGTAAACACGGACGAGTGCTTACGCTTTAAAATAGAAGTTATAAGTGTTTGATAGTGTATATAGACTAAAGATGCGGACGAGCATCCTTAGGACCATGATACAGACGAGTATCGACAGAAGCAAATGCTGACACGTGTTTAAGGGTGATGATACGAACGAGTATCAATCGATTAAGCAAGGAACACAAACGAGTGTTGATCTGCTGAGGAGGTGATATATATAAGATACAGACGAGTATCAAAGACTTATGTATAAGTATGTACAAGTATTGATCTACTGGTGAAGTATGTGTAAGACACAGACGAGTGCCAAAAGATTGAGCAAGGGACACAGACGAGTGTTTTAACTTGCTAGGGAAGTATGACACGGGCGAGTGTCAACAAAGAATATGTACAAGTATGAACAAATATCTGTATTGAAAATGCATAAGGTATTCTGGCTTTGTCTGCGGGGGATAAGTTTTTTATATTGCTGGTGAAGTGATTTGGTATTTGCAGGTGACTGGCTCGAACCTGGCTTATGATCATGCAAATGTTTGATTTTTTCCGTAATGCTCCGTATTAGACGGAGTGCTACGCTCATTTTGGTGAATATGATGTGAATGCTATGATTATGCAAATGAGAAACCCGATCCGAGATCCGGATCCTGCGGGAAGAAAGATCTCTGGGTGATCTGTCCGGAGGGAGAACTCAGTTGGGGAAAGAGATCATTGGCTGATCTGTCCGGAGGGAGAACTCCGTTGGGGACGAGGAAGTTTCAGCAACTCCGTTGGGGCAGTATTTCATGCCTTGCTCTATTGGGGAGAGAATGAAAACTCTGTGGAGAAGCAATTCCACCGACTCTGCTGAGGATGAGAGAACCCTGGCAACTCTAATGGGGAATAGAAAGTTCCTGACCACCTTGCTGGGGATAAGCCGTCAGGTATTGCTCGGGAGATCCTGCTTGGGAAGGAGATAACTTATGGGAAGTAAAACGTTGGGGATTGATGAATTCCTCAAGGGATCCCCTGGGGGGATAAAAACTTCACAAGGCAAGAGTCCTGCTGATGATGTGATTGTTGGCTTGGATAGGGATACTATGCTTGATATGCCCCATGCTGTGAAAGATTGCTTGTCTTGAGTACCTGCAACCTGTTAAACAAAGGAACGCACAAGTGTCCCAAGGTATCCTCAATCGGATTCCGTCATAGGAGTTAGATTTACCTGAGTAACATACTTCCTGCAAGCATTTATTAAAATGGCTCATATGTTTTATGCAAGTGTTGTATTATGAACTTTGGACATTTTGCAAACGAAACAAAAAATGTACAAAAAAAAAGTGTGACTGAATATTCTAATTTTATTGATTTATGTGCCCTGAATAGGAAAGTGCAGTCAAAGAAGCGAATCCCCTGAAAGGAGGAGATTGATGTAAATTGAGAAAATAAAAGTGTTGGCAATGTTGAAGAAGACGCTCCCGTGAGCTTCCTTTGCTATGGCTTGTATGACCTTGACGTTCTTCTTATCTTGCTTTCTGAAGAAGGTTGATTCTGACCGAAGCTTTATCCTTTCGAAGCTTGCCATATTGTGAGTGATACAGATGAATTCAGAACACAGTTGTTCGCTTATTCCCTGATTTTGTGCAGATCGCCCTTTCGGGTTTTCAATCCACCGGGATACCCATTTTTGCCTGAGCTGTCCGATGTGGTTTTTCAACTCAGCGGGTGTACGTTTTTTCCCCTTATTTTTGCCTGAGTCTTTTATTCTGTTTTTGACTCGTCGGGATGCCCTGTTTTTGCTTGGACTTACATTCTGTTTTTATGTCCAGCGGGTCTTTTATGCGAAGTATTTTTTAACTACATCTGAATTCACAGGAGATAAGAAATCCTCTCCATCCATAGTTGTGAGCATCAGTGCTCCACCAGAGAAAACATTTTTTACTATGAATGAGCCTTCGTAGTTTGGCGTCCATTTGCCCCTGTGGTCTGTATGAGGAGGAATAATTCTTTTCAGAACAAGCTCTCCTACTTGGTACTCCCGAGGTCTGACTTTCTGATCGAAGGCCTTCTTCATTCGTTTCTGATACAATTTCCCATGACAGATTGCTGCTAATCTTTTCTCTTCAATCAGATTTAGTTGATTGTATCGAGATCGGATCCATTCTGCTTCATCCAGTTTCACATCCATCATTACCCGTAATGAGGGTAGTTCAACTTCAAAAGGTAGGACAACTTCCATACCGTACACAAGCTGATAAGGTGTTTCCCCAGTAGATGTTCTGATAGAGGTTCGGTACCCATGCAAGGCAAATGGTAGCATTTCGTTCCAGTCTTTGCAGGTGACTACCATCTTTTGCACAATCTTCTTGATATTATTATTAGTGGCCTCAACAACGTCATTCATATTTATCCTGTAAGGAGAAGAGTTGTGATGTTGAATTTTGAAATCCCGACAAAGTTCTGCCATCATCTTGTTGTTCAAATTGGAACCATTATCAGTAATGATTCGCTCGGGAACTCCATATCGACAGATGATATCCCTCTTCAGAAATCGAGCTACCACTTTCCTAGTGACATTTGCATATGAAGCTGCTTCAACCCATTTGGTGAAATAATCAATGGCTACCAGGATGATGTCGCTCCCGGGATTTTCATCCTAGTACAAACGCGAAAGTGGCGCGGAAAAGGTAGAGTCGCCAGCCAGACATTTTTATCCCGAAGGGATGGGAAAGGTAATGTTGCACAAACCTAAGGAAGAAGGAAAGGACAAGGTCCTTCGAACCAAAGATCTAGGTTCGGGAGTCGGTTACGACCTGGGAAGGTATTAGCACCCCAAATCGTCCGCCGTACCCGACGGGATCCACGCTTGTTTGTTTGTTTCAAAGGGTGAGAAAAATATAACTGCTGCTGAACAAATGAGCTGCTAACTGGGAAGAGAATGGAAATGATAAAGGGAATTGGAAAGAGAATAAAAAGAAATAATGGGGAAATGTAGGGAAAATAAAGAATGTGCTCGAACGGGCCCTACCCCGCTGCCTACGTACCTCATCGGGAAAATGAGGATCAGAGTCGACGTAGTTCGCCTAACTAAGGTGGGACCTATTTGTTTGTGTTTTTTATAGCTGGAACTACATATGTCTATGCTCAGGTGTTGCAGGCTCGTCTGGTACGAGTGCGTTTACCGTCTTGCATGCGAGACAAGTCGTCGCAAGTTCGCGTTGTGAGTGAATGAGATGAGAAAAGAAGTTCCCGCAGGATAGTCGTTTATTATTTGTTTTTGTCTTTTATGAGAAGTGTTTTGAATTTGTTTGTGAATATTCTCATACTAAGACCTATCCATCACGATGAGTACTTACACCTCGCCCCGAAACAGGACGCGTATAAGCACTCCGCAACAAAGTCTCGTGTCGTACAAGAATGTTCAACCTTTATTAGGTATTTTTATTATTTTCTTCATGAGGTGAGAAAGAATGACTCAAGTTGAGAAAAGGACAAAATCTAGGGGACTAAGACTCAATCCTAATTTTATTTGTTTATTTACAAGAGATCCTAATGGTTTGTGAGGTTTCAAAACCTAATGAAAAAAGGAATTAGAACTACTAGAATGCAACTTACTTCCTAAGGAAGATAAGTTGATTCTAAAGCAAAGGGAAACCTATACAAGTGAAATATTCAATCAATATAACAAGGCATTAAAATTGGAAACAAGAAATAAAATTCAAAACAAAACATTTAAAGGTATAAGCCTAAAATAGCCCTAAACTAATTCTAAGTTCAATTATTATGAAATCTAAGCCTAAGTCCTAAAACTAAGGGCATTACCTAATATTGTCATTCTAAAAATCAGAAATTAAACTAGGCTAAGTCAATATTAAATCCTAAGATTAAATCTAATTAAACTATTTCTTAATGAAATCCACATATTCTAGCCTAAACTAATGGGAATTTACATGTAACAAGGCCTAAAGATTAAGACCCTAAAAATAGTAAAGGTCCTGGAAAAATTATGAGATTAATTTTATAGGATCCTAAAGCTACCTATAATATTGTGCTAAAAAATATCCTAAAAAACCAGAAGTTTGCTATGTCTAAAAATCACTTAATTCTACCTAAGGATTAACTATGATTTTCTATGGATTATGCTACTAAAACAGGGGATAAAATGACCTAAAAAATCTACCAAAATTATTCTAAGTCCTATTATGAGTCCTCTAACTATAGCAAAAAGAATGGGTCAAAAATTCTACTGGAAGATTAAAAAATAAAATGAACAAATTTGTGTACAGTTGAAGGAAATTCAATAAAAGCTAATTACATGAAAAAATCAGAATTAAATCAAAAACAATTAAAATTCAGAAAAATAAAATGCCAAAATTTTCTAAATTGAATTAACAACCTACTTGATTTTTTGGAGAATTTTATAATGCTTTTCACTATTTTTTATTGATTATTTTCTAAACTATAGCTAACTAAAAAATAAATTCTAAAATGAATAAGATGGGGGGTGAGCTAAGTGATTGTTTTTAGTTTGTCTTCATTATTGGGCTTAAATACGGAGGTGTTACTAGCAAAATGTCCAGGCCCACACGCAGGAATTGGAGAGGGGTGTTTTCAGCATTTTTTATAGTTCATTTTCTTAATGGGCTTAAGGAAGAGGGTGTTAACAGCAAAGTGTTTGGGCCCAATTTGCGCTGGCCATGAGGGTGTATGTGGTAGGCTTCAGTCAACATCTTTGACCCTGATCTTGGTCGCTTGATCTAGTCCTCCCTTTGGTATTCTCATCGCACGGCTTATGGAACATAGGACCATGGAAGCTATGGTGGACAACATGCGTTGGATCAGCCGCACCAAGAGCCAACCGGACGGTGACACGTGTCACCGCCGGTGTGGCCAGAATCTCAAAAATCATATCCCTCTTATCCTCTCAGATTTTTCCTTAATGACTTCTTTATGGGGAAATTAGCAGCGAATTAATGTTCTTTATTATTATTAATTCCTAATATATTTATTAATATGCATTTTCAAACAAACACCCCCAAAGGTTAATCTCCTAATACAAAAATCTGATAACATTAGGACCCCAAAATTTCAAAACATAAACCCTAGCTCTCTCCTTCCCCCTCGCCGCCGCCACCGTAGCTTCTCACTAAACCGAACCCTAGTCGTCGTCATCCTCTCTAATCCTCTAACAAACCTTCACCATCTTCTTCGTCTTCTCTTCTCTTCCACAAAAAGAAACACCCTGAGCCTAGACCCCTTCATCCCAAAACAAAAATGGAACCCTAGCCTAGCTCTTCTATGGCCTCTACAAACATCAACCAGAGCAACGAATTCCACCATCACCCTGGCTCAACTCCTCCTATCAATCTCGCATATTCTCAGATCGAATCATTGAAGAAAACACCTCGCACACTCGAATTCCAATGCGGTAAAAAGGGGATAGATTGTGTGTACCTGAATCGATGAAGCTGCGGACGTGGTAAGCTTCGATTACGATTCGTCTCGAGTTCCTTTTCTTCCTATGAATCTGGTTCGTTTCTGTATTGATGAACCTTTGATTGATGATTGAGACCGTTGACGAGTGTGCTTCTATTTGCAGGTTGATAAAGATTCAAGAAATTCCGCTTCGACCGATGAATACGGCCGAAGACGACGTATGCCGAAGACGATCGAAACTGATGTAGATTTTCGGTGAAACGATGAAGATGACGATGATAATGAAGAGGCTTTGTTCACAATACACTACCTTCTTGATGCAACCCGATTCATTTTGTTTTTCCTCATTGATGTGGTTATTTTTGTTTTGCTGAGAACTCGATTATTGCAGGATGATGAAGATAATGGTGAGAACTGTGAAGGAGAAGAGAAAGGGTGAAGAAGGGAAAAACGTGGAAGAATAAGGGAATTGAAAAAGAAGATGGTGTTGTGGTTCGAAAAAAGAAGGAGAGTGGTAAGGAGAGAATTGCAGAGATGAAGCAGAACCAAAAATGGAGATGGGGTTATGGAAGCAGAAGAAAAATGTGTAGAAGATTGAAGAAGGTTGAAGAAGAATGGTTGAAGAATTGGCAGAGAAGGGTTTGGAAAAGAATGGTTGAGGAAGAACTGGATTGAAGGTGAAGATCCTCTTTTATAGACTTGAATTGGATGAAGCTTCAAGAAGAGAAATCAGTTAAGTTTATTATTTCTGCTATGATTCATTTATATTCTGTTGGAAATCTGTTAGCAGTTAGTTATGAATTCTGTTAGGGATTTTTTGGATTGCTGAATTTCTGTTTTGGATGGGCTTGTGAAACTAAAAATTTAGACTGAACATTTGAAAATGAGGTTGCGTTTTCTTTTATTCTATCTTTGCGATTTGCTCATCTTATGAGGCTCTTTCCTCATGAATATTCCTTATGAATTATGATTTGCATATCAGTTTGGTTATTGTTTTCTTTGGTATTTATGTAGCTGAATTTTTTTTGCTAATGGATTCCTTTTTTATAACACTTTTTGATTCTCTCATCTTCTTTTTGTTGTGGTTGATGATGTTGTTGGTTCTTGCAAGTTGCAGGTTGTTCAATTGGTGAGAAGATTGAGGGTGAAACATGAAGATGATGAAGGAGGACAAAGATGTTGAAGGTTGAAGAATAGTTTTATTATTTTTTTTTATGAAGGTTTCTCTCTGCTTCTGAGTTTTATATTGTGTTGCCCCCTGGGATATTGTGTTTGTATTTATTTTTGTAGAAAAATTAAAGAAGTATTGAGTCATTGAAGAATGGTTGATTTTTCCATTTGAGAAGCTGCTGAACATTTGTGGTGATAAATCAAAGAAAAGAGATTGGATATAGTTCTGAATTTGCATTCCCAAACCCCTCTGCATAATTTTCCTTTTTATCAGTTGGATAACCTTCTTTCTTCTCCTTCTGCAAAATTCTGTTACATCAGTTGGAGATTTCCAACTGATTTTTCTGATATGTTACCCTTTACTTTTCCTTTTCTGTTGTAAACAATTATGGACCCCTTTATGTATTCTCTGAGTTTTTCCTTTTTCTCATTTGTAACTCCCTTGTAACTAAACCTTTTATTGATTTTGTAATTGAATTTAACTGATACCTTCTTGTTGATTCAATGAATTTCCTTCTGAAAATTAGAAAAAATTATGTTGTTTCGTAATGAATTTCATTGAGTGAATTGTCACAAGAGAGCAAAAATCTATTGGAAAAAACCTCAACATGCCAAAAATTGAAAGGGAGGGTAATACTCTTTTTTTATATCCTAATTTTCTTAAAAACAATAAAGACAATAAAAGAAAAAGAAAAGGTTGGTGGGCCTCGCAATTAAATGACATGGGCCCAAATGAGAATTTGATGATAACCATAAAATTAATGAGTTTTAAACTCGACAAGAAGGACTATGGGTAATATGTGGACATTGGTTTTTGAATACAATATGGAATTATAGAAAAGGATAAGGCTTGAGAAAATGAATATCGGGCATAAAATGTGGTTTTCAGGCATGTATTGATAAGCGATCTAAATGAATATGGGCTTGAATTGAACTTGTAGAATGGATTCGGAAAGTGAATGAATTTAATGTACTCAAAACGAACATGTTTTAATGGATTTGTCTCTTGAATTCTGCACGACCAAACTCAACACGTACCATCCACATACACCTTGAATTCTTAACGAATCCCAATCTTTAGACAACTAAATCAATTAGCTTCAATTGCCACTAACAAACGGCAAGCAACTGGGAGGAACATGGCGCTTTGATCGTCGCACTAGTCCAATCCCTTATACCCTAAACACCGTGATGCTTATGACCTAAAATCCTTATTAGCTCTACACACACCTGGATCCTCAATAACATATGCCTGACGTGATAATGGAGCTCCCTGAACGACGAGATCACTTATGAACAAACTTTGCATCGGAATTTTATTGATTATCACATGATCAGGGGAAATACCCTAACCCGTGATATGAATGACGAAGATGACCCAAGCTGTTGAGGATCACAATTCATAGAGAAACCCAATTCCAACTCTTGAAACCCTAGCACTTGATATGTGAATTGACAATAATGAGCTTGTAGTGAAGTGTGATACTCAAAGTATCCTTGAGACGAAATATGGCATGGTGATCTTCAATCCCATAAACCAACACATCACAGGAGAAACCTTAATATTCCTGCCCTTGAGTATATACCCATGAATGAGTGTCCCCTGAAATAGAGAATACATATTATAAGAAAATGCTTCGATCCCATGCCTCAGGAGCTCAATGCAAATGCGTGATTATGAATGTTATGACCTAATGGGAAATGCAGATGAATATTGTCGCTCCCGAAGATTTGCATCCCGGTATAAGCACGAACGGTCGGCGAGAGGAGAAAATGAAATGAAGATGAAAATAGTCGCCAGCTAGGAATTTTTATCCTGAAGGAAAGGTAATGCTGCATAAACCTGGAAAGATATGGATAAGACGGTCGCGAACCAAAGAAACTGAGAAAGGGGGTTGGTTACAACCTGGGAAGGTATTAGCACCCAGATTGTCCGTCGTACTCGACGGGATCCACGCTTGAAAGTTTGTGTTTAAAGGGGTAGTGTCAGTGCTATCTGTGTGCAAAAGCTGGAAAAGAATATACAAGTATCAGTGCAAGGCAGTGAAGTGAAATGCTCAGGAATGAGGCTTAAAAGAATAATGTTGGAAGAGGGGGGAAGAGACAGATACTTTTGTTCGATAACAGTTAAGTTATGCCTACGTATCCTCTCGTGCAATGAGGAAGTCAGAACACCGTAGTTTGACTCAAAGAGACTGAAAAATGAATTGACTGATGAACTGCTTACTTGTCTATGCTCAAGTGTATGACCTGTCTGGCTCAGGTGTTAACTGTCTGGCATTAGACAGAAGAAGCGAGTTCTCGTTTATAAGTGAGTGTGATGAGAAAAGAATCCCGAAGGAGATGATTATTGTTTGTTTTTGTGTTTTCAGTCTTGTTATTGCTTTTGGTGTTTTGCATAAGTTAATGAGCTTAAGCCTAAACCAAAGATTAGTAAACTCATCATATCCTCCCTTTGATTAGGGATAATGAGGATACCTTAAGTATGAGATAAACACCTCACACTTAATTACCATGATGATTTAGGATTAAGATCATTAACCTACTTGTGATTATTTAGATTTTTTTGAGTTTTTGTTTAGTGTTAAGTAATGAGTTTAAGCCATAATCAAGGATTTAATGGACTCATTACACCATCTTAATAGAAGGATAATAGATGAGAACATTTAAGCTGAGGAAGATACCTCAACTTAATCCATGATTAGGGATTAACCTCATGACAAAACAAGCCTTTATTAAAGTGGATTTTAGTTAATGGTAAGATTAAGAAGTGGATTTTATGGTTTGTAAGACAACTTTAGAGGGACTTGTCCATTAACACTAGGGTTAGTCCTTCTTAACCAATAAAGGAAGAATTAGAACCCTAATGCAAAGCCCAAGTTACAAGTTATTATCTTAGTGATTATTAAGATGGATTGATTAAGAGATTTAAACAACATTAAGGGTTTAACACTTAGGATTAAAGTTATACACTCCATCCTAAGAGAAGGATGCAGGCATAACCTTAATCACAAAGCCTTAAAACCTTAAAGGTTTAGTCTTTGATTATGTGATGAGAGGAGAGACACAAAAGATGACACAAAGGTAAAACTAAAGGGGGACTAATCAAAACCCTAATTATTGTCGAGCATATTCTTTATTTTCCCTACATTTTCCCCCTTCTGTTCTTTCTCTTTTACAGTTCCTTTCTCATTCCCATTCCAGTTAGTAGTTCATTTGTTCAGCATCAGTTATATTTTTCTCACCCTTTGAAACAAACAAATAAGTGTGGATCCCGTCAGGTACGACGGACGGTCTGGGGTGCTAATATCTTCCCATGTCATAACCGACTCCCGAACCCAAATCTTTGGTTCACAAGACCTTATCCTTTCCTTCTTCCTTAGGTTTGTGCAGCATTACCTTTCCTGTTCCTTCGGGATAAAAATGCATGGCTGGCGACTCTACCTTTTCCATGCCACTTTCGCATTTGTACTAGGATGAAAATCCCGGGAGCGATAGATACTTAAGCTGGGGGTTAGGAAAGCCCCAAGTTGTTGGCAGTTGTCTTCATTGGAGAAGAACAAATCTCAGTCATTGCTCGGTGTCGCTTGGGGAAAAGAGAACTTCTGGGAAGTAATCTGTTGTAATTATTTCGTCTAGGTTGTATCTTGGGGGAATGATTAACTTCATGGGGATTACTCTCGTCAAGTGATCTTGTCGAGGATGCGACTACTGACTTGGTATGGGAATACAGTGCTTGATATGCCCCATGCTGTAAAAGATTATCTTCCTTGAGTACCTGCAACCTGTTAAACAGAGGAAACGCACAAGCGTCCTAAGGCATCCTCAAATGGATTCCATCATAGGAGTTATATTTGCTTAAGAGCGCATATTTCCTGTAAGCATTTATTAAAATGGCCTATATGTCTTCCATGCAAATGTTGTATTACGAATTTTGGACATTTTGCAAACAAAAACGAAAAGGTACAAAATAAAGTGTGAATGAACATCTGACTATTGATTTGTGTACCTTGAATTGGCAAGTACAATGAAGAAGCTAATCCCTGTAATGAGGAGATTGCTATAAAATTGAGAAAAATAACAGTGTCCTATTTGGCAATGTTGGAGTTGACGCTCCAATGAGCTTCCTGTTGCTATGACCTGTATGACTTCAAACGCTCTTCTTATCTTGCTTTCTGAGGAAAGTTGATTCTGACCGACGCTTTGTCCTTTCGAAACTTGCCAAGTTATGTAAGTGTAATACAGACGAATTCAGAATGCAGTTGTTCGCTTGTTCCCTAATTTTGCGTGGATCGCCCTTTCGGGTTTTCAATCCACCGGGATACCCATTTTTGCCTGAGTTGTCCGATGTGGCTTTTCAACTCAGCGGGTGTACACATTTTTTTCCATTTTTCCCTTATTTTTTCCCGAGTCTTTTATTCTGTTTTTGACTCGCTGGGATGCCCTATTTTTGCATGGACTTACATTCTGTTTTTATGTCCAGCGGGTCATTTATGCGAAGTATTTTTTAACTGCATCTGAATTCAAAGGAGATAGAAATTTTTTACCATCCATGGTTGCGAGCATCAGTGCTCCGCCTGAGAAGACTTTAGTTATCACGTAGGGACCTTCATAGTTTGGCTTCCACTTGCCCTTGTGGTCTGTATGAGGAGGAAGGATTATTTTCAGTACAAGCTCTCCCACTTGATATTCCCGAGGTCTCACCATTTGATCGAAGGCTCTTTTCATTCGTTTCTGATATAACTAACCATGACAAATAGCTACTAATCTCTTTTCTTCAATCAGGCTTAGTTGATTATAACGAGATCGGACCCATTCTACCTCGTCCAGTTTCACATCCATTATTACCCGCAAGGAGAGCAGTTCAACTTCAATAGGTAGAACGACTTCCATACCATACACAAGCTGATAAGGCGTTGCCCCGGTAGATGTTCTGATGGAAGTTCGGTACCCATGTAAGGCGAATGGTAACATTTTGTGCCAGTCTCTATATGTGATTACCCTCTTTTGCACAATCTTCTTAATGTTCTTGTTAGGTGCCTCAACAGTGCCATTCATCTTTGGCATGTAAGGAGAAGAGTTATAATGTTGAATCTTGAAATCCCGACATAGTTTTGTCATCATTTTGTTGTTAAGGTTTGAACCATTATCAGTAATGAATCGCTCGGGAACTTGATATTGACAAATGATATCCTTTTTCAAAAATCGGGCTACCACTTGCTTGGTGACGTTTGCATACGAAGCTGCTTCGACCCATTTGGTGAAGTAATCAATGGCCACCAAGATGAATCTGTGACCATTTGAAGCAGTTGGTTAAATCTTTCCAATCATATCAATACCCCACATGGAGAAGGGCCAGGGTGAAGACAATACATTCAAAGGATTTGGAGGCACATGCACTTTGTCTGCGTAGATCTGGCATTTATGGAATTTTCTGGCATAGGCACAACAGTCTGCATCCATTGTGATCCAATAGTAACCTGATATCAACAATTTCTTTGCCATTGCATGTCCTCCGGCATGGGTACCGAAAGAACCCTCGTGTACTTCGTGCATCAATAGGTCTGCTTCCTTTTTGTCAACACATCTGAGTAAAACCATATCGAAGTTTTGCTTGTATAAGGAGCCATCAGTATTGAGGAAGAAACTGTCGGCTAGCCTTCTTAATGTCTTCTTATCATTAGACGATGCCCCAGGCGGGTACGTCTGAGTCTCCAAAAAGCATTTGATGTCGTGTAACCAAGGTTTGTTATCAATGATAGTGTCCACAGAGAAGATGTATGTTGGCCGGCTTAGTCTGGATACTAAAATTTGAGGTACATAGTTAGCAGTCTGTACTTTGATCATAGATGAAATAGTGGCCAAGGCGTCTGCAAACTGATTTTCATCTCGAGGGATGTATTCAAGCTTGACTGTTGTAAAGAAATTCAACAATCTCCTCGTATAGTCATGGTAGGGAACTAGATGTTCTTGATGAGTGTACCACTTGCCATTAGTTTGGTTGATCTCCAAAGCCGAATCTCCGAATACATTCAAGGTTTTGATCCTGAGGTCAATGGCTTCCTCAAGACCCATGATACAAGCTTCTTACTCTGCTTCATTGTTAGTGCAGGCAAAGGTGAGCCTTGCTGAAAAAGGCAGATGGACTCCTTCGGGTGTAATAAGCATTGCACCAACCCCACGACCGTTACAATTAACGGCCGCATCGAACATCATAGTCCATGCTCCTTCTGGATCAGGCCCTTCAATGTGAATAGGATCTTCACAATCTTTTGATTTTAAGAACATGATGTCTTCATCGGGGAAATCAAATCTCATAGGCTGGTAATCGTCAATGGGTTGCCCAGCCAGATAGTCAGACAATACACTGTCTTTGATGACTTTTTGAGAGGTGTACTGAATATCATATTTTGTCAGAATCATTTGCCACCTTTCAACCCTTCCGGTAAGTGTTGGCTTCTCAAATATGTACTTGATTGGGTCCATCTTTGAGATCAACAAGGTAGTATGAGTCAACATATACTGTCTTAGTCGGCGAGCAACCCCCACTAAAGCACGGCAAGTTTTCTCGAGCAGTGAATAACGTTGTTCACAGTCGATAAATGTTTTGCTTAAGTAGTGTATTGCATACTCTTTTCGACAAGACTCGTCATGTTGGCCCAACACACACCCCATCGATTCATCTAATATTGTCAGGTACATTATTAGAGGTCTTCCTTCAACTGGAGGCATGAGGATTGGAGGTTCTTGCAGATACTTCTTGATCTTGTCAAAAGCTCCCTAACAATCATCGTTCCACCTGACTGTTTGTTCCTTTCTTAGCAGTTTGAACAAGGGCTCGCAGGTTGAAGTGAGGTGAGATATGAACCTTGAAATGTAGTTCAATCTACCCAAGAACCTCTGAACTTCTTTCTCAGTCTTAGGTGCAGGCATTTCCTGAATTGCTTTAACTTTGTCAGGGTCAACCTCAATTCCTCTTCCGCTCACAATAAACCCCAGCAGCTTACCAGAATGTACCCCGAGTGTGCACTTGTAGGGGTTTAACCTTAACTGATATTTCCTCACACGCTTGAAAAGTTTCAAAAGATTTACCAAATGGCCTTCCTCTGTGAGGGACTTGGCAATCATGTCATCCACGTAGCACTCAATTTCTTTATGGATCATGTCGTGGAATAATATTACCATAGCCCGTTGATATGTTGCACCAGCATTTTTCAAACCAAACGGCATTACTTTGTAGCAGAACGTGCCCCATAGTGTGATGAAGGTTGTCTTCTCCATGTCTTCAGGTGACATCTTGATCTGATTGTATCCAGAAAATCCGTCCATGAAGGAAAATACCGAGAACTGAGTTGTGTTGTCTACCAATACATCAATGTGAGGTAACGGGAAGTCATCTTTCGGGCTTGCTCTGTTCAGATCCCGGTAATCGACACACATACACACCTTTCCATCCTTCTTAGGTACGGGTACAATGTTAGCAACCCACGGCGGGTAACTAGTTACAGCGAGAAAACCGGCATCCCACTGCTTTTGTACTTCCTCTTTTATTTTCATGGCCATGTCCGGGCGAGTACGGCGCAATTTCTGTTTGACCGGCGGGCAATCCTCCTTTAATGGCAGCCTGTGCATGACAATATTTGTATCCAAAATTGGAATATCTTGGTAGGACCAAGAAAAGACATCGACATATTCTCGCAGTATACTGATAAGTTGTTCTTTTACTGGAGCTTGCAGACTAGCTCCAGTCTTCACTTCTTTCACAACTTCCTCGGTACCAAGATTAATAGTCTCAACCTCCTCCTGATGAGGAGCAATCATCTTTTCCTCTTGTCTCAATAACTTGGCTAACTCTTCAGGTAAATCGTAGTCTTCTTCAACCCCTTCATCTGCTTGATTAATCGGATTGTCGAAGTCATACAAGGTCATAGCAGTGTCGTTGTCAGTGCAATCTGGAGGGCTATTTCTGCAAGTGTTGAGATTTTGGTTCATTTTAGTGATTAATTTTATTTTTAGAAAAAGTAAGTGTAGATGTCTAGAATTGGCAGAATTTTTGACCAACAAGAAATATTGAATTCAGTTCAGAATGTCCTATCAGATGTTGGGACATTATCAAACAGAGTATAAGAACTTATTTCAGGATGTCTCACCAGATGTTGGGACATTGTGTAAATGACTTAAGTTCAGTTTTTCAGGATGTCCCAACAGATGTTGAGACATCTCAAACCTGCTACCAGAATTAATTAATGCCTAACTGATCAGAGATATTTAAGGAGAGTTATCTGGAATTAATTATGGATGGATAAAAACAGAACAAGGCGCATCTGTAGGGAGTTTTATTATGAGGATTCAGATTAATCAAAAGAACTAAATCACCTAGAATCTAGGAAGTAACAAACCCTAAATTCAAGGTGGAAGCTGCATGCTTTTAGGACTGGATTAACCTACAAAAAGCCCAAATTACAAACACCTATTTAATCAACAGAAACTCACAGAATTGAGTACGAATTTCAGAAGACCAAATAGGGTGTCTAGTGTTTTAATAGCAGGTTGTGTTTTGTGTACCACTTTATGAGCTTTTAAGCAAAAGTGCATTTGTGACTTGATTGAAACTGTGAAGTAAGATCAAGCTGTTTTGTTTGAAGTATGACTTCAATTTTATTAAACTTGTAAACAAGATCACTGTTTGATTGAGGGGGAGTGAGTAGGGTACTCTTATCTAAGTTGTGTCTTAGGTAGAAATTGCATTGGGTAGTTATTAAGTGATAGATTAAACAGGGTGGTTTAAGTCTAGAATTAATATTACTTATAGTGGATTTCCTCCTGGCTTGGTAGCCTCCAGATGTAAGTGTGGTTATACACTGAACTGGGTTAACAAACTTCTGTGTTGTTTATTTTTCTTGCTATTTAAGTTTTGGTTAAATCTGTCAAGTGTTGGGACATCTCTTAGGACATCTCATACCTGATCACAGAATTTCAATTGGCATCAGAGCAGGCACCCTGCCTGTTTATACTGGGTGAGATCTAGGGAATACAAATTCTGGAAACATGGACAGAGATATAGGATCAGTAAATAGACCACCTATACTGGATGGATCTAATTATGATTACTGGAAGCCAAGAATGATTGCATTCTTAAGATCACTTGACAACAGGGCATGGAGAGCAGTCAACATTGGATGGGATCATCCTGTCCAAGACACCAAAGATGGATCAAAAATGCTGAAACCTGAAGAAGAATGGAGTAAGGAGGAAGAAGATTCAGCACTAGGCAACTCTAAGGCCTTAAATGCTTTATTCAATGGCATTGATAGAAACATCTTTAGACTTGTGCATCATTGTGAGCTGGCCAAAGATGTTTGGGACACTCTCAAAACAACTCATGAAGGAACATCAAAGGTAAAAATGTCAAGACTTCAACTTCTCACCACCAAGTTTGAAAACTTGAGAATAAAGGAAGATGAGTCAATTCATGAATTCTACATGAACATCTTGGATATAGCCAATACTTCTGGAGCCTTGGGAGAAAAGATGACTGATGAAAAGCTTGTGAGAAAGATTCTCAGATCTTTGCCAAAAAGATTTGACATGAAAGTCACAGCAATAGAAGAAGCTCAAGACATTTGCACAATGAGAGTTGAAGAGCTCATTAGTTCCCTTCAAACATTTGAGATGGGAATGAATGACACAAATGTAAAGAAGAACAAAAGCATAGCCTTGGTGACAAATACTGATGAAGAAGAAGATGATAAATCAGAAACTGGTGAAAGCTTATCAGACAACATTGCTATGCTTGGAAGACAATTCAAAAAGATTCTCAGAGGAATGGAAGGCAAATCCAAAACCAGTGGAAGATACACAAACTCTTCTGAGAACAAAAGATCTTATGATGCTAACAGAAGATCAAATTATGATGAAAAGACCAGTCAAGAAAAAGGAATTAAATGCCATGGATGTGAAGGATATGGACACATCAAGAATGAATGTCCTACCTTCTTAAAAAGGCAAAAGAAAGGACTCTTTGTAACCTGGTCTGATGAAGACTCAGGAGGTGATTCAGAAGAAGAATCAGCTAAGCATATCACTGCTCTAGCTGGATTATGTGAATCTGAAAGTGAATCCAGTGATGGGGAGCTTACTTTTGAAGAACTTGAACAAGCATACAAAGATCTATACAAAAGAAGCACTGAAATATGCAGTAAGGTTATAAAGCTAAAGAAGCAGAAGGAGGCTCTAGAAGATGAAAAAGCAAGTGATCAAGAGATCATTGACACCTTGAAAAGTGAAGTAAGTCTTCTCAACTCCAAATTGGAACACATGTCCAAATCTGTTAGAATGTTGAACAGCAGCTCAAATACACTGGATGTTATTCTCAACAACAATAAGCATTCAGGGGATAAAAGTGGACTAGGATTTAACAGAGTACACAAAGATGAAGCTAGCTCTAGAAAAACTACTTCAAAATCCATACAGTCAAACAAGATGTCCCAACAGATGCTTCAACATCAGGAAAAGAAAACAAAGTCAAACATAATGTTCCAACAGATGTCTCAACATTCTGAAAAGAACAAAATGAAGAAGAAGTATCAAAGATGGAGATGTCATCATTGTGGAAGATTTGGACATATCAAACCTCATTGTTATAAGCTGCATGGATATCCAAATCAGATGTATCAGCAACCTTCTAAGCAGAAAATAGAAATTACCAAGAAAGTGCTGCATAAACATCAAAGAAATCAGCAACCTCCTAAGCAGAAGACAGCGGTCATCAAGAAGGTATGGAGACCAAAAGCTAGCATTCAGGATGACCAAAGCTACATACCCAAGAACAAGATCAACAATCAATCTTGGAAATCTACTGATGATCAATACACAGGGCAGATGCATCAAAAGAAATCTCAACTCAAATGGTCAAAGAAAAGGGTTGCATATATAGCACATACATCACTAAGAGTATCAGCTAAGGAAGACTGGTACTTTGACAGTGGATGTTCAAGACACATGACTGGATTGAAGAACCTGCTAGTAGACTTAAAGTCACATTCATCCAGATATGTAACCTTTGGAGATGGAGCTAAAGGAGAAATCAAGGGAGTTGGGACCTTGGACTGTCAAGATGTTCCAAGACTAGATGATGTGCTGCTAGTTAAAGGTTTAACTGCTAACCTGATCAGCATAAGTCAATTATGTGATCAAGGTTACAGTGTAAACTTTACCAAAACCGAATGCATAGTAACTAACAAAGAACAAGAGGTTGTCATGAAAGGAGCCAGATCTAAAGACAACTGTTACATGTGGGAATCTCAAGACTTCAGTCTTACTTCAACTTGCTCCTTAGCTAAAGAAGAAGAAGTGAAACTATGGCACCAAAGACTAGGTCATCTTCATTTCAGAGGCATAAAGAAGATAATATCTATGGATGTTGTAATAGGTATTCCTAAACTAAAGATTGATGATGGCAAAATATGTGGTGAATGTCAAATAGGCAAGCAAACCAAGATGTCCCATCCAAAGCTCCAACATCTGACAACTTCCAAAGTTTTGGAACTATTGCATATGGATCTTATGGGACCTATGCAGGTTGAAAGCCTTGATGGCAAGAGGTATGCCTATGTGGTGGTTGATGACTTTTCAAGGTATACATGGATAAATTTTATCAAGGAAAAGTCTGATGTATTTGATGTATTCAAAGACTTATGCCAAAGAATACAAAGGGAAAAAGCCAGCTGTGTGATCAGAATAAGAAGTGATCATGGAAAGGAATTTGAGAACCAAAAGTTCTTAGATTTCTGATCTTCAGAAGGAATCAATCATGAATATTCTTCACCAATCACTCCTCAACAGAATGGGATTGTTGAGAGGAAGAATAGAACTATTCAAGAATCAGCAAGAGCTATGATCCATGCTAAAAAGTTACCCCTGTACTTCTGGGCTGAAGCTATGAACACAGCTTGTTACATCCACAACAGAGTTACTCTAAGGAAAGGAACTTTATCCACAATCTATGAAGTCTGGAAGGGCAGAAAACCCACAGTTAAGTACTTCCATGTGTTTGGAAGTAACTGTTATATTCTTGCAGATAGGGAGCAAAGGAGAAAAATGGATCCTAAAAGTGATGAAGGGATTTTTCTTGGATACTCTATAAACAGCAGAGCATATAGAGTATTTAATTCTAGAACCAAGGTTATCATGGAGTCCATAAATGTGATAATTGATGATGCTCCTACAAATGTCCCAGAAGATGTTGGAACATCTGCTGATATCAAGATTGAAGCTGAAGAAAAGAGTGATCATTATGACTTCACTCAAACTGATGCAAGGACAGAACAATCCAGCAAACCTCCCTCCATCAGAATATAGAAGGATCATCCCAAAGATTTGATAATTGGTGATCCCAACAGAGGTGTGAGCACTAGATCAAGAGAAGTGATTTCAGGTTCTTGTTTTGTTTCTAAAATAGAACCTAAAAACATCAAGGAAGATCTTACTGATGAATACTGGATTTGTGCTATGCAAGAGGAATTAGGTCAATTCACAAGGAATAAAGTGTGGAATCTTGTTCCTAGACCTGATGACATAAATGTGATTGGAACAAAATGGGTGTATAAGAACAAGTCAAATGAACAAGGAGTTGTTACAAAGAACAAAGCTAGACTTGTAGCTCAAGGATACACTCAAATTGAAGGAGTAGACTTTGATGAAACCTTTGCACCAGTAGCAAGGCTTGAATCAATCAGACTACTTTTGGGAATTGCTTGTATCTTAAAGTTCAAGCTATTTCAAATGGATGTGAAAAGTGCCTTTTTAAATGGTTATCTTAATGAAGAGGTATATGTAGAACAGCCTAAAGGATTTGTTGATCCAAGCTGTCCAAATCATGTATACAAACTAAAGAAGGCACTTTATGGTCTGAAGCAAGCTCCAAGGGCATGGTATGAAAGACTGGCTACTTTTATTATCAAGCAAGGGTACAGAAAAGGTGGAATTGACAAAACCTTGTTTGTTAAAGATGAAGAAGGAAATGTCATGATTGCTCAAATATATGTAGATGACATTGTCTTTGGTGGGATGTCTGACAGGATGGTCAAACATTTTGTCAACCAGATGGAATCTGAATTTGAAATGAGCCTAGTAGGAGAGTTAACCTACTTTCTTGGTCTGCAAATAAAGCAAATGGAAGACTCCATGTTCATTTCCCAAAGCAAGTATACCAAGAACATAGTCAAGAAATTTGGAATGGAAAATGCTACTCATAAGAGAACTCCTGCCCCCACACATTTAAAGCTGACTAAAGATGAAAAGGGTGAGAATGTAGATCAAAGCTTATACAGAAGCATGATTGGAAGCTTGTTATACTTGACTGCTAGCAGACCAGACATAGCATTTGCAGTAGGTGTATGTGCAAGATATCAAGCTGATCCAAAAGTCAGTCATCTCAATCAAGTCAAGAGAATTCTGAAATATGTTAATGGTACTTGTGACTATGGCATAATGTACTTTCATGGATGCAAACCAATTCTCACTGGCTTCTGTGATGCTGATTGGGCTGGTAGTGCTGATGACAGAAAAAGCACTTCAGGAGGATGCTTCTTTCTAGGAAACAATTTGATTTCTTGGTTCAGTAAGAAACAAAATTGTGTATCCTTATCTACAGCTGAGGCTGAATATATAGCAGCTGGAAGCAGTTGTTCTCAGTTGGTTTGGATGAAGCAAATGCTCACTGAGTACAATGTCCCACAAGATGTCATGACATTGTACTGTGACAACTTAAGTGCAATTAACATATCAAAGAATCCTATCCAACATAGCAGGACCAAGCATATTGATATCAGACATCATTTCATCAGAGATCTTGTAGAAGAAAAAGTGATTTCATTGGAACATGTAGCTACAAATCTACAGTTGGCTGATATCTTTACCAAAGCATTGGATGCTACACAATTTGAGAACTTAAGGGGCAAACTAGGAATCTGTTTATGTGAGATTTAGCAGTTAATGAGATGTGCCAACATGTCATATGACATTGTATGGCATAAGTTCCAGATGGCAACACCAGTCTTGTCAAGAACCTTGGGTATTCCATTCCTAATCATTTTCAATGTAACGGCTACTTATATAATAACAGTATGCATTCAGCTATCCATATTCTCATCATACTATCAAAAGCGAATTGCATCATCTAGCTGTTCTTTAGAAATCATCAACCCTAAAACTCCTCATTCATCTTCTTTGAAAATGTCTCAAAACCCTAACACTCCTGAAGAAATTCTCAACAAAGAAGATGTGGTTCATGCAACCCCCATCTCTGTGGTTCCCATGAAGTCAACCACATTGGACGAAATCAGAGGAAGTGCTTCTCATGCTAAAAAGCCAAGAACTCCAGAAAGAGCAAAAGATCAAGTCTGCAGCAAATCCAAAGGCATTCCTTCACCAGCTAACATGCCTCCAAAATCTTCTGAATATGTGGATGCTTCCATCAAGGAGATAGTTAACAAGATTATTTTTGAACAAAGAGTGGTTAGTGGCATATCTATCCCTCTAAACACCATGCCAGCTCCTCAAGATGATCAACAAACTCAAGCTGCAAAGGACACTCCTGATCAACAGGATGTCCCAATAGATGTTGAAACATCTGAGGATGAACAAAAGGGATCATCTGATGCTGCTGGAGAAGAATCTGAGGACCAGAAAAAGGCCTCAAATGAAAGTGATGAAGAAGAATCTGAGGATCAGACCAAAGCCTCAACTGAAGAGCATATCTCTGCTGATCATCCAGCTGAAGAAGAGACTGCTCAATCTCCTCCTGTGGTGAATCTAGAGCAGGATTCTGATACAGAGATCATTGCCTCTGTAAAACCTAGCATAGCCAAAAGGCTCAGGACTAGGAAAGGAAAGATGCAAGCAGGACATGCAATTCCTGAGAAGAAACAAGCTACTCCAAAGAAAGGCAAAGCCAAAACTGTTTTTGGTCCTACCAAACAATGGAGCAAAGTCCAAACTCAAAAGAGGAAAGTTGTCACTCCTCCAGACTCAGATGTTGAAGCAGATGTCCCAACATCTCCTCCAAAGAAGAAACCAGCACCATCTAGGGCTTCAACTGCTGTTCTAGAAGCTCCCTTGGACAACATCTCCTTTCATCATGTTTCAAGTGTAAACAGATGGAAGTTTGTGTACCAAAGAAGGGTTGCTCTTGAAAGAGAACTGAGCAGTAATGCACTTGAGTGCACTGAATTAATTGACCTCATCTCTGCTGCTGGTCTCTTCAAAACAGTCTCCAATCTCTCTCCCTGCTATGAGCTTCTTGTCAAAGAATTTATAGTCAATCTTCAGGAAGATTGTGCCAATGGTAAGTTTTCTGAATTTAGAAAAGTTTTTGTTAGAGGCAAGTGTGTAGAGTTCTCTCCTCAGATCATCAATCAATACCTTGGAAGAGAAACAGATAGTCCAAATGAGCTAGGGAAGACTGATAACCAGGTCTGCAAGGTTATCATTGCAAACCAGGTCAAGGCTTGGCCAGTGAAAGGAAAGCTCTCAGTGAGCATGCTGACAAGAAAATATGCCATGCTTAACAGGATTGGTACAGCAAACTGGGTGCCTACCAATCACACATCTTCAATATCCACTGGCTTGGGCAGGTTTATCTATGTTGTGGGAACTCAGACTAAGCTGGATTATGGTGCTTACATATTTGATCAGACCTTGAAGCATGCTAGCTCATCTGCAACAAAGTTGCCAATAGCTTTTCCTTCCTTACTGTGTGGTATAGTGCTCAGTCAATACCCTGGAATCCTCACTGAAAAGGACACAGTCTGCAAAAGAGAAAGCCCTCTGGCTTTTCACTACAAATTGTTCCTAAGTCATCATGCAGCAGATGTTGAAGCACCTTCTGGGACATCTGCAGGTCCTTCAACTGCTAAGACTCCAATCTCCAAGACTGCATTAATTGCTGAACTGAAGAGCACTTGCAAAGAACTTGAAGCAAGAAAGCAGAAGCTTGAGGAAATCATCCAAAGGCTGGAGAGTGAAGGAGATCAGAAAGCTGCCTCTGATGAAGAAACTGAAGATGATGAAGAAACTGAAAGTGAGGAGTCTGAGTGATTAACTGTATGTGAGGACAAATGTAATGACAGCTGCATTGTAATTTAGATTTAGTTTCTTTGGCCCCAAAATTTGTGTCTAACAAGGGGGAGAACAACACCAACAACAATGTGTAATGCTATTTGATTATGAATGAAAGATCTGTTTGCTTCTGAACTGAATAAGTGTTTTTTTTCTGTTGCAACAAGACTGAATACATATATGTTTGAGGGGGAGTAATCTCAAATATGATTCAACAGAAAAGTAATGCTATACTCTGATAAAAGATCTTCTGCTGCACTCTGAAAAATCAGAAAAGAATGTTAGCCAAAAATTAGCCAAAGGGGGAGTTTGTAGATGTCTAGAATTGGCAGAATTTTTGACCAACAAGAAATATTGAATTCAGTTCAGAATGTCCTATCAGATGTTGGGACATTATCAAACAGAGTATAAGAACTTATTTCAGGATGTCTCACCAGATGTTGGGACATTGTGTAAATGACTTAAGTTCAGTTTTTCAGGATGTCCCAACAGATGTTGAGACATCTCAAACCTGCTACCAGAATTAATTAATGCCTAACTGATCAGAGATATTTAAGGAGAGTTATCTGGAATTAATTATGGATGGATAAAAACAGAACAAGGCGCATCTGTAGGGAGTTTTATTATGCGGATTCAGATTAATCAGAAGAACTAAATCACCTAGAATCTAGGAAGTAACAAACCCTAAATTCAAGGTGGAAGCTGCATGCTTTTAGGACTGGATTAACCTACAAAAAGCCCAAATTACAAACACCTATTTAATCAACAGAAACTCACAGAATTGAGTACGAATTTCAGAAGACCAAATAGGGTGTCTAGTGTTTTAATAGCAGGTTGTGTTTTGTGTACCACTTTATGAGCTTTTAAGCAAAAGTGCATTTGTGACTTGATTGAAACTGTGAAGTAAGATCAAGCTGTTTTGTTTGAAGTATGACTTCAATTTTATTAAACTTGTAAACAAGATCACTGTGTGATTGAGGGGGAGTGAGTAGGGTACTCTTATCTAAGTTGTGTCTTAGGTAGAAATTGCATTGGGTAGTTATTAAGTGATAGATTAAACAGGGTGGTTTAAGTCTAGAATTAATATTACTTATAGTGGATTTCCTCCTGGCTTGGTAGCCTCCAGATGTAAGTGTGGTTATACACTGAACTGGGTTAACAAACTTCTGTGTTGTTTATTTTTCTTGCTATTTAAGTTTTGGTTAAATCTGTCAAGTGTTGGGACATCTCTTAGGACATCTCATACCTGATCACAGAATTTCAGTAAGTAAATGAAGTTTTTATTTGGAAAAACATTTCCATTTATTGCTTTGTGCGAAAATAACAAAAATGAGAAGACAATGAGCGAAAAAAGTTGTTTGCAAAAAGATGACCATTGTTCATTAATATTCAATTTGCACAAATACATATGGCCCCATTACAAAATGAGTCCAGACATCTTGGGCAAGATACAGGACTTTGATGTATGCTTAAAACAGGAAATAATAATTACTCTGCAACAGTAACCCTTATAATTTCCTGGGAAGACCAGTTGAGGACTTGTCGGCCCGGGATTCTTGGACGGATCCAGTTTTCCAGGTTATAGTTGCTCTCAGCCTCGTCTTCCAAAGTGTTCACAGCATCAGGGTTCAGCATTCCCCCACTTATGAACTTCGGCCCTCCAGCAGCCTCCTCTTGAACTTGTCGGGATGGTCTGTAACCCAAACCGAATTTGTCTTCTTTCATTTCCACCTTCAGCAGCTTGCCCCAGCCTTGGGCATTCCCTTCTTCCACAACCTTCCGATCCTGTTTGTAGGAAGAAATTGAGGTACCTATCCTCTCCTCTTGGGATGCAGCAAACACCTCAGTTGTAGCTTTGTTGACATTCAAAGCTTCGAAACCTTGGCTCATGGTTTCATGGATTTCTCCATCCATTTCTATGTACTTGTACGTAGCCATATGACTGACAAAGATATCTTCTTCTCCACAGATAGTGATAATCTGACCTTCCGACTCATATTTTAACTTCTGGTGAAGGGTTGACGTTACCGCGCCGACGGAATGGATCCATGGTCGACCCAACAAACAGCTGTAGGAAGGCTGTATGTCCATCACATAGAAGGTAGTTTTGAAAACTTGCGGGCCAATTACCACGGGTAGCTCCACCTCTCCAAGAATCGATCTCTTAGAACCATCAAAAAGCTCTTACAAATAGGTTTCTTGGACGGAGGGCTAGACCATTATACTCCAGTTTGACTAAGGCTTTCTTTGGAAGGACATTGAGTGATGATCTAGTGTCAACAAGGATGTGCGAAAGCACAACTCCTTTACATTCTAGAGTGATGTGTAATGCCTTTTTGTGGTTACGCCCCTCTGTAGTCAAATCAGCATCGGTAAAGCCTAGTCCATGACTAGTATTGACATTTGCGACTACTGATTCCAACTGATTGACAGTGATCTCTTTAGGCACATAAGTTGCGTGCAGGACTTTGAGTAGTGCATTCCGGTGAGCCTCGGAACATATAAGCAGTGATAATATGGAGATCTTGGAGGGTGTTTGGTGGAGCTGATCCACGATTTTGTAGTCACTTCTTTTGATAATCCTCATAAACCCGTCTACATCCTGATCAAAGGGCGTCTTCTGAGTTTCTTTTACAGCGGGTTCTTCTGGCACCACACTTTTACCTTTAGCTTTGGCAGCCGCTTCCGTTTCGGTATTAGTTCTGGGAATTTGTGAAGTGAAGAGACGTCCGCTTCTAGTGAAGCCTTCGCCTCCTCCTACATTGTCTACCTATTGTGCAGATGTTGAGGAGTCAAGAGTGACTTATCTTCCGTGGCAGTAAATATCCGAACCATAATGCCAAGGCATGGCACTGTTGTTATCATAAGGGATGGGTCCAGGCACCGTGATAGTCACCGGACTAATTGCAGCAGAAGAAGGAGTCATGATTGTCTGCGGATCATAGTATATAGTAACAGGGGGTCTGACTGAAGGTGGCACAAATGCAGGAAGCTGACAAATTGATGAGAGAGTGTTGCTGGGATGTTGTTGATGATAATGTTGGTGGAAGTTGTAGTTGTGAGATTCTGGAACAGGGACCGTTGTCGGGTCGTAGTAGATAGTAATTGTTGAAACATCACTGCTAGTGTTTGTTGTTGTCGTAGCCGATTCCGTTGAAATGATTTTTGATGTATTTGTAAGAGTGATTTCTGTTGCAGTTGTAGAAGCTTGAACTGTTGATGTTATCTGTAGGATGCCTTCCTTAATCAGGCTGTTGATACCATTCTTCAAACTTGCGCAACCATTAGTAGTAACCTTACAAGCTTCGCAGTATGCTTCACAACCTGGAAACACTTGGCATTTCAAAAGCTGAGCTTTCACTTCGGCCAGAGGTGTTCGAACACTTGCAATATCATCAATCAGGATTGCTGGTTGGTCTTCCTCGATGGCATTAATCCTTGGTTCATCGTGGTTAGGTATTGGATTTTTGGTAACATTCGGAGGAGGTGCGAAGTTTACAGCTTTGGAATCAATCAGGTCTTGGACCTTCATATGCAGGGCCCTACACTTTTCTGTGGCATGGCCGGGAGCATTTGAGTGGAAGGCGTATCTTGCGTTGACATCTAAATTTATTGGAAGGTTGAGAGGATCTGGTGGAGCCAAATTCCTCAGTTTGATCAAGTTGAGTTTCAACAGTTGTGGGAGTAACACTGCATAGGGCATCAGAATGGGATCGATTACCCTGTTGATCTGAGAAGTCCTTTGTTGAAATGGACGTTGTTGTTGATTATTGCTGTTGTAAGGTCTATGCTGCTGTTGTGGGAATTGTGGTTGCTGAGATGCTGGAGTAGGAATGGTGACAACAGCCACTGACCTTTGCAAATATTGAGGCCTACCTCTGCCAATATGCATTGAATTAGTTTCTCCTGTCCTTCGGGGTCCGGAGAATGGTTTCTTTGTGTTGTTGGAGCTGGCACCATTATCAGAAATTTTGCCCATATTCAACAAACTTTCAATTCTCTCTCCTGCTATGACCACATCAGCAAAGCTAGTGGAGGAGAAAGCAATAAGTCTATCAATATAAGTTCCTTGCAGGGTATTCATGAACATGTCATCCATCTCCCTTTCTTACATTGGAGGTTGGACAACAGTAGCCAGTTGTCTCCACCTCTGAGCGTACTCATGGAAACTTTCCCTCGAAGATTGAGGCATTCCCATTAGGAGAGTCCTGTTAGGTGCCATGTTCAAGTTGTATTGATACTGGCGCACAAAAGCTTCAGCCAAATATTTCCAATTTCTGACGGTGGCCCTGGATAAGTGCGAGTACCATTCTCTGGATGCCCCGGTCAAGCTATCTTCAAAATAAAACATCCATAGCTTCTCATCCATAGTGTATGCCTTCAACCTTCCCGGAAAGGACTGCAAATGAGTGCGAGGACAGGAAGTTCCATTGTACTTCTCAAAACACGGGGGGTTTGAATTTGTGGGGAATCCTTACCCCCTCAACTAGGCCCATGTCTATTACATCGAATCCCAAGGAGTTCTGGGATTCCAATGATCTTAACTTTTCTGATATTTCGTCCAACTGACGGTCAAAAGCTTCATCTGCCCCAACCCCTAGCACTGTAAATTGCTCATCTTGAGGATATTCTTGTAGGATACGTTCTCCAGTATTTCTTTGGCCATTCCCAATGATATTAGCTTCAGGATTGTTGTCGGGTCCAAACACTACCGGAGTCGTTCGCGGCTGCTTGCACTCGTTGTTACTAGTACCTCCAGTGCCTGTGTGATTATCTTCCGGGGTTTGCCGCTCGACCAACTCCCTTAACCTTTCCTGAGTGTGGGCCAGTCCAGTCATCACAACCATAAATTGATTCATTTGGGTCCTCACATCTGTCATTTGAGTCCTCACATCCGTCAGTTCCTGTTGTAGCTGATCCATTTGTAGATTCGGAAGGTTGTGTCGAGTTGGATATATGTGGACTCGGTTGACGGAAAAGACCCTTCTGCAAGCAATATTTCCTGAAACAATCAACAAAGTGAGAAAACAAAAACAAAACACCTTCCAAAACAAAATGTATGTGGTTAGAATGCAATGCAATATGCCTATTTGTCTTTCGAGGGTATCTGGTTTGGTTCTTGGTTATGACCTTCCAGACCCCTTGGAGGAGATAAAGATGTTGGAGCGAACGAAATCCACAAAAACCAATAATACATAGAATACAAGTGGCATTGCCAAAATACAACCAGTTCATGAATACAACAAAACAAAAACTCCCATGGTGAGTCGAAATACAAAAATAATACATAAACTATAATATAATCAGTTCATGAATACAACAAAGTAAATTCTCATGCTGAGTCGAAATACAAAAACAAGTACAAAGAAAATAAAACATTCAATCCATATGCATCCTCCCTGACTTCCTTCAGGAGAGCATCAGTCACAGGTCCAGTTGGGTGCTCTGTGATGGTCCTGATGAGAAGGTTTATGGTTGCGATGGCATTCGTCATCTTCAGATACTTATCTTGCTCTTTGGATCTTTTTAACCCTGCCCGGAGTTTTTACTCCGAGATTTCCTTATGAGCGACTAGAAGTGCTTCTTGGCTTCTTCTCTCACTGGACTCCAATTGCTCCATCTTGGTTTGCATCTTCTGGTCTTCTTTCAAACGAGCCTCGGTTATTCTGACCCATCTACCCTGACTCTCTTCCAGATAATGCTCAGTTCTTGCCTTCTGAATTTTCGCCTCTTTACATGCATTCTTCAACATAAGTTCCTCTGCTCAGGCTTTTCTGATGAAATCTTCAGTCTTCTCAATCTTGGTTATATGCTCGATGCTTAGCTTCTCTAACCTCTCAATGTCTAAACGAGCATCATTCCTTTCCCAAAGGGTCTTCTTTAAAGCTTCGGCGAGCTGAGTATTTCTTTCCTTCAGCTTTTCAAACTCTTTCAGGCTCACTGTGGCTATGGGTTCAACTGCTAATGGTCCTGGTACATCCTCCAGGGTGAATAGCATACAAATAGTTTGTCCTCTGATGCGCGGCCATTCAGTGTACTAAGCAGAGGCTATGTTATTACACTTTCCCATAATGGCGGTTCCTTTAGTCTGTATATTGTCCCAAGCCCAGGCTGCTTGTCAGAGAGTGGCATGGTTGTTTTGAACAGCACAATAAAGAGATTTTGTTAGGTCTTTCTCTCTAGGTGGATGGACCAAGGCATTCCCCAACTGTCTTTTTAAAAGTAAAGGATTGTAATTGATGCAACCCTTCACTCCAATGAGAGGCACATTTGGGTATTGACCACAACTGGTTACTATATCTCGACCCTTGGTGTTCTGAGTACACCACCTGATATCTTCTGAAGTAAGGGCAATCATCCTCTTAGCCCAATTCCTTGTCTGATGTGGATTTAATAAAGCTTTCGTCTTTGGCATATGTTTCATCAACCAACTGTAGAAAAGAGGTGCACAACATCTTACCAGTCTTCCTCTCTGTTTCTCATTCCTCTAATGAACTGAGTAATAAAAGTCTCCTAACAAGGTGGGAACCGTATTCTTTAGCATGAAGATGTGGATGGAATTTTTGCTTACAAACTTAGGCTCGTCTGCAAACAAAATGATGCCATAAATGCTGAGAGCTAGGAGAGCACATACAGTTTCCCAATTCCCTTTTGCAGCTTGCTTCGTAGCTTGAGTAATCAAGAAATCCAGATGAAGGCCTGGGATTCCATCTTTGGAAGTCATGTGTTCATCAATGGTGGTTACTTCCAAATGTAGTGCTTTGGCTATGTCTTCATTCTTTGGAGGAGTCATTTCAGGATTGAAAGGAATTCCTCTTCGGATGGGGATATCCAACAACATGGAGTACTCTTCCAGCAATGGACCTATCTGAAAGTCTGGGAAAGTGAAACAACGCAGGGGAGGGTCATAAAACTGCAGACAAGTGTGAATCATGCTCCTTTTCACTGTATCCAGGTCCATTATTATGCCTAAGATTCCACCGTAACTTTCTCTGAACAGAGGTACATGATCAGGAGTAATGAGGGCCTTTATTTGTTTAATGCCTGCTAAAGGATACTCGAAGAAATGATAGGTGATGTTGCTTTTCCTTGTTGAATCCATCCTGAAGATGTGTGCTAAAGGAGATAACTGAAGAAGTGTTGTAGCAGATAGGCTGAGCAGAAGAACGGTCAAAACCAAACCAAGAAAAGTGGATACCCTGTAAAACAAATAGACAAATGTTAGAAATGATGCAATATGACGCATGATGATGATATGCAAGGGTTTGTGATCATGTGTTGGATTATCAGTTGTCCCTTGAGTGTCTAGAGTCTCAAATAGAGGCTTGAGAACCAGTAACCGGATGGGAGACTCAAATAAAGAGTCAACAGTTCAGGGTTACAAAGAATCAGTCCAAAAATAGTACAACCACATAAATATTCTCTAGTAGCAAGGTATGATGAGGTCAAGGGTTCCTACAAACCTATAAACATCCCAGCCCTCTCACATGTATGTACTAGAACAAGGATCCTTAGGTTTGGACTTATCATGAGAAGGGTAAACACATATAACCCGGAGGATACAATGCTTACCTTAATCATAAAGAATCTTTCCCTAACTCACCTCAGATGCTGAAGGTCAGCTAAAAAGGTCATCCAGACTTAGCAGACTTCCCAGATAGCTCTAGCACTACAGGAGATCCGTAGCACAGAGTTCTCAAAAGGAAACCCATGTCTGAACCGTGTTTTCATATTCCCGCACCAGACCGAAATGGAATGGGAAAGAATACGAAACCACTTTAATCCTATGTGTCACTTAGGCCTTTATATTGAGCCTTTCTCATTGGAATACCCCACCCACCAAGGTAAATCAAAATCCAGCATAGTGATGCAATAATAACAATGAAATGCAGAAAGCAGTAAACGAAAGCGATAAAACAAATGCAATAAATAAAGCTTTACAGAAAGCGATAAATAAAGCAAAAATACAAACACGTATACACATAACACCCCCATAAACACAAACAAACAAACGCTAGGAGAAACCCTCTCAGGAACTCAGAATCTCTGGTTGCAAAGTCCCCAGCAGAGTCGCCAAGCTGTCGTTCCCCGGACTTTCGTCCCGGTGCAAACGCGAACTGTCGGCGAGGACGGTCGGATGGTAAAGGTTAAATAGAGTTGCCAGCTAGGCATTTTTATCCCGAAGGAAAGGTAATGCTGCATAAACCTAGAAAGAAGTGGATAAGACGGTTGTGAACCAAAGAGACTGGGTAAGGGGGTTGGTTACGACCTAGGATCCACGCTTACCTGATTGTGTTTTTAAAAGGAGGAAGTGTACGTGCTGATTGCGTATAAAAGAGATGGATGTACAAAGTGACAGTGCAAAAAAATAACAGGAGTTCAAACTGAGGCTAAGAAAAGAAAGCTAAAAAGAGAAGAGGGGGGAAACCTGGGGACTTTTGTTCGATAATCGTTAAGTTATGCCTACGTATCCTCTCGTTCAATGAGGAAGTCAGAACACCGTAGTTCGACTCAAAGAAACTTGATGTTTTAGTGTGAACTCCTTGCTTGTCTATGCTCAAGTGTATAACTCGTCTGGCTCGAGTGCTGATTGTCTTGCATTAGACGGAAGAAGCGAGTTCTAGTTTTCAGAGTGAGTGTGATGAGAAAACAATCCCGGAGGAGACGTTTATTGTTTGTTTTTGTGTTTTTCAGTTTTTTATTTGTTTTTGGTGTTTTGCATAGGATAATGAGCTTAAGCCTTAATCAAGGGTCGTAAACTCATTATATCACCCCTGACTAGGGATAATGAGTCTACTTAAGTGTGAGATGAATATCCCAACTTAATTACCCTAATGATACAGGATTAAGATCATTCACCTACTTGTAATTATCAAGTGTTTTTTTGGATTTTTGTTTTGTGTTAAGTAATGAGTTTAATCTCTAATCAGGGATTAGTGAACTCATTACACCATCCTAAGAGAAGGATGATAGATGAAGACACTTAAGATGAGGAAGATACCTCAACTTAATCCATGGTCAGGGATTAAAATCATTATATAACAAACCTTTATTAAAGTGGATTTTAATAAGAGATTAGAATAAGAAGTGAATTTTATGTTTGTAAGACTAAACCTGAGGGGGACTTGTTCATTAAACACTAGGTTTAGTCCCTCTGACCCAAAGGCAGAGATGTAACCCTAATATAAGGCCCAAGTTACAAGCTTAAGTCTTGATAATTATTAGGTGTTTTAATTAGAAGGTGAAAACAACTTAAAGGTTTAACACTAAGTATCACAATCATACATTCCATCCTAAGATAAGGATACAGGCATAACCCTAATACAGAGCCCCAAAACTTTAACTGTTTAGCCTTTGTTATTGAGATGAGAAGCAGAGACTCAAGGAGACTCAAAAGGTAAAAAACTAAGGGGGACTATTCCCAAACCTAAAGTTATCATGCTTGGTAGTTCCTATGGTTTATGAGGCATAAAGAAAGTCTTCATATTGGCCACCAAGGAAGGAGAAGCAGATGAAAAAGGAAGGAGATAGGAGGATAGGTTACTTACTTCCTGAAGAAGTTAAGTAACCTAAGAGTGGGATAGGAGAAAGAGAGAAACACAAGTGAATCAAATTCACTTCAAAGACAAGTAAAGATGCATATAAAAGGATAAGAAGAGGTTGGATGTGGATGCACATCCACATCCTGATCAACTCACCTGTAGCACCTGAAAGGGTTAGTATGAATGTATAAGGTATGAAATAAGATGAAATGAAACAAATGAAGGTGCAATGATCCAAACCAGAATAGAACACATGATGAAAATGTGTTATGAAAATATGTAAAGTCATGTACAATGCATATGCATGATCATACAAGTGTTGGATGCAAAAACAAATATGTTAGAAGCTTGAAAATACATGAACATACATAAGATGTAATGCATACAAAGCATACCAAATGAATGTAACAATGATCAAACAATGTTCTCACATGACCTAAGGTATCTAAGATGGCATACAAATTCATGAGATGTCATGACAAGTTCATATGATAAGGATATGCAAAGATGAATGCAAGTATACATGGCAAATTAGGGTTTTTAGAATGCATGAGATGTCCATGATCAAAACAGAATCAAAACACATGATAAAAATTTGAAATTGCAACCAAAAAAACCCTAAACACACACAATAACACTCCCCAAAGATGGATGTCAAAAGCTATACCAAAGTCAAGTTATGGTTTTTCTAAGTTAGGCTAGGGTTTTGGATACCTTTCAAGGAAAAATGAATATCAAATTGAAAATGCAATGCAAAAATATGATTTAAATGCCCTAGATACTAGATGCAACATGTAAAAGAATGCAAAAAGAACCAAGTACAAACTCATTTTCATTAGTCAGAAGTGAATTTTAGAAGTTAGGTTGTGAAAAAGGGGATTTTGAAAACCCTAATTCAAATTTAATTCTCAAAATAGAATTAAAACCTAAAATAAATGAGTGAAATGAGTTTGAAAATTGATTATAATGTTCAAGGATGCTTCATGATTTTTTTGGTTATTTTTAAATACCTAAAATTAATTTTAATTAATTAAAATGAATTAATTAATTAAATAATACAAATTAAATGATTTAAAAATAAATTTTTAATGCAAAAAATGAAAATAAATTTTTTTTTGGGATTTTAAAATTAATTAGAATGAAAGTGTAAAAAATCCGAATTTTTAAAAGTATTTTGTTATTTTTAATAAATAAAAGAAAACAAAATGAAATAAATAAAAATAAAATGAAAAGTAATCCAAATGAAAGGCTCAGATTGCATGGAAGCCAGATCAAGGGCTAAGGGCGCAAGTCAGCTTGATTGGGGGCATGTAGATCCCAGGGTTCAGATTTAAACTAGTTAAACGCGCGCAATCCAATGGCTCCTATTTAATATGAGCTAATTAATTATAATTTGTTTTAATTAATTAAAATTAGGGCTAATGAATTATCTAGACCGTCCACTTCCTAATTTAATCAAGATCCAATGGCCTACGTTTAATTTGGAAACCCTAATCACCCTCAAACCCTAATCACTTTCAGATGACCGGAACAGTGCTCCGGTCATCTTCTCTGGCGAGTCCAAACATACAACTTCTTCCCTATGCCACTACAAGACCTCTAACCTGCCCAGAATCCATCCCCACACTCCAATGAACTCAAATCAATCATCAAACACAATTTATAACACAAGAACAAGCTGAATCGAAGAAAATCAAAAACACAAGCAAAATTTCAGAAGCACATACTATGATCATTTCTTCATCATTTTTAATTCTAAAGACATCTATGTGATCCCTAAAGCATGCATTTTCATTCTATGACAAGAAATTAAAGCTTTGAGACAAAAAGTTCTTGAGTATACCTAAGCTGGTGACCTGCGAATATGAGCTTTCAGAGCCTTCCTCTTGTGCAAATGGCCTCCTTTGAACCTCCTGGGGCTAATGGAATGCTTGGAATGCTTTGAAAGTGGCTGGTTTGAGGTGTTCAGTTCTGATATGGTAGAAATAGAGGTTTTGATATGTGATGCTTCAGGTCATTTTAATGGTTGATTCTTGTTCTATGAATGATGTGTGGCTGATTGGTGAAAGAATTTGTGAAGTTTGATGGCTGGATTGGGAGAATCGAAGAGAGGAAGTTTTTTTTGGGATTTTTGTGCAAACTAAGTGTGTGGTGCTTCTGAGCTCTTGTGAGTCCTTTTTTATGATCCTTAGGCTTTCCATAAACAAATGGAATGAGTCAGAAGAGTTGTTATGCACTATGGTATTGGTATGGTTCAGTTGGCCAAAAAGTCAAATGTTGTGTACTTGAGGTATGGGCCATGGCAGAACTGATTTGAGGGCTTGAGCTGCTTCAGCTGGCTTCAAGGAGAACCTTAGGATCAATTGTTATGAGCTGTATGGCTTGGATCAAGAGTTTGCATAGGTTTTGCAATTTTTCAACTTTGTGATTTCTTGAGAAACAAGTCATGAAATCCCTTGGTTCAAAGCTCAAATCTGATTTTGAGATGTTGTTTGATCATGCCATGATGCATTTGAGTGGATTAGAAGTCATATAGAGGCCTGAAATTCACTTTTGCACATTTCCCTCTTTGGCCTAAACTTGAAAATTACAAGATTTTTCCCAACTTTGACTTGCCATATCTTGAATTCTAGAATGAATCAAGAGGATTTCTTGTACTTTTTGAAAATGGGAAGATCCAATCTACAACTTTCATGTCTAACAAAATTTCATTTGAAGCATTTTTGATCAAGAAAGAGGAGGTTGAAAATCTTTCCTAAAATGGAAAGTTTGCATTTCAAGTAATGTCCATTTTTGGCAACTTTTGACTTGGCTCAAAATTCTTCAATCTTGTGATCATCCAACCTCTCCTAAGACCAAATAAAGGTCATAAGATCTCAAAATGATGGAAATGAACCCTTGGTTGAGGCCTCAGATGCCCTAATCCTGACTTTGCTTGCACAACAAGTTACAGCTTGATCAGATGACTTCCTCAGTGAATTTTTGCATCAAATTTTATACACAAGCTCCCTATATCATATAAAGAATAATGGAATCAAGAATGACCAAATAATTTGGGTGAAAGGGCCTCAAAATCCAAAACCCTAATTTTCAAGTCATCTGTGTAGGAGCTTCAAGCTTGCCTGGATAGCTCTGCAATCCCTTGAGATTTCTTGACTTCAAATAAACCTTGGGGGTATAAAACAACCATAGAACACTCAAGGACCCTCTTGGCATGCTTCAAGGCCTCTGAGATTGCTCAAATCACTTCTTGGATTCACCTGATCACAAACCCTAGTTATGCAGCTATGCAGTGAGTTGCTAAAGGATAATTATGCAATGTGAGATATAATGATATGATATGCAATATGTGTGATCATAAGCCAAGGCATGAGAAAGTGAGAGGGCAAATTTAGGGTGTTTACAAGTAATTATTCGGTGATCTGATGTTGTGGGCAACTCGGAATCAATTGTTTGAACCTTCCCCAATATTCAGTCAATGATTCATTATCCAATTGTCTAATACCACAAATATCTTTTCTTATCGAGGCAGCTCTGGATGCGGGAAAGTATATCTCTAGGAATACCTTTTTCAAATCATTCCAAGTAGCAACAGTATTTGGCTCAAGATAGTACAACCCATCCTTGGCTGCACCTTATAGAGAAAACGGAAAGGCTATCAGCTTGATGTGATCTTCAGTAATTCCTTCTGGCCTGAGTGGTATAGAACAAACAATCTGAAACTCTTTAAGATGCTTGTGTGGATCCTCACTTGCAAGACCACTAAACCTCGGCAACAAGTGTATTAATCCAGATTTTAATTCAAAAGGAACAACAAGGTCAGTATAATCAATACACAAGTTATTATAGTTCACATCAGGGGCAGCTAATTGTCTTAAAGTTCTTTGGTCACCCATATTTTCAAAAGCTAATTCAGAATCAAAATCAAAATCAGAAGTGAGTGGTGAACTATCCTGGACTACTCTACGTCTTGTGCGCAAAGTTCTTTCTACCTCAGGATTGAATGCAAAAAGTTCAGAACAGGATGACCTAGTTGCCAGGACTAATGCACAACAATGCAGCAACAATAGCAAAAATGCCAACAATGTCCCTAAAAGTCAAAAACAAACACAAAGAAGGAAATCGATCAAAATAAATTTAAAAAAATAAATTGACACCATAATTAATCTAATTAAAAAAAATAAGAATTTTAGATTTTTTTTTGGATTTTTTCGAAACTGCAAAAACAGTAAAAAATTAATTAAAAATAGAAAAATGCGGAATTTGGCGATTCTAAGGGCGGACTCCAAGTATTCCTTGGAATACGAGGACTAATGATCAGACGATTTTTCTACTCCTAGTGGGCAAAATAGATTTTCGATCGGACCCAATTTTCCAAAAAACCGATTTTTTTTCGACACACAAGAAGGCCAAAAACGTGAAGAACCTAGGGCCTAAACGCAACAACAATAAATCTATGACTCTAATATCAATTAATAACGACAAGAATTCCCCGGCAACGACGCCAATTTGATTCGGGTGTCGCGCGCGGATCAAAAACGAGTTCTTTTGAAAAATGTAGTATATGTAACGACAACTCGAGTATTGTTCTCAAGGATTCTTTTATTGTTATTAATCGAAGGTAACCGAATTCCGAATTAGGGGGGGTTTGTTTTAAGGTCGATAAAAAAACAGAATAATTAAGCGATTAAAATAAGTGATTATGCAATTAAACTAAACGATTTATCTACTGTTTCAGTTTCCCAACTTATCATCGATTTACATAATTTTCATGCCCTAAGCGAATTCTAATCCCTTTTTGATAATAGTATCAATTAACAAGCGCAAAAGATCCTATAAGACCTATATTCCTAAATTCCGAATTAAGCAAACGCATTAAATCTTCTGTGAATTAAGCAAACACGAAAATTGCTCGGATAAAGCAAACGCAATAAAGTAAAGGAATGATAGGGCAATCGAAATTAATCAATATTATTCTATATAATTGAATAAAGCAGACAAAGTATATAGCATAATATTAAAAGGGAAAAGCAATTGATTGAAAATTATAAAACCTCAAGGTTGTGGTGGAAACCGATTACAGTAGATGAATCTTGGTGATTAGTTCTCCATGATTCGTCTCTTCGAAAGTAAAGAATAAAATCGTAAAAAGTGTGTCCCAAGAGCAGATGTGGCTGCTAGGTTAAATAGAAAAACCTAAATGACCCATTTACAACCCAACTGGGTCAAATACATAACCCAAGCCCAATTCTAAATGACCCGAAACTAAATAAAACTAATGCAGCAGTTTCAAACGAAATTCTGGAAAATATGACTCTGAATCTGACTTTGACTCCAACACGAAAGTTGTAGCTCTCTCTCTCTTAGCTTTCCATCGACTTGTAGAATGTCTCAATCAGATTCCTGGAACTCCGGTTATGATCATTTTCGTAAAAGCTGTTAAAGCTGAAAAATTAAGTACGAAAATTAAATTAAGGCAAAAATAAAATAAATTAGAAAAATCAAATTAAAATATAAAAATAAACAAATAAAACTAAAGAATAGCATAAGTGTAATCATGTAGGAATGTGCACCAAAATGCACTGATCCATCCTCGATATCAGTTGCTCCTCGTCTTTGGCATCCCGCTTCAAGTAATATAAAGTGTCGAGAGCGTCATGGGTGATAGGTTTCACCGCGTACCACCTATCCTTGAAGTTGCGGACATAATCAACGCAAGTTTTGAACAGCATTGAAGGCTGCTTGAAGGACACCGATTTATTCCTCCCATCTCCACCTGAGCATTGCAGATGAAAGATACGGAAGAAGAGGGGTAGCGTGCAGCCAATCCCGAGATACCGGCAGACTATCTCGAACGCCCAGATAAATGAGATCGCATTGGGATGAAGTTGCGAAGGCGCCAGCCTTAACCATTTGAAGACCCCCATCTGGAAGTTATTGAAGGGGATCCTCATCCTCGCCTCCCGGAAGGCGAACTCATACATTGTGAAGCGTTTCCCCAAAACACGAGCATATCATATCTTCCTCTCGGGGAACGTAACACAACCAGATGGGAGGACCTTCGGGGCCCAAGTCCTCGACTAAAGTAAAAACGGGGACGCTTTCATCCACGAAGCACGACTCTGTTTCCAATGGCTCGTCGGCAACCCACGAGAACTCACCTAGCTCAGTCGAGGAAGCGGTCGAATCCCCTTCCTTGGAATTCCTCTGGTTAGCGGTACCTGAAAGGCAGAAGGAACAAATGAATTTGACGTCACATCAAATCCACCATTCCACCGCAGTTCAAGTGAAAGGGCGAAGAGCTGAACGCTCCAAGTTCTCGCTAACATTGCCCTAATCAATGAGGGGATAGGTGAAGATCCCACTCGGGCGCTCATGGAACACCCAAAGTTCTTAAGAAAGATAAGAAATTCTTGCTCGGCGAATGAATAGGGCGCCCGTGACCTTCATCAAAGTATGATAATTCTGGTCGGCCTATTCAGGTAAATATGTTTAATTCACCCGGCTCATTTAAATTATGCCCGGTACAATCATACCTAAACCCTAGAAATTAGCCTAAAACAGTAATCTACTTACTCTAGGCAGACAAATCACCACTATTACTACCTACCAAGCGTAAAACTGATCAAGAAGATTCGAAGGGTTACCTGACATGATGATTGAGGGGAAATGGCGGTGGCACACGAGGAACTAGCGGTGGTGAGTGGCGACGACGATTGAGTTTGGAGAGAAGTTCTTGGCTGCTAGTCGGTTAATCATAGGAGCGAAAAAATGAAATGAAATGGTTCCCCCACTTTATATATAGGGGGAGCGCGTGGGAAGACGCACCTAGGTAATCATTACCTATGCTCCCTAGGTCGGCCCTAGCGCAAGAAACAAAGCAACACACTTTAAATTCCTTGAACGCGTCACTTTAGAGAATTCTGAACGACGTCGAGCATCTCTAGATCTCCCCTACCCCACTAAACTTCCTCGGCTACTAAAGACACCGCACACCAGACAACTAGACGTATGTCCTCCTCGACTTACCGAATAACTCAACATGGTAAATCACTTTTGCGCGGGCGATTGATCCCGACCGCCCACTCCACGGTATATGTCATGCCTCGACATGTTAGATGTGTCTGACTCTATTTCTCTTAACTCATCACTCCAGCTTGGAGACTCGACTTGGGGGCTCCTGTTCCGTACTGGGCCTCAAGGACACTGTTGGGTCATGGCCTAACATGTCGGGCAAAGGCCCACCTAGTCGGGCAAACCTTCTACATCATCGAGCAGGCTTCCAACTGCCCGAGAAAGTGCCTAGCACGTCGGGAAAGCACCTTATCCATTGGATTGATGATGGGAAGACCACGTCTCCCCATCACCTGCCATGTCACCCCAACTGTCCTTCATTATCTCCTAAAAGATAGGGGCAGTTGGACCAAGGGCAAGACTATGCACTAGGTCTTACACGCTCATAAACGTACCTTGGTAGATCTTCATTGGGCCTAGATAATCCAGCCCAAGGAAGAACTTTGGCCCAGCGCTGGGGGCTCACTATAAATACCTTTTTTTATTAAAGGGTCAGGTATTCTGAAACTCTCTCTCTCTCTCTCTTACCACTTATGTGCCGTATACTCACTTTAGCATCGGAGTGCCTTGCAGGTACACCCCCTCCTCACTTTGTCAACCATCACTTTGTTCGTGCTCGACCTCTGGAGGGGCCTTCTGATCGGATAAGATCAATTCTAAAAACAATACAACTATGGTACAAGACATGGAAATCATGCTAAAATAAAAATACTAAAATCAATACAATATCCATTATTGTACAAAGATAAATACACAGCGGAAACTAAAATTATGCTTCTCTTGAAACATCCCGGGCATAACTCCACTTGTAAATCAAACTTGCAAATAAAAACTAAAAAACAACAACAATAATGGGGTGAGATAAAAACATCTCAGTGAGTTCCCTATCTTAGAGTTCTTTCGACTCTAAAGGTTCGAATATAACCACTACTCAAGTCTCTGGTCACTTCTCTACAAGGAACCAAAAACAAGATGGAAACTTCCATACAATGCTCTCGACACTTCACGTGGGACTCAATGGAATACCCACCTTAAGTGTTTATCGACAAGGCTTCCCATAGGACTCAGTGTAATACCCATCACAAGCAACTACCAAGCCTTTACGGATTCTTCCCATGGGACTCAATGTAACACCCACCTCAAGACTTACTCAAGACTTCACCGGGCAAGGCTTCCCATGGGACTCAATGTAATACCCATCACAAGCCACTACCAACACCTCACCAACGGTAACTCAAGCCTTTACGGATGCTTCCCGTGGGACTCAGTGTAATACCCACCTCAAGAGTTACTCAAGACTGCACCGTGGTACTCAGTGTAATGCACACCTCAAGTCTTTACGGATGCTTCCCATGGGACTCAATATAATACCCACCTCAAGACTTACTCAAGACTTCTTGGGCAAGGCTTCCCATGGGACTCATTGTAATACCCATCACAAGCCACTACCCACCTCACCAACGGTTTCACATCAACCTAGGGTAGTCCTAAACATCTCACATGTTATACCATCTAACAATTTCTAGTTACATTACTAGGCCATACTATTGGTTTGTGGTAAGGTTTCCTCACAATACTTTAAATTACATGTTTTATGGTTCACGAATTACATTTATAATATCGGTACTTTTAGTCGGCATAAAATAAATAAATATTTTCCACTTAAAAAGAAATATTTTCCTCTACCATTGGATAGTACGTTGTCATAGCTTTCCAACACTTCGAACAGGGACCAAAACAGACTTACGGTTCAAAAGATACGGGTTTTTAAATATTTTTCCAAAACTGACTCAGTGTTAATCGGTTAACCTATTTGGTTAACCGATTGACCAGTCTAAATTTCACGTAAAACACCATTTTTCATTGGTTAATTGGTTAACCAAAGTGGTTAATCGATTAACCTTGTTGCAGAAGCTCAAAAACTCTATTTTTCATCACAAAACCCACCCAAACTCAATCAAAACACTATAGGCCATCCAAGCAATCATAGTAGGTTTAACATACATATTACCCGACTATTCTACCCGATTATTTCAGCATTTAAACCGTTAGAAGCTTGATTTTAGAAAAATTAACCATTTCTAACCTAAAACTCTATATCTCCAAAATTCTAACAATAAAGGTTCTAACTAGAACCCACCTTGATAATTGTCGCTCCCGGGATTTTCATCCTAGTACAAACGCGAAAGTGGCGCGGAAAAGGTAGAGTCGCCAGCCATGCATTTTTATCCTGAAATAATGGGAAAGGTATTGTTGCACAAACCTGAGGAAGAAGGAAAGGACAAGGTCTTGCGAAGCAAAGATCTGGGTTCAGGTGTAGGTTACGACCTGGGAAGGTATTAACACCCCAGACCGTCCGCCGTACCCGACGGGATCCACGCTTATTTGTTTTGTTTCAAAGGGTGAGAAAAATATAACTGATGTTGAAAAAATAAACTGCTAACTGGAATAGGAATGGAAAAGTAGAAAGAGAATTGGAATGGAAAGAAAGAGTTAAATGTAGGGAAAATAAAGAATGTACTCGAACGGGCCCTACCCCGCTGCCTACGTACCTCATCGAGAAATCGAGGATCAGAGTCGACATAGTTCGCCTAACTAAGGCGGGAATTATTTGTTTGTGTTTTTTATATTGGAACTGCGTATGTCTATGCTCAGGTGTTGCAGGCTCGTCTGATACGAGTGCATTTACCGTCTTGCATGCGAGACAAGTCGTCGTGAGTTCGCGTTCAGAATGAATGAGATGAGAAAAGAAGTTCCTGCAGGAAAGTCGCTTATTGTTTGTTGTTTGCTTTTTATGAGAAGTGTTTTGAATTTGTTTGTGAACATTCTCATACTAAGACCTATCTATCGTGGTAAATACTTCCACCTCGCCCCGAAACAGGACGCGTATAAGTATTCCGCAACAAAGTCTCATGGCGTATAAGAACGTTCGACCTTTATTAAGTATTTTATTATTTTCTTCATGAGATGAGAAAGAAAGACTCAAGTTGCAAAAGTAAAAAACTAAGGGGGACTAAGACACAACCTTAAGTTATTTATATGCAAAAGGGAGATCCTAATGGTTAGTGTGGTTTTCTAATCCTAAGGAAGAAAATAGAACTTAGAAATCAACTTACTTCCTAAGGAAGGTAAGTTGTTTCTAAAGAAAGGGAAAACCTATAAGCAAGCACCAAGTGCTAAGGCAAACACAACTATAATGCATAAGAGATAGGAATAAAGTGAGACTTACCTCAATATTTCTCCCTACAAAACAAAAGTTAGCATGACAATGCATATTGAAAGTAAAATCAAAGCATAAAAGCGATTAAGTACCACAAACGTCCTAGAATGGAACTAGGGTTCAAAATAAGACCTAAGTCTAAATATGAAGGTACCTAAAGGTTACATGACTTCTAAATTCAGTAGCTACATGCTATAGGTCCCTAAGTATGCTAGGATACCTCACAAATTCAAACTATGTCAAACTATGTACAAAAAGTTCACCAAAGTTCCCCTAAATGCAAGTTAGGGCTTATGGATGAAGTATGAATGCGTATGGCTTACAAGCATGAATTAATACATGAAAGCATCAAATTCAGTAGTGAATGCATATGAATGAGTATGAATGAATATACCATCATGGATGCAATGATTTAGTCCTATGGATTAAGGATAAGAAGATGTGGGAAGAAGTGTAGCAAACATCGTATAAGATCACAAAGAATACAAGTTAAGGATGAATGACATGTGAATATGCATGAAATGGTTATGGTTCAATAGCATACAAGTTATGAGATGAAATTAGTGTGTATGAATAGCCATTTATGATTTCCACATAATTCATGTTAACAATTAGAGGAGAAGAGAAGCTAGTTTAAGTTAAAATATTCCACATGAGAATGCACTTAGGAACACAAAAACAAACCAAATGAAACATGGTTCAAAAAGTGACCTATAAATAGAATTAAAGTCTTAAAATTTACCTATTAACTCATAGAATTTACCAAAAGGTATCTCAAGTAAATGGCATGAATGCCTTCCTAACATTTAGGTTATGGAGCAAATAAACACATATTTGGACCTACAATCTAGATGACATTAAAAAATAGCAAAAAGGCTTGAAAAATTATGAAATCAAATACCTAGAATGCTGAAGTCAGTATCTAACATGGTCTAAAAGTATTTTATAAAATTATGCACCAAAGTGCCAAAACAATTACTTTATGATCAAGATAGCAAGGTATGATCGCCGAAAAACAACTCCACAAAGTGGATCAAAAAGGGCACCAAAAATTATGAAAAAAATTCCTAAGTAGCATCAAAATGTAACAAATTCCAGTGATTAATCACACACAAAAAATAGGTCTCACACCTATGGGGGAAAATTGCTTTTGGTTCCTTGTGTCAATATCATTCCTTTTGGGACAGCTTGGAATGAAAAATCCAAATTAATTACTAAAACCAATCAAACCTGGAATAAAAAAATATGAAAAATTAAATAAGAGGATGAGGATCACTCATGAATTGTTTCAGAATTTTATCACACATAAAACTATTTTTAATAATTGCGACGAAACAGGCAAAAAAAGGTGATTTAAGGGAAAGCGAAAGGAAGTGATCCTAATGGTTCGTAACCTAATCCCTAAGCTCCGAAATCGACTCATATAATCAAAAATCATAAATAAATCAAGTGCCTCAGGTGGGAGGACTCAATATGCACCTTAAGTTATATGATCCTAATCCACATACTACTAGAATGATGCATTAAAGTGGAGGAGTCGAGATTACTTACTTGATCGAAGTGTCGATTCTTCACATAAAAGAAATCCAAAAAAATCCATGCAAGGTCTTGTAATCTCCCACAAGCAAAATAAATGCTCATCTTCCATAATTTCTTTGTAAAGATCCACCATAACCTAAACAAAAACAACGGCACAAAATATCATTAGAATCCAAAGGTATCCCACAAATAAAGTGGAATACCAACCAAACGACCGTCGTTAAGATCTTTGCGAGAACCTTGCATGAACTCAACAAACGGATTTGAAACCAAAAAAGAGGTGCAACCGGAAGTTGCACCTATCCCTCACAACTCAAAATCAAGTAGAAAGATGAATATACGAGTCATGGACATGCATTGAAATTTATGTTTCAGAACGGGGCAACACTTATGCTCTAACATAAACAACATGCAAACTCAAACCGGAATCGAACAAATTCACATGCAATGAATGACAAATGATCAACAAACATAAGTACAAGTCAAAAAAGATCAATGCATCAAAACCGCACTAAACCGAACTTAAAAAGCCTTAAAACGGAAAAAACGCGTCAAAAATCACCGACTCGGAATTGAACGAAAATCGCATGGTAACTAGCAAACGTGCCAACGGATTCAAATATGCAATCGGTTTTTGAAAATTCTGTTCGGAAGTGGTACTTTTTGGCCGATTTCGTCGGCTGGCAGTAGCGAAATAGCCGGAAAAAATTGTCCGAAATCGACTAAAAAGCTTACCAATGGCTCCGGAATAATCAACAAAGTCAATTTACACTTTTCACATTCGCGAAAACGTGATACGGTTAGGAAGTTATGACCAAAACATATTCTCGACACGCGACTCATGAACAACATCAACAATTAAGCCTCAACCTATCCTAAGAATTTTCAAATTGAAACAAACATGAATAAGCACTTCAATCAATATCAAGTCACAATAATTAACTCTCTTAAGAATTTTGTCAAACACCTAACATGCACCGATTATTCTATGTCAATTTTAACAATCATTTCCAATTATGCACAACAACAATTATTAGGATCAATTAATCAAGCATCAATCAACAACTACATCAAGTATCAATGCACATAATCTCCACAATATTAATTCAACTTGTAAATTTAATTCAAGAAACAATGCAACAATTATTCATGAATTAAAGTTTAAGAAGCTTACCGAATGAAGAATCGACGAAGAAATTGTGAATTCGAAGGAAGTGAGACGTGATCGTGAACGGAGGATATGGGTAGAGGTCACGTGGCTGCTGGAGGAAGAAGATGATGGTCGCACGGTGGTGAAGTTGACCGGAGGTGGTGGTTTGTGGCGGCTCGGCTACCGGAAGCTTGATTAGAATTGTTGTGTTCTTGAGTTCTTGATGAAATTGTTGTTGTGTTCTTGAGAAAGAGTTGAGAGAATGAACTTCGATCCTTTAGAGAGAGTTTGTGAGAGTTTTTTGGTGTTTGTAAATTATGATTGAAGTTATGAGACAAATTGTGGGTCAAAAGAATATATAGTGGAGTGTAAAATGAAAGGAAAAAGGTAGATTTTCGGCTTAAGTGAAGATAATAATATCTTCGGCAAGAAATTTCGACTCTGAGCCTTCCACAACATCGTCCGCCTCTAAATCACGGTTGCAATGCAAAAAGAACGAACGTCATACGATCAAAATCGAGTGCGATCGATACGTTTAAGCTGCAAGACGTCACTGAATAAGTTGTTTTTTCGGCTTATTTGGTGTCCGCTACTCGAAAATGTGACTAGGTCAACCTCTCCGGAGCATAATCTCGACTCGACTTTGTCAACAAAGTTGTAGATCTATGAGTCAGTGACCTGGTGTTAAAATGTAAGCTCAACTGGACAAATGACGAGGGAGATATGAATTTTCTCGTGAAACCACTTTCACCCTTTTTCTTCGGTTCAGCACTTCATTTTTGTGAAATAAACCAAAACGACAATCTTTGGAGCACTGTTCGAACTCGCGTTTGTCTTTGAACTTGAAGAGGATAAAATTTTTGAACCAATGCTTCAAGAATGGGTGAAATCCGATGAAAATTGACCGAGTTATGAATTTTACAAAATCTGACAGACAGTGCAATGCATCAAAGAACCTTACTGGTAATTCGCATTTTCGAGATCCTTCCGCTCGGACCTAACCCAAAAAGAATTCACATAATGAAGATAACATCTAAACGGAATTTTAGGCACCGAAACGACATCAATTCGATGAACGATCCAAGAGTTATGAATTTTTTAGTGTTCAAAACTCACTGGTTCATCACTGTTTTTCACTATGTCGACTCTAAAGACTCGCACATTCTGAGATCTTCTTCAAAGAATTAGTTCTCGGCCAAAACGCAAAAGTTGGAAAGGATATCAAGACGGAACTTTTGGCATATGAATTTCTCAGACATGTTGACCCAATCAGAAGTTACGAACTCTTGAATACCGCTAGCACAGTTAATCGGCGAAACCGAAATTTCAAAAACAAATAATTCCCGCCATTTTCCTTGATGAATTGGCCTCCGAGCCGAATACAAAAGTTGTAGAGAATTCCGAAATAGTCTAAACTATTGAGTTTCAAGCCAAAATAAGTTTCCGAACATAATTTACAACTTTTGCAAACTGCACCATAAAACTGATATTCTACTTAAACTCCTCTAAATCAACCGAGAACTTTTGGCTTCTTCTGAGATTCTTGTGCACGTGTCGTATGAAGAAATAAAGGCCAGTCGCAACCTGTGAAAGCTCAAATGGAGATGTATATTCATGTATGTTTATAATGCAATTGTGATCTAAATGCAATGCAATGTATGAAAGGATATGCTAAATGGCATGAAAATGAGAGGGCAAATTTTGGGGTGTTACAGCTGCCCCTATTCAATCATTTGCAGACCTGAATGGATAATTGCAACAGATTTTAGACGTTCAAGGTATGGAGGGATTGAATACTCGAATAAACCAGAAAATTTGCACTCTGTGGGTAATAAAATATGCTGGGAAGAATGTCATTCTTGAATGACAACTCAAAAATGTGATTTTCGGATCAAACACAAAACCATCCTCGAATGGAAACGCAATGGTATACCGGCCTCAGTCGATAACTAGAAACACAAAGACTGGCCTCAGACAGAATTTGTAAAAGAGACAAACTGACCTCAATCAATAAACTCAAAATGGTATATCATCCTCGAATGATAGCCACAACAACAAGACCAACCTCAGAAGGACTTGAAGAAAAGAATGCCATCCTCGAATGACGATTCTCAAAAGATCCTCGGATCTAACACGAAAGCATCCTCAAATGGAGACGTAATGGTATACTAGCCTCAGTCAATAACCAGAAACACAAAGACTGACCTCAGACAGACTTTGCAAAAGAGACAAACTGACATCAATCAATAAGCTCAAAATGGTCTATCATCCTCGAATGATAGCCACAACAAACAAGACCAACCTCAGAAGTACTTGAAGAAAAGAATGCCATTCTCGAATGACAATTCTCAAAAGATCCTCAGATCTAACACGAAACCATCCTCAAATGGAGACGCAATGGTATACCGGCCTCAGGCGATAACTAGAAACACAAAGACTGACCTCAGACAGACTTTGCAAAAGAGACAAACTGACCTCAATCAATAAGCTCAAAATGGTCTATCATTCTCGAATGATAGCCATAACAACAAGACCAACCTCAGAAGGACTTGAAGAAAATAATTCCATCCTCGAATGACAATTCTCAAAAGATCTTTGGATCTAACACGAAACCATCCTCAAATGGAGACGCAATGGTATATCGGCCTCAGGCGATAACCAGAAATACAAAGACTGACCTCAGACAGACTTTGCAAAAGAGATAAACTGACCTCAATCAATAAGCTCAAAATGGTCTATCATCCTCGAATGATATCCATAACAACAAGACCAACCTCAGAAGGACTTGAAGAAAAGAATGCCATCCTCGAATGACAATTCTCAAAAGATCCTCGGATCTAACACGAAACCACCCTCGGATGGAGACGCGATGGTATACCGGCCTCAGTCGATAACCAGAAACTGCAATGGAAATAGGACAAGATGGAACTGGATCGTTGTACATAAACGAGAGCCCAGGCAAACAGGACCATTGTACAAAACAAGAACCTGCGACGCGACCCGTTGTACCAAACAAGACGCGGAATAAGTGACAAACATTGACTTGAAAAGACAAGGATGTATGAAAAATGATATTGGTATCCTCTGTGTGGAGTACTTCAGGTTGAGAAGATGTTCGTAACATACCTCAAAACTGGCCCATGCTGGCATGCATATGTTTGAGTTTATGGTGTAATGCTCCATGATGATGGAAATGCTACGCTTTGGAGGATGCACGTGCAACGATGATTATGCGTATGCGAATGCAAAAGGATCTCCTGACAAGGAGACTGCAAGTATCCTAGGTGGCTTGGCTGGGGAGGAACTGATGATCACCGCACCGATCTGATTTATCTAGATGAGGAGGAGACAACTCTGCGGGGAAAGTTGTTAATGATACACCGACTATGAACAGCCGCCACTACCAAAAATAAATTGAACTTTGAGATTGGAGAGCCAAGACCCTACTGGAGATGTACTCTTCTTGAACTCTGATGGGGAAGTGAAGACCTCCTGATTTGGCTGGGAACCATAGGCATGGCACTACTGAGGGAGAAAACTACTGAGGAGGAATGACACTCCTTGTACTGCTGGGGATTGCCCTTGTATCGAAGGGAAGTCTCTGCTTGAGGAGGACACCAACTTTCTGTTGCCTTGCTGAGGGAGATTTCAACTTCCACCTTTACTGGGGATGATGGATAATATCAAATAAGAATAACTCCTATTGCAAATAAAAGCTTTGGCCGTCTCTCGTTGAGAATGAGAGGTAAGAAGGGTCTCATGCTGGGGATGAGAGAATACAATCTCATGCTGGGGGTGAGATGGTGATGATGCCATTCTACTAGGGAAGCAACTTTCTCCTTGTCGTTCCACTGGAGAAGAGATGGTCTAATGAGACTTGCTAAGGAATTCTGATCAATGAGCCTGCTGATGAAACAACTCTTGAAGTATTGTGCTAACAATGGCTTTGCTTCCAGCCTCTGGGTTGATAGGTTGCCAACTAATCATGAGTGAACAATGGTTCTTTGAAATTTCTAACTCGCCTCAGATTAAGGTCCATCGGAAGAAAATGTCTCAAGAGGATTTTACAGAAAACATGGCATACGAAATGCCTCAGTGTCTTCAAACTCTTGGAGAGATTAGTTGGATCTCGAAGTAACTGCCCCAGATTGCATAGCCTGTGAAAGAATTTTCCTTGCGAGGATTCATGAAAAACATTATATCATTGTGATATATTCTGCCCCAGTATTTTGAACTCTGGGTAGGTTCTTCTGATTGACTGTCTTCGGGAGAAAGTAACTTCTAGCGCTCTTGGGGTGACCTGCCTCAGTACGAGCCTTGAAGTGATCACTTATGACTGACTGTGTTTTGAAGAAAACACTCATACCAATTGTTCTTTGAAAGATTGGATCTCGAAGTAATTGCCCCAACTTGGCTGAACTTTGAATGAATGCCTCAGACTAATGGCTCTTTGAGAGATTTGATCTCGAAGTGATTGCCCCAGTTTGGCTGAACTTTGGAGAGATTGCTCGACGTGATTGCCCAGATTAGTTGGTTCTTACCACGACTGTTGGGAAAGTCTCCACTCAATGGAGTTTCTTGGAAAAGTGCATCTTCATATGTTGGCTCTTCAGAAGTTTCAGACTTCTCAACTTTGGCAAGATTAAGCTTCTGGACTAAGGTTCCATATGTGAACTTTTATGATGCCAAACAAATGTATGTAAGCAGAAAATGTTTATTCTAAGAATGAAAGTTCTAATGCAACACACATGTTAATCTTGAAATTTTACTAAAAAATGTCACAAACCTTTGTGAGCGAATCACTGGTTGAGATACAACATTGATTTTTTATGAAAGTGTGTACATGTAACACCAACCCATGTCTTTTAGAACAACTCATAGGAGTCAGGAACACGATCTCGTGGTAGTATGCTCTCAAGATAACCCTGCTTCAGTTAGGAATTTTGAGGGTTGTATCGTGGCCTGGTTCACGGTCATAGAAACAATGGATATAGGCTCGAAGTTTATTTGTGCCCACCCATCTTCGTTATGTTCTCCATTCTTATGTTCAGCTAACTTTCACAAGCGCTCACCTCTCAAAAAGGGGTTTGTGATGATTAAGGAACCAATTACTCTAACAGTTTAAGCACCAATCAGATTATTGTTTGAAGTCAGTCACCCATTCGTCTTTCGTGTCTGTATCACACGACTTTGTTCTTGTTCAAGGATCTTTCTTGTGTAATCCTTTTCGTCTTTCACTTTTGCATTATTTTTCTTATCCCTAACTTTTGCCTAGACTGATTCTTGTGAATCTTTGATTGCGAAGTCCAGAGGGATGCCCTAATTTTTGCCTAAGTCGCTTGTTTTCAAGTTTCGACTTAGCAGGCTTTTTCATTTCTTTTTTCCAATTCTTTTTTTTTGAAAAAATCATGTGACACTGGTTGTCTTGATTGCTTTGAAAGAGTCGTGATTGTCTCACTTCTTGGTTGATGAGGGATAACCATTGTGGTTTCCGGTCTTTGGACCTCTTGTTCGGGATAACCATTGTGGTTTCTGGTCATTGGACCTCTTGATTTGGTACATTGAAAGGTAATGGATCCTCATATGTGCACTTCTTTTTGAAATTTGAACGCCCGGTCAAACTAACTGACGCATACCCTGCCCATGGGTTACATGAAAGGGTTTTTTCATACTAAAAGAAACTCCTACTTCAAAGTTCAAATGGGTTGGCGAGGGTCTATCTCCCTTATATCTCCGGTGTTTAGGATTTGAAAGAATGCATGTACATCGTCAACAGGGTCTTTCTTAAAAGCAAACAATTAGAGTTTGTGCGTTTTCATTTCGTCATCCTCCCTCACAGAGTTTAAGCACAACAGTTGGTATTGCAATGCGCATACACAAAGTCATGAGTGAATACGAATGGATTACTTCAAGAAAAACATGTGCATTTTATTATGGTTATCGTTCAAAAACAAATAAGTTTCATGCATGCATACAAATGTTTAAACAAACAATATAAACTACAAATGAAAATGCAGTAAAGAAGCTGAACATTGCTGTCATTGAGGAGACTTGACTCCGTCTGGACTTATTGCTTCTGAATATGCCCTTGCAAACTAGGATGCCAATTTGATGAGGAGATTTAAATATATGGGCAGACTTCCTGGCATGATGACCTTTGAGTCGATCAAAATTTGAACCTTATGCCTGAACGCATCACAGTTGTCAAATGGTATGCCTAAATGATCCTGAGTGGTACTTGCATCTAGCATTCCCACCGTGATTGCCATTATTGAGGAGGTCTGACTCCGTCTGGATTTATTGCTCTCGGAGACTTTCAACAGTCAACAGTCTGGATGTTCATTCCATTACAGTTTTGTGTCATATTCCCACTTTTACCTGGTGTGAACACAATAGTCTTGGAGTCAATAAAATTTGCGGCCTTGTACTTACCTTTGTCTCTAAAAGACTTGCAATCTTCAATTAAATGGCAAGATGCCCCAAAATGATAATCATACTTGGCATTGAAACCTTAAAGGAAGCTTTATCGGAGATGATCCTGATGCGACTAACTCAATCAGTTTGAATATAAGCAAATAAAGAAACCCGTTGCACGTACACAATCGAAATATGATCAACTTATTTTCAAGCTGCTATGACCTTTACCTATATGCTCTGCCCGTAGGACTCTCTTGGGAAGCTGAAATTGGATGCTGAAAAATGACGTCTGGAGGGAAGAGGTTGATAAATGAAGTTGATAAATAAGGTTGCTCGCAAAGATCTTGCACGATCTCCTGCCTACGTATCTCCATTGACCAATGGAGAATCAGAGCAGCGTAGTTCCCCTCACTAGGGATGAAAATAGCTTCATTTCCTTGACACCACATTCAGGATTTCCATAACCGGCTTATCTGAGTCTTCATCTGGTTGACTTCCTCTTTCAACAGTTTCTGATTCTGAAATAAAGTTTATACCTCTGCCCTGAATGGCCTCAGCTGGGTCTTCCTTCGATTACCTCCGCCCGGAGTTGCTTCAAATATATACCTTGATGAATGTGATTCAAGTTGACCATTTGAAGAGAAACCAAATCAGGATAATAATTTGTCTCTGAACACCTGTCAAGAATGCAAGGATGTATGCAAATGCCATGTTCAGTTATTTCTAAGGAATCTATCTGCTTTGATTCAAGTTTTGACACAGAAATTCCAACAGCATGATTCAGATATGTGATCCTCAGAAATAACTGAACATGCGTGCAGAAATGCTATGATGTCATATATGCAACAGGCGTGTGATCAATGGTCTGATGTTAGTGTCAGTGTTAAGCAATGAGTCAAGTTCCTGAATAGAACTATAATAGCAGCACCATCTCTGTATAGAACCCCATAACTGAGAACCCAATAACTGTAGAACTAGATCACATAATTGAACAGTCATTGATGGTGTTGAAGCCGAACAATGAGCCAAGTGTTTGTGGAGAGTCATAATAACAGTCACAATATCAGAGTCACAATGGTAATCGCAATAACAATTTCTCTGAATAGAAATCCCGAATCTCTGAATCAAAGAACCATAGAACACTGAACAATATTGGCAAAGTGGGTATGTTGAAGTTTAGGGTTCCTGCAAACCTGTAAACCCCTCCCAATCTCACGGGTGTGCTACTCGGGTCAAACATCAAGGACTCTCAAAGCCGAATAGCAATAATAAGTTCACCATTTCCGAGAAATGGCTCATGACCAAATCAGGGAATCGATTTAGCATTATGTACTACTAAGGGAGGTCTCAGCTGAGTCCAAGGAAACAAGCATCCCTCATAAGTCCTCAGCTTCAAGCATTGAATCGAGAAACAATAGTACATTCATCCCGAAGGGTACAATACTATCGTCATACGAACAGTTTGCCTTAACTGGATTCCTATGAAAGAACTGGGCCATCCTATGCGAGTTCCCAGTGGGCCCTAGGATGCGAGTGAGTTTGCCAACAAATGTGGTCTGCCACTATCATCAATGGAGAGGGATGTTTCCACAAAGGTTCTCAATGATCGGTCCCTTGACTGCACATAATTATCAAGGTAGTGTATTAACCCAGAAAGATTCTGGTATCAATACATTCCCGAGAAGGTCGCAAGTCAAGGCGTGGAACTCACAAATACCAACATAGCAAGATGCCATGAAGCCAAAGTGGAGCCACTCTAAGTCTTAGGGTGCGCTCGAGCCCCGGTTACGAGCTCATCTCACAGTAACTCCATCCCACAGAAAAAATGAAAACCAGCACAGCTAGAGAGTCCTGTATAATATGATGCATGGAAAATAAATACTGAAAGTAGTAAATAAATATTGTAAAGTAAAGCTGTAAAGTAAAAACTGTAAATAAAAATAGTAAAGCTAAACTAAAGCACACAGCAGCAAACAGATAAACACCCAAAGAAACAACACCAAACAGGCGCTAGGATTGACTCTACAAGGGAAACCAGAGATTCTGGGTTCGATCCCCAGCAGAGTCGCCAGCTGTTGCTCCCAGGATTTTCATCCTAGTACAAACGCGAAAGTGACGCGGAAAAGGTAGAGTCGCCAGCCAGGCATTTTTATCTCGAAATAATGGGAAAGGTAATGTTGCACAAACCTGAGGAAGAAGGAAAGGACAAGGTCTTGCGAACCAAAGATTTGGGTTCGGGAGTCGGTTACGACCTGGGAAGGTATTAGCACCCCAGACCGTCTGTCGTACCCGACGTGATCCACGCTTATTTGTTTTGTTTCAAAGGGTGAGAAAAATATAACTGATGTTGAATAAATAAACTGCTAACTGGAATGGGAATGGAAAAGGAGAAAGGGAACTGGAATGGAAAGAAAGAGGGAAATGTAGGGAAAATAAAGAATGTGCTCGAACGGGCCCTACCCCGCTGCCTACGTACCTCATCGGGAAAATGAGGATCAGAGTTGACGTAGTTCGCCTAACTAAGGCGGGAACTATTTGTTTGTATTTTTTATATTGGAATTGTGTATGTCTATGCTCAGGTGTTGCAGGCTCGTCTGGTACGAGTGTGTTTACCGTCTTGCATATGAGACAAGTGGTCGCGAGTTCGCGTTCAGAATGAATGAGATGAGAAAAGAAGTTCTCGCAGGAAAGTCGCTTATTGTTTGTTGTTTGCTTTTTATGAGAAGTGTTTTGAATTTGTTTGTGAACATTCTCATACTAAGAACTATCCATCGTGGTAAATACTTACACCTCGCCCCGAAACAGGACGCGTATAAGTATTCCGCAACAAAGTCTCATGGTGTATAAGAACGTTCACCTTTATTAAGTATTTTATTATTTTCTTCATGAGATGAGAAAGAAAGACTCAAGTTGCAAAAGACAAAAACTAAGGGGGACTAAGACACAACCCTAAGTTATTTATATGCAAAAGGGAAATCCTAATGGTTAGTGTGTTTTTCTAATCCTAAGGAAGAAAAGAAAAGAAGAAAAGAGAACTTAGAAATCAACTTACTTCCTAAGGAAGGTAAGTTGTTTCTAAAGAAAGGGAAAACCTATAAGCAAGCACCAAGTGCTAAGGAAAATACAACTATAATGCATAAGAGATAGGAATTAAGTGAGACTTACCTCAATCTTCCCCCCTACAAAACAAAAGTTAGCATGACAATGCATATTGAAAGTAAAATCAAAGCATAAAAGCGATTAAGTACCATAAACGTCCTAGAATGGAACTAGGGTTCAAAATAAGACCTAAGTCTAAAGATGAAGGTATATAAAGGTTACATGACTTCTAAAGTCAGTAGCTACATGTTATAGGTCCCTAAGTATGCTAGGATACCTCACAAATTAAAACTATGTCAAACTATGTACAAAAAGTTCACCTAAATGCAAGTTAGGGCTTATGGATGAAGTATGAATGTGTATGGCTTACAAGCATGAATTAATACATGAAATGAGCATCAAATTCAGTAGTGAGTTCATATGAATGAGGATGAATGAATATACCATCATGGATGCAATGATTTAGTCCTATGGATTAAGGATAAGAAGATGTGGGAAGAAGTGTAGCAAACATCGTATAAGATCACAAAGAATGCAAGTTAAGGATGAATGACATGTGAATATGCATGAAATGATTATGGGTCAGTAGCATAAAAGTTATGAGATGCAATTAGTGTGCATGAATAGCCATTTATGATTTCTACATAATTCATGTTAACAATTAGAGGAGAAGAGAAGCTAGTTTAAGTTAAAATATTCCACATGAGAATGCACTTAGGAACACAAAAACAAACCAAATGAAACATGGTTCAAAAAGTGACCTATAACAGGAATTAAAGTCTTAAAAGTTACCTATAATTAACTCCTAGAATTTACCAAAAGATATCTCAAGCAAATGGCATGAATGTCTTCCTAACATTTAGGTTATGGAGCAAATAAACACATATTTGGACCTACAATCTAGATGACATGAAAAAATAGCAAAAAGGCTTGAAAATTTATGAAATCAAATACCTGATATGCTGAAGTCAGTATCTAACATGGTCTAAAAGGATTTTACAAATTTATGCACCAAAGTTCCAAAACAATTACTTTATGATCAAGATAGCAAGGCATGATCGCCGAAAAACAACTCCACAAAGTGGACCAAAAAGGGCACCAAAAATTATGAAAAAAATGCCTAAGTAGAATAAAAATGTCACAAATTCCAGTGATTAATCACACACAAATAATAGGTCTCACCCCTATGGGGAAAATTGATTTTGGTCCCTTTTGTCAATACCATTCCTTTTGGGACAGCTTGGAATGAAAAATCCAAATTAATTACTAAAACCAATCAAACCTGAAATAAAAAAAATATAACAAATTAATTAAGAGGATGAGGATCACTCATGAATTGTTTCAGAATTTTATCACACCTAAAACTATTTTTAATAATTGCGATAAAATGGGCAAAAAAAGGTGATTTAAGGGAAAGCGAAAGGAAGTGATCCTAATGGTTCATAACCTAATCCCTAAGCTCCGAAATCGACACATATAATCAAAAATCATAAATAAATCCAGTGCCTCAGGTGGGAGGGCTTAATATGCACCTTAAGTTATATGATCCAAATCCACATACTACTAGAACAATGCATTAAAGTGGAGGAGTCGAGATTACTTACTTGATCGAAGTGCCGATTCTTCACATAAAAGAAATCCAAAAAAATTCCATGCAAGGTCTTGTAATCTCCCATGAGCAAATTAAATGCTCATCTTCCATAATTGCTTTGTAAAGATCCACCATAATTGAAACAAAAACAACGGCACAAAATATCATTTGAATCCAAAGGTATCCCACAAATAAAGTGGAATACCAACCAAACGACCGTCGTTAAGATCTTTGTGAGAACCTTGCATGAACTCAACAAACGCATTAGAAACCAAAAAGAGGTGCAACCGGAAGTGTCACCTATCCCTCACAACTCAAAATCAAGTAGAAAGATGAATAAACGAGTTATGGACATGCATTGAAATTTATGTTTCAAAACGGGGCAGCACTTATGCTCTAACATAAACAACATGCAAACTCAAACCGGAATCGAACAAATTCACATGAAATGAATGGAAAATGATCAACAAACATAAGTACAAGTCAAAAAAGATTAATGCATCAAAACCGCACCAAACCGAACTTAAAAAGCCTTAAAACGGAAAAAACGCGTCAAAAATCATCGACTCGGAATTGAACAAAAATCGCATGGTAACTAGCAAACGTGCCAACGGATTCAAATATGCAATCGGTTTTTGAAAATTCTGCTCGGAAGTGATACTCTTTGGCGATTTCGTCGGCTGGCAGTAGCGAAATAGCCGGAAAAAAATTGTCTGAAATCGACTAAAAAGCTTACCAATGGCTCCGAAATAATCAACAAAGTTAATTTACACTATTCACATTCGCGAAAACGTGCTACAGTTAGGAAGTTATGACCAAAACATATTCTCAGCACGCGACACATGAACAACATCAACAATTAAGCCTCAACCTATCCTATTTCAAATTTGCATATTGAAACAAACATGAATTACAAAGTCAAGCACTTCAATCAATATCAAGTCACAATAATTAACTCTCTTAAGAATTTTGTCAAACACCTAACATGCACCGATTATTCTATGTCAATTTTAACAATCATTTTCAATTATGCACAACAACAATTATTAGGATCAATTAATCAAGCATCAATCAACAACCACATCAAGAATCAATGCATATAATCTCCACAATATTAATTCAACTTGTAAATTCAATTCAAGAAACAATGCAACAATTATTCATGAATTAAAGTTTAAGAAGCTTACCGAATGAAGAATCGACGAAGAAATTATGAATCCGAAGGAAGTGAGACATGATCGTGAATGGAGGATAGAGGGAGAGGTCGCGTGGCTGCCGGCGGCGGAAGATGGTGGTCGCACGGTGGTGAAGTTGACCGGAGGTGGTGGTTTGTGGCGGTTCGGCTACCGGAAGCTTGATCGGAATTGTTGTGTTCTTGAGTTCTTGATGAAGTTGTTGTTGTGTTCTTGAGAAAGAGTTGAGAGAATGAACTTCGATCCTTTAGAGAGAGTTTGTGAGAATTTTTTGGTGTTTGTAAATTATGATTGAAGTTATGAGACAAATTGTGGGTCCAAAGAATATATAGTGGAATGTAAATTGAATGGAAAAAGGTAGAATTTCGGCTTAAGTGAAAATAACAATATCTTCGGCAAGAAATTTCGGCTCTGAGCCTTCCACAACATCGTCCGCCTCTGAATCACGGTTGCAATTCAAAAATAACAAATGTCATACAATCAAAATCGAGTGCGATCGATACGTTTAAGCTGCAAGACGTCACTGAATAAGTTGTTTTTTCGGCTTATTTGGTGTCCGCAACTCGAAAATGGGACTAGGTCAACCTCTCCGGAGCATAATCTCGACTCGACTTTGTCAGAAAAGTTGTAGATCTGTGAGTCAGTGACCTGGTGTTAAAATGTAAGCTCAATTGGAAAAACGACGAGGAAGATATGAATTTTCTCGTGAAACCACTTTCACCCTTTTTCTTCAGTTCAGCTCTTCAGTTTTGTGAAATAAACCAAAACGACAATATTTGGAGCACTGTTCGAACTCGCGTTTGTATTTGAACTTGAAAAGGATAAAATTTGTGAACCAACGCTTCAAGAACGGGTGAAATCCGATGAAATTTGACCGAGTTATGAATTTTACAAAATCTGACAGACAGTGCACTGCATCAAAGAACCTTACTGGTAATTCGCATTTTCGAGATCCTTCCGCTCGGACCTAACCCAAACTGAATTCATATAATGAAGATAACATCTAAACGGAATTTTAGGCACCGAAACGACATCAATTCGATGAACGATCCAAGAGTTATGAATTTTTTAGTGTTCAAAACTCACCGGTTCAGCACTGTTTTTCACTATGTCGACTCTAAAGACTCGCACATTCTGAGATCTTCTTCAAAGAATTAGTTCTCGGCCAAAACCCAAAAGTTGAAAAGGATATCAAGACAAAAATTTTGGCATATGAATCTCTCAAACATGTTGACCCAATCAGAAGTTACGAACTCTTGAATACCGCTAGCACAGTTAATCGGCGAAACCGAAATTTCAAAAACAAATAATTTCCGACATTTTCCTTGATGAATTGGCCTCCCAGCCGAACACAAAAGTTGTAGAGAACACCGAAACAGTCTAAACTATTTAGTTTCAAGCCAAAATAAGTTTCCGAGCATAAGTTACAACTTTTGCAAACTGCACCATAAAACTGATATTCTACTTAAACTCCTATGAATCAACCGAGAACTTTTGGCTTCTTCTGAGATTATTGTGCACGTGCCGCATGAAGAAATAAAGGCCATTCACAATCTGTGAAAGCTCAAATGGAGATGTATATTCATGTATGTTTATGATGCAATTGTGATCTAAATGCAATGCAATGTATGAAAGGATATGCTAAATCGCATGAAAATGAGATGGCAAATTTTGGGGTGTTACACAATGAAGAGGAGTTTGATAAAGATGATGAAGATTGATGAATAAGAATGATGATCTAAACATTTCTTGAGCTTCTAGGTTTCCATTTTTCCTCTTCTCTCTTTTTCTCCATTTCTCTTCTTCTCTTCCCTTTTCATTTTTTTTCTTCTTCTTACTGTAAACACCACAAATTTGCACTCACTTTTTCTCACACCATGGCTTGTGACCTTTTCATATTGCATTGCATAATCATACCATCTCACATTGCATAAACAACTTCATCAAATCATTGCATGACTACACAATTAGGGTTTTGTGATCAGATGAACCCAAGAAGTGGTCTGAGCCATCTCAATGGTCTTGAAACATGCCAAGGGGGTCCATGAGGGGTCTATAGTCTTATTACATCTCCAAGAAGTCTTTGAAGTCAAAATGTCACAAAGGATTGCACAGAAGTCCAGGCAGAGCTAGGGTTTTCCTGCACAAATGACCAAAATTAGGGTTTTAGTTTCCGAGACCTTAATCTCAAATTTTTTGGTCATTCTTAATTCCAATGGTCTTAATGTGTTATAAGGATCATGTGTACCAAATTTGATGAAGAAATTCACTGTGGAAGTCATTCGATCATTGGGTAACTTCTTGAGCAAGTAAAGTCAAAATCATGGCATCTAAGGCCTCCATCAAGGGTACCAAAGGGTCATCATCATCATTTTGAGTCCATATGATCTTTATTTGATCATTTAAGTGGTTAGAAGTTCACAAAGTTGAAGAATTTTGAGCCAAATGCAAACTTGCTATTTTTGGAAATGAGTTGTAATGGAAACTTTCCATTTTGGAAAGATATTCAACCTATTCTTTCATGACCAAAAATGCTTCAAATGAAAAATCCTTGGACATGAAAGTTGTAGATTATGTATTCCCATTTTCAAAAAGTACAAGAACATGTCTTGATTCATCCTAGAACTCAAGATATGGTCTTTCAAAGTTGGCAAAAATCCTATACTTTTCAAGTGTGCACCAAAGAGGGATTTTTGCAATTTCACTTGCCAAGCCATTTCATGACCTCTAATCAACTATTAAACATCATACCAACATAATGCAACACATTTTGATCAATATTGCACCAAAAATCACAGGTTTCTATGCCTTGCACTTCAAGAAACTTCAAAGTTGCCATATTGCATAAACTATGAGAACTCTTGATCAAGGCCATCCAGCTGCATTCTATTGATCCAAAGGCTCACCATGAACCATGCTGAAGCAATCTAGCCACAGAAATCACCTCTGCACAAGCCCATACCTCAAGTACACATATGTTGACATTTTTGCATTTCAAGCCATACCAATCCCACAGTGCCACAACAACTCTTCTGGCCAATAACAATTGTTTATTCAAGCCCTAAGCACTATAAATGGACACCCTTCATGGCCTGAAAGAACACACAAATGCAGAATCCAAAAATTGCCTTGAAACTTTATCTCTTCGAAACACACAATCCAGCCAACAAAAACCAAAATTTCTTTCACCATTCAACTCCTCAAAGCCTGAGGATCATTTCCCACCCATCACCATAGCCTGAAACAAGCCCAAACACAAACACGATTTCTCCATATTCAGAACTGAAACTCATAAACCAGCCATTATAAACTCCATTCAAGAATCACAATAAACTCAAGAGGTCAAAGGGAGGTGGATTGCACAAGAGGAGGGCCCAGAAATCTCCATTTCAAAGAACTCCATCTCAGGTAACCTCCATGAACTTTTTTTCCAGAAACATGATTTTAAGTTCTAGAATGAATCTACATGCTTCCCTGATCACACTGATATGATTAGAATTGAAAATAGGTTAGAAATGAGGATTTCATGATGTTCTGAAATTTTTGACCTAGAACTTAATTGCTTCGATTCAGCCTGATGATGCATGATAAATGAATTTTGATTGTTTATTAGAGTTGTATGATGTTAGGAGAGTGTTTCTGCGCAAGAAATTTAGAGATTAGAAGCTTGTAGTGGATTATGGGAATTTGGATTGCCGGAGAAGATGACCAGAGCTTAGCTCCGGTCACCTGAAAGTGATTAGCCCTAATTAGGGTTTAGTTGCCCAGATTGAATCTTGTCCCTTGGATCATGTTTTAATTAATGTACGAACGGCTCAAATTAGCTCATTAACTTTAATTTTGGATTAATTAAATAAATCATAATTAATTAGCCAGAAACCATCCTGACCCTCCATTGACGTGAGCAGTCAACCTAGTCTCTCTCAGTTTGAATCTCAACCTTCAGATCATTTGACATCTCATTTAATTCATTTTTATTTCATTTTTATTGCATTTCTTTCATATAATTTTTAAAAATAGCAAAAACCATTAAAAAAATATCATTTTTTGTATTTTTGTTTCAAATAATTTTCTTAACCTAAAAACATTTTTTATTTTAATTTTTGCATTAAATAAGGTTTTTTAAAAACATTTAAATGTTTTATTTAATTAATTAATTGATTTTAATTAATTAAATATTCATTTAAGTTTCTAAAAATCACCAAAAAATTCATGAAGCATTTTTGAACATTTAGAAACATTTTCCAACTCACCATACAAATTTCTTTTTAGGTTTGATTACATTTTCACAATTTTCTTTGAATTAGGGTTCTTAAATTTCACATTTTTTAACCCTAACTTGAAAAATTCATTTCTGCCTAACCATGTTGAGTTTGAACTTGATTCTTTTTGCATTGTTTCACATATTGCATATAGTTTCTATGTTATTTATCTCATATTTTTATCTTGCATTTTCAATTTGATTTGAATTTTCCCTTAAGAATCACCCAAAAACCCTAGTTAACTTAAGAAATCCATAACTTTACCTAGGGTTAGCTTCTGACTTTCTCCTTTGGGTTGTGGTCTTGTATGTGATTAGGGTTTGTTTGAGTTCAATTTCAAATTTTTATCATGATGTATGCTTTTGTTTTGGTCATAAGCATCTCATGTTGCCTTAAAACCCTAATTTTGCATCTTCATTTGCATTATTTTTTGCATATCATGAACTTGTGAACTTGTCATGACATTTCAAGCATTTGTATGCCATCTTAGACATATTAAGACATGCTTGAACATTTCTTGATCATTTCTTCATTCATCTGCGATGTTTTGCATTCATTACATTCCATGAACATCCATGTGTTTTCATGCTTCTAACATGCTTCCATTGCATCTCATTCTTGTATGATCCTTCATATGCATCTTGTATGATTTTGCATCATCTCATAACACATTTGCATTGCATAATCACTTCTGGTTTTGAACTTTGCATCCTTATTCATATCATTTCTTTTTGCTTTATGTCTTTTGCATCCATACTAACATTTCAGGGGCTTATGGTAAGTTAATTGGGATGTGGATTTGCCTTCACATCCCACCTATTCTCATCTTCTCATTTGCATTTTTTTGTCTTTGAAGTGAACTTGTTTCACTTGTGCTCTCTCATTCTTACTTTCTTCCTTTTAAGTTACTTATCTTCCTCAGGAAGTAAGTAACTTATTCTTTCTCTCCTTCTCTTTTCATCTGCTTCTTCTTCCTTGGTGGCCTCTTGAAGATCTTTTCTCTTAAGCCTCAAAAACCATAGGATATCCAAGCATGATAATTTTTAGGGTTGTGTATAGTCTCCCCTAGTCTTTTACCTCCTTGAGTCTCTCTTCTCATCTCTTAATCAGAGGCTAAACTCTTAAAGTTTTAGGACTTTGGAATTAGGGTTATACCTGTATCCTTATATTAGGATGGAGTGTATAATCTTTATCTTGTAACTTGGGCCTTACATTAGGGTTCTATCTCTTCCTTATGGTTAAGAGGGACTAACCCTAGTGTTTAATGGACAAGTCCCCCTCAAGCTAGTCTTACAAACATAAAACTAACTTCTTAATCTCATCCTTTAATTAAAATCCATTTAATAAAGGTTTGTTATATAATGAATTTAATCCCTAACCATGGATTAAATTGAGGTATATTCCTCAGCTTAAGTGTTCTCATTTATCATCCTTCTCTTAGGATGGTGTAATGAGTTCACTAAATCTTTGATCAGAGATTAAACTCATTACTTAACACTAAACAAAAACCCAAAAACATATTAATAATCACAAGTAGGTTAATGATCTTAATCCTTCATCATTAAGGTAATTAAGTTGAGATGTTTATCTCACACTTAAGTAGGCTCATTATCTCTAATCAGGAAGGATATAATGAGTTTACAACCTTTGATTTAGGCTTAAGCTCATTATCTTATGCAAAACACCAAAAACAATAAAAAAACTGAAAACACAAAAAACAAACAATAATCGTCTCCTTCGGGATTCTTTTCTCATCACACTCACTCTACAAACGAGAACTTGCTTCTTCCGTCTAATGCAAGACAGTTAGCACTCGAGCCAGACGAGTCATACACTTGAGCATAGACAAGCAAGCAGTTCACAATCAAAATCATTCAGTCTCTTTGAGTCGAACTACGATGTTCTGACTTCCTCTTTGCACAAGAGGATACGTAGGCATAACTTAACAGTTATCGAACAAAAATCTCTATGTCTTCCCCCTCTTTCAGCTTTCCTTTTTAAGCCTCAGTTCCTGAGCAATTCACACCTTTTGCACTAACACTTGTACTTTCTTTCCCTAGATTTTGCACACAGATATCACATACACCTACCCCTTTTAAACACAATCTTGTAAGCGTGGATCCCGTCGAGTACGACGGACGATCTGGGTGCTAATACCTTCCCAGGTCGTAACCAACCCCCTTTCTCAATTTCTTTGGTTCGCAACCGTCTTATCCATACCCTTCCAGGTTCATGCAGCATTACATTTCCTTCGGGATAAAAATGCCTAGCTGGCGACTCTATTCAACCTCAACCTCCAACATCGCAGACGGTTCGCGTCTGCACCGGGACGTAAAGTCTTTGGGGGCGACAGCTTGGCGACTCTACTGGGGAACTTTGCAACCAGGGCTTCTGGTTCTTTTTGTGGGTTTCTCCTAGCGCTTATTTGATTTGATTTTATGGGGGTGTTATGTGCTAAGTGTGCTTTTTGTTTTTTGCTCTATTAATTGCTTTCAGTACAGCTTTATTTATCATTTTCATTTACTGTTTTTATGCATTTCATATTATTATCATCATATCATGTGCTGGATTTGTTGGTTTTCCTTGGTGGGAGGGGTATTCCAGTGAGAAAGGTTCCACACCGGGAGCCTGAGTGACACATAGGATTAGAGTGGCTTCATATTCTTTCCCATTCCATTTCGGTCTGGTGCGGGAATATGAAACACAGTTCAGACATGGGTTTCTTCTTGAGAACTTTGTGCTACGGATTTCCTGTAGTACTAGGGATATCTGGGAAGCTTGCTAAGTCTGGATGACCTTTTAGATGACCTTCAGCATTTGAGCTGAATTAGAGGAGGGTCCTTTAGATTAATGTAAACATTGTACCTTCAGGTTAGAAGTGTTTACACTTCTCATAATAGATCCAAGTCTGAGGATCCTTTTTCTAGAATAATACCTGTGAGTGGGTGGGGTTGTTTACAGGTTTGCAGGAACCCTTGGCCTCATCATACCCTGTTACTAGATGTTGTTTTAAGGTTACACTATTTTGGACTGATCTTATGGAACCCTGGACTTGTGACTCTTTATTTGAGTCCCCCACCTGGTTACTTGTTCTCAGACCTTCATCCGGACTTATGAACACTCATGGACCCTATCCAAAGCAAATGACAAATCCAGCACTTGATCACAAACCCTTGCATATCATTCTGCATACATCATTTTGCATCATTTTAACATTTGTCTATTTGTTTTACAGGGTATCCACATCATCTTTGGTTTGGTTTTGACTGTTCTTCTGCTCAGCCATCTTCATCTGTTATCTTCATCAGAGATCTTCTTCAGTTGTCTTCATCGGTTATTTTCTTCAGTTATCTTCATCAGCATCCACTGTCAGTATGGACTCAACCAGGAAGAGTAACATCACATACCATTTCTTTGAGTACCCTTTGGCAGGCATCAGGCAGATTCAGGCTCTCATCACTCCTGATCATTGTCCCTTTATTCAGAGAGCATTATGGTGGTATCATGGACATGATCATGGACTTGGATGCATCATAGAGGAGCATGATTCACATTTGCCTTCAGTTTTATGACCCTCCTCTCAAATGCTTCACTTTCCCAGACTTTCAGATAGGTCCTTTGTTGGAAGATTTTTCCATGTTGTTAGGTGTCCCTATCAGAAGAGGAATTCCTTTCAACCTCGAGATGACTGCTCCTAAAAAAGAAGACATAGCTAAGGCTTTACATTTGGAAACCACCATCATTGATCAGCATATGACCACCAAGGCTGGAATCCCAGGCCTCCATCTGGACTTCTTGATCACTCAGGTCACCAGTCATGCTGCAGCAGAGAAGTGGCAAACTGTTTATGCTCTCCTGGCTCTTAGTATATATGGAATCATCTTGTTTGCAGACGAGCCTAAGTTTGTAAGCAATAATGATATCCACATATTCCTACTGAAGAATCCAGTTCTTACCTTTCTAGGGGATTTTTACTACTCAGTACATCAGAGAAATGAAAAGCAGAGGGGAGGACTAGTCAGATGTTGTGCACCTCTCTTCTACTGTTGCTTATTGAGACACATGCCGAAGATAGAAGCTTTCCTAAATCCTCACCAGTCAAGGAATTGGGCTAAGAGAATCATTTCCCTTACTTCAGAAGACGTCAGGTGGTGTACTCAGAGCACCAAGGGCAGGGACATAATTGCAAGTTGTGGACATTATCCTAATGTACCTCTCATTTGAGTGAAGGGTTGCATCAACTACAATCCTTTGTTGTTCAAGAGACAGTTGGGATATGCATTGGTACATCCACCAAGAGAGCAGGATTTAGCAGAGACCCTTTACTGTGATGTTAAGAATAATCATGCCATCATCCGACAAGCAACCTGGGCTTGGGATAACATACAGACAAAAGGGACTGTTATTCTTGGCAAGTGCAACAACATAGCTTCAGCTCAGTACATTGATTGGTCTCGCATCAGAGGACAGATCACTCGCATGCCATTCACCTTGTAGCTACAGTCAGTTTAAAGGAGTTTGAGAAGTTGAAAGAGAGGAATACCCAACTTTCTGAAGTTCTGAAGAAGACCCTTTGGGAAAGGAATGACGGTCGTCTGGATATTGAGAGGTTAGAGAAGCTCCGGATCGAGCATATGACCAAGATAGAAAAGACAGAGGACTTCATCAGAAAAGCCCGAGCAGGGGAGTTGGTATTGAAGAATGCTTGCAAAGAAGCTAAGATTCAGAAAGCCAGAGCTGAGCATTACCTAGAGGAGAGTCAGGCTAGATGGATCAGGATCACTGAAGCTCGTTTGCAAGAAGATCAGAAGACACAGGCTAGGATAGAGCAGCTGGAAGCTAATGAGAAGAAGATTCAGGAAGCCTTGTTAGCAGCACAGAAGGAAATCTCCGAGTTGAAACTTCGGGCAGGGTTGAAGAGATCAAAAGACCAATACAAGTACCAGAAGTTGGCAAGTGCCATTGCCACCAGGAACCTTCTTATCAGGACCATCACAAAGCATCCAGTTGGACAAGTGAATGGTGCTCTCCTGAAGGAAGTCAAGGAGGATGACTTTGGGCTGGATGTTTGATTTCTTTGTACTTGTATTTTATATTGGTTGTACTTTATTTCTCATGGTGATTTTTGTTGTATTTCTCGACTTAATTGTATTTTGACCCACCATGGGAACTTGTTGTAATCATAAATTATGTATCTTTTGCATTTGTAATATATGGTTTATGTATTATCTGGATGTTCTCTTAGACTTCATTTCTCTTCAACATCTTCATTCCCAGTGGTCTGGAAGGTCAAAACCAAATAACCAAATCGGATACCCTTGGAAGACAAATAGACATACTGTATTGCATACTAACCTCATTCTTTGTGTTGCAGGAGTTTTTGTTTTTGTTTTCTCACTTTGCTGTGTGTTTCAGGAAACATTGCTCGTAGGAGGGTTTTCCCCATCAACAGAGTTCACTGGTATCCAACCAGAAACAACCTTCCAAGCTTACAGATGGACCAATTTCAACAAGATTTGACTGACGTAAGAACTCAGATGGCTAATGAGAGAACTGAGATGAGGGTTCAAATAAACCAGTTCATGGTAGTGATGACTGGGTTGGCTCAGAGCCAAGAAATATTAAGAGAGTTAGTCGAGCGGCAAACTCCAGAAGAGAATCATCCAGGTATAGGAGGTACTAGTAACAATGATCACGGGCAGCCACGAACAAATCCGCCAGAGTTTGGGCCTCATCTCAATCCTGAAGTCAATGTTATCAGAGATACCCAAGGAAACACTAGAGGTTGTGCCTTGCAAGAAGACCCTCAAGAAGAACAATTTACAGTGATTGGTGATGGGGATGAAGTCGATGATCGTCGTCTGGATGAAATAGCAGAGAAACTGAGATCTATGGAGTCCCAAAACTCTTTGGGATTTGATGTGATGGATATGGGATTAGTTGAAGGAGTCAGGATCCCTCACAAGTTCAAACCTCCTTGCTTTGAGAAGTATAATGGTACCTTCTGCCCTCGTACCCATATTCAATCTTTTCTGGGAAGATTGAAAGCATATACCATGGATGAGAAACTGTGGATGTTTTACTTTGAAGATAGCTTGACTGGGGCATCCCGTGAGTGGTATTCTCACCTATCCAGAGCAACTGTCATAAACTAGAAGGACTTGGCCAAAGCTTTCATACGCCAATATCAGTACAACCTGGATATGGCACCCAATAGAAATTTGTTGATGGGTATGTCTCAATCTTCGAGAGAAAGTTTCAGGGAATATGCCCAAAGGTGGAGACAACTTATTGTTGCTGTCCAGCCACCTATGTCGGAAAGGGAGACGGCCGACATGTTTATGAACACACTGCAAGGAACCTACATTGACCGACTTGCTGCTTTCTCTTCCACCAATTTTGCAGATGTAGTTATAGCTGGTGAGAGAATTGAAAGTCTTTTGAAGATGGGTAAGATCTCCGACAATGGTGCTAGCTCCAGTAATGAAGGAAACCTTTCTCAGGACCTCATAGAATGGGTGAAACCAACTCAGTACATATAGGCAGAGGTAGGCCCCAGTATATGCAAAGATCAGTAGCCGCAGTCACCATTCCTACTCCAGCACCTCAGCAACAACACTTCCCTCAGCAACAACACTTTCCACAGAAACAACATTTTTCTCAAAAACAAAGATCTTACAACAATAGCAATCAGCAACAACGTCCATTTCAACAAAGGACTTCACAAATCAACAGGGTATCGATCCCATTCTGATGCCCTATGCTGCCTTACTTCCAAAATTATTAAAGCTCAATCTGATCGAATTGAGAACTCTGGCCCCACCAGATCCCCAGAATCTCCCAAGAAACTATGATATCAACGCCAGGTGTGCCTTCCACTCCAATGCACCTGGCCATACAACAGAGAAGTGCAGAGCTTTACACATGAAGGTTCAAGATTTGATTAATTTTAAGGCAGTCAACTTTGCACCTCCTCCAAGTGTTACCAAGAATCCTATGCCTAGCCATAGTGGGCCTAGGATAAATGCCATTGAGGAGGACCAACCAGTAAGCCTAATTGACAATGTTGCAAGTATTCAAACACCTCTGGCTGAGGTTAAAGCCCGGCTTTTGAAGTGCCAAGTGTTTCCGCGTTGTAAGGCCCATTGCGAAGTTTGCAAGATTTCCACCAACGGTTGTGCAAATTTGAAGACCGGTATCAACATTCTTATCAGAGAGGGAACTTTACAGATCACTTCAACAGTTCCAGCTCCTACAACATCAACAACCATTCCTTCTACAACACCAGCACACATCACTCCTACAACTTCAACAACAATCATTCCAACAGATTCTTCTACAACATCAACAACCATCCCTTCTTCAACTTCAACAGATGTTAGTTCAACACATCCTTCTACAACAACAACAACCATCAATGAGGACGTTTCCACAGTTACCATTTACTATGATCCGACAACAATCCAAGTTCTAGATTCTTTCAACAACTCACATCAACATCTCCATCAACATCAGCAACCTTCATCACCTGCACCATCTCCCATCAGACCTCCTGTCACAATTTATTATGACCCACAAACTGTTTAACTCCTTCTTGCATAGCAATCAGTCTGGTTATTATCACAGTGCCTGGACCAGTTCCATATGACAGCAGCAGTGCCTTGCCTTGGCACTACAACTCAAATTTATATTGCAACGGAAAGAAAGTCACGCTTGACACTTCTACACCACAGATTGATAACGTAGGGGGAGGTGGAGGCTTCACCCGAAGTGGACGTCTCTTTACCCCACAATTCCCAAGAACTAATGCAGAAGCTGCTGTCAAGGCCAAGGGCAAGAGCGTGGTGCCTGAAGAGCCTACAGCCAAGGAAACTCATAAGACATCCTTTGACCAGGATGTAGATGAGTTCATGAGAATAATCAAGAAGAGTGACTATAAGGTTGTGGACCAGATCCATCAGACACCCTCCAAAATCTCTATTTTATCACTTCTAATGTGTTCCGAAGCTCACATGAATGCACTTCTCAAAGTCTTGCATGCAGCCTACGTTCCAGAAGAGATTACATTTAATCAGCTAGAAACGGTGGTTTCTAATGTCAATACTAGTCATGGACTAGGGTTCACCGATGTTGATCTAACTACGAAGGGTCCTAACCATAATAAAGCTTTACATATCACCTTGGAGTGTAAAGGTGTTGTTCTCTCTCATGTCTTGGTTGACACTGGGTCTTCTCTCAATGTTATTCCAAAGAAAGCCTAGGTCAAGATGGAATATGATGGTCTTGCACTTCGTCCAAGTAACCTGGTGGTGAGAGCCTTTGACGGTTCTAAAAGATCGGTTCTTTGGGAAATTGAGATGCCTGTGGTAATTGGCCCACGGATCTTCAAAACTATCTTCTACGTGATGGACATTCAGCCTGCCTATAGCTATCTGTTGGGTCAGCCTTGGATTCATGCCGCTGGCGCTGTAACGTTGACCCTTCATCAGAAGTTACAATATGAATGGGAGGGCCAAGTTATCACAATTTGTGGGGAGGAGGATATCTTCGTCAGTCATCTAGCTACTTATAAGTACATTGAGATTGATGGAGAGATCCATGAGACAATGAGCCAAGGGTTTGAGGCCCTCAATGTCAATGAAGAAACAACTCAAGTGTCTGGTACTTCAATCTCTTCATACAAGCAAGCTCGAAAGGTTGTTGAAGACGGGAATGCCCAAGGCTGGGGCAAGCTGCTGCAAGTTCAGGTAAAGGAAGACAAGTTCAGTTTGGGTTACAAACCATCCTGACAGGTCCAAGAGGAGGTTGCTGAGGCTCCCTAGTTTATCAGTGGGGGAATGCTGACCCCATATGCAATCAACAATATGGAAGACGAGGCTGAAAGCGACTTCAACCTGGAAATCTGGATTCGTCCAAGAGTCTCAGTCCAGCAAGTCCTCAACTGGTCTTCCCAGGAAATTATAAGGATTACTGTTGCAGAGTAATTATTATTTCCTGTTTAAGCATGCATCAAGTCTTGCATCTTGCCCAAGGTGTCAGGACTCATTTTGTAATATGGCCATATATGTATTTTGTGCAAATGAATGATTAATGAACAATGGACATCTTTTGCAAACAATCTTTTCGCTCACAGTCTTTTCATTTTTGTTATTTTCGCACAAAACAATAAATGGCATTGTTTTTCTTAATAAACTTCATTCACTTTTTTTCTAAATAAGATAAAATCAATCACTAAAATGAACAAATCACAACCCTTGAAGAGATAATCCTCCAGATTGCACCGACAACGACACTACTATGACCTCGTATGACTTCGACAATCCAATTAATCAAGCAGATGAAGGGGTTGATGAAGACTATGATTTGCTTGAGGAATTGGCCAGGTTGTTAAGACAAGAGGAAAAAGTGATTGCTCCTCATCAGGAGGAGGTTGAAACTATCAATCTTGGTACCGAGGAAGATGTGAAAGAGGTGAAGATCGGGGCTAGTCTGCAAGCTCTAGTGAAAGAACAACTCATCAGTATGCTTCGGGAATATGTCGATGTGTTCGATTGGTCTTATTAGGATATGTCGGGTTTGGATACAGACATCGTCATGCACAGGTTGCCATTGAAAGAAGATTGTCCGCCAGTTAAACAGAAATTACGCCGTACTCGCCCAGATATGGCCATGAAAATTAAAGAAGAAGTACAAAAGCAGTGGGACGCCGGTTTTCTTGCTGTAACTAGTTACCCGCCGTGGGTTGCTAACATTGTACCCGTGCCTAAGAAGGATGGCAAGGTGTGTATATGTGTGGATTACCGGGACCTGAACAGAGCTAGCCCAAAATATGACTTCCCATTACCTCACATTGATGTATTGGTGGATAACACAACTCAGTTCTCGATATTTTCTTTTATGGTTGGATTTTCTGGATACAATCAGATCAAGATGTCACCTGAAGACATGGAGAAGACAACCTTCATCACACCTTGGGACACGTTCTGCTACAAGGCAATACCGTTTGGTCTGAAGAACACCGGTGCAACATATCAACGGGCTATGGTAACGTTATTCCACAATATGATCCACAAGAAAATCGAGTGCTATGTGGATGATATGATTGTCAAGTCCCTTACAAAAGAAGATCATTTGGTGAATCTACTGAAACTGTTCAAGCGTCTGAGAAAGTATCAGTTGAAGTTGAACCCCAACAAATGCACATTCGGGGTACGTTCTGGTAAACTGTTGGGTTTTATTGTGAGTGAAAAAGGAATTGAGGTTGATCCCGATAAAGTCAAAGCTATTCAGGAAATGCCTGCACCTAAGACTGAGAAAGAAGTTCGAGGGTTCTTAGGAAGATTGAACTATATCTCAAGGTTCATATCTCATCTCACTGCAACCTGCGAACCCTTGTTCAAGTTGTTAAGAAAGGAACAAACAGTCAGGTGGAACGATGATTGTTAGAGAGCTTTTGACAAGATCAAATAATATCTGCAAGAACCTCCAATTCTCATGCCTCCCGTTGAAGGAAGACCTCTAATCATGTATCTGACAGTTTTAGAAGAGTCAATGGGGTGTGTGTTGGGCCAGCATGACGAGTCTGGTCAAAAAGAGTATGCAATATACTACCTAAGCAAAAAGTTTACCGACTGTGAACAACGTTATTCACTGCTCGAGAAAACTTGTTGTGCTTTAGCGTGGGTTGCTCGTGGACTAAGACAGTATATGTTGACTCATACTACCTTATTGATCTAAAAGATGGATCCAGTCAAGTACATATTTGAGAAGCCAGCACTTACCGGAAGGGTTGCAAGATGGCAAATGTTTCTAACAGAATATGATATTTAGTACACATCTTAGAAAGCCATCAAGGGCAATGTATTGTCTGACTATCTGGCTGAGCAACCCATGGATGATTACCAACCTATGAGATTTGATTTCCCTGATGAAGACATCATGTTCTTGAAAGCAAACGATTATGAAGAGCCTATTCACACCGAAGGGCCTGACCCAGAAGAAGCATGGACTATGATGTTTGACGGGGCAGTTAATTGCAACAGTCGTGGAGTTGGTGCAGTGCTTATTACACCTAAAGGGGTTCATATGCCTTTCTCAACAAAGCTAACCTTTGCATGCACTAACAACGAAGCAGAATACGAAGCTTGTATCATAGGTCTTGAGGAAGCCATTGACCTCAGGATCAAAACCTTGAAAGTTGTTGGAGATTCGGCTTTGGTAATCAATCAGACCAACAACAAGGGGTACACTCATCAGGAGCATCTGATTCCCTACTGTGACTATACAAGGAGATTGTTGACCTTCTTCACAACAGTTAAGCTTGAATACATCCCTCGAGATGAGAATTAGTTTGCAGACGCTTTAGCTACCATTTCATCTATGATCAAAGTACAAGCTGCTAATTATGTACCTCGGATTTTGGTATCCAGATTGGACCGACCGGCATATGTGTTCTCTGTGGACACTGTTACTGACAACAAGCCTTAGTTCCACGACATCAAATGCTTCTTGGAGACTCAAACATACCCACCTGGGCCATCATCAAACGATAAGAAGACATTAAGAAGGCTATCCAGTAGTTTCTTCCTCAATACTGATGGTTCTTTGTACAAGCGAAACTTCAACATGGTCTTGCTCAAATGTGTTGACAAGAAGGAAGCAGACCTACTGATGCACGACGTACATGAAGGTTCTTTCGGTACCCATGCCAGAGGACATGCAATGGCAAAGAAGTTATTAAGATCAGGTTACTACTGGATCACAATGGATGCAAAATGTTGTGCTTATGCCAGAAAATGCCACAAGTGCCAGATCTACGCAGATAAAGTGCATGTGCCTCTGAATCCTTTGAATATAATGTCTTCACATTGGCCCTTCGTCGTGTGGGGCATTTATATGATTGGAAAGATTGAACCGAATGCTTCAAATGGTCACAGATTCATCCTGGTAGCCATTGATTACTTCACCAAATGGGTTGAAGCAACTTCATATGCAAACGTCACCAGACAAGTGGTAGCTCGATTTCTGAAAAGGGATATCATCTGTTGATATGGAGTTCCCGAGCGAATCATTACTGATAATGGTTCCAATTTTAACAACAAGATGATGGCAGAACTTTGTCGGGACTTTAAAATTCAACATCACAACTCTTCTCCTTACAGGACGAAGATGAATGGCGTTGTTGAGGCTGCTAACAAGAACATTAAGAAGATTGTGCAGAAGATGGTAGTCACCTACAAAGACTGGCATGAAATGCTACCATTTGCCTTGCATGGGTACCAAACCTCTATCAGGACATCTATCGGGGCAACACCTTATCAGCTTGTGTATGGTATGGAAGCTATCCTACATGTTGAAGTTGAATTACCCTCCTTGCGGGTAATGATGGATGTGAAACTAGATGAAGCATAATGGGTCCGATCTAGATATAATCAACTGAGTCTGATTGAAGATAAAAGATTAGCAGCTATCTATCATGGGCAGTTGTATCAGAAGCGAATGAAGAAAGCCTTCTATCAGAAGGTCAGACCTCGGGAATACCAGGTGGGAGAGCTTGTTCTGAAGAGACTTATTCCTCCTCATACAGACCATAAGGGCAAATGGACGCCAAACTACAAAGGCCCATTCATAGTAAAGAAAGTTTTCTCTGGTGGGGCACTGATGCTCACTACTATGGATGGCGAGGATTTCTTATCTCCTGTGAATTCAGATGTAGTTAAAAAATATTTCGCATAAAAGATCCGCTGGACATAAAAACAGAATGTAAGTCCAGGCAAAAATAGGGCATCCCGGCGAGTCAAACACAAAATAAAAGACTCGGGCAAAAATAAGGGAAAAATTGAAAAAATGTACACCCGCTGAGTTGAAAAGCCACATCGGACAACTCAGGCAAAAATGGGTATCCCGGTGGATTGAAAACCCGAAAGGGTGATCCATGCAAAATATGGGAAAAAGCGAACAACTGCATTTCTGAATTCGTCTGTATCACTCACAACATGGCAAGCTTCGAAAGGATAAAACGTTGGACAGAATCAACCTTCTTCATAAAGCAAGATAAGAAGAACGTCAAGGTCATACAGGTCATAGCAAAGGAAGCTCACTGGAGCGTCATCTTCAACATTGCCAACACTTTTATTTTCTCAATTTACAGCAATCTCCTCCTTTCAGGGGATTCGCTTCTTTGACTGTACTTGCCTATTCAGGGCACACAAATCAATAAAAACAGAATAATTAGTTACACTTTGTTTTTACATTTTGTTTTTGTTTGCAAAATGTCCAAAGTTCGTAATACAACATTTGTATGAAGACATATAGGCCATTTTCAACAAATGCTTGCAGGAAATATGAATTCTTAAGAAAATCCAACTCCTATGACGGAATCCGGTTGAGGATTCCTCGGGACACTTGTGCGTTTCCTTTGTTTAACAGGTTGCAGGTACTCAAGGCAGACCATTTCACAGCATGGGGCATATCAGGCATTATACCCCTAGCCAAGCCAGGAATTACATCATCAGTAGGATTACTTGACAGAAGTATTTCCTCGCAAAGTTTTCATCCCCCCAGAGGATCCCTTGAGGAGTTCATCAATCCCCAGCGTATCACTTGGACGAAGGAGTGACAACAGATTACTTCCCAGAAGTTATTTGCTCCTCAAACAGGATCTCCCGAGCAATGCCTGACGACTTTCCCCCAGCAAAGTAGCCGGGAACTTTCTATTCCCCACCAGAGTTGCCATTTACTCCCCAGTAAAGCAATTCCTGAAATGATTCCCCAGCGGAGTTGCTGAAACTTCCTCATCCCCAACGGAGTTCTCCCTCCGGACAGATAAACCAGAAATCTTTCTCCCTGCAGGATCCGGATGTCAGATCAGTTTTCTCATTTGCATAATCATAGCATTCGCATCATTTTTCCCCAAAACTAAGCGTAGAATTCCGTCTAATACGGAGCATTACGGCAAAAATCAAACATTTGCATAATCATAAGCCAGGTTCGAGCCAATCACCTGCAAACATCAGAATCACTTCACCAGTAATATATAAAACTCATGTCCCCTGCAGATAAAAGCCAAAACATCCCATTTGAACTCTCAAATACAGATGCATATTCATATTTATACATGCTCTTTTCGACACTCGTCTGTGTCATCTTTCCCCGGTGAAGTCGCCATAATCCTTTTGATATTCGTCTATATCTTACTTATACAGAATTCTCAAACACTTGTTCATACTTGTACATATTCTTTTTGACACTCGCTCATGTCTTACTTCCCCCAGCAAGTCAAAACACTCGTCTGTGTCCCTTGCTCAATCTTTTGGCACCCGTCCGTATCTTGCACATATTTCCCCAGCAGATCAATACTTGTACATACTTATACAAAAGTCCTTGATACTCGTCCGTATATATCACCTCCTCGGCAGATCAACACTCGTCCGTGTTCTTTGCTTAACCGATTGATACTCGCCCGTATCATCATCCTTAAACACGTGTCAGCGTTTTTTTCTACCGATACTCGTGCGTATCATGGTTCTAAGGATGCTCGTCCGCATCTTTGGTATATACACACTGTCAAACACTTCTACCTTTTATTTTAAAGCGTAAGTACTCGTCCGTGTTTACATCCCCACAGAAACAAAATAGCTTTTTCTATCTGACATCTGTCCTATGTCATGATAAAGAGCAGGTCGTCCCCTGCTAGGTGATCGTCCTTCACCTTTGGATGACCGTCCCTCATCCCTTCCCCAGTGGAGTCCCCATTGTTGGAACCTTTTATCCGGCATTCATCCTATGTCGCGATATCTTTTCAGCAGTCGTCCCCTGCTAGGTGATTATCCTTCACCTTTTGATGACTGTCCCTCATCATTTATCCGATGGTCGTCCCCATCGTTGATCTTTTATCCGGCATTCGTCCTATGTCGCGATAATCCCCAGAGCAACCTTCCCCTGCTAGGTGATCGTCCTTCACCTCTTGATGATCGTCTTTCATCATGCTTATCTGATGGTCGTCCCCATCGTCGACCTTTTCTATCCGGCATTCGTCCTATGTCGTGATATTTTCACCAGCCGTCCCCTGCTGGGTGATCGTCCTTCACCTTTTGATGACTGTCCCTCATCATTATTTCATTTATTCTTTTACCCGATGGTCGTCCCCGTCGCGGTTTATTTACCCTTTAACCTGATGGTCGTCCCCGTCAGTGCTTTCCTCATTTCTTTAATCCCCAGAGAGTTTTATTTCTTTACCTAATGGTCGTTCCCATCGTGGTCTTTTCCTTTATCATGATGATTGTCCTTCATCAGTTTACCCGATTGGTCGTCCCCGTCGTGGTCTCTTTATTTTCCTAGCATGATGGTCGTCCCCGTCATTACTTTACTTACCGTTTTTCATCCCCAGCAGTCGTCCTCTTCTCGATGGTCGTCCTCCATCGCTTTCATTTAATACTCATATTGTACTGCCTGTTATAATTTATATCCTTTTTCTTCTTCTCCCCAGTGAGTGCAAATTTCGGACTGTCTTTGGTATTCAACCACAATTTATCTTGTTTGTTTGTTAAGTCAGGCGCTTACATCCTGCACAACTAACTCATGCTTGAATAGGGGCAGCTGTAAACACCCCAAATTTGCCCTCACTTTTTCTCACACCATGGCTTGTTATCTTTTCATATTGCATTGCATAACCATACCATCTCACATTGCATAAACAACTTCATCAAATCATTACATGACTGCACAATTAGGGTTTTGTGATCAGATGAACCCAAGAAGTGGTCTGAGCCATCTCAATGGTCTTGAAACATGCCAAGGGGGTCCATGAGGGGTCTATAGTCTTATTACATCTTAAGAAGTCTTTGAAGTCAAAATGTCACAAAGGATTGCACAGAAGTCCAGGTAGAGCTAGGGTTTTCCTACACAGATGACCAAAATTAGGGTTTTGATTTCAGAGACCTTAATCTCAAATTTTTTGGTCATTCTTGATTCTAATGGTCTTAATGTGTTATAAGGATCATGTGTACCAAATTTGATGAAGAAATTCACTGTGGAAGTCATCTGATCATTGGGTAACTTCTTGAGCAAGTAAAGTCAAAATCAGAGCATCTGAGGCCTCCATCAAGGGTACCAAAGGGTCATCATCATCATTTTGAGTCTCTATGATCTTTATTTGATCATTGAAGTGGTTATAAGTTCACAAAGTTGAAGAATTTTGAGCCAAATGCAAACTTGCTATTTTTGGAAATGACTTGTAATGGAAACTTTCCATTTTGGGAAAGATATTCAACCTATTCTTTCATGACCAAAAATGCTTCAAATGAAAAATCATTGGACATGAAAGTTGTAGATTATGTATTCCCATTTTCAAAAAGTACAAGAACATGTCTTGATTCATCCTAGAACTCAAGATATGGCCTTCAAAGTTGGCAAAAATCCTATAATTTTCAAGTGTGCACCAAAGAGGGATTTTTGCAATTTCACTTGCCAAGCCATTTCATGACCTCTAATCAACTTCTAAACATAATACCAACATAATGCAACATATTTTGATCAAGATTGCACCAAAAATCACAAGTTTCTATGCCTTTCACTTCAAGAAACTTCAAAGTTGCCAAATTGCATAAACTATGAGAACTCTTGATCAAGGCCATCCAGCTGTATTCTATTGATCCAAAGGCTCACCATGAACCATGCTGAAGCAATTTAGCCACATAAATCACCTCTGCACAAGCCCATACCTCAAGTACACATATGTTGACTTTTTTGCATTTCAAGCCTGTCGCACCTCGAAAAATACGACCTCGCGATAAAAAATATACCGCGGATGAAAATTAAACAACAACAGAGTCGCCACCGAAATTGTTTATTCCAAAAATTTATGGAAAAGGAAAATATCGAGAAACCTTTTGAAAAATGGATAGAACAAGGTTTTTGAAACCAGATTCTAGGTTCGGGAGTCGATTCTGTAAGGGGAAGGTATTAGCACCCCTTACGACCGTTGTACTCAACGGGAACCTCTTAGTTTAACTTGCGATCTAATGTTGACTTATGCTTTTTGTTTTCTTCGAATAATAAAGTAAATGCGAACGATTCTAATATAAGGTTAATAGGGGAAATGGGTTATTTTGTTCCTAGGGTGCTCGGCAAGGAGTAAGATCTGTGTGCCTACGTATTCCTTTGTGCAATGGGAAATTCAGAGCTTCGTAGTTCGTGGTACTAAGGTTGATAGGTTGGTTTGTGTTAATGAACGATTATTTAGACCGCATTCTAACTGCTAAGCGTTGGCTTGTCTGCTCGCGATAGGAGGCTGAAGCGCTAGCTTGTTTGCAAGATAGAAAGGATTTAAATAATGTTCGCTTGAAGAAATGCTTGATTCGATTAGTTTTTTTTTTAAAGAATGAAAGGGTAAATGAACTGCGTCATGAGGGGCGGGCCTCAGGAGAGTTTATTCGAGAATTCGAGGAATGCGAGACTCCAAAATTCAATTCTTTCATTATTTGATATGTGGATTAAAAAAAATAATTACGGAAAGTCGAATGAACAACGTCCCGCGGGGCGAGCCTCGGGAGCGTTCATTCAAGAATTTGAGGAATGCTAGACTCCAGAATTCAGTTTTTCCATTATTTAATTAAGAAAATAATTGAAGTATTCGAGTCTGGAAGTGGTTTGATGGCGAGGCACGGCGCACTCGGCTTACATGGTTGGCGTATCGATTAAAGCGATAACAAAAAGAAATAAATTAAATTGTAACGATTAAATTGGAATAAAAATAATAGATATAAATAATTAAATTAAATCAATTTTAAATAAAATACTAAATAATTGAGATAAGGTAATAAAAATAAATACTAAATTAAATTGTTTTGTCGAAATTGAGTAACATAGTAAATTAAATAAAAATGCCTCATATCAATTAAATTCTCCAATTAAAAATATTGGAAATAATTTAATTTGTTTTATATCATTGGCCCTGAAAAATTTAACTCCTAAAAATTGGTTGGAAAAAAAAAGAATTAAGGAAGAGTTGTCACCATGAGCTTATTTAACAATTTGATAAAAAGTAAAATCTCATTATTCAAAAGAACTTATACCTAAAATAAATCAACAACCCAAACACTGCACTAGCCCAAACTAAGTAGACAGGAAACTAAGAAATAGAATAAAATAAATAAACCTAATTGTCCAAGTTATAGCTTCATCGCTGACACATGTAACAAAAAAAACAATGAAATTAATAAATATAATTTGGGCGGTGACAATATGAAGCAAAGAAACGCAATGAATAAGTCAATCAATTAAAATCATTGAAACTCAATAAATATTTAAAATAAACAAAATGCTTCAAAAAGAAATAAATACCAAACTCTTAAAGTTCTTCCTCTTTCACAATGGTTCAACGAATTCAATATTTCTTTCCTTTTCTTTTTTTTTTAAAAATAACACAGATAAGAAAAATTCAGAGGAAACCCCACCGTTCAAATCAATTTCGGCGGAGGCAAAGATTAGTTTGCGGGTCTATGGAGTTTTTCGGATCGGTGGTTTTCTCACTGGGTCTCTCTCGACGGCGCTCGCGGCTCACCCTTTCGATTCAGCGATTGGGTTTCGTCTCGGCGGTGGTTGCGGCGTTCTATTTCTCACCTCGTCGCGATTTCCGTTTTCTTCTTTTCAGATTCGCTCGCGATTTATGGTAAGTGATGGTGTTGTTTGCTGCGGTGAGTTTCGATCTAGCTCGTGTTTCAAAAACTCAACATGGTGTTTTCGATTCATTCACGGAGAAAGGTGATTTCTGTTTTTTTTTTCAAGGTTCGTGAGTGGTGATCTACAAATTTCTTCTTTTTTTCTTTTGGTTTATTTTGTTGTGGTTTATTGTTTAGAGATTGAAGAAGAAGAGGTTATGGTTTTCTGTTTATGGTTTGATGTTGTATTTGTGATGAAGGGTGAAGGGGTGTATGAATGTGGAGTTGAGTGAAGGATTTACGTTTGTGGAAATTGTGCAGAAGATTGTGTCTGTGTAAAATTATTTTCCTCGTAAATGAAACAATGATTTAATAGAGATTCAGGAGGGCAAATTGGGGAAATTTGGAGCAAAAAAAAAAGTGAGGAATCTTGTGGAGAATATGGCATACCCTGATGAAAGGCCATGTGCAGCACATTTGTTGCGGAGCAATTACGTTATGTGGTTTCGTTGTAGTGAGTCTGTTGTTGGTAGTGGATAGGCTGGTACAATTTGGATACATTTTTTGTTTTTTTGATTTTTTTTTACTGGATACCAAAAGCTAGTAATGGAATAGAACAAAACAATAATAATATAATTATAATGATAATGAAAATAAGAATAATAATAACAATAGAACTAATAATAAAAATGAAATAATAATAATGATAAAATAATAATAATAATAATAATAATAATAATAATAATAATAATATAATTATAAATGAAATAGGAAACAAAATAAAGATAAAAAGAAATAATAATAATAACACAAATGAAGTTTCTTTTTGTAACTTTGTATAAATAATGAAAAATGGTGATAAAAATGACAATAATAAAAAGAAAAATATAAATGGATTTTTTTTGTGAACTTTGGATAATGATTAATAAATTTGGATAAATAATAAAAAGTGGATTCATTCATAATAACAATAATAATAATAAACATGATAAAAATAATAATATAAATATTAATACATAATAATAGCAATGATAATGAAATTTGGATAGTTAAAATAAACAAAAAAAATAAATATTCTTTTAAAAGAAAAAGTAAATTGAATTCTTTTAGAGTTTTTGTGATAAAATGATTAATGGAAAATAAAGGTAACCAGACAAAAAGCCCCTACACAATTCCAACTTAACAAACTTAAACAACTTGATTTTTTTTCGCACAAAAGAAAATGACATATTTTTGGATTTTTCGAACATTAGACAGAAAAATAAAATGGTACGTATTTTTTTGATATTTGAAATAATGGTTTAGACAGTAAAATAAAATGGTACATGCTTTTTTTTGGAATTTTTAAATAATGGTTAATAAACAAAAAATAAAATAGTAAAGGTAGGACAAATTTGGGGTATGACAGATGCCCCTATCGAATTGGCTTAGACCGAGTAAGATGAACTGGCTCGCATTCAATCTTTCAAGGTATAAGATAATTAGATACTAACAGACTCCAAATTTGTCTGATAAAAGAAAATGTGTGATGATTAAAGCTAAATGACTGAAAACTGGAAAAACGGGTGACACAGCGAATAAGTTGACAAAATAAATCACTTATCACTGGCGGATGATAACGCGAATAACTGAAAATAAAAAATCACTTATCACCAGAGGATGATAAGGCAAAAGACTGAAAATAAAATCACTTATCACCAGAGGATGATAAGGCAAATAACTGAAAATAAAATCACTTATCACCAGAGGATGATAAGGCAACAGACTGAAAATAAAATCACTTATCACCAGAGGATGATAAGGCAACAGACTGAAAATAAAATCACTTATCACCAGAGGATGATAAGGCAACAGACTGAAAAATAAAATCACTTATCACCAGAGGATGATAAGGCAACAGACTGAAAATAAAATCACTTATCACCAGAGGATGATAAGGCAACATACTAAAAATAAAATCACTTATCACCAGAGGATGATAAGGCAACAAACTGAAAATAAAATCACTTATCACCAGAGGATGATAAGGCAACAGACTGAAAATAAAATCACTTATCACCAGAGGATGATAAGGCAACAGACTGAAAATAAAATCACTTATCACCAGAGGATGATAAGGCAACAGACTAAAAATAAAATCACTTATCACCAGAGGATGATAAGGCAAATGAAATTTTAAATACGATTCCCGTCACTAAAGGGAAATCTGAGTGGATAGAAATTAAAGAAGTTGAAGAGAAAAGACAATGGGGACGTCCACTAAATCCGCCGAGGAAATGCCTGGAATCTTCGATTAATATGATCCTGACTTCTGCTGGGAAAGGACTGGAAACTTGTGTTGATCCTGGATCCTGAATTATGCAACGTATGCTTGATTGTTTTGAAATGGTATTCCATAATGATAGAGGTACGATGTAAGTGTTTATGCAATGAGATGTAAGTGTTATGTTGGGGAATATAAAAAAATCTTATTTATTTATGTATGCAAATGATGCATATGCCGTAAATGATTGATGTAAATGATGTGTATGATGTTGATGATGCATAATGATGCATATGAGCGATTGAAAGGTGCCATCTTGGTGGACTTTTGGTTTGGTAGTTGCCAATAACGATTGGACTTTGGGCGGGTGGAGGGCTTGATTCCCCGACACTCGATCTTCGACGATGCGTGATCAGAAGATGGATCTGAATACTCCAAGTTCGGTCACTTGCTGATGAGCAAAGCGATTTAATTGACACATGAAGAATGATTTTGCTTTGAACGATTGCTAACGTCCAGCAAAATTTGCTTGTCCAGCTGGGGAGTAGAGATAGGACGATTTGCTCCTTGTTTGCTTGCCCCTCCCTGTAGGGTATTTAAATAAATCTGGTGGGGAAGCTTTGAGGGTGATCATGACATGATCTGCCCCAGTGTCTGGATTTGGTAGGTGTCTGCCCCTGATTGAGCCATTGAAGGTGATCTTGCCCCTGATTGAGCTGTTAAGAATGATTTTGCCCCTGATTGAGCTGATTTTGAAGAAGTAATGATTCAAGTTCCTCTTTCGATTGCCCTTCGTTGGGATTGCACTGATGTCAAGCACTAAATTTCAATTAAATTATTCATACACAAATGGTAGTGTTAATGTAAAGTTCATGTAAGTTTTGAAAAAGTCAATTTATTTGAATGATTGTGATAGTGTGACGAATGGACTGTTAGCCCAAACGAGGTGCTGATTTAGAAATTGCGTGAAAGATGCAGCAAGAATAATGTGCAATCGAGATTGAAGATTAGCAAATATATGGGAGTCAATTTACGCAACCTTGTTGGTAGCATGCTTTCAGAATAAACCGTGCCTCAATTAGGTCTTTTGAGGGTTGTAACATGGTCTGGTTAATGGTTAGAGAAACAAAGGATATAAGGCTCAAAGTTTGATTTGTACCCCCCTCCTTCGTAATGTTCTCTAGTCCTATGTTCAATTAACTCTACACATGCATTTGTTTCGACGTTGCAAGAGTGAAGATGAAGCTTTAAAGTTCGCTTGGGAGTGGAAGTCATCTTATTTTGCTGGTGACCCTTTGATTTTTTTTGATTTGGTGGTCATCTGATCTTTGTTTTGCTTTTGTTGAGGATTTGGGCTCCTCTTTCAATTTGATTCTTCTTCTTTTTTTGTCGACTAAGTCTCCCTTTGGGTGCTCAACTTAGTGTTTTTTTTTTATTTTGTTGAATGTTGTGACTGCCAAGTCATTTGTTGATGGTCCTCCGTCGGGATGTTTCATCTTGTGATTTGAAAGTGTGGTCGGGTTAACTGAACAACTACCCTACCCCGGGTTAAGCACAACAGTTTGTATCTAAAAGAAACTCCTACTTCTAAGCTCGAAGTGGTTGACTAGGGATTAACTCCTTATATCTCCAGTGTTTGGGGATTTGAACAAATGCATGTACATCATTGACGAGGTTTTATCCAAAAGCGTACCGCAACAGTTATGGGTATTTCATTTTCATCATCCTCCCTCAAATATTTGCTAAAGTGAAGTGAGGAAATATTTTTGTGATTTTTGCGATAAATGATAAATAATGAGCGAATGCGAATAGATTGATTCAAAACATGCATAAACATAACATTAACATAACCAAGTACAGATAACAATGTTCAGGGCAAATAGTACTTAAACAAACATTACAAAATAACATAAATGCGGAAATCATAAATGGCACTGGCTGCCTTGGTTTAAGGACTGAACTTCTCTTGATTGAATGCTTAGAGTTGGAGACCATTCAGCTCGATCTTCAACAACCCCTTCAAATGTCTTCACTTGTTGGCACCGTGTGAAGGCATTGGGTTGTTCTGGACATTTGGATTTCTTGGAGTGAGGGTGAGATCCTTAGAGTTGATCATATCTTGAACCATGTGTTTGAAGGCATGGCAGTTCTCGATTGTATGACCTGGAGCGCCTTTGTGATACTCACAGCGAGCATTGGCATCATAGTTTCGGGCATTACCAGTCTGAGGTGGCATATCTTTCAAAGTAAGAGATCCTTTTGCCATCAGCTGATTAAAGATTTCGGAATATGTCATAGGCAGGGGATCAATGTGTCTTTCATATCCTCTTTGTTGATGTGGTGGGCGTTGTTGAGGAGCGCGTTGTTGTTGTTGACCAGGCCGTTGTGGGTAGGCCGGCTGCTGATATGGATTGGGCGCATACTGCGCAGCAACGACCATAGGATATGGACGTGGTTGATAAGCCATTTGAGGCGGAAATGGAGCTTGAATGGCCTGTTGATAAGGCATTGGAGGAATTGGCTGATAAGGCATGGGAGCATATTGTGCAGCAGCAAGATACGGGTACTGATAGTAGGGAATTGAAGTAGGTGCACTCTGTTGCGGATTCCCACTTGCAACAGAAATGGCATTTGTTTCACCCTTTTTGTACCCGTTGAAAGGTTTCTTGACATTGGCTTGGTTGCTAGAGCCTCTTTGGATCTTTCCACTTTTCAAACCTTCTTCAATTCTTTCTCCGACCATCACCATGTCCGAAAATCCAGAAGATACACTATTGATCAGCTTCTCGTAGTATTGCCCTTGTAAGGTGCCCATGAAGATATCGATCAATTCACGGTCAACTAATGGAGGATGCACTCTGGCAGCTAGCTCCCTCCAGCGTTGGGCGTACTCCTTAAAGGATTCATTCTCCTTTTGTCATACTCTGAAGTTGAGTACGATTTGGAGCTAAGTCAGTGTTGTACTTGTATTGCTTTTTGAATGCATCAGATAGATCAAGCCAAGTACAGACATTGTTGCGTTCAAGTTGCATGTACCATTCTAGAGAGGCTCCAGACAGGTTGTCTTGGAAGCAATGGATCATGAGTATGTCGTCTTTGGCATGAGCGGCCATTTTTCTGAAATACATCCTCAAATGGAGTTCAGGGCAACTGAGGCCTTTGTATTTTTCGAATTCTGGCAGTTTGAACTTAGCAGCGATCACAACATTTGGAACTAAGCACATGTCTGAGGCACTCAGAGAGGTTGAGTTGTGTCCTTCCATGATTCTGAGTTTTTCAGCTAACTCGCGACACATCTTCATAGCTTCAGATTCTTGAACAACATGGGGATTGGTGATTGGAACAGCAATATGCATCTCATACTCAACTTGATGATCCTCTTCAGCATGAGGAAACTGGACTTGAGTTGGAATAGGTTGAGCTTGAGGAGTAGCACCAATGGTGACACCAGAGACTGGTATTGGTTGAGAAGTGGCTTCTTCAACAGCAGGAGTGAATCCTGGAGGCAAACCATAGACCAAAGGATTGGGAACTGGAACTGAAGGCAATGCTCGCGAGGCAGATCCTTGCACTAGAGCATTGTTCATTGCGGCAGCAGCTTCGTGACGTTCTTCCATCCTGGCCAAGGCTTAGATAGTCTCGTAAATCTGGTCAATCTTGTTCTTGACCGAGTCAATCTCTTCCCTCGTAGCAGTTTGTTCTTCTTGAATCACGTCCATTAGTCTTCTAGTGTTAGCTCGAGTTAGGTAAGGGCGTCTAGCACGATACGGGCGTCGGGAAACCAACTTGATTTACTGAAGATGAAGGAACATGCAATGAGTCTACGGCTTTGGAATGAAATACAAGATGAACAAATATGCAAATGAAATGAATATGCATATGGATGCAATGCAAGATCTAGGATCACGAGTATAATCTGCTCTGAGGTTAACCATAGTAACGAGTAAATAAACTAGTATCTCTGATAAAAGTAACCTTAGCAGGTAGACTCTTATAGGATTGTTCTAAGTTCTTTACCCGTAAAACCACTCACAGGATAGTTTCTACAGTTATGGATAAGATACTCAAGGTCACGGACGCTAATCGTACTAACGTCCTGCCACAGGCTAGCTGTATTATGACGATAATAACGATAGGGTCTACCTTGAGTGGAGTTCTCATGTTAGCCGTATGAGGAGCAGGTCCTCGGAGACTAACATTACACAACTGCCAATATTGAAACCGGTTCTAAAAGTGGTCCCAGAGTCACATCCCTTTCATGAATCAAATCATGCGATAGGCTAGCTGTGTTATGACGAGATTTGTGAATAGTTCTACTCTCTGGGGGGAGCTTTCATGCTAGGCTTGCAAGGAGCGTGTCCCTGGAGACTAACATTAATAACTTCCAAATCTAAACTAGGTGTTCCCTCTTCTTTTTCGAAAACTCATGTGTCATCCCAGGATCCAACAAGCAAGTATGATAATGATCATAATAAGAAGAGCGAATAAACAAGCATAAATAAAAAGCATGAAGAAAATAGATAAGCAATGTAAACATTGATTTCAAAGTAAACTAAGTTAGGTTTGACTCTCTGTATGTCCCCAGCAGAGTCGCCAGCTGTCGCACCTCGAAAAATACGACCTCGCGATAAAAAATATACCGCGGATGAAAATTAAACAACAACAGAGTCGCCACCGAACTTTTTTATTCCAAAAATTTATGGAAAAGGAAAATATCGAGAAACCTTTTGAAAAATGGATAGAACAAGGTTTTTGAAACCAGATTCTAGGTTCGGGAGTCGATTCCGTAAGGGAAATGTATTAGCACCCCTTACGACCGTTGTACTCAATGGGAACCTCTTAGTTTAACTTGCGATCTAATTTTGACTTATGCTTTTTGTTTTCTTCGAATAATAAAGTAAATGCGAATGATTCTAATATAAGGTTAATAGGGGAAATGGGTTATTTTGTTCCTAAGGTGCTCGGCAAGGAGTAAGATCTGTGTGCCTACGTATTCTCTTGTGCAATGGGAAAGTCAGAGCTTCGTAGTTTGTGGTACTAAGGTTGATGGTTGGTTTGTGTTAATGAACGATTATTTAGACCGCATTCTAACTGCTAAGTGTTGGCTTGTCTGCTCGCGATAGGAGGCTGAAGCGTTAGCTTGTTTGCAAGATAGAAAGGATTTAAATAATGTTCGCTTGAAGAAATGCTTGATTCGATTAGGTTTGTTTTTTAAAGAATGAAAGGGTAAATGAACTGCGTCCTGAGGGGCGGGCCTTAGGAGAGTTTATTCGAGAATTCGAGGAATGCGAGACTCTAGAATTCAATTCTTTCATTATTTGATATGTGGATTAAAAAAATAATTATGGAAAGTCGAATGAACAACGTCCCGCGGGGCGAGCCTCGAGAGAGTTCATTCAAGAATTCGAGGAATGCTAAACTCCAGAATTCAGTTTTTCCGTTATTTAATTAAGAAAATAATTGAAGTATTCGAGTCTGGAAGTGGTTTGATGGCGAGGCACGGCGCACTCGGCTTACATGGTTGGCGTATCGATTAAAGCGATAACAAAAAGAAATAAATTAAATTGTAACGATTAAATTGGAATAAAAATAATAGATATAAATAATTAAATTAAATCGATTTTAAATAAAATACTAAATAATTGAGATAAGGTAATAAAAATAAATACTAAATTAAATTATTTTGTCGAAATTGAATAACATAGTAAATTAAATAAAAATGCCTCATATCAATTAAATTCTCCAATTAAAAATATTGGAAATAATTTAATTTGTTTTATATCATTGGCCCTGAAAAATTTAACTCCTAAAAATTGGTTGGAAAAAAAAAGAATTAAGGAAGAGTTGTCACCATGAGCTTATTTAACAATTTGATAAAAAGTAAAATCTCATTATTCAAAAGAACTTACACCTAAAATAAATCAACAACCCAAACACTGCACCAGCCCAAACTAAGTAGACAGGAAACTAAGAAATAGAATAAAATAAATAAACCTAATTGTCCAAGTTATAGCTTCATCGCTGACACATGTAACAAACAAAAAAAAACAATGAAATTAATAAATATAATTTGGGCGGTGACCATATGAAGCAAAGAAACGCAATGAATAAGTCAATCAATTAAAATCATTGAAACTCAATAAATATTTAAAATAAAAAAAAATGCTTCAAAAAGAAATAAATACCAAATCTTAAAGTTCTTCCTCTTTCACAATGGTTCAACGAATTCAATATTTCTTTCCTTTTCTTTTTTTAAAAAAACAACACAGATAAGAAAAATTCAGAGGAAACCTCACCGTTCAAATCAATTTCGGCGGAGGCAAAGATTAGTTTGCGGGTCTGTGGAGTTTTTCGGATCGGTGGTTTTCTCACTGGGTCTCTCTCGACGGCGCTCGCGGCTCACCCTTTCGATTCAGCAATTGGGTTTCGTCTCGGCGGTGGTTGCGGCGTTCTATTTCTCACCTCGTCGCGATTTCCGTTTTCTTCTTTTCAGATTCGCTCGCGATTTATGGTAAGTGATGGTGTTGTTTGCTGCGGTGAGTTTCGATCTAGCTCGTGTTTCAAAAACTCAACATGGTGTTTTCGATTCATTCACGGAGAAAGGTGATTTCTGTTTTTTTTTTCAAGGTTCGTGAGTGGTGATCTACAGATTTCTTCTTTTTTTCTTTTGGTTTATTTTGTTGTGGTTTATTGTTTAGAGATTGAAAAAGAAGAGGTTATGGTTTTCTGTTTATGGTTTGATGTTGTATTTATGATGAAGGGTGAAGGGGTGTATGAATGTGGAGTTGAGTGAAGGATTTACGTTTGTGGAAATTGTGCAGAAGACTGTGTCTGTGTAAAACTATTTTCCTCGTAAATGAAACAATGATTTAATAGAGATTCAGGAGGGCAAATTGGGGAAATTTGGAGCAAAAAAAAAAGTGAGGAATCTTGTGGAGAATATGGCATACCCTGATGAAAGGCCATGTGCAGCACATTTGTTGTGGAGCAATTACGTTATGCGGTTTCGTTGTAGTGGGTCTGTTGTTGGTAGTGGACAGGCTGGTACAATTTGGATACATTTTTTGTTTTTTTGATTTTTTTTTACTGGATACCAAAAACTAGTAATGGAATAGAACAAAACAATAATAATATAATTATAATGATAATGAAAATAAGAATAATAATAACAATAGAACTAATAATAAAAATGAAATAATAATAATGATATAATAATAATAATAATATAATTATAAATGAAATAGGAAACAAAATAAAGATAAAAAGAAATAATAATAATAATAACACAAATGAAGTTTCTTTTTGTAACTTTGTATAAATAATGAAAAATGGTGATAAAAATGACAATAATAAAAAGGAAAATACAAATGGATTTTTTTTGTGAACTTTGGATAATAATTAATAAATTTGGATAAATAATAAAAAGTGGATTCATTCATAATAACAATAATAATAATAAACATGATAAAAATAATAATAGAAATATTAATACATAATAATAGCAATGATAATGAAATTTGGATAGTTAAAATAAACAAAAAAATAAATATTCTTTTAAAAGAAAAAGTAAATTGAATTCTTTTAGAGTTTTTGTGATAAAATGATTAACGGAAAATAAAGGTAACCAGACAAAAAGCCCCTACACAATTCCAACTTAACAAACTTAAACAACTTGATTTTTTTTCGCACAAAAGAAAATGACATATTTTTGGATTTTTCGAACATTAGACAGAAAAATAAAATGGTACGTATTTTTTTGATTTTTGAAATAATGGTTTAGACAGTAAAATAAAATGGTACATGCTTTTTTTTTGGGATTTTTAAATAATGGTTAATAAACAAAAAATAAAATAGTAAAGGTAGGACAAATTTGGGGTATGACAAAGTCATACCAATCCCACAGTGTCACAACAACTCTTCTGGCCAATAACAATTGTTTATTCAAGCCCTAAGCACTATAAATGGACACCCTTCATGGCCTGAAAGAACACACAAGTGTAGATTCCAAAAATTGCCTTGAAACTTTATCTCTTCGAAACACACAATTCAGCCAACAAAAACCAAAATTTCTTTCACCATTCAACTCCTCATAGCCTGAGGATCATTTCCCACCAGTCACCATAGCCTGAAACAAGCCCAAACACAAACACAATTTCTGCATATTCAGAACTGAAACTCATAAACCAGTCATTTTAAACTCCATTCAAGCATCACAATAGACTCAGGAGGTCAAAGGGAGGCGGATTCCACAAGAGGAAGGCCTAGAAAGCTCCATTTCAAAGAACTCCATCTCAGGTAACCCCCCATGAACGTTTTTTCCAGAAACATGATTTTAAGTTCTAGAATGAATCTACGTGCTTCCTTGATCACACTGATATGATTAGAATTGAAAATAGGTTAGAAATGAGGATTTCATGATGTTCTGAAATTTTTGACCTAGAAGTTGATTGCTTCGATTCAGCCTGATGATGCATGATAAATGAATTTTGATTGTTGATTAGAGTTGTATGATGTTAGGAGAGTGTTTTTGAGCAAGAAATTTAGAGATTAGAAGCTTGTAATGGATTCTGGGAATTTGGCTTGCCAGAGAAGATGACTGTATCTTAGCTCCGGTCACCTGAAAGTGATTAGCCCTAATTATGGTTTAGTTGCCCAGATTGAATCTTGTCCCTTGGATCATGTTTTAATTAATGTACGAACGGCTCAGATTAGCTCATTAACTTTAATTTTGGATTAATTAAATAAATCATAATTAATTAGCCAAAAACCATCCTGACCCTCCATTCACGTGCGCAATCAACCCAATCTCTCTCAGTTTGAATCTCAACCTTCAGATCATTTGACTTCTCATTTAATTCATTTTTATTTCATTTTTATTGCATTTCTTTCATGTAATATTTAAAAATAGCAAAAACCATTAAAAAATATCATTTTCTGCATTTTTTTTTCAAATAATTTTCTTAACCTAAAAACATTTTTTATTTTAATTTTTGCATTAAAAAAGTATTTTTAAAACATTTAAATGTTTTATTTAATTAATTAATTAATTTTAATTAATTAAATATGCATTTAAGTTTCTAAAAATCACCAAAAAATTCATGAAGCATTCTTGAACATTTAGAAACATTTTCAAACTCACCATACAAATTTCTTTTTAGGTTTGATTACATTTTCACAATTTTCTTTGAATTAGGGTTCTTAAATTTCACATTTTTTAACCCTAACTTGAAATATTCATTTCTGCCTAACCATGTTGAGTTTGAACTTGATTCTTTTTGCATTGTTTCACATATTGCATATAGTTTCTAGGTTATTTGTCTCATTTTTTATCTTGCATTTTCAATTTGATTTGCATTTTTCCTTAAGAATCACCCAAAAACCCTAGTTAACTTAAGAAATCCATAACTTTGCCTAGGGTTAGCTTCTGACTTTCTCCTTTGGGATGTGGTCTTGTATGTGATTAGGGTTTGTTTGAGTTCAATTTCAAATTTTTATCATGATGTATGCTTCTGTTTTGGTCATAAGCATCTCATGTTGCCTTAAAACCCTAATTTTGCATCTTCATTTGCATTCTCCTTTGCATATCATGAACTTGTGAACTTGTCATGACATTTCAAGCATTTGTATGACATCTTAGACATCTTAAGACATGCTTGAACATTGCTTGATCATTTCTTCATTCATTTTCTATGTTTTGCATTCATTACATTCCATGAACATCCATGTGTTTTCATGCTTCTACATGCTTCCATTGCATCTCATTCTTGTATGATCATTCATATGCATCTTGTATTATTTTGCATCATCTCATAACACATTTGCATTGCATAATCACTTCTGGTTTTGAACTTTTCATCCTTATTCATCTCTTTTTTTTTTGCTTTATGTCTTATGCATCCATACTAACATTTCAGGGGCTTATGGTAAGTTAATTGGGATATGGATCTGCCTTCACATCCCACCTCTTCTCATCTTCTCATTTGCATATTTGTTTGTCTTTGAAGTGAACTTGTTTCACTTGTGCTCTCTCATTCTTACTTTCTTCCTTTTAAGTTACTTATCTTCTTCAGGAAGTAAGTAACTTATTCTTTCTCTCCTTCTCTTTTCATATGCTTCTTCTTCCTTGGTGGCCTCTTGAAGATCTTTTCTCTTAAGCCTCGCAAACCATAGGATATCCAAGCATGATAATTTTTAGGGTTGTGTATAGTCTCCCCTAGTATTTTACCTTTGAGTCTCTTTTCTCATCTCTTAATTAGAGGCTAAACTCTTAAAGTTTTAGGACTTTGGAATTAGGGTTATACCTGTATCCTTATCTTAGGATGGAGTGTATAATCTTAATCTTTAGTGTTAAACCTTTAATTTGCTTACACCTCTTAATCAAAAAAAATTAATAATCACTAAGACTTTATCTTGTAACTTGGGCCTTACATTAGGGTTTTATCTCTTCCTTATGGTTAAGAGGGACTAACCCTAGTGTTTAATGGACAAGTCCCCCTCAAGTTATTCTTACAAACATAAAACTCACTTTTTAATCTCATCCTTTAATTCAAATCCATTTAATAAAGGTTTGTCATATAATGAATTTAATCCCTAACCATGGATTAAATTGAGGTATCTTTCTCAGCTTAAGTGTTCTCATCTATCATCCTTCTCTTAGGATGGTGTAATAAGTTCACTAAATCTTTGATCAAAGATTAAACTCATTACTTAACACTAAACAAAAAACCAAAAACATATTAATAATCACAAGTAGGTTAATGATCTTAATCCTTCATCATTAAGGTAATTAAGTTGAGATGTTTATCTCACACTTAAGTAGGCTCATTATCCCTAATCAGGGAGGATATAATGAGTTTACAACCTTTGATTTAGGCTTAAGCTCATTATCTTATGCAAAACACCAAAAACAATAAAAAAAACTGAAAACACAAAAAACAAACAATAATCGTCTCCTCCGGGATTCTTTTCTCATCACACTCACTCTACAAACGAGAATTTGCTTCTTCTGTCTAATGCAAGACAGTTAGCACTCGAGCCAGACGAGTCATACACTTGAGCATAGACAAGTAAGCAGTTCACAGTCAAAATTATTTAGTCTCTTTGAGTCGAACTACGGTGTTCTGACTTCCTCATTGCACGAGAGGATACATAGGCATAACTTAACAGTTATCGAACAAAAATCTCTATGTCTTCCCCCTCTTTCAGCTTTCCTTTTTAAGCCTCAGTTCCTGAGCAATTCACACCTTTTGCACTAACACCTGTACTTTCTTTCCCTAGCTTTTACACACAGATAGCACATACACCTACCCCTTTTAAACACAATCTTGTAAGCGTGGATCCCGTCGAGTACGACGGACGATCTGGGTGTTAATACCTTCCCAGGTCGTAACCAACCCCCTTTCTCAGTTTCTTTGGTTCGCAACCGTCTTATCCATATCCTTCCAGGTTCATGCAGGATTACCTTTCCTTTGGGATAAAATTGCCTAACTGGCGACTCTATTCAACCTCAACCTCCAACATCGCCGACGGTTCGCGTCTGCACCGGGACGTAAAGTCTTTGGGAGCAACACTTACTAACTTCTAACACATAACTTTTTTTCTTTTATAACAAAACAATAGTTATACTGATATAACTATTGGTTAGTAATCCAACAGGTTCAAATTGAGAGTATCCAAAAATGTCTCTGAGTAAAATATTTAATAAAACCTCTGAGTTAGATAATAGTAATTAATTAATTTAAGTTCGTTGGTTGCTCTAATTATTTTAATTGAAAACTCTCAGAGCACACCGGAACCCTATTAATCTTCATTAATATTATCCAGAGTATTTAATTAAAATACGGGGTATTACAGATATCAAGACTACTTTCCTTAGTGGGAATATCCTTAAGGATGTGTACATGACACAACCTGAAGGATTTGAATTACCATAAAAAGCCAAAAAGATGCACAAGTTACAACGATCAATCTATGGATTGAAGCAAACTTCTAAATATTGGAATCTTCATTTTGATGAAACTTTAAAATAATATGGATTCATTGAAAACAAAGATGAACCTTATGTCTAGAAAAGGCCAGTGAGAGCATGACCGTATTTCTAATATTACATGTTGATGCCATATTACTAAATGGAAATGATATTTTTACCTTGCAGCAAGTAAAAAATTGGATAAAGAAATGCTTTTCTATGAAGGGCCTAGGTGAAGTAGATTATATATCAGGTATCATGATCTATGTATATAGTTCATAAAAATTGTTTTTCCTAAGTCAGAATGCATGCATATACAAAATTTTCAAACTCTTTAATATCTATGATTCTAAGAAAGGATTTATACCTATTCAACATGACTTATCGACTACCTACCCATTATTAAAGTATGTCATCATTATCCCTATTTTACCCTTCTTTCATTTTTAAAATTACACTACAAACTGTTCAAATGAGTAATTAACGTATTAACAATTGTCAAATTCCTCAGAACACTCCTAGTTGCAATGTGTCATTCATTTATTGGATGATTACAAAACTTAAATTTCTACCTTTGTTTCCTTTCCTCTACCTAAATGTGTTATAGGACTCCTACATTAAGATTTGAGTTTCCTACTGTTGTTGTTTCTTGGTGTATTTATGACAAAGGTAGTTTATTCCTCCTGATACATAAACCAGTGTCGAATGAAATTTACGATCCAAAGAGAAGATTGAGAATGTCTATAGATGTGGTATGTACACTACCATTACTGTTATGTTGTCACGTGAATAACTTAAATTATAGATGTTATATGGTTTGTCTGATTGTAGGCTAAAGGGATCAATTATCTCCATTGTTTAAAGCCTCCAATTATGCACCGGGTTCTCAAATCCCCAAACTTGTTAGTAGACAAAAATTGGAATGTAAATGTATAATAAAACTGACAAAGCAATTAAGGATGATTGATTCAATAAAGTAATGTTGAAATTAGTTAATTATTAACTGGTGACTCAACCATATATTTGTTCATGCTAATATAACTCTTAACATTTCTCTACTTATCAATTCATTTATCATCTTAATTTGTAGGTTATGACATCTCTACAGTTTCTTCAAACAGGTTTCAATGAATCATTTGAATCTACAAAGTTATTATAACTTAATTTTTAATTTTCCTTTGTTGGACTTACTATGATTTTATTATTCATAGCAACTCTTGAAACATGCAGACCATGGACTTAGTGAATAATATTTATAAGAAAAATATACCATGCATCTCATTTCATAATTAAAAGGCTCTTTTAGGCAAACTAGAACTTGATAGGAAGTAAACAATCTTCTATATCCTCTAAATTCATAACCTATATAACATCCTAATAGGACTGTAATTCTATTTTAATTACTTTGAGTTATATCCAATAACTAAATACAATTCCTAACAATATTCACTAATAAAAAATTATATAAAATATCACTATGAAATACCTATGAGACTGAGAAAGCTACTAATAATTTAGACATATAACACAACTATTTTCTCCTAATGCATGAAATGGAAAAAGCAACAATGATTACTAACTATAAAGTAGAATTTGTTGGAACCTAATGCATTCAATCTATTATAAAAAATATATTTAATTGATTTAAAATATAATACATGTAAATGAATTTGATTATATAAAATTTGATTTAAATATATTTAATTGATTTAAAATATAATTCATGTACATCCAACTATACTTTCCTGATTTGGTATCCTATACATTAAAATACTTACTCACTTTGAAAAAAATTATTTCTATTCCGTGTATTTGTAAAAAGTATGTATATTCTAAAATACTTATTCAAATCCTCATGGGTCACTACCATAATAATATCTATTTGTTTTTAAATATTTTTTTTCAAATTTACATATCCATTTAAATATATTTAATATCATATTAGATAAATTTATCTATGCGGATGCACATGTATCTAGGATCATTAGTATAACCAAATAATTATTTTTGAGACGATTACTCTCAGTATTTTTTAATTCAAACTTTATCATTTATTATTAATACATGTAAAGATGTATTAAAAGAGAACCACAAACATTTTTTTTATTGAATGATTTAAGATAATAATGAACTTACCCGTACAGACGCACGAATCTATATGTTTTAGATTATCACAGTGAATGAATATTATAACCAGGGCCGACCTTACATTAATGGAGGCCTAAGGCGAATTTTATAATAAAATAGTTTAAGTTATTAAGAATAGAAATTTAATCTTTATCTAAGTTTTTAATTAATAAATCACTATTTTTAATTGATAAATTATTATTTGAATTTACATAATTATTTAAAATTTTAATTTTGTTTATAATCTTATATTTTTGAGTTTTTTTTTACTAATAGATTTTTATTTTTATTTTTTTCTATGCTAGTTGTTGCATTGTTTGTTTGTTCAGATCAACTTTTTTGCCATTTAATTAATTTTTTTAATTAAATATTGAATTCAAATATTTTGTTGACAATACTTTAAATAAAATAAAATAAAATTTCTAATAGACAAATAAGAAGAAAAAGATTTCAAAATAAAACAATAAAACAAATATAAATATTTTAAATTAAAACTTGATAAAAAAAGTTACTATATGAATAAAATATATTATAATCTTTTTGCTATAATTGAGAGGACACAAACTAACACAACTGATTAATATTTAATTAGAAAAATATTTAGTCTCGTATACTCTCTCATCTCTTAATTAGAAAGATAAATATACCTATATGAATATCTTCTTATTTTTTATATTATAATTCATAATTAATCTTATTTATTACCATTTTATTAAAAAGAACAAGATGATCATGGTTATTACAATATTTAAATGCTAACGAATATTATTTTGACATGATATTATTATTAAATAATTGGGAAAAAAAATTGGAGGCCCTAGGCCATTGCCTAGTTTGCCTACCCCTTAGGCCGACACTAATTATAACACGAGACACTACCATTTAGATTCAGACAAAAAAAATGCATAAATATTGCATTCAATGTGCATTTAAATTGCTCATGGAATTAAAATATAACACGAGACACTATCAGTTAGATTCAAGAAAAAAACATGCATGAATATTGTTCTCAATGTGCATTTGAATTGTTGCTCATGAAATGAAATTATAACACGAGACGCTACCAATTAGATTCAGGTGGAAAACAAAACATAAATTTTCCTCTCATTGCACATTTGAATTGTTATTCATGGAATGAAATTATAACAAGAAACACTATCAATCATATAAAATATAAACAAACAATAAAAACACATTTTAAAGATTAATTAACTAATAACGTGCGACAACACGCGCGCCCGTACGGACACGCGAGTCATCTACTGGTTTCTATCAAAAACCTAATCCCTTTCGACTATGGAAGAAAAAGATTGCATTAACAAGACCCCATATGCATCTGTAATAGGATCTAACATGTATGTCATGTTATGTACTCGACTAAATGTCTCATATGTTTTATGTGTGATGAATAGGTATTAGTCTCATCCTGACAATGCTAAATGAGTTGTCAAGAATATCCTTAAGTACTTGAGAATGACTAAGTATTCGTTCTTAATGTATGGAGGTCAGAAAGAGCTCCCTATAATAGGATACACCGATGATAGTTTCCAAACATATAAGGATAACTTTAGATTATAATATGGTTATGTGTTTTGCTTAAATGGTGGTGTTGTAAGTTGGAAAAGTTTAATGCATGATATAGTTGTTGTTGATTAAACAATCAAGGCCGAGTAAGTTATTGCCTAAAATATAACAAAACAAGTTTTTTGGATAAATAAGTTCATTAGTGAACTTGGCATAATCTCTAGCATTATAGATCCCATTAAACTCTATTGTGATAACAATGGTCTCATTGCACAAGCTAAGGAGCCTAAATCTCACAAACGATACAAACACATATTAAGGTGTTGTCACCTCATTCTAGAGATAATTGATAAAGGAGATGTAAGGATATGTAAAGTACCAACTGTAACACGGTGGGAGAACTGACTTTAGTTATGTTGCGGATAGCAAGAGTCGCCACCGACTTTTATTTTATCCAAAGGAAAGGCATAAAAGAACAGGAAAGACCTTTTAAAAGATTTTTGGGTCCGGGGGGTAGGTTATGTAAAGGGAAGGTGTTAGCACCCTTTACATCCATGGTTATCCATGGGCTCTTAGTTACTTAGCTCACTTTAAAATGTTTTTTTGAAATGTGAAGTGTGTGAATAGAAATTTTCTTAAGTGTTTATAATGACCCATGTACGGATGCGTATAAACCTTTGTTTTGAAAATTTGTTTGAAATGTGTGAAGTGTTTGAAATTGTTTTGAAGAGTGAGCAAGTATCTAAGAGGTACCTACCCTAAATTTAAGTCTTTTCTGTTCTTGAATCCTTTAAATGGTAAGACTATCCCTACTATTAAGGAATAGGTAGTCATTACCTTGGATGTAAGGGATAAGTGAAGGGTCATCTTTTATTTAGGCAACTGTGGGGTGTATAAGCAATTTTGAAGGGACTATCATCTTTATTCGAAAGGGACAAGATCATTACGAAGGCAACATTCGAAAGGGACTTGATCTTTTATCTGTCATGGGACTAGATGATGTGAAATTGAGGGACTTTGCTTTTATACACCCTACTTGACCTTTTTGTTTAGGCAACATGAGAGGTATCCCTAAGGAAGTGAGATGGTGATCCAGGACCGACTTACGTGTGTGAGTGTACAATTTTAATATTTATCTTTAAATTTAATGAGCTAATTAATTTTAAATATACAAACATGTTGCACTCCCTATTTTTTACTAACCAAAGCATAAAATAAATATTTAAATATTACTACTAAATATTACATCCCAAGGAACAATTACATAATAATTAAAGCAAATTAAATATAATAAGCAAAAATAAATAATAATAATAATTGGGTTAGTGAAATAATAATAATAATAATAAATCACAATGGGGTTAGTAATAAATAAATATAAAAATAAACATAGTTAATAATATGAGCAAAAAAATATTAAAAGATTAATGAACAATTATTTTTTAAAATTAAGAATAAAATATAAACAATTATACTAATTATTATGAAATTTTAAGTTATATGCCAATTATAAAAATTAAATTAATTATAAACATATTATGAAAATTATAATTATAATTACAAAATTAAATTAGCAATTTTTTAACTATTTCTAAACACATATTAAAAATTACAAAAATTTAATTATAAATAAGCTATAGAATATATGCATATTATGAAAATAAGATTAACTATAATTATATTTACAAAAAATTATTTTAACAAGTTTTAATTATTTTAAAGCTTATATTGAAAATTATTTATATAAGAATTAAGTTATAAACAAATTATATAATATACATACATGATAAAATGATAAATTAAAAATTAAAAATTATAATAGAATTAAATGTCAAATAGAAGAAAATTAGGGTTTTTATGAAAATTATTTGGATTTATAAACCAATTAAAATATAAACAAATAAATGATATTTACAATTAATAGAAAATTAGGATTTATGAAAATATTTTTAGGGTTTATTAAGTTAAGGTTTTAATTAAAATTAATAATATTAATAAACAAACAAAACAAATAATGAAGAAAAAGAGAAAAAGAACTTACCTTGGCTGGGAATTGAACCCAGCCCCTTTGCTTTCAAGAACTCCAGCCAGCAAGACTAACCACTGGGCCAGCGCGCGCAGGTGATAAAGAAAGGGGTCCAATTGGTTTTGTTGTTTGTTCCTGAAAATATCATGAAAAAATAAAAACAACACAAAAGGCCTGGGGGGATCGAACCCAGGACCTTTACTCAATTCACAAACGCGTTTACCATTCCAGCCGGGAGGGCGCTTCTGTCAATAGCCTCATCACAATTCATAATATATTAAACCTGCTAATTAAATGAAAAAAAACAAGAAAAAGTGGTTTGGCCCAGGAATCGAACCAAGACCCTCAAGCAATACGCGCACGTTCACAACCAACTGAGCCAACCATACAATTGTGAAACAATATCAAAACCAAAACAAAAAATATTATATCCAGTATTCAAAATCTGAAATTCGCGCCAGGACATCATCTTCTTCCTTGAATTTCCTGCGAAAATTGATACGATTTTTCCTGCGAAATTTCATGCGTGTTCATAAACCAGAAATCCTAGGTTTTTTGAAACATCAAGCAAACAACAACATTAATGCAAATTGACAGTCCAGATCAATCATATGAAGTTTATACATCATAACCATGTTCTTAAAATTCATTTATCTCAAATAAATCGTGAATTCCCAATTTGAGAACTCTAACCCTAACAATGGTGGTTTTCGGTTTAGGGCATGGTTCTTCAATGTTCTTGCCCAGAAATCATCTAAACACCACAACAAACAAGATTAACAACACAAAAACAGTTTATAATGGTTAAATGAATGAAATCGAAAATTGAAAAAAAAGTGAAGAACATGAATTCGGTTTATGCAATGTGAGATGTTTTGGATGCAAACGATCATTGGTACATGATCAGTGAAGTCCAAGGATCATTCTCATGTCCTTAAAATACCTTTACAAGCCTTGTAATATGGAAACTGAATTTGAGTTTTTTGTGAGATTTTTGAAAACTTGGACTTACTCTTGGAGGCAGAATTTCGTCTCCAATGAATAGGGTTGTGTTATGTACTTATAGTGTAATGATTTTAGGTCAAAACAATTGATGGTTGTGTGAAGAAATTGATTGAAAAAGATTGAAAAATATTAAGACTTAAAATTCAAATATTCTTGAATAAACCCTTTCTATTTCAAGCCAATCACCATTATTTTTGTATCAATATGATCCAAGCAACCTTTATGACTTTCTAGAAAATCAATCTTTTTTAAATATTTGATTTTTCTATTTTATTTTAATTTAAAATGATTTAAAATGAATAAAATCAAAATAAATAAAATAAAATAATAAAAAAATCTGAATTTTAGAGATTTGGGTCGTGCATGGAGTATTGGTATGGATTGGATCATCATATGGCAAGCCCATTTAGAAAAAATTGGTTTTAAACCTCCATTTTCTTCATAAACTAACCAAAAATTTCCCAACTTTGCAAGGGCACAAATCCTTCAATTTTAATGCTATGAGGGTGTTCTTGGACATTTTGGAAAGCTTGAAGAGTCCTCTAACCAACCCCACTGGTTTCATGTTCATATCATTTACCATTCTCAAGTTATGCCCTTTTGAAGTTGTTGACTTTTTGTTGACTTTCAAAAGGACCTATAATGTCTTAGCTCATACCTTCCAAATGAAGCATTTTTGGGCTTGGCTTGTGAGATACAAAGTTGTAAATAATTCATTTTCCTTAAAAATGAGCTTTGGATGGAAAATTGGTGATGAAGCATGTGAAAGTTATGGCTGGTCAAAGTTCAGTTGACTTTTCCTGAGGAAACCCTAATTTAGAAACCTATGATTCTTGATGATCTGAAATATCCTTGATGAATCATGATCAAACCTTGATCAAATGATGAATTTTACTTCACATACTTGATTTTGGCAAAAAATCATAAAGTTTGACTTTGGTTTGACCACAGTTGACCTCAGTTTGACTTTTTAACTACTTTAACTGACTTTGACTTATCTGATCATTTGACTGAGCAAACCTTTGAGAAAAGTTCTGAAATTTGTCATGGGGATTCTTAGACACATATAAGATGTTATTAAGCTCACTTGAAGTCTTGGAAATTCATTTATCCTGATTAAAGTCAAAACCCTAGTTTTGGATGCACTGCTTAGGAGGATGCATTGTCTGAGGGAATTGTCAAACTTTCTGACTATTTGTGAACCTTGTGAACCTTGTGAACCTCATAAAGTGTCTTGAAAACTTCATGAACCTCATGAAAGGTCTTGTGAACCTTGTGAACCTTGTGAACCTTGTGAACCTTGTGAACCTTGTGAACCTCATAAAGTGTCTTGAAAACTTCATGAACCTCATGAAAGGTCTTGTGAACCTTGTGAACCTTCTTAGCACACAAAGTCTTGTATTGTGAGGGCAAATTTTGGGGTGCAACACCAACACCTGAAAACGTCACTGACTAACCAACAAAGCATCTTGCATAGTAGAAATTTGATGGCTATACTAGACCTATGGGTGTTTGGTGCATGTCTAGCCGTCTCTAATTCTAGTGGGAGATTGTTGGTGTAAGCCCTAAAGACCAATATTTTTATTAGAACTTGATACTTGTGTAGAATTATCTATTAACAATAATAAAACATTTCTTTATTATGTTTTTTCCAAAATAATAAAGTCCCTAGAATATCAAGTCTGCTTGATGAAACATTAAGCGTGATTTAATCATGAGACCCCATTAAATATAAAAACATTATTCTTAAATTATATGTAGTCAAACTTTATTCTAAAGTGGGATAACATTAAAGCATTAATAATATTATGTGGATAAATTCATGTTCATGTCTCATGGATTATGGATAAACAATTATCAAGTGTTCATATATGTATACATATTCAGAGTAATATTTATAGTGGACTGATCCACCACAAAATCCAGTATATAACAATTTTTTTTCTTCGAATTTACGAGGATTTTAGATCTCTGCAAGTTTATTTATGGTAGTTTTTAAAAATATGAGACAAACATTATGGTACCCTTCAAATAGAAAAGTATGTGTTTTACAACAAATCACTTCCAAAGGTTTAGATAAAAACTAGAAAACCTTAAAAAGAAATAAGTATATTTTAGGACTGAGTGATAGTAGCATTCTGCAATGAACCAACCTCATATCTATTTGGTTTAAGTCAAAATTATGTGTCAATTTTCACAACTAATACAACTCGACACACACTATAAGTAATTTGACATTTGTTCTGTCAAGCACTACCTTCTTTTCAGATACAATAACCTTTATTGAGGCAAGTATGAGGGATGGTGAAGTGGCTCTCATTGAAATGATTTATATGCAACTCACTGAAATGATTTATATGCAACTCATGACAGCGATAAGAGTTCAAAATCCTTACCAAGAAGACTTAGCAAAGTCTGTATAAAAAGTTATTTATTAATGTTATTCATATAATCAATCATATAGTCAAAATTGTACCAACCATGAGAAGATAAATATCATCAATTATTTTATTAAATTAGTGTCCAACTCATTCAATCAAACCATAGTTAATAAACAATTGATTTTCATGTCAATACAAAATATTTTTGCACTCTATACTTTTACCATGGACTCAATTCTATATTTAGATGGTTTATCCAAAAATCAAAGTTGTCAAAAGATGAACAATCCAGTTATTTCTGCAATCTATTTATCATACATCAGAAAAAATAAGCATCCTTGTTTATATTCACATATTCTTTATAAACAAAAAGATACTAATAGAATATATGAGCATAATCACATGTCAGTTTCTCTATAGGCCATATAAATACTTACATGGATGAAACATCTTGAAAATACAATTCATTTTCCTTCCTTACAAGCTTATATGTATGTGTTTCAAGTCGTTCTTTCGTCCGATTAGACCTGTGATTCCTAAAATGATAAAAGGATAATAACAAATTGATAAAACCTTGTTAAAACTAAACATGGATCATGAATGAATTATACAATTAGAATTTGCAGTTTATCATTATCAGAAAAATCTTGAAATCAATTCTCAACAACTAATTCCTGAAACCCTGCTCATGTAATGCAGGAAAGGTTTTTTTAGGGAACTTGGAATATCTAGGAAGACAACCAAGGAAATCAAGTTTTGTAGTGTTAATTACAAATTTATCATATTCATAATCAATGGCAAATAACCATAAATGAAATGCTTATAATGATAAATTGATATTATCACATAAAAAACATGTTGCCTTTTTTATTAAAAAAACATGGAGTAAAAAATAATTGCATATAAATGCAACAAATAAGCACCCAATAAGGAAGTTGAAGCTGAAACAATGTCAATCAAACAAAGCCAATAAGCAAGTTGGAGCAATTTGAATCAAACAAAGACATAAATATTATGACCTTAATTTCGTTGCTCAGTTGCTCCACTGATAGAGACATATCCTTAAACACCCTCTCGTTTCGCCCCCTTTAGATTACCCAAATACAAGCAAACCAAATTACTGTGAATTTCTCTGCACGATCTCTGCCTAATCTGCAAAGGCCTTTAAACTGATGGAAGTTATCTATGAGGTGCCTCTTGAAAACAATCATTGAGGTGCCTCTTGAAAACATCAATCGGTTCGGGCTGCAAATTTCCCACGAAACATGAAAACTAAACTACGAAAACTGTTGTATACGCGAACACAACACCAAACTCGACGACATCGATGCACAAAATTAGCCCAAAGCGCCAGATTGAAACATTGAAAGTGACATATAATGGTCAGCCTCAAAAACATAGTCAACAGATAAATAATTTCACCACTGCTAAAAAGGTGCAGACAGATTCTCCAAAACATAATTGAGATTGCATTCTCAGTATTGACCAAGCAACCTGCAAAAAAGTTATACCTTTAAGACACCATATTTAATAACAAATATTCCAGCATAAGATGAAGCACCTCCATCCAAGAAGCTAGAATTTTGAAATAAACCTTTATTCTTTTTGCCAATATAAAGTGACTTAGAAGTGCTTAGAACAAAAATCCATTATGCATGTGAATCTTCTGCTGCAGTATGAAGAAGATTTCCTGAATTCTTGTAAAAGAACATTTAGTCTTTGCTGATAACTTCATAAGCAAACCTTTCCATCTGGAAGACAGAAAAATGCAAAAAAATAATTTGAAGTTCATATCAAAAAGTAATTAGAACTTTCCATGTTCATATCAAAGTGAGAAACCTTACCGGACCGAGATACTCTAGAGATGCCCTGTCATTTTTATTCAAAAATTAATATATGAGATTATAACTCAACATGCTTATTTCAAAAATTGTGAAACTATCAATACCCTATAAAGTTGAAGATTATCGGATCATGCCACCACTAACTACGCCACGAACATGATCATGCCAAATTTTGTACAATTTTTTTTATATGTTCTCGTCTTTGAGGTTGAGCACAAACTAAACTTGCATACTTTGATAACCATTGCAATATCAAAAATCGAGACATCCTGCACCACCATTCCATCTTGTACCACAACTATATAAAAATAATTAGTGTTATTTATATAAAATACTAACAGATCTACACAAAACAAACAAAAAAACATTGCAAATTTCATAAATTAATCATAAATGTGAAAAAATCGAAAAATTCCAACAACACAAGAATCAAGTTTGAGAGATGGAGAAAAACTATCTCTGACTTTTTTACAGATTGAAAAAGACGGCGACAAGGAAAGGGACAGCGACAGAGAAAGAGACGAAGGATGAGGTGTTAGGGTTTGACGACGAGAGTCTATGTTTGGTATATTGAAAAACCATGGTGGAATCACACAGTTAGTAAAAGCTAGTAGTTGTAGCATCTGTATAACTCGCGGTGGAGAGCATGTAAACGTGCGGTAGTGGCCATTTGAATTGCTACCAAATACATGCAGATAATGCTAGGGAAAGTGAATGATGGAGAGAGAAAAGTGAAGCTACAGATAGAGGAGAGAGGAACGCGAAAAAGAAAAATAGTTTTAAAATTGAAATTGAAATTTAACAATGTGTGACACTTGACATGAAATTAGAGGTTTGAGTTAGATTTATTTGAGACATTTATTAATTACCTGTTTGTCCAAATGATAGTGTAATTTAAAAATTGTGAAAGGGTAAATTGGACAAAACATCCAATCTTTTTTTAAGGGTTGATAGTAGATTTTAAGTATTTTACATTCTATTTAATTTTTTTTTCCAGATATCAGCTTTTCAAAAAATTACTCAATTTTAAATCTATTTCAAAAAGCTTTTGAAAGAAAATATTTTTAAGATATAATATTTAAAAAAATTACGACTTCGATTATATATATATATATATATATATATATATATATATATATATATATATATATATATATATATATATATATATATATATATATATATATATATATATATATATATAAATTAATTAATTGTACAATTTTAAAAAACAAATTTAAAATAGGTAAATTCTTAGGTACCCATGATAAGTAATTGAGTACCGTACTTTAGTATAAATTGTGAGAATATTTTAATTTATTTTAAAACAAAATAATACAATAAAATTACATGGTATTGAATCATAATTTTTGATTTGTTAAAGGTACCGGTACCCAACTAAATTCAAAAGTACCTGAGTATTCACCTTTAAAATAACTTTTAATATTAAAAAAAATGTTTTTATAAAAATCATTTTTCAAAATACAAAGAATTTGTTTTTAAAACTAAACCTAATAGATTAAGAAAAATCTAACTTTTTTTTACGTTGAATTAAAACACCAAAATATTCCTATTTTTCTTTTAAAAGATATACATTGATTCTGTTTTCCAATTTATGATCGTTGGTGCAAAACTCGGTTACACATATTTCACAGTTCGTATTTCAAAAAGTATTCATCCTTTTCTACCGGTGAAACCCTAACCGTGGTTCTAGACTGAAACTTTTCCGGCGAAATTCCCCAAATCGACGGCGCAATGTTTACGCCGCAGAGGAAAACACGGCCCACATCTGCGACGGCTGCATTCACACCACATCGACTCGGTTCAACACCTGGTTCTGGCCTCACACCATCCGCAAAAGGAAAAGCCGTTCTTATCGCTGATGAACCGCTGCCTCCACCGCCGTTAGGCTCTCTTACTGAAGCTAGAGCTGATGGTATGGTTACTTCTGGGTATGCTGAGGATTGGAAGAAGTTTAGGGAGGTTGGATTGTTGGATGAAGCGGTGATGCAGAGAAAGGATCAGGAAGCGCTTATGGAGAAACTCTCAAGGCTGGAAAAAGAGGTTTGTTAGTTTGGTTTTGATTTGTACAGTTTATTTGATTTTGATTTGGTTAGGGTTAGCTTGAATTGATGGGTTTGTTTGATTATGATATTCTGTTTTGCTTTTTCTTTTAAAGAGAATTTTGCTTTTTGAATTTAGTTACTTTTCAGTTTTTTTTTTGTTGTTTTTTTGCAAATAAGATCATGGGTCGATTTCGATTAGATGCTTGCAATTAGTATTTGTTAGTAGCTGTTGTTATTTTAATTTTAATTTTATTTTTAAAACGTAGTTGCAGTTACTCATTAATGTTCTATATCTTGATATTATTATAATTTTTAGGAATAAGCTCTTTTGATTGCTTTTTAGTAGCATATGGACAAATAATGAAGGAAAATCACTTCCTGTTATTGCATGTAAACTATTGGCAAAGTGATTGAAAAATGAGAACTTTTTGAAATTCTGTAGATGCATAAAATTTCAACCACTTGTCAATAGTTTTTCCAGTATTTAGAATGAAGATTTATTCTCGTTGTTGGAAATTTACACAAGGGCTATAAGTGGAGAGAACGTATTAGTTAAATAGCATCTATATCACTAAAGTGTTGTGGAATTTGAACAAATTGCTAATGTTCTGTTCTGCAACATGCCATTTAGTACAAAATGTTGTTAAATAGCTGCTGTAGCGGAAGCGGTGCTATAGCATTGATGCAGAGAGGAATTTAATAAACCCTTACTTCGGCAACAAGGTTATCATGCCTCTGTTTTGACTGACTCTGATTCTGATTATTGATTTCCATGAATTTTGCTTTAACTCAATGATTCAAATTCAAACTCAATTACTCATTTTAAGCCCCCTTGTTCTGAAAACATTGTCATGATAATGTGATGAAATCTAAGCAAGAATTACCACCGTAGAATAAAGTAAAAAGATATGTGAAAATGTATATAAGTGGGTAGTTAAGACTTAAGAGAACTCTTTGGCTGCCTTTACATCATACAATTTCATGGTTGCATCTCAATGTTGTGTTTTTAGAACATTATTGTAACAGTGTGTTATTTTGGAAACCTTATGTCATATTTTTGATTTTTTTCATTTTTTGCTAGCTTTTTGACTATCAGTACAACATGGGCCTTCTGTTGATTGAGAAGCAAGAGTGGAGTTCCAAGTTTGATCGGCTGAGGCAAGAACTAGCTGAAACTGAAGAGGTTTTGAAACGAGAACATTCTTCACATTTGATTGCATTATCTGAAGTTGGGAAGCGAGAGGAAAATTTGAAGAAAGCATTGAGTTTAGAAAAGCAGTGTGGATCCGATGTATGTTCTTTTTCTATCTTCAAGCATATGATTGTGTTGAATTTGGTTGTGCTTGCTTACTTGCTCTTCTTATTAACATTGATTAGTATGGGAAGAGCTGATCATAGGCTTGACGCTGAGCTATAGTTTTTGCATCTGTTGCTTACTTTGCTTTCCCTTTTTCTTTAACTTCACTATGAAATATATATGCATATTTAATTGGCTAATAGTAAGTAGTGCTATGTTTGTGATCTTTAAGAGTTAGTCACTGGCCTGGTCAGTCACGTCTGTTAGTTTTAATCATTTTTGGAATTCAGTGTATGTTTTATGGTAGCTAGTAATTTTCTACTCAATTGTTTTGGATTTGACGAGTGTTGTTAAAAACATATTAATGTACTTCATTACCAATTGTCTTAAATATTTTTGCATGTTAGGTAGCTGATGCTACTTTGTGGCTGAATTAGATCTCAGTCTGACAGTGACACTTTCAAAACATTGTATATGCTTGATGTGTGAAAATCATTCCTAGGTTTTTTGTTCTTGACGTTATTAGGGTTTTTAAAGTAATACAAAAAATTGTGGAAATGCAATGGCTTTGGTTTTTAAAATAAATGTAGGGTTGTTGTGAAATAAAAATAATGGTAATGTTTACATTGTATTATGCTTGGTTTGCAAATAAACAAAAAAAAAACTTAGGCACTGGTTGGTATGCATAATTGAGTTTTGGAAATAGGTCCCCTAATAACTCCACTAATTTGTTGCGTTTTGGTTGTCTTTGCTATTTTACAAGTGGATCTTGAATGGAAAGAGTAAAATTGCTTTCTTTTCTTGAGACTTCTATCATAGGATTTGGAGGACTTGCTTTCATTTGATTTTAAGGTTGTCCTAATTTGCTGAAATTTATTAACCACAGCTTGAGAGAGCTTTGCGTGCAATGCAAGAAGAGCTTGCTCAAGTCAAGTCTTCCTCCCATACAAAGCTAGATGAAGCAAATGCATTGGTGGATGGAATTGAAGAGAAGTCTTCAACGGTTAACAAGAAACTTTATGATGCAGAAGCTAGGCTTGCTGAGGTTAACCGAAAAAATGCAGAGCTAGATTTGAAATTGCGAGAGGTAGAGGTTCGGGAAAATTTGCTTCAAAAGGAGCGTTTGTCAGTAGCTACTGAGTATGGACAATGTTCTAATCTTTATGAATATTTCTAGTTCTAATATAGTCATATTTAGTCTTGTGCTTTGTAATTCAGTTCATTGAAGGTTGTATTTTTTCCTGTTTCAGTCGAGAATCATTTGAAACAGTATTCTACAAACAAAGGGAAGATTTGAAGGAGTGGGAGAGGAAGCTACGACAAAGAGAGGATATGCTAAGTGATGGTACACAAAATCTTGGTGAGAGAGAAAATAATGTGACTGTAATGGAGAGAAACCTGAAGCTGAAAACGAGAGATCTAGAAGTGTTGGAGAAGAATATTGACTCGGCCAATTCTTTATTAAAAGAAAAGGAAGCTGAGATAAGTAGAAGACTATCCGATGTAGACGCGGAAGAGAAGGTGTGTTTTTTAATTTCTTATTGTGCATTTCATTTGCCTTTTGTAAACATGTAATTTGTTTTGGTTTAGTCTTTCCATCATTATTGTTGTGGTTATGGTTGCAGAAAGTGGATTCTATGAAGAAAATACTGGAGATGAAAGAGAAAGAATTACATGCACTGGAACTAAAGCTTAGTGTCAAAGAAAGAGTAAGTTCAGACATCCGGTATTTTTACAATATAGTAGATTGTTTTCTAAATCTGATAATCAAAACCAAATCAGTTGTTATGGTTTGTAGTCGCTGATGTTTTTTTTAAGAGAACCAAACAAATTAATCCATTTAATTATGATGATCTTAGTTTATCCCAAACTCAAACCATATCAACCAAGTATTATCCCTACCTTTGTGGTCAATATGATAATTTCCTTTTCGAGGTTTACTTTGAGAACAATGTCCCTGCGTCTGTTGCTATGTTGTCATTCTAACTCATGTTCATATATTTCTTACAGGAAGGGATTCAGAAAATTCTTGATGAGCAAAAGGATACTCTGGATTTAAAGTTGCAGCAGTTTGAGCTTGAAATGGAACAAAAGCGGAAATCCCTTGCAGAGGAGTTTAGCAGTAAGGAGGAGGCTTTGGAGAATAGGGAAATCGAAGTAAACCATATGGAAACGAAGGTTAGAAAAGAAGAGCTGGCTTTGAGTAAGAAATCTGAGAGAATAAAGGAGCAAACTAAGGAACATGAAACAAAGTTGAAGTCTTTGAAGGAGAAAGAAAAGACTCTGAAAATAAAAGAGAAAGAGCTGGAGAAGGAAAAAGAGCACTTGATTGCTGAACGGGAGCGTTTGGAGAACTTGAATGTTGAACTTGGGAAGATTAGAGCTGAGATTTCTCAGCAGGAGCTGCGAATATGCCAAGACACTGAGAATTTGAAGCTTACTGAAGATGAGAGATCAGAGCATTCTCGTTTGCAATTGGAACTAAAGCAGGAGATAGAGCATACCAGAACGCAGAAGGATTTTATTATGAAAGAAGCTGAAAATTTGAGGGAGGAGAGAGTTAGGTTTGAGAAGGAATGGGAAGAACTGGATAAGAAAAGATCTGAAATTAGTGGAGAACAACAGGAAATCGATAAGGAGAAAGAAAGGTTAAGAAAGCTGAAGAACAGTGAGGAAGAAAGGTTGAAAAGAGAGAAGCAAGATATGCAAGATCATTTAAAGAAAGAGCTGGAAAAACTTGAATTGGATAAGGAATCATTTAGTGATTCGATTACACAAGAGAAATTTCTTTTGTCTGAAAAGATAAAAAATGAGAAGGCACAAATGCTTGAAGATTTTGAATGGAAAACAAGAAATCTTGAGAATGAAATGCAAAAAAGGAAGGAGGAGATGGAGAAAAACCTACAGGAAAGAGAGAGAGGATTTCAGGAGGAGATGGAAAGAGAGCTTAACAAAATTCATATGTTGAAGGATGCTACTGAAAAAGAATGGGAAGAAGTAAAGTCTGAGGGGACGAGGTTAGAGAATGAGAGAAAAGAACTCGAGACAAACAAGCAACAGCTGAAGTCCGACCAACATGAGATGCATGCAGATTCTGAAATGCTTATGAATCTTAGCCAGAAAGTGAGGAAAGAGCGTGAACGCCTTGTAGCTGAAAGAAATCATTTTATCGCACTTGTTGAGAAGCTCAGGAATTGCAAGGACTGTGGTGAAGTTGTTAGGGATGTTGTTGTGTCCGATCTTCACTTACCTGACAGTAAAGAAATAGATGTTCTTCCCTTGCCTCGCTCCCCTGTTTTAAATGATACACAACTTAAGAACTTCGAGGACAATGTTATTGCTTCTGGCTCGAACTATTCTGGATCTACAAGGACCGTGTCTTGGCTCCGCAAATGCACGTCCAAGATTTTCAAATTATCCCCAAGTACAAAAACAGATTCTGTTGGTACTTCATATATGGGTGGGACATCGCCGGAGTCTGATGTAAATGTTAATATAGAAAAAGTAGAAGAGCCTACGGCATCTCCTAATATAGAAGAACCAATAATTAATGTTCCAGAACAACAGATAGCAGGTGGAGCGGCTCTTCCCTCTTCTGATACACCACACTTCCAATCCGATAACATTGTTAGAGAGGAGAATAATGAAGATTCTATATCCATGGATGACCACAGCTACATGGAAAGTTTGATAGGCGGAGATCCAGATGATTCTCAACAGTCAGTCCCAAAGGTTGGTAGAAAAAGACCTGCGAGGAAAAGCAAATCTGGAATTGCTAGAACTCGCTCAGTGAAGGCTGTGGTTGAGGAGGCCAAGGAGTTCCTAGGAAAAACCTCTAAGGAAAATGTTAGTTTGCAGTCTCATGATACTGATCATATCAAAGACATCAGTCGAGAAGACTCCGATCACACTGAGAACGTTAGCGGCAAAAGGCCGAGGAAGCGTCAACACACACAAACTTCCAGGATTGTAGAAAGCGAGCAGAACACTGCTGATAGTGAAGGACATTCAGATAGTATCACAACTAGTAGGCGCAAGAAGAAAAGGGAAACAGTTCCTCCATCCCCACAAGTTACTAGGGAGACACGATACAATCTCAGGCGGCATAAGGCGTAAGTTTAGTCTCAGGGGCCATAAAAGGTTACATGTTTTATTTTTTCTGTCAGTGTACCTGGTTGTATTTACTTTTTAAATAGTTTTCCTAGAACTTCATATTAGCATTAATTCTGAAGTAAGTTATCACTCATTTCCCCTCTTGTTGCTCCTTCCCATTAAGGAATAAAGTAAAATTATGGTGTGCTGATTTGGCGCACTGATATGGCTTGATTGTTATTGTTGTTTCCAAGGTTTATTCAAATTGAAATATTAGGACCAATTTACTTTGATCACTTCAAGAGTCTAATAACTTATTGTTTGCAAGTAAACTTGACATAAATTTTAGAGAGTGAAAATAAAAAGATGTTTTCACAAAGTAAATGGGGCGTAAATGGGGCCTTGGTTTTTGCTTCAAGTCATCTAAATAGATTCTCGGGTATAACCTTTCTCTTAATACATTGTGAAAAACTTGTTGGGATTTCAAAAAAGAAAATTTACATATAAATCCTATCCCTGTCTAATGTGATTATATTTTCCCAACCCTTCCCTTGTGAATGAAATCCACGGGAGTGTTGAAATTTATTGTCCATGGGAATCTGTTATGGTTTGAAATAATTATTTTCTTTTATGATTTGAAATTTATCAGACAGCACTAGAATCTTTTGACCAAGGCTGCTTGAAATATTGATTTTGGATTTCTTCTCTGGATTATCTGAAGAACTGCATGCATTGTGGTGGATACTTTTCCAATAATAAGTAAGATCTTACTGTGTATAATAGGAAGAATGGTGATTGCCTGATTGGGAAACTATTTAATGCCATTTAGTCATTTAGATTACTGCTAGAGGATGTCAAAGTTGTTATTAGCTGTGTTTTTCATGTGTCTGTATGTAGTTGGTAATATTATATATAGCAGCATGCATTATTGTCGCCGGTGGTCAAAATTTTCTTGATTGTTCTGATGTCACGCCTTTCCTTGAACAGTGCAGATACAGTTTCATTGGCACAAGATTTAACTAATGGAACAAAGAACGTGCAAAACGAAGATTCAGATAGTAAACAGAAGACAGGTGATGAAAATCTTAAAGCAGTAGTAGCTGATGACAATATCCAAACCACAACTCTAGTGCAGGTATCAACAGTTCAGTCTGAGGAGGTCAAAGATGATCGAGTTGTAAGGGTAATTTATCCTTGTTTTGATGATTGGTTTTATTGGAATTTTAGATATATGTTATGATTTATTTAACATGCATATGCTTTTTACAGTTTGAAATACCAACATACATTATTGATGACAATGGTGCTGCGCCCAACTCTGTGGACCTCGTTGAAGAAAGTGGTACACTGGAATATGGAGATGAAGATGGAAGCATAATCAATGAGATTGAAAATGAGGACGAAGGGGAGGTGGAAGAGGAAGAAGAAGAGGGAGAGGAGGAGGAAGAAGAAGAGGATCCTGGCGAGGTGTCTATCGGAAAGAAGATCCTGAAATTTTTTACAACATGATGAAAATGTTAAATTTTTCTCTGATATCACATATCAAATATAGATAAATCCTCATTCCTTTTAAATAGGAGAGAGTAGACATAATCTCTAGGTTCATTTTGAGATTTATTAATGGAAAGATAAAAACCATTGTTTTACCTTTCTTTTTTCCATTTTGACTGTCATCCAGCAAAATTGATTGTACTGTGTAGGATTGTATTGTTTAGGCGCATATGATTTTCCATTCTTACAATAATAGATGATTAATAATGATAAAGTGATATTAATATTCAACAATGGAATCGTAAAGGAGTGTTCAATTTTCATGTTAGGCTTTTCTTGCTGTGCTAACATCTTGCGTTCTCTCTTCCGTAGCTTTTCCATAAACTCAAAGGAAGAAAAGAGGTCAGATTTTTTGTTCACCTTTTGCATTTCCTTTACCGTTCTTGATTCCATTTTCAATATATTTTCATTGTTGAGGGGCCAAATTTGTGGTTGCCAATGAAAATCATGAGGCAAATTATGCAGTAGAATTCAAGTAAACTCCTGTTTTGTATGTGTTTTTCTTTTTCAATTTATCTTCATCCATATTCGTCATGTTTGACTCAATAACATCATGAAGAGGTTCAAAGCTTTTAGACAAAGGCAATATGCTCTCTTTATCAGTGTTTGTTGTCTGTGGCAGAAACATTGTATTACAGCATATGACAGGAATATGGCGATTGGCATAAAAATCTGTCCTACCAAATTTGACAATACTGCTCTCACCACCGAGTGCAAGACAAGCTTGGCAAGTAGAAACCTTACGCCCATGCTCAGGTACTTTTTAGTTTTTACCCATCTGCATGACTTAACCTTGTTCTGGTATAGACAAGGTTGGACATATCAACCTTGTTCTGGTTAAGAGTTATGTTGTTTCATGGGAACATGCATTTTTTCTTTTAGTATTTTAGAAGTCTAGGAGAATCATTATTATGTATGCAAGTGGTGCAATCTTCTGGAACTGTAAGTTAAAGAAAAAGAAAACAATTGGCTTAAATATACAACAAGTCTTCTGGAATTGAAATTTGAAACCACAAACTTTGTCTGAGCTCAAGTACCTTAAAGCTCTATCACACAATACACGTGTCGAATCACCGTTCACTGAGAACTGGGAAAAACTGGCTTGCAATTTAGAAGTAATTCGTTCCTCATTTTATCAATCTCTGAACTATTCCATCTTGTAGTGCATGATAGTGATACCATTTATCTCCTTCAGTGTAGTTAAATTGATGCCATGCGGGGTTATTGCAGAATGAAAAATTGAATTTTTTTCAGACCATAATAAGGTAATTTGTGAAGGGAGGTCTGCCAAAGCAGCAGCACCATAGGCTACAATGGCATGTTTATATGGCAGAATTTTTCACTTTCTGCCACTGTCTTTTAGTTGGTTTTTTGTTGATCTGAAAAGTCAATAAAAACCAGTCAAAGTTAGTTTTCTAGTACTGGTTTTGAACTAATTTGATTGGCTTATGACTCGAGTTTTCGGAATACGTTTAACTATTGTCAGATACGATTAGATTCAATTATTTTGTTTAAAGATAAATTTTTCTCTTTAATTTAAGCGGTAACTTCCAGTCACATAAAATTTCTAAGCCCTCATTCACTCCAACCACTTAACTTGAAATCGATATCGATGATTTATATCACGTATCCAAAATATTTAAACTATGTGACTCGTGGGATGATCTGGTCTTCAACTTTCACCTATAAGTTAGAAACACTTATCTTTCTGCTGAACTTATATTTCATGTATTTCGTTTTATTTGTGCTTAGGAGAAAGCCATAATTATAAGCTCGTCTCCAAGTCTCTAATATCTCATTTTTTGAATCTCAAAGTAGAACCATATCATCCGTAAAAAGCATATATTTTGGTGCTAGCTCTTGGATGTCCTCCGTAAGTACATCCAAAATTAAAATAAAAATTTAGATGCTTAGGGTTGAACTTTGGTGCAAACCTATTGTAATAGGGAAATTGTACATCTTTCCACGATATCCCTTCATTTATATTTTGGATAATTAAAATATATGCAATTCTAACTCATTTCTTCTTTCTTCTCTAAGGTTTTTCACAAAATCTCTTTAGACACTATCAAACATCTTTTCCATGTGATGCAATTCTTGTTGGTTTATTCGATATTGCTTCATTATCCGTCATAGTAGATAAATCCTTCCATGGTCGCCCATGCATAAAATCAAATTGATTTTTAGTGAGTTGAGTGTATTTTCTTAGACTTTGTTCAATCACTTTTTCCATAATTTCATGATATGACTCAAGTTTAATTCTCCTATAACTAGCACAATTTTATATATTCTCCTAATTCTTATTGTTTGGAACATTAGTGTTTCTCCTCCATTCATATGAAATTTTCTTTGATCTCATACTCGTTAAAGATTTTGGTGAGCCACTCAATATATCTATCTCCAAGAACGTTTGCACTTAAATATGCATTTGTCTGGTCTAATTGTCTTAGTGTTATTCATCCTTTTCAACACTTCTTTTATCTTTTGTTTATGAATCCGAAGACAATAATCATAATTTCGATCCTCTTGTCTAATGGCGATTCTACTAGAGTCTGGTGAGATATCCTATCATGCATTAAATAAACTATAAAAATACGTTTTTCACCTATCATTTATATTTTTTTCCTGAACAAGACTTTACCATATTCATCATTAACACACTTTATTTGATTCATTTTTTTTTTCTTTTTCTATTTCCTTAACAAGTTTATATATAAATTTTCTTATTATTTAGTTATAATACAATAAAAGCTTGAGTTTTTACTTCACTCACCACATTTTTTGTCTCATTCTTATCTTTTTTATATTTTATCCAAGTTTTGGTATTTTTACACCTAAATCATTCTTTAAAATACAATTTTTTTAAACTTTAACTTTACTCAACACTTTTATTCCACTATTACGATGTGTTACCCCTAGGTCTAATACTTCTTAATTCTTTCAATGTCTTTTTTATCTACTTTTCTAATCTCTTGGGCCATCTTGTTTCACATATCATTTACACTTCCTTGTGTATGTTCCAACCCTTCCTCCAAGATCTTATGCTGGGAACTTCCATGTTTTTCACCCTTAAAATACCACTATTTGTAGTTTCCATATGACTTATTCTCTTAGCTTTCCTATAGATTCTTACATCTAGAACCAACACTCTATGTTGGATAATCAAGCTCTCTCTCTCCAAACTATTTTGGTATTCCAAGCAAATATTCTTATCAGATTTCTAAATAAGAAATAAATATATCTGAGAACATGTCACCCTACTATTATATGTGATAAGATGCATATATTGTTTCTCAATCAAGTATTATTTATAGTAAGATCAACATTAGACGAAAACTCCAAGATGAATTTACCTTCCACATTTACCTCCATAAGGCCATGCTCCCATCACGCCTTTAAAACCTCTTGTTATGCCCCTTACATGTCCATTTAGATCGTCTCCTAAAAAGATCATCTTTCCTTGGGGTGTATTTTGAAGTAATCCTTATAAATCATCCCAAAATTTTACCTTAGAGTGTTCTTCCAACCCAACCCAAGGTGCGTAAACATTAATAACATTAAAGGTGTCTTGTTCCACTACAAATTTTAAGGTTATTATTCGATTTCCTACTCTTTTCACATCCATAATATCCTTCTTCTACTCATTGTCCACAATAGTACCTACCATATTTCTCGATTCAAATAAAAAATATGTATGGATTACAAAATCTAAACACACCCGAAGAACAACATTGCTTGTGTGCACTTCGTACAATAACAAAGGAATAAATTCAAATTTCAATATTCCAACAAACAACTGAGACTATAATGGACGAGTATTATGTATATATGCATATGGTGAATCTAGATTTTAATCTCTAGACATAACTACAAGATAAAAAGGAGGTAAATTTGAATTTGAATATCCATAATCATTTGAGACTGTAATGTATGTATACTATATGTATAAGCGATACCATGGGATGAATCTAAATTTCAATCTCCGAACAAATTCTTGTGCAATATTATGCATGTCATTATCCATACATTAGTCACACACCAATGTATTATCTACATAATAAACAATACATAACTCAGTCATTCATAAAGTTTATTTCAAACTATATATTATTTATATATTAATCATAAATCATAAATCATACATAACTCATAACTCAATCATTAAAAATATTTATATCAAAAATAAAAATTAAATTCGATTATTGGGAATCTCTAACACCCTGTTCCTCCCTTGCCTCCTATATTGCAGTGAAAATTGTGTTTATAATTAAAATTTGTACGCAAAGTGATCCTCTTAAGAGTGTTTTCCTGAAATTTTTCTCTAGCTTTGACATCTCTTCAAATAGCAATAATATAGTGACATATAAGTAACACATTCATAAGATGGTATGTCATTGCCTATTTCTCTTATGGTGTGTTGGAAGTAATGACATGTCATCTGAATCTCTAGAAAAATCACCCGGTGCGGCAATAATAAGTCCAACTGCAGGATGTGGGTCATGCATATGTACATCATCATCGGAAGAATGAAATGGAGTAGTGGGTGCTTCGTCATGAGACAAAGATACATGATCACATGAATGCGACTCTTCAACAGTCCGAGATGATTCACCAAAAACTCATAATGATTTGTCTCTCTCGCTACATATTGAAGTATGTTGAGACACCTAACCATGCATGTATCTTTGTTGTTCGTCAAATATTTTTCTATAATCACATAAGACAAGACACATCATTTTTTATGAAAAATATTAATCATTAAGATGAATAAACACTATGACCAATATAAAGAGTATCATAAACATTTGCTGGAATATAGCCCAGCCATGTTCTAGAGCCAAACCTTTTCCCTAAACTAACCATTTTATGAGCATCAACATTTGAAATTTATACTAAAAACATAATTGAGGCTTCCTTAACCTACTTAAAATCAACCTACAATATGCCACAATGGGCTCTAAAATAGCTAAAGTTTCAACAATACACTACTCCATAAAGATATAATCCTTCTTAGAAAAGGCAAGTATATTCTCATTCTCCTGGCTTTTGATGACGCAACCCATTGATACAAACCCTTCTTGAACATGTGTTAGGCTAATTCAAGAAAGGAACTACAGATAGAACATAAATTATCTAAACTAACTCCTTTCCTTTGAAGGTTTCTCTTTGTTAGAAGTATATTCTTTACGAGTCTCCACGTGAAGTTTGTTTGAAATTAACTTGTGTTGAAATCAATGAAACCTCTAAATCACATGCCTCATATAGGGGAACAGAAGAGGAACATACACTTGGTTGGATGCAATAATAAGACACATTAATGTAATGATAAAACAAAGTCATTGGTAATGTATAATGATGAAATACAATCATTTAATACATAGGATTATGAAACAAAATTGTTTAAGGAGATGAATGATGAAATAAAAATATTGGTATGATGAAATAAAATCATTCACTAGTAGAAATGCACTGTTTTCCTGCGGATTTTAGAAAAAAATCCGCAGAAAACACGTTTCCTGCGACTTTTCCTGCGATTTTTCGTCCCCAGCTAAAACTTTTGTGTATAATATAAATCCGCAGGTAAGGTCGCAGGAATCAAAATCCGCAGGTAAAGTCGCAGGAAAAACCCGCAGGTAAATGCGCAGGAAAGTCTCAAGTCGCAGTAAAATCCGCAGGAAAATTCGTAGGAAAATAAAAAACCACAGGTAATTCCGCAGAAATTTTTTCTCTAATTTTTAAATTTTTTTTGTCTAATTCATTTTTTAAATATTATAATATGTTAAATATCAAAGTAACAATAATATATAAATTACAATTTAATTTGAATGAGACAATTTTAAACTAATCACTTTCTAATTTTTAAAGCAACCAAGTTGCTAAATATTACTATAAAGTCAATAATACATTACTAAAAATAACACAATCAAACTACTAAGAATCACTTATCAAACCAAATTAATAAGAAAAAGACAATCCAAATTTCATACTAGCTAACAAAAAAAAAATACAAATCAAAATTCACTACTAATGTCTTCATCTAATTCATCAACATCATCTTCACTTGGATTATCTCTTTCATTATTGGATTGGGGTGGATGAGAAGAAGATGCAGTAAATCCTAAATGATTCATTAACAATGAAAGTTTATTGTTCGTTTGAATCATCTCTTTTTCTTGTCGTTGCAATTGTTGCTTCATCTCAAACTTCTCTTGTTCTTGTCTTTGCAATGAAGCATTGAGAGCATGGACTTGACTTCTCAAATCATCAACCTCCTGAGAGTTATTCGAAAGACTTGGTTGAGTTGATAATGGAATCAAAGTCTTGGCAACGGTTCCAAGACCAAATACTCTCCCTTTCTTCTTCTTCTTTCCAAAAGACTCCACCCATATATCTAAATCAGGCGGCATCTCAACAGTAGGTTGACTATTAACTTCATCCTCTCCTGGAACAGTTGAATTCTGAGACGAAATCTCTAACTTTTTCCGTTCAAATTCACCCTAAGAGAAAATTTTAAAGACATAACAAAAAGTTAAAATTTATAACATAATTTAGGAAAGATGAAGTCAATATTTAAACCTAAAGTATCAAGCAATACATACTCTTGAATATTATATAGAATTGATTCGGAGTACTTACATATGCAGCTTCAGCATGAACACCCACCCAACTTTGATCCTTTTTTCGATGGGTGCGAAAATAAAACTCAGTCAATGATGGATCGACTCCCTTTTCCTTTTTCTATCAATTACAAAAGAATAGTGTCATTTACTATAAATAATAATTTATGAAATATGAAGAAAAACTTATAATACCATTCTTTTCCAATGCAAACGATGAGGAATGGATCCTCCAGTGTGAAGAGATGCACCATCCATAGAACAACGATTTCTTTTATTTGTTGCAGATATTTTTCTGAACTTGGAGGAATTCCAATGTACTGTTAATTGCTTCCACACATCCTCTCTCATCCATTCTGGCTTGTACTCTAAATCTCTTCGAACATCCTGCATTAATTGCGACATCTTAGCTGCACTTCTTTTTTCAAAGTTGCGTCGCACTGTAACCTTGTGTTCGGATGGCCATTTAAACTTTTGCTGTATAAAAAAAACATGAATCAATTACTTATTTATTTCAATATATTTCTAACATAAAACCCATCTTTAGATTTAATTACCGTAAACAGGTCAAAGAAAGAATCTCGTTGCTTTTGTGATAATTTCTTCCATGACGGTTTTCCCTCATTCAAATGAGTACGTATGATGTGAGAAATTTCTGCAACCACCAATTTGTGAGGATCAAATCTGAAAAAGAGACATTAGTAGCCATTAGCCAACAAAATGGGACCAAAAAAGAATTATTAATGATATTTATACAAGTTTCTCATACAAGTTTCTCAATTTGTTGAATAGGAAGAAGATAAAAGTTGCAATTTCTATGACAAATAATACATGACAACTCACTACTACTACTTACCCTTCAAGTACTTATCGTGTACTTACCCTTCATACTGCCTAATATGCCATCTGCCAAATAATAATTTGATCCGTAACATCTATTTTATGGGTCTCAAGATTTTGTATGCAGTCTTTAAATTCCATTTTGTGTAACACAATCAATCTCGTTTTTTCAACCATACTGTTTCATCTTCACACGTTCCTTTGCCTATATATACATAAAACAACATAGATAGAGAGACACAATAATGGGTAATGCTTGTTTTGGGAACAAGAGACACAACACGGGAGTGGTGCATCCTAGTGCATCTTGGAAAGACTCAAGAGTTTAGTTGAGTATAGCAACAACTTTACCTAGTTTTGTCGGAGACACTACAACACCGTCTTTTTATTGATTTTTGTTTACTAATATGTTGCTAGAGTTCAACTGCTCTGATAAATTGTAACTTGTAAAACATAAATTTGATTAATACAACGGAACTGCAGCTGCTCTGCAGTCGGAGACATAGGCACAATTGGCCGAACTTCGTTATCAAATATCAGTGTACTTTATTTCTATTTTTTCTTATTTGTTTAGTTTTGAGTTGACCTTTTACTTAATGATAACCAAGCTATCTTTATATTAAGGATATTAAAATATTAAGGATAAGTAAATATTAAGGATAAGTAGAATAGTTTATTTATAATGTCTAAACCTATTTTCTTTCCTGGCCAAATCTTCTGGTATTACAGATGTGCCAAAGTTGAGTGAAAATATTATTGTTAGTTTATTTATAATGTCTAAACTATTTTAATTGAATTTATGGCCCCTTACATAGTACCACTTTACGTGTTGAGTTTACAGATTCCATGAACTTACATAGACTTTTAAATTTGACAATCATGTATGCTACACAAGTCCCTTCCCTAGGTTCTTATGGTTCTCACACAATGCATATTTGATCACAATGACTTGTATTTTCAGGAAAGAGATATCACAACTGCAGAAAAAAGAAGTTGAAAAGAGCAATTTAGAAAATTTGGTGAAAGCCATAGGTGGAGTAACTGTTAGTACTCAACCTGAGAATACAAAGGTCAGCAAGGCCAAACAGAGGCGTGACAAAAAAGCTCAACAAGAAGCAGAGAGGGAACTGAGAATCCAAGCAGAGCAAAACGACTAATGGGTGCCGAATCCTAGCAGTAAATGCAGATAATTTCTCTAACAGAAACTATTATGGGCTGTTTAATTTGAGAAAATGTTTCTGTTTTTTATTTTGTTTCCTAGTCTCAATTATTTCTCAATTATTTGTAAGAATTTGCTAGTCTCAAAGGCCCCTTTGCCAAATTATACAAGTCAGAATTTTGGCCTATACATTGAATTATTGTTAGATTAATATATTATGTGTTAAGTTATTGTTAGTAGGATTTCAGAATCAGAAGCAACTGATCCAAGAAGATAATCCAGAACCAAAAACTTATTAAGTCCATAACCAAAAAAGTATATACCTTGATACCCTGAATTTATAAGCCAGCAGCTGCAGTACCTTGAATTGCCAAACAATTAACACAGACCTGCAGTGTATAGAAAAAAAAATCAATTAAATGTAGAACTTAACACTAGCCTACTTACTGACTGTGTTTCTTCCTGAGCTGTAGAAGAGTGTATGGTTAGTAGATCAGCGGAAGATGTTGGATTTTCTTCTTGTTCGGAAATATTATTGCCATCTTCTACTGACGGATTGAGGACACTTTTTTTTGTTGCTGTATATAGAAACTTTCATTTTCCCAACTGTCTGCTTAGTGACTTTCTTCAGGTTTGAATTCTATTTTTTAGCATTATGTTTAGTAACAGACAATTTTTTAGAACTTGCATCAACCACAAAGATATTTAATATGACCACCAATATATTTAACTCATAAATTTTTAATAAATCAATTAACACAGACCCTGCTATTTATGAAACAAAATAGAAATTCTTTGATCTACTTACTGACTATGTTTCTTCCTGAGCTGTCATAGACCTACTTGGCTGATAAGTGTGGTTTTGACGTTTTGCCCACAACCAAAAGCGTTGGTGCTCAACAGGTATGCCAAACTCTTTTGCAACTTCTTCCTGGTCAAAGATTTATTATCAGAAAGATGTGAAATAATTTCAAATCATAATTAGTTTTGTAGAACATCTAAAGATAAATAGATTATTCAACAATATCACAAATAGAACTCAAATAGAACTATCTCAAATAGAACTCAAAATAAAGGTTTAATTGGATTAAACTCATTGTGGCATTTCAACAAACACCTTGTTGGCAAAACTCAATCCAAAACCAAAAGAGTAATTCTCATCAACGTATCAAAAGAAACAAGTCAAGAATAACAATTAAAATGCAGGGAAGGAATACATGTTAATGAAGATTCTATAAACATTGTTTATCAAATAGAACAAAGGAAGAACACAAAATCGAAAAATAATATCAAAAATTGAAAAAATAGAACTGAAGAAGAATACTTATGTCGAAGATTATGAGCGATGAACCTGGAACAACGAACTGAAGAAGAATACTGATTTCGAAGATTGTGAGGTAGATTTTGAAACTCGACGGAAAAATGCAAGTTTGCCGTCGGCGGAGAACTCTAAATCGGTGAAGATGAAACCCTAGCCGCTCCTACGTAGAAACGGCTCGTGAAGATGGAGATGAACAGTTTCCAACGTGTTTTTTGTTTTGTTTCTCATTAGTTTGAAACCTTTTATTTTTTTTCCAAAATTTATTTATTTTTATTTTATACTATTAGTTTTAAAGTGTAAAATGAGTGGTAAAGTAATAAATTTAATCTAAAATAAAATTATTTGTATTAAAACTATTTGATTTTTAACTAATTTAATATATGTATTTTAAATAAGAGAATAATTTAATTTATTAGAAAAAAGTGAAAATTTTATAATCTTAATTTAATTAAAATTTTATATTTCTCATATTAAATATCAATAAAATTTGGTTTATAATTTATTAGAAAAAAAAAATTAGAAAAAAAATTAATATTAGAAAAAAAATTTATTAGAAAAAAATTAGAAATATAAAAATTAATATGAAATTAGAATATATCAATGTTTTATAATTTTATTTATAATTATTAAAAAATAAATAAAAAATAAAAAATACTAATATTTCGCAGGAAATGTCGCAGCAAAATTCGCAGCAAAAGTCACAACAATTCCTGCGACTTTTTCAGAGGATTTGAGTTTTCATATTTCCTGCGAAATAAATTGCAGTAAAATTCGCAGGATAAAAAGAATAATATTGTAAAATCCAAAATCGCAGGTAAAGTCTCAGGAATTTCTACGAATTTTGCTGCGAATTTATTTTTCGCAGAAAACAAGTTTTTACATAAAAAATTCGCAGCTAATGTTGCAGCTATACCTGCGGATAATTTTTCGCAATAAAATCCGCAGGTAAATCATGTATTTCTAGTAGTGATTCAAGACATGGAATAGTAAATAAAATCATTCAAGGAAATGGATGATGAAACAAATCATTCATGGAATATCAGTATTCAATAATATCAAGACTTCGAATGATTCTTAAGATTAATTTTTAATATATGCTATATAGAGGATGGTGAATTTTCTATCGCATCCAGAACTATTTTAAATACGTAGAATACCAATTATATTATTCACCCAATATTATCTTTTCTTAAGATTTTATTGTTTTATCTATTTATATATGGCCAAGTATATAAAAACATAATATTTCCATATTGTTAGAGTTGTCAAATAGACCGGTTCAACTCAGTCCGTATCGATTTGGTGGGTCAATACTTATAAATGGATTGGAGTGGACAAGCCTGATTACTTCATAGACTATCAAAATTAAGTTCGACCCAGTTCCTTATCGATCGTGCAACCCGATGGGCCATGCCGTCTATATATTTCAATATTATAATTTTACTTTTTAAATTAAGAGACAATAAAATACAATCATACATAACAAAATAATTAATCATCTAATCATTCAAAATAGATATAAAAATAAATTATAAAGTAAATGGTTTTTTGGCTAAGTGAATACTTGATGAATCCAACAATTATCAGATAGTCTAGCTTTAGAGATAATAGAATATACTCACACATATATAACTAAATAAGTGAGTACCGAGGTGGGGTATGTTCGTTGTTGTGATGTTGGTGCGATCATGAAATAGGGTTCACACGTGGGGTATGTTCGTTGTTGTGATGTTGGTGCGATCATGAAATATGGATCGTATGTGGCCATGAAATAGGGGTCGAGGATGTGATCATGAAATAGGGATCATACTGGACCATGAAAGAGGGATCGAGAGTTCCGACGGGAACTCTCTCTTGAAATAGAGATCGGATTATGGTACCACATGCAATGAGTCAAGTATAGTCTCATTGCACAATTGTAGTTGTTGTGTATAACGTGGATGTGTGTATGATGTGAGGATGCAGTTGTTGTTATTGTGAAGTGGTGTCTAATTATGATACTTGCTAGTTCTTATTATATTGCTCTTTTGTGATGTAAGCATCTCATCCATTTTGTTTGAATGTTACCCTTATGTTGGTAACGTGCAGGTGAGTAGGATAGGTCGAGTGGTGGTCAGTGAAGTCAGTGTACTTCACATCCTTAGGATGTTGAAAAACATTTTGTAATGGTGTTAATACTAATTATTTTGATTTCCGCTGCGAGTTGAACATATTTTGTAAAAACGTATCTTTGAGCCATGTGTGATTTTTTCGAATTGTGACACTCAAATGTTTTAATGAAATTAAAATACTCTGATTTTTATTAATAATTCCGTGGGGTAATTTGGGTGTTACAACTTCAGCTGAGAAGGGGAAGCAGAAGGTTTCAGATGGGAAGAAGGTGGGGGAGAAGGTTCCATTCCTCCCAAGTTCTACAAGTGTGGTTAATTCGGTCACAAGTCTGATGCGTATAGCAATCCAGTGGTGAGATGCTACAGGTGTGACAAGAGAGGTCATCGGGTTGGTGATTGTCCAAATGAAGGTCCAACTTGTTTTAACTATGGTGAACAAGGACATATCAGCACCCAATGTCAGAAACCTAAGAAGACTGCTACTGCTGCTCAGACCAATGACAGAGTGTTCGCTTTGAGTGGTTCTGAAGTTCCTAAGAAGGACAACTTGATTCGAGGTACATGTTTTATTAATGGTGTTTAGTTGATTGCCATTATTGATATTGGTGCTACGCATTCTTTTATTTCTCTTGAATGTTCTACTAAGTTGGGTTTGACGTTGTCTAGTATGAATGGTGGTATGATAATAGAAACGCCAGCTAATGGTTATGTTACTACTATGTATGTGTGTTTGAAGTGTCCTTGGACTATTTTTGAGAAGGACTTCTTGATAGATCTGGTGTGCTCGCCTTTACACCAAATTGATGTTATTCTTGGAATGAACTAGCTAGAGTTCAATTTTGTGCATATCAATTCTTATGCGAAGATTGTGGAGTTTCCTAAACTTGGTGATCATGATGAATTGATGATCTTGAAGACCAGGCAAGTAGATGAATTGTTAGAAGATGAAGCTCAGATGTTTGCAATGTTTGCATCGTTGTAAGTCTAAGGGAAGACTTTGAGTATTGATTTACCGGTTGTTCAAGAGTTTCCAGATGTGTTTTTGGAGGACATAAGTGATTTTCCTCCAGAACGTGAAGTTGAATTTGTAGTAGATTTATTACCTGGTACTAGTCTCGTGTCTATGGCTCCGTATCAGATGTCTGTTATGCAATTGAGTGAGTTAAAGAAGTAACTGGAAGAATTGTTAGAAAAGAAGTTTGTTCGACCAAGTGTTTCTCTGTGGGGTGCTCTTGTGTTATTGTTCGACCAAGTGTTTCTCTGTATCGGCAGTTCAACAAGGTTACTATCAAGAATAAGTATCCATTTTCGAGAATCGACAATTTGATGAATCAGTTGGGGGAGCGTGTGTGTTCAGCAAGATTGATCTGAGATCTGGTTACCATTAGATTCGTGTTAAGTCTGATGATATTCCGAAGACAACTTTTGGGAAAAGATATGGTCATTATGAGTACACAATAATGTCGTTCGGTGTATCCAATGCACCCTGTGTGTTCATGGAGTACATGCATCGAATCTTCCATGAGTGCTTGGATAAATTTATGGTAGTTTTTATTGATGATATTCTAATTTATATTCCAAGACAGAAGGGGAACATGCAGGGCATTTGAGGATCATACTGCAAGTGTTGCGAAAGAAGAAATTGTATGTGAAAATATCAAAGTATGAGTTATGGTTGCAAGAAGTGAGTTTCCTTGGACATGTAATTTCCAGTTGTGGAATTTATGTGGATCCGTCGAAGATTGATGCAGTGTTACAGTGGGAGACTCCTAAATCTGCTACTGAGATGAGAAGATTTCTGGGTTTAGCAGGTTATTACAGGATGTTTATTGAGGGCTTTTCGAAGTTGGCGCTACCTTTGACTTAGTTGACTCGAAAGAGTCAAGCTTATGTGTGGGATATTGCGTGTGAAAAGAGTTTTGTAGAGTTGAAGAAGAAGTTAACAACTACTCCAGTGTTGATTTTTCCTAATCTAAATGAGTCGTTTGTAGTGTATTGTGATGCGTCGAAGATGGGACTTGGAGGAGTTTTGATGCAGAATGGTCAAGTGGTTGCTTATTCTTCTAGACAATTATGAGTTCATGAGAGAAATTATCCTACACATGATTTAGAATTGGCATCTCTGGTGTTTGTGCTGAAGATTTGGAGACATTATCTCTTTGGTTCAAAATTTGAAGTGTTCAGTGATCATAAGAGTTTGAAATATCTATTTAATCAGTAGGAACTGCATATGAGGCAAAGAAGGTGGTTGGAATTGTTGAAAGATTTTGATTTGAATTAACATCCTGGTAAGACAAATGTGGTTGCAGATGCTTTGAGTAGGAATATATTACATATGTCGATGCTTATGGTGAAAGAACTTGAAATGATTGAATAGTTCAGAGACATGAGTTTGTTGTGTGAGGCTACTTCTGAAAGTGTGAAGTTGGGAATGTTGAAGTTGACAACGAAATTGTGGAAAGGATCCGAGAAGGACAACAATCTGATTTGAAGTTGGTTGCTCAGTTGACTTTGATTAACCAAGGTAACAAAGGTTAATTCAGAGTTGATGAAAATGGTGTGATGAGATTCCAAGATAAAGTGTGTATTCCCGATGTTTCGGAAATTAAGAAGAGTGTCTTAGAAGAAGAACATCCAAGTAGGTTGAGTATCCATCCTGGTGCTATGAAGATGTACCATGATATGCATAAATTATTTTGGTGGCTAGGTATGAAGAAGGACGTTGCAGAATTTGTGTATGCATGTTTGACTTGCCAAAAGTCAAAGATTGAACATCAGAAACAATTAGGTATGATGAAGCCGTTGAATATTCCAGAATGGAAGTGGGATAACATTTCTATGGATTTTGTGATGGGTTTGCCGAAGACAACTAAGGGAAATGAGTCAATTTGGGTGATTATGGATAGATTGACTAAGTTGGCCAATTTCTTGCCGATGAAGATTAATCATTATATGCATAAGCTAGCGAAAATTTATATTGAAGAGATTGTGAATTTTCATGGGATACCGTCGAATATCATATCAAATAGAGATCATCGGTTTACGTTGAGGTTTTGGAAGAGTTTATAAGATGCTTTGGGTACTAAGTTGAGAATGAGTTCTGCTTATCATCCATAGACAGATGGTCAGATAGAGAGGGCTATCCAATCTTTAGAATATTTACTGAGAGCTTGTGTGCTGGATCAAGGAGGATCTTGGGATAGTCATTTGTCATTGATTGAGTTTACTTACAATAATAGTTATCATGCTAGTATTGGAATGGCACCGTATGGAGCGTTGTATGGAAGACAATGTCGGACTCCATTGTGTTGGTATGAATCAGGCGAGAGAATATTACTTAGACCTGAGATTGTGCAGGAAACGACTGAGAAGATTAAGATGATACAAGAAAGAATGAAAGCTTCTTAGATTCAATAGAAGAGTTATCATGATAAGAGGAGGAAAGCTCTTGAGTTCCAAGAGGGAGACCATGTGTTCTTGAGAGTTACTCAGGTGACTGGTGTCAGAAGAGGTTTGAAGTCTAGAAAGCTCACTCCGCGTTTTGTTGGTCCGTATCAGATTTCGCAAAGGATTGACGCGATAGCATATCAGATTGCGTTACCACCATCGCTTGTGAATTTGCATGATGTGTTCCATGTGTCGCAATTGAGGAAGTATGTGTGTGATCCATCGCATGTGATTAAGATGGATGACGTGCATGTAAGAGATAATCTGGCTATTGAGGTATTACCGTTGCAGATAAATGGTCGCGAAATGAAGCAGTTACGAGGAAAAGAGATTGTCTTGGTAAAGGTATTATGGGTGGACCAACAGGTGAAAGTTGGATTTGGGAACGTGAAGATTAGATGAAGGAGTCGTACCCGACTCTGTTTGTTTCAGGTAACATTTTCGAGGACGAAAATTCCTAAAGTCAGTGAGAGTTGTAACACCCCAATTTCATAATTTAATTATTTATTTAATTATTTATGAACATGTGGTATTTTGTGGTGAATTATTTTATTAAAATAGTGATATTAGAATAATTGAGTATTATTTAAATATTATTATTAAAAAAATAAAATAAGAGAAGTTGGAGGTCTTAGGGGTAGTGTTGTCATTTGAGAATGGGGAATACACTTAGTTTCTCATAACTCGTGTTTTGTGAAGTTTAAGAGGTTGCTCTGAAGAACAAGGAAGCTAAGGTTGGAGATTGTCCAAAAGGTGATCTAAAAGCTCATTTGACTAAGGTATAGGGAATAATTTATATTCGGTATCTATAATGTAGGCATATGTTTTATGAGAAAAGAGGATTTTTGAGGGAAACCTTAGGGTTAGGAGGATTGTTGGTAGATTTTTGATTAATTGATGTTGTTAGATGTTATAGTTGATGATTATATGATGATAATATGTAGCTGTAACACGGTGGGAGAACTGACTTTAGTTATGTTGCGGATAGCAAGAGTCGCCACCGACTTTTATTTTATCCAAAGGAAAGGCATAAAAGAACAGGAAAGACCTTTTAAAAGATTTTTGGGTCCGGGGGTAGGTTATGTAAAGGGAAGGTGTTAGCACCCTTTACATCCATGGTTATCCATGGGCTCTTAGTTACTTAGCTCACTTTAAACTGTTTTTGAAATGTGAAGTGTGTGGATAGAAATTTCCTTAAGTATTTTATAATGATCCATGTACGGATGCGTATAAAACCTTTGTTTTGAAAATTGTTTGAAATGTATGAAGTGTTTGAAATGTTTTGAAGAGTGAGCAAGTATCTAAGAGGAACCTACCCTAAGTTTAAGTCTTTTCTGTTCTTGAATCCTTTAAATGGTAAGACTATCCCTATTATTAAGGAATAGGTAGTCATTACCTTGGATGTGAGGGACAAGTGAAGGGACATCTGTTATTTAGGCAACTGTGGGGTGTATAAGCAATTCGAAGGGACTTATCATCTTTATTCGAAAGGGACAAAATCATTACGAAGGCAACATTCGAAGGGACTTGATCTTTTTATCTGTTTAGGGACTAGATGATGTGAGATGAGGGACTTTGTTTTATACACCCCACATGACCTTTTGTTTTAGGCAACATGAGAGGTATCCTTAAGGAAGTGAGATGGCGATCAAAGATCGACTTACGTGTGTGAGTGTACAATTTTAAATATTTATCTTTTAAATTAGTGACCTAATTAATTTTAAATACAAATACGTTTTCACTCCCTATTTTACTAACCATAGCATTTAAAATAAATATTAAACATTATTACTAAAATATTACATAAAGGAGACAATTACATAATAATAATAATTAGCAAATTAAATAAATAAGCAAAATAAATAATAATAATATAATTGGGTTAGTAAAAATAATAATAATAAATCACAATATATAAATGGGGTTAGTAATAATAAAATAAATATCATATGAAAATAAATAAAATTAATAATATAAAAAAAATATTAGCATAATAATTAAAAGATCAATTTTTTATATAAACAATTATTTTTAAGATTAAGAAGAAAATATAAACAATTATATACTAATTATCATAAAGTTTTAAATTATGTACAAATTATAAAGATTAGGTTAATTATAAACATATTATGAAAATAAATTATATTTACAAAATTAAATTAGCAAGTTTTAATTATTTTTAAGCATACACTAAAAACTGTTTAAATAATAATTACAAATCAATTATAAAAATTAGACACATAATTAAAGTTTATTAAAAGTGATAATTAACAAATTAATATTTACAATAAAAATAATTAGGTTTTAACAATATTTAGGGTTTTAGAAAATTAGGGTTATGAATTTTAGAAAAATAAAATTAGGGTTTATAATTTATTTTACATATAATTAATGAGATTATATACAAATATATATTAATAGAAAAATATAATGAAATAAACATATTAATTTAGGTTTTAAGAAAATAATATAAATTTGAAAAGAAAATAAAGTTTTATTAAAAAAAGAATGATTTAGATATTTTTAGAAATTGTTTTAATTGATTAAAGAATAAAATAAAGAAATAGTAAAAATAAATAAAACAAAAACCTAAAAAAAAACAGGACCTGGGATTTGAACCCAGGTCCTTTACCTGGACAAGTAGAAGCATAACCACTGGGCTACTGCAACGCAGCTGATAGCACACTCCTTCACGTTTGTTTTGTTGTTGTTCTGGAAAAATCATGAAAAAAAGCAAAAGAAAATAACACAAAAGGCCTGGGGGGATTCGAACCCAGGACCTTCTCACCTCACGCAAGCACACTTACCATCCAGCCGGGAGGGCGCTACTGATAGTATAATCACCATAATGCATAATATATTAAGCCTGTTAATTAAATGGAAAAACAAGAAAAAGTTGCTGAGCCCAGGATTCGAACCAAGGCCTTCAAGCAATATGCGCGCGTCCCTTACCACTGGGCTGGGCATACATTTGTGAAACAAATCAGAAACAATTCCATAAAATATCAAGAGTAATATTTGAATTCCAGAACGCGCGCCAAGGGCTTCGTCTTCAACCTTGCTACCTTCGAATTCTCCTGCGTTTTTACACACATATTTACCTGCGAATTTTTTAACACAGAAAACCTACGAATTTGAAACACCATCAAAATAGTTCAATTTCATTAAATTAAGAGTGCAAACAAGATCCAGAGGTTATTTAGAATCGATCCACGTTTTTAAAATTCATTTATATCCATTCAAACGCAAAACCCTAATTTGAAGGTCAAGAACCCTAAAATGGCAACACACGATTCAGCCATGTTTTCTTCAATCAAACTGCCCAGAATTCATCACAAGCTTCAAATAATCACGAATCAATAAACAAAATTAGTTTGCAATGCATAAATAAAGAGAATCGAAAAATTCAAAGTCAAGAACAAAACAGATTCGGTTTAGGTCATATGCAATGCTTTAGATGCTACAAATGGTTCCAATAGATTCAGTGATGTTCATTGAACATGTCTCAACCTTCAAATTGGCTTGAAAGAGCTTGAATTGTGAAATCCGAATTTGAATTTTGGTGACTTTTTTGAATATGCAAACTTACTCTTTGAGGCAGAAAATTCGTGCCCTCTGCATTGGGTTATGTTTGTGTATATATAATGAATCAAATTAGGTCAAAATACTTGTGGGTTCTATGGGCTTTTTGAGTACCTTGATGATGAAGAAATCTCCTTCCAAATATTGAAAAATAATCTAACATTGCCAAATCAAGCTAGCACAAAATTGGACTATATCAATCAGCTTTGAATGGTTATTAAAACTTTCTAGAAGAAGAATCACATTCAAATATTGAGTTTTCATATTTTATTTAGATTTAATTTGATTTTTAATGGATAAAATCAAAATAAATAATAAATAAATAATAAAAAATCAGAACTTTGTTGCTTTGGGTCGTGCTTGAGGTATTTGTATGGATTGGATCATCACATGGCAAGCCCATTTGGAAAAATTTGGTTTTAAGCCTCCGTTTGCTTCATAAACTTCCCTAAAATTTCCCAATTTTGCAAGGGCACATATACTTCAATTTTAATGATATGAGGGTGATTTTGGAAATTTTGGAAAGCTTGAAGAGTCCTCTAACCAACCCCATTGGTTTCATGTCTATATCATTTACCATTCTCAAGTTATTCCCTTTTGAAGTTGTTGACTTTTTGTTGACTTTTAAAAGGACCTATAATGTCTTAGCTCATACCTTCCAAATGAAGCATTTTTAGGCTTGGCTTGTGAGACAAAAAGTTGTAGATAATTCAATTTCCTTCAAAATGAGATTTGGATGGGAAAAATGTGATGAAGCATGTGAAAGTTATGGCTGGTCAAAGTTTAGTTGACTTTTCCTGAGGAAACCCTAATTTAGAAACCTCTGATTCTTGATGATCTGAAATATCCTTGATGAATCATGATCAACCTTTGATAAAATGATGAATTTTACTTCATATACTTGATGTTGACAAAAAATCATGAAGTTTGACTTTGGTTTGACCACAGTTGACCTCAGTTTGACTTTTTAACTGCTTTGACTGATTTTGACTTATCTGATCACTTGACTGAGCAAACCTTTGAGAAAAGTTCTGAAATTTGTCATGGGGATTCTTAAACACATATAAGATGTTATGAAGCTCACTTGAAGTCTTGGAAGTCCATTTAGCCTGATTAAAGTCAAAACCCTAGTTATGGATGCACTCTTAGGAGGATGCATTGTCTGAGGGAATTGTCAAATCTTCTGACCCAAGATGAACTTTGTGAACCTTGTGAACCTCATAAGATGCCTTGTGAACCTTGTGAACCTCATGAAAGGTCTTGTGAACCTTGTAAGATGTCTTGTAAACTTCATGAACCTCATGAAAGGCCTTGTGAACCTTGTGAACCTCATAAAGTGTCTTGTGAATCTCTTAGCACACAAAGTTTTGTTTTGTGAGGGTAAATTTTGGGGTGCAATAGTAGCAAGAATGAATTATGTGTTTTCTACTGTTAAATAATGGTTTTTGATGAGTTTGGTCGTAGCTGAGATGTGTTGGAAATCACAGGGTGTTTGTAGAAAATCACAGTCTTGCTTGGCGAGCAGGAGCTCGCTTAGTGAGCGAATGAAACTTTGAGGATCCTGCAACCCGAGAGTAACTCACTTAGCGAGCGCGGTGCCCTCTTAGCGAGACCTGTAACTTTTTGAAAAATGGTTTCTTGTCCCAAATGATTTGTAGTGACTTGTTTTGTTGCCTTATGTATTTATAATGTTGTTGTGAATTCTTGCCATGCTATAATATGCGAAATGTGTAAGAATTGTGATGGAAATGATGTTTAGATGATTTAGTTGTATTATGATGATATGTAGTATTGACGACATGAGTAGGCAAATTAGTAGATGTATGAATGATGAATAATGATGAATGCGGATGTAATAATGTTGTGTTGTGATGATATATGATTGTATTGCGTCTTGCATTCATAGCATAATTATGTTGGGGATTCAGTTCGTTAGTGATCTGACCTGATCAGAAGGAACCTTCCAGATGTTGAGCAACAATTACGGTGTTGGACTGGAGGGGTGTACCTGCAAGGCACTTTGATGCCAAAGTTAAATTGTGAGTACATAATAGGTAGAAGAGGATAATAGTTTCAGAATACCTGACCCTCTAGTGAAAGAGGGTATTTACAGTGTACCCCCAACGCTAGGCCAAGGTCCTTACTTTGGCTAGGTCAGCTAGGCCCAAGGAAGAACTGCCAAGGAATGCGTAGGAGCAAGTAAGACCTAGCATATGGTCTTACTCTTGGTTCAACCGCCCCTATATTTTAAGAGATAATGGAGGATAGTTAGGTGGCGTGGCATATATGGGGAGAAGTTGTCTCCCCCCGTATGGATTACTGAGTCGTGGGTCATGTCCGACGGTTTAGGCCACTGCCCGACGAATTGGGCTTTTGCCCGACACTGTCTTATAGGCTCATTCTAGAATAGGAGCCCCCAAAGTCGAAACTCCGGAGCAGAGTGGTGACTTAAGAGGGGGTATATCGGGCATAATCAGGCAATGTCGGGGACAGTCGCAAACTCATGTCTGGCGAGGTGCACAATGTTGGGTGAAATGTGTTCAACACTCCTCGGGCGCCTTGTTGTTGATGGAAAGGATTCGCCTCGTCGAGCTAACGACACAGTTTGAAGGATGGGGTGAATGAAGTCGAGGTGCGCTTAAACCAGTGGCGAAGCATTGCGAGCACCGTTCTTTGTCGGGAAAGATTTCCTGCTCGGATGGCGTAAGAACATCCTCGGGGTGTCGAGAACGGGTGTGCGTGCACAACGTATTTTGGTATTCTCAAGGATGACGTATCTTGCCTCTTAGTTTCCCCCTTAAACGACATTTAACACATGTCGTTTTGTTTTCTGTGTGATGGCACATTAAATGTTTTTTGCCCTATGGAATCTAGGTAGCCTAGGAAATGATTTCCTAGGCGCGTCCCCTCCATGTAGCCTTTATAAAAATGGGGTGAGGGGACCATTTCTCTTTTTTACATTTTCTCCCCCCTAACGTTTCACCGGACTTCCATCTTCTCCTTTGCCGGAATGATCATTTCCGTCGTCACACCACCAGAATCATGTCAGGTAATGTTTTTGATCCCTTTTCGTTTTAAGCCTGTTTTATTTGTTAGTTCGGTGGTTTATACGCTATGATAGGTGGGAGGCCTTTTTTAGGCTTTTTACGAAAGAATCCCCATGAGTCTCCCGTGCACGTCATGCATTTTTCCATGAATGTGTCGGGCAGACTTACGTAGTTTCCTTGAATTTACCGGGCACCTTATATGAATGAGCTGGGAAACTTAGGTAGTTTTCTTGAATTTAACGAGCACCGTTAGGATTTCCCTTGAATAATGCGAGCACCCTTAGATGAATATTTCGAGCATATGTCAGGTTGAGATGAATGTGTCGGGCTGCTTCTCTCCCTTATTTTAACCCTCTCCCATTCACTTGAACTGCGGTGGAAAGGTGAATTTGACGCAACATCGAATTCATCGGCATCCTCTGCTTTTTAGGTAACATGGATCAAAAACGTCTCACAGAAAGAAGCGTGTCGTCTACATCCGGGGGCGAGGATCTCTCTTGGGTCGTCGATGAGCCGTTGGAGATGGGATACCGCTTTGTCTATGATCAGACTACCGCCCACACCATCGTGAAGGACTTAAACCCAGACGAACCGCACAATTGGGAGTGCTAAGACCCTCTTCCCAAGAAACATATTTGTTCGGCCTTTCGGGGAAAAAGGTTCCCCATGTACAAGTTTTCTTTTCGGGAGGCAGGGATCCGGCTCCCTTTCACCGATTTCCAGGCGGGCGTTTTTAAGCGGTTCGCCTTGGCGCCTTCGCAACTTCATCCAAATGCCATAGCGTTTGTTCGGGCGTTCAAACAGGTATGTCAGCACCTCGGGATCGGTTGCACACTGCCTCTTTTCTTCCGCGTCTTCCATCTGCAACGAACGGGCTGTTCCAGATGTCATAGTTGGGTTTCTTTTAAACAACCGATGAGGATTTTCAAGACCTACCACGATTCTGTCCGAAACTTCAAGGATAGGTGGTATACAATGAAGACTATCACTAAGCGTGCCCTGGATAACATTTACAGCGTGCAATAGGATGCCCGAGGCGCGAAGCGTCTAGTGTCGAAGATTCCTTTTGAATGGAGGAAGGATCATTTTAGATGGTCGACCGACCACTATAGCGTGAAGGCCGAGCATATGGGGTCCGAGGACAAGTTGGCCTACAAAAAGTTGTGGCCTATGTCTATAGTTTTGATCTCACAATGTGCGCGAACCGACTAGGAAATCTGCTTCTGGGAAATGACGGGCTACCTATTTTAGAGGCTCGACTGATTAACACTAGGTTCATTCTCGAATGTAGGTCAGACGAGGAGGCTCTCCGGCTTTTAGGTAGTTTATGCTCGACTTTTTCTTGCTTTATCTTTTTAATTATTCCTGCTAACTTATTGCTTGTTTTGCAGCTGCTATGCCCCATCTAAAAGAGCGCGTATTGAGGCTGGCCAACAAGGGTGCGGCCCCAACCAAGCAGTCAAAGAAATCGAGCAAAATCCATGCCCGACAAGTGGCCATAGAGGACGTAGTCGACGACTCTGGGACCTCCAGTCGTACTCTGAATTCTCCGCAGGTAATGGTGATGCCCAACAGTCCCATCACGGTGCATGATTCTCCTCCCCACAAACGCCCATGTGCTGAGGGCCCGTCGAGTCAAGTAGCTGTTGTGGAAGGCGGTTCGTTTGAGAACCGAGGAAGTTATCTTCTCCCCTCCTGCTACCTTAAGCATGAAGCCTTTAGTGCTGAAGGTTCTGTCGAGGTGGCGCCTGTGGAGGTCAAAGCCATACTCGACCAGGACAGAGCGAGCAGGCGGACTAGTCTGTCTCAGGACATTGCTGGGGTGATCAGGGTCATGGAGACGGCCTTGGTCTTGTCCGACAACACCTGATCGTTGTCGGACTTAAGGGCCACATAGGAGGCACTCCGAGTTACCAAAACTGAAAAGAACCAACTCTCCTAGGACTTCTCTAATTACAAGGAAGAATATAAACTCCAGGAGGGGCTGTCGTCCGAGCTGGACGAGGTTAAGCTCGAGCAGGAAAACCTGGTTGGAGAAAACAAAAAGCTGAAGGACCGGGAAGTTGAGTTTAATGAAGCTGTCATGGAGAACGAGCATCACTGTCTAAGGGTTGAGGCGTTGGAGGGATTGGCTCTCCATGCTAAGGGGGGAGCAAGGAGGATCAGGCCATGCAAAGCCGGGGTGACCTGATTACTCAGATCAGGAAGCTCGATAGGGATTGTGTGGGGACCCTACAAGTGGGTTTGAACAACGCTACCGACCAACTCAAGGTTGTCAACCCCGGACTCGTGACCAAGGGGACGACCTTCAACTACGAGGTGGTTGATGGGGAAATTGTCTTCCCCTTCGTTGGCCGGGAAGGTGAAGGAGAAGAAGAGGAGGCTGATGAATAGGTTTGGCTTGCGCACCATGGTCCTTTCTGGCTTGCGTGCTATCTCTTTTTTGGCCTGCATGCAAGTTTTTTGTTCTTATGGCCTGTGTGCAACTTGTAACTTGGGCTTGGCCCTTTTCTTTGTACTGTTTACCGATCAGGTTCAAGCCGGTTTGTTTAATGAAACATATTTATTTCAAGTTTTTTTATTTAATACTGAGATGTGAACTTGTTTGCTCGACAATATAGACTCTTCAGTTTAGGAAACTGGCAAGGTGGCGGGTTTTAAGTCCGCCTGTGAACGGGACGAGGGTCGCGTTCGAGGCCTTAATCCTGTGACTTGGGCCTTCCCATCGCGAGCTGGGTGCCCTGCTGACGTGGTACTACGACAAAGTGATTCGTTTGAAGTACCATCCGCCGAGGAAAACTGTGCCTGTTTCTCAAGGGTGTCGATCTTCCCTTTGATTAAAGACGAAGCATATGGTCGTACCCCCATACTCTCGTGATTGCACTGTTTAGCTATAATATTGTTTGTTTTTCAGTGTTCCAGGGTCGAGCAAGTTCATCACCTTGTAGGTTTTCGAGGTAGTATGCCCTTTTGTCCGTCTTGTCCCGGACTCGGTATGGGCCTTCCTAGTTTGCGGCCAGCTTTCCTTCTCGCGGACTCTTAGGATTTCGTCGAAGGACGAGGCTGCCAATCTAGAATTCCCTTTTGATGACTTTCGCATCGTGGCGCAGAGCCACCTTTTGTTTCAGCGATTCTTCCTGGAGGGATGCTTCAAACCAAATCTCCTCGACGAGATCGAGCTCAACTCACAGGGCTTCGTCGTTCATCTCCTTGTCAAGGGGTGCTTCCGTCCGCCTCGAGGGTTCGCGAATTTATACAGGAATGATTGCCTCTGTCCCATAGGTTAGACGAAATGAAGTCTCTTCGTTTGTTAAATGTGGGGTCGTGTGGTAGGCCCGAAGTACATTGGTAGCTCCTCGACCTAAGATTTCTTTTCCTTACCCAACCTGCGCTTCAGTCCTTGTAATATTACCATGTTAGCAGCCTCTGCTTGATCGTTAGTTTGGGGATGTTCGACGACTGTTAAGTGCTGCTTCGTTCCCAGGTTGGCGAAGAAGTCCTGGAACCTTATATCCGTGAATTGCGTTCCTTTGTCGGTGACCAGGGCTTGGGGTATACCGAAGCGGGCGAGGATGTTCCTTTTGAAGAAATGAAGTATATTTTGTGTTGTGATTTTGGCGAGGGCTTCGGCTTCGATCCATTTTGTGAAGTAGTCGACTCCGACGATAAGATATTTATTTTAGCAGGAGCCGGTCACAAATGGTCTGAGGATGTCCATTCCCCACCACGTGAAAGGACATGGGGAGGAAAGTGTTCTTAGCTTGTTAGGGGGATCTAGGTGCATGCCTGCGTGTCTTTGACATCTGTCACATTTCTTGACATGCTCATTTTCATCGTGTTGCATTGTCGGCTAATAATAGCCTGCTCGGAGTGCTTTTCGTGCCAGTGACTTTCCGCCGAGGTGTTGGGCGTTGGTTCCTTCATGACTTTCTCCTAAGATTTCGGGGACCTTTTCATCCTCGATGCATTTGAGTAACGGGATGGAGAAACCTCGTCGATAGAGCTTACCTTTGAGGAGGATGTATGAGCATGCCCTTCTTTTGGTTGCAGATGCCTCTTTTGGATCCGCTGGGAGTTCGTTCCTCGTGAGGTAGGTATGGATGGGAGTCATGTAACAATGAGCGTCATTGATGGCTTGCACCTCGAATGGAGGGGAAGGTTTCTCAATGCTCGGTTGGGGAAGAATCTCTTGGATCATAGATTTGTTTCCGCTCTTCTTTGGTGTGCTCGCCAGTTTTGATAAGACATCTGCTCGGGTGTTCTTCTCTCGTGGGACGTGTTGAACCTCCCAAGAGTCAAATTTCTCTAGTTTGTCTTTCACTGGGGCTAGATATTCGATGAGGTTATCGTTCTTAGCCTGATATTCTCCTCGTACTTGAGACGCTACGAGCTGAGAGTCGGTGGAGATTTTCACTTCCTTTGCCCCTAGGTCTTCGGCCAGCCGTAGACCTGCCAGGAATGCTTTGTACTCGACTTGGTTGTTCGAAGTCGGGAAGGCCAACACTAGTGATACTTAAATCAGGATGTCGTCTTCATTTTCGAGGATGATACCCGCACCATTTCCCGTCTAGCTGGAGGCACCGTCGACAAAAATCGTCCATTTATGGGCGCCACTAGTCGGGGTTGGGCCATACGTCATCTCAACAACGAATTCTGACAGTTCTAATGAACACTTCAACATTCTACCGGCCATATCAGGTCGTCTGAGCAGTAGTTTTATGGGTTGAACGTTCGGACTTTGATTGTATGGGCGATGAAATAATGTCGCAATCTCTTTGCTGCATTTATCAGGGCCAAGGCGACCTTCTCTATCTGCTAGTATCTGAGCTCGAGGCCTTGGAGGGCTTTTCTCGTGAAATAAATGAGCTTTTTCCCGTCGTTTGTTTCGCGAATGAGGGCTGCGCTGACCGCCTCGGTGGCTACGGACAGGTATATGTATAATGTTTCCTTTGACAGAGGTCGTGATAGTACTAGTGATTGGGATAGCGCACTCTTGAGGTGGAGCAATGCTTGCTCGCACTCTTCGATCAACTCAAATGCAGCTGTCTTCCGTAGTAGCTTGAAGAATGGAAGTGTGTGTTGTGCATATTTAGCGACAAAATGGGATAGGGAGGCGAGCATGTCATTGAGAGATTGAATGGATTTCTTCGAGTTCAGGGTTGGAAATTCCGGAACGCCCGCCATTTGTCGGGGTTGGCTTCGATCCCTCGTTCGGTGAGGTAGAATCCGAGGAACTTCCCTGCCCGTACGCCGAAGGTACATTTTTCAGGGTTGAACCTCATTTTACACCTCCTCTCTTGCTCGAAGACCTTTCTGAGATGTCGGGCGTGATCAAGCTCCTCGTGTGACTTTACTATCATGTCGTCCATATACACCTCGAGCATGTCTATGATCTCTCCCCGAAATACCTTACTTATCATGTGCTGGTATGTAGCCCCGACATTCTTTAGTCCGAAAGAAATAATGTTGTAGTAGTAATTTCCAGTCGGGGTCATGAATACCGTGTGCTACTTGTCGGTGTCTGACATGGGGATTTGGTTATATCCGTTGTACGCGTCCATAAAGGAAAGGAGTTTAAAATCTGCAGAGTTGTCGACAAATTTATCTATGTTAGGCAAAGGAAAAGAATCATTGGGACATGCCCTATTGAGATCAGTATAATCAACAAACATTCGCCATTTTCCATTATTTTTCTTAACAAGAACTACATTAGAGAGCTATGTTGTGTACTGGGCTTCAGAAATAAAATTTTCCTCTAAAAGGTCTATTACAGCCTGCTCGGTAGCCTCCGTTTTCTTGGGAGACTGCTTACGCCTACGCTGTGTTACGAGCCTAATGGTCGGATCTATGGCTAATTGATGGCAAGCGACCTCGGGGTCGATACCAGACATCTCAGCAGCACTCCATGCGAACAGGTCTGCGTTCTCCTTGAGACAGGTAGTGAGCTTCTCTTTTTTCGCCGATGGTAGACCGATACCTATCTTCACAATTCTGCCGGGGTTATCCCCCAAAGGGATGATCTCGAATTCACCGTCGGGGATTGGGCTTTCTGGGTGAGTTGGAGTCTGCCTATTGATGGGTCCCTGTGCTTTGATGTCGTCTTCGCCTAGACGAATGTCGAGGTCTATGGAGTTGACTCGAGGTGAAGGTGGACGCTCATCGACTCTAGGTTTTTTTTTGCCCTTGGAGGTGTTGATTATGGCATGTCCTTTGACTGTTGCGTCGTAACATCTGCGGGCTGCCTCTATGTCCCCGTGAATCGTAAACACGCGACCACGCTTGGTGTAATACTTCATCTTTAGGTGGATAATGGAGGGTACTGCCGTCAACTCGACTAGAATAGGTCGCCCGAGGATGCAGTTGTACAACGAGGGGCATTCGATCACTAGGAATTGAACTTTAACCTCTCTGGTCGTCTCATTCTCGCCGAACAAAACGAGTAGCTCTACGTATCCCCATGGTCTTGTGGTAGCTCCGTTGAATCCTTAGATATCGGATCCAACGTAAGGGGATAGGTTTGTTTTGTCCAGTTTGAGAGTTCTGAACAGGTGGGCATACATGATATCCACCGAGCTAACTTGGTTGACCAGAATGCTTCGAGCGTCAAAACGTGCCATCATCGCCCTTATCGGTAAAGGAATGTTGGAGTTGGGTGAACCGCCCGGTAATTCCTCGAGGAAGAAAGATATAGGGTTGGATTTTCCCCGAGGTTTGGTTAGCGTCACCAATTGATTAGGCACGGTCAGTAGGAGTTCGTCGAACTTCCGTTTGACAGAGATGGAAACATTTTCGTTGTTTATTCCTCCTCCGAATATGACCAAGGCTGTCCGGAAGTTCTCCCAAGGACTGTGGGAGGTTAGTTGTCCTCCCATGTGGAAATCTTTAGGGTGTGATATGCAGAGGACTACTTGGAAGGGGGAGCCGTCGGACGGGGAGTCCTTGCGGTCTCTCTTCGTAATCTGGTCTTCGCGTTGAGGAGTATCACTTATATTGGTGTATTGTTTGAGGTGGTATTCCTTGATCAATATCTCGACCATGTATTTCAGATGGATGTAATATTCAGTCACGTGCTTGTGGCTTTTGTGGAAGAAGCAGTACTTGGACTTGTCGGTGTGGGGCTTGGGTGCTGTAGGTTTTGGGAACCTTACCCTGCCTTGTTTGAATTCAGAGTTGACACATTCTGCGAGGATGCACTCGCGGGGAGCGGTCAACAGTGTATACTCAAAGAAACGACCCGCTGGTCCTCTTCCTTCGCGGACCTCACGAGGTTTGTCATCTTTTCGCCTCTCCTCGATGCGGCGAGGGGCGGTGTAATCTTCGTGCTTGGAACTTTTGGTATCGTCTTGACCGCGGTTGCTCCGAACACTGTGGGCGACTTGCTTTTCCTCGTACCAGATATATGCTTGGGCTTTGTGCAGGAGCTCGTCAAGGGAGCAAGGTGGCTTGATCCCGACAACTCTACTGAGCTCACTTCCAAGGAGGAGCCCTTTCTTGAGGAGATACTTCTTCATGTAATCGGTCGTATCCACCTCGACAGCTTCTTGGTTAAATCATTCGATGTATGAGTGCAGCGTTTCATTTTTCCCTTGTATGATGGCTTCAAGGGTTGCTTCAGTCTTTGGGTGGCGTCGGGAGGCTGTGAAGTGCCTCGTGAACAATGACCTCATGCTTCTCCAAGACGTGATAGATTCGAGGGCCAGGCTTTTGTACCACACCATGGCTCCTTTCCTAAGGGTCGTCGAAAATAGTCTGCATTTTATGTTCCCACTAATGTCATTGCGGTAGTCGAGCATGGAATTAATGTTGTCGACGTGGTCATCGAGATCAGTTATCCCATCGTAGGTTGCTAGGTTTAGAGGTTGCTAGTTTTAGAGGTTTCTCCATGTCCGATGGGAGTGGTGCCTTCATAATAGCCCAAGAAAGGGGGCAGCAAGGGACATCCTCGTCGCTCCTCAGATGTGAGTAGTCCTCATTCCCGGGGCTCTGGTCATGCCGAGGAGATGTTCTTGGTTAGTCGCTTGACCACTCAGGGCGCCCATTGACCTTATTTTTCTTTGGTGATGGGGAGCGTCTCCCGTGTCGAAGAGGTGATTATCCTCACTTCCTGGTTGCCTCTGGTTGGCGTTTCTCAGGTTGAAATTCGTGACCTTGTCGAGGAGGGTTGATATGACGTTCTGTTTCCAATGCCATGATCCTCTCTTGCTGTTGAAAAAGCATGAGATTGGCCTGGTTGAACGCGTTCACCATAACTATCATTGTAGGGTCCCCTTCAACCGGTACTGGGTTGGGTTGGAAGGGAGCCACGAGCTGAGGTTCGGGAACGCCATTGTCCTTGGGTTCGGGGGATATAGTGGCAGGATGTCCGTCTCTTAGGTCAGATTCGTGGACGACATACTGGTCGTCTTCCGCCCCGATGTTGTAGTCGACGAGGCCGAGGGCACGGTTGTCACCGTGTTCGCTGATCATGCTGGATGGTGAAAAGGTGAATTAGAGTTTTGATCTTCTGTCGTGGAAGATGGGGAAAACCTAGTTTCCCACAAACGAAGCCACTGATCTGACCATATCAGAAGGAACCTTCCAGATGTTGAGCAGAAATTACGGTGTTGGACTGGAAGGGGTGTACCTGCAAGGTACTTTGATGCCAAAGTGAGATTGTGAGTATATAAGAGGTAAAAAAGAATAATAGTTTCAGAATACCCGAGCCTTTAGTGAAAGAGGGTATTTATAGTGTGCCTCAAGCACTGGGCCAAGGTCCTTACTTGGGCTGGGTCAACTAGGCCTAAGGAAGAATTTTCAAGGAATGCGTAGGAGAAAGTAAGACCTAGCACGTGGTCTTGCCCTTGGTCCAACCACCCCTATATTTCAGGAGATAATGGAGGACAATTGGGTGACGTGGCATACATGGAGGAGACGCTTTCTCCCCACGTATGAATTAGTGAGTCGTGGTTCATGCTTGACGGTTTGGGCCTCTGCCCTGCGAATTGGGCTTTTGCTTGACACTGTCTTTTAGGCCCAGTCCAGAATAGTTGGTAGCTACAATCTTATTGTGTGGATTGAAGTGATATGTTGCTTATGTTGTGCTCCATTGTGGATGGTTTATGACCCAATGTCCATCCATGATGATGTTTCAGTACCACATGCATATCATGAGGATTGCATTTCATTCTTGGTGGCATATCATGATTGCATTTGTTTTTATGATGATGTGATTGATTTTGTTGTGAATGGGTGAGATTTGATGTAGTTGATCTATTGATGCATGTTGTCTTATAATTCTGTCTGTATATTATTTATATTGGATGTAAATTTACTCACCATGTTTGCCTTTTGTGATTGTTTATTATGCTATCCTGCTGATAATCAAGAATATCTCGGTGTTTGGAAGTAGCTTGGAGTGCATACTTTTGTCATTTATAGAGTCTAGGGTGGTGTCCTGCTCTGTGTCGTGTAACATCGGGATCGTTTGGATGTTTTTTTTGTTTCTTTGTTTAACCTTGATAGAATGATGTTTTGGAATTAACAATTGAATTTTTATACTATGTTGATTTAAGTTGTTAAATGATTATCCGCTGCATAACAAAAATGTTGGTTTAATTACGATGCATGTTGTAACCCGTGCTACGGGACAAGACACAATGATGAGTTATTTTGATGTTTTGTTAAAATGTGATACCCTTTTATGTTGAAACTCTGATTTCTTGAATAATTTCGTATAATTATGTTGTGGGATAAAAAGGGTGTTACAATATCTGCGGAACATGTCAATGTTTGATGCTTCCGTAGATATACCTGAGAAATTTTTGCTGATACAATTTGACAGCATTCCAGCGGCATTATAGCATTTTGTGTGAATGAGTAATTTTGAATTACAATATATAAGTGTATGGAAGACGCGTAAATAATAGATGTGAACCAAAATTGACTATTATATATCACTTCAAAAAATTTCATTGAATTGTTCGATTATATAAAAGAGTTCAAACAAATGCCTCCAGCTAAAATCTATTGGTGCTTGGCCTTTGGAATTTTTTTGCATTTGATGTCTTTTCAATTTCGTTCAATATTTCGAATTCGAACATCCTTTCAAAAAAACTATCCGGCCACGACTCGGCTTTGTCGGTTGCATGAGTCTCCCATTTCAGGGTTTTAGGTGGTATTGGGCATCCCGATTTCAAAAAAACTTGTACAAAATGACTTGATTTCACAAGCCATCTGATACACATGATGTGGTCATTTGGATTGGACGATGGTGTGGTGCGGAGTGGAAAAAAGGTTTCTGAAAAACCGTACTGCGTCAAGTCAATCAATACCATATCATACACACATGTGATAAGATAACCCACCTCGGGGAAGCTCATCCATTTCTATCGCGGGGCCGAACCACTTAAGTATGAAACAAGTGATTCGTAAACCTCGTCATATTTCTCCTTATTTCCATACAAACACATGTATGATTCTTTATGTGTTTCCAACTCTAGGATTAGTTGATGACGAATAACCTCATGACCTTCCTCTCCTTTACCAAGTAGAGCCAAAGTGACTCGGTAACCGCAATTACTATCTCCTTTAACATTGATGATACCGTTGATATGTTTGTGCATAAAGACCGATATCTCTTTGATAAAATATATAGTTCAACCCGACCCGAGATACATTGCCTACCAACTGAGAATAAAACACATTGTCTTTAAAGTGATGCTCCAATACCGTAATGCTCAGACCAAAAGCTGTTTGAATTTCCTGATGTTGATTTTCAATCATGAGATTCACCGAGTCCCAATCTCAACACAAATATCTCTTGCTAGTGCCCAACCAATTTTTCAATGTCGCATGTATCGACTCAACTATATTAGTTGTAGTGTTTCTAAGATGTCGTACATTATCGGTCCACCCACAAACAAGCTTTTCTTTCACTTGATCAATATTGGTGGATTCAACATATTTCAACAAATCCGGATACTTCTCACACACCTTCCGGAAATCAATGACGGAATCCGCGTATAAATCTTTTGTGGAAGAATTTGTAATACTGTTCCAAGCAGTCATTATCTTTTCAACAATCACATTGGTCTTCACCGATTTTCCGTCTTCGGATGACACTTGTTTCGTCCCTACCGCGGGTTTAACCCGACTTCTCACATTCTTTGTTATGTGATATATACAAAGTAATGCATAAGAAGTAAGGAATACCTCTTCCACGACGTTCATCAAGGCGGTATCACGGTCTGTAACAATAGCCTTCGACAATTCAACATGAGGCTTCAAAAGTGATTGACACACCTCTAAAGCCCAAACATAATTATTCTTTTTTTCACATTCCAAAAATGCAAAACCGACACAATATGTCTTCTCGGTGGAGGTTACACCAACCATCTCAAATAACGGTAGCCTATACTTGTTGGTCTTGTAGGTGAAATCAAGAATGAGACCGTCAAAAAAGTGTTGAACAACTTTATCGATTCCGGGTGAGTCCAAAGAATGTCTCTTACCGTGACTCCATTGGCGCAAGTTCGATACCGGGACACATACTTGTTATCATCCAACAATTTCAGTAGTTGTATCTCTGATCTGTCTTCCCTAATAACATTGTTATTGCGGTATCGAATGTTATAAACTTGCCTAATATTTGAATTACATTCGTGTTTCTTCCGTTTCAAAGTGGCAAGGATATTTTTGGGTTGGACAAGATTCAAGGTCAAATCATTGATGCATGTCTTCTCTTCCGGTTTGATGCGACAACCATTAGGATGACCTTGTAACTTTGAGCACATTTCATGGTTATGCGAACCACAAACAACACTAAATTTCCACTTCTTACTAGCCAACATGTAACCACAAATTTTAAAAGGACACTCACATTTTCTATTACCAGTGTTGTCTCTTTTAAACTTTTGCAGTGGAACTTGATATATCCCGCTTCTTTCGCACAATAAGGTTACAAAAGGATTTCTCCTTTCTGATCCATTATCTGATCTTCCAATAACCACACCAAAACCAAGTGTAGTTTCCATCCTACGAATCCATTTGATTATGCTTTCACGATAATCAAAGTCTTGCTTGTGATTAAAGTTACCGCCGACTCCTTCCATCTTCATAATAATCCCTGGTACATCTGAAACACCAGCGTTTAAAGAAACTAATTCTTTTGAGATGTTCTTCGGGTGCACCACATCTATTGTAAAGAATAAGAAAAATTAACAAAACTAAAAAAATTGCAGTAGACAATAAAAACAGAAGTAACAGCGAATGTTCCGCAATGTACCTGCATAATTGTTCTTCATAAACACGTTCCGCTTATGTACGTGTGGAAGTAACGTAACTTTTTTTTTACAAAAGTTTGATGATCAATGTGAACAATGTAGCAGACAAAGTTAGATTTTTACCTGAAATTCGTTTTTCACTTGCTTCATTTGTTACACCAGAAAAGATTGAGTTTTGAAGTAAAAATGGAGTGGATGATATATGGTTTTCTAGTTGTTGAAGGTTAGAGAAGAGGAAGCAAGCTACAATGGAGGAAATGATCATGCAGTTTAAATTTATAGCAGAAACTTTCGCAGGTACATCTACGAAAACACCCAAAATTTTAAACATAAATGATGCGTCCAAGGATATACTTGCAGAAGCTGAAGGCATTTTAGGAATTTTGTCAAATGACTAAGAGAATCATTGGGTGGATTAAGAAATTCTCTTGTTTTAAACTAACCAAAGTGATGTGTTACCTCAAAGTTACAGTAACGACTATATATATATATATATATATATATATATATATATATATATATATATATATATATATATATATATATATATATATATATATATATATATATATATATATATATATATATATATATATATATATATATATATATATATATATATATATATATATATATATATATATATATATAACCCCCTTTTCAATAATCTCTATTTTTAGGTTGTTATTTTCAACATTAAGTTGTTAGGGTGAATTTGTTAGATTTAAAAGGGAAAGTTATATGATTTTTTTCTCTATCTCTTTTGCATTATTCTATCTCATTTTAACTACTATTTTCTTTTTATATAAAAAACCTAAATACATTAAAAGTTATTATCTTTTCCCTCAAAATGACACCTAATCCCCATTAGTAGTATATGATTATAGCGAATCAAATGGCATTGAAAGGAAGATGTTGTTGAACTTTAGAAGACATGTCTTGTCTGTCCACCATAGGAAAGGGAGGGGCCCAGTTGAAAAAGGGATAGAAACTTCTTTTTTTAGTGTTTTTGTCAAACAAGTGGCTGTGAAATAGTGATGTGGCACACCAATATTGAAGCTTTTTTGGGGGGACGGGTTCTAAAGATCAACTTTTATTATTATATATATATATATATATATATATATATATATATATATATATATATATATATATATATATATATATATATATAAATTTGTTGTTTAAAAACTCAATTTAAGTTGTACGCTGCCCAATTTTAACATCACTATCAGGAGAGAAAAAAAATTATGAATAAACATCACAATGCCTTTTTATTTTCCTTCAGTCTAATCAGAATTAATTTCAAATCTATTCTATTGACTTTTCAACACAAAAAAATAAAATAAAATAATATGTTCGAATTTCAAATTATCAATAATGAATACTGTTTGTTTGACAGATATCATTTTAAGGTCTCTAAAGGTTAAATCCTAGCCACAAGCTCTAATTGAAACTTTTCAGCTGATACAATAAAGTAGTAGTGGACAAGATCAAAATCGAAGAACACACGTTGTGGAAAATTGGGTTGTACAACTATATTAAAATTTACAAGGGGATGATTAAGTACATAATAGGGAACTCAACCTAGTACAAATCCAAAAAAAATTACCCTATTCTAATAAATCACATATTACAAGTGGAACAAAATATTACTACAAATTAACAATGATTTTAAAGCACAAACACTTCTGATCGAAAGTGTGTCACACTCGGCTAATTTTCTCAAATTATTACCGGTGTTGAAGTGTTGGCGTGTGACTGGTGTCGGTGCTTCAATGAACGCAAGGGGCTAGCATGATGGAGGTTGAAGTTGCTTTAACCTTTTCACAACCTGTTTCATTGTAGGTCTAGTTGATAATGAATCAACGGTACAAACAACAGCTAGGTGTAGAACCTCTACCAAATCTTTTTCTGGTCCTGCGTCCCATAACCCTGCCGCGAAAAACTCCTTCGCTCTTCCTTGACTCAGAAGCATGCATCCCCATGCTACTATGTTGAAACCATTTCCATAAGAAGAAAATGAAGGGTCCAATGCTTTCTTATCTGAGAGCAACTCAAGAAGCACCACACCGTAGCTATACACGTCAGCTTTATCAGAAACACGACATGTCATTGCGTACTCAGGAGCAACGTAACCAAATGTTCCTGCCACACCAGTTGTAGCATGTGTCTCTGAAGTTCCTAGAAGTCTTGCTAGTCCAAAGTCGGATAGATAAGCGTTGAACCCATCGTCCAATAAGATATTGCTAGGCTTGACATCACGATGAAGAACACGAGGTACACATTGATCGTGCAGATAGGAAAGTGCACGTGCTATGTCCAATGCAATCTTGTACAGAATTCTCCAATCTACAGCCCTTGTGGATCTCTCCTGGATGAACTTTTCTAGATTACCTCCTGAAAGATAATTGTATATCAGAAACATCTCTGTTTCACACGCATGGTAACCAATAAGAGTGACAAGGTTTGGATGATGAAGCCTTCCAAGGGTCTTAATCTCTGCGTGAAATTGTTGATCACCTTGGCAACGTCCAACTGAAAGCCGTTTCACTGCCACCAAGATTCCTTGTGATATCTCTGCCTTATAAGTTGCACCAAATCCTCCACTCCCAATACAGTTGCTTGCATTGAAATTTCCCGTGGCTTGGACAACATTTTCAAATGTCAACGGGACACCGATATCAGTAAACACGGTAACTTCTCTTTTGACAGAACCACCAACCCTAGACCTTGGCTTCCACTTCCGAGTGATGAAAAACAGAACAATAAGGGCTATAAGAACCGAAACAATGGCCGAAGCAGACGTTATTGCTGCTATTTCAATAGCATTGAACCCATTATCACTATTTTTGCCAGGAGTTTGTGATGTATTAGAAGAATTGTCATCATACTGCCCTAGTTGATTTGCTGATGGAACAGTTAGAGAAACTCCTCGGCAGGAACTTAGAAATGGATTTCCAACAGCACTGTTGCATTTGATCAAGGTACTATTTGATGGCAAGTATCCAGATAAATTATTGAAAGACACGTTAAATGCAGTGAGTGTAGTAACATTAGCCAAACCAACAGGAATCTGTCCAGAAAGGTTGTTGTTATTGAGCAAAACATGTGTCAGATTTCTCATCTTCCCGATAAACTTTGGAATCTCACCAGTAAGAGAGTTTGTAGAAAGGTCTAAGACTTGTAAAGAGTACAACTGCCCCAGATTGGAAGGAATTGAGTCACTCAAGTTATTACCAGCCAAAGAGAGGAACTTCAGATCCTTCATCTGTCCGAGGCTGGCGGGAATCGGACCATGTAACCGGTTTTTACTAAGGTTCAAGGAAACAAGAGAGACCGAATCCCCTAGAGTAAAGGGAATTGTTCCTGAAATCTGATTTCCAGATGCATCCAAAAATTTCAGTGATTTGCACATTCCACTAATATTAGAAGGAATCTCACTGGAAATCATATTATAACTCACATTCAAAAGCAATGCATTTAATCCATCGCATTTCTCAAACAAATACGTAGGAAATGGTCCCGTGAGCTTGTTCTCTCCCAAAAGAAGTGTGTAACCTCTCTTCTCCATCCTGTCACGCGCTATTGGCAATGACTGAATCCCAGTGAAGTTATTTTGCTCAAAGTTGTGAAAAACTGAAAGACCAACTCCGCCAAGAGATGCGTAAAGGGTTCTCTCACTAACTTTTGATGAAAAATATGATGAATAAGGAGATGACATGTCGTCAGTTCGGAACAGATTACCATTCCAGGAAGGAAAGGCAGAACAAACATTGTTGGAGAACTCAGGAACTGAACCAGACAACATATTCCCACTAACATCAAACACAGTCATACATGGAACATGCAATTCCTCAGACAGCTCCTCGGTAAGATTGTTTGAGCTCAGATCAAGAAAATGCAGCTTCTTACACAAACCAAGCCGGTTCGGGAACGCTCCAATGAAGAAGTTCTGAGCCAAATTCACCATCTCCAAGTCAGCACAAGTACCCCAGCTCCTAGGGAAACTTCCCTCCAAATTCACCTTGGGTGCCCACAAAATCCTAAGCTTAGGAAGCGACACAACTTCCTCGGGCATTGCACCTTCAAAATAATTCAACTCATCGTTCAGAGAAACAAACTCAACATCCCCAACCGGATCGAAAAGGTTGGATAGCACAATAACAGAAAGCTCTTTACAGTTCCCAAGCTCCCCAGGAATATAGCCACTAAGCGTATTCCTCGAAACATCCAACACCTCAAGCCTCTTAAGGTTTCCAAATTCGGCAGGAATACCCTCTTCCAACAAATTCGAATACAACAAAAGTGTCCTCAAGACAACACAATTCCCCAAACTCTTCGGAATCTCTTGAATCAAAGAGTTACCAGACAAATCCAAATGCTCAAGCTTCCCACAGTTCTCACCAATCTCCTGCGGAATAACTCCACTAAATTGATTAAAAGACAAATACACCCCTTTTAACTTTCCAACAAAACCAGGAACAGAACCATTCAAACCATTTGCAGCTAAATTCAAAACTTCCAAGCTATCAAGAGAAGACAAAACACTAGGCGCCACTCCAACAATCTTATTAAACCCCAAATTCAAAACCCTCAAATTTCTCAAACCTTGAATATGAAAAGGAAGATAACCACTAATCAAATTACCTTCCAAATCAAGAACTTCAAGTTTCTCCATACTCCAAATCTCCCGAGGAATTGAACCCTCCAACCCATTGAAGGGTAAAGAAAGAACCCTAAGCTCAGTTAACTCACTGATCAAAGATGGAAACTTTCCTAACAAAGAACCCTTGACACCAACACAACTCCTCCGGATTCCAAATCCGTATAGTGGAAACATACCTAAATCGGAGCAAGGATGTGAACTCCGGCGACCATTACCACCGCCGCCGTTACCGGTGATGTTGAGAGAAACGACGCGGAGGTCTGAATCACAGCGGACACCATACCATAAACAGTGGCCAGAGGAAGTGCTCCACGTGGCGAGTACGCCGGAGGGGTCGGAGAGTGAGTTTTTGAAACGGAGAAGAATTGATTTGTCGGAGTAGGATGAAACTGCGTCGTATTGAGAGGTTAAGAAAAGAAGGAAGAAGAAGAAGATGAAGTTGAAATGAATAAAGGAAGTCCATTTGATACTAATTGAAGTAAAATAAGAAGAAACCATCTCACAGAAGAAGATAGAAGATTTAATTGAAGAAAACCCTTTCTTCTTCAACCTTTGATTGAAGTGAGAGTAGAAAGGGATTTTCTGAAAACCCTAATTGGAAACTGTGAAGGGAAAGGAAAGAAGAAGAGAAAGAAGACTCAATGTAAACTCTGTTGTTTCTTTTTTGGTCTAAACGCGTTTTTTTGTTTAAGTTTTTTTTTTTTTTCTTTTCAATTATGTTGGCTTGACTTAGTTTGACTAATACAAGCATTTGATCAAATTTAAAAGTAACAATAAACCAAATCAACTCAAAGTAATTAGAACTTTGAAAATTTAAATAATAAATTTTAATTATTTATTACCTCATTTCATTTCATCCAATATAATCCATCAAATTATAGTCTAAGACTTTGAAAAAAAAAAAGGAAAAAAGAGTTTAAAGAAATGGAGAGATTTAACTAAGAAAGATTTTGAGATTTTGGAGGATTTAATTTTATTCATACTACAAAATCTTCTTAATTTGAGGAAATCAAAACAAAATTATTCAAGTGAAGTTTTGAAGTGTTTCAGAAGACTTTAAGAAATTTATAAAATGTTTAAATAATTTTTTGATTCTGATAAGTTAGCGAATTTTTGATTTTAGTCTCTGTAATTTATTTTTTTGGGTTTTAGTCTATATATCTCACTTTTGCATTCGTTTTAGTCCCTAAAATCAAAATCTGCAGGATACCTACGGATTTTTCTGCGGATTTTGATTTTAGGGACTAAAACGAATGTGAAAGTAAGATATAGAGACTAAAACAAAAAATAAAAAATTACAGGGACTGGTCTGACTGATCAGAACGAACCTTCCAGTGATGAGCAGCTTTGATGTAGAACTGAGGGGTGTAACTGCAAAGCACTCTGATGTCAAAGTAAGAAAGTGCAAGTACAGAAAGGTAGAAGAGAATAGAATTCAGAATACCTAACCCTCTAGTGAAAGAGGGTGTTTATAATGTGCCCCCAGCGCTGGGCCAAGGTTCTCCCATGGGTTGGATCAGCTAGGCCTAAAGAAGAACTGCCAAGGACTGCACATGAGTAGTTAAGACCTAGCATGTGGTCTTGCCCTTGGTCCGACTGCCCTTATATATCAGGAGATAAGAGCGAGTAGTTGGGTGACGTGGATCACGTGGGGGAGGCGCTCTCCCCACTCCTTGTCATATTGGGCCATGGGTCGTGCCCGACGGCTGGACCTCTTGTTGTTGTCTTCTCACTTTGTTGATTGTTTCAGGAAATATTGCTCGCAGAAGGGTCTTTTACGTCAACCGAGTCCATAGATATCCAACTCGACACAACCTTCCGAGTCTACAAATGGATCAGCTACAGCAGGAACTAACAGATGTGAGGACTCAAATGACAGATGTGAGGACAGAGGTGAGGACCCAAATGAATCAATTCATGGTTGTGATGACTGGACTGCCCCAAACCTAGGAAAGATTGAGGGAGTTAGTCGAGCGGCAAACCCCGGAAGATAACCACGCAAGCACTGGAGGTACTAATAACAATGAGCGTGAGCAGCCGCGAACGACTCCAGTAGTGTTTGGACCTGACAACAATCCTGAAGCTAATATCCTTGGGAATGGCCAAAGGAACACTGTAGATCGTATTCTACAGGAAGATCCTCAAAATGAGCAGTTCACAATGCTAGGTGTTGGGGCAGATGAAGCTTATGACCGTCGGCTGGACGAGATATCAGAAAAGTTAAGATCCTTGGAATCCCAGAACTCCTTGGGATTTGATGTAATGGACATGGGCCTAGTTGAGGGGGTAAGAATTCCCCACAAATTCAAGCCCCCGTGTTTTGAAAAGTGCAATGGAAATTCCTGTCCTCGCACTCATTTGCAGTCCTTTTTGGGAAGGTTGAAGGCATACACTATGGATGAGAAGCTATGGATGTTTTATTTTGAAGATAGCTTGACCGGGGCATCAAGGGAATGGTACTCACACTTATCCAGGGCCACCGTCAGAAATTGGAAAGATTTGGCTGAAGCTTTTGTGAGCCAGTATCAATACAACCTTGACATGGCACCTAACATGACTCTCTTAATGGGAATGTCTCAATCTTCGAGGGAAAGTTTTCGTGAGTACGCTCAGAGATGGAGACAATTGGCTGCTGCTGTCCAACCTCCAATGTCAGAAAGAGAGGTGGCTGACATGTTCATGAATACCCTGCAAGGAACTTATATTGACAGACTTGCAGCTTTCTCTTCCACTAGCTTTGTTGATGTGGTCATAGCGGGGGGGGGGGAGAATTGAAAGTTTGTTGAAGATAGGCAAGATTTCTGATAATGGCGCTAGCTCCAACAACGCAAAGAAGCCATTCTTCGGACCCCGAAGGACAGGAGAAACTAATTCAGTGCATATTGGCAGAGGTAGGCCTCGATATTTGCAAAGGTCAGTGGCTGCTGTCACCATTTCTACTCCGGCACCTCAGCAACAACAGTTCCCACAACAGCAGCAAAGACCTTACAACAACAATAATCAACAACATCGTCCATTTCAACAAAGGACTTCTCAGATCAACAAGGTAATCGATCCCATTTCGATGCCCTATGTCGTGTTACTCCCGCAACTATTGAAACTTAACCTGATTGAACTGAGGACTTTGGCTCCACCAGATCCTCTCAACCTTCAAAGAAATTATGATGTCAACGCAAGATGCGCCTTCCATTCAAATGCTCCTGGCCATGCCATAGAAAAGTATAGAGCCCTGCATATGAAGGTTCAAGACCTGATTGATTCCAAAGCTGAAAACATCGCACCTCCTCTGAGTGTTATCAAAAATCCAATACCTAACCACGGTGGGCCAAGGATTAATGCTATCGAGGAAGACCAACCAGCGATCCTGATCGATGATATTGCAAGTGTTTGAAGACCTCTGGCCGAGGTGAAAGCTCAGCTTTTAAAATGCCATGTGTTTCCGGATTTTGTAGCCTACTGTGAAGCTTGTAAGGTTACTACTAATGGTTGCACAAGTTTGAAGAATGGTATCAATAGTCTGATTAAGGAAGGCATCCTATAGATAACATCAACGGTTCAAGCTTCTACAACTGCAACGGAAACCACTTCTACAAATACAACAAAAATCATTTCAACGGAATCGGCTACAATAACAACAAACACCAGCAATGATATTTCAACAGTTATTATCTACTACGACCCGACAACGGTCCCTGTTCCAGAATCTCACAACAACAACTTCCAGCAACATTCTCACCAACAACATCCCAACAACACTCTCCCACCAGCTTATCAGATTCCTGCATTTGTGCCACCTTCAGCAGACCCCCTATTATTATATACTACAAACCGCAAACAATCATGACTCCTTCTTTTGCTGCAATTAGTCCGGTGACCATCACGGTGCCTGGACCAATTCCTTATGATAACAACAATGTCGTGCCTTGGCATTATGGTTCAGATCTCTACTGCCATGGAAGAAAGGTCACTCTTGACTCCTCAACAGCTGCACCACAAGTAGACAATGTAGGGAGAGACGGAGGCTTCACTAGAAGCGGACGTCTCTTCACTTCACAAATTCCCAGAACTAATACCGAGGCGGAAGCAACTGCCAAAGCTAAAGGTAAAAGTGTGGTGCCAGAAGAACCTGGCGCAAAGGAAACTCAGAAGACACCCTTTGATCGGGATGTAGACGAGTTTGTGAGGATTATCAAAAGAAGTGACTACAAAATCGTGGATCAACTCCACCAGACACCCTCCAAGATCTCCATATTGTCGTTGCTTATGTGTTCTGAGGCTCACCGGAATGCACTACTCAAAGTTCTGCACGCAGCTTATGTGCCTGAAGAAATCAGTGTCAATCAGTTGGAATCAGTAGTCGCAAATGTCAATACTATTCATGGACTAGGCTTTAGCGATGTTAATTTAACTACAGAGGGGCGTAACCACAACAAGGCATTACACATCACTCTGGAGTGTAAAGGGGCTTTTCTCTCGCATGTCCTTCTCGACACTGGATCATCACTCAACGTCCGGCCAAAGAAAGCTTTAATCAAATTGGAGTATGATGGTCTAGCCCTCCGTCCGAGCAATCTAGTTGTAAGAGCTTTTGATGGTTCTAAGAGATCGGTTCTCGGAGAGGTGGAGTTACCTGTGGTAATTGGCCCACATGTTTTCAAAAACTACCTTATACATGATGGACATACAACCTGCCTACAGCTGTTTGTTGGGTCGACCATGGATTCATGCCGCTGGCGCGGTAACGTCAACCCTTCACCAGAAGTTAAAATATGAGTGGGAAGGTCAAATTATCACTATCTGTGGAGAAGAAGACTTCTTTGTCAGTCACCTGGCTATGTACAAGTACATAGAAATGGATGGAGAAATCCATGAAACCATGAGCCAAGGGTTCGAAGCTTTGAATGTCAATGAAGCTACAACTAAGGTGTCTGCTGCATCCCAAGAGGAGAGGATAGGTACCTCAATTGCTTCCTACAAGCAGACTCGGAAGGTTGTGGAAGAAGGGAATGCTCAAGGCTGGGGCAAGTTGCTGAAGGTGGAAATGAAAGAAGACAAATTTGGTTTAGGTTACAGACCATCCCGACAAGTTCAAGAGGAGGCTGCTGGAGGGCCAAAGTTCATAAGTGGGGGAATGCTGACCCCTGATGTTGTCAACACTCTGGAAGATGAGGCTGAGAGCGACTACAACCTGGAAAACTGGATCCTTCCAAGAGTCTCGGGCCGACAAGTCCTCAACTGGTCTTCCCAGGAAATTATAAGGGTTACTGCTGCAGAGTAATTATTTCCTGTTTTAAGCATGCATCAAAGTCATGCATCTTGCCCAAGATGTCGGCACTCATTTTGTAATAGGGCCATATGTATTTGTGCAAATTGAAAATCAATGAACAATGGACATCTTTTTGCAAACAATCTTTTTCGCTTAAGTGTCATCATCTATCATCCTTCTCTTAGGATGGTGTAATGAGTTTACTAATCCCTGATTAGAGGTTAAACTCATTACTTAACACAAAACAAAAATCCCAAAAACACTTAATAATCACAAATGGGTTAATGATCTTAATCCAGTATCATTAGGGTAATTAAGTTGAGATTCCCATCTCATACTTAAGTAGACTCATTATCCCTAATCAGGGATGATATAATGAGTTTACAAACCCTTGATTAAGGCTTAAGCTCATTATCCTATGCAAAACAATAAAAAACTGAAAACACAAAACAAACAATAAACGTCTCCTCCGAGATTCTTTTCTCATCACATTCACTCTAAAAACGAGAACTCGCTTCTTCCATCTAATGCAAGACAGTTAGCACTCGAGCCAGATGAGTCATACACTTGAGCATAGATAAGCAAGCAGTTCACACCAAAACATCCAAGTCTATTTGAGTAGAACTACGGTGTTATGACTTCCTCATTGCACAAGAAGATACGTAGGCATAACTTAACGGTTATCGAACAAAAGTCTCCAGGTCTCCCCCCCTCCTCTTTCCAGCTTTCTTTTCTTAGCCTCAGTTTTGAGCTCCCATTCTTTGTATACCATCACTCTGTACATCCATATCTTTTATACGCAGCTAGCACATACACTTTCCCCCCTTTTTAAACACAGTCAGGTAAGCGTGGATCCCGTCGAGTACGACGGACGATCTGGGTGCTAATACCTTCCCAGGTCGTAACTAACCCCTTACATAGTCTCTTTGGTTCGCAACCATCTTATCCATATCTTTCTAGGTTTATGCAGCATTACCTTTCCTTCGGGATAAAAATGCCTAGCTGGCGACTCTATTCAACCTCAACCTTCAACATCGCCGACACCAGTACGCGTTTGCACCAGGATGAAAGTCCAGGGAGCGACACACGGGAAGCGTCTGTAAAGGCTAGAGGTGTGTATTTCACGAGTAATCCTCTGTAAGTCTTGTGTAAGTCTTGAGGTGGGTGGATCTTGGTCCCGCGGGAAGCGTCAGTAAAGACTTGAGGCGTGTATGTACTTTATCCCTCAGGGAAGTCTGAGTAAGTCTTGAGGTTGGTGGATCTAGGTCCCACGGGAAGCGTCCGTAAAGGCTTGAGGTGAGTACTACACGAGGTTATTTTGGGAAGTCTTGTGTAAGTCTTGAGGTGGGTGGATCTTGGTCCCATGGGAAGCGTCCATAAAGACTTAAGTGAGTATCACATCGAGTCCTCCGTAAAGTCTTATGTAAGTCTTGAGGTGGGTGGATCTTGGTCCCACGGGAAGCATCTGTAAAGGCTTGAGGTAGATGTCATACCCGTATAACGTCGAGAGTGTTACATGGATTTTGTTCCATCTTGCTTTGGTTTCTTATGAGGTAGTTACTAAAGACTCGAGCTATGTTTTAGATTGAACCTTTAGAGCCGAGAGAATTCTAAGATAGGAAACTCACTTAGATGTTGTTATCTCACCCCATTTGTTGTTATATTTTACAGATACTTCAGGTTCCGTGAAGGGTAAGGATAAGGCAGTTTGATTATCCTTGCTTATCGGTGGATTTTCTTCCGTTGTAGATATTTAAAGATCTTTGGATCTAGTTCTTAGTTTCCTTTTGTTTAGACATATTATATTATTGTTAGCCATTTGTTGTAGTACCTTATGTATTTAGTTGGCTAAAATCTTACAATGTGTTGTACTAAGAACTTATTGTATTTCAGTACCAAACTTCAATTTATATATGAAAAAAATGCTTCGATGTATGTTTTTTTTATAGATGGGTATTACAATTGTAACACCCCAAATTTGCTCTCTTCTTTTTAAGCATCATCATCATATCATAGTCATCATAAGCATATCATATCCTTGGCATCTTTGCATGAAAAAATGAAGCATAACATTCTCATGATCTAGCATTAGGCATATGATCAATTGTTGGTGGATTTGAGGCATTGCAAGCAATAGCAATGGGCTCAGTGGACTTCTCCAAGTCCCATGAAGAGTCTACATGACATTCACAAGCCCCAAGATCATTTACAAAAGCCCAAAAGGTTGGGAGATCATCAGAGAATTCAGGCTAGGGCAAGCTCCTACACAATGATCCCAAATTAGGGTTTCACTTTCAAGCATGAAATATTTGTGACTTTGGCCATTTCATCTGGTCAAAGTCTTTCATATGATAAGAGGATCCTAGGGATGAAATTTGGTGAGAAAATTCCTTGTGGAAGTCAATTATTTCATCAATTGCTTGTAAAAGAAGAAATTGGTCAACTGTGCATTCTAGAAGTCAACTGTGAGAATTCAAAGGGTCCAACCTCATTTTTCAAGTCAAGGGATGCTCTTATAACCTTAGAAGAGGTTTGGCAAGGTCAAAGATCAAGAATCAAGGGGTTTTGAGGAGGTTTTCATTTTTGGCATATGGTTTGTCATGAAACTTTCCATTTTTGGCAACTTTTGCCCTAATTTTCAAAGGCTTATTCCATGGTGAAAAATGCTTCAAATGAACTTCCAATAAACATGAAACTTGTAGGGTAGGTTCTCCCATTTTCAGAAAGTACAAGTACATTTTCATAGCCCTCATGGATCATGAGATATGGCCTTCGAAAGTTGCTTGATTTTTAGGGTTTACCTTGAATTCCAAGTTTCCACCAAATGCCAAAACTCATGCAAGTCATTTCTAAGTTATTTTATGGACAAAATGAGGTCACAATATTACAAGGCATTGCATAAGGATCATTTTGCTCCAAAGAAATCATCAAATTCGTGCATGGGATGAGAGATATTCCATAAGGTGCAAAAATGCAAGAACACATGAGAAGCATGTTGCATTCATCCAAGGGCCAAGATTGTTCCACTTTTGAATTAGTGAATCACAAGGGATCAGCATGTGCAAAGGATGGGAAGAGAGCACGAGCAAATCATCTCATCACACTCTTCATGCCAATTTTGCAAATTCTATCTCCCACTCATTCCTCACGTGCATTCCCTCTTATTTTTCATCAGTGATCATTTAGCATCATATATAAGCAGCTAGGGTTTCTATTTTGCTCAGATTCATCACAATTTCATCACTTTCAAGTTTTGGCTTCTCTTGCATTTCTCTTCGAATCCTCTGATTTTCTCACTCATTCACCAAACAAACTTCATATTCTTCTTCCTTGGACCCTAAGGATCATTAATCCACCATTGATTCAAGTTGAAACTCAAGATTTCACAAGGTGCCATTCAAGTGCAATTGCTTTCGAATCTCAAGATCTAGGAGAATTCAAGGCTTCTTTTGCATTTATTTTGCAATAAGAAGTTAAAAGGAGCATATCTGCAGCTGGATGGATCTTATCTTGGTGTTTTGAAGGATCTTCGAGTTCAGGTATGCTCTGAAATTCATGGATCTGGATAAGAAATTAAATGTATGCATTGTGATCTGCTTGTTTTGCTGATGATTCTGTGATGTTTAGTTTCGAAAATGAATGAATATTGAGGTTGTATTGTTGATCTGAAGTTTGATGCTCAAAACTGTTTCTCTTCGATTTGGCTTGATCTGTTATCTATGGTGATTTTCATTGCTATATTCGTAATCAGCATGTCTTAATGAGTTGATCTGGAGATTATAATTAATTTTGGTGATGATTTGTTCTTGCTGTTGAGTTTTCCGGTGAACGGAGCTAGGGCTCCGTCACCGGATTCTGGAATTGTGAAATGAAGAAGATGATGCATGAGTCGTTGGATGTTTGATCTGGACGGACGTGAGTGTGACAGCATATTAATTTGAGACCCTCCCTTGCACGTGTTTTATGTTTTGATTTTGAATCTGAATAATACAATTTGTTTCGCACACACCATAATTATCATGTTCACACACCATTGGCCAATGAATGAGGAGACTTAGGGTTTCGTTTGACTTGATCTGGCACGTTGGTTGAATCTACTGGCTCTTGTTTTTCCATGATTTTGCTGAATTTCCATGGTATTATTGTGTCTTGCGCTGAGAATTCATTGGGCCCAGTTGCTATTCCCAGCCCCTGTGTTATAAGCCCAAACGAATTGAACTGGATTAATTGTTGTCTACACCTCTAGCTTCATTAATTCTTTTTCTTATTTCATTTTGTTTGCAGTTTGGTTTTTAATTTTTTAAAATATAAATAAGTCATTAAAAATTCTAAAAAAATTCATGTATGATCTTTTGAGTTTTCTCTAATTTTTGGCATTTTTATTTTTCATTTATTTTCATTTGCCACGCTGGAATTAATTGTCTCTTTAATTAATTGTTTTTATTCACTTTTAAAGCATGCTGTCTTGTGAAATTTATATCTTGATCACTAATTGGAATTTTTAACTAATTCTTTTTGCTCTGGATTCATATTGAGATGTAGTTTGTTGATGATTTTTATTCTAATTTTTAGAAGTTTTCTTAATTGGTTTTGGTCTCTAACTTGTGCATGAAGTCTTCTAACCCTAATCCATGTTTGAGCCCTTGTTTGACTTGCTTAGCTTCTGATTTTGATTCTCTCTTTTTGGCATGTTAACATTGTATGTTTGAGGAGTCTTAATGAAAGTTTGTGGAATATTTGGATGTATACTTGAATTGATTTGAGTTTTTGTTCTTTGCTTACTTCCTTTTGCATCTCTTTGGGTCATATGTTCAATCCTTAGGTTAGAAGGGCACTTGTGCTAACTTCTTTAAGTTGTTTAGAGCATTTTTATGATGTTTATACCCCTCTAGCCTTGAGTTGATGTTTGTGCTTTGAAAAACTTTGTGTTTGTTTGCTTTTGAAGTTCATGCACTTTTATACATGTCCACCTCACTTCTTTTGCTTCTTTGCTTCTCATAATGTTAATACTTGAGTTTGTATGCTTCTTCTCTTCATCTCATATGATCCTTAGGCACATTCTTGACATTTTAGGGTTCTGGTCTTGAACTTTGTGATGTTGCTTTGTCTAGTTTGCTTTGTGTGCTCTCATGTTTGATTTGATTTGTCATGATGATCCATGTTGCTTCATGTTGAGTGGTATAGTTCCTTTCCTATTCTTATGTTTTGTATTTGCATTTGGCATTTGTGATTGAGATTCCACTTCTGGTTGTGTGGCTTTGGTTTGATCTTATGTCCATTTTGTGTTGCATTTATTCTTATGCTACTAACCATTTCAGGGGCTTTGGTAAGTGAGAGGTGTGGATGTGATTCCCACATCTCCAAGTCTTATCTCTTCTCTTTTCCTTATTGATATTATCTTACTTGTGATTGTTGGGGCTTAGGCCTTACTTCCTCCTTCTTCTCTTCTTCTTCCTTCTCTTTCTTTTCTTATCTTTTCCTCCGTTAGGATAGTAAACCTCACTAACCTAGGATTTTCTATGCATGATAACAATTAGGATTCATTAGTCCCCATTAGACTTTTACCTTTAAGATCCTTTGGTTTCTCTTCTCTTCTCATCTCAAAACCCTAAAAAGCATTTAATAAGGATTGAAGTGGTCTCCTGTGCAATAGCCTTATTCCATGAAACACTTGTAGTTTTCCCATCTTGGGATGGTACAAGCTTGTTCCTCATGATGCACAAGTCTGATCAGGATACCATCTTCATCAAGAAAATCATAAAAAAGACTTCTTCATCCAAAAATACAAAAAAAAACTTGATAAATTCAATGAGTTAGTGAGCCTAAGCCCTAATCTCTGGAATCAAGTTTTGGGGATCTTCTCCTTACTTGAGTGTGCTTGTTCTATTATTCCATCTTGGAATGTAGTGACAAGTACACATTCCATGGAAAAGAGCTTGAGTTCACTTCCTTATGCCACACTCATAAAAGCCTCTAAAAAACACAAACAAACAATAAGCGTCTTTCCTTCGAGAATTCTTTTCTCATCTCCTTCGCTCCGTCCGTGAACTTGCTCCTACTTGTCATTTTGCAAGACGGTAACGCACATGTCGTCCGAGCCTGCAACACCTGAGCATTGACATAGGCAGTTCAAGCCTTAAGACACAAGCAATCTTTTATACCCCTAGTTAGGGGAACTACGGCGACTCTGATCCTCATTGTCCAGATGAGGTACGTAGGCAGCGGGGTAAGGCCCGTTCGAGCACAATCTTTATTTTCCCTACATATTTCCTTCTCATTTATTTTTCAGTCCCCTTTTTTTTCTTTTATCCAGTTTAGTTCATTTTCTTTGTAGCAGCTTTCATCCCCTCACCCTTTGAAACAAATTTCTTTGCAAGCGTGGATCCCGTCGGGTACGGCGGACGATCTGGGTGCTAATACCTTCCCAGGTCGTAACCGACTCTCGAACTCAGTCTCTTTGGTTTGCAGGACCCGTGTCCTTCCTTTTCTTTTCTTCTGGTTTATGCAGCATTACCATTCCCGTTCTTTCGGGATAAAAATGCCTGGCTGGCGACTCTATTCTTTCCGCACCACTTTCGCGTTTGTACCAGGATGGAAATCCGGGGAGCGACTACTGGCGACTCTGCTGGGGATCGAACCCAGAATCTCTGGTTCCCTTGAGAGTCTCTCCTAGCGCTTGCGCGTTTCTGTTTCGTTGGGCATTGATTGTTTGTTGTTGTGTGTATATGTTGTTGTTATGTTATGTACAGTTTTATTTACAGCTTTATTTACAGTTTTCAGTATTTATTTTCCTGCATCATATTTTATATTGGACTGTCTGGACTGGATTTTCTGTTTGGTGGGACTTGGGTGATACTGTTACTGTAAGATGATCTCATTACCAAGGCTCGAGTGCACCTTAGGATTTAGAGTGGTTCCACTTTGGCCTCATGAGATCTTGTCATGTGGGTAGTAGTGAGTTCCATGCCCATATTTGCGACCGTCATGGAAATGTTTTGATTTAGGGATCTTCCTCTCTCATTTCATAACCTTGATAGTTATGTGCAGCTGGGGACCGATCATTGAGAACCTCGTGGAAACATCCCTCTCTAGTGGTGACAGTGGCAGAACACATTGTGTGGCAAACCCACTCGCACCCGAGGACCCACCTGGGACTCACATAGGATGACCTTGTTTTCCTGGACTCAGCTGAGGCCTCCCTGCGTAGTACATAATGCCGAACCGATTCCCTGATTTGGTCATGAGCCATTTCTCGGAAATGGTGAACGTATTATTGCTATTCGGCTTTGAGAGTCCGTGATGCCTGACCCGGAGCACACCAGTCAGATTGGGAGGGGTTTACAGGTTTGCAGGAACCCTTGACCTCTACATACCCTCATTATCAGTATGGTCTCTGTTATGATTTGCTCCTTATAGTTTTGGATTTCTTGGTCTCTTGGTTCTGAGGGTTTCTATCAGATGGTTATGGCTCAGAGAATCTTGGTTTTCAGTTATCAGAGGGTCCTAATATCCAGTATCCAGATGGTCCCAGATTGATCATATGCCTGCATTGCATTTGCATTGCATCATACTCGCATTAACTATTTATGTTTCCATTTTTCAGGTTTTGTTTACAGTTTAGCACCCAGTTCTGGTAATTGTAAGCTCTCCAGATGGCAGAAGTTAAGAAAATTACAGGAAAAAAGAATGTTCTTACACGTTTCTCCAGCCAGAAGTCAAGATTGTTTAGAGATTAGCAGGGCTGATAAATGATCAAGTTTTAGGGAATTTCAGAAAGAGGTATGGTCAAATTTTGAAGTACATGGACAAACCTACTGCAGACTAGAAGGATAGCTTGCACACTTTGCTTCAGTTCTATGATCCTTTGTTGCGGTGTTTTGTATTTCCAGATTATATCTTGGCTCCTACCTTGGAGGAGATTTCTAGCATTTTGGGTATTCCTGTCAGAGATACTTTGCCTTACTATGGGTTAGAGGTAGTTCTCAAGGAAGAAGACATATCCAGAGTTTGTTGTATACCAGCTGCTAAGGTCAAGAAAGCTTTGAAAGACAATGAGGGCAGAAGACTTCCTTGGGATGTGCTTATACCAGAAGCTGAAGAGTATGCCAAAGAGAGTAGGTGGGGAGATTTTGGTGCTGTAGTAGCCTTGATGGTATATGGATCTAGTCTTTTCCCGGGAGAAAAGAAGTTTGTGAGTTTGGAGGTGATCTCCATTTTTGCTAAAGGTAATCCTGTACCAACCTTGTTGGGAGATTTCTACTACAATGTTCATTACCGGAATGAGAAAGGCAGAGGTGGACTAGTAAGTTTTTGTGCTCCGTTATTTGCTGATTGGTTTGCTAAGCAACTGCCAAAGTCAGGCCCTTTCAAAGAGATGAAAGATGAATGGAGATGGTCCAGGAGGCTAATGGGACTAACTTCTGAGGATATAGCTTGGGGTTATAACAAAGATTTTTTGGGAAAGGAGTTACTGGTCAGTTGTGGAAGATTTGCTAATGTGCCTTTGCTAGGAAGAAAGGGTGTGATCAGTTACCATCCAGCCTTAGCCAGGAAGCAATTTGGTTATCCTCTGAGGGATCCACCAAGTATGGAAGAGTTAGCTGGGTCTTTGTACTTTTCTATGAAAGGAAATAAAGAGTTGGTCATACAAGCATCTCAGGCTTGGGCTCACAGGGTGAAGAAAGGAAAGAAGGATTTTGGAAGGGTAGATTCCAAGACATATCCTCCTTTTGCTACATGGTTGCAGAAGCGTGTAGAGGAATTGTTCATGCCATTTTCAGTGGAAGCTCCACTATATCCCAAAGAGGTGCCATGTCAGAATATTGTTCCTTTGGAAGAATATAAGAGGTTGAAAGCTCAGTTGCACGAGGTCCGGATAGAGAATGCTGAAATGGTTAACTTGTACCACCTTGCAAATCGTGCTAAGAATGAAGCAGAAGAAAAGCTACAGAAGATGCAAGTATCCTTAGAAGCTAAGGAAAAAGAGTTTGCTGGAAGAGAAGTTCACTTTCAGAGATTGGGTCTAATGGAGTCAAAAAGAGAAGCGGAGCATATGAAGACTTTGAAGACTCTTAAAGAAGCTCACCAGTCCATTGTTTGGTTGCAAGGCCAAAGGGAACAGGAGCAGAAGAAGTATAAAGAAAAGGAAGAGTTTTTCGAGGTACAGATGGCCTTCAAGAAAGAAGAAGTAAAACAAGTCCATAAAGTACGAAGAGAGAAGACTCAACAATTGGCACAGAGCCAAATGGCCTTGGAGGAGGCATTAAAAGAGATTGAAGAGCTCAAGCTAAAAGCAGGTGTGAAGAAGAACATGACAGAGGTGATAGCTGCAGAAGAAGAACCTGAGTCTTTAGTTTAGATTTTATTTATTGTTTTTCAGACTACCTACAGGTTTGTTGTAGGAGTCTTGATTTTTTATTCATGTATTGACTTGTAACCCTTTAGGGATTTTATTTGTGCTCTAACTCTTTGGCTGTCAGTGGGTTAACCATATTATGCAATGTTAAATTCCAATTACCATTTCTGAGTACGCAAAGCTTGTTTGTCTGAGACTGCTGAGATCTGAACACTCTTCAAAAGGGAGAGTTTGAAAATTAATGCTCAAGTGGCTATCTAGAGCAAATACCAGAACTGGGGCATATAAATGCCTAAACCCGGAAACATGAATAGTTACATTGCATGCATATAACGTGTTTGCTGTTTTGCAGGTAGTTCTTCAGTTTCCAACGTTTATGTCCTTACAGGCATTATAGCTCCCAGGAAGGTTCAGAAACAGCCAACCGTGCACAGATACCCTACCAAAGTGAACAGAGAGAGAGTGTGATGGATCAGATGCAGGCGGATTTAGCTGACTTGAGATTAAGAATGGACAATTTTATGACCCTTATGGCAGGGATGGGTCAGACTCAGGAATGCTTGCGCGAGATGGTGGAAAATAATTAGGCCAGGAACAATGGGGCTGCTGATGGAGGTAATCACAACGGTGCTGGAGCCCGTCAAGTTGAAATCCCTGTGGCTCAACCAGGGGTCACTATTATCAATGACGGACTGAACAACGTACAGATGGATGGTCAAGACGAACAATTTACTTTGCTGGATGAGGCAGAAGGCCAATGGGCTGAAATGAACAGAAAGTTTGAAGAGATGGCTGGGCAGATCCGTGACATTCAATCTCAGAGCTCCCTGAGGTTTGATATTACTGACTTGGGCTTAGTGCCAGGGGTTAGAATTCCCTACAAGTTCAAGGTTCCTACTTTCGATAAGTACAACGGCACGGCTTGCCCGAAGACTCACCTTCAGTCCTTTGTAGGAAGAATTGCTGCCCATACTGATGACGAGAAGCTATGGATGTATTACTTCCAGGATAGCCTGGTGGGGGCCTCCTTGGAGTGGTATATGAAGCTGAGCAGGGTTAACATCCGAAGCTGGAAAGATTTAGCAGAGGCATTCGTGAAGCAATACCAGTACAATTTAGATATGGCTCCAAATCGTACTCAGCTGCAGACCATGTCTCAAAATGCTAAGGAGGAGTTTAAGGAGTACGCTCAAAGGTGGCGTCAACTTGCTGCTAGAGTACAACCTCCCTTCTTGGAAAATGAGATGGCTGACATGTTCATGGGAACATTACAAGGGGTGTTTATCGAGAGGTTGGCGTCTTGTTCAGCAACAAAGTTCAATGATATAGTGATAGCAGGAGAGAGGGTCGAAACTCTATTGAAGAGGGGGAATATTAAGGACACCGGTGCGGGTAGCTCGAGCGGTGTAAGAAAAGCTTTTAATGGACCTCCGAGAAGAAGAGAAGGAGAAACTAATGTTGTGTACGGCCGAGGTCGGGGCCGAGGATATAGAAGATCATATGAGCAAGTTGCATCTGTCATTATTGCTTCAAGTCCCGTGCAACAAACTCAACCCCCACAACAACAACAACAACAACAACCGCCACGCAATAATTATCAGCAAAGACCCTATCAACCGAGACAAGCTCGTCCAGCTAACAGGGTGCTTGAAGCCATTCCAATGACGTACACGACACTGCTGCAGAGGTTGTTAGACCTGAACTTGGTTCAATTAAGGACACTAGCACCACCTCCACCTGGAGAGCTTCCAGTGGGGTATGATGCCAATGCTAGATGCGCGTTCCATTCAGGGGCACCCGGGCATTCAACTGAGAAGTGCAGGGCGTTATAGCATAAAGTTCAAGATTTGATTGATTCAAAGGCGATTAACTTCGCACCACCGCCTAATGTTACCTCAAACCCTATTCCAAACCATGGAGGGGCAAGGATAAATGTTGTTGACGGTGGTGAGAAGTTAAGCTTCATTATGAATGTAGAAGAGGTAAAGACTCCATTGCTGGTGGTGAAAGAAAGGCTATTGAAGGGACATGTGTTCCCGGGGTGTGGTTCTGATTGTGAGAAGTGTTTAAGTTCAATGAATGGTTGTGAAGACTTGAAGGTTGGACTACAACATCTGATTGACAAGGGGTCGCTGCAGTTTGATAAGGTTAATGATAGAAGCGACTGTGTGTCTACCATAACAATTTACTTTGATCCGGCTGAAGTTCCTGCCCGAAGAGAGCCAGTGACTATATATGTTCCAGAAGTCAGTCCTGTTATTATTACTATTCCAGGGCCTATTCCTTATGCTGATGATAAAGCCATCCCGTTGCATTATGGCTCAGAAGTGTATGTGGAAGGACAGAAGGTGGAGAGTAAAATAATAACGATTAACCCGACTGTGGTGAACGTCGGAGGAGTTGGTGGTTTTACAAGAAGCGGACGTCTTTTTGCTCCTCAAGCTCTAAGAGGAGATCCTGAAGCTGAAGTTGCAGCAAAGGCTAAAGGAAAGCAGATAGCGACCGAGGAAATGACAACTCCTGCTGATGGACAAGGTACTTTCGAAAAAGAAGTTGAGGAGTTTATGAGGATAATAAAGAAGAGTGACTATAAAGTGGTTGAGCAGTTGAATCAGACACCGTCCAAAATATCAATTCTGTCTTTGTTGATGTGTTCTCCAGCTCATAGAGAAGCTCTACTGAAAGTGTTGCAGATGGCGTATGTTCCACAGGAGATAACTGTTAATCAATTGGAAGCCGTAGTAGGAAGTGTAAATGCTAGCCACGGGTTGAGCTTCACGGATAGAGATCTTACTTCAGAAGGCCGCAATCACAACAAAGCACTGCACATCACCATGGAGTGTAAGGGTGTTGTCCTATCACATGTCTTAGTTGATACAGGCTCTTCTCTCAATGTTCTCCCTAAGAAGGCCTTAATGAAGTTGAATGTTGATGGCATTGTCTTGCGACCCAGTGATTTGATTGTAAAAGCCTTTGATGGGTCCCGAAGGTCGGTGTTCGGGGAAGTTGATTTACCTGTGAAGATAGGATCTCAAGTGTTCAAGAGCACGTTCTATGTCATGGATATTCAACCTGCGTACAGTTGCTTGCTGGGATGTCCCTGGATCCATGCTGCAGGCGCAGTGACATCCACGTTGCATCAGAAGCTGAAGTATGTGGTCGATGGTCAGGTGATCACTGTGTGTGGAGAAGACGATATTTTTGTGAGTCACCTGTCAACTTTCAAGTACGTGGAGATGGACGGAGAAATTCATGAAACGTTGTGTCAGCATTTTGGCTCCGGCAGAGCGGAACAACGAGAAGGAAGAGACCTCCATCTACTCCTACAAACAAGCTAAAGAAGTGGTCCAATCTGGAAGTGCCCAGGGCTGGGGCAAATTGCTGGAATTAGAGAAGAAAGATGACAAGTTTGGTCTTGGTTACCCGTCTGGTGGGTCCAACTGGCATCAGAGGGGTAAGACCATAACTTTCACAAGCGCCGGATTGTTCAATCGCAACAACATATGTGCAACAAGTGAAGAAGGGGACAGTGACTGCGACTGAGATAACTGGATTCACCCATGTGCACCTGGGGAGGAGCTCAGGAACTGGTTTGCCGAGGATATTGTTCACGTTACTTGGCAATCAAAGTAATTTACTTGTTTCCTTTTTATCATGCTGCATGTCAATCCTGCACTCTGCCCAAGGTGCACGGATCCATTTGTAGGGCCACCATGTTTTTAATGCATTCATTTTTTCCATGAAATAAAGGACATTTTTCAAGCAAATTGTGTTCTCTTTATTTCGTTTTAAATTTTTCACAAAAACTAAAATGGCAATGTTTTTCCTTTTTCTTGTGTTTATGTGTTTGTGTCTCTTTTGAAAAAAAAAACAGATTCTGAAATAAGCGCATCATCTGTGCAGTGTTGATCATCCGGATTCTAGTGATAACGTTCCTGCTATGACCATGCATGACTTCGACAATCCTATCTACCAAGTTGATGAAGGGGTTGAGGAAGACTGTGAACTCCCCGAAGAATTGGTCAGGTTGTTGAAACAAGAGGAAAGGGTCATTCAGCCTCATCAGGAAGAAATAGAGATCATCAACATCGGGACTGAAGATGTAAAGAAAGAGATAAAGATTGGGGCCAGTCTACAGGACGAGGTAAAGAAGGAGTTGATTGGTATACTACGTGAGTACGTGGATATCTTCGCCTGGTCGTATCAAGATATGCCAGGGATGGATACTGACATCGTTGTGCATAAGCTACCACTAAGAGAAGACTGTCCTCCAGTAAAGCAAAAGCTGAGAAGAACTCGTCCTGATATGGCGATGAAGATCAAGGAGGAAGTTCAGAAGTAGTGGGATGCCAGATTCCTTGTCGTAACTAGTTACCCACCTTGGGTAGCTAACATTGTGCCTGTACCAAAGAAAGACGACAAAGTTCGGATGTGCGTTGATTATCAGGATCTAAACAGAGCAAGTCCAAAAGTTGACTTTCCATTGCCACACATTGATGTGTCGGTAGATAACACCGCTCAGTTCTCGGTATTTTCTTTCATGGATGGCTTCTCCGGGTATAATCAGATTAAGATGGCACCGGAGGACATGGAGAAAACAATGTTCATTATCCCGTGGGGTACATTCTGCTACAAGGTGATGCCCTTTGGATTGAAGAACGACGGGGCAACTTATCAGCGGGCTATGGTCACATTGTTCCACGACATGATACACAAGGAGATTGAATGTTATGTGGACGACATGATTGCCAAGTCCCGAGACGAAGAAGAGCATCTGGTCAATCTCAAGAAGTTGTTTGATAGACTGATAAAGTATAAGCTGAGATTGAATCCAAACAAGTGTACTTTTGGAGTGCGTTCCGGAAAATTGCTGGGTTTTATTGTTAGCCAGAAAGGAATCGAGGTAGATCCTGCAAAAGTAAAAACAATACAAGATATGCCTGCACCGAAAACAGAAAAATAAGTGTGCGGGTTTTTAGGGAGATTGAACTACATTTCACGGTTTATATCTCATCTAACTGCCACGTGTGAGCCAATATTCAAATTGTTGAGAAAAGAGCCAACGATCAGGTGGAATGAGGACTGTCAAAGAGCCTTTGAAAAGATAAAAGAATATTTGCAGACATCTCCGATTCTAATGCCTCCAGTTCCAGGACGGCCACTTATCATGTACTTGACTGTACTAGAAGGGTCGATGGGGTGTGTTCTAGGCCAACATGACGAGTCTGGTCGAAAAGAGTATGTTATTTACTACCTTAGCAAAAATTTTACCGACTGTGAATCCCGTTACTCACTGCTCGAGAAAACTTGTTGCGCTTTGGTATGGGCTGCTCGCCGACTGAGACAGTATATGTTGACCCATATCACACTGCTAATCTCAAAAATGGATCTTGTCAAGTATATTTTCGAGAAACCAGCATTAACCGGAAGGGTTGCAAAGTGGCAAATGATCTTAATAGAGTATGACATACAATATACTTCCCAGAAAGCCATCAAAGGAAGTGTATTGTCAAATTATCCTGCACAGCAACCTCTTGAAGATGATTATCAGCCAATGAAGTTTGATTTCCCTGATGAGGACATCATGTACCTCAAAGCAAAAGATTGCGAGGAACCACTTCCGGAGGAGGGACTAGACCCTGAATCCAAATGGAAGTTGATGTTTGATGGAGCAGTCAATATCAACGGACGTGGAGTTGGTGTTGTTCTTATCACTCCTGAAGGTGTTCACTTTCCCTTCGCTGCAAGAATTACTTTTGGTTGCACCAACAATGAAGCGGAATACGAGACATGCATAATGGGAATAGAGGAGGCTATTAATATTCAGATTAAGACCCTCGATATATTCGGAGATTCGGCCCTCGTTATCAATTAGATTACCGGCAAGTGGTATACACATCAAGAACATTTAGTTCCTTATAAGGATTATGCCAGAAGATTGTTGACGTTCTTCACAAGAGTCAAGCTTCAGTATATACCACGAGATGAGAATCAATTTGCCGATGCATTGGCTACTCTTTCTTCGTCCATCAAAGTCTTGTGTTGGAATTATGTGCCTAGGATTGACATTTCCAGGCTTGACGCACCAACTTATGCTTTCTCTGTAGACGCAATGTCTGATGAGAAACCTTGGTACTTTGATATCAAGCTCTTCCTGGAAAAACAAGAATACCCAGCTGGGGCATCATCAAACGACAAGAAGACCTTAAGACGACTTGCTGCCAGTTTCTTCTTGAATACAGATGGGGATTTGTATAAGAGGAATTTTGACATGGTCTTGCTCAGATGCGTGGATAGACACGAAGCAAGCCTGTTAATGCAAGAAGTCCACGAGGGATCTTTCGGTACTCACGCAGGAGGACATGCAATGGCTAAGAAGTTGTTGAGGTCGAGGTACTTTTGGCTAACAATGGATGCAGACTGTTGTTCGTACGCCCGTAAGTGCCCAAGTGCTAAATTTATGCAGACAAGGTGCATGTTCCTCCCAGCCCGCTCAACGTCATGTCATCTCCTTGGCCCTTTTCTATGTGGGGCATTGACATGATCGGGAAAATAGAGCCTACTGCTTCAAACGATCATCGTTTCATTCTGGTTGCAATCGATTACTTCACTAAGTGGGTTGAAGCAGCATCTTATGCCAATGTCACTCGTCAAGTGGTAGCCAGGTTCTTGAAAAGGGACATTATTTGCAGATACGGAGTGCCTGAGCGAATCATTACTGACAATGGTTCCAATTTGAATAACAAGATGATGGCAGAATTGTGCCGGGACTTCCAGATTCAGCATCACAATTCTTCTCCTTACCAACCAAAGATGAATGGTGCGGTAGAGGCAGCCAATAAGAATATCAAGAAGATTGTGCAAAAGATGGTTGTCACTTACAAAGATTGGCATGAGATGTTACCATTTGCGCTGCACGGGTACCGAACGTCAGTCAGGACGTAAACCGGGGCAACTCCTTTCTCATTGGTATATGGTATGGAGGCAGTCTTGCCTGTTGAAGTAGAAATTCCTTCATTGCGTGTGATGATGGATGTAAAGCTTGATGAGGCTGAGTGGGTACGTGCTCGATACAATCAGCTGTGTCTAATTGAGGAAAAGAGATTAGCAACTATCTGTCATGGTCAGCTTTATCAGAGCAGAATGAAGCGAGCATTCGACCAACGAGTACGTACTCGGGAGTATCAAGTAGGAGAGCTTGTGCTCAAGAGGATCATTCCTCCAGGTTCAGATCACAGGGACAAGTGGACCCCAAACTACGAAGGACCGTTCATAGTGAAGAATGTTTTCTCAGGAGGAGCACTGATGCTCACCACTATGGGTGGAGAAGATTTCCAATCCCCTGTTAACTCGGACGCAGTTAAAAAATACTTCGCATAAGAGACCCGCTGGACACAAAAACAGAATTAAAGTTCAGGCAAGAAAAGGGCATCCCGGCGATATAAAAACAGAATAAAAAGCTCGGGCAAAAGTTAGGGAAAATAAATATTAAAAAAAATGTACACCTGCTGAGTTGAAAAGCCACATCGGACAGCTCAGGCAAAAAAGGGTATCCCGGTGGATTGAAAACCCGAAAGGGCGATCCACACAAAACAAGGGAATAATCGAACAACTCCGATCCGAGTAATCTGAACCAAATCATCGTTTCGTACAGCCTGACAATATCAGAAGAAGGAAACTCATTGGGATGTCGTGCCCATTGCCATTCAGATAGTTTATTTTCTCAATTTTATGGTAGCTACCTCTTTCCAGGTGGCTGCTGTAACACGGTGGGAGAACTGACTTTAAGTTATGTTGCGGATAGCAAGAGTCGCCACCGACTTTTATTTTATCCAAACGGAAAGGGTATAAAAGAACAGGAAAGACCTTAAGAGATATTTTTGGGTCCGGGGGGTAGGTTATGTAAAGGGAAGGTGTTAGCACCCATTACATCCATGGTTATCCATGGGCTCTTAGTTACTTAGCTCACTTTTGAATTGTTTTTTGAAAGTGTAGTGTGTGAATAGAAAAATTTTCATAATAGTTAATAATGATCCATGTACGGATGCGTAAAAACTTGTTTTTTTGAAAATTTGTTTGAAATTTGTTAAGTGTTTGAAAAATGGAGTGAGCAAGCAACTAGGAGGTACCTACCCTAAAGTTTAAGTCTTTCTTGTTCTTCATCCTTTAGTTGGTAAGACTATCCCTACTATTAAGGAGTAGGTAGTCATTACCTTGGATGTTAGGGACAAGTGAGGGTCATCTGTTTATGAAGGCAACTGTGGGGTGTATTAAGCATTCTGGAGGGACTATCATCATTACTCGAAGAAGGACTTGATCTTTAAAGGCAACCATTAGGGACTTGATGATTTTTTCTTTTAAGGGACTTGCTTTATACACCCCACTTGACCTTATTAGTAGGCAGCATTGAGGGATAACCTTAGGAATGTGAGATGGCGATTAGAAATCGACTTACGTGTGTGAGTGTTCAATATTATTTATCTTTAATTAAAGTGATCTAAATTTAATTTTAAAATACAAATACATATTTGCACTCCCTAAATTACTAACCATAGCAAGCAAATTAAATAATTAAATATTTACAAACTTTACACCAAGGAGCAATTACATAATTATAATAATAAGCAAATTAAAATAAATAGCAAAAATAAATAATAAGCAAAATATAAATAAATAAGCAAAGATAATAAATAAACAATAAATAAATAGGGGTTAGTAACAATAATAATTAAAAATAGGATTAGTAAAAAATATTAAAAAAAAATAAAGTTAGTGAAATAATAATAATAATAATAAAGTATATAAGATTAATGAAGCAAAAATAATAAATAATAACATGGTTAGTAATAATAATTAAATAAATAAAATTAGCCAAAATAAGAATACAAGATTAACAATTTTTAATATAGACAATTATATTTAGAAATAAAAAAAAAATATGAACCAATAATTATTTTAATTTACAAATTATTAAATTATTTTTATAATTACAAAATTTAATTATTATAAGTTAGATTATTTCTAAACAAAAAGTTCTAAAAATATTTTACATATTATATAAAGAAAAATAGGCTATAAGCATAGTATATAAAATATATTTGCATATTATAAAAAAATAGGTCATAATTATATTTACAACATTAATTATATTAAAGATTATATTAAATATATACATGACAATTATATTAACAATTAGAGAATCAATTAAGTTTTTTAATAAGTATTTAGAAAATAAATTAGGGTTTTGAAAATTAGGGTTTGTTTTAGAAAATATTTTTAGGGTTTAGTTTAATATACAAAACTATTTTAATAATATACATATATTATATTTACATATAAAGAAAATAATTTTTTGAATTAGAAAAATAAAGTTTAGAACTTTCAGAAAATAAAATGTTATTTTAAATATTTAAATATATATACATGATTTATTTTTTATTAATAACAAGAAAACAATTGAATTAATTACTTAAGAAATTAAAATAGAAAAAGTAATAAAAAAACATACCTTGGCTGGGTTTGAACCCAGAACACTCAGGTTACAACCATCAAAACGTACCACCAGGCCAGCCAGGCTTTGGTGATAATAGAATAGGTCAGCTTTGTTTTATGCCTTGCCTTGAAAAATCCAGAAAATACAAGAAAATAAAAAAGGCCTGGGGTGGTGTTGAACCCAGGACCTCATAGCTATACACACGCGCACACTACCACCCGGCTGGAAGAGCCCACCTGATAGTATAATGGCAACAGAATATAATATATTAAGTCTCTTTGTTACCTGAGAAAATAGAAAAAAATAATGTACGAGACCAAGGCTCGAACTCAGGTCCCATAGGTTACACGCACAAGCCTCACACCACTGGGCCAACACAATTGTGGTGATAAAAAAACAGGATATTATAATAATATTTTAAATCAAATTTTTAAACATGAATTTCGCGCCAAGCCAGTCTTCATCTTCAACCTCATGCCCTTCGAAATTAGCTGCGAATCCAGCTACGATCTTTCCTGCGAAAAATAAATCCCAGCAAGACCTACGAAATTCAATGGGCAACAAAACTGTACAATTTCACAAAATTAAGCACAACATTATAATCCAAACACTCATGCGATTCATCCTGTGTTTTTAGAATCTATTTATGTTCCTTAAATTAGAAACCCCTAAATCTAGGTCCAAACCCTAACCATGGTGTTTCATGATTTAGCTACGGTTCCTTTGATTTTTTTTGTCCAGAAACGATCTACACAACATTATAAACAACATTAGACAAACAAAATCCATTAATTTGCAGTGAATTGATGTAATCGAAAAAAGGAAAAGCAAGAACAAGTATGGCTCGGGTTGAGCAATATGGTGCATATGGGATGCATATGGGTGATGATTTCGCTTTGTGGATGCCCAAGGAACACGTCTATGATCATGTTTTACCTTCAAATGCTTTGGAACTCAAAATCCGAATATGAGTTTTTTGGAGAATTTTTGATGTTTGGAACTTACACTTTGAGGCAGCAAAATCGTGAATGAGTGCTAGGGTTATGATCAGTACTTATATGAGGATCATTTAGGTCAGAAAAATTGAATGGTTGTATGGAAGTTTTGATATTTGAAGATTGAAAAAGATTATGCTTTGAAATTCAAATATTTGCTCATGAAGGCTTGCTATTTTTGTACCAATCTCATGATTTCCTTCCCTTTCAACTTCAATCAATATTTAAAATGTTCTAGAAACCAAATCTCCCTTAAATAATATATTTTCATATTTTATATTTATTTAAAATGATTTTTCATGAATTAAATCAAAATAAATGAAAATAAAATAATAAAAATTCTGATTTTTACTCATTTGGGTCGTGCATGATGATATGGTATGGATTGGATCACAATTTGGCAAGCCCATTTGGAAAGAATTGGTTCTAGACCCCCATTTTCATCATAAACCATCACAAAATTTCCCAACTTTGCAAGGGCACATCTCCCTCAATTTTAATGGTATGAGGGTATTTTTGGACATTTTGGAAAGCTTGAAGAGTCCTCTAAACAACCCCATTGGTTTCAGGTCCATATCATTTACCAATATCAAGTTATGCCCTTTTGAAGTTGTTGACTTTTTGTTGACTTTTGAAATGACCTATAATGTCTTAGCTCATACCTTCCAAATGAAGCATTTTTAGGCTTTACTTGCAAGATCAAAGTTGTAGAGAATTCAAATTCCTTCAAAATGAGCTTTGAGTGGAGACTTGGTGATGAAGTATGTGAAAGTTATGGCTGGTCAAAGTTCAGTTGACTTTTACTGAGGAAACCCTAATTTAGAAACTCCTGATTATTGATGATCTGGAATATCCTTGATGAATCATGATCAACCCTTGATCAAATGATGAATTTTACTTCATATACTTGATGTTGGCAAAAAATCATGAAGTTTGACTTTGGTTTGACCACAGTTGACCTCAGTTTGACTTTTTAACTGCTTTGACTGATTTTGACTTATCTGATCATCTGACTGAGCAAACTTTTGAGAAAAGTCTTGAAACTTGTCATGGGGGTTATTACACACATATAAGATGTTATGAAGCTCACTTGAAGTCTTGGAAGTTCATTTAGCCTGATTAAAGTCAAAACCCTAGTTTTGGATGCACTGCTTAGGAGGTGCATTGTCTGAGGGAATTGTCAACTCTTCTGACCAATTGTGAACCTTGTGAACCATCATAAAATGTCTTGTGAACCTCATGGGAGGTATTGTGAAGCTTGTGATCCTTGTGATCCTCATAAAGTGACTTTGTAGACCTCATGAACCTCAGGAAAGGTTATGTAAGCATTGTGAATCTTGTGAACCTTGTGAACCTTCAAGAAGTAACTTGTAGACTTCATGAACCTCATGAAAGGTCTTGTAAATGTTGAGAAGCTTGTGAACCTTGTGAACCTTCATAAAGTAACTTGTAGACTTCATGAACCTCATGAAAGGTATTGAAAGCATTGAGAAATTTGTGAACCTTCTTAACACACAAAGTCTTGTATTATGAGGGCAAATTTTGGGGTGCAACAGCTACCCCTGTTCAATTTTCTAAAACCTGAGGGGTTAGATTGGTATGTTTACCAGTCGTGACCTGGAAGGTTGAAGGGGATTGAACACAAAAGCCCAAAAATTTGCACTCATCAGTGCATGGCTGGTTGAATATGATTGAGTGGGCTTAAAGATGCCACTTGGAAGAACTGGGGATGGGCTTAAAGATGCCATCTAAAGTATCAGAATATGATGATGTCTTTATGTTGATACTGGATATCAGTACTAGGTCTTTGTATAGGCCGTCTCTGAATCATTTATGCAACATGATCTGAATTGTTGGATGGACCAGTAGAAATAAATCTTGTGATGATTATCTCTTCTGGAAATATTTTGGATTAGGGAATGGATCTTTGTACAGACCATTTGCCTATTCTCCAAGGGCCAAAAGAACGTCAGGATTTGTTCTTAAGGATCAAAAGAACGTCAGGATTTGTTCTTCTGAGTAAGATGTCTTGAACAAGTAGCCAAAAGAGCGTCAGGATTTGCTCTTGAGGATCAAAAGAACGTCAGGATTAGTTCCTCTGAAAAATGTCTTGAACAATGGGTTAAAAGAGCGTCAGGATTTGCTCTTGAGGATCAAAAGAACGTCAGGATTAGTTCCTCTGAAATATGTCTTGGAGGATGAAGCAGTCCAGAAGCAATGATGATAGCTGTCAAGAGGATGGAGCAATCTTGAGGTAATGATATGATTTCAGGAGGGTGAAGCAATCCTGATGTATAAAAAAGCTGTCAGGAGGATGGAGCAATCCCGAGGTAATAATATGATATGCTTTCAGGAGACTGGAGTAATCCTGATGTAACAGCATGTCTTTAGGAGGATAGAGCAATCCTGATGATATTAATGATATGCTTTCAGGAGACTGGAGTAATCCTGATGTAACAGCATGTCTTCAGGAGGATAGAGCAATCCTGATGATCATAAGTTTATTTGTTGGATAATTAACCTGAAAACAAGGTGATATTCCGTATAATAATATTAATTTATGCGTTATGTATGCATGTATAACATGATGCACCTAAGTAATGTATTATGCACTCATATATATGTATGTTATGGTATGATGTAAATGATGTATGTATGATATGATACTGCCGACAGCGCCTGGATATCTTCGTATAATAACTGCTGGCCAGGGAAAATAAATCCCGATTCGTTGTTGAAGAATATGTTATACATAACCTTCCATACGCTGGGGATAGCAAGGTATATCTAACCTCCCGTCTGCTGGGGATAGCAAGGTATATATAACCTCCCGTCTGCTGGGGATAGCAAGGTATATCTAACCTCCCGTCTGCTGGGGATAGCAAGGTATATATAACCTCCCGTCTGCTAGGGATAGCAAGGTATATATAATCTCCCGTCTGCTGGGGATAGTAAGGTATACATAACCTTCGTCTTCGTTTGATGGTAGGGCAGATATAACCTCCCGTCTTCGTTCGTCGTACCCTTATTGGAAAGTAAATTCCCGCATATCCGTATGAGGATAAAAGAGATGGATATAAATTCCAGGGGAGATAAGACTTTGTGAAGATGGATTCGTCCTACTGAGGGTTTGTAACTGTCTTGTAGAGATGAACAGGCGAAGCTTTGTTGAAATCCTTCCCTCGTTCGTCCTTAGTAAATACTATTACTGCATTTTTATGCATTTTTGGTAAACATCAATCATATTAAAAGCATACATGCATTTTTTGGTAAACATTAATCATATTCAAAAGCATACATGCATTCAAACACAACCAATGGACGTTTCGCTTATGTAAATAGGGTAAAAGTAAATCTGGATTCAAAATATGGAATTTATTTATATCAAAAAGTGACCCATACACGGGTAAATTTGTACAAGGAGACATAAACCCTAGTAAGAGGATTTTGTCATAAAGTTTTTACAAAACAAAGAAAATCAGCTATATGTGGGAAATAATCCCATTGAGTTTCAATTCTACTATTGCCATTATCTTCAAGTATCTCATCTTCTGTTGTTCAGACGGAAATGATTGGATTGAGCTTTATCTGTTCGAACTTGAGTAAGTAGTACAACTGGTTGCAGTTTCATGGGTGATCCAAACGAGACATAGTCATACGCTTTAATCCCTAACTTTTGCCTGGATTGCCCTTTCAGGTTTTCAATCCACCGGGATACCCTTTTTTGCCCAAGCCGCCTTTTCAGGTTTTCGACTTGCCGGGTGTACATCTTTTTATATATATCCCTAATTTTTGCCCAAACCCTTTTGGTTTGCCGGGATGCCCTTATTTTTGCCTAGGCCTGTCAACCTAGCGGGTCCTTTTTTATGCGTAGTACTTTTTAACTATGTCTGCGTTTACAGGCTGTGGGAAGTCTTCACCGTCCATTGTAGTCAGTATCATGGCACCTCCTGAGAACACTGTCTTGACTACAAATGGTCCTTCATATGTTGGAGTCCACTTGCCCCTAGGATCACCCTGTGGTAATATGATACGCTTGATTACCAAGTCACCAGCCTGATATACCTTTGGCTTAACCTTCTTGTTAAAAGCTTTGATCATTCGTTTTTGGTACATCTGGCCATGACAAACTGCTGCTAACCTCTTCTCATCAATCAAATTTATCTGGTCAAGTCGGGTCTGAATCCACTCATCTTCATCCAAGCCTGCATCCTTCATAATTCTCAAGGAGGGAATCTGAACTTCAATGGGCAGAACTGCTTCCATACCATAGACCAAGGAGAATGGGGTTGCCCCTGTTGAGGTACGTATTGTAGTGCGATAACCATGAAGAGCAAATGGTAACATCTCATGCCAATCTTTGTAAGTAACAGTCATCTTCTGTATAATCTTCTTAATGTTCTTATTAGCAGCTTCAACTGCCCCATTCATCTTTGGACGATACGGAGAAGAGTTATGATGCTTAATCTTGAACTGCGTGCAGAGATCAGTAATCATAGTATTGTTCAGATTAGAGCCATTGTCAGTAATAATCCTTTCAGGGATGCCATACCTACATATGAGATTATTCTTAATGAACCGAGCCACCACATTCTTAGTAACAGATGCAAATGAAGCTGCTTCCACCCACTTCGTGAAGTAATCAATAGCAACCAGGATGAAACGATGTCCATTAGAAGCAGTAGGCTTGATCTCACCAATCATATCAATGCCCCACATGGCAAATGGCCAAGGAGCAGTCAACACATTCAAAGGTGATGGAGGTACATGGACTTTATCAGCATAAATTTGGCACTTGTGACATGTTCTGGAGTGTTGATAGCAATCAGCTTCCATGGTAGACCAATAGTAACCTGCTCTCAATATCTTCTTTGTCATAGTATGACCACTAGAATGAGTACCAAAGATCCCATCATGCATATCTTCCATAATCTCAATTGCTTCCTTCTTGTCCACACAACGAAGCAAAGTTGAATCATGATTACGCTTGTACAGAATGCCATTACTCAAAAAGAACTTAGCAGAAAACCTTCTCAGAAACTTCCTATCTTTGACAGATGCCCCTTCAGGGAACTCCTGAGCTTCAAGATATCTTTTCACTTCATAGAACCAAGGCTTCTCCTCTACCCCTTCAGTGTCAATCTCATTGCAATATGCAGGCTTTTCAAATATGTCAATAGTAATCTTGGGAGCTTCATCATCCCAACTGATCTCAAACATGGATGCCATGGTGGCTAATGCATCTGCCAACTGATTCTCTCTTCGTGGAATATGTCCAAAGGTAATCTCTTTGAAATGTGGGATCAACGACAACACATGCTCTCTGTAAGGAATGAGGTTATCATGCTTGGTATCCCAATCTCCTTTAATCTGACTTACTACCAGGGCTGAATCTCCATACACATCAAGGAACTGAATCTTCATATCAATAGCAGCTTTAATACCCAGGATACATGCCTCATACTCAGCCATGTTATTGGTACAATAGAAACAAAGTCCGACAGTAATCGGGGTATGACAATCTTCAGGGGAACTAATCACAACACCAACACCATTACCAAGTGCATTAGAGGCACCATCAAAAACCATAGTCCATCGGGATCCTTGTTCAGGTCCGTCACATTGTCCAGGTTCTTTGGTAATAATCATAATGTCTTCATCAGGGAACTCAAAATTCATTGACTGGTAATCATCTACTGCTTGATGAGCCAAATGATCAGCAACAACACTTCCCTTGATGGCCTTCTGAGTAGTGTATTGTATGTCATATTCTGTCAAGATCATTTTCCATCTTGCAATTCTTCCAGAGAGAGCAGGTTTCTCAAATATGTACTTGATTGGATCCATCTTCGAAATCAACAAGGTAGTATGGGTCAACATATACTGTCTTAGTCGGCGAGCAGCCCATGCCAAAGCGCAGCAAGTTTTCTCGAGCAGTGAGTATCTTGTTTCACAGTCGGTAAACTTTTTGCTAAGGTAGTATATTGCCTGCTCTTTTCGACCAGACTCGTCATGTTGCCCCAACACACACCCCATTGAGTTGTCTAACACTGTTAAGTACATAATCAAGGGTCTTCCATCAACTGGTGGCATCAAAATTGGTGGTTCTAGCAAATATCTCTTGATTTCATCAAAGGCAGTCTGACACTCATCATTCCATTCCATCACCTGATCTTTCTTCAACAACTTGAAGATTGGTTCACAGATGGTAGTTAATTGGGAGATAAATCTTGCAATGTAGTTCAATCGTCCCAAGAAACCTCTAGCCTCCTTCTCAGTACGGGGAGCTGGCATCTCTCGTATAGCTTTCACTTTTGCAGGATCCACTTCAATACCTTTTCCACTGACAATGAAACCCAGGAGCTTTCCAGATCTAACTCCAAAAGTACACTTATTTGGATTCAATCTCAACTTGTATTTCTTTAACCTCTCAAACAACTTGTGCAGATGATCAAGATGTTGCTCTTCATTCTGAGATCTGGCTATCATATCATCCACATATACTTCTATCTCATGATGAATCATATCATGAAACAGAGCCACCATAGCACGCTGATATGTTGCCCCTGCATTCTTCAAACCAAATGGCATCACCTTATAGCAAAAAGTGCCCCACTGTGTAACAAAGGTTGTCTTCTCCATATCTTCAGGAGCCATCTTGATTTGATTGTAACCAGAGAAACCATCCATAAAAGAGAATACCTTATGCTGAGCAGTGTTGTCTACCAGAATATCAATATGAGGGAGTGGAAAGTCATCTTTAGGGCTGGCCTTGTTCAAATCTCTGTAGTCCACACACATACGTACCTTACCATCTTTCTTAGGAACCGGTACCACATTTGCAACCCACTGAGGATAAGAAGTCACTGCTAAGAACCCTGCATTGAACTGTTTCATTACCTCTGCCTTGATCTTTTCTGACATTTCAGGACGCATACGACGAACCTTCTGCTTCTTTGGACGACAATCTTCTTTCACTGGCAAACGGTGAACCACAATGTCTGTATCCAATCCTGGCATATCTTCATAAGACCAAGCAAAGATCTCCACATAGTCACGTAACATCTGAATCAATCTGTTCTTGACACTGTCCTCTAAATCAGCCCCTATCTTGACCTCTTTTCTGTTTTCTTCAGTTCCCAGATTCACAACTTCGACTGGCTCTTCATGTGGCTGTATAGCTTTCTCTTCTTGTTGTAACAACCTAGCAAGCTCTACAGGTATTTCACAATCGTCCTCATTTCCGTCTTCAGTTTGATAGATCGGATTCTCGAAATTATAATTGGCAATAGTAGAACTGTTATCAACAGGATCCAGAGTGGATGAGGATCTGCATTTTAGTGATGTGGGTGTGTGTAAGAACACATAGCTGATAAAACAAAAATAAAAGAAAAGAAAGACAAGGAACACAATATTTATGAAAACGAAACGTCCACTAATTTTATTGAATGAGGTATGCAAATGAAATGACAGCCCATAACAAGCACACCATTGTGCCCCGGGTAAGGCACATGGCTTGAAAGTTTTATTGTTCAGGAAATTACAAATTTAAAAAAACACAACACAGTAATAGTATTTACTCCTGACTAAAGGAGATAGGGATAACATCTTCAGCTTTCCAATTATTGAGTCCAGCACCCACAGTAGGAAAAATCCATGCATCCAAGTTGTAGTCTTCATCTTGATCTCCCGCAACATTAATCTGGTCCTTCACAACCCCTTGATTAGTGATACGGGCAGCACGAGCACGACGAACAGTCTTCTGGGATTCTGCAGTGAAACCCAAACCAAACTTGTCAGACTTGTATGGAATATCAGGAAGCTGACCCCAAATAGTACAACCACCTTCATCCACCACAGCTCTAGCATCATTGAGGGAGGCCATTGCCATTGTTGGAGGCTTTCTGGTGACCACAGGAACTTTCTTCACAGCAGGAGGAGCTACGTAATCATTAACAACCCAGGGAACCACTTCAAATGTCTGACACGGAGTCTCAATGTATTCACCTTCCATTTCCAGATACTTGAAAGTGTTCACATGGCTGACAAAGTATTCTTCTTCTCCATAGACAGTAACAACCCTTCCTTCCACCGGATATCTTAGCTTCTGATGTAATGTAGAGGTTACAGCACCTGCCCCATGGATCCAGGGACGACCAAGCAGACAAGAGTATGAAGGACGAATATCCATCACATAAAATGTAGCAATAAAAACCTGGGAGCCAACTTTGATTGGAAGATCAATTTCCCCATGCACTACTCTTCTAGAACCATCAAAAGCCTTCACCACAATATTGCTGGGCTTCAGCACAGCATCTTCAGGACTCAGCTTATTCAGGACTTCCTTGGGCAACACATTCAAAGAGGATCCATTGTCTATCAGCACATGTGACAAGGTAGTGCCCCTGCATTCAATTGAAATATGCAAGGCCCTGTTATGATCCCTCTTGGCAGGGGTCAAATCAGCATCAGAGAATCCTAACCCATTGTCATAGGTCAAGTGGGCAACACAGTTCTCAAATTGGTCAACAAAAATTGCACTGGGTACATGAGCAGTCTTCAAAAACTTGATCAAGGACTTAGCATGAGCCTCAGAACATAACAACAAGGACAACATAGAAATCTTTGAGGGAGTATGCCCCAACTGATCAACAATGTCATAATCACTCTTGCGAATGATTTTCAATACTTCTTCCATCTGCTTAGAGAGGTCATCAGCAGCTGGCACATCAGTAGATACAGGCTCAATAACAGGACCTTTGCCCCGAGCATCAGTGGTGGAAGTAGCAGCAGGAGTAACTGCATTCTTGGAAGTAACTGGAGGAGAGAAAACTCTTCCACTACGAGTGATCTTGCTAGACCCAGCAATATTATCAACATCAACAGGCACATCAGCTACAGACTCTTGCTTAACACCATGGATGTAAACATCAGACCCATAGGGCCAAGGCACAGCTTTGTCAAACGTATATGGGATAGGGCCAGGAGTAGTAATGACCACAGGAGCTACTCTGGCTTCAGCAACAACTTTCACGGGACCTTCAACAGTAATTTTGATTGGACCCTGATGAGTGATTTTAATGGGACCCTTTGAAGTGATTCTTATTGGTACTTTGTCAACCATGTCAACCTCTTCAATCTTCTTACCTCTGGTAATATGCTCCACCATACTCTCTACAGAAGGTGGTCTTCAATCTGAATTCCGTCCATGAGACACTGAATTCCGTCCTTCAATCTGAAGCACTTCTCTGGATTATACTCACAATAAACACAATCTTCACGACAACCCGGAAAGAACCCAGCTTGCACTAACTTCTTTCTGATGACAGCCAATGGTGTGGTCAATTCATCAACTGAATGGATATGCAGATCTTCCTCAATGGCATTGACAGTCTTCTCGTGGTTTGGCATTGGAGCAGTAATCACATTGGGAGTACCTGGAGGATCAAACTCAATTTCTCCAGCATCAATCATATCTTGAATTTTATTCTTCAAGATCCAGCAGTTATTAGTATCATGACCCTGACAATTTGAATGATATGCACATCGTGCATTGGGATTGTACCTGGGAGAGGTAACATTGGGATTCTGAGGAGCCTCTTTCAAAGTAATAAGTTCAGCCTTCAACAAATGTTGCAATGCCTAAGCCATTGACATGTTGATCTTCGTGAACTGCCTCCTAGCCCTCTGTTGGTTGCCCTGTGGCTGCTCTGTTGGTGCAGGAGTTGGATTTGAAATATGCACTGCACTAACAGACTGATGCCTTCTGTTACGATCAGGTTGACCATAAACAGCATTGGATTCTTTCTTCCCTGTGGGAGGCTTCTTTGCAGCACCTGATGAAGAAGTGCCCACATGGATCTTACCATTCTTTATACCATTCTCTACTCGCTCTCCTGTCATGATCAACTCAGTGAAGCCAGATGATGAGCTTCCAATGAGATGACTGTAGAACGGACCATTCAGCGTGCACATGAACATATCAACCAGTTCCCTGTCAGTCAAAGGGGGTTGAACTCTTCCAGCTAAATATCTCCACTTCTGAGCATACTCTTTAAAACTTTCTTTGGCACCCATGGACATGCTCTGAAGTTGCATGCGAGTGGGGGCTAAGTCAGCATTGTATTGATACTGCTTATAGAAAGCTTCAGCAAGATCATTCCAGTCTCTGATGTTGACACTCTCCAACTGATAATACCACTCCAGCTGAGCTCCAGATAAGCTCTCTTGAAAGAAATGGATCCACAACTTCTTATCAGCAGTGTGGGGTTGAATTCTTCTGACATATGACCTCAGATGCAGCTTGGGACAAGAGACCCCATCATAGACAACAAATGTTGGAACCTTGAAACCAATGGGTATGACTACCCCAGATATCAGACTCAAATCCTCAAAATCCAGCCCAGATGACTTCTGCAACTCCATGGCATCCATCCTATCCACCAGCATCTTGAATTTGTCTTCATTAGGCTCATGGTAGTAATTAGCCTCAGAATCAGAGTCCCCCATTGTATGGTGGAGACTGCCTCCCTCTTTTTCAGATTCCTCAGATTCATAGTCTTCAGCTGGTTCTTTGGTCTTAGCAAGACCTTTGAACCTTCTTCCCATGTTGATCAAACCAGCAGACCTTCTAGTCTTCTTAGTCTTCTTGGCCAGCAGTGCCTTCAATTCATCCTCCCCCTTGGACAGGTTCAAAATCAGCTCTTGGAACTGTGCATTTTGTGCCTGGAGATCCTTAACTGATTGTTCAAGAGCCATTGCTGAAATAAACAGCGAGAAGATGAGAAACCTGTGATGCAATGAAATGATATGGTAATGCATATGCAATGTTTTCAAGGACCGCAGGATTTAAATTTTCTTAGACAAACAAGAAAGTAAACTTTTATTAGTAATAAATTGTTTTGCCTTTTAGGCTTACAAAAAATGAAATGAAATAAGTACAAAAGATGGGGTTTTAAGTCTCCCATGGACGTTTCCTCTTTGTATTGAGGTATGAGTTGAGGTTTCGTTCCTCGTGAAGTTGCTTTGTTAGCTCTAGGATTCTTGCTTGGCTTGCTTTGTAATGAGCCTCGAAAGTATCCCTTTGCTCCTTCAGTTGGATCCATGATCTCTGTAAGTCTTCCTCATCAGTAGGCATGTCTGGGTGAAGGATGGTATAAGCTGTGTCTCCTTCAGCAACAGGTTCCATGATAACTGGTAGGACGGCAGGATATGGCATCATGAGAGTCTGAGCACGAGATCGTACCCATCTGAGATAAGCCTCCATAGGAATAGTGTACTTAGGCTCCAGTGTCTTGCTGTCAACCCTGTTTACTTTTCCCCAAGCTCGTATGAATCTCTGACGGTAACCTTGAAGATCGTTGTCATAATCAAACACAATGCCTTGAATCAACATGTCATGTGGACCATCGCTCCGGGCGTAACCAAACTGTCGTAAAGCTAGAGAGGGGTTGTAAGTGATGCCTCCTCTTATGCCTAGAAGTGGCACATTAGGAAACTCCCCACAACGGTCAATGATGGTGACATTCTCCATAGATCTGGAGCACCAATGGATATCTGAGTGAGAAAGTGACATGATCCTCTTAGACCATCTGAACCCTTGCTCATTCTTCATTACTGAGCGAGGAAGGTGAGAAATAAACCACCTAGATAGCAAAGGTATGCATCACATCAAAGTTCCTCTTGCCCTTGTAGTACGGGTGTGAAGAGAATGCAGGATGTCTCCAAGCAATGTAGGCACTGGATTGTGACTCAGGAAAATGTTGATGGCATGAACATCTATGAACTGATCTGGATTGGGGAACAATACTAAGCCACATATCAGCAAGGCTAAGATCTCCTCAAAAGCATCATAGCTCATGGCCTTCAAGAACATTTGAGCCTTATCCATTAGCACCTTGGCAAGAATACCCTTAACTCCGCTTCTCGTTTCTAGAACAATGTCAGACTTCTTCAGATGTAGGGCTGCAGCAATGACCTCTGGTTTAAGCTCCTTCTCTAAGCCTGTGAAGGGTCTTTGATCAAGAACAGGTATACCCAGAAGTTTAGAGAACTCCTCCATGGTTGGAACCAGCTGATAGTCAGGGAATGTAAAGCAGTGGTGTTTAGGGTCAAAGAACTGAAACAGAACACTCATCATGTCTTCATTAAACCCTAAAGTGACTAGATCCAATAGGTGACCATGTCTCTTGATGAACTGGGAATGATCAGACACTTGAGAAACCAACTCTTTAAGCTTGGGAGGTATCCCTACAAAGTTGATCCTGATGGTTTTCCTACGAGTAGAAGCCATGACCTGCAACAAAGAACAAAGATAAATCCTTTGGTCCTTGAAATGATTAGTGAAAATGCTATGCTTATGATGCATGATGATGTCATGATGTTATGCTCAATCACAAACATATGGCACACACAAACAAGTCACACCATAGCCCTAGGTTTAAAGGCTTGCATGAGGTTTAAGGTAAGTACCCTCCCCTGAAGTTAGATGGTTCATCCTGTCCTACAAAAGTAACCAGGTTCTAAGGGATCTCAATATCATTGATCCTTCACAAGGGTGGTTGTTCAGAAGGCAACTTACTTGCCAACCAAAACCCTCCAAGCTTAGGATATCAATGAGCGTAGTATCGAGTGTCAACCAACTTCAGTCTGCACCAAAGCCAGTTACCTCACTACTTTCTAAAGGCCAAGATGGGATAACTAGGGTTCTAAAAGTTAGTTAGTGCATTGACAACATATGGCAGCCTCATATTATCCTCAACTTGACTTAAGGAACATAAGCACCAACCAAGAAGTCGCACTAACTATGGCCACCAGATCAACCGTATCGATATACGTCGTACAGTTTCCTTGGTCTATTGCCATTTACCTAAGGTACACTAGATCCGGGTTAGGACCTTTCACACATAGAGCACCCCAACAAGATAATGTAAAGCAAACATGACAAACAATTTTAAAGTGATCTTAATTCCTAAGGGTACCCCTCTTAAATTTAAATCCCCAGCAGAGTCGCCAGTTCTGTAACACGGTGGGAGAACTGACTTTAAGTTATGTTGCGGATAGCAAGAGTCGCCACCGACTTTTATTTTATCCAAACGGAAAGGGTATAAAAGAACAGGAAAGACCTTAAGAGATATTTTTGGGTCCGGGGGGTAGGTTATGTAAAGGGAAGGTGTTAGCACCCATTACATCCATGGTTATCCATGGGCTCTTAGTTACTTAGCTCACTTTTGAATTGTTTTTTGAAAGTGTAGTGTGTGAATAGAAAAATTTTCATAATAGTTAATAATGATCCATGTACGGATGCGTAAAAACTTGTTTTTTTGAAAATTTGTTTGAAATTTGTTAAGTGTTTGAAAAATGGAGTGAGCAAGCAACTAGGAGGTACCTACCCTAAAGTTTAAGTCTTTCTTGTTCTTCATCCTTTAGTTGGTAAGACTATCCCTACTATTAAGGAGTAGGTAGTCATTACCTTGGATGTTAGGGACAAGTGAGGGTCATCTGTTTATGAAGGCAACTGTGGGGTGTATTAAGCATTCTGGAGGGACTATCATCATTACTCGAAGAAGGACTTGATCTTTAAAGGCAACCATTAGGGACTTGATGATTTTTTCTTTTAAGGGACTTGCTTTATACACCCCACTTGACCTTATTAGTAGGCAGCATTGAGGGATAACCTTAGGAATGTGAGATGGCGATTAGAAATCGACTTACGTGTGTGAGTGTTCAATATTATTTATCTTTAATTAAAGTGATCTAAATTTAATTTTAAAATACAAATACATATTTGCACTCCCTAAATTACTAACCATAGCAAGCAAATTAAATAATTAAATATTTACAAACTTTACACCAAGGAGCAAATACATAATTATAATAATAAGCAAATTAAAATAAATAGCAAAAATAAATAATAAGCAAAATATAAATAAATAAGCAAAGATAATAAATAAACAATAAATAAATAGGGGTTAGTAACAATAATAATTAAAAATAGGATTAGTAAAAAATATTAAAAATAAATAAAGTTAGTGAAATAATAATAATAATAAAGTATATAAGATTAATGAAGCAAAAATAATAAATAATAACATGGTTAGTAATAATAATTAAATAAATAAAATTAGCCAAAATAAGAATAAAAGATTAACAATTTTTAATATAGACAATTATATTTAGAAAAAAAAAAAAATATGAACCAATAATTATTTTAATTTACAAATTATTAAATTATTTTTATAATTACAAAATTTAATTATTATAAGTTAGATTATTTCTAAACAAAAAGTTCTAAAAATATTTTACATATTATATAAAGAAAAATAGGCTATAAGCATAGTATATAAAATATATTTGCATATTATAAAAAAAAAATAGGTCATAATTATATTTACAACATTAATTATATTAAAGATTATATTAAATATATACATGACAATTATATTAACAATTAGAGAATCAATTAAGTTTTTTAATAAGTATTTAGAAAATAAATTAGGGTTTTGAAAATTAGGGTTTGTTTTAGAAAATATTTTTAGGGTTTAGTTTAATATACAAAACTATTTTAATAATATACATATATTATATTTACATATAAAGAAAATAATTTTTTGAATTAGAAAAATAAAGTTTAGAACTTTCAGAAAATAAAATGTTATTTTAAATATTTGAATATATATACATGATTTATTTTTTATTAATAACAAGAAAACAATTGAATTAATTACTTAAGAAATTAAAATAGAAAAAGTAATAAAAAAACATACCTTGGCTGGGTTTGAACCCAGAACACTCAGGTTACAACCATCAAAACGTACCACCAGGCCAGCCAGGCTTTGGTGATAATAGAATAGGTCAGCTTTGTTTTATGCCTTGCCTTGAAAAATCCAGAAAATACAAGAAAATAAAAAAGGCCTGGGGTGGTGTTGAACCCATGACCTCATAGCTATACACACGCGCACACTACCACCCGGCTGGAAGAGCCCACCTGATAGTATAATGGCAACAAAATATAATATATTAAGTCTCTTTGTTACCTGAGAAAATAGAAAAAAATAATGTACGAGACCAAGGCTCGAACTCAGGTCCCATAGGTTACACGCACAAGCCTCACACCACTGGGCCAACACAATTGTGGTGATAAACAAACAGGATATTATAATAATATTTTAAATCAAATTTTTAAACATGAATTTCGCGCCAAGCCAGTCTTCATCTTCAACCTCATGCCCTTCGAAATTAGCTGCGAATCCAGCTACGATCTTTCCTGCGAAAAATAAATCCCAGCAAGACCTACGAAATTCAATGGGCAACAAAACTGTACAATTTCACAAAATTAAGCACAACATTATAATCCAAACACTCATGCGATTCATCCTGTGTTTTTAGAATCTATTTATGTTCCTTAAATTAGAAACCCCTAAATCTAGGTCCAAACCCTAACCATGGTGTTTCATGATTTAGCTACGGTTCCTTTGATTTTTTTTGTCCAGAAACGATCTACACAACATTATAAACAACATTAGACAAACAAAATCCATTAATTTGCAGTGAATTGATGTAATCGAAAAAAGGAAAAGCAAGAACAAGTATGGCTCGGGTTGAGCAATATGGTGCATATGGGATGCATATGGGTGATGATTTCGCTTTGTGGATGCCCAAGGAACATGTCTATGATCATGTTTTACCTTCAAATGCTTTGGAACTCAAAATCCGAATATGAGTTTTTTGGAGAATTTTTGATGTTTGGAACTTACACTTTGAGGCAACAAAATCGTGAATGAGTGCTAGGGTTATGATCAGTACTTATATGAGGATCATTTAGGTCAGAAAAATTGAATGGTTGTATGGAAGTTTTGATATTTGAAGATTGAAAAAGATTATGCTTTGAAATTCAAATATTTGCTCATGAAGGCTTGCTATTTTTGTACCAATCTCATGATTTCCTTCCCTTTCAACTTCAATCAATATTTAAAATGTTCTAGAAACCAAATCTCCCTTAAATAATATATTTTCATATTATATATTTATTTAAAATGATTTTTCATGAATTAAATCAAAATAAATCAAAATAAAATAATAAAAATTCTGTTTTTTACTCATTTGGGTCGTGCATGATGATATGGTATGGATTGGATCACAATTTGGCAAGCCCATTTGGAAAGAATTGGTTCTAGACCCCCATTTTCATCATAAACCATCACAAAATTTCCCAACTTTGCAAGGGCACATCTCCCTCAATTTTAATGGTATGAGGGTATTTTTGGACATTTTGGAAATCTTGAAGAGTCCTCTAAACAACCCCATTGGTTTCAGGTCCATATCATTTACCAATCTCAAGTTATGCCCTTTTGAAGTTGTTGACTTTTTGTTGACTTTTGAAATGACCTATAATGTCTTAGCTCATACCTTCCAAATGAAGCATTTTTGGGCTTGACTTGCAAGATCAAAGTTGTAGAGAATTCAATTTCCTTCAAAATGAGCTTTGAGTGGAGACTTGGTGATGAATTATGTGAAAGTTATGGCTGGTCAAAGTTCAGTTGACTTTTACTGAGGAAACCCTAATTTAGAAACTCCTGATTATTGATGATCTGGAATCTCCTTGATGAATCATGATCAACCCTTGATAAAATGATGAATTTTACTTCATATACTTGATGTTGGCAAAAAATCATGAAGTTTGACTTTGGTTTGACCACAGTTGACCTCAGTTTGACTTTTTAACTACTTTGACTGATTTTGACTTATCTGATCATCTGACTGAGCAAACTTTTGAGAAAAATCTTGAAACTTGTCATGGGGGTTCTTACACACATATAAGATGTTATGAAGCTCACTTGAAGTCTTGGAAGTTCATTTAGCCTGATTAAAGTCAAAACCCTAGTTTTGGATGCACTGCTTAGGAGGTGCATTGTCTGAGGGAATTGTCAACTCTTCTGACCAATTGTGAACCTTGTGAACCATCATAAAATGTCTTGTGAACCTCATGGGAGGTATTGTGAAGCTTGTGATCCTTGTGATCCTCATAAAGTGACTTTGTAGACCTCATGAACCTCAGGAAAGGTTATGTAAGCATTGTGAATCTTGTGAACCTTGTGAACCTTCAAGAAGTAACTTGTAGACTTCATGAACCTCATGAAAGGTCTTGTAAATGTTGAGAAGCTTGTGAACCTTGTGAACCTTCATAAAGTAACTTGTAGACTTCATGAACCTCATGAAAGGTATTGAAAGCATTGAGAAATTTGTGAACCTTCTTAACACACAAAGTCTTGTATTATGAGGGCAAATTTTGGGGTGCAACAGCTGCTTCCTGATGTAAAAACTCTGCCTATTCAGAGGCCTTTCAATAAAAGAATATTCAGTCAAAAAGTTGTGTTGCGTTTTTTGTTTGCAAAAATGTCCTGAATTTTTGGTAAAAAATAGCATTGCATTTAAAACATGATGATTTGTTTTCTAAATGAAAAATGACATTGCACAGAAACATTTAAAACCCTCTTTGAGTGTCGGGTGACGATGGATGAACAGATCATACCATGCAAGTCCCTGGGGCACATATGTGTTTTCTGTTGTTGCAGGTTTTGCAGGATGTCGTCACATTCTCCCAAACAGAATTTTCCCTAGCTGAGTTAGAGCAGGGAGTATCCCCCAAGAAGATTGTTTTTCCATAAGTGGGCTGTGCCCAGAAGATAGTGGGAGGTTCAATTCCACACAGAGTCAGAGTTGTCAGAATTTTCTTCCTAAGCAAAGGATATTTGAGGAAGCATCTCCCCAGCCATGTCGAAAGATCGTCATTTTCCCACAGAGTTTCAGGATTGGTTTACAACCATCATTGAAATATTCCCAGCGAAGTTGCCAATTTATTTTTGGTCAGTGTGATGGTGCAAACAAGTATTCATCCCCAATTAGATTTAGGCATTGTCAAAGCCTCGTGATCTGTTTCTCTCCTGCAGAGTTGTGATGTTTGTTGCCAGTCAAGCAGTTGTTAGTGCTCGTCAGCATTCCCCGGCACTCGTCTGTGTTAGCACGTTTCTATTGCTCGTTTGCACTTCTCAACACTCGTCTGTTTTCACACTTTGTTATTGCTCGTTTGCTTTCCCCAGCACTCGTCTGTGTTTGATAACTGCTGTCTCTCGTTTGCACTTCCCAACACTCGTCTGTGTGTAACTTCCTTTTGATGCTTGGCACTTGTCTGTGTTTGAATTTAGATGTTTGTTGCTCGTCTGCAATCTCTTACACTCGTCTGTGTTTGAATTTAGATGTTTGTTGCTCGTCTGCAATCTCCTACACCCGTCTGTGTTTGAATTTAGATGTTTGTTGCTCGTCTGCAATCTCCTACGCTCATCTGTGTTTGTTATCTGTTCGAAGCTCGTTTGCATTGTTTGGATACTTGTCTGTATCATCCCTCACACTCGTCTGTATTGCTGCTCCAATTGCTCGTCTGTGTTGGATTTCTAGTACTCGTCCGTATTGCTGCTCCAATTGCTCGTCTGTGTTGGATTTCTGGTACTCGTCCGTATTGCTGCTCCAAATGCTCGTTTGTGTTGGATTTCTGGTACTCGTCTGTATTGCTGCTCCAATTGCTCGTCTGTGTTGGATTTCTGGTACTCGTCCGTATTGCTGCTCCAAATGCTCGTTTGTGTTGGATTTCTGGTACTTGTCTGTATTGCTACTGCAAATGCTCGTCTGTGTTGGATTGCTGGTATTCGTCTGTACCAGTGGTTGATATTCGTCTGTATCATCGTCTGAAGCGTTCGTCTGTGTTTCTCATATCATCTTCTGATATTCGTTTGTATCATTGACTTATGGCACTCGTCCGTGTTCTCTTAATGATCATCCAATGCTCGTTTGTGTTGAAGAGCTTTGAAGTCCTAACGGTGGGATTAAACGTCAAAATGGTTACCGGTCCTGGCGTAAAGGTTTATTCGAAGGAGGCGTCTGTCTCAAGCACCGCTTATTTCCGCAAGATTTGTGAAGAGGGTTCGTCAAATCCTATTGTTGCACCTGGTGTAACAGGTTTGCTCGAAGAAGGCTCGTTTGTCTTAGACCATATATCCACGAATTATATATGAGGAGGGTTCGTCTATCCTTATTAGGCATGTTGATCCCACAGACTTAAGTGCATCACCGATCCTGGCGTAAAGGTTTATCCGAAGGAGATTCGTCTGTCTCAAGTCATATATTTTTGTAAATGTATGAAGAGGGCTCGCGTGTCCAGTTCTTGGCGTGACAGGTTTACTTGAAGAGGGCTCGTATGTCCAGCACCTGGCGTAGTAGGTTTGTTCGAAGAAGACTCGTCTGTCTAGGTATCCTTCTCCAAAGTAACAAGTTCAACATGGAAGGAGCTTGTCTGCTTCTTTCTCCCCATTTCAGTTACCAAAGCGTCATTTGGTTAGGTTTATTTCCCATTGCTTGCGTTCTCCAGCAGAGTGCAAATTTCAGGTTTTCTTGGTATTCAACCATAGTTTATCTTGAACGGTCGATAGCCCGTGCTACCGTCCTTTTCAGATTAACAGTTGTTTGAATAGGGGCAGCTGTAACACCCCAAATTTGCTCTCTTCTTTTTAAGCATCATTATCATATCATAATCATCATAAGTATATCATATCCTTGGCATCTTTGCATGAAAAAATGAAGCATAACATTCTCATGATCTAGCATTAGGTATATGATCAATTGTTGGTGGATTTGAGGCATTACAAGCAATAGCAAGGGGCTCAGTGGACTTGTCCAAGTCCCATGAAGAGTCTACATGACATTCACAAGCCCCAAGATCATTTACAAAAGCCCAAAAGGTTGGGAGATCATCAGAGAATTCAGGATAGGGCAAGCTCCTACACAATGATCCCAAATTAGGGTTTCACTTTCAAGCATGAAATCTTTGTGACTTTGGCCATTTCATCTGGGCAAAGTCTTTCATATGATAAGAGGATCCTAGGGATTAAATTTGGTGAGAAAGTTCCTTGTGGAAGTCAGTTATTTCATCAGTTGCTTGTAAAAGAAGAAATTGGTCAACTATGCATTCTAGAAGTCAACTGTGAGAATTCAAAGGGTCCAACCTCATTTTTCAAGTCAAGGGATGCTCTTATAACCTTAGAAGAGGTTTGGCAAGGTCAAAGATCAAGAATCAAGGGGTTTTGAGGAGGTTTTCATTTTTGGCATATGGTTTGTCATGAAACTTCCATTTTTGGCAACTTTTGCCCTAATTTTCAAAGGCTTATTCCATGGTGAAAAATGCTTCAAATGAACTTCCAATAAATATGAAACTTGTAGGGTAGGTTCTCCCATTTTCAGAAAGTACAAGTACATTTTCATAGCCCTCATGGATCATGAGATATGGCCTTCGAAAGTTGCTTGATTTTAAGGGTTTACCTTTAATTCCAAGTTTCCACCAAATGCAAAAACTCATGCAAGTCATTTCTAAGTTATTTTATGGACAAAATGAGGTCACAATATTACAAGGCATTGCATAAGGATCATTTTGCTCCAAAGAAATCATCAAATTCGTGCATGGGATGAGAGATATTCCATAAGGTGCAAAAATGCAAGATCACATGAGAAGCATGCTGCATTCATCCAAGGGCCAAGATTGTTCCACTTTTGAATTAGTGAATCACAAGGGATCAGCATGTGCAAAGGATGGGAAGAGAGCACGATCAAATCATCTCATCACACTCTTCATGCCAATTTTGAAAATTCTTTCTCCCACTCATTCCTCACGTGCATTCCCTCTTATTTTTCATCAGTGATCATTTAGCATCATATATAAGCAGCTAGGGTTTCTATTTTGCTCAGATTCAACACAATTTCATCACTCTCAAGTTTTGGCTTCTCTTGCATTTCTCTTCGAATCCTCTAATTTTCTCACTCATTCACCAAACAAACTTCATATTCTTCTTCCTTGAACCCTAAGGATCATCAATCCACCATTGATTCAAGCTGAAACTCAAGATTTCACAAGGTGCCATTCAAGTGCAGTTGCTTTCGAATCTCAAGATCTAGGAGAATTCAAGGCTTCTTTTGCATTTATTTTGCAATAAGAAGTTAAAAGGAGCAGATCTGCAGCTGGAGGGATCTTATCTTGGTGTTTTGAAGGATCTTCGAGTTCAGGTATGCTCTGAAATTCATGGATCTGGATATGAAATTAAATGTATGCATTGTGATCTGTTTGTTGTGTTGATGATTCTGTGATGTTTAGTTTCGAAAATGAATGAATATTGAGGTTGTATTGTTGATCTGAAGTTTGATGCTCAAAACTGTTTCTCTTCGATTTGGCTTGATCTGTTATCTATGGTGATTTTCATTGCTATATTCGTAATCAACATGTCTTAATGAGTTGATCTGGAGATTATGATTAATTTTGGTGATGATTTGTTCTTGCTGTTGAGTTTTCCGGTGACCGGAGCTAGAGCTCCGTCACCGGATTCTGGAATTGTGAAATGAAGAAGATGATGCATGAGCCGTTGGATGTTAGATCTGGACGGACGTGAGTGTGACAACACATTAATTTGAGACCCTCCCTTGCACGTGTTTTATGTTTTGATTTTGAATCTGAATAATACAATTTGTTTCGCACACACCATAATTATCATGTTCACACACCACTGGCCAATGAATGAGGAGACTTAGGGTTTCGTTTGACTTGATCTGGCACGTTGGTTGAATCTACTGGCTCTTGTTTTTCCATGATTTTCCTGAATTTCCATGGTATTATTGTGTCTTGCGCTGAGAATTCATTGGGCCCAGTTGCTATTCCCACCCCCCTGTGTTATAAGCCCAAACGAATTGAACTGGATTAATTGTTGTCTGCACCTCTAGCTTCATTAATTCTTTTTCTTATTTCATTTTGTTTGCAGTTTAGTTTTTAATTTTGTAAAATAGAAATAAGTCATTAAAAATTCTAAAAAAAATCATGTATGATCTTTTGAGTTTTCTCTAATTTTTGGCATTTTTATTTTTCATTTATTTTCATTTGCCACGCTGGAATTAATTGTCTCTTTAATTAATTGTTTTTATTCACTTTTAAAGCATGCTGTCTTGTGAAATTTCTATCTTGATGACTAATTGGAATTTTGAACTGATTCTTTTTGCTTTGGATTCATATTGAGATGTAGTTTGTTGATGATTTTTATTCTGATTTTTAGAAGTTTTCTTAATTGGTTTTGGTCTCTAACTTGTGCATGAAGTCTTCTAACCCTAATCCATGTTTGAGCCCTTGTTTGACTTGCTTAGCTTTTGATTTTGATTCTCTCTTTTTGTCATGTTAACATTGTATGTTTGAGGAGTCTTAATGAAAGTTTGTGGAATTTTTGGATGTATACTTGAATTGATTTGAGTTTTTGTTCTTTGCTTACTTCCTTTTGCATATCTTTTGGTCATATGTTCAATCCTTAGGTTAGAAGGGAACTTGTGCCAACTTCTTTAAGTTGTTTAGAGCCTTTTTATGATGTTGATACCCCTCTGGTCTTGAGTTGATGTTTGTGCTTTGAAAAACTTTGTGTTTGTTTGCTTTTGAAGTTCATGCACTTTTATACATGTCCACCTCACTTCTTTTGCTTCTTTGCTTCTCATAATGTTAATACTTGAGTTTGTATGCTTATTCTCTTCATCTCATATGATCCTTAGGCACATTCTTGACATGTTAGGGTTCTGGTATTGAACTTTGTGATGTTGCTTTGTCTAGTTTGCTTTGTGTGCTCTCATGTTTGTTTTGATTTGTCATGATGATCCATGTTGCTTCATGTTGAGTGGTATAGTTCCTTTCCCATTCTTATGTTTTGTATTTGCATTTGGCATTTGTGATTGAGATTCCACTTCTGGTTGTGTGGCTTTGGTTTGATCTTATGTCCATTTTGTGTTGCATTTATTCTTATGCTACTAACCATTTCAGGGGCTTTGGTAAGTGAGAGGTGTGGATGTGATTCCCACATCTCCAAGTCTTATCTCTTCTCTTTTCCTTATTGATATTATCTTAGTTGTGATTGTTGGGGCTTAGGCCTTACTTCCTCCTTCTTCTCTTCTTCTTCCTTCTCTTTCTTTTCTTATCTTTTCCTCCTTTAGGATAGTAAACCTCACTAACCTAGGATTTTCTATGCATGATAACAATTAGGATTCATTAGTCCCCATTAGACTTTTACCTTTAAGATCCTTTGGTTTCTCTTCTCTTCTCATCTCAAAATCCTAAAAAGCATTTAATAAGGATTGAAGTGGTCTCCTGTGCAATAACCTTATTCCATGAAACACTTGTAGTTTTCCCATCTTGGGATGGTACAAGCTTGTTCCTCATGATGCACAAGTCTGATCAGGATACCATCTTCATCAAGAAAATCATAAAAAAGACTTCTTCATCCAAAAATACAAAAAAACACTTAATAAATTCAATGAGTTAGTGAGCCTAAGCCCTAATCTCTGGAATCAAGTTTTGGGGATCTTCTCCTTACTTGAGTGTGCTTGTTCTATTATTCCATCTTGGAATGTAGTGACAAGTACACATTCCATGGAAAAGAGCTTGAGTTCACTTCCTTGTGCCACACTCATAAAAGCCTCTAAAAAACACAAACAAACAATAAGCGTCTTTCCTTCGGGAATTCTTTTCTCATCTCCTTCACTCCGTCCGCGAACTTACTCCTACTTGTCATTTTGCAAGACGGTAACACACTCGTCGTTCGAGCCTGCAACACCTGAGCATTGACATAGGCAGTTCAAGCCTTAAGACACAAGCAATCTTTTATACCCCTAGTTAGGGGAACTACGACGACTCTGATCCTCATTGTCCAGATGAGGTACGTAGGCAGCGGGGTAGGGCCCGTTCGAGCACAATCTTTATTTTCCCTACATTTTTCCTTCTCATTTATTTTTCAGTTCCCTTTTCGTTTCTTTTATCCAGTTCAGTTCATTTTCTTTGCAGCAGCTTTCATCCCCTCACCCTTTGAAACAAATTTCTTTGCAAGCGTGGATCCCGTCGGGTACGGCGGACGATCTAGGTGCTAATACCTTCCCAGGTCGTAACCTACTCCCGAACTCAGTCTCTTTGGTTCGCAGGACCCGTGTCCTTCCTTTTCTTTTCTTCTGGTTTGTGCAGCATTACCATTCCCGTTCTTTCGGGATAAAAATGCCTGGCTGGCGACTCTATTCTTTCCGCGCCACTTTCGCGTTTGTATCAGGATGGAAATCCGGGGAGCGACAACAATGACTATGGTTTGTAATCATTTGACTTGTCTTTGTTGCTTTATTTTTCTATGTTTCTTATATTTCCATTAGCATCATAATATGTGTATGTATGCTAATGTGCATCTATTGCTATGGATGTGATTATAATTCTCTGGTTATTTGTTTTGATCTTATCCGTTTTCTCTTTTTGATGTTGTTAAAGGGGGAGAAATGGATTGATAGCATAACAAATTTTATGTAGCATACATTCAGGGGGAGGATTCTTCTCAAAGTGCTTGCTTCTTTGGAGCATTTTCGTCGATTTTCCATCATAAAAAAGGGGAGTATGTGAGGGAAATAAGGGTTTTAATGATGTCAAAACGTACTAATTCTAGCCTTTGCAATTTGGCCGCTATTGTCGCACCCCAAAAAATACAACCTCGCGATAAAAGACTGCATGCTGGGAAGACATGAGAGTTTCCATCTAACTCTCATTTATTCCCGAGAGGAGAAAAGGAAGATATAGATAAAACCTGTCTAAAAAGAGGATAAAGACAAAGGTCGTCGCAACCACTGCCTGTGTTCAGAAGTCGGTTATGTTGGGGGAAGGTATTAGCCCCCCTACATCCATCGTACTCGAGTTACTTGCTAGAGGGAAATGAGTTTTGATTATAAGTTTGATTGATCCTAGGTGCTCAACAAGGATTGTGATCCTTGTGCCTACGTACTTCCTCGTGCAATGGGAAAGTCAGAGCCTCGTAGTTCGGCCTACTACGGTTTGTTGGTTATTGATTTTATTACATTTCTTTCATAAAAATATTTAGGAGTTGAATTGTACTAAAGACTATGGGTATAGGTGATTCGATCAATCTATCCAAACGTCCGATGCCGAAATAATCGGAGTGAGTAACGAAATGCCCATTATCCTCCTTCTACCGCTTAAGGCTCGTGGTGTACATTTCTTCTCATATTATTAAAATGTTTTATTTCCTAAGACCGCTTGACGTTGAATCAAGGGTTTGGATCTAAATGAAACATTTTGGTTTTTTGGGTTGGTCGATGCAAATGGAGGTTTATTGTTTGATTGGTTAGGTGGATCTGATTCCTAGTCCCTAGGGGTGCTCTTAGTAATACGAAACCATAACCGAAAAATAAAGTGCAAGTGTGTGTGTGAGTGCAAAGACTTGGCATTGGACTAAGGATTCACGAACTAAGGTGAGATATATACTAGTCCCTAAGGGTGCTCCTAGCGATCGAAATGATGAATAAAGCGGAAAACCAATTGTGTACATGAAATGGGGAAGGGACACAAAATAAATTACACGGGATTGCACGAAATAAAAGGGTTCATTGTATTGTCCCAAGTGGAAGAGTGTGTGAAGTGTACTAAGCTATGCGGAGCTGTTGGAGCTCAAAGTTTGATCGAAAGCGTAGAAATGTAGCTCTTTAACTACCTTAGAACCGATTCAATGTTAGAATCATTCTATGAGGAGTCGAGCGTCGATTTATGTATTGAAATGCAAAAATAAAATAAAATAAAATAAATAAAATAAATGAAATAAAATGGTCTCATCATTTAATCGAGATTTCAAGTCGGCTTGCGACGAATCTCAAGATTATTTAGATGTTCATCGATCATAAAAATAAAATGACGATAAAATAAAATAAACTAAATTACTTTGACAAAATGGAAAATAAATGGAAAATAAAACTTTAAATAAATAACTAAACTAAATAGGCCTCATATTGATCAAACTTGACCGATTTAATGAAATCGAACATATTTGACCTTTTATGATATCATCGGCCCGAAAAATGAAATAAAACTAAGAGATTAGTATAAAAATAAAGTATAAGAATAACAAATGATGGAAATCCATACCAAAATTCAGAAAACCCTAAATTAAAGTGATAACTAAAAAAAACTAATAAGAAGATTAAAATAAATAAAATAAGCAAGACAAATAAATGGTGGAGGGGTATGCCGTGAATTCCAGGGTGTTTGTGTAGTAATCTGGCGGGCCTAGCCCAGTATAAAATCATAAAGGAAAGAAAACAAAATAAATAAATAAAAATAAAAGAGATTAAAGGTTAAAAGACATCAACAACAATGTTCTCACATTTCACGATTTTGTTTTTCTTTCGCTGAGAAACTCTCCCCGTCTCAGCTTTGATTGTGAGAATCTCTAACTGTCTCTCTTGACGATTCATGATTGATTCTCCTCAATCTCTCAATCAGGTTTCGGTTCTCACCCAGGTGTGTTTATGCGTTTCATTTCACTCAGTTATCACACGAATTTCAGAGTTAGTGGGTTCTCGGTTGGTTTGTGATGTGGTAGTGGTTGGAGATTTCATATGTGTGTTTCAGAGTTTGTTGTGATGCGATTTGAAGATTTCAATTTTGCGATGTTGTCGATGGTGATTTCACGGTTTTTTGTTCACGATAGGCTCTATGATTTTTGAGTTTCTCACTTGTTTTTTTTGTTTCTCATTTCTGGTTTTGTGGGTGTTCTGTTTCTGTGATTTGTGGTCAGTGTTTGTGGTTTGTGTATTAGAATGCTGGTGGTTCGGTTAAGTGATGAAAATGTTGGTTTATAAAGATTATTTTTGAAGCTTGGTTTTTGAGTGTTTCTGCAGAGTTTGTGTAGGGCTTTCCTGTAACGCCCTGATTCGATTATTTCCCAATTTTGTTGAGTCTTTTATTTTATTTGAGTGATAATTGTCTTATTTGTGAAATTGACATGATAATATGATATGTTGGTATGATATGTGATTTTACCGTTTTGTGAATTTTCGGGTAAAAATTAGATTGGAGGGTATTTTAGACATTTACTAATTAGTGATAAGTTAGAAATTGTGTAGAATTATTATTTTGTGAGAAAATGATATTTTGTAGAAAAGAGAAGAAAATGAGTTAAGTGTAGAAATAGTTAGTAAGGGTTATAAGAGAGAAAAATAGAAAGAAAGAAAGATAGAAAGAAAAAGATATAAGAGTGGGAAGAAAAGAAAAGAGAGAATAGAAAGGAAAACAAGAGAAAGAAAAGGAAGCGAAGAGAAAAGAGGAGAAAAGAGGAAAAGTTGGAAAATCATCAAGATTGCTCCTAGGAATCAAAACAATCGGGTAAGGGTGATAAACATTGTTATCTTAATCTTGTATATGATTATGTATGTGGTAGATTGTATGGGTTTTATTTTGGTGAAGTTTAGAGAGAATTAAATGTTAGGGTTTTGATGAAAATGTGAGAAATTGGTAGATTAATCGGTTAGAACTTGTTATAATCGAAGTATGTTGTTGAATATATGTTATTGATCATGATTTTGGAAGTTTATTTGAGTTTTGGAGGGTTTTGAGAGGACTGTTGTGCAACTGAGATTTATGAAATCGCAGTGTTCGCTCAGCGAGCAACACGTCGCTCAACGAGTTTTCCAGAGAATTTCTCGCTCAGCGAGCCTGGAGGTTTTTGGGAGTTTTGTGTTTTAATTCATAACTTTAGTTTCGGTTATCCGTTTTAGGCGTTCTTTATATCGATTCGAAGCGAAAAATGTGTAGAAACTAATGATGCTAAGAAATGTAATTTTTAGCCGACTTTTACCCGACTTTTCGGATAAAACGTAAATGAGTTAATTATGGAAATGTGGGTTTGATGTGATGTTGTGGCCGTTTGGCAAATGAATACATTGCTTGAATTGAATGCAAATGTATGCTAATTGAATGTGATGAGTGCATGATTATGTTGTGAATAATGTATGCATTTTTAAGAATGTTGTGTATCATTTTGCATGTGAAGCATAATGTATATATTCTTGTGTTGCAGGATTCTTTGTGAATCCGTTGTAGCATCGTGTGCTCATGTGGAGTGTGAGCGATGACAATAATGCGATCGTGTGCCCATGTGAGGTGTGAGCGATCAGATTGTGTGCCCATGTAGGGTCGGCTTGATGCCTTTCGTGATACATTTTGTATATGTATTTTGACGATGAATGTTTTATGTAAACATGAAATATTTGGTGAATCAAATTTGATTATATACATGTTTGATGTTGACTATGATTTTAGTTTCCGCTGTTTGAATTAATCTGTTTTGAATACGGGTGTAAGGATAAATTCCTTCTGTTGCAAGTTACCCCGCTTGTTGCATATTTTTACATGAGCAGGTGTTGTATGTTTTAATTTCAAGTATAATGTGGCATGCTCCTTTTATACCATAATTTAAGTATACTCTGATGAAATATTTATGTGTGCCTAAATGATTTAATTGATTAATTGGGGGTATAGAAAGGGGGTGTTACACAATGATGAGCTTTTAGGGATTTTAAAATAAAATGACGATAAAATAAAATAAACTAAATTACTTTGACAAAATGGAAAATAAAACTTTAAATAAATAACTAAACTAAATAGGCCTCATATTGATCAAACTTGACTGATTCAATGAAATCGAACATATTTGACCTTTTATGATATCATCGGCGCGAAAAATGAAATAAAACTAAGAGATCCGTATAAAAATAAAGTATAAGAATAGCAAATGATGGAAATCCATACCAAAATTCAGAAAACCCTAAATTAAAGTGATAACTAAAAAAAACTAATAAGAAGATTAAAATAAAAAAATAAGCAAGACAAATAAATGGTGGAGGGGTATGCCGTGAATTCCAAGGTGTTTGTCTAGTAATCTGGCGGGCCTAGCCCAGTATAAAATCATAAAGGAAAGAAAACAAAATAAAAAAATAAATAAAAATAAAAGAGATTAAAAGTTAAACGACATCAGCAACAACGTTCTCACATTTCACGATTTTCTTTTTCTTTCGCTGAGAAACTCTCTCCGTCTCAGCTTTGATTGTACGAATCTCTAACGGTCTCTCTTGACGATTTGTGATTGATTCTCCTCACTCTCTCAATCAGGTTTCGGTTCTCACCAAGGTGTGTTTATGCGTTTCATTTCACTCGGTTATCGAACGGATTTCAGAGTTAGTGGGTTCTCGGTTGGTTTGTGATGTGGTAGTGGTTGGAGATTTCATATGTGTGTTTCAGAGTTTGTTGTGATGCGATTTGAAGATTTCAATTTTGCGATGTTGTCGATGGTGATTTCACGGTTTTTTGTTCACGATGGGCTCTATGATTTTTTAGTTTCTCACTTTTTTTTTGTTTCTCATTTCTGGTTTTATGGGTGTTCTGTTTCTGTGATTTGTGGTTAGTGTTTGTGGTTTGTGTATTAGAATGCTGGTGGTTCGGTTAAGTGATGAAGATGTTGGTTTATGAAGATTATTTTTGAAGCTTGGTTCTTTGAGTGTTTCTGCAGAATTTGTGTAGGGCTTTCCAAGCTTGAAAATGCAGGATGAATGAATGTGTTTATATAGAGGAGAATTTGAGAGGGAAAAATGGAGAAGCTTGGGGATAAAGATTGAAATTGTGTTGAGTTGTATTGTTGCTGAGAAATTTTGGAATTGTTCATGTGAATGGGTTGTACGTGAACGATTTTTTGCTTGTGGTGGTGCTGTGATATTCGGTTTGTACGTTTGTGTGGGGCCAGGTGTATGAGTGGAGAAATTGTAGGGGATGCAGTCATAAGGGTAGCTGAAGTAACACCTTTGTTTTCTCAGTTTTTTCTATATATTTTTTGTATTATACTTGGTATTAGGTTGGGAAACTGATAAGTAATGGAAAAGGTTGTTAACAAATAATAATAATAATAATAAATGATAAATAATAATAATAATAATAATAAATGAAAATGCAATTTTTTTTTGGAAATTTGTAAATAGACTATATTAAATAAATGGATTAAAATGGACTATTGATTGGGATTTGGTAAAAAATGGAAAATAAATATTGATCTGAAATTGAAAAATAATATGAATAATAATTTAAAAAAAATGGGAAATGAATATGATGGATATGGTTTAAATAAATATGATAATGAAAAAAAAGATTTAAAAATAAAATAGGACATGGATCATAAAGACGCTAATCAGATAAAATGTCTCCACACAACACACTGACTTTTAGCGCTGCACACACACTGACAATCTCAAATGACTCGATTTTCTGCACAAACCCTGAACTTAGAAAAGAAAAGACATATTTTTTGGATTTTTTTTAATATCGGTTAAATGAAAATAAAATGGTATACATGTAAGACAAATTTGGGGTACGACAGGTATCATCGTATTCTTGGTTGCATTTCTCATCATGATATCCTTGATTCATGCTTGATGCATTGGTTTTATAAAGTAGTGGTCATACATGTCATAATTCCCTCAAAATGTCATTTTTGAGAATTAATTCTGCATGAGTCGACTCATGGAGTCTCATAGGTTGACTCATCAACTGTTGGAAATCACTTTGTTTGCCTCGGGTCTGAACAGGTCGTGTGGGTATTTGTGACATGTTCATTAATTCCTGGGAATTCTTATGAGTCAACTCATTACCTAGCATAGGTAAACTCATAGACTATTTCTTTTCACTTGAATTGTCATGGGTCTCAACAAGTTGAGTGACTTGTTGAGATGAGCCAACTCATCATAAGTCTATGTGTTAATTTGTGCTTTGCATCTTAATAAAAATTTATGTTATTTTTCTTTTGGTTTCTAGGATCATATAAATAGTTTGGGGGTCTCAATTTTTCATGTCAACAAGAAAAGTGAAATATTTTACACACATCTCTCTTCATCTTCATCCATCTTTGCATACATCAACAGTTACACATAATCATTCTTGTTGATCATTGTGCATAGTTTGTGGTGATAAAGTTCAAACGTAGGAATTGTATTTTGTTTGGGTTGAGAGTGTTATGGGTTTTTCTTGAATAAAACCTTAAGGGTTTCTCCTCCAAGATCTTGTGGATTTAGGGGTTTTGCACACATCTTTGGTTCATCAATTCAACCGAGTGAAAAGGGTTTGAAGATCTGTGGGTTTATTCAAATAAATCACGGTAACTTGAGGATAGTGAAGGAAGTTTTGGGTTCAAGCGTATTGATTCAAATCAACTAAGCTAGAAGTTTGAAGAACTTTGTGTTCTTGCAAAAAGGTATCTACAATCGGAGGTTTAATCGAATCTTTTGGAAGATTTGATTCAACTCGAATCAAGGGGAAAAAGAAGATAACATCTACATCAACAATTAGGATTGGTTTGTGGTTACTATTTCTTCTTTGTAAAAACATTGCAATAGTTAATAAATATCCCAATTCTAGTTTTAGAATTGGGGCAGAGTACCTTTAGCGAGGACGAAAGGGAAACTGTCTAAACAAATTCAGTGAGCTCTTTCTTTCCTTATCTCTTTTAAAATTCTGCACTAATTGGTATTGTGTGACATCAATAATTTCATTTGATTAAATTGTTGTGCACTTAAGGTGTTCGATAAATTATTGCAATTACTTTGATTGCAACCAAGGAAATTTTTTCACTATCAATTCTAGTGAAATTAAGTTTTGGTCTTATGTTCACACCAAGTGTTTGATAAAATTAATATCACACAATTTCTTTAGTCTAGTACTTGTTTTCTCTTTTCCTAACAACATTGGAAGTAGCAATATCAAGTATTTGTGTGTTCTACGTGATTGGTTATTATCAAATTGATTAAGGAAACTATAGCATTCCATTTGGTTTTCACGCATATCCGATCTTCCAATAACTGATTGTTTTTAGATGATTATTTTCCGAGGACCTTTCGTAATCTATTCAAAGAATTTTTTAAGTTGCCAAGTTTTAAACGATCTATTCAACCCCTCCCCTTCAAGATCCGCGCCATCGTCTAACATTTTCTTTTTCATCTTCTCAAATATGTCCCTTCATCTATTTTTTATATTTCATTATAATGTTTTTGATATTATTTTAAATTTTTTATTCCACTTTTGTTTAATTGATTTTTGTATATTAAATGGAAAGTAGTTGTCCAATTATGATGAGTTTTGTTGTTATTTGATAATGTATAAATGGCTATACAAAGTCACGTTATATATATATATATATATATATATATATATATATATATATATATATATATATATATATATATATATATATATATATATATATATATATATATATATATATATATATATATATATATATATATATATTTCTGGATTGGACCTGGGGCTGACCCACTGTCGGGCACGACCCAGTCCAGTGCTATGTCATGGAAGACCCAAAGAAACTGTCCAATACCTTATAGTTGTTGGAGTCGTTCCCACACGTGATCCATAGAGGACACGTGGCCAACTGACCCCCATATTCCATGAAGTCGTTTTGTCCTCCGTGAAGAGCAAGTCGTTCGCCTTCTAAAGATTGCGGGGCAGTTGACCCATGATGAAGACCACATTTTGGTCTTCCACTACTTTCACGTAGGTTCCTGGCAGTCTCCCATTGTGGACCTAAGAATCCAGCCCACGACGGAGACCTTGACCCAACGCTGGGGTCTTCTATAAATACCCTCTTTCACAAGAGGATCAAGTATTCTGAATCATTTTTCTCTTACCTTCTGTACTTGTCTTTCTTCACTCTGATTCTCACTTTAGCATTAGAGTGTCTTACAGGTACACTCCCTCCTCTCCATCAATAACAGAAGCTACGTATTGCAGGTCACTGACAATCCATTCTGATCAGGTGAGAATATATATATATATATATATATATATATATATATATATATATATATATATATATATATATATATATATATATATATCTTGTAAAAAATCAAATTAATCTATAACGCATTGATTTAGGTTGGTTTGGTTTTATTTCTAAAAACCATCTGAAAAAACTAAACCAATTCAAAACACATTTATTTGATTGGTTTGATTTTATTTCTAAAAATCAACCGAATCAATATATTTTTTTTTTCTTATGTTCAAATGACTTTTAAAATCAAAACGGCTCAACCAATTAATTGTCATCCTTAATTCCAATATCAAATTTAAAATAAAATAAAATTACAGTCAAATTTAAAATAGTTATTATAAGAATCAAAATTGAAACTACTCAATCTAACGATAGTATTTAAGAAAATATTAATAATATATTGTTTTTTCAATATTATAAATAAAAAATTATTTTTCAATTCATTGAATAACATATCCATATAAAACAAATTTTTAATAACATAATAATAATTTTGAGGAAGGTACAAATTAAATTGATGTTTAATTGATGAGTTGTATTATTGATGATGTTTATCCTCTCCAACGGACACCATAATTGAAGTCCAGTTGAGTTGTATTTGACCGTTGCAACTCCATTTCCATCTTCAACTTATAAATACATTTTCATCTTCATCTTCTCAATTTCAACAAATACTGTTTCACACAAAACCTAACCAAATAGAAGAATACAGAATCACAATTCACATCACTGTTATGGAAAATATCCTTCAAGAAGTTCCGATTCAAACTCCAATAATCGATCCTCAATCCACCAAAACACCAACTCCTCCACCACCTCCCGTTCATCATCATAAACCCTCCAATGAATTGCGCAAACCTGTCACTCCAGATCATCTTAAACTCCCCAAAGCATTCAAATACCCCGAAAGGTATCACTTGGAATTTGATTCTATGCTATAACTTGTTTCAATGTTCTATGTTATAATTGATTTTGATTCAATTCAATTTTGCTTTGTTGGTTTTGAGTTGATTGGTTTGACGGTACATAATCACTTTTTTCTTCATTTGTTAGGTATACAAGTCCAACTGATATGATGATGTCCCCGGTAACCAAAGGCCTTCTGGCCAGAAATAAAAAGGGTGCTTCAAAGTTACCACCTGGAATTGGAGCTGCTAAATATCAACCAAAGGTATATTAGTATGTATTATCTGAGATTGTGTTTTTTTTTTAAATAGCAAAATGTTAATATATTAGTAATCGGTTACGTTAATGGTGCGAGTTTGAACTTCTTATTGGTACTCTTTCGGTGTCTTTTAACTCACAACCCAACCAAGGTGTCTGTTTTAGACGTGCGAGTTTGAACTCCTGATTAGTACTCTTTCTGTGTCCTTTAGCTTACACCCGAACCGAGTTGTCTGTTTGAGACGTGCGAGTTTCAAGGACTAATTAGTACTCTTTCGGTGTCCTTTTAACTCACAATGAGTTGAATGTTTTAGACATGCGTGTTTGAACTCCTGATAGCACTCTTTCAGTGTCCTTTAGCAAATAAACAAGTTGTCTGTTTTAGACGTGCGAGTTTGAACTTGTGATTAGTACTCTTTCGGTGTCCTTTAGCTCACAACCGAACCGAGTTGTCTGTTTGAGATGTGCTAGTTTGGACGGCTAATTAGTACTCTTTCGGCGTCCTTTTAACTCACAATGAGTTGTCTGTTTGAGGCATGCGAGTTTGAACTCCTGATTAGTCCTCTTTTGGTGTCCTTTAAGCTCATAAACAAGTTGTTTATTTTAGCCGTGCAAATTTGAACTCATGATTAGTACTCTTTTGGTGTCCTTTAGCTCACCTACCAAGTTATCTGTTTGAGACGTGTGAGTTTGAACGACTGATTAGTACTCTTTCGGTGTCCTTTAGGTCACCGCCTAGTCGTCTCTGGTTAATACTTTTTCGGTGTCCTTTAGCTTACAACCGAGTTGTCTGTTTGAGTCGGATTCTTGATTAGTGTAGTTTAAGTTAACTATTGCAGGTTCCAGAGATGTGTTTGCCGGATGTGAGTACCTTTCAAACCAAGCTTCCAATAATGATTGATGAGAAAATCAACTCAACTTAAGGAATTCAATGGAGTTTTGTTATACATGATGAATTATGTGGTAGTGGTTCTAGTGGAACTTAAAGATGAAGAAGTATCTTAGAGAGAGCTGTTGTATCTTCTGATTTTTGTTCCTAAATAGGTTTTTCTACCTATATATACATTGATGTGTTAAAAGTTTTGTACTTTCAATTCTATAGAATCTTAAAGAAACCTATGTAAGAATTCCAATAAGATCATTTTGTTGTACCCTTCTGATTGATCCTTGTTTCTTTTCGGATATAAATAACTTGTGCATAATCGCTTATATGAGAAGTGTTTATGCTATAAGCACTTAATTAGACTGTTTATCAAAACTGAGCCTAAATAGAATGGAACTGAACAAAACATTACAAGCACATGTTGGCAAACCGCAGTTGATACGGTTTGATGGAATAATCTGAATATTTTCACTCCAACCGAACCTCAAACCATTGAATCGACCCAAGTTCTCCATCAATTTCAAGTTCACAAAACGACTTTGCCAAGAAAGAAACAGCATCATCAATGGTTTCATATCTTGCAAGATCAGGAGGAAGAGCATTGCCAGGCCAATTCGTAAGCCACTCTTTCAAAGTCTCTTTCAGCTCTTCCTCCGACACAAACCTCTCATCCTTCCCCGGTTCTAATAGCACATAAGTTTCTGTCCTTTCATTCGACCTTCTCCTTCTCATCGCAAAAACCTGTTAAAAAAAAGTTCAGTACTTATATATAAAACTTTGTATCGAAGCATCAAAAACAGAAAATAAAGCAAAAACAAGGTATCATCACCTTTGTTTTACTTCTACAATCACCTGCAACTCGAGCTCGTCTCTGATGGATAGATGAACTAAAACATTGAATTTGGCATGGTGATGATGTTATATGTATAACTGGATTCTGTATATGATAACTTTTTGTTGCTGCAAATTATCAGAAAATCTAAATAGTAAGCAAAATAGCTTTTCTATATAGGGCTATATTTATATACTACATTGTGAACAATTAACAAAGATTAAAAGCTGAAAAGATAATGTCATAAATTACTTACAGTGGAGAAACTGAACTCTAACATTGAAGGCTTGAGGCTGCAAAATAACTTCCATAACAATTATTATTATTACTTCAAGCTAAGCTAAGGTTAGTTCATGTTTATGAAAATTTGAATAATAAGAAACCAAAGTTATCATCACAATATGATATGGTATAGTTGGTGTGAATTACAATCACAAATTCTAGGGGATAACTTCTTTTAAGGTAGTTCTCTTTTTACCCTTTTTTGTTCTCATATTTACAATATTGACATTGTGCACTTATCCTATTTTTGTTTTGTTTTGGGTTTTGTCTAATTTTGGCTTTTTAGGTTAGATTTCTTATGACTTGAAACATAATTAGAGATAATATTTTGTTTAACAAGGACCAATAATTGTGATTTGTTCCTTCAATGATTTTTTTACTGGTAATATAGGTTTAATCGTTACAAGCAAAAATTAAGCAAAATAAAAGATAAAATGAGAGAGAAAAAAAATAATTTTGTGAATTTCTTAATCCACTTCATGATACTCTTACCATCTGACGAATTTCCTGATATATCTTATGTTTCCGGATGTATTTATTCGGATGCATTTTTTCCTTCAAATTTTGGTTGTTTCCGTAGATGTATATACAGAAGTATAAAAAACTTCAAAAAAAAAATCAATTCAGAGAATCTTCCGGATGCGCATATACGAAACGTTTTGTTCTGCAGGTACATATCCGGAAGTTTCTACTATATTTTTAAACTGCATGATCACTCCCCCCATTGCTCTATTGTTACATTTTCTTCTTCCAAAGGTCTGTTCACCAACCTAAAAATCCTATATCATCTACACAATTTTCACTCCAAAACTGCAATTTTTTTGGTGCAACAAATCAAAGGGAGCAAGAGAAGATTGAATTCCAGGTAAAGATTCAACTTTTTCCACTACATTGCTCACATTAATCACCAAACTTTTGTAAAAAAAAAAGTTATGTTGCCTCCGGAACGTGTTCATGAAGAACAATTCTGCAGGTACATCTACAGAACATTCGTTGTTTCCTCTGTTTTGTTTTTCTGCAGCAGTTTTGTGATTTTTGTTAATTTTTTTTATTCTTTACAAATAGATATGATGCACCCCGATAACATCTCAAAAGAATTAGTTTCTTTAAACGATGTGGTTCTTAATGTACAAGGGGTTGTTGTGAAGACGGTAGATGTCGACGATAACTTTAATCACAAGCAAGAGTTTGATGATCATGATAGCATGATCACATGGATTCGTAGGATCGCAACTACACTTGATTTTGGTGTGGTTATTGGAAGATAAGATAATGGATCAGAAAGAAGACACGATTTTGTAACATTGTTGTGCGAAAGAAGCGGGATATAGCAAGTTCCACTACAAAAGTTTAAAAGAGACGACACGGGTAGTAGAAAGTTTCAATATAATCATGGAAAATCGAATTCATAGCGCGTTGATAAGTTGCTCCAACAATTTTTAAACCGAAGGGCATTACTACTCATTCGTAAGTTCCTATTGCTCCAGGACATTGAAATGCCGTTTTAGGAACTTCTTCTTCAATAATAAAAATCTGATTATAGCCAGAGTATCCTTCTAACATGCTTAAGTACTCATGGTCTGCTTCCGAATCTATAAGCATTTCTGCTACTGGCATAGGGTATTCATCTTTTGGGGTAGCTGAATTTAAATCTCGAAAATCAATACATACCTTTAGTTTGTCATTTTTCTTAATTACAGGAACTATGTTTGCAATCCAATCGACATACCTGGTTGTGCAGATGAATTTGCATTTCAGAAGTCTTTCGACATCTTCTTTTAGTTTCGACATAATTTCTGGTGCGAAGCATCTTGGAGCCTACTTTACTGGTTTCTTTCCTTCCATTATTGACAGCTTCAATTCGACCAAAATTCTGTCTAAACCAGGCATCTCGTCGTAATCCCATGCGAAAAAATCTTTGAATTCTTGTAGTAACTAGACTATTTCGACTTTGAACTGCGGGTCCATCTTGGCGTTTATGTAGGTTGGCCTTTTTTCTTCCCCCAGGCCCAAATCTATTTCTTCTAATGGATCCTGTGCCACCATCTTCATATTAGTCGACACTAGATCTTTTTCGAACCCTAAAGGTTCATCGTCGTAAATGGCGTCAAGTTTTTTATGTTTCCATTCGCCCATCTGAGTAATATCATAATCTTCTTCAGCGTCCCTGTGAGGACATTGTTTGTTGGAATTGCTTTGGTTGGCTTCGACAACCATATATTTCACTTCGGCTTCAAGAGCCGCTTTGAGTTTATTTTCAGCTATATAAGTTGTAATTCTTTCGAGAGCTGATGATTCAATCATTATCGTCGAACTTGCTTCCCTAGCTAGTTGGCTCTATATGGGAAGTACCCCATATGAAGTTTGACTTGTCAACTACTTCCTTGTCCCATTGAAAACCATATGTTGGATGAAGGTACATTGAATAGTAGGCATTGTCAGTTTCCTTTAGACCGAACTTCGCTAGGCTGCAGGGAGGTATATGAGCCAGATTCTTGTCGAAGCTTCAACGATCCACATGGTTCACTTCAGTCATGAAGTAACTCTGATCAGCCTCAATATTTTCGACAATGCCATTTGTTCACCAGATGGTTATACGTTGGTGCATTGACGAAGGTACAACCCCTACGCCATGGATACACTCTCTTCCCAAGAGAAAGTTATAATTCACCTTTGAAGTGATAACCATAAACATTTTTGGCCTTGTTATGGTTCCGACAGTCAGCTCCACTTGGATGACGCCCATAGTGGTTCCTACTTTTCCTTCATAATTTGACATCACCATGTTATGAGGTTTTGCATCAGAATCATCCTTTCCAATTTTCTTTAGCATAAAGTGGGGCATCAGGTTCACTGCAACTCCACCATCCACCAGTATTTTATTTACTCCCATATTTTCCACGTTGCCCTTTATAAACAAAGGCTTAAGGTGTCCTTTCATGGAGTCGTCTGGCCTTTCGAAGAAATCATTTTATTCCTCAACGCAACCATTGTTCATTATGTAGTAACAAACAGGCTTGTGTCCCATTTGTTCATCCTCCATATCATTCTCTTCGTCTTCAACCTCCATGACCCTATCATAGTCTCTGGGGAGGACCGACACCACATTACAGACAACATCAAAGGATGCTCCTGAGTCAGATTGGAAATCATCAGTCATCTCATCATTTTCCTGGACTTTGTCTTTGGGTTTCGCAGGTTCAGCCTTGCTGTTAGGGTTGTTATTGTAGGATGACTCCTTTTTTCTCACCATCTGGTTGTTGTTGCTGGATTCTGCTTCATTTCTTTTGGCAACATCCTTCTCAAACATGCCCTTCTCGATAGCTTCTTTCTCCGTCCTCTTTTGTCTCTAGAATCTCCTCTAGTGGGATTTTGACATAGGGTTTTTACCCTTATAATTTTATGAAGGGTAAGGTCTTGGTTTTTATTTCTCAACTTCATTTCTTCATGCCACTGAAGGACCCCTCTGGATTTTGAAGCTTCCCCGTTTCCTTTGTCCTTGGGCATCTCTAATTGGCTAAACTCATTTGTCATCAGCAACTTTGCTGGTTGGTTTGTAAGAGCCATGGTACCTTTCTCCAAACTTCTGTTGGTGATAGTCACTTCTCATTGGATCATACCTTGTTGTTCTGACAGCTGGGAGTGTCCCCTAGTTTCCTTTTCTCTTTGATTTTTCGATCATCTCCAAGTTACTTGCTGCCTTTCTGTCGAAAATGGCGCTGCAACTTGGGCACAACATGACTTCAACTTTCTTCTTTTGGCATTTCTGGATGAATTCGATTAAGCTTTCATCTTCTTTGGGATAAGCCAGCCTTTGGTATTCCTCTCGACATCGTTCCTCCTCCATTTATGCTTGGTTCTTTTGGGACGCTTCCACCATGTTGATGTTAGCTGTCTGCCCATCAGCAATACTTAGTTTGTTCATTTTTTCAATAAGTCTTTGCTCAGTTTCATCCATTACTTCCGTCAGGTCAAACTCTTTCAATTTCCTCTTGGGGTCCTCCATTGTCCTACGTAGGATTCCATATGTAACTGGTTTCGCAAGACCATCAGTAGTCTCTGCCTTAACTTTGGTAATATCTTCATTAACCTCAATGTTGACACATTTGAAAGCGTCACTCTTTTCCATTTGGTCAGCATCAGGGCCTTCAGTAGTCTGGTTTTCAACAGTAAGTCCCTCAATGGCTTTCTTTTTGACATTGACGCCTTCGATGGCCTCCTATCCGGTGTTAGCAGAATTTCCAACAGTCTCTTGGTTTTTCGTAGCATCGAGGCCTTTAGTAGCCTTCATGTTTCCTTTCACGGAATCTTCAGTGGCTTTGTCATTGTTTGTTTTACTGTAACCTTCAATGGTTTCAACTTTGCTTGGGTTGTTGAGGCCTTCAGTACCCTTCATGTTTCCTTCGACATAATCTTTAGTGACTTCGTCATTGTTTGTAGGATCATCAGCAATCTCTACCATGTTGACGTTAGTGTCGAAGCCTTCAATGGCTTCCACCATTTCAAAACTGTCACATGAAACCTCTTCTACTTCCACCATGTTAACGATGGATGGCTCAGCATAATGGGCTTCGACATTCTGCATAGGATTTGAGTCAATCTTCATTTGTTGCTTTGACTTGTCTTCGAACTTCAGCCTTCCGTCACGGATAGCATTTTGTATGAGATCCCTGAAGAGGAAACATTGAGATGTTTTATGACTCAAAAAGTTAGGTACTTACAAAAACATCTCTTTTTCTGTTGTTCCACAAGAGGCACTTTAGCACTTGGTGGTATTATCATTTGACCATCTTTAACAAATAAGTCAAAGATTTCGTCACATTTTGTGACGTCGAACGTATAAGTTCTCTTAGGAAATTTCTCATTCTTTTCGGACTCAACTGAATTCTTTCCGTTCGACGGAACCAATACTTTACATGAATATGGTGGGCCTTGTTTTAATTCTGCTAGGTCAATTTCCTGTTCGTCGAAAGTAAATGATTAATTTACGTCATTATCATCATCTTGGTATACCCCTATATAGGCCACCCTTTCTTTCTTATTTTTATTTTCTTTAAATTTTTCATCTTTTAATCTTTCGACTCACCTCACCCTATCTACTAATTTTGCCATATCTCTTAAATACTGGATGTCTAGTTTCTTTTTTATAGAATAATCTAGGCCCCCTGCGGCCATTTCGACTAACTCATGTTCAGGCACCTAAGTGAAACATCTTGCCTTTAGCAACCTAAACCTATTTAGATAATCATCTATTGGTTCAGAGAATTTCCTCTTGACACTTGCTAATTCTTTCAGGCTTATTTTGGTTTGTCCCATATAAAATTGTTCATGGAATAACCTTTCTAACTGAGTCCACGTATGCACTGAACTAGCAGGTAAGGATGTAAACCAAGTAAACGCATTTTTTGTTAAATAAATTGGAAAATATTTCGTTCTCAAATTATCATTATGGGTTATTTCTCCCGCTTCGATCAGATAACGGGCTACATGTTCTATGGTGGATTCACTAGTATCCCATGAGAATTTGGTGAACTTAGGAACTTTCCATCATGGGGGTAGTTCTTGTTGCATAATATATTCAGATAATGGGGAAATATAACCAAGCCTTTGCAATCCTACATTTGCCCCATTTTGTGCCATTATTCTTTCGACCATGGCTGTTAAATTATTTACGACAGGCAAGTTATTATACTGAATTCGTTGCACCACATCATCAGCGTCTTTGCCTCTCTGGAATAATATCCTCCTAGGCTCTTGTTGGACAGGGATTTCTATATGAGCCTATTGGACTACTTCCTCTTTGTTTCTAAGGTTTGCTTGAGGAATGTCTAAAGGCCTCTGATTTATTGTAGGTTCCTCTTCGACACCCACCTTAGGGTTCTGAACTATTTGTTCTCTCTGTCGAGTTTGAGGGACGCCGAAAAAAATCAGCAATGTGCGTCATTTGCTCTGCCAATAATTGGTTTGTTTGGGTGGTGTTTTGTATTAAAGGATTAAACACTGTTCCCATTTGTTGTGTCAATATTTGGACCATATCATGATTGCTCTCGTCCATTTGTTGTCTAATTATCTGTACAAAATTATTTGTAATTGCTGGCGTATAAGTTTGAAATCCTGGTGGAGGTTGATTCATTCTACCTATGTTTCCACCAGATCCTGACCCTTGTAATGGGGAAGACATGTTGACCAAGGAGTCAGAATACAATGATGACGCATTCTGCAAATTTTCCATCGTTGAAGTTGGCATTCCAAAGGGTTGTTCCCTATTATACGGAGGCATGATAAAATTTGTCGCAAAAGGCCTATGAATATTCCCCATAGGAGGAGGTGTCCCTATGGGTCTTTGGTGTCCCATAGTGGAAAAACTAGGCGCATTTTGAGATACTGAAAACGCTGGTGTCGACCCTGCTGATGAGGGCACAGCCTCTGACACAGAGATTGACTCTGTATTTCCCCTTGTCGAAGGGGTAAGGCTAAGTACTGGAATGTTTTCATTTGAATTATTTTGCGCATCCGCCATTCTTCTACGTCAGTTACGACTAATTTACCGCTTCTTAGAATCATACAACGAAGTGAAACCTTTTTTGACTAAGAGTTATTGTGTTTCCTTAATTCACACTTGTCCCACTGGGCGTGCCAATTTGTTCGTTGTTGATTTTTGACGAACAACCGTTGGTTTCCCAATCTTAACGAATCAATTTACTTGCAGGATTAACCATACAAATCCTAGGACACATGTGCTTTTCTACAAACTTTTTATCTTTTAACAAACTTTGGTTTCACTTTTGTTAAGCCTTTTATGTATATGGATAATTTGACTAACGAAAGAGTAAAAACGTTTTTGGCGAAAATTTAAATAAAATAGATTAGAACAAAGCATAAAGTAAGTTGGCAAAGAAAGATGAATAACTTATAACATGTAAAGGAATTGTAAAGAACTTTTGAACTTTATTAAACTTGACAAAATAAAACGGTGTTGTACACGTATATTTTCCAGATAAAATCTCTTTTCTCACACACTGTTACTTCGAGTATTTTTTGCAGGAATTTTGTACAAGAATTTTCACACACCCACATTCTGACAAGAACTACCCTATTTATACACAAACAACATAACTATCACTAATGGACAACTCCTAAAATTATGACGTTTGGCCTTCAGCATGTCCTCTCTTCACCAGGTGCTTCCACGCGTCTTTCTGCCAAACGTAACAATTTTTGAATTTGAATTTCCTTGTTGAATATTGTCAGAACGATGCATCTTTTCACGTCTGTCGAATATTGTCGAAATGCATCCTCGTTCAGGTCTGTCGAAAAAACCTTTCTTTCAACCCTTTTTATTCAACTTTTCTTTCTCAGTCATACTCGTACATTGTTCCATCTGTCGAAATACACCCATATCTCAGGGCGTCGAAAATGGTTGTCTATAGAGTCGGAGATGACTGAACAAAAAGAGAGTGGGATGAAAGGATTATTGTGCTTGAATCAAGACAGGCCTAGGGGATGAAAACCTTTTGAACCATGTTGAGGAAGAAGAATTAATCGGTGGACTTTGAGAGGAAACCCATTAGTTAAGGTTCCTTCAAAAAGTATATGCTTTCATCAGTCATTGAATTCTCCCATCAAATCAAACATTATAATACTTACTAGAGTATATTAAAAAATTAATTAAAAAACTATATTAATTTAAATCGAGATTTACATTATATATATATATATATATATATATATATATATATATATATATATATATATATATATATATATATATATATATATATATATATAATTTTCTTACACAAGAAAAACAATTATAAATTGTTAAAATATAGAAAGTTGTTAAAAAAACAGATAATCAAAATTATATTATGAAAATTAAACAAAAAAACATTGTTATTGGTCTCAAACTATCCAAGGTTTGTCAAAAAGAGTTGGATTAGCTCTAATATGTTGTAACTAATGACTTTGTTAATCAAACAAATTAATTTCCGAGTTCTTCTCTTTGCCTTCCTTTATCATTCTCAATGTCAACAATTTCATATACCCAAAACCCAACTTTCATCTCTTTAATCATTTTTTTTTCCAAATTCTTCATCTTATTTTTCTTTCTTATATTCATTTCCTTTGTTTTATATTAACCTTCATCTTGCCCCAATTTTTCTATTGAAGAATTGTTGTAAATTGAATCTGCAAGGTTTTCAAAATCAATCATAAAAATTTGAGTAAGTTTGATATGTTTTCCTTCATTAGTTGTTGATTAAACAATAAGAAAATGTTATATTGTTTTAATCATTTAGTTTTTTTTAATTTTTCATGAAGATCAAATATTGTATGTCAATGATTCAAATAATCTCTTTTCTTATATATAAAGATTGATGAAATATTTGTAGCTTTTATGTGCATAACATGACATTATCATATATTGAAATATTAAAAAGTTTAATTTTGTTAATTCAATGTTTTATTAACTTCTTTGTGAAATAAATTATCAAAATTAATTATTACATTATATAGAATTTATTGAATTCTTTTTATAATAGTGAGATCTAATTGTACATTTTATCTTGTATTTTAGATTTGTGAAATTAATGGCAGCATTTAGCTATGAGAATAGAAAAGGAAGTGGTAAGAAATTGAAAGTGCATTTTGATCTTCCTGAGGATGAAGATTATCCAATTGATCATATCAGAATGAAGCATTCAAATTCTTCAATTTCATCACAATCTTCACTAGATTCAGATGATAGTGATAAAGATAGAGAAAATTTAGAAGAATCTAATAATGGTGGTTACGGTTCACCGGTTTGGAGTTTTCAAGGTGGATCAGTGACACATTCTCCTCCACTTCAGTTGATGAACCCTAACCCTAACCCTAACCCTAATTATGGATATGATCCAAATAGGATACCTGCTTCCGCTTTTGGCCCTAAACCTGCAAGTCCTATGGAATGGAGTGTTGCATCAAATGAATCATTGTTTAGTTTACATTTTGGAAACAATAGTTTCTCAAGGGAACAATTTTTAGCATTTCGTAAATCCGGTGAACTCTCGAGGACTAATGATTTAAATGGCACATTGCCGACGACATTGACAACAGCTCAAGAGGTAAATCATAAAAATGATGACAATAAAGTAGATAACGAGAGATCATCTTTATCGTCTGACTCATCTCGCGACTCGACAGATACATCAGATAAAACAACAAATGCAAGTTCGGATACAGACAATATAAGAACATCAAATGTTGAGGAAACAATGTTGGATAAAACTCATGAAAATCATAGTGAAATGGAGGTAGTTCCTAATGAAGAACCTAAAAAATATGCGACCAATGTCTCGTATGGTTCGGTCGAAAGCAATATGAGCAACCGTTCATTTCAATTTCCTATGTGAGTCTCTTTCCAAATCTTCTTGCTTTTATGTGTTATATGATATAATATGCTCTATAAAACCCAAATATCATAAATCAAAAACTAAAAAAGTGGTATGAATATGATAGATCATGTTATTAACTATAATTTTTTCTTTAATTCCTCTATCTTTTAGATTGACAGCTGAAGGAGTAAGAATTAGTTCAGAAACTGTAGAATCAGAAAAGAAAGAGAAAAATGAAAAACAAGAACAACAACAACCGATAGAAAAATCACATAGTCCTAAATCTGAAACAAAACCAAAGCAAAGGGTTAGAAGTTGGCGTTGTTGTTGTTGCTTCTCTTGTTCACCTTGTTACTAGTAAAATCTATTGATATGGTGTTGTTGGAAAGACAATTATTCCCTAAGTTAGAATGTCAATCTAATCAAATGTTTGGATCCGGCTCTCCGCCAGCCAGGGATTCTCGAGATTCACATATTGTCTAATCTTAATCTAACGGTCACTGAAGTTCTAACTTTTTGGAATCCTTGAGAATATGAATTTCACATATACATCCTTATTTTTTTGGAATGCATATTAATAATACGCATTCCCAATAAGAAAATGATTGAAATCAAATTGTTCGTGTGTGTGATCTTTATTCAAGAGTTCTGATCGATTGACTCGGGGATTGTATGATATTTCGTTTGACTCGGAGAGCTAAAAAGAAAGAGGACAATAAGGAAAGGTCCAGCTTGGGGCCATGAGTATATATGCTGGTGCAACAATGGTAAATGGATGATAAATAAATGATTTTAATGTTGAAATGGTGGAATATGCAGCTTATTAATACTCACTCATGTATATATATTCATATCATTAAAATGTTATTACAGATATATGGATTTAAATTGCATTGCAATATAAATATTTTTTTTCTTCTTATTTTATGTTTTTTTTAATGTATTTGTTTTAATGCATCTTCTTTTCAGAGACAAAAATCTAGAGATTTGGATATTATGGTTTTTATTTTCTAATGGTATTTGAAATTTGTTAAACATGAATTGTATAATTTTTATCATACAAACTTTTTAAGAAAAAAAAATGACATCAAAGTTGCACAAAATGAAATTCAACTGAGTAACATAAAGTGATAAATTGCAATGGTAATAAGTCAAAATAAGAATTCATGATATACATGCACGTTGTGACACATCCTTTAACAAATTAGTTTATGATTTATGATAAGCTGAATAAAATTTTGAGAGAATCAATAATTAGGTGGAGAATTTTCAAATGTAATGGTGATTATTTTGTATTATATACTTACCTACATTGTCACCTTTTTGAATCATAATAAAATTAATAGTTGATATTCATATTAGTATTAATCTTTTTATAAAATTAAGCAGGGGTGGTTTTAAGTCACAATTGATTCTCAATTTTCAAATTTATTTTGCAAAAGAAATTGATTTTTTATGCACTTAATTTTTCTAACTCCAATTTATTCTTGCTTACAAACCTCTTCTTCTTTTCTTCTAGAAATTAAAGGTATACTTGTGTTATGAAATGATCAATTGTATATTTTATTCTTTGAAAAAAACATATGTAAACCTTTAATAAAATTAATTAATTAAAATTAATAAAAAATTTAATTTGGTCTTAGTAGGTTTCAAACCCATAAAATTTCATGTAAAATTTTTATTTGTGTTTATTTATATGATTATTGAAATAAAATATAGTGAAAATAAATTCTATAAATTAAAAAAATGTGAAAATAATGTAATTCTTACATATAATAAATATTTTTTAAATATTGAGCAATGAAGCCTTTGTTATATTTCATTTTGATTTGTAATCAAATGTATTCCAAATGTACTGTAACATATTTATGTTTAGGAAACAAATTCCATAAAAAGACATAAAGTTGATTTTATTTGTAATATTTTTTTTAATGTTCTACATGAGGAAGAGAAGAGTTGAGTCTCAGGCACTTCAAGCCTTGCATATGTAGAAAAAAGTAAGCTCAAAACCTCATATTCTTATGCAACGAAAGGGAGGAAGCTTAGAGCATCGAGAGTTCAATCACCTTCACATGTTATGATTTTGTTTCCACGCTTGAAATGGAGTTCTTTTCTAAGTTATGATTTTGAGTAGATGATTGCATGCTAGGTTAAATTGAGGGATTGCATGTAGATGATTGTAAATTAGTATTAGGTTAGAATTTATTTATTTCCTAATGTTACGAATATGTCTGAAATTGCTTATGATTTCTTTATTTGGTGAGGAAAAAGAGTTATAATAGGATTGAGTTGCAACTATCAAAGGAGAGAGAAAACATATAAAACCTCATGTGGGGGAATTATTGTTGTAATCTTAACCTTATAGTGATGATACAGTTATAACCCTAGGTGCAAAACAATGATTTTGGATAAAAGCTCAGTTGTACACATATAGCTGCTATATAGGTAAAACATTTATCTAATGAAAGGACATCATACCACTAAATGCATATAAGTAGGGATGGTAAAAATATCCATACCCGTAGATATCCGCGGATAATGTCTGTCACGGCTATGGGACGGGTAACTTAATAGATATTCACAGATAAAATAAATGGATATTTAAATACCCGTTTAGTAATGAATTTGGATACGAGTTTAATGATATACATGTCCGCGGATATCTGTATCCGTTAATAAATTATAATAATTACTAGCCTTCTCATATATTTTTAATAATAGTTTATTATACTTTGTCTTTTCATCTTCTAAAATACTAGTCTTCTCATATATATTTATTAGATGTTTTCTCGAAAGAAAATCTTTTACATTTCATACAAATCATATTAGTCATTTCATATTTAAGCTTTTTTTTTACTTCGTACCTCACTTCAACAATTTAATTCGACCGTCCAACCGACCATTTTCCCTATCCAACCGGTGCCTTCCTTTCAACTCCTCAATCGTCCGCTCTTTAACCATAACTCACAATCACAATATCTTTCATTTTTTTTGTAAAAATGAAATGTATGAATAATATGTTTAGTTTAAAATGAAGGAAATTAATGTGATAACATTTTGTTCTTAAAATAAGAGATATTTGTATGGATGTTATCTGATAATAACTTCTTGTATCTTTAAAAGAAGTTGGAAAAAAAATTCAAAAAGATAATTTACAAAAAAAATGTTATTCATGGATATATGTAAATATCCATAGATATCTTAAAACCCGTGGATTATCCATTAGTGGATACCCGCATAGATATGGGGCGGATATGGATATCAAATTTATTTAATGGGGCGGACACGGATATCATTTACATCCCTATATATAAGGAGCTACATGTCTCACTGCATATATATCAGATGTATGACTCGGAAGCAAAGATGAATTCTCATAGAGTCGTAGTAGGATGTTGATGATCCCATAAACTAGACTCGGATTATGGGGGGAATTGTAGTTAAGATCTGTGGGTTATATAGGTGTGTCGGATAACAAGACATTGCTCTATATTGCATGGGTTTGATTACATCTCGGAGGTGTTGAGCATCTTAGTTATCATGTGAAGTTCCTCGTCAATAATGGTAGTATGTTACATGTGACATAGCTATCCAGAGGGAGAGCTTATGGATGTAGCAAGAATTTCACTGATATTATTATCTCAACCCATGTTTAATTCATTTTTACAAATGATCGTGTGTCAAGTAAAGGCAAAGTAAATTTGACATAAAGAGCCATGAAATGGATGTTGTAGTACCGTTTAGCTATTCATTATTCCCCATTGTGTACATTTTGTTGATGTACTTGATATCATGATGTATTCTAATGTACTTTTGATATCTGATCACACTATTTTGATATGGCAATACCACTTATGATAATATCTTGTATTGATATTCTAGATTACTTGATGTGGGGTATTAGAGTTTATATCAAAGCATATCGATACTACCATATCATTAAGTATTGAGTGTGATCAACTTGATATTTGTGTGCGATAAGCAAAACAATTTGGTAGAATCACCCCGAGGAAGAGGAATATCAAGGGAGAATCGTCCACAAGATGTGGAAGTCGAGCAAGGTGAGAATAAGAATGAAGATTGTTGGGTGCAAATGATACAACAACAACATCATATGAAAATGCATCAACAACAAGAATTTATGATGCATATGATACAAAATATGCAAGAAATCCAACAACCCCTTCACCCTCTGCAACAAGAAGTGGGAAACATGACTTTTAGTGAGCTATACAATATGAACCCTCTGAAATTCATAGGAAGCCATGATTCGCTATTTGTGCATTGATGGTTGAAGTTAATTGAAATTTTGTTCCTCAGGGGACAAATGTCGAACGCATGGTCTTAGAAAACTGGTTTCACAAATTAAACCAGAAACACTACAATGGCAAGTACTAGATAATGGTGAAAAAAAACTAAATAACATGATAGTTTTTTACCTATTTCGGTGAAACCACACCTACATCTGGGGGTTAAGTCCATAACATAAGAAAGGAAATTCATTATTAATAACTTAGTACAATTAGTCTTACAAGAAACAAAAAACCACATGTTATTAAATTCCTCTTCCTAACACTACCCAATGACTTTCGATTAGAGCCCCCTAAATATGATAACTTACTCACTTTCTTCTCAATCATACAACTTGTGATTGGAGATTACAACTCAATAATCAATGTTGAATACCAACACTCAACTCTAGAAAAACCTTCTATGACAAGTTACTAAAACATAAAGGTGTACATATAGTAATAATAAGGGCTCAAAAATAAACCCTAGCACTCTAAATCTTCAATGCATTGCTTGGGTTCCAATGTAGTTTTTTAGATTCTTATATAGCATAATAATTTTGGGTTTTTCTTCATGGATTTGATATTTGATTTAATCCATAATTAATGTAGAATCTATTGGATATTTGATTTGTTCCTTGAAAATCTTCTAACAAGATATGATTGTTTCAATTTAAATTTAAATTCAAATCTTTATTTAAATCTGAAATAATCTTCATGCAGTTGTTAAACAAATCACTTAAACATATTGCTAAATAAAAGCAATAAAATATAAGTGAATTTTTTCCAAAGTTTCATTTAAAACACAGCAGTATGACGCCTATTGAGCAAGACTCAGATGTCGTACCTTAATGCTGGAGTATCGCGCCCAGCATGTGTCCCTTATACAACTTAAGCAAGCTATATCAATTTTGAACACTTTGACACTTCTCCATGTTGTTATTTTGTTAAATGCAACAAATCCAAAAGACCAATCCAATAGGAACTACAGTAATGGAGATAATCTTCATAGTGACCTTGTTTTCTTACGAAGAAAAATTGTCTTAACTATGCACATGTCGAGGGGATTAGCTAAGATATGGTGGAATGGCACTGCGACCTTTATGACATATATGAGCATTTCAAAATATTGGTAACACCTCCAAGCAATCTTTATAGAAAAATTATTTTCCATATAGTTTGAGAGCATGGAAAAAGATTGAATTTGAATAGCTTAGGCAAGGAACATGTCAGTGGTTGAGTTCGCTAAAAAGTTTGAAGATATGACAACTTATTCCAGTTAGGAATTGTACACTCATGATGAGAAGTAGAAAATTAATCAGTTCAAATTTAGCTTAAGAGGAGAAATTTGATTAACTTAGGAATTTGATTAACTTAGGCAAGGAACCCATTGTGCAAAGTGCCCGAAGGCTCATTTTGGAGACTACATGTTTGGACCGCAAGTTTGTTACTATTATAATAAGCAAAGCCATATTAAGAAAGATTGCCTAATGCTAAGTACCAAGAAAGCTTCAAATGCATGATCTGGTAAATCTAGAAGAATGTATACTTATGCATAATCAACCACTTTTTATACTTTTTGATTGTGTAGCATCACAATCTTTCGTTTCAAATAGATGCATAGAGAATCTTGATCTATAAGTAGTTGAATTAACTTCTCCAATGATGGTCACCGCATCCACGACAATATCGTAGAAGCTAACTAGGTGCGTTAGAATTGACCAATAATCGTGAGGGTCTGAATAATTTTAATTGACTTGATATGTTTACCCTTCAAAAAGATAGATGTGGTATTGGGGATGGATTGCATCTCTACCAATTAAGTGTACATTGGTGTTAAGGAGAAATCCATTTTCATACCCATAGACGCGGTGCCACGTGATGATGTGATTTCCACACTCTTTGAATGTACTATTTGTATGATTCATTTCCTATATGAACAAGACAAAGCCTTTCTTCTTATGATTACTTCGAATAATAGCATGGCGGGGAGGATTGCTTCTATCCAAGTAGTGAGAGAATTCTTAAAAATATTCCTAGAAGACATCATTTTCCTACCTTCAAAAAGAGAAGTTGAGTTTTCTATAAACTTAATCCGTAGAATGAAACCATTATCTATTGCCCTGTAATGAATGCCCTCATTTGAATTGAAACAATTGAAAGTTTTTTAAATTATGATTGTTGGTGAAGACAATGTGAAAATTCTTGGAGTGATGTAGCTTCAAGTCACTATACTCTTTATGGTGGAGTATGATTGTTGGTGAAGACAATGAAAAGTTTATGTATTATTTTCAATCGAGGTGGAGATTGTTGGGGTTGGATGAAATTATACATGTTGATACTTTTTATGGAGGAGTATGATTGTCGGTGAAGACAATGAAAGCTTATGTATTATTTTAAATCAAGGTGGAGATTGTTGGGGTTGGTTGAAAATATACATGTTGAAGAAATCTCACATCGCTTAGTTTTGTGATTGAAGAGAGAGTTTAAGGCTATATATAGGATATAATTTCTTTGAAGTCCCACATCGCTCTCACACTTTCATCCAACATTCTCCCCCACAAGTGTGAGTCCCCACATCCTATATTAGGTGTAGCGGTGATTTTGGGGTTCGCGAGCTTTAATCACATTGGTATCACATTTGCTACTTTTTTATTTCAATTTGTTTGGGTCCCTATTTTTTGGTTATTTTGTCTAATAAAGTTCCCTAGGAATATACTATTATCTTCTACTATTTTATCCTGCTGTAAATGCTTCTGCTGATACTAGGGGTTAGGTGAGGTTTTAAGTAATGGATAGGGGTGATGTTTTTTTTATGATTATTGTTGATGAGAAGGGTCTGAGGACTTGGTTAGATTTTTTTTATGCTCGAAAAGATCTTACGATCTCATGCCTACGTACCCTCAAAAAGAGAATTGAGAGACCAGAGCGAACGTAGTTCCTCCTAAATCTAAGGGTAGGAGGATATTTCGTTGTGCCTTGATCAAAGCCCAATATTGAAGCTAAAAGGTTTTTTTTTCTTGATCAAAGCCTGAGATTGAAGTTGAAAGGTTGTTTGTGCCTTGATCAAAGCCCAAGAGTGAAGCTGAAAGGTTGATAATAACTGTCTTGATTTGAGTCCAAGGGAATTGTTGAGGTGATCAGCGGTTCTTGGTTTGAGTCCAAGAGGAGGCTATTGAGTTCTTGATTTGATTCCAAGATGAACTGTTGAGTTGTTGTCTTGATTTGAGTCCAAGAGGAGGCTGTTGAAGGTTGATTGTTGGTGTTCTTAGTTTGAGTCCTAAGAGATGATTGTATACTAGGTGTGTTCTTAGTTATAGTCCAAGAGAAGACTGCACTTGGTTGTCTGATTGTCTTAGTTAAAGTCCAAGAGAATACTGACTTGGGAATGTGAGGGAATATTGATTCCTTATGGTGGGATCTTAGTTATAGTCCAAGAGAATACTGGCTTTATTGGGAATATCTTATTTATATTCCAAGAGAAGACTGATTATTTTGAGTTTCTTTATCAAAACCCAAGATTGAAGCTGAAAGACTCAGTGGAGAGAATTTGTCATCTCTAAAGAGAGGGAAGTTGATTTTATATATGCCTCGATTGAAGCCCGAGGTTGAATCTAAACAAAGAAAACTGACTCTACTGAGAAAAGTTTATCTGTCTTGTACTAAGCCCAAGATTGAGGCTAAACGTTTATGAGAGATTGACTCATGAGAGGAGTTTTATTTGCCTTGTACTAAGCCCAAGATTGAGGCTAAAATACGTTTGACTTATGCCCATCCTAGTGAGTAGGTGATATGGGAGGATATTTTTGTAAGAGGAGACATGTTTGTTGGGAAATTATGGATACATATATTCACTTGAATGATTGTGATTGGATAAATTATTGGTGAAAATTCAATTGAATAAAGCCCAAGAGGAGGCTATCCCTGTGGGAATTTGTAACACCCAAAATACTCACCACTAATTTACATTTAAAATCAGAGTAAATAAAAATCACCATTTTATTCTGAGTGTCACAATCAACAAAACGCATGGCTCAAGGTGATACGTCTTACAAAATATTTTAAATTACAACAGAAAACTCGAAAGAAACATAAATCATGATTCAATTACAAGATGTTTTTCTAAACTAAGAAAACAACGGAAATATCATTGACCCGACACCCCAAAGCACGTATCAGAGCCGACTCATCTAAGTGTTAAGTACACTGACTTCACCGACCTCCACTCTACTAATCCTGATCACCTTCACATTACCAACATAAGGGTAACATTCAAACTGAAGGGGTGAGATACTTACACAAACAAAAGAGAAAGATAATAAGAATAAAGTAAGTATCATCCCCACTTCTAAACAACAACAATTACACAACTACATCACAACACTCATCAACATTATACACAACAACATTGCATCTTCAACTATAACAACATATGTTAGCAACAAAAATAACACATAACAATAATAACATAACGTCCACATCAACGGATACATCAACATATATCAACACCAATGTCTTATACTAACAACAACAACAACAACAACTGCAACACATAGCAACAACAACAACTAATAAACATGTCAATTTATGTTCATTTTCAAGTTATACTAATTACACTTCTAATTAAGTTCATAACCCATCTCTAACTACTTCTAACCACACCACTTTGATCCATAACCATTATTATCTTAATTAAGTAATTTTAGAGAAATTTTCAAAATTAAAACATGTTATTTTTCACTCCGGGTCTCGCTAAGCGAGCAACTCTCTGTATTTCACTCTTCATTTTTTCCACCTTCTCGTTAAGCGAGCTCTGTGATTTCTGCAGTTCTCCCTCTACGCTCAGTCCACAACCTGCTACGAAAACATTTCACAAAAACCAGTCCAATCACCAGAAAATGTAGAATTCTCACGATACAATGTCTAATTCATGTGATTATCACTCAACTTCAACAAATACAATCAATTGACACAATTCTCATCCAAACCCCTAATTCCTCTAATCAACAATACTACACCAAATTCCCATTATGTAATCCTTAAGAGATGAAGATATATCACCCTTACCTTAGTTCAATGAGCAATTCTTCCCTCTTCGCGGATTCTTCCTTCTAGTCTTGACCTTCTTCTTTCTTTCTCCTCTCCGTTCTCGATTCTTCTTCATAATCCCAAAACACGACTAATCACTCTTCTTTTCATAATTCCAAACTTATCATATATACCTCATATATGGTCTTCCTCATTTGCCCTCACTTTCCTTCTCCACTTTACCATTCTACCATTTCCTCTTTATTTTCCAATTATTATAATTATTCAATATAATGTATTTCCTTTACTTAACATCATATAAAATAATATTATAATTTCTTCAATACCAAAATACAAAAAATCCAATTAAATAAATAAAATTATAATTGGGGCGTTACAACTCTCCCCCACTTAGAATATGTTTGTTCTAGAAAATTCACCGAATACGAACTACTTTTGATACACCCTCACAACCACTAGTCAACTACTACTTCCTGGAAAACGATACCACGAACAATGCCAACAATGGTACAGCCTATCAACGACAATCATAACAAGGCATATTTCTCATGCAATGCACTCTACAACCAACTCACGACACAAAATAATCAAACTATGAATACACAAGTTCACTCTTGAACCAGGCACAACACGGTAGTTACCATCACCTTAGGTAACACCTCCTTAATTCCCCATCATAGGAATTAGTTACACACACCTGAACCATCATCATAGGCAACAGGAAACAACAAAGATAAAACACCAAAATCCATAATACAACATTACCACAACTACACCCGTCCATCTAGCGGTACAAGATTAGAAATTAAACTTTTTGCCATCTCAATTCCATCTTGGAACATCCAATGATCTCATTATTCTCGTCAATTCTATCGTCAATTTTTGAATTCTTACAAGTCATACCAATATGAACAAATTACGCTACCTTGTGTTCCCACTGCACACTTTGTCCACCTGCAACTATCAAATACAACAAGTTCGCATCCACCTTCTTATGCTTTCTAGAAATCACCATACATCCTTGTTCACATTTAGTATATCCAACATTCTTCCCACTGGGTTCTCTCTCAAACTAGACACAAAGCTCCGTCTGCTAACTCAATTCCAACTCTCTCTAATCACCAGATCAAATGAATGAAACAATTTTCGACTTAACTCATCAGGAATCCCAATCCTCCTTGTCATCTCATACTCTATTCTGGTAGACCAAACAATCATCATATACTTTTCTGATTATTAATCACTCCGAATTCTAGGTACATAAAACCATATTTCTTAATCATTCAACATACCCACTATCGCAACCCCAATCCAAATCTTGAGCATAATGGATCATTTCATGTATCCTCTATTGTTGTAAAGCATAAACTATAACTTTACCATCTTGTATTTATTCTCTTCCAAACTCGTCATCCACAAATATCAACACCCCTCAAACGGCGTATTATAATTAGACCGAATGAAAATGGAACTATAATTGACTTCTACTTCAGTCCTCCAAACTCTTCCCTACCACAAACATCCCGAACATACAACTTATTTTTCGCAAGTTAATGAAGATAGCATAATTGATAACTTGGAAAATACTTTCCAAAACCTGTATCCAAAACATCTTAATTTATTTACCTACTTTGGAGCTTCCTTATTGTAGGACTACGTCCCATCTTATAGATTTACAACAATACCTTCATTTGACTTGACATAAACACGCAACTTCACCTTTACCAACCAAAAATCACTCTTTGACAACTTATCATACAACTTTACTTCCTTCAATACTTATAATCTAATTTCCAATCATTCCACACCTTATATTTACTCCCTCATTGGGTCATCTTGCTAATTCTTCAAATCTTATGTTTCAAATGTTCTCGATTCATGAATTCCATAGAAGACAATGGTTGCATACCTTACATTCTATGTTCATCTTATCAATCCAGGACATATAACCATACTTCTATCTTACCATTATCGTCCCACGTGATTTAACGATTGTTGATTCCAATTGTCGCACCTCGAAAAAATACGACCTCGTGATAAAAAATTACCGCGGATAAAAATTAAAACAACAGAGTCGCCACCAAACTTATTTTATTCCAATTAAGGAAAAGGGAAATATCGAGAAACCTTTTGAAAAAACGGATGGATAGAACAAGGTCTTTGAAACCAAATTCTAGGTTCGGGAGTCGATTCCGTAAGGGGAAGGTATTAGCACCCCTTACGTCCGTTGTACTCAACGGGAACCTCTTAGTTTAACTTGCGATCTAATGTTGACATATGTTTTCTGTTTTCTTCGAATAATAAAATAAATGCGAACGATTCTAATCTAAGGCTAATAGGGAAAATGGGTTATTTTGTTCCTAGGGTGCTCGGCAAGGAGTAAGATCCGTGTGCCTACGTATTCCCTTGTGCAATGGGAAAGTCAGAGCTTCGTAGTTCGTGGTTCTAAGGTTGGTTAGTTGGTTTGTTTTAATGAACGAGTATTTAAACCTCATTCTAACTGCTAAGCGTTGGCTTGTCTGCTCGCGATAGGAGGCGTAAGCGCTAGCTTGTTTGCGAGATAGAAAGGATTTAAATAATGTTCGTTTACGGAAAAATGTTCGATTTAATTAATGTTTTAGGAACGAAAGGGCGAATGAACCACATCCTGTGGGGCGGGCCTCAGGAGCGTTCATTCAAGAATTCGATGAATGCTAGACTCCAGAATTCAATTCTTTCGTTATTTGATGTGTCGATTAAGTGTTTTAATTACGGAAAGTCAAATGAACAACGTCCCGCAGGGCGAGCCTCGGGTGCGTTCATTCAAGAATTCGAGGAATGCGAGACTCCAGAACTCAGTTTTTCCGTTATTTAATTATAAAAAGATTTGAATATTCGAGTTTGGAAAGGTTTGATGGCAAGGCACGACGCACTCGGCTTACATGATTTGCAACTAAATTAAAACGATAAAAGTTGTAGAAAAAGATAAAACCGAAGACAACTATTTGGAGGCGTTGGACCTTTTTAATCGGGCGCGTCGAAATATGGTTCGTTAACTTCCTTAGAATTTATTTAAAGCTGAAATCGTTCTATGAGGAGTCGAATCGATTTGTTGGAATGCGATAAATAAATTTAATAAATTGACTAAATTAAATTGCAGAAATAGAATAACAAATATGATATAATAAATTAAATTGATAATAAATTAAATTAAATTGATAAATTAAATTGCAGAAATTAAATCGGAATAGAATTTATCATATCATTGGCCTGAATAAAAAGAAACTAAAATTAAATGCATTCACTAATAATTTTTGAAGCATTTTTTTTAGTAAAAAGGTCATTAACAAAGAGATTAAAATCATAAAAAGTAATAAAATAAAAAGTTTTATCATCATAATAACACAATAATAAGTAAAATGAAATAAATAAATAAAACTAGAGAGAAGGTTTGTGTACCGGCTTCAGTGTGGTGTTTTATTTCTTTTTTTAAAAAAATTAGGTGGACTCATAAAATTCATTGTACCACAAGGTCATAATAATGAAAAAAAAAAGCAAAAATGAACAAAAGAACATGTTGTGAGCAATAGTGGTGGGCTTAGCCACAAGTCCAAAGATCCCCATGAAATTAAAATAAAATAAAACAAGGTTTTAAAATAAAAAATAAAAGAGGAGAAATTGGCTATTACTGACCAGATTTGTATACGTGGGTAGCAAAAAAAGTTTATCAATGAGTGGATCCCAAAAATCTTTGTGTGGAGTTCAATTAAAAATAACAAATAAGAATAATAAATAAATAACAGGAAAGTATTAGGTATTATATATATATATATATATATATATATATATATATATATATATATATATATATATATATATATATATATATATATATATAAACAGAAGTAAAAGAAAACATAACTCCTTCTCTCAACAAACACGATAACACAAAAATCCACCCTCAAATTCCTTTGCAATTCTGCGGAATCTCCACAAACGTTTGTGATGGTTTCACAGTTTGGGAATGAGGTTTGCGGATTCAATTTGTTCTGTTTTTTGGTTGTTTTGTTTTTTTTTAAAAATGGTGGTTGAAGAGGGTTAATGATGGTAGAGTTTGGGTTGGTTTTTTTTTTTTGGTTTTTAACTTGTAGGTATATTGATAGTGTATTTATTTATGTTGAAGCTTGATTTTCTGAAAATATTTCAGCATGTTGATTATGGGCATTTCCAAGCTTGTCAAATTGAGAAGAAAATGCTTTGTTATATAGAGGAAATTGGAGAGGACATTGATGGAATTTTCTGCAGATTTTGAGATAATAATGCAAGCTGTAATTTTGTGTTGTTCAGGTGAATGTGAAGGTCGTAACAGAATGGTGGATGGAGGCTGTGAATTGTTGTGTAATCACATGGTGGTAGTGGAATTAGGGTGGGATTTGATAAAAAAAAAGACAAATAATAATAATAATAATAATAATAATAATAATAATAACAAATAGAAATAATAATAAAAACTATAACGATAACAATACTAAATTCTAAAAAAGAAGTGATAATGATAATAATAATTATTATAATAATAATGATAACAATAATGGAAATAATAAACTATTAATAAATTTTTTTTTATTTTGAATAAAAGTGAATGGATTTAAGAAAAATTGGTTTAAAGATGGTTCTAAAATTAAAAGATAAAAGAAATAATAAAGAAAATGGATGGATATGGATAATAAAATTAGTACAAATATTAATAATAATAACAAACATAATAACAGTAAGAAAATTCTAGTAATAATAATAGACTTTTTTGTAATAATTTTTTTTTGATAATGATTAAACGATAAAAATAAAATAAATAAAATACTTATGATAATATTAAAAAATAAAGAAGATTTAATTTTTTTTAAAAGAAATAAATGCATTTTTTGGATTTTTTAATAAAGGTAAAAACAATATGACAAAATTGGGGTATAATAGCATTTGTTGTGCCGGCAGAAAAATAAAGAAAGTGATAGAAAAATAACTATATGGAATTAATAATAATAATAATGGTAATAAAAAAAGAAATAAAATAAAAAAATAATAATGACACTAATGATAATAATAAAATAATTTTTGCTTTATAATTTTGTGTAAATAATGAAGAATAATAAAAATGGAAAATAAATAATAAAAAAATAGAAAACGGGATAATAATAATAATAAAAATAATAATAATAATAATAATAATAATAATAATAATAAATAAAAAATAAAAATAATAGCAATAATAATAACACTAAGAATAGAGATAATAAACTAGTAAGAGTAATAAAAGATTTTTTGTGATTTTGTTTAAATAATAGTAAATGAATTTAAGAAGAGAGATAATGAGCTTATGGAATATTTACAAATGGGGTCTGATAAAATATTGTAAAACGTGAAATTTTTGTGATTGTTGTGTTGGTTAGGTAGTGGTGTTAAAATAAGAAACGTATGGAGGTGGGGTCTTGGTTGTAGAAAGTGTGAGCTGTGAAATTGTGATGCTATAATAATAACCGAAAATAATAATAAATATAATATATAAAAAAATAATTTAAAAAAAAGTAATACTAATGATAATAATAAAATAGTAACAATGATAGAATATTTTAATAAAATGTGGTAGTATGAAAAATGATAATAATAATAACATGTGATGAATTTTAAAAGTAATGGTTAAAATGGATTAAAAAGGGATAGTAAGTATTTAAAATAGTGAATAAAATAAAAAGGGATTAGAATTTTTTTATTTTAAAAAGAAATAAATGCATTTTTTTTGGATTTTTGGTAATTGATTTTTTTTTAATAAAATATAAAAGGATATTGGATATGAATGAAATTAGATAATGGACAAAATCGGGTATAAAAATAAAATAAAAACAAGTGACATATTTTGGATTTTTGAATATCTGTTTGACAGTAAAATAAAATGGTGCGGGTAGGACAAATTTGGGGTATGACAGTTGCCTCTATCGAATTGGCTTAGACCGAGTAAGATGAGTTGGCTTGCGTTCTAACTTTCAGGGTATAAGACAAATAGATATACAGACGCCGAATTTGTCCGACAAAAGAAAATGTGTAATGATAAAAGCTAAACATTGAAAACTAAAAAGATGGGTGACACCGAAAGGAAACAAGTTAACTGAAAGTAAATAAATCGCTATCACCAAAAGGATGATAAGGCGACTCCAGCACTCGAACTAGGTCGATATGAATGCCGAGTGACAAAAAAAATAATCACTTACCACTGCAAGGATGATAATGCGACCCCAGCACTCGAACTAGGTCGATACGGATGCTGAGTAACAGAAAATTAAATAATCGCTTATCACCGCAAGGATGATAATGCGACCCCAGCACTCGAACTAGGTCGATATGGATGCTGAGTAACAGAAAATTAAACAAATCGCTTACCACCGCAAGGATGATAATGCGACCCCAGCACTCGATGCTAGGTCGATGTTGAGTAACAGAAAATTAAATAATCGCTTACCACCGCAAGGATGATAATGCGACCCTAGCACTCGATGCTAGGTCGATGTTGAGTAACAGAAAATTAAATAATCGCTTACCACCGCAAGGATGATAATGCGACCCCAGCACTCGATGCTAGGTCGATGTTGAGTAACATAAAATTAAATAATCGCTTATCACCGCAAGGATGATAATGCGACCCCAGCACTCGAACTAGGTCGATATGGATGCTGAGTAACAGAAAATTAAACAAATCGCTTACCACCGCAAGGATGATAATGCGACCCCAGCACTCGATGCTAGGTCGATGTTGAGTAACAGAAAATTAAATAATCGCTTACCACCGCAAGGATGATAATGCGACCCCATCACTCGATGCTAGGTCGATGCTGAGTAACAGAAAATTAAATAATCGCTTACCATAGCAAGGATGATAATGCGACCCCAACACTCGATGCTAGGTCGATGTTGAGTAACAGAAAATTAAATAATCGCTTACCACCGCAAGGATGATAATGCGACCCAGCACTCAATGATAGGTCGATGCTGAGTAACAGAAAATTAAATAATCGCTTACCACCGCAAGGATGATAATGCGACCCCAGCACTCGATGCTAGGTCGATGCTGAGTAACAGAAAATTAAATAATCTCTTACCACCGCAAGGATGATAATGTGACCCCAGCACTCGATGCTAGGTATATGTTGAGTAACAGAAAATTAAATAATCTCTTACCACCGCAAGGATGATAATGCGACCCCATCACTCGATGCTAGGTCGATGCTGAGTAACAGAAAATTAAATAATCGCTTACCACCGCAGGGATGATAATGTGACCCCAACACTCGATGCTAGGTCGATGTTGAGTAACAGAAAATTAAATAAACTGGAAGAGAAATATCCAACGGGGACGCCCACTGAATAACACCAAGGAGAATCTTTGGAATCTTCGATTGACCCTGGATCCTAACTTCCGCTGGGGGAAGGCCTGGAATCTTGGGTTGATCCTGGATCCTGAATTATGCAACTATGTTTGTTTGTTTTTGAAGTGGTATTCCATAATGATGGAGATACGATGCAAGTGTTTATGCATTGAGATGAAATTGAAAAGTTAGGGATATGAAAGTCTGATTTGCATATATATGCAAATGATGCGTATGTTGTAAATGATTGATGTAAATGATCCTTAATGATGCATATGAGGTGATTGGGAAATGAAAGGTGTCAGCTTGGTGGACTTTTGGTTTGGTAGTTGCCAATGATGATTGGACTTTGGGTGGATGGAGGGTTTGATTCCCCGACACTTGATCTTCGACGATGCGTGGTCAAAAGATGAATCTGGATGCCCCAAGTTTGGTCACTTATTGATGAGCAGAGCGACTTAATTGGCACACGAAGATTGCTTTTCTTTGAATAATTACTAACTGTTGCACCCCAAAATTTGCCCTCACCTAGACAAGACATTGTGTACTAAGGTGTCCAAAGAGGTTCACAAGATTCACAAGGTATTTCAAGAGGTTCATAAGGTTCACAAGGTTCACAATTAGTCAGAAAGTTCGACAATCCCCTCAGACAATGCATCCTCCTAACCAATGCATCCTAAACCAGGGTTTTGGATTTCATCAGGATAAATGGACTTCCAAGGCTTCAAGTGAGCTTCATAACATCCTATATGTCTTTAAGAATCCCTATGTCAAGTTTCAAGGCTTTCCCAAAAAGTTTGCTCAGTCAGATTATCAGATAGGCTAAAATCAATCAAAGTAGTTAAAAAGTCAAACTAAGGTCAACTGTGGTCAAACTAAAGTCAAACTTCATGATTTTTTGCCAACATCAAGTATATTAAGTAAAATTAATCATTTGATCAAGTTTTGATCATGATTCATCAAAGAGATTTCAGATCATCAAGAATCAGGAGTTTCTAAATTAGGGTTTTCATAGGAAATGTCAACTGAACTTTGACCAGCAATAACTTTCACATGCTTCATCAAAAAATTTCCATCCAAACCTAATTTTGAAGGAAATTTAATTCTCTACAACTTTATGTCTCACAAGCCAAGCCCAAAAATGCTTCATTTGGAAGGTATGAGCTAAGACATTATATGTCATTTTAAAAGTCAACAAAAGGTCAACATCTTCCTAAGGGCATAACTTGAGATTGGTAAAAGATATTGACATGAGACCAAAGAGGTTGGTTAGAAGACTCTCTAAGCTTTCCAAAATGTCCAAGAACACCTTCATAGCCTTAAAATTGAGGGACTTATGTCATTACAAAGTTGGGAAATTTTTGAAAGGTTTATGAAGCAAATGGGACCTTAGAACCAAATTTCTCCAAATGGGCTTGCATTTTTATGACCCAATCACTACCATGACATCATGCACGAATTAAAAATCAGTTATTCAAATTTTTATTAATTTTATTTTATTTATTATGATTTTATACATTAAAAATCATTTTAAATCAAAATAAAATATAAAAGTCTCAATATTTGATAAGATTTTTGTTCTAGAAATTCTTAAAGGTCAATTAAAGATGATTGAGATCATGGAAAATCAGATCAACCAAAATAGTAAGAAGATATCAAATTGTTTTCAATATTTTGAAGCATATCTTTCTTCAATCTCAAGTTATCCAAAAGTCCAAAGTGGGATGTGATTTTTTGACCTAATTACACTCACTACATATACATGAAGACATCACAATGCTGAGACACGAATTTGGATGCCTCCAAGAACAAAATCACAAGTCAAAATTTCACTCCAAATTTGAAATTCGGTTTCATACATTCAAGCAATTTCAATAACTTTTGAAGGTTGCTTTAGCTTCCTTGAGGTTCACTGATCATATTTCAATCCTCATATACATCAAAAGCATGATCATAAGCCATAACCGAATCAGAATTGTTCCTGAACTTTTGATTTTCAATTTTCATTATTTATGTATCATTCACTGATTTTGGTTGTTAATTTGTGTTTAGAATGAAGTTGCAAACTTTCTGGATAATTAAATTGAAGTTTCATGACCTAAATCGTATATGGCCATTGTTAGGGTTTCGACCAAGCTTTTAGGGTTTCATGAAATAGACCATATAAATGATGTTTGAGACCATAATTGAATCCAATGAACTGTATAGATCATGTTGGCATGATCAATTTGTGAAAATTGTACGTTTTTGTGAGAGTATGCATTTTGTAGGTTTCGGTTGCAGGAAAATTCGCAGGAGATTGCATAGCAAAATTCGCAGGTAAACCTACGAATTTCAGAGGAAGAATATGAAGTTCTGGCGCCATTTTGAAATTCAAATATTGATGAAATATTTTATTAAATGGTTTATACTTTATTTCAACAAATGCGTGTTGGCTCAGTTGGTTAGTGTGCGTGTATGTAATGTTGATGGTCCTGGGTTCAAATCCTCCCCAGGCCATTTTGTTTTGTTTTATTTTTCAGGATTTTTGCAGGTTAACAATAAAACAAATTGAACTCCTATGCTAGCACCAGCGCGCGCCTGGCCTGGTGGTGATGTTGTTGGTCTTGTGTTTGCAAAGCCTAGGGCCTGGGTTCGAATCCCAGCCCCAGGTATGTTTTTTTTCATTTATTTTCACTATTTTTTGTTTTGTTTATTTAATTCAAATAATTCTTTAAATAATAATTCATAAAATAAATGTATATTATTTTCTTTTATATAAAAAACTTATATTTTTTTTAATTCAAATTATTTTCTCAAAAAATCAAATTATCCATATTTATTTATTATATGTTCATAAGTTTCAATCGCCCCAGGACAACGAAATGTTGTCTTGGGAAAATCTTCTTCGGTAATAGAAATTTGATTGTAACCAGAGTATACGTCTAACATGCTCAGGTACTCATGGCCTGCTGCCGAATCTATAAGCATTTTTGCTACTGGCATAGGGTCTTCGTCTTTTGGGGTGGCTGAATTTAAGTCTCGAAAATCAATATATACCCTTAAATTGAAATTTTTCTTAATTACAGGAACTATAATTGCAATCCAATCAACATACTTGGCTATGCGGATGAATTTGCATTTCAGAAGTCTTTCGACCTCTTCTTTTATTTTCGACATAATCTCTGGTGCAAAGCGCCTTGGCAGCTGTTTCACTGGTTTTTTCCCTTCCAAGATTGGCAGCTTCAATTCGACCAAGCTCATGTCTAAACCAGGCATTTCGACATAGTCCCATGCAAAACAGTATTTGTATTCGTGCAGCAATTGGACTACTTCGACCTTGAACTGTGGGTCCATCTTAGTACTTATGTAAGTTGGACTTTTTTCTGCCCCCAGTCCTAGATCTATTTCCTCTAATGGATATTGTGCTACCATCTTCATGCTGGTCGATACTGGATCCTTTTCAAACCCTAAAGGTTCGTCGTCATAAATGGCGTCAAGCTTTTGATGTTGCCATTCGCCCATTTGACTGCTTTCACCATTTTCTTCAGTGTTTTTCTGAGGGATTTGATTGTTTGAATCTTTTGGGTTGGCTTCGGCAGCCATATATTTTACTTCGGGTTCTAAGGCTGCTTTTAGTTTGTTTTCGACTATGTAAGTCGTAATTCTTTCGAGCGCTGATGCTTCAGTCATTGTCGTCGAATTCGCTTCCCCACCCAATTGGTTCTAAATGGGAAGTTCCCCATATGTAATCCGATTCATCGACCACTTCTTTGTCCCACTGAAACCATAGGTTGGGTGGAGGTACATTGAGCAGTAAGCGTTACCAGTGGCTTTGAGGTCGAAATCTGCAGGACTACATAGGGTATGTGAGCCAGGTTCTTGTCAAAGCTCAAACAATCCACATGGTTTACTTCAGACATGAAGTAACTCTAGTCTGCTTCTATGTTTTCGACTATACCGTCTATGTGCCAGATAGTTACTCTCTAGTGCATTGATGAGGGTACAACTCCTATACCATGTATCCATTCTCTCCCCAGCAGCAAATTATAGTTTGCTTTCGAGGCAATCACCATGAACATTGTCGGTCTTGTTATTGTTCCGACAGTTAAACCCACTTGGATTACACCCATAGTGGTTCTAATTTTTCCTTCATAATTTGACAACACCATGTTATGAGGCTTGGCATCAGAATCATCCTTGCCAATTTTCTTTAACATAAAATAGGGCATCAGGTTGACTGCTGCTCCCTCATCCACCAGTATCTTGTTTATTCCAACATTCTCCACTTTTCCTTTTATGAATAAAGGCTTTAGATGCCCTTTCATTGATTCGTCTGGCCTCTCGAAAAACGCATTTTGTTCTTCCACACAACCATTATTCATCACATAGTAGCAAACAGCTCTATGTGCCATTTTTTCTTCCTCCATATTTTTATCCTTATCTTCGACTTCCATCACTCTGTCATAATCCCTGGGTAATACTGAGACTAAGTTACAGGCAACGTCGAAAGATGCCTCTATGTCGGATTGGAAATCATCAGTCATTTCTTCATCCTCTTGAGCTTTTCCTTTGGCTTTTATTTGTTCGATACTATCTTTTAGATTATCAAACTAGGAAGATTCCTTTATGTCTACCTTTTGTATGTTGTTGTTGGCTACAGGTTCATTTTTCTTGATAGTATTCTTTTCGATCATATTTCTTTCTGCGGACTCCTTCTCTGCTCTCTTCTGCCTTTGGAATCTTCTCCATTGGGACTTCTTCATGGGATTTTTACCCTTATAGTTTTCTGAAGGGTAGGCTTTTGGATTGCGTTTTTTGACTTCGCTTTTTTCCACCATTGAAGGACCTCTTTGTACGTCAAAGCTTCCCCAGTCCTTTCGTCCCTGAGCATCCCTAATAGTTTGTATCCATCTATTATCACCTGCTTTGTTTGTTGGCTTGAACGAACTATAATTCCATCCTCTCATCCCATATTGGTGGTGTTCACTTCTCCTTGGATCATACCTTTCCACTTTGGTCTTTGGGATTGACCCCCAATTCCATTTCCTCTTGGACTTTTCTATCACCTCCAGGTTGTTGGCTGCCTTTCTATCGAAGATAGTGTTGCAACGTGGGCACATCATTACTTCTGCCTTCTTTCTTTGGCATTTCTGGATGAACTCTATCAAACTTTCATCCTCTTTAGGATACGTCAGTCTTTGGTATTGCTCTCGACGGTGTTCTTCAGTGTTCTGTGCTTGACTTTTGTGTGACGTTTCTACCATGTTAATACCAGCTTCCTTTCCACCACCAATGTTCAGTTTGTTCATCTTGTCGATGAGTGTTTGCTCATTCTCGCCCATCCTTTTTGTTGAATCAACTTTTCCATTTGGGGATAAATCTCCACAGACGTCTTGGCAGCAACCTTCAACTGACTTCCCTTTTCGATCTTCCATTATTCTGCGCAAGATTCCATACTTGGCTGGCTTCTTAGAAACTTCAGCCATCCTTTTTTCATTAGCATTCTTACCAGTCAAATTATTGATAGTGAGGTCTTTAGTGGCCTTCTTTTTTATGCTGGCGTCTTCAGTGGCCTCTTTCTTAGTGTTGACCTCACTATCAATCATTATTGCCCTTTTTGTTTCCTCAAGGCTCTCATCAGCCTCTACTTCCTCTTCGACGGAATCTTCAATGATTTCATCGTTGTTGTTTTGTCGTAACCTTCAGTGGTTTCGACCTTGCTTGAGTTATTGAGGCCATCAGCAACCTTCGTGTTCTTTGAGACTGAATCTTTAGTGATTCCCCCATCTTTTATTTCATATGCATCTTTAACAGTTTCAGATTTATTTGCGTCATCTATGCCTTCAGTAGCCTCTTTGTTGGCGCAGCCAATTGTATCTTCCTCCACCAGGTGTTCAATGCTCTGCCATTCAATGACTTTGTCATTGTCTGCAAGATTATCAGCAATCTCCATCATGTTGATATTGGTTTCGAAGCCCTCAGTGGCTTCTACCATCTCGAAACAATCCTTAGAATCTTCTTCGACCTCCACCATGTTGATGGTAGCTGGTTCAGCATAGTGGGCTTCGATGTTCTGCGTAGGGTTCGAATCAATTGTCATTTGTTGCTTCTGCTTGTCACCAAATTTCAGCCTTCCGTCACGGATAGCGTTCTGTTCGAGATCCCTGAAAAGAAAGCATTGATATGTTTTATGACCCAGAAAGCCATGGTACTTACAAAAACCTCTATTTTTCTGTTATTTTATAGGAGGTACTTTAGCGCCTGGTGGCACTATCATCTGACCATCTTCGACTAATCTATCAAAGATTTCATCACATTTGGTTACATCGAACGTATAAGTTCTCTTAGGTATTTTTTCATTCTTTTCATATTCGACTGGATTTTTTTCATTCGACAGAACTAAAACTTTACAGGAATATGGTGGACCTTGTTTCAATTCTTCTAGGTCAATTTCCTGTTCGTCGAGACTAACTAGTTCGTCTATGTCATTTTCATCATCCTGGCATATTCCCACATAAGCTACTCTCTCTTTCTTATTCTTACTTGCCCTGCATTTTTCAGCTTTTAGTCTTTTGACCTGTCTCACCCTATCTGCTAATTGAGCCATATCTCTCAAATGTTGGGTGTCTAATTTCTTCCTTATAGAATAATATAGCCACCCTGCATTCCATTTCGACTAGCTCATGTTCAGGCACTTGGGTGAAACATCTTGATTTTAGTAATCTAAACCTATTTAAGTAATCATCTATTGGTTCAGAGAACTTCCTCTTTACACTAGCTAATTCCTTCAAACTTATTTTGGTATATCCCATATAAAATTGTTCATGGAACAATCTTTCTAATTGGGTCCATGTATATATTGAACTTGCAGGCAAAGATGTAAACCAAGTAAACGCATTTTTCGTCAGAGAGCTTGGAAAATATTTTCTTTAAATTTTCATTTTGGGTTATTTCTCCTGCTTCGATCAGGTAGCGGGCAACATTTTCTATGGTAGATTCACTAGTATCTCCAGAGAATTTAGTGAATTTGGGAACTTTCCACCTTGGGGGTAATTCCTGCTACAGAATATATTCTGATAATGGAGATATGTAACTAGGCCTTTGTAATCCTACGTTTACTCCATTTTGTGCCATTATCTTTTCGACCATGGCTGCTAAGTTATTTTCGGCAGGCAAGTTATTATAACGCATCTACTGCACTATATTATCAGCATCTTGACCCCTCTGGGCTAATATCCTCCTAGGCTCTTGTTGAACAGGGATTTCTATGCGAGGTTGTTCGAATACTTCCTCTTGATTTCTAAGGTTTTCCTGGGGAATATCTGTAGGTCTTTGATTTATGGTGGGTTCTTCTTCGACACCTGATCTTGGGTTTTGCACTATTTGTTTTGGTTATCGAGTTTGAGGATCACCAAAGAAATCAACAATGCGTATCATTTGTTGTGCCAGTAATTCGTTTGTCTAGTGGTATTTTGTATTAAAGGATTGAATATTGTACCCATCTGTTGTGTCAACATTTGGACCATGCGTGATTGCTTTTGTCCATTTGTTGTCTAATAATTTGCGCAAAATTATTTGTAATTGCTGGCATATAAGTTTGGAATACTGGTGGGGGCTGATTTAATATGCCTAGGTTTCCACCAGAGCCAGATCCTTGTAATGATGAAGACTTATTGACCAAGGAATCAGAATATAACGACGATGCATTTTTCAAACTTGCCATCATTGTAGTTGGCATTCCATAGGGTTGTTCCCTACTATATGGAGGCATTATAAAATTCATCGTAAAAAGTCTATGAACACTTCCTATAGGAGGAGGTGTCCCTATGGGCATTTGGTGGCCCATGTTGAAGAAACTGGGCGTATTTTGTGGTGCTGCAAATGTTGGTGTCGACCCTTATGATGAAGGTATGCCATCTAATACAGAGATTGACCCTGTATTTTCTCCAGTTGAAGGAGTAGGGTTAAGCATCGTAGTACTTTCATTTTGACTATTTGGCGGATTCGCCATTCTTCTCACTCTTTTTCTCTTAGGACTTTCTTAGAATCATGCAATGCATTATAACCTTTTTTTGTTCAGAGTGATTAAGATGATTTTTAATTTCGCACCAATGTCCCACTGGGCATGCCAATTTGTTCGCTGTCGAATTTTACGAACAACCGTTGGTTTCTAATTTACGTTTAAATCAGTTTACTTGCAGGACCAACCATACAAATCCTAGGACATGGGTGCGAGTTTTGGTCGACCGTATAAAGATCTTAACAATCTCATGATTTCTCTTTTTATAAGGTTTTTATATATATTTGCGTGATTAAAAGAAAGAAATATAAAAGTGTTTGACGAAAACATTAAAAAAATTGAAATTCTGAAAATTATAAAGGATTTTACTAGAAAAACATAAAGAGATTTCTAAATGAAATAAACTTGCAGAATGCAGAAATGTAAATAGACCTAAACTTTCATAAAGACTTGATAAATTTAGAATTGGTGTTCACACATACACTTTTCAAGAAGTTAAACTCTTTTCTCTCACACGGTTACTTTGAGTATATCACAGGAATTTGTACAATCTTTTCACACACATAAATCTGACAAGAATTGTCCTATTTATACACAAACTAAATAACTGCCCCTAACGGAAAAATCCTACGATTGCAACACTTGGCCTTCGCCATATCTTCTTTCTATCAAATGCTTCCACGCGTCCCTTCTGCCAAACGTCTTTCATCTTTGAATTTTAAATTTCAACGTGATGGGGCGCGAAGACGCGATATGTGTCTAGTGGTATCTGAACTGCAAGCACACAGCCTATCGAAGTAATATAAAAGATTGTCGATCCCACTGGGACTTTATAATCACTTAGTGCTAGAGGGTCTACTAGTTTAGCTAAGGTGGATATTTGTCACGATTTTGGTTTTTAAGGATTAAAGACGGGAATTAAATTTAGTTTAATAAAATAATGAGAAGGCGGTCGGTATGTAATTATGTTAACCTATGCGGGTCAATCTAATCTAAGCTTATAAGGATGGTTCACTTAATTTATTCTGTAGAGATTATCAGTTTAAATACCCTCGACTCACACTCTCGTGGTCTTATCTCAGATCTTACTCCTAAAGCCCTATGCCTGCTCTCGCTAGCCCATAAGTGTTTAGAAGATAATTTTTGAAAACTTAATAAGTCTAATTCATTTTAAAGCGCTCTCGCCGTATTTAAATCAAATGCCTAACTTTAGCTATCCGGTTAAAATCTCACACTCTCGTGGTCTCGACCTAACCTATTACACTTTTTTTACTCTCGTAACAAAAAGATTAATTTTAATAATAAAAAGTCACAGCCAGAATTTAAGTTCTTAATTGTTTTAGCTTAGATTTGATTTTACCGGGTTGGTTTATTTTAATTACATACCGCCTAATTGATTTAGCTACTCATATTTGTTGTACCAGACAGATGCAGAAACAGATGAATATAAATTAAAACATGCATTATAAAATAATAGAAATAAATTCTTAACATATATAAATAAATTAATTAATATAAATGCGAAATTATAAAAACCTGAATAATAAAAATCGTAAAACTCCTTCTTCCACAGTCTGGTAAGCTCGGAGTGCGGAACCGGAATCGAAAATAAAACTAAACGAATTTATGAAGGCTTGAAAGAAAATAAATAATAACAATTTCCTAATGTTGGAAATTGTTATTTAATTTGGTTTGGATATAGAAGCAGAAATTAAAGAACAATTTGCTGGAAAAATAAAATAAGGGTGCAACAAAAATACGGCAGAGCTTCCGCGAAAATCTAAAAAAATAACTCTCTGTGTTTCTAAATTCGTAACTAAGGTATTTATAGAAATAATTTTGGGCTTGGGCAGTTGAAATCCATGAGCGTGGGCATCGTTCCGTTGAAGAGAAAATCCAGTGAAAAATGCATACTGAGTCTGAGAAATAATAGGAATCACTTTTTGACTCACGTTGCACGTCTTCATGACCAATTCAATTTAATTAAACCTATTTTCCTTTGTCACGTTCGTGACAAAGGTGTCACGGCCACTTTTTCCATTTAAAGCGTGTCACGGTCGTGACACTTGAGTGACGATCGTGAGTGTTCCAAGTAGGGCGTCACGGTCGTGATGATGTGGTAACGACCGTGAGTGTTGCAAAATATGCAGACTTTGGCAGAATTCCTTTCTTCTTCTTCTTTTCATGCTTGTTTTTGTTCATTTGATCTTTGGCTCATGGTTTAGCTCTAGAAATGTTATACCTGCAATACGACATAAAAAACTCGAAGAATCGGGAGTTAATAGGATAAATGTGCGATAAAACGGACTTTAAACGTAGTAATAAAGTGATATGATTTCTCGTTATCAAACTTCCCCAAACTTAAACTTTTTCTTGTCCTCAAGCAAATACTCGGTTGAAAAATGATTGGACAATTTTCATCGGACACATACACATAACAAACCATACGAGGAATCATTTAGCTAGATAAACCGGTACTAGAATAGAACACTAACGATACACTAATGACACAAGCAACAAGCTAAGTCGTCGACTTCCCGTTAAACGAAACATTCGGTAATTGCGTTATGATTCTACCTAGAGTCTTTCGATCTTATTTCACCCGGTTTCATTCTAGCGCAATCACATTAAGCCTTTTGCCTTAGCACGCACGTAGTGGAGTAGCCGGTTAGTGACTTTGATCCTTTATAAGCACGGGGTCTGGTACACGAATGTGGCAACCCTATATATATTATCCAAATTGGAGGTTGTGGGGGATCGAGCCGTAGCACGCCCTACCAAGTTCAGAACCAGGTACCTCTGAACCAACCCGCAAATGGACTCCTTCTCATTTTTCTCATCTTATATGCGACCGTGTACTTTGGTGCAATTTCTTTTTATTGGCATTGAGATATGAGGATCATTTATAGATTAGGCATCAAACACTTATGTTCATCGGCTCCCCACGTGGTTTGTGTTCAGACGGTGTTGACTGCTAGTATAAACTACTAGGGGTTACTTTAGAACTAAAACTTAAGGTGTAGTCGTAACAATTATCGGAACGGAATGCTTAAGTAGGAAGTCTAAGGTGTCAAGACTGTATTGATCTTGTTGGATCTTTCTCAGCTTCCTAACTACGATTTCATAGGTAAGTCGGGTAATGCGAAGATAAAGCAAAAATTTCCGGTATGGCTAAATCAACGGGGAAAATTCGAAACTGAAGAAATAGCACAAATATTACTTTGTTTAATTGAAAATACGGAAAGGTAAATACAATGAAATGGAAAATGCGGAAAGGGAAAGGTATCTCTCCCACATTATATCAGACATTGTCCTCAATGTTGTGATATAATAGCGGGGAAAATACAATACAAAATCAGAAATGCAAAAACAAAAACATAAACTAAGGCTGCTGACGACCACGACCTCGGCTTCTGGTGCGGGAGCGTCTGGAGGGAGTGGCTTCCTGATCAGAACCGGTGGTGGTGAGAGCAGTGATATCTATACGCAAAGCTTCCAGCTCGCTAAAAATCTCTCCTAGCTTTTCATCTGTTGTCCTCTGGTTATTTGCAACAGTTGAAAGGAGTGCATCGTATTGCTCTTTTTGCCTTCGCTCGAGTGCGGCATTCATCTGATTCTGCTAATGAATGGCACGGAGGACGTCTTCAAGTGTGATGTCGGGTAAAGGTGGCTGCCTAGTGGAGGACTTAGGGATGTCCTGTACTGGCTCAGCAGCATCCATGGCATCCTGCATCTCGTCCACAGGTGCATCAGTCTGCTCATCAATAATCGGAACGTGGCCTGCAGCATCCGATAAAGCAAATAGCCAATTGGCTCGGTTCGATGGATCGATGCGGTCACGGCAAGGCAAGGTGATGTGATGATAAACGGTTCCTTGGATCACAGGGTTGAACCTGCCATCCTCTCTCTGCGATATCAAATGGGCGGACTTGCAATAGCTCTTTGTAAGCAACTCTGCTGCTCTATGAGGCAAATGAGTAATCTGGTCACCAAGTTGCAGCTGTATGGCAAGGGTGGTGACAATCCCGCCAATGTAGAAGGGAGTTGTGCCTCTATGCGCTACAGACTGGATATGGGCTAAAAGGAACGGGGCAGCATTGATGCGTTCCTCATTCAAGGCACAGTGCAAGAACAAGAGTTCTTTGGAGTTCAGCTTGTGGTTGCTCTCTCTTGCGAAGATCGTGTTGCAGATGATGCGATGGAAATACCGAATCGCCGGATTATGGATGTGGGTGGCATTGAAACTCTGGTAGGCAGTAGCACGACTGTTAGTGATGTTGTGCCATAAAGTGAAAGCAGCTTCGTTGAAGTTGTCGGGTACTCGGAGGTGAGCATCGTCGCCGTGGTGGAAACCTAACAGTTAAGCGATCCTTGTCTGAGTTAATTGGAACTCTCTTCCGAGCATTCTGAACTTTGCAATGCCGGTGAGTTGACTTGTTGAACCGGATGGTGTGATATACTGAAATGAACTCAGAAATTCCAAGGTGAGGTCTTCGAATGTTGGTTCTGGTTGACTGCACAAGTCCCACAAGCCAACATGCTCAAGCAGTAGCTTCACGCCGTCTAGCAATCCTAACTCCCTCAAGCAGCCAAGGTCGACATACCGAGTGGGTTGGATGCCACGGTTTTGAAACCTGATAAACTTCTGTCTTTGTGCTTCTCCTTGGTCACCATCTCTAAAATGGATATTCTCCATTGCATGCAAGTAAGGTAAATGAGAGATAAGAGTTTTTGAGGTTTTGTGAGAAAATGAAGAAAAGTGAGGAAATTGTTCGGATTAATAAGTAATAGAGTGAATGTGAGAAGTTTGGAATAAATGGAGAGGTTGAACGGGTAAATGAAATTGATTGAGAGTAATGGGTGGTTACGGGAGAAGAGGAGATAATGGGAGGTTTCTATTTTGTGAGAATGAGAATGGGGCTCTGCGAAGGTGAACGGTTCTGTTTCTTCAGAATTCGTAAAATAGGGTTGTCACGGTCGTGAGGGAGGTCTTACGGTCGTGACGCGCTAAATAGCCCGTTACGATCGTGAGTGATGAGTGACGACCGTGATGACTACAAAACTTGTAATTTTTCATAGAATGCATTATCTCACTTCAGTTCAATGCAATTTCTTATCACTTTCATTTATTTCCAACATAAACATAATACATAATAGTGGATCAACATATAAGCAGTAAATTTCATCACACGAGAATTCATAAAATATCAAGCAATTCAATTATATCAGCAAATAATGAAAAGCATGGAAATTGATTAAATTAGAAAGTTGCAAAAATAGAAGTACTTGCTTTTGACATAATAGAAAGAAAATTACAATGATAAAAATAAGCTACGAAATGTTTGCAAAATGTTAAAACTAACTAGAAACAAAAGTGAAAAGTAAAATAAATTAAATCACTAGAGAATTTTCAAAGTTGCTTCTTCAAATCTTCAAGTGCGGAGTTTAAATGATAGAATTGTTCACATGTTATGTCAGTTAAACCTATAACGTCCAATCGCATGCTTTTAACCTCATCCTTAACAACATTAATATCGGCTTGGTAAACTTCAAGAGTATTCATAATTTTCTTTAAGTTGTCAGCATATCCTACTTGATTTACTTCAGGGGTTTCAATAACTTCATCAGTGTGGTCGATGTCATGGTAACCAGGAGGTGTCTCAGGGTCACTTTCTACATCAGTCATTATGTCATCCCTAATTCTGTAAGATTGTGGTGTTTCGGGAGTAGATGGATAATCAGGAGGGGTAGGCTCATAAAGCCAATTATCTTTATTGTGAACACTGACTCTAGCATGGTTTGGTAATGTGAACAGGGTTACTACTTCATTTCTGATTAGGTACTCGTAAGGTGGTTGTCCTAAGTTTCTTATGATTTGGCGGTTAAAGCAGAAGTTCAGATTCATAGGACGGATGGTTCCTAAACGGTTGCACTTGTGTAATTGGTATCTAAGTCCTAGGGCATCAACAATCATGGTGACCAAGCCTCCTACCAATATGGGTAGATTGGGTTCCTCTTGGATTCGGGTAAAAGTTTGAATCATGAATGGTACACCATTAATTGGTTGTCCATTGGTCAGACAGGACATAATAAATATCTCATCTTTAGATACTCCAGTGAGGTTTTCTTCCTTTCCAAAGAAGGTGTGGGCAAGGATCTTATGGAAATAGCGGATAGCAGGGTTATGTATTTCATCATTGTTCATGTTATCCGGCTCAGGATGGTAATTTCCGGTTAAGGTTCCCCAAAAGAAGTCTAGCTCAATATCCATTAATTCTACCTGTGTGGTAGTAAAAGCAAAGGGTCCACTAGGGAATCCTAATAAGTCAGCTAGTTCTTTATGGTTAAAGTCATATTCTATCCCGAATAGTCGGAAACTGATAAATCCTTTCCTTAATCCAAAACCGCGCTCGGGTAAGTAAACTAAGGAGCTTAAGAACTCAAGGGTGAGCTTGCGGTAAGTTACAAACTTTTTTTTATGAGAGCATTCTCCCATCCAAGTTGGTTAAACAGGTATAGGATGCTAGCATGTATACCTAAAGTTTCCATAGTCAGTTCATCATGGTACAGAGTCAAATCCATTGGTCTCTGTGATAACTCCTCAAATTTCATTCTTTGGTTCCTACCTCTAAATTTGGTTTCCATAATGTTTCTTGGTTGGTTAGCCATAGTTAGTGTAAATGTGGAGGAAACAAATCAGGGGGAAAAGGAAAGTGGAAAAGACTTTAGAAAATCTGTAAAAGTGATTTAGAAAATAAAATTAAAATAAAGAAAATAAGAAAATAAATGCATAAATAAAATCAATAATGATAATAATGAAATAAAACAATAAAATAATAAAATGATAAAACGATAAAATGATAAATGATAAAATGATAAATGATAAAATGGTAAATGATAAAATGGGTTGCCTCCCATTAAGCGTTGTTTTTATCGTCAAAAGCCTGACGTAATGCTTAGGGGTAGATTAATCAGGGAAATTAGTGGACAACTCTAAAAGCTTTAGACTATTTGCATAATCTTTATTTTCAATTTTATGGTAACGTTTTAATCGTTGTCCGTTTACTGTGAACGGTTCACTATTCCTACCCTTAATTTCTATTGCTCCGCTCGGGAACACTCTAGTTATTTCAAAGGGTCCTGACCATCTAGATTTTAGTTTTCCAGGAAAGAGCCTAAGTCTTGAATTAAAGAGGAGTACAACTTCTCCCACACTAAATTCTTTCCTAGATAGGCGTTTATCGTGCCATCGCTTAGTTTTTTTTATATATCTTAGCATTCTCATAAGCATCTAACCTTAACTCTTCTAATTCGTTAATGTCGAGGATTCACTTTTCTCCAGCGGCATTGTAGTTTATATTGAGTGTTTTAATCGCCCAATATGCTTTGTGTTCTAGTTCTACCGGGAGATGACAAGACTTTCCATACACTAATTTGAAAGGTGTAGTTCCTATGGGTGTCTTGTAGGCTGTCCTATAAGCCCATAAAGCTTCATTAAGTTTAGATGACCAATCTTTCCTAGATATGGCGACAGTCTTTTCTAAGATTTGTTTAATTTCTCTGTTTGAGACTTCGACCTGTCCACTTGTTTGTGGATGATATGGCGTTGCTACACGATGTCTGACTCCATACTTAGATAGTAATTTGTCAAATATTTTCGAAATGAAGTGCGAGCCACCGTCACTTATGACGAGTCTAGGCACACCAAATCTTGGAAAGATTATATTCTTGAAAAGCTTAATTACTACTCGTGTGTCATTTATAGGAGAAGCTATAGCCTCAATCCATTTTGAAACATAATCGACAGCTACGAGTATGTAATTATTACCGAAAGATGATGGAAATGGTCCCATGAAATCTATTCCCCAGACGTCAAAGACTTCTACTTCTAATATTCCTCTTTGAGGCATTTCATCTCTTCTTGAAATATTACCGGTGCGTTGACACCGATCGCAATTTATAACAGCGATGTGGACATCTTTCCATAAATTAGGCCAGAATAGGCCGGCTTGTAAGATTTTTGCACAAGTCTTGGAAGTGCTTGCATGTCCATCATAAGGAGATGAATGGCAATGAGCAATGACATCTTCTATTTCTTCTTCGGGAATACATCGACGAAAGATTATGTCGGGTCCTCTTTTAAATAATAATGGTTCGTCCCAATAGTAATGTTTGAGATTGTGAAAGAATTTCTTTTTCTGATGATAGGTTAAATCAGGTGGAAGTGCTCTTGCAGCTAAGTAGTTGACAATGTCAGCGTACCATGGCAGTCTTACGGTTGTTTGGATTGTTTCCACAGGTTCTGGTTCATCTATGTCTAACTGAACTGGGTCGCTTCCTATTTGTGCTATCAGTTATTCATACGGAAAATCGTCGTTGATCGGCACTTGTTCGGGTCTAATACCTTCTATTCTAGATAAATGGTCCGCTACGACGTTTTCAGTACCTTTCTTATCTTTTATTTCGAGATCAAACTCTTGTAAGAGTAAAATCCATCTCAAGAGTCTTGGTTTAGCATCTTTCTTAATTAATAAATATCTGATAGCAGCGTGGTCTGTGTAAACGATTATTTTCGCTCCCACTAGGTAGGAACGGAATTTGTCAAGCGCAAAGACAACTGCTAACAATTCTTTTTCAGTAGTGGCGTAGTTCATCTGAGCAGAATCTAAGGTTCTACTGGCATAGTAAATTGCGTGAAGTTTCTTGTCCTTCCTTTGTCCTAGAACTGCGCCTACAGCATAGTCACTCGCATCGCACATGATTTTGAAAGGTAATCTCCAGTCAGGGGGTTGCATGATTGGTGCGGTGATGAGGGCTGTTTTTAGAATTTCGAATGCTTTAAGACAATCTTTATTGAATATGTACTCAGTGTCTTTCATTAATAAACCGGTAAGAGGTTTAGTGATTTTCGAGAAATCTTTGATGAATCGTCGGTAGAAACCGGCGTGTCCTAAAAAGCTTCGTATTTCTCGAACGGTCTTAGGGGGTTGAAGATCTTTTATGACTTCTATCTTAGCTTTATCAACTTCAATTCCCTTATCAGATATAACGTGTCCTAGTACGATTCCTTCTCTGACCATAAAATGACATTTCTCCCAATTAAGTACGAGGTTTACTTTTACACATCTTTCTAACACCATTTCTAAATTCGATAGACATCCTTCAAAACTTTGCCCGCATACAGAGAAGTCGTCCATGAACACTTCCATGATGTTGCATAATCCAAAGGGCATTCGTCTATAAGCGAATGTTCCATAAGGGCATGTGAATGTAGTCTTTTCTTGATCATCCGGTGGATAGGGATTTGGAAAAATCCTGAGTAACCATCAAGATAACAGAAATATGAGTGCTTGGCTAATCGTTCTAACATTTGATCTATAAAAGGTAGTGGGAAATGATCTTTTCGAGTGGCTTTGTTTAGTTTACGATAATCGATGCACACTCTATGTCCTGTCACTACTCTTTGTGATATCGATTCGCCTTTAGCGTTTTTCACAACAGTGATACCTCCTTTCTTTGGTACTACATGTACTGGACTAACCCATTTACTATCAGAGATTGGATATATTATTCCAGCGTCTAGTAGTTTCTTAACTTCTTCCTTTACTACAGTGTTAAGGATTGGGTTAATTCTTCTTTGAGATTCTCTGGAGGTTTTGCAATCTTCTTCTAGCAGAATACGATGCATACAGATTGAAGGGCATATTCCTTTGAGATCAGATATGTTATATCCTAATGCAGTTGGATATTTCTTTAAGACATCTAAAAGTTTCTTTGTTTCAATTGTTCCTAAACTGGAATTGATTATAACTGGTCTTGTACACTCAGTGTCTAGGAATTCGTATCTTAGGTTCTTAGGTAAAGTTTTTAACTCTAATGTAGGTTTATTCTTACTTGGCATGGGATCCGGTGTAAGTGCTAAACTTTCGCTTAGACTATCATCCTGATATGGTTCATGCCAATTATCATCTTCGAAAATCGGAGGGATTTGAATTTTCATAATTTCAGAATAGGTAGTTTCTTTCATTTCCATTTCTCTTACATATTCGTCAATTACATCCAATAAATAGCATGTATCCTCTATGGCTAGTGATTGTAAGAATTGTGTTAAAATAAATTCAACTTTCTCTTCACCTACTTCAAAGGTTAGATTTCCTTTCTTTACGTCTATAATAGCTCCGGCGGTAGCTAAGAATGGTCTTCCTAGTATGATAGGGGTAATGGAGTCTTCAGAGATGTCCATGATTATAAAATCAGTAGGAATATAGAATTGTCCTATACGTACTGGGACGTTTTCTAGTATGCCTACAGGATATTTAATAGAGCGATCGGCTAGTTGAACAGACATTTTAGTTGGTCTTAGGTTTCCCATGTCTAGCCTTTTGCAAATTGTTAAGGGCATTACACTGATACTGGCTCCTAAATCGCATAGAGCTTTGTCAATGACGAATTTTCCTATTACACAGGGTATAGAGAAACTTCCTGGATCTTTTAACTTAGGAGGCATATTATTTTGAATTATTGCGCTACACTCAGCAGTAAGTGTAACGGTTCCGTTATCCTCTATCTTTTTCTTATTGGATAAGATTTCCTTTAGAAACTTAGCATACGAGGGCATTTGAGTGATAGCTTCTGTAAACGGAATAGTAATATTCAGTTGTTTCATAAGTTCAACAAATTTCTTAAATTGGCCCATCGTCTTAGAATTGGTTAATCTCTGAGGGTACGGAATTGGTGGTTTATAAGGTGGTGGAGGCACATAAGGCTTTTCTTTCTCCACTGCCTCTTGATTATTATCTTCCTTTTCTTCTGGTTCATTCACCTTTTCAGTCGGCTTATCCGGTTTTTGGTACATGGCTGGATTGTCAAGTCTTGGATCGGTAGGTCCGTCAAGTTCCTTGCCACTTCTTAATATCACAGCATTAGCCTGTCCTTTCGGATTAGGTTGAGGTTGTCCAGGAAATAATTCAGCTGGTGCAGCGGTAGGTGCTTGTTGTTGAGCTACTTGTGAAATCTGAGTTTCAAGCATTTTGTTATGTGTAGCTAACGCATCTACCTTGCTCACTAATTGCTTAATCTGCTCACTAGTGTGTATGTTTTGGTTTAAGAAATCCTTGTTTGTTTGAGATTGGGTAGCTATGAAGTTCTCCATCATCAACTCAAGGTTTGATTTTCTAGGAACATTAGGAGCACTCTTTTGATATCCTGGTGGTGTAGCTGGTGCTTGACCTGGTGCGTATAAAGCATTGTTGTTCTTATAGGAGAAGTTCGGATGATTTTTCCAACTTGGGTTGTATGTGTTTGAGTACGGGTTTCCTTGAGCATAATTCACTTGATCTGTGGGAATTCCTGCTAATAGTTGACAATCAGGGACAACATGTCCTGGAACTCCACATAACTCACAGTTAGGTGTTACCGCAGCCACGGTGGCTGTTGGTATTATGGCCAAGTTGTCGATCTTTTGGTTAAGTTGGTCAAACTTTGCATTGACTTGGTCCATACTACTCACTTCGTACATACCTCCTTTTGTTGGTTTCTCAGTTGCGACTCTCTCGTTTCCCCATTGGTAATGGTTTTGAGCTATACTCTCGATAAGTGCATAAGCATCATTATATTCTTTGTCCATCAGTGCACCGCCTGCGGCAGCGTCAATTGTCATTCTTGTATTGTACAAGAGTCCATTGTAGAAGGTATGGATGACCATCCATTCTACTAATCCGTGATGTGGACAAAGTCTCAGCATATCTTTGTAGCGTTCCCAAGCTTCGAAAAGTGACTCGTTTTCCTTTTGCTTAAATTCGTTGATTTGAGCTCTTAGCATAGCTGTCTTGCTAGGTGGGAAATATCTTGTCAAGAAGACTCTCTTTAGTTCCTCCCACGTAGTTACTGAATTCGAGGGTAGAGATTGAAGCCAGGCTCTAGCTCTGTCTCGAAGTGAAAAAGGAAAAAGACGTAATCTAATAGCTTCTTGGGTAACTCCATTAGCTTTTACAGTATCTGCGTACTTCACAAATATCGAAAGATGAAGGTTCGGATCCTCGGTAGGATTTCCGGCGAATTGATTTTGTTGCACGACAGATATCAGCGAAGGTTTCAATTCGAAATCGTTTCGGTTAATAGCCGGTGCAACAATGCTGGAATGCGGCTCAGCTTGCGAAGGACTAGCGTAATATTTGAGTGGATGATTCGGTTCTTCAGCCATCTCTGCGTCCTTTGATGTTCCGACCGGTTTAGGTGGATCAATTTGAAGATCTGGAATGTTGTAATTTCGTTCGTAATCGAATATTCGTCTTCTTACATGTAAGAAGCGTTCTAATTCTGGAATTGGAGGTTGCAAGTCTTCGCCTTGAGAGCGAGTACTTGGCATACACTCGGGAAATTAGATTAAGAAAAGAATAAGTTGTTACCTTAGTCTAGACAATGCTACTCTAATAGTGCACTAGTAACTAATTAAGGTCCCCGACAATGGCGCCAAAAACTTGATGGGGCGCGAAGACGCGATATGTGTCTAGCGGTATCTGAACTGCAAGCGCACAGCCTATCGAAGTAATATAAAAGATTGTCGATCCCACAGGGACTTTATAATCACTTAGTGCTAGAGGGTCTACTAGTTTAGCTAAGGTGGATATTTGTCACGATTTTGGTTTTTAAGGATTAAAGACGGAAATTAAATTTAGTTTAATAAAATAATGAGAAGGCGGTCGGTATGTAATTATGTTAACCTATGCGGGTCAATCTAACCTAAGCTTATAAGGATGGTTCACTTAATTTATTCTGTAGAGATTATCAGTTTAAATACCCTCGACTCACACTCTCGTGGTCTTATCTCAGATCTTACTCCTAAAGCCCTATGCCTGCTCTCGCTAGCCCATAAGTGTTTAGAAGATAATTTTTGAAAACTTAATAAGTCTAATTCATTTTAAAGCGCTCTCGCCGTATTTAAATCAAATGCCTAACTTTAGCTATCCGGTTAAAATCTCACACTCTCGTGGTCTCGACCTAACCTATTACACTTTTTTTACTCTCGTAACAAAAAGATTAATTTTAATAATAAAAAGTCACAGCCAGAATTTAAGTTCTTAATTGTTTTAGCTTAGATTTGATTTTACCGAGTTGGTTTATTTTAATTACATACCGCCTAATTGATTTAGCTACTCATATTTGTTGTACCAGACAGATGCAGAAACAGATGAATATAAATTAAAACATGCATTATAAAATAATAGAAATAAATTCTTAACATATATAAATAAATTAATTAATATAAATGCGAAATTATAAAAACCTGAATAATAAAAATCGTAAAACTCCTTCTTCCACAGTCTGGTAAGCTCGGAGTGCGGAACCGGAATCGAAAATAAAACTAAACGAATTTATGAAGGCTTGAAAGAAAATAAATAATAACAATTTCCTAATGTTGGAAATTGTTATTTAATTTGGTTTGGATATAGAAGCAGAAATTAAAGAACAATTTGCTGGAAAAATAAAATAAGGGTGCAACAAAAATACGGCAGAGCTTCCGCGAAAATCTAAAAAAATAACTCTCTGTGTTTCTAAATTCGTAACTAAGGTATTTATAGAAATAATTTTGGGCTTGGGCAGTTGAAATCCATGAGCGTGGGCATCGTTCCGTTGAAGAGAAAATCCAGTGAAAAATGTATACTGAGTCTGAGAAATAATAGGAATCACTTTTTGACTCACGTTGCACGTCTTCATGACCAATTCAATTTAATTAAACCTATTTTCCTTTGTCACGTTCGTGACAAAGGTGTCACGGCCACTTTTTCCATTTAAAGTGTGTCACGGTCGTGACACTTGAGTGACGATCGTGAGTGTTCCAAGTAGGGCGTCACGGTCGTGATGATGTGGTAACGACCGTGAGTGTTGCAAAATATGCAGACTTTGGCAGAATTCCTTTCTTCTTCTTCTTTTCATGCTTGTTTTTGTTTATTTGATCTTTGGCTCATGGTTTAGCTCTAGAAATGTTGTACCTGCAATACGAAATAAAAAACTCGAAGAATCGGGAGTTAATAGGATAAATGTGCGATAAAACGGACTTTAAACGTAGTAATAAAGTGATACGATTTCTCGTTATCACAACGCCTGCGTCAAAACAACACATCCTCTCAAAGATGTCGAACTCGTCGAAAACCATCCCTTGCTACCTTCAACTAGCCTCATTGAAATTGTCGAAACATTATCATTTCCTATCTTTGTCGAAGACGTCAAAAACATTCTTCAAATTTCTTTGGTCAAAATTAACCCCTAAGAACATTTTTATTCTCTGATCGAAATGCTGCTTCTGATTTCATGGCGTCGAAAATCCCTGTCTACAAATAGTAATAAAGTTTTTATGTAGTTTAGTTTCTTTATCAACTTTTTGTTTTTTATATGTATGTTTGGTGTATGTGAAATTGCATTGGTATGTTTGGTGTATGTCAAATTGCATTGTTATTTTGCATTTGTAAGACAATAAAACAGCTAAATTTCATGCAAAAGTTTCAATGGAAGTTGATTATCAATATTTATGTCGAATGCAATGATAACACACCATTATCCGTTATGACACACGCGGAACACACCACTACCATTGTGAATGCACGGGTAACACACCAATATCCGTGTGATACGAAAATATCAAAAAAGGGAGAATAAGATGGTGATGATGTTGTTATAAAATGAAGGTTATGGAAGAGGAAGAGGAATAAGAAGAATAGGGAGAAGGGTGGCGAAGAGGGAGAGAGAGAGAGAGAGAGAGAGAGAGAGAGAGAGAGAATTATCATTGTTGTTTTTTGAAATTCAAATTAAAGTTGTTCAAATTAAAGCTGGGGAACCAGTTGACACGTGTCTAAAAGGGTAGAAAAGTATGATAATTATTAACAGCACAAACTGTTACCCGTGTGAACGCACAGATACTATATGGATAAATTTTTTTTTAAATAATATATGGGTAATATATTATTAAGATAATATTTGAATAATTAAAATATATATTATTAATGTCTTCCTGTTAAAAATTATTCAACTGATACATTTTTTATTTTAAAAATATATATTTCATTTAAGTATTTATCTTTGATTAACTTAAATATTTATCTTTGACAACTTTTTTTTTCCTGTAAACTAGAGAAAATAGAAAATTTCCAAACTTTTTTGTTTCAATTTGTCACAATTGTTTTAATAGTTTTTCTTAACAATACAAAATTATAAAAACTCATACAAATATCTTTATCTCTTTTTTTTCCTTTGTTTCAATAATATTATGATATTTTTTGATTTCTTTGAAGTCACATAATTAAATGGTGACATATTCGTGACCCACACTAATTTCCCACTAGTTTTTATTAGAGCTATAAAAATGGGCTACTCAACCCTAAATGGGTCTGCCCTGATGGGCTCGGGTTTTTAGGGTTGGGCCAAAAAAACTCATTTCTAATATGAGCTCGAAAATTACTACCCGAGTCCGACCCTAGATGGGTTTCGGGCTACCTAGCCCTAATTGGGCTTTTTTTAATAAATAAAATTAAATTAAAATGTCATAATATTTATTATAATTAAAATTAAAAATTATATTATTTTAAACATAATACATTTTTAAGTACTATATTATCTTTTATAAATACTATAATATATTTTTAAATACAATACATGTCTAAATCGTATAATATAATACTAAAATATTTAGTATAAGATAAAATAATATTAAATATGAGAAAAAAATGTTGATTATATTAATGTATAATATTTAAAAGAGAAAGACTGAATAAAATAGAGATAAAATTTAGTGAGGTGAGAAAAACCAATGTGTTATTTTGGAGTAAGTCAATATAAATATTAATATAATTTTTTAAAATTTATACCGATATGGGCCTAATGAGCTACCCACGGCCCATTTGGGTTAGCCCTAATGGGAGAAATCTATTTGTCATCCCCCACTCATTCCTGGCGCACCCCCCCCCCCCCCCAAATTTACATAATGTCAAAAATGCCCCTAAATTTTTAATAAACAAATTCCAGGTAGGTATAACAAAATTTTCGGTATAAAACCAAATTCCTGGTAGTTTATTTGAAAATATCGATATACCGGTAATTTCAAATTCCCGGTATATTACCTGATACTGGATAAAAAAACGGTATACCAAGAATTTCAAATCCTTTGAAATTCCCGGTAGGCATAATTTTAGGGTTTTTTAGTTTTTTTTAAACACCTGAGATTTTGTCGACGGTTTTGTATGGTTATGATTGCACCGACAGTTTGTGTGGTCCAGAATTGTTGCACACTAGTATAAATAAGGGTTAGGTCTTGTGGATAAACATATATGGAAAAATGGTTATTCTAGCATTTTTAATTAAGGCAGAAGTTTACTTCAATAGAGGTTCTCAACCGATCGAATTCATGCTCCCGGATGACACGACCTCCTTTGTCGGCCTAACTTCGAAGTTGAAGGAATTGTTGCTTGATGGTGAGAATAGAAAGATGTTGAAGATCGAGTTTAGGGAGGATTGGGTGATTGTAGTGTGAAATATAATCTAATTGAGCTGAAGAACGATGAAGACGTCAACAAAATGTGAAGATTATTTTGTCGTAGGCTAACAAGGGGTCCGCTGGCATTAGATGTGCAGCTGGAAAGATCAGTTGATGAAATAATGGCAATGTTGAAACGCCCTGAAGCATCTGGTAGTGTTTAGATTTTTAATATCGATTAATTATGTTGTAATGGTTTCTTATTTGCTTAAGTTTTTTAATCAAGATCAATGCAGTGTAAGGGAATAAATGAAGACATAATAATAATATATTGTTCTGCCATAATATACATATAATACAACAATATACAAATTATCTAGAAATAAAAATAATACTAGATAGTCCCCCCACGGGCTAAGTGTGCAATCCTAGCTAATCCGGCAGCAATACTACCATCAGGGTCTACTAAGTACGTGAGCTCATCATCCATCATTGCTATCAACATAAATCATTGCGCGTCCTCATGGTGATGTACTAGAATAGGAGGAGTAGGAGGAGGTGCGTCACCAACAAGCTCCTGGCCACCAGAAGGTACATCCTCTGAAGGTGTTTCCTCAGCCGTCGGTGGAGTGATGCGTGGATGGGATACGCTGAGAAACCACTCCAAGTAGCCATCCTCAAACTACAATGGATACTTCATAGGTGCAGATCTAGCAACAATGGTGCGAGCGAAACTGATGAAGTGCATCATAAACCACCTATCAATACCCTCAAAGGGTGTATCCAAAACTGCTAGTGGTATGGTCTAGATGTACCAAAACTAATGCAGACATCTCTCTGGGAGGTTCCTGGAAATCAACGTCTCCGACCGCATATAGTCAGAGTATAATGTCGACCCCTCAAACGGACGTATGGCTCTATGTTCATCGTATAGTGTCTAGATAACATCCTCCGCGGTTAGCGCATCCAATCTCCTCATGTACTCAAGTATCCCTCCAGGGTGTTTCTGCCTCGCCCTCCACCTCTTCGCTCGTTGCTCCCCTGGTGTATAGGGTTGGATCCTCCTATCACATATTTGCAGGAAATGCTCATAGATCGTGCACTGAGATCACAACAAACAGTAAATTAGAATTAATAATATTTATAAAAAAATAGAACAAAAAGTAAGTTAGAAAATGAATTAAGATATACATGTAACAAACTAAGATATCCAACAAACTGCTTCGTATCAAATCAAGTAGTGTCCCCTAGCGCATGAAACAACTGAGTCAGGGTTGCACAACCCCAAGCCAGTTGTGCGCATCAAGATCACTAAAGAGGCACAGATACCGAGAATCCACATACGTACAATACTTGTCTGCAAAGAGAGTACATGCTACCACATGCAGCATGTACGTCCTAGAGGCAGCCTGATACTGACAAGCAGCAACGATCTCGTCGTACCTATCCCGCAACCACCGCATACGAAGGTGAGCACCTCGTGTATCCACTAACTCTTGTGCCACCATTGCCTCTGGTAAACAAAGATCACGAACTACCAGCTCCTATGTCTATGACACATTCAACGAAGGATCCGTCCAGAATCTGTCGCCGATATGGAGATGGAACAAGGAAGCGATATCATCCAAAGTCACAGTCATCTCTCCAAATGGGAGATGAAATGACGATGTCTGTAACACCATTTCTACCCCAACACAATCATAATACAATTTAACCACCAAATCAGAGTTCCCTCATAAAAGGGTATCACATTCTTCAAATAACTCAAATCATCATAAAACATCACATTGAGTTTTGTCCCGTAACATGAGTTATAAAATCATGAAGCATTTCAAAACTCTTTTCAACAATTACGCAGCGAAAAACAAAACATCATATTTCATCTTAAATAAAAATAGAACGTCATAATTTAATCCAAACATCGTTTAAACCAAAAGTAATCAAAAGAAATAACATCTTAATTCAAATAAACAAAAAAAAACTCAAGTGAAACCCATCCCGATGTTACCGGACACATAGCAGGACTACATTTCTAACTAACAAGACAACTCACTAACTCCGAGCTAAGCACGCACCGAGCTAACCTTGAGTATCTGCAGGATGGCATAATAGACCATCACCAGAAGGCAGGCAGGGTGAGTAAATTCACATTCAATAAGGTAATATAAAAATGATAATTTTTAAACATGGACTAAAAAATGGAATCATTCATCACAAAACTGCATCATACATACAATGTCAATTACATCACATCACAATATCAATCATCACAAAGCTCATTTATACACAACATCAAATACATCACATTATTACACAAAATCAATGCAAATCATGCTATGTCATTTAGAATTATGTGCAACCTCTTATTATGATGTGGTACCGAAACATCCTCATGGATGGACACTGGGTCATCAACCCTCCACTAAGGGAGCACATCATAACAACATATCACTTCAATACGCACAATGGGATTGAAGCTACCAATGGACCGAAGTCCCATCATAAATCAATTCCATGAATGCAAGACGCAATATACGCACATCATCATAAAAACCTCATAAACATTGCATATGCATTCATCATCAATCATCATTTCACATACTCACTCATACCATCATATTACATACTCATTTAACATCATACCTCTACATCATGTAATCATACTTCATAACTAAAAAAAATCATATAACTTCTCATACCTCATTTAATCACTAATTCTACTCATATAGCCTCTAAAACACATCATACAACACTTTACAACATCTTAGAAGCTTACAACATAAACCACATCGAGAAAATATTTTTTTTCTGAGTTAAAAATCATTTTTCAATCTTTCCAGGTCTCGCTAAGCGACCAACTCTCGGGTTTTGGAATTTCAAAATTCTGACTTGCTCGCTAGGCGAGCTTCGCGATTTCTGCAGATTTTCTGCGATTTTCAGAATCGCCCTTCTGCGATTTCACTCATAAAAATCCACCTTCATTATCAGCATAGCAGCAAAATCATATTCAACATCAACATTACTCATAATAACATCATATACATCATCTAACATCATTATATTCATCAAAATCATCATCAAAACACAAATCATCAATCAAACCCTATACCCTAAAACTATACCTCAAACCCCCAACTTTATTCCCATATTACAATACTGAAATAGAATTACTCCCCATACCTTAGGTTCCGTAATATTTTCAATAATCTTCTCGAAAATGTCTCCAACCTTCAAGCCCTAGATTTTCCTATTCAAAGCTCTTCTCCCAAAAGTGCGATAGTTCCAAATGATCGTACAAAACCTAATTTCACTCTTTTGTCACTCTTGCTCTTAAGACCTCAATAGACTTTCCCCATAATACCCTCACTAATCCTCCATCAAAAGACCAAATTACCCTTATCCTCTAATCCCTCTTATTTTATTTTATTTAATCTTAAAAAATTAAACTAAACCTACTATACTTAATATTCTAATATTAATACAATATTAAGTCACCTTCAAAACTCCATTAAACATCAAATAACATCATAAATCATAAAAACTCACAAGAAACACATCAAATAAATCAGAATCAACTTTGGGGTGTTACAACGTCTCCTTGTGCCACCTCTCAACGAAGGCACTGAGCAACTCTGCATCCAACATCGTCAGGGAGCAATGGCCAAAATAAAGCAAGTCAAAGTCCCTCACAGTCGTCCTCACAACATCAGGGAATGGAATACAAGGGAAATCCTTCATCTTCGCGCCGTGAGACTGGACCCTCAGTACAGGTCGCACCTGTGACACCAACCAATAGCCAAATTTGTTAATACATAGACAATTATGCATTAGTAAACAAATGTTAAAATTAAACGTAAAAATCATATACCTCCCCCTGTCATAGACGCAAAGCTACGTGTTCACTGTACTCTATAAGCACATACATATCAATTGGCCCACCAGGGAATCCTAGCTCCATGTGTATGAATGGCTGGTGAAGGAACCGTCACATCCGTCTGAATAGTCTCCTCTAGGTTTCATGTACCAGCGGCCCCTCTAGTGTCATCACCCTTACCATCAGCATGTCCCTCTAGCACGCCTTTAACTGACACTCTGACAGTCTCCTCTACGACATCCCTAATAACAACATCCTCCACCAAAACATCTCTCTCAAAAGCATCCATCGACTGAGGCTGAATATCAGGGACGACCTCTGATGTGAACTGCTGTGAAGAAAGACCTCCATGTCTCCTAATGGTGCGAGGTGCCTTGAAATACCCCCGCTACTCAGCCATCCTCTTCTGGTGTGAACCGGTTGGGACAACAGGTCCAGCTCGTGCATGGGTAGACTCAGCATCAGGAGTGGTTGTACCCCTCCCCCAACCAGCTACAACCAAGTCATGCGTCCTCCCACTAGGGGTATCATCAACACCTGTAGCCCTCACTGGAAACAAATACATATTAAACAAATAATTAAACAAAATAAATAAACTACCTGAAATTTGAAATTCCTGGAAAAACAAAAAAATTAAGACTACCGGTAATTTCAAATTATCGGTAAAAAAATATAAAATTTGAACTACCGAAAATTTCAAATATCTGGGAAATAGTTACCCGTAGTTTTGAAAATTCCAGTAAATATCACTGGATTTTTTGAAATTTCTGGTATTTCTTACCGGTAATTTAGAAAAAACCGATAAAACTTACTTGTAAATTCCAAATATCCGGTAGTTCACTCAAAATTCCCGGTATCGTCTTTTTTTTTTTTTTGAAAAATCCGGCAGTGTATGAAATGTCAATATGTTTTCTTTCAGGGTCAATTTGGTCTTTTCATTGAATATGGGGTGCCAAGAATGAGTGGGGGTGGCAAGTAGATTCATCCCCTAATGGGTAGCAAGCTTTTTAGGACTGGGCTAAAAAAACCTAAAAAATATAGACTCCAATTTTAAAGTCAAAGTCCTATAATTTCTCGGATCTGGCGGACCGACATATGCGGGCTAACCCATTTTGACCGCTTTAGTTTTAATTTTTATATAGAGATTACAAATTTATAAAATATGTACGATAATCAGGTCGAAGAGAGTATTAAATTGCTATAATTTATTTTTTAGTTTGTACCAATGCATTAATAGTAATATTAAAATAGTTATTATTATCCATGTATCTATAAGAAGAAAAAAGAAACTGTTACTATAGTAATTTAGTCCAAACAAAGTCAAAAGAAACATAAATTAACAACAAAAACGCGTTTTGTTTAGGAAACAAAAAAGTTTGCGTTCTGTCTCTCGTCTTTGTCTTCTTCTTTCTCTCTATGTTCCTTTCTTTTTCCCTTTCATAATTTCCAATTAGGGTTTTCAGAAAAACCCCCTTTTCTTTCACTTCAATTAAAGACTGAAAAACTAACTCAATTGCTTCTGGTTTCTTCTTCTGTGAGATGTTTTCTTCTTATTTTACTTCAATTATCATCAAATGGACTTCCTTTACTCATTTCAACTTCATCTTCTGCTTCTTCCTTCTTTTCTTAACCTCTCAATACGACGCAGTTTCATCCTACTCCGACAAATCAACTCTTCTCCGTTTCAAAAACTCACTCTCCGACCCCTCCGGCGTACTCGCCACGTGGAGCACTTCCTCTGGCCACTGTTTATGGTATGGTGTCCGCTGTGATTCAGACCTCCGCGTCGTTTCTCTCAACATCACCGGTAACGGCGGAGGTGGTGATGGTCGCCGGAGTTCACATCCTTGCTCCGATTTAGGTATGTTTCCACTTTACGGATTTGGAATCAGGAGGAGTTGTGTTGGTGTCAAGGGTTCTTTGTTAGGAAAGTTTCCATCTTTGATCAGTGAGTTAACTGAGCTTAGGGTTCTTTCTTTACCCTTCAATGGGTTGGAGGGTTCAATTCCTCAAGAGATTTGGAGTATGGAGAAACTTGAAGTTCTTGATTTGGAAGGTAATTTGATTAGTGGATATCTTCCTTTTCATATTCAAGGTTTGAAAAAATTGAGGGTTTTGAATTTGGGGTTTAATAAGATTGTTGGGGAGGTACCTAGTGTTTTGTCTTCTCTTGATAGTTTGGAAGTTTTGAATTTAGCTGCAAATGGTTTGAATGGTTCTGTTCCTGGTTTTGTTGGAAAGCTTAGAGGAGTGTATTTGTCTTTTAATCAATTTAGTGGAGTTATTCTGGAGGAGGTTGGTGAGAACTGTGGGAAGCTTGAGCATTTGGATTTGTCTGGTAACTCATTGGTTCAAGAGATTCCGAAGAGTTTGGGGAATTGTGGTGGGTTGAAAACACTTTTGTTGTATTCGAATTTGTTGGAAGAGGAAATTCCTGCTGAATTTGGCAACCTTAAGAGCCTTGTGGTGTTGGATGTTTCGAGGAATACACTTAGTGGTTCTATTCCTCGAGAGCTTGGGAATTGTAAGGAGCTAACGGTAGTTGTGCTGTCCAACCTTTTCGATCCGATTGGGGATGTTGAGTTTGTTACTTTGAATGATGAGTTGAACTATTTTGAAGGTTCAATGCCTGAGGAAGTTGTGTCTCTCCCCAAGCTTACGATTTTGTGGGCTCCCATGGTGAATTTGGAGGGAAGTTTTCCTAGGAATTGGGGTGCTTGCGGTAACTTGGAGATGGTTAGTTTGGCTCAGAATTTCTTCACAGGAGAGTTCCCTAACCGGCTTGGTTTATGCAAGAAGCTGCATTTTCTTGATCTGAGCTCAAACAATATTACCGGGGAGCTGTCTGAGGAACTGCATGTTCCGTGTATGACTGTGTTTGATGTTAGTGGGAATATGTTATCTGGTTCAGTTCCTGATTTCTCCAATAATGTTTGTTCTCCCTTTCCTTCCTGGAATGGAAATCTGTTTGAATCTGAGAATGTTGCATCTCCTTATGCATCATATTTCTCATCGAAAGCTCGGGATAGAACCCTTTTTGCATCATTAGGGGGAGTTGGTCTTTCAGTTTTTCACAACTTAGGGCAAAACAACTTCAGTGCCATTCAGTCATTGCCAATAGCAGGAGACAGGAAGGATGAAAAGAGCGGTTACACCCTTCTTGTCGATCAGAACGAGTTCACAGGACCGTTTCCTACATATTTGTTAGAGAAATGTGAAGGATTAGATGCATTGCTTTTGAATCTGAGTTTTAATAGACTATCTGGTGAGATTCCTTCTAATATTAGTAGATTGTGTAAATCACTGAAAGTTTTGGATGCATCTGGAAATCGAATTTCAGGAGAAATTCCTTTTACTGTAGGGGATTCGGTTTCTCTTGTTTCCTTGAACCTTAGTAAAAACCGGTTACAAGGTCAGATTCCCACCAGCCTCGGACAGATGAAGGATCTGAAATTCCTCTCTTTGGCTGGTAATAATTTGAGTGGCTCGATTCCTTCCAATCTGGGGCAGTTGTACTCTTTACAAGTCTTGGACCTTTCTACTAACTCTCTTAGTGGTGAGATTCCAAAGTTTATTGAGAACATGAGAAATCTGACCGACGTTTTGCTCAATAACAACAACCTTTCTGGACACATTCCTGCTGGTTTGGCAAATGTTACTACACTCTCTATATTAAATGTGTCTTTCAATAACTTATCTGGATACCTGCCATCAAATAGTAGCTTGATCAAATGTAGCAGTGCTGTTGGGAATCCGTTTCTAAGTTCCTGCCGTGGAGTTTCTCTAACTGTGCCATCGGCAAATCAACAAGGGCAGTTTGAAGACAACTCTTCTATTACTGCACAATCCACTGGAAAAAATAGTGACAATGGTTTCAGTGCTATTGAAATAGCATCTATTACTTCTGCTTCAGCCATTGTTTCTGTTCTTATAGCTCTCATTGTTCTGTTCTTCTTCACACGAAGGTGGAAACCGAATTCCAGGGTTGGTGGTTCTGCCAAAAGAGAAGTTACGGTGTTTACTGATATTGGTGTCCCGTTGACATTTGAAAATGTTGTCCAAGCCACGGGAAATTTCAATGCAAGCAACTGTATTGGGAGTGGAGGATTTGGTGCAACTTATAAAGCAGAGATATCACAAGGAATCTTGGTGGCAGTGAAACGTCTTTCAGTTGGACGTTTCCAAGGTGTTCAACAGTTTCATGCAGAGATTAAGACCCTTGGAAGGCTTCATCATCCAAATCTTGTCACTTTGATCGGTTACCATGCTTGTGAGACAGAGATGTTTCTCATATACAATTATCTTCCAGGTGGTAATCTTGAAAAGTTCATCCAGGAGAGATCCACGAGGGCTGTAGATTGGAAAATTCTTCACAAGATTGCATTGGACATAGCGCGTGCACTTTCCTATCTGCATGATCAATGTGTGCCGCGTGTTCTTCATCGCGATGTCAAGCCTAGCAATATCTTGTTGGATGATGATTTCAATGCTTATCTATCCGACTTCGGACTGGCCAGACTTCTTGGAACTTCAGAGACACATGCTACAACCGGAGTGGCAGGAACATTCGGGTACGTTGCTCCTGAATACGCCATGACATGTCGTGTTTCAGATAAGGCTGATGTGTATAGCTACGGTGTGGTGCTTCTCGAGCTGCTATCAGATAAGAAAGCATTGGACCCTTCATTTTCTTCTTATGGTAATGGTTTCAATATAGTGGCATGGGGATGCATGCTACTGAGGGAAGGAAGAGCAAAGGAATTTTTCACTCCTGGATTATGGGATGCAGGCCCAGAAAATGATTTGGTAGAGGTTCTACACCTAGCCGTTGTTTGTACTGTTGATTCATTGTCAACTAGACCTACAATGAAACAGGTTGTGAAAAGGCTAAAGCAACTTCAACCTCCATCATGCTAGCCCCTTCTTTTGGTAGAAATCGTCCTCTGCGCGGAATTACAAAGACTAATCTCTCGAGCTAGAGAATACCATAATGGATGGCAAAGTTTTTCCTCAAGAGAATTAAACACTGTTGCATGTCCAGTGTTGGGTTCAAATTTAGGGTTGAGTTTGAACCCAATACCTCCGGTTAAACTGGAAGAGATTCCTTACCATCTCATCCAAGTGTTCTTGGGTCATGCTAGCCCCTTGTGTGGCTGTGCTCTGTAGAAATCATTGTTAATTGATAGCAATATTTTCTTCCACTTAAATTTTTTGACTTTGTAATTTGTGATTTATTATAACTGGGTCTTTTTTATGGACATGTATTAGGTAGAATTCCCCAATTTGTACTTAATCATCCCCTTGTAAATTTTAATATAGTTGTACCCCCAATTTTCCATGTAATTTTCTTGGTTAGTAGTATAGAGGGCTTGGTGTTGGTTCTGCAGAAGAATGTAGATGTTTGATTTCCACACCATAGGCACCTTTTCCGTGTCTATTTTTGTTCAATAAAATTATAGAATAGAATCAGTTTTCTGAAAAAATTTCTGGGATTCGGTTAGTGTTACATTATTATTAGTAGTAGTATATGATATCCGAAGACCTCAAAACTTGAAAGATTAGTTGCAGAATACTAGTCTCTGCAGTTGTACGCATACGCAGAATACTAGTTTTTGCAGTTTTACACTTTGTGTAATTGTGTTATCGTATTTATCTTTCACTACATATCGTTGTTAATTTATTTTTGATTTTCAATTAATGTAGGATTTTCAGCCACTAAAAAAACATTTCAGCTATCACCAAATATGCCACAGTGATGGACACGGAAGCTTTAGTTTGGTCAAATGTAGCTGCAGATTGAATAAGCCTTATGAAAGTATTTAATTATATTAAGCATTGTTCACAAACTACAAGTTTATCAAATTGGTGGCTTTGTAATACAACATATGAACTTGAACCTATACCATTATCTTTTCTTCCGAAGCTTCAACCGATAGGCCCTTTATTGAATAACTATGAAAACAAAAGTGAAAAAGAAACAATTGGTCAATTTTGGGAAGAAGATTTATCTTGCAAGAGCTGGCTTGATCAACAAGAAAATAATTATGTAGTTTATGTTGCATTTGGTAGTTTCAGTTTCACTCTTTTTGACAAAAACCAGTTCAAAGAATTAGCTTTAGGACTTGATTTAACTAATAGGCCTTTCCTTTGGGTTGTAAGAGATCGAGATCAAGATTCCAAAAAGATGATGTAACTTCCTAGAGAATTCAAAGGGTTTAAAGGGAAATTGTTAAATGGTCTCCACAACAAAAGGCATTAAAACACCCTTCAATTGCTTGTTTCGTTAGTGATTGTGGTTGGAATTCTACTTTGGAAGGTTTGTCTAATGAGGTACCCTTGTTGTGTTGGCCATATTTTTCTGATCAATTTTATGACAAGATTTATATTTGTGAAGAATTGAAAGTTGGGTTGGGGTTTGAGAAAGATGAAAATGGATTAGTGTTAAGTGAGGAGATTAAAAAGAAAGTTGATCAATGCTTGGTGATGTGAATATAAGGTTAAGGTCTATGGAGATTAAGGAGAAAGTAATGAGAAACTTAGCCCAGGGAGATGGATCTTCAGAAAATTTCAACACGTTTGTTGAGTGGCTGAAAGAATAAGAGTCAGCACTTTGTTGGCTGCATAGTGTGATGGTTTACATAATTAAAATAAGTTCAAAGATATGCATAATTGTATTGGTTTACATAATTAAAATAAGTTCAAAGATAGGCATAATTGTAATGGTTTACATAATTAGCAATAAGAAACAGAAAGTAAGAGTGTTGTTTACAATTGATTACATATCTGATACCAAGACATGGCTTCAATCTTCAATCTAAAGTGTGTTACATAGGATAAAACACTAGCAGTAGCTGTGCCTCGGACAAAATCGGCTTCAAACTCAAACAATTCCATGTATATGAGACATCAAAGTTTGTCACTGGACAGGAATTTCTGAAGAAATGCAAAGTTTTGAATCTGCTCCACCGCTGACAACACTGTCACTTTTCCACCAGTCAGCACACAACACCTGAGTTAAGCAAATTAAAAGTGAATTAGAGGCCATTATTTATTATATTGTCCTTTGATGATGCAAAGTTGTGTTCTACGTTGTCAGTAGTGGGTTGTGGAAAGTGGAAAATATTGGTTTGTTCAAATTTCACTAAGGAACAGTGCTATATAGCCACTATAGCCATTCCTTAACAACATTTTGTACAAAATAATGACACTGCTATAAACACTGCTATAGCCTATATTTAACAACATTGTTTGTTTACTGCTCTTCTAAAACACGGAAAAAAAAGTTCTATACCTTGTCGCTGTGTGATTCAATGGTTGAAAGAGACCACTGCAACATTAATAAACAAAGTTAGTGGTTAAAAAGCCAAAGTTGGTGTAAAATTACTTTCTAGTTAAATAAAAAAGGTTATATTACCGCAGTTCTGAGATCCCATAACATAACTTTCCCATCATAAGATGCAGAAAGTAAATGAAACGGGGACTTATCATGCCATTTGCAAGCTGTTACCCAAGATTTGTGAGAAGCAAACTGAAGAATAGGAGCAGAAGTGCCTGCAGAAAATATACACTACTTTATAAGCTAATGGAATGCACATGATTGTTTGTGGAGGTGAGAGGGACCATTATTCATTCGATTTACTGACCTGGCTTACGAGGATCCCAAATCCTAATGATAGGGTCAGAACCACCAGCAGCTATGAGTGCAGAACCTTCCCCTCCAATGTCAAGGCAGTTAAGAGCCTTACCACAATACTATACACGGAGGACAAAGTTTTAAAATTAGCAAAACTAAAATTTTTAATATTTCCGTGCTTTTCTACTTTTTAATTGTCATATCAAAAATTATATTCAACAATTTTTTTGTATGATCAATTAGTTCCAACCAAAAAGTGAAAAAAGAAATACAGATTACCAGAAAATAGTGCCTCTATTAAGTGTTAACAAATCATATTTATGCCCATGTATAGGGTTATACTTCCTCATATAAATTAAGGTGTCATATAACAACTTAATTTGAAGGCAAAATTTAAACTTCAATGGTGTATAATTTCAGCAATGGAGAGAAAAGGAGCATAAGTTTAGCAACTTACTATATCTGACAAGTTTTTGCCTGTCTCAACATCCCATTTTCTAATAGAATGATCCCAAGATGCCGAATAAATTGACTCTCTTTGTGGCCAAATTACGGAAGACACGCACTGTGTATGGCCAACTAGGGTTGTAAAAGCTTCTCCCTATAATAAAACAGTGTATTATTAATGAAAACTTGATTATCAACTAAAAAGACTGATACATCCCAAAAAGGGAAAGAGCAAGGAAATACTATAAATATTAAATAATAAATTAAGAGAACAGTAGTCACAAAATCTATAATTAAGAAAACTTTGAACATGTCTCAAAATAGATCATCATTATCCTTTTCAAGCAGTTTCAGAGCTTTTCCAGAAGTACAAACATATTGACAGAAAGTTTTATGATTATATCTCAAATCTTTTTCTTATGCATAAAGATGCTACATGAAAGAACAAGGGGGAATAAAGCACAGCAAACTCAACACGTGGAGAAAGTAGAGTCAAATCAAATGCCAGCTTTAATGATTTCTTAGAGGTTAGAACGGATTTTGGAATACATAATACTCCTATTTGAGAGAAATTTACGTGAAGAAAAACAATAATGTGCGAGGAGCCTGTACTAACCTCTAATTGAGAGTCCTCCACCCGGCCTTCAACTTTTCTCTTCTTGGACACTAGGTCATTTTCTGCATTATTGTCATTGATTCGCCATAGGTTGATGGTGCAATCCCAAGAACCAGAACAAACCTAATCATATGAGACGGCAGAGGAAGAACTGTGTTACAAATTACACTACATAAACCCAAGTGTGGAAAAACTCAGAATAGAAAAGCAAAAGGAAACCATTTCTCCATTAGTCTGCGCTGCAACACTCTGTACAGAAGACTTGTGACCACGCAAGATTTTGTAAGCCCTAACCCTCACAGGATTGTTGGTAGCCTCCTCGGTATTGATCTTTTATAAAAAGGAAAATATAACATGGTAAGCATAAGCTCAACATAAGGAATTCAGCTCAAACGCTTCTTTTACTAACCTTCCATAGTCTTAATGTTCTGTCTTTAGAAGCAGTAGCTAGAGTTACAGTTTCAACACCTGATTATAGTACAAATTTTAATAACTTGGAACAATTCAAGTACAAAATTGAGTGTTTGTCTTTTGCCATGTAATAACATGAATGACAGAGCAGTATGCAAACTGCAAAAATGTTAGCATTCTGCAACAAGCATTCCTGCCTAAAATCAGAGAATATGTATGTATAACCTCTGTTATACATAAAAGCACAGCTATTGGATTTCAAGGAAATTAAAACCTCTTCAGTCAATAGAAGCCACTATCGTGGCGTAGCAGCCCATAGGTGCTAGCATCACTTCGGTGATGCTTTTGACAATACCTAAAACATTGTGTTTTTTATGGAGTTTGTAATCATTTTTTCCGTAAAATTCTGATTTCTTCTCCATCAAAACCTTCTGTTCTTTCCCCATAAACCCTGAATGGTGTCTCCTCTTTATGTGACATTCTAATTGCCCTCTCTATGCAGTTGCCTTCTCTCTTTGTGCAATTCTCTCTGTTTTCTGTTTAAATACACTCAATATCACATAAACCGAGTCCCAACCCCTAGCAACAACTTAAAAGAACGCAGCATCCACAACTCCTCATAACCTTATTTTCTTTAAAGTTTAAATAGGTTTTGTATATTAGTAACAATAAACTTTGATTATTCGTTATGACCGCGTGAATGCCCCTATAGTATTTTGGGCACAAATGCAATATGCAATTAACTAAAATTTGACAACTGGCAATCAGAAAATTAAACAGCGTATGTAGCATGAGGGGAAAAATCTGTGTTCATACCTTCCGGGTTAAAAACACTAACAGAAGTGACACCATCGCTATGTCCCTCCAATATATGTGTACATACTCCAGGACCTTTCCATACCCTAAATTATTTTTTCCCATGTCATGGTATAATAAAAAGGGTCAATAAAAAATTGTCAAAAAAATAAATCAAATTACAATATAAACTAATCACAAAATACATGAACAATTTAATAGTCAAACAGTGTAAAAAAGACTATTACCTTCCAAAACCATCATAACATCCTGTCAAAATAAACCTGCAAAAGATAATGAACGGATAACTTTAAATTCCCAGTGAAGGAAACATTTGCGTCAAATATTAAGTTAATTAACATACTAACACAACTACAATCCTTATCTTTTAGAGTTGGAATAACAGTGTCAAGAATTGAACCAACAAGATTACAAAACACTTGTTAACCCAATGGCAAACAATTTAAATGCCCTAACTTAAGAACAAGGTCCCTTAGAAAATTGGTTAATGAATTGAGAAATAGAAAGTCATTATTTAGAAGAGTAGCACTCAATGCATTAATAAAATTTGATACTGTGCATTTTAAGAGCATGGTTAGACATTTAGGATTTATCTTCTGACAACAGACATGCACCACATTACAAATAAGCCCCATAGTCAATACTGTTAAAAACAAATCATGATGATATACTCAAACCCTATGTTATGAAAAAAAATCTTAAATCACTCTTGCCGCAATCACCAAATAGGATAAAAAAAAAATTTAAAGGAACCCAATAAAAAGTGAGCACACTTAAATTTAACCTTTGTATCTCATTAAAATCATTCACAAAAACCGGTTATGTATTGGAGTTTTTCATACCAAAAAAATATAGCGGCCAGCAGTAATAAAAGTAAGAGTTAATAAATAACTAAAACTTAGACCATTATAAATAGGCTGGATCATTAGTCATAAGACAAAATTACATGAAAAATGTACTAACATAATTACAAACTTACCGGGAAGAAGAACCATCAACAGCGCTGACCCAGTCATCATGTAAAGAAGGGTCTTCATCTTTTCGTGGGGCTACAACCCTAGTGTACTCAATTTCCAATATTTTTTCCTATTATTGATCATTCACAGTAATTAGCTATGAGATAACAACATTGCAACATCAGAGGCAAACAATTTTCGAATTTAAAATTTCAACAATTTTCGCATTTAAAATTTCAACAATTTCCTAACAATACTCATATTCCTTGATTGAATAGCTAAACCAAACCAAAACAGGCCTGTTTAATCGTCAACATACTTTTGATTCAAATTTTATCTACAAAACTATGAGTCAACCCGGGTTTATAAGGTCTGTTATAAAACACTTCTATATGTGACTTAATTGAATTTTATTAGCTTAAGTTGACAACTTGTGGGATTTAACAAGTTACCTCTAGATTTTGACATCCATAGTCACAACTATAAACAACTCATTAACTTCATATCCATACTTCCAAACACTACAATACAGCTATTGGTTGTCAATTTCCTATAACTTATATTAATTAAACTAGTTATCCAAACTGAATCTAAACTTGTTTGAAACAAGTTCCCAACTTAATCCAGTTTTGAAGTATTTCTAAACCTCAAAACTACACCATATCCGCGCAAAATACAATTGAAAAGATATAATATAATAAACTGAAAATGAAATTATACTGAGAATTATTGATTACCGCAGAGATTCCCTTAGCTAGAAGAAACTCCTCAAGCGACATACGAACAAACTCGCCATCAATCAAAAAATCAAACGGTTCCGATTCATAATCATCATCTACAAACACAAAATCAGCATAACACTATCAATTATTTAATTTCAAAATTCTTTAAAAAAAAATAGCAATAACACGATGAAAACCGAGTAGAATTGAGAAATGTTAGGTTCAAAGTGTACGGCTGGATTGGAGAAGAGCGTTGACGAGAGAGGAGAGGCCGAATCTGGTGAGATCGGAAGGGATAGCTATGGTGGAGTTAGGAACTTTGTAAGGGTCGGATAACCTAGTTACGAAACGAACTGAGATTCTTCTGGTGCTACTTTCGGCGTCGCCATTTTCTTCTGTAGCCATTGTTTTGCTGTTGCTGGAGTTGTTGCAGTGAGAAAGAGGCGTTTTAGGGTTTAAGCTTTTGCAATGGGTTTTGCAATTCTTTCGCGTAATGTAATGTGACACGAGAGATTTCTTTTTTTAATTATTTTTTTATATATTTCTTTTTCTAATTAAAGAAAAAAACTAAAAACTTCTTTTTAGTACATGCCAATGCAATTTTACAAAATGTAATATATAACATAACATCCATAATATATATCTCATAAGAAAAATGCAAGAAATTACAAGTGAAAAAGAAAAATGCAAGAAAAAAAAAATCACAAGTGAAAAAGAAAAATGCAAGAAATTATTTAAAAAATAACATTACCTCATTAGCATCATATAACAAGAGTGATGATTTCTGTAACACCCTTCTACCTCGAATACAATTTAGTTAAAATATTATCAAAGTACAACACAAGAAGGTCATCACATACTAATTGAAAACATTATTTATTCAATGTCATGTCCCGTAACACGGGTTACATCATCAACATAAACAAAATATATACTTATTTCGCAGCGGTATCAAACTTAAATAATTCAAATCATCATTTCTCCTTTTAAAAAAAAAAATTCATCTAGGAGTGGCAAAACGGGCCCGGCCCGTTGGGCATGTCCGTTTTACCCGCACTTTAGTGCGGGGCGGGCCAAGGGTTTAGGCCATCACCCTCTAAAGTGTGTCACGCCCCACCCCGTTTTCTTAGCGGGTTTTTGCGGGCATGCACATTTACTTAATTTTTTGCATTTTTAGGCTTAAAAATTGTAATGCCCGCGGGCTTTCCCCGCCCCGCCCTCACTTTTTTGCAGGGAGGAATTAGGTTTTAGGCCCGCATCCTCAACTTTGACCATCCCGCCCCGCCCCATTTTTTTGCAGGCTTTTGCGGGGCGGGCATGCCCGTTTGTCACCCCTAACTCCATCCATCCAGAATTAACATCATAGAGTAAAAGAAAAATTATCCTCAATAAAACATAATAGGAAAACAAGTTTAATAGCTAAATTCCCAACCCGGTGTTACATGACACAGAGCAGGACACAAAACTCCAAAACCACTCCTAAAGTAATAAAAGACACGCTCCAAGACTCTGAAAATTCTTTCACACTGTAGAGTTATTCTTTATCATCTGCAAGTTACCCATATAAGAGGCAACATTTCCAAGTAGGCAGGGTGAGTAATCATAATTCATTATAATAATACAAGGATATGAAATACAAATAAATCAAGCACAACCATATAATAACATCATCAACAACAAAATTCAGCAGCAATACAATCACCAACACATTCCTTAAAATGCAATGTCAACCATAATGATATGCATAATATGCATGTGGTACCAATTTTTCTCCGTGAGATGGACACATGACCATCAACCCTCCACAAGGGAGCACACCAAAAATCACCGAGTCACTTCAATCTGCACAATGGGATTGAAGCTGCCAAATAGGCCGAAGCCCTACCAAAATATGCCATGAAATGCAATGATGTGATACTCCTCATAATCACCAAAAATCAAGAGTGCATCATTCATTTCATGTTTAGCAAATAATCATCAAATAATCATGATCTTTACAACGTAACAACCAATGTTGTCAAAATTGAGATCTTACATAAGATTGGGATGTGACATTAAAATCTTAAAATATAAAATCGCAATTAAGATCGGAAGATCTTACTTAATTAATTTTATAAGATCGGAAGGGGATAACAAAATCGTAAAACATAAGATCGTAACCAAAATCGTAAGATTTTACTAAAAAATAATACTTCAAATATTTTATAAGATCTATATTATATATGCATAAGTTTGCATATTAAATATAAAACCACCATGTCTAAAATTTTAACCATAAAATTTAAAATCTCAAATCTTAACTTAAAATAACAAAGTCCATAAAATAAATTACTCAAAATCATATAGACTAATACAAATCACAGATGCGCCGATAGTTTGGATTTTCCCCCATAATGTCATCTTCATCATCTTCATTAATTTCATCATCATCGTCATCACCATCATCATTTTCTTCATCACCTTCATCTGTATTTTCTTCTTCATTGTCACTTTCTATAGTTTCAAGGACATCAAATTCATCTACATGTGAAGTTGATTTAGCACCAGTACTTTGCATCAAATTCTTCATCTAAATCAGCAACATTTACACGATTATCACATGCATTTTCTTCCTCAGCAACATACCACCAATCATCATCATCTTGGAAATCCTCAATTGTTAGATCTCGCTTTTTCCTTTCAGCCTTATTATTGGTCAATCTTGTATTTACCATCACATACACAAGATCATATTAGACGATAGCGCGGATCTAGAAGGGGGGTTGAATAGATCCCTTTTTAAAATTTGCTTTTCAAAATTAAGTTGAAAAAGTATTGCGGAAGTTTCCCGGAAAATCGTCTAGTTCAAATTAGAAGTCACCGGAGATCGGATATGCGTAAAACTCAATTGGAATGAAATGATGACTAGAAGAATTAATATTGCACAAATAATTCACTTGATAATTCAGCACTTAATAAAACTATTCTTAACAATGATTGGAGAAGAAATCAAGCACAATCAAATTGATTTTGTGTGATTAGGCTTTTTGCCAAACACTTGGAGTGCACACACCAAGGACAATTTTGTTGTATCAAATAGTGCAAAATTTTACCCGCTCTAGTTATCACTTTTGAGTGTAACAATTTATCAAACACTTTGAATGCACTAATTTGATACACCAAAATTTTCAAGCACACAATATCAATATGAATAAAAGTAAAATGCGAGAAATGAAAAGAACACAAGGAATTTGTTGAGGCAGTTTCTTCGTCGTCCTCGCTCGAAGTACTCTGCCCCCAATTCGAAATTGAATTGGGCAATTTTATTAAATCGCAATTGTTTTACAAGAAGAGAAATAAATGAACCAACAAACCAAACCACGTTGAATGTGCTGTCAAATCTTCTTCTTGTCCCTTGATCCAAAGTAGAATCAAGTCTTCCACGCGTGTCGAGAAAGCCTCCGATTAATTGCTCCCTTCTTGCAAGAATTCACGATTCTCCAAACTTTGAGCATGGCTGAGTTTCTCCCACACTTGTGAACCCACAAAGACCTTCGCAATCCTCCGTCTACCGTGATATGAGAGAACGATCCACTTGATCTTCAATTTACCTCACTCGGCTGAATCTACGAACGATCGATGTGTGCAAAACCCCCCAAATCTTCAATGATCTTGGAGGAGAAAACCCTTCGGATTTTTCCAAGGAAAACCCACACACTCTAAACCCAATCTGAAACTCAAATTCAAGATTGAACGTTATCTTCGAAACAAACACCGAAATCAAACAAAGATTGTTGTTTGTGATTGTTGATTGATGCAAGAATGAAGAAGAAGAAGAGAGCTATGTGTATATCTTTCACTTTCCTTGTTACCCTTCTCAAATGAAATAAACAGCTATTTATATTGGTTAGAGAAAGAAACATAAGAGAGGGAAAAAGTTAAATGAAAAAATGAGTCAGCACGGTAATGAGCCGACTCAAATCATTAAATGAGCCGACTCAAAATAACAGATGAGTCGACCAAAATAAACAGAGAGACAGCCTGTTGAGACCCGTGGAAAATGAGAAGAAAACACTTCTTGATGAGTCGACTCATGAAGGGTTTTGAGTCGGCTCATCCACACACATGAGTCGACCAAAAGTGATGCATCAGGCAGCCTGTTTGGACCCGTGCGTTTGTCACCAATTTAACATTGAATGAGTCGGCTCATTGATGAATTTGAGTCGGCTCATTCAGTTTATTTTTCCAAATATGCCAACCCTTGCTTTTTAATAGAGAACCACTTAAGATTTTAATCATGCCAAGTTTTTGACACATTAAAATCATGCCATGTCACACAAACTCCCCCTTTTTGATGATGGCAAAAACTTGATGAATCAATCGCCATATGTTGGTGTAAAGCTCCCCCTGATTATGTGACCCGATCTTATATACATCAATCTCAATATCATCTCCCCCTTTGACAACATCAAAAAGAATAAGAAACATATGAGGTAATCTACCAATGGAAATAGCATGCAAAACCAAATGTCAAATGAGAAGCCAATTGCAATAGAAACACGCATTCACAAACACACAATTTGAAAAAGCGAGTAAAGATAGTGAGAATAAACAAAAAAATTGAATTAAAGAGAAATAGGAGTTCATACAAACAAAACATAAACAACATTCATAATCATGACAATTACATATGATGCAAATATTCTATCAAGGGTGTGGATTACGATCCCTAGTGGAAGGGTAACGGCGACGATAAGTGATGGGCTGTGAGTCATCCATGTCGGTTTCTGTAAACTGAAGAAAACTATTGTTGAGCAAGTTGAAGGCAGTGTCCTGAGCAACCAAATGATCATGCAGCACAGTGTACCGAGTGTCTTGAATAGACACATAATCGGCAAAAACGGTATCTTGATCATTTAAACGCCGTTCTATCTCTGTGTATCTCTCAGTCTGAGTAGTGTAGTAAGATTTCTGTTGAAGTTGCATATTTTGGAGCATAGCCATGATTCTGGAAGGATCTTCTTGTTGCGGTTGAGATGGAAGAGGAGATGGAGGAGCAAAGCGAGTAGTAGTGTTTGTCCACCCGATGTTTTTCCATTCACCCCATCCTTGATTTTCATAGGAATCATTTGATGGTATGCCATGCCACTCTTTGTTGTCAGCAGGCAAGTCTTCATTAGGAACCTCATTTGGTTCATGTTGGTCTTCAGGATCATCCCCATCAGAATTGTCTTCAAGCGGTTGATTTTGATCACTTCTTCCCACATACCGATACCGTCTTTCTTGAGAGTCCCATATGTGACCCATAAGACTTAGGGTATTTTGCTGAATCCAATCTGTGTTCGGCACGGACACCAAAGGTACATCAAAACTAACAATCTCAGCTTTGTCAATGATCTTCTGAATGATGGAAGGATAAGCAAGAGCAACGCCTTTCTTTTCCTTTAAGGCAAAAATACGACTCGCAAAATAATGAGGCCAGTTGACTTTGACCTTGTTCCGAAGAATATATACCAAATGAACTTCACTCATATCAATATGAGAGAAGCCACCTTTCTTTGGACGTAAGTTATGGGCAACAATCCAATGAAGGATATGATCCACCGGCTTAACTTTTCCAGTAGTAGTGGTATTCGGAAATAATTCGGAATTAACAACGAAATCAACAAAAGGTTCTTTAAGCATACCATTTAGTTCAGTACGAAAGGTGTAATTCTCCACTTGAGATGTATCGGTCATCAAGATACTAGCTTCCTCGGGATCAATGCGAAACAAATATTTCCACACTTGAGCATTAACCGCAAACATTCTAGAGCCCATACGGAAGTTGAATTCGAAACCCTTAAAAGTACCAACCAGACCAGCATAGAACATCTTAACCAAATCTTCATTATAGTCAACATGACATGATAGAAAGGAATTTATACCTTGGAAGTCCATCAGTTCAATAATGTGGGGAATGTGCATTTGAGTAGCTGTTGTTCTTGAGTAGACATATTGAGGAACAACCTTCTTGTTCTTAAATCTCTTGTTGTAATCCTCAACCAAGTCAGATGGAAGAAGAGACAAAGAACTGACAGGGAGTGATGATTGAGAAGAGGAGCCACAAGACCTTTTACCTGTAGGTCTTGAAGCCATTGTTGAGAAATACGAAGCTTTGAGAGAGGATTTTAGGGTTTGAGGTGGAAGAGAGAAACTTGAGAGAATATGAAAATATGAAATGTTGGTAATGATAAAATGAAATGATAATGAGTTTTAATGAAGAAATCAATAAAGAAATCATAAATGGAAAGTCAAAAGTGGATGGAAGCATTGATGTGCCGACCTAGGGAGAGGTAATGGCAGGCGGCGCGTCTTTTCAAGACAACCACACGTCAGTTGAGACGACAATGAGCCGACTCAAATTCAAAAATGAGTCGACTCAATTTGAATTTGAAAGGAGTCGGCTCAAAGAAGCAGAGAGGTTGACTTAAAAGGTTCCATGAGCCGACTCACGAGTCGGCCTGTTGGGACCCGACAATTTTGAAGAAAAATTTCACCAAACACCACTCAAAACACCTCAAAACATGAAAATATCATCATTTATGCAAATTATTTGACAAACAATCACTCATAATCCAAGAGAATAGAAGAAATAGATAAATATACAAACATAAGCAATGCAACACATTTTTACTATATATATATCAAGAATGAATAAAGATAACAAAGTAAAGAAGGATATTACCTCAAGTATATGAGAAATAGATGAACTATAACACTGTATAACAAGATGTTAGAGACAAGAGAAGTTGAAGCAAGAGAATAATATATAAACAAAACAATGATTACTAAGATCTATCCGAGATGTCAAGAACACCAAGTTCCCTACGGATAAAGAAGAAATGATCGGTAGCTAGTGGTTTTGTAAAAATATCGGCTAGTTGATTTACACTATCAACATGCTCAAACACCACATCACCTTTCTCTACATGATCCCTAAGAAAATGATGCCTAATTTCAATATGTTTAGTGCGTGAATGAAGAATAGGATTTTTGGTAAGATTAATTGCACTAGTATTGTCACAATAAATTGGAATTTGTTTGAGAGAGATATTGAAGTCGAGCAATTGTTGTTTTAATCATAGGATTTGGGCACAACAATTTTCGACTGCAATATATTTCGCCTCTGCAGTTGATAAGGCAACAGAAACTTGCTTTTTGCTATGCCAACTGACAAGAGAGTTTGAAAAGAAATGATAAGTTCCACTAGTGCTTTTCCTATCCACTTTGCAACCGGCAAAGTCGGAGTCGGAAAAACCTACCAAAGAGCAATCACTACCCTTAGGATACCATAAACCAAACTTAGACGTACCACAATGATACCTAAGTATGTGTTTAACTGATTTTAAATGTGACTCCTTAGGGCAAGATTGAAACCTAGCACACATACATACACTAAACACAATATCTGGACGTGATGCGGTAAGATAAAGAAGAGATCCGATCATACCTCGATACATTTTTATATCTACATCCTTACCCTTTTCATCACGATCAAGACTTACCGCCGTAGGCAATGGTGTATCAATAGACTTAGAGTTTGTCATATCAAACCTTTTGAGCAACTCATTGCAATATTTAGTCTGACTTATGAAGGTTCCATCTTCGAGTTGTCTAATTTGAAGTCCGAGGAAGAAATTTAACTCCCCCATCATACTCATCTCAAACTCACCTTGCATAGAACTTGAAAATTCTTTAACCAACTTCATGTTAGTAGATCCAAATATAATGTCATCTACATATACTTGAACTAATATAGAATGTTTTCCTTCACGTTTAATAAAGAGAGTAGTGTCAACCTTTCCTCTTGAAAACCCTTGATTGATTAAAAATTTGCTTAGGCGCTCATACCAAGCTCTAGGAGCTTGTTTGAGACCATATAAAGTACGTTTTAGTTTGTAAACATGATTTGGTTTTTCAAAGTTTTCAAATCCTGGAGGTTGACACACATAAACCTCTTCATTTATATATCCGTTAAGGAAGGCACTCTTAACATCCATTTGATATAGTTTAAAGTTTTGTGAACAAGCAAATGCAAGTAAAAGGCGTATAGCCTCAAGGCGGGCAACAGGAGCATAAGTTTCCTCATAGTCTATGCCTTCCTCTTGGTTATACCCTTGAGCAACAAGACGAGCCTTGTTGCGAATAATAGTGTCGTTTTCATCCAATTTGTTCCTAAAAACCCATTTGGTGTCAATTACTCGATGATCTAACGGAGGTGGAACAATGTCCCAAACCTCATTTCTTTTAAATTGATTTAGTTCCTCTTGCATGGCTAGGAACCAATTTTCATCAAGTAAAGCTTCTTTGGCATTTTTAGGCTCAATTTGAGATATGAAGGCATGATAAAAACAAAAGTTACTTAGTCTTGATCTAGTAATGACACCCTTTGAGATATCTCCAATGATGTTATCGATATGATGATCTTTCGATGTCTTCCATTCCAATGGTAGATCATTTTGAAAGGATGCTTGACCTTCATCTTTGAGACTAGACACATCAATTGACTCCTTATTAACAACATCCGGAAAGGGTTCCACACGAGAAATATCAATGTCTTTAACAATCTCACTAGAGGAGGCACCTGCACCAATAACAACACTACCTTTTCCGACATCATTCAGATAGGTTTCATCAAAAGATACATGTACAAATTCTTCAACTATAAGCAACCTTTTATTGAATATTCTATATGCTTTGCTTGAATTAGAGTATCCAAGGAAGATGCCCTCATCCGCCTTTGAATCAAATTTACCAAGATATTCTTTTCCATTATTTAGCACAAAACATTTGCAACCAAAAACATGAAGATGTGACACATTAGGCTTTCTTCCCTTTAATAGTTCATAGGGCATTTTGTTTAGAATAGGTCGAATAGTGATTCTATTCAAAACATAGCAAGCGGTGCTAATAGCATCGGCCCAAAAATATTTAGGAAGACCGCTATCATTAATCATAGTTCTTCCCAATTCCTCCAACACACGATTTTTACGCTCCACAACACCATTTTGTTGTGGTGTTCTAGGAGCGGAGAAGTTATGATCAATGCCATGGTTTTCTCCGGTAAAAATTGGAGCTCTATTGTATGCCCCCATTGGATCGTTGTCCATTTTCCAATAAGTTGTATGTGAAGCACTAGATGAACCGGTGCTCTTGATACCACTTGTTAGACGACAGCGCGGATCTAGAAGGGGGGTTGAATAGATCCCTTTTTAAAATTTTCTTTTCAAAATTAAGTTGAAAAAGTATTGTGGAAGTTTCTCAGAAAATCGTCTAGTTCAAATTAGAAGTCACCGGAGATCGGATATGCGTAAAACCCAATTGGAATGAAATGATGACTAGAAGAATTAATATTGCACAAATAATTCACTTGATAATTCAGCCCTTGATAAAACTATTCTTAACAATGATTGGAGAAGAAATCAAGCATAATCAAATTGATTTTGTGTGATTAGGCTTTTTACCAAGCACTTGGAGTGCACACACCAAGGACAATTTTGTTTTATCAAATAGTGCAGAATTTTACCCGCTCTAGTTATCACTTTTGAGTGTAACAATTTATCAAACACTTTGAATGCACTAATTTGATACACCAGAATTTTCAAGCACACAATATCAATATGAATAAAAGTAAAATGCGAGAAATGAAAAGAACCCAAGGAATTTGTTGAGGCAGTTCCTTCGTCGTCCTCGCTCGAAGTACTTTGCCCCCAATTCGAAATTGAATTGGGCAATTTTATTAAATCGTAATTGTTTTACAAGAAGAGAAATAAATGAACCAACAAACCAAACCACGTTGAATGTGCTGTCAAATCTTCTTCTTGTCCCTTGATCCAAAGTAGAATCAAGTCTTCCACGCGTGTCGAGAAAGCCTCTGATTAATTGCTCCCTTCTTGCAAGAATTCACGATTCTCCAAACTTTGAGCACGACTGAGTTTCTCCCACACTTGTGAACCCACAAAGACCTTCACAATCCTCCATCTACCGTGATATGAGAGAACGATCCACTTGATCTTCAATCTACCTCACTCGGCTGAATCTACGAACGATCGATGTGTGCAAAACCCCCAAATCTTCAATGATCTTGGAGGAGAAAACCCTTCAGATTTTTCTAAGGAAAACCCACACACTTTAAACCCAATCTGAAATTCTAATTCACGATTGAACGTTATCTTCGAAACAAACATCGAAATCAAACAAAGATTATTGTGTGTGATTGTTGATTGATGCAAGAATGAAGAAGATGAAGAGAGCTATGTGTATATCTTTCACTTTCCTTGTTACCCTTCTCAAATGAAATAAACAGCTATTTGTAAACACCCCAAATTTGCCCTCACCCATTCACACCATGGCTTGTGATCATTTCATATGCATAAACTCAATCATACCATCTCATATCACATTTTTGATTCACTGCATAGATTCAAAGTCATCTGCATCTAGGGTTTGTGATCTGAACAATCCAAGAGCCTCTTGAGCCACTCCAAAGGTCATCAATCACTTCAAAGGGGTCCATGTGTGTTCAAGCATCACATTATATCCTCTCAAAGTCAAGAATGTCAAAGAATCACAAGAACTGGAAATGGTGTGGAGGCAGAGGCAGGCTTGACTGCACAGATGACCTGAAATTAGGGTTTTGGTTTCAAAGGCCATAACTCCAAATTTTTTGGTCATTCTTGTTTCTATTGGTCTCTATATGGTATAGGGAGTATGCATATAAATTTTCATGAAGAAATTCCATGGGGAAGTCATCTGATCAAGAGTTGACTTTTCAAGCAAGTCGGTGCAAAATCAGGGCATCTGAGGCCCTCAATGACCCAACCAAAGGGCATTCTTCATCATTTTGATTGTATATGATCTTTATTTGATCATGGAAGATGTTGGAAGTTCACAAAATTGAAGAATTTCAAGTCTTTTGCAAAGTTGACTTTTTGGGCAAGTTTGACTTTTAATGAAATTTCCATTTTAGGCAACTTTTTCAACCCTTACTTTTTGATTCAAAAAAGCTTCAAATGGAAAAACTTTGGTCATGAAAGTTGTAGAATGGATCATTCCCTTTTCAAAAAGTACAAGAACATGACCTAAATCATTTTGGATCAAAAGTTATGGCTTGTCAAAGTTGGCAAAAATCACAAAATTTGAAGTTTTCCACCAAAGAGGCAAAGTTGCAAATTCACTTCTCAAGGCAAATTTAGTCATCAAATGCATTTCTAAACTTCACAACATGATCATGCAAGACCTAAAAATCAGAATGGGCCAAGAAACTTCTCACTTTTGTGGCCTATGGATCAAGATATTTCACAAAAATCAAAAGTAAGGCAAGTTGCAAAACTCATCATAGTTTGTCATCCACTTGCTTGCTAGCTTGCTGAACCATCCTAGGCCTTTCCCCACATCATGCTGTGCAGAACTCACTCTTTGTACTTGGCTAGAAAGTAGCCCATACCTCTCTTACACAACTTTGACATTTTGGCAAAAGGACCCATACCAATCAATAAAGCACACATCACATCTTTTGACCAATCCCAATAGTTTATACAAGCCAAAAGCAAGCCAAAGCAACAAGAAGCAAGCCTGAAACACTCCACAACTCAGCATTCTCATTTTCCACCCCCTTGTGCAAAAGCTTTCGAAACTGCCTGCACAAGTCACAAACACACAAACTAACTTCACAGATCAACTCAACACACCTTCCTGGTCACAAAACACCCATCACCATTGCCTTAAACTCCCAGAATCACAAATACGATTCTCACCCTACCTTGAGCAGAACCTCTGCCATCTCTCAAACCAGCCATTGCAAACTTCAAACAAACATTGCAAGCTTCTCAGGAGGATCATTGGAGTGCATTTGAGCCAAAGAAACAGCCAGAAAGCTCCTGAATCGAAAGCTTCAGTTCAGGTAGTCAACTCAAAACTTTTTTTCCAGAAACACGTTTTTAAGTTCTTAATAGCTTCTATGCACTCTCCTGATCATGAATATGTGCTTACTTTCGAAAATGGTTGAGAAACCAGGATGTATGCACTGTCTGAAACTTTTGCCCTAAAAAATGTTTGATTCGATTCTCTCTGTTTTTGAATGATAAATGTTGTTTGATTGAGGGGTTTGATTCGTTTTTGAATGGGGAAGAGTTCTGGGCAGTTAGATTTCATTTTCATTGCGTGTAGAGTGAGTTAGTGTTTTGGGCTTGCCGGAGAAGATGACCGGAACCACTGTTCCGGTCATCTGAAAGTGATTAGGGCTGGATTAGGGCTTAATCATTAATTAGCGAATTTTGAATATAGGTCGTCCAGATGCGCGCCAGGTCCACTCCCGCGCGTGTGAATTTGAATCTGGCCCCTTAGATGCGCATACTTTTCCATTTTTCAGTTTAATTCATTTTATTTTTCATTTAATTGCATTTTTTTCTCCATTTATTTTAAAATAGTAAAACCTTTTCAAAAATTCTGAAAACTTTTGTACACACTTTTATTAATTTTCAGAAACCAAAAACATTTTTATTTTTATTTTTTGCATTAAAAAATATTTTTAAATCATTTAAAAGTTTATTTTTAATTAATTAATGAGAATTAATTAATTAAAAATACTTTTAGGTATTTAAAAATCACCAAAAAATTCATAAAACCTCCATAATCATTTAGAAACATTGTCCAACCCTCAAACCAAATTTCTTTTTTGATCTTGATATCTTTTGAGAATTTTTCATGGAATTAAAATCATTTCAAGGCATTATTTTGATCCAAACTTCAAAAAATCACTTCTGCCTAACCATTGAGAGTTGGACTTTGATTCTTTTTGCATTGCATTTTGTTTAGCATGTAGTTTGTGAGATTAAATTGGCATGATTTTATCTTTCATTTTCAATTTGTTTGGCATTTTTCTTGTTAAGGTACCCTAAAACCCAAGAAATCTTAGAAAATTCATAACCCTAACTAGGTTAAGAGTTGGAACCCCTCCTTTGGGCAATGAGTTTGTGTAGGGTTAAGGTTCCTTTGAATGCATTTTCAATTTTTTATCTTGATGTTTGCTTCTGATTTTGGTTTTTGTTTGATGCATTGATCATAAACCCTAATTTGGGCTTCCTTTTGCATACATCTTGCATTTGCTTGCATAATATGACTTGCCATTGCATTTTATGCATCCATTTGATTCATTGGACATCTTAAGACATATTAAAAGCATGTTTGATCATTGCATCATGTATTTTCCATGTTGTATGCCATTTGCATTCCATAACTTCTCATGTATGTTCATGGTTCTAAACTTGCTTCATTTGCATCCATTTGTTCATGTGATCATCCCCATGCCTTGATTCATGTTTGCATCATCTCATAGCATCATTATCATCTCATATATGCTTCTGGTTTTGATTTGCATCATGCCATTTCATTCCATTTTGCATTGCATTGCATTCCTTTCATTAACTTTTCAGGTGGTAAGCAACTTTGAGAAGTGAATTTGCCTTCACTTCTCACAATTTCTTTTCATCTCTTTCATGCATCCTTGCTGCATTTTGTTATGTGTTTGAGATTGAGCTTGCTCATTCTTCTTCTTCTCACTTTCTTTCTTCAAGTGACTTGTCTTCTTAAATGAAGCAAGTTACTTTGCTTCTCCTGATCCTTTCATCTGCTTCCTGGTGGTTCCATTGAAGATTTCTCTTGTCAAACCTCACAAACCTTAGGAACAACCAAGCATGACAATGATTAGGGTTTTGATTAGTCTCCCCACTTAGTTTTACCTTTGTGTCTCTTTGAGTCTTCTCTTCTCATCTCATAATCAGGGACTAAACCCTAAAGGCTTTAAGGCTTTGTGATTAAGCTTATGCCTGCATCCTTCTATTAGGATGGAGTGTATAACTTTAATCCTAAGTGTTAAACCCTTAATGTGTTTAAATCCTTTAATCAACCCGCATAATAATCATCAAGACATCACACTTGTAACTTGGGCCTTGCATTAGGGTTCTAATTCTTCCTTAATTGGTTAAGAAGGACTAACCCTAGTGTTAATGGACAAGTCCCCCTCAAGTTGTCTTACAAACCCTAAAAATCATTTCTTCATCTTACCATTAATTAAAATCCACTTAATAAAGGCTTTGTTTTGTCATGAGTTTAATCCCTAATCATGGATTAAGTTGAGGAGCTTTCCTCAGCTTAAACATTCTCATCTATTATCCTTCTATTAGGATGGTGTAATGAGTCTGTTTAATCCCTGATTATGGCTTAATCTCATTACTCAATACTAAACAAAAACAACCAAAAACATCTAAATAATCGCAAGTAGGTTAATGATCTTAATCCTACACCAAAGGTGTTTAAGTGTGAGAAGCTGACTTCACACTTAAGGTATTCTCATTACCCCTAATCAGAGGGAAGATGTGATGAGTTTACTAACCCATTGGTTTAGGCTTAAGCTCATTAACTTATGACAAACTCTCAAAAGCAATAAAAGACTGAAAACACAAAAACAAACAATAATCGTCTCCTCCGGGATTCTTTTCTCACCTCATTCACTCACAAACGAGAACTTGCTTCTTTCGTCTAATGCAAGACAGTTAGCACCTGAGCCAGACAGGTCATACACTTGAGCATAGGCAAGCAAGCAGTTCACAAGTCAATTCATCTTTCAGTCTCTTTGGGTCGAACTACGGTGTTCTGACTTCCTCATTGCACGAGAGGATACGTAGGCATAACCTAACAGTTATCGAACAAAAGTCTCTGTATATTCCCCCTCCTTCCAGCATCATTCTTTAAGCCTCATATTCTTGAGCATTTCATCTTTGTTCTTACACTGACACTTCATTTACACACTTCGCTTTTCTTTTACACTGACACCTGTACATCCTTTTCCAGCTCTTTCATACACAAATTGCACTGACACTACCCCTTTTAAAGCACAAATCTTTTAAGCGTGGATCCCGTCGAGTACGACGAACAATCTGGGTGCTAATACCTTCCCAGGTTGTAACCAACCCCCTTTCTCAGTCTCTCTGGTTCGCAACCGTCTTATCCATCTATCTTTCTAGGTCTATGCAGCATTACCTTTCCTCCGGGATAAAAATGCCTAGCTGGCGACTCTTTTCATCTCCTGTGAGTTCACTCCTGTGTGTTCTCGCATCTCTCCTTTTCGCCGACCGTTCGCGTCTGTACCCCATTTGACCCGGCTTCATCTGGTGGGAGCGACAGCTTGGCGACTCTGCTGGGGAACCTTATACTGTAACCAGGGCTTCTGGTTCTTTTTGTGGGTTCCTCCTAGCGCTTGATTGACTTGTGTTTACCGGGGTGTTATGTGCAAATTGTGTTGTATATTTGTTTTTATTTTTGCTTTATGTACAATTGTTTTATTGCTTTCTTTATAGCTTTACATATATCATACTGTCATACTGTGCTGGCTGGATCTGTTTTGTTGCTTTGGTGGGTGGGTGTTCTATTGAGAGTTGAGGTCCTACACCTGGGACCTGAGTGACACCTAGGCTAGAGTGGATCATGTTCTTTCCAATTCCATTTCGGTCTGGTGCGGGAATATGAAACACGGTTCAGATATGGGTTTCTTCTTGAGAACTCTGTGCTGCAGATTTCCTGTAGTACTAGGGCTATCTGGGAAGCCTGCTAAGTCTGGATGACCTTTATTACGACCTTCAGAAACTGAGGTGAATTAAAGGAGGATCTTTTATGGTTATTGTAAACACTGTACCTCCGGGTTGGAAGTGTTTACACTTCTCATAACTGATCCAAGTCTGAGGATCCTTGTTTTAGAACACCACCTGTGAGGGGGTTGGGCTGTTTACAGGTTTGCAGGTACCCTTGACCTCAGCATACCCTGTTACTTTGTTTTGATTAAGAGTACTCCATGTTGGAACAGTTCTTGTGATTTTTAACCCTGGACATGTGGCTCTTTATTTGAGTCCCCCACCTTGGTTACTGGACTTATGAACCTCCATCTGGATTTCTTGAACATATATGGACTTATATCAGAGCACTTGATCAGATCCAGCTCAGTCACAAACCCTTGCATATCATTTGCATACATCATCATTGCATCATTTTAACATTTGTTTATTTGTTTTTCAGGGTATCCATACTTTATTTTGGCTTGGTTTTGACCCCATCATCAGCATAGACCTATCTTCATCAGTATCTATTTCAGCTATCAGCTACCTGCTTCAGTCACCTGCACCACCAGTCTCAGCCTGTCAGTGGCCCATCTTCAGTGTCATCATCAGCATCTGTCTTAGCTCTTCTTCAGCAACATGGCACCCAAGAAGAGCAACATCTCATATCACTTCTTTCAGCCTGAGCTAGCTTACATCAGGAAGATCCAGACCTTGATTACTCCAGACCATATACCACTATTCAGAGAACACTATGGAGGCATACTTGATGTGGTTATGGATTTGGACCCTTCACAGAGGAGCCTGATTCATACTTGCCTGCAGTTCTATGATCCCCCTCTGAGGTGCTTTACCTTTCAGGATTTTCAGTTGGGACCTTTATTAGAGGAGTATTCATCATTGGTTGGTGTACCTATCAGGGGTGGAGTCCCCTTCAACCCTGAGATGGCTTTTCCCAGTAATGAAGAGATAGCAAAGGCATTACATCTGGAACCAGCTCTGATTGGGCAGAATATGACTACCAAGGCTGGAATCTCTGGTCTACATTTGGATTTCTTGACTTCTCAGGCCATCCTGAAGGCCTCCTTGGGAGAGTGGAAGGCAGTCTGTGCTTTATTGGCCCTTAGCATATATGGGGTCATTTTATTTGCAGATGAGCCTAAGTTTGTTAGCAAGAATGCAATCCATCTTTTCATCCTGAGGAACCCAGTGCCCACCTTACTGGGAGATTTCTACTACTCTGTTCACCAAAGGAATGAAAAGCAGAGAGGAAGATTGGTGAGGTGCTGTGCTCCCCTGTTCCATACTTGGTTACTCAGACACTTGCCCAAGACTGATGCATTTTTGAACCCTCACCAGCAGAGGAACTGGGCCAGAAGACTCACTGCTTTAACTGCAGCTGATATCAGGTGGTGCACTCAAAGCACAAAGGGCAGGGACATCATTATCAGTTGTGGGCAGTTTCCCAATGTACCCCTGATAGGAGTGAAGGGTTGCATCAACTACAACCCTCAGCTATTCAAAAGACAACTGGGCTATGCATTGGTCCACACTCCTAAGGCACAAGACTTGGCTGAGACTCTTTACTGTGAGAATAAGCCTAATCTGGCCATTGTCAGGCAAGCATCCTGGGCTTGGGACAATGTCCAGACTAAAGGAGTAACCATTCTTGGGAAATGCAATAATGTGGCCTCAGCACAGTACTATGAGTGGTTCCATGCCAGGGCTCAAATTTCTGGAATGCCTTTCACCGTTGAGGATGCACCGGGACCCTCCACAGCACCACCTCCTGCCACTGTCAGTTTAGAGGAATTTGAAAAACTAAAAGAGAGAAATGAGAAGCTGACTCAGGCTCTACAGAAGACCCTCTGGGAGAGGAGTAATGGTCGGCTGGACATTGAAAGGTTGGAAAAGCTTAAGGTGGAGCATCTGGCCAGGATTGAAAAGTCAGAGGACTACATTAAGAAGTCCAGGGCTGGAGAACAGATTTTGAAGAATGCCTGCAAGGAGGCTCAGTTCCAGAAGGCCAGGACTGATTTGTATCTGAAAGAGAGTCAAGCCAGGTGGGTTAGGATCACCGAAGCTCGTACTCTGGAAGATAAGAGGACTCAGGACAAGATTGAGCAGTTGGAGGCTAGTGCAAAGGAGCAACAGGAAGCCCTGCTAGCAGCCCAAAGAGAGATCTCAGAGTTGAAGATTAGAGCTGGTGTGAAGAGGTCAAAGGACCAGAGTTAACACAAGAAGCTAACTGCAGCTGTTACTACCAGGAATCTCCTTATCAGGAATCTCACAGAGCGTCCAGCTGATCCTGTGACTGAAGCACTTCTCAAGGAAGTTCAGGAGGATGAGTTTGGTCTTGGAGTCTGACTTTTGCTTGTTGTTGCTTTCATTTCATGTACTTTTACCTTTTATGTTGTATTTTTGACCCCTTAGAGGGCATGATTTGTAAGAAACAGCTATGTATCATTTACTTTTTGTAATATATGTATCAGTTTATTCGATCAGAGTTTCTTTCAAGCAACATCACAAGCATCTTCCTCAAGGGTCTGGAAAGGTCAAAACCAAGTGCCAAACCGGATACCTTGGAAACAAATAAGCATACTGCATTGCATGCTAACCTTTGTTTGTTTTGTAGGTTTGTTTTGTTTTTTGTTACTAACTCTGTTGTGATCTCAGGAACTATTGCTCGACGTCGGGTGTTCCCACTCAACCGTCCACACAGATATCCAACCCGCAACAACCTTCCGGGTATACAGATGGACTAGGTACAACAGGACCTTACAGAGGTCAGGAACCAAATGGCCAACGAGAGGTTGGAAATGAGGAATCAGATGACACAATTTATGGAGGTGATGAATGGTTTAGCACAGAGCCAAGAGAGATTGAGGGCTTTAGTAGAAAGGCAGACTCAGGAAGATCCCCATCTAGGGACTGGTGGGACAAGCAACAATGAGAGGGTTCAGCCTCATATCAACCCACCTGTATTTGGACCCCACCTTCATCCAGAGATTAATATCCCTGCTAATGTACAAGGGAATGCTACTACAGGTAGAGTGCTGCAAGAAGACCCCCAGGAGGATCAGTTCACAGTGATGGGAGCTGGGGATGAGGCCTATGACAGAAGGCTGGATGAAATTGCTGAAAAATTAAGGTCCTTGGAGTCTCAAAATTCCTTGGGTTTTGATGTTATGGACATGGGCTTAGTGGATGGGGTCAGGATTCCCCACAAATTTAAACCACCGTGCTTTGAGAAGTACAACGGGACTTCCTGCCCACGGACCCACTTGCAATCCTTTCTGGGGAGGCTGAAGGCATACACCATGGACGAAAAGCTGTGGATGTTTTATTTCGAAGACAGTTTAACTGGAGCATCAAGGGAATGGTACTCCCATTTGACTAGAGCAACCATCAGATGCTGGAAGGACTTGGCTGAGGCCTTCATTAGACAATACCAGTATAATTTGGATATGGCACCCAACAGGACCCTCCTGATGGGAATGTCACAGTCATCCAGGGAAAGCTTCCGGGAGTACGCCCAGAGGTGGAGACAGCTAGCTGCTGCTGTCCAGCCGCCCATGTCAGAGAGGGAGATGGCTGATATGTTTATGAACACCCTCCAAGGGACATACATTGATAGGCTAGCTGCCTTTTCTTCTACCAGCTTTGCAGATGTCGTTATAGCTGGAGAAAGAATTGAGAGCCTATTAAAGATGGGCAAGATTTCTGACAACAGTGCCAGCTCATCCAGCAACACAAGAAAGCCTTTTGTGGGCCCAAGAAGAACTGGTGAGACCAATGCTATCCATACCAGCAGGGGCAGGCCCCAATATGTTCATAGGTCTGTGGCAGCAGTCACCATTCCCGCTCCAATTCATCCACAACCAGCTTATCAACCACAACAACAAAATTATCAGCAACAAACTCAGTACCCTCCTCAGAGAAACTACAACAACACCAACAACAACAATCAGCAAAGACCATATCAACAGAGACCGTCTCAGGCCAATAGGGTGATCGATCCGATCCCTATGCCTTATGCCACATTATTGCCACAACTCCTAAAACTCAACCTGGTTGAGCTAAGGACGTTGGCACCTCCAGATCCTGCCAATCTACCCAAAAATTATGACGCCAGCGCCAGATGTGCTTTTCATTCGAATGCACCTGGCCATAGTACAGAGAAGTGCAGAGCTTTGCACATGAAGGTACAGGACTTGGTAGATTCTAAGGCTCTAAACTTTGCACCACCACCGAATGTTAACAAGAACCCTATGCCAAACCATGGTGGCCCCAGAATCAATGCTATTGAAGAAGACAAGCCGTCTTACTTGATAACCAGTGTGGGTCAGATTCGGACACCCTTGGTAGAGATCAAAGCTCAACTCCTTGAATGTCAAATGTTCCCTGGATGCGAGCTAGGGTGTGCTTATTGCAACATTTCAGTGAATGGATGTGATAACTTGAGAGATGGCATAGATGGTCTCATCCAGAGTGGCCTGCTTCAAATCACAACATCAATACCTACCAATCCAGCAATCTCCTTAACAATAGTTCCCGAGTCTTCTACAACTGCAACAACCATTGTTCCAAATAACTCTTCAATCTCATCAACGAATGTTTCATCTGTTGCTTCAACGAACCAAATATCAGCAAACATCCCTTCTACAACTTCAGCACCCCTTCATTCAGAATCTCCTACAACAACAACACCCATCCAGTCAACAATGTCTCCTACAACATCAACAGCAAACAATGAAAATGTCTCAACAGTTACAATTTATTATGATCCTGAAAATGATTCTGCCTACAACTCACAAAATACCACTCCTATCAGAGCACCGGTTACGATATACTATGATCCACAGACTATCATGGTCCCTTCTGCAGCTGCAATCAGTCCAGTCACTATCATAGTGCCTGGGCCAGTACCTTATGAAAGCAGTAATGCCATCCCTTGGCATTACAACTCTGATCTATACTGCGAAGGACAGAAAATCACTCTCGAATCATCAACTTCTTCACCACAAATAGACAATGTGAGGGGAGGCGGAGGCTTCACTCGAAGTGAACGTCTCTTTGCCCCGCAAATTCAAAGACCCAGTGTCGAGGCAGAGGCTGCTGCCAAGGCAAAAGGGAAGAGCATGGTGCAAGAAGAGCAAATTGTTAAGGAAGCTTTGAAAACACCTTTCGATCAAGAAGTTGATGAATTCATGAGAATCATCAAGAAAAGTGATTACAAGATAGTGGACCAGCTTCACCAGACACCTTCCAAGATCTCCATTTTATCACTGCTAATGTGCTCCGAGGCTCACCGGAACGCATTACTAAAAGTCTTGCACGCAGCTTATGTGCCAGAGGAGATTACCGTCAATCAGTTGGAAGCTGTGGTTGGGAATGTTAATGCTAGTAATGGACTAGGATTTACCAACACTGATTTGACTACGGAAGGCCGCAATCACAACAAGGCTTTGCACATTACCATGGAGTGTAAGGGTGCAGTTCTTTCCCATGTGCTGGTAGACACAGGATCATCCCTCAATGTCTTACCTAAAAAAGCCCTTGTGAAGCTAGAGTATGAAGGATTGGCATTACGTCCCAGTAACTTGGTAGTAAGAGCCTTTGACAGTTCTAAGAGATCAGTTCTGGGAGAAATTGAGTTGCCTATAACGATTGGCCCACAAACTTTCAAAACGACCTTCTACGTGATGGACATTCAGCCGGCCTACAGCTGTTTGTTGGGTAGACCATGGATTCATGCCGCTGGCGCAGTTACGTCTACCCTTCACCAGAAGTTAAAATTCGAGTGGGAGGGCCAAGTCGTTACTATTTGTGGAGAGGAAGATATTTTTGTTAGCCATCTGGCTACCTACAAATACATTGAGATGGATGGGGAGATCCACGAAACGATGAGTCAAGGGTTCGAGGCCTTGAACATAAATGAAACATCTGCTGTACCGGGAACCTCAATGACATCTTATCAACAAGCCCGGAAGGTTGTTGAAGAAGGGACTGCCCAAGGCTGGGGCAAGCTGTTACCTGTGGAGAAGAAAGAGGATAGATTTGGGTTGGGTTACAAACCAACTCAACAAGATCAGGCAGAGGCTGCTAAGGAGCCCAACTTTGTTAGTGGGGGGATGCTCACCCCTGATGCTGTCAACAATTTGGAAGACGAGGATGAAAGCGACCCCAACCTGGAAAGTTGGATCCGTCCAAAGATCCCGGGGAGCAGTATCTCAAACTGGTCTTCCCAGGAAATTATAAGAGTTACTCCTGCAGAGTAATTATTATTTCCTGTATTTTTTAAGCATGCATCAAGTCTTGCATCTTGCCCAAGATGACAAGACTCATTTTGTAATCGGGCCATCTGTAATTTTTGTGCAACAAGATTAATCAATGAAATATCAGACATCTTTTGCAAATGAGTCTTTTCCTTTTCCGCTCACTGTTTTTCCATTTTTCTTTTTGTACAAAAAAATAAATGGCAATGTTTTCAAAATGATGATTTTATTTCACTTTTCTAAACAAGATTAAAATCAATCACTAAAATGAACAAACTGAACCCTTGCAGAGAGTGCCTTCCAGACCGCACCGACAACAGCACGACTATGACTTCGTATGACTTTGACAATCCAATCAATCAAGCTGATGAAGGGGTTGAAGAAGGGTATGAGCTTCCTGAAGAGCTAGCCAGGTTGTTGAGACAAGAGGAAAAGGTTATCACTCCTCATCAGGAGGAGGTAGAAACGATCAATCTTGGTACAGATGAAGATGTGAAAGAAGTTAAAATCGGGGCCTGCCTAAAAGACTCAGTGAAGAGACAACTGATTGACCTACTTCAAGAATATGTGGATGTGTTTTCTTGGTCTTATCAAGATATGCCAGGGTTGGACACCGACATTGTTATGCACAAGCTGCCTTTAAGAGAAGATTGCCCACCGGTTAAACAGAAATTGCGCCGCACTCGCCCAGACATGGCAATGAAAATCAAAGAAGAGGTACAAAAGCAGTGGGACGCCGGGTTCCTTGCTGTGACTAGCTATCCACCGTGGGTTGCTAATATTGTGCCTGTGCCTAAGAAAGACGGTAAAGTAAGGATGTGTGTTGACTACCGGGATCTGAACAGAGCCAGCCCGAAAGATGATTTCCCATTACCTCACATTGATGTATTTGTGGATAACACAGCTTAGTTCTCGGTATTCTCCTTCATGGACGGATTTTAAGGATACAACCAGATTAAAATGTCACCTGAAGACATGGAGAAGACAACCTTCATCACACCCTGGGGCACGTTTTGTTACAAGGTGATGCCGTTCGGACTGAAGAATGCTGGTGCAACGTATCAACGGGCTATGGTGACATTATTCCACGATATGATCCATAAAGAAATCGAATGTTATGTGGATGACATGATTGCCAAGTCCCTCACTGAAGAAGATCACCTGGTGAATCTGCTGAAGCTTTTCAAACGACTGAGGAAGTACCAGCTGAAGTTGAACCCCAATAAGTGCACATTCGGGGTGCGATCTGGTAAGCTGCTGGGTTTTATTGTAAGTGAGAAAGGGATTGAAGTTGACCCTGATAAAGTCAAAGCTATTCAAGAGATGCCTGCACCGAAGACAGAAAAAGAAGTTCGAGGGTTTCTAGGTAGGTTGAAATACATCTCACGGTTCATATCTCACCTTACAGCAACCTACAAACCCTTGTTCAAACTGCTAAGAAAAGAACAAACGGTCAGGTGGAACGAAGACTGCCAGAAGGCTTTTGACAAGATCAAGGAATACTTACAAGAGCCTCCAATCCTTATGCCTCTAGTCGAAGGAAAACCTCTAATCATGTACTTGACAGTATTAGAAGAGTCAATGGGGTGCGTGCTGGGCCAGCATGACGAGTCTGGTCGAAAAGAGTATGCAATATACTACCTAAGCAAAAAGTTTACCGACTGTGAACAACGTTATTCACTGCTCGAGAAAACTTGTTGTGCTTTAGCGTGGGCTGCTCGCCGACTGAGACAGTATATGTTGACCCACACTACTTTGTTGATCTCCAAAATGGACCCAGTTAAGTACATATTTGAGAAGCCAGCACTTACCGGACGGGTTGCAAGATGGCAAATGATCCTCACAAAATATGATATTCAATACACATCTCAAAAAGCCATCAAGGGCAGTGTATTGTCTGAATATCTTGCTGAGCAACCTATTGATGATTACCAGCCTATGAGATTTGACTTCCCTGATGAAGACATCATGTTCATAAAAGCAAAAGATCATGAAGAGCCTGTTCACACTGAAGGGCCTGACCCGGAGGAAGAATGGACTATGATGTTTGATGGGGCTGTTAATATGAATGGTCGCGGTGTTGGTGCAGTACTCATTACACCTAGAGGAGTTCACATGCCTTTCTCGGTAAAACTCACCTTTAACTGCACTAATAACGAAGCTGAATACGAAGCTTGCATTATGGGTCTATAGGAAGCCATTGACCTCAGGATCAAGACATTGACCGTGTTCGGGGATTCAGCTCTGGTAATCAATCAAACCAACGGCAAATGGTACACCCACCAGGATCATCTGATACCTTACAGGGATTATACAAGGAGGTTATTGACTTTCTTTACAACAGTCAAGCTTGAGTATATCCCTCGGGACGAAAATCAGTTTGCAGATGCTCTGGCTACCATTTCATCCATGATCAAAGTGCAAGCTGCCAACTTTGTACCTCAAATCTCAGTGTCCAGACTTGACAGAACATCATATGTATTCGCAGCGGATGCCGTCAAGGATGATAAGCCTTGGTTCCATGACATTAAGTGCTTCTTGGAGGATCAAACATACCCACCTGGGGCATCTTCCAATGATAAGAAGACACTAAGAAGGCTTGCTGGTAGTTTCTTCCTGAACACTGATGGTTCCCTGTACAAGAGAAACTTTGATATGGTGCTCCTCAGATGTGTTGATAAAACAGAAGCAGACTTGTTGATGCATGAAGTGCACGAAGGACCCTTTGGTACCCATGCAGGAGGGCATGCCATGGCTAAAAAGTTGCTAAGATCAGGTTATTACTGGATCACAATGGATGCAGACTGTTGTGCATACGCCAGAAAATGCCATAAATGCCAGATTTATGCGGATAAGGTGCATGTGCCTCCCAATCCTTTAAAGGTGATGTCTTCACCCTGGCCCTTTGCTATGTGGGGCATCGATATGATTGGCAAGATCGAACCGACTGCTTCGAATGGCCATAGATTCATCCTGGTCGCCATTGACTATTTCACCAAGTGGGTCGAAGCAGCTTCCTATGCAAATGTTACAAGGCAAGTGGTAGCCAGATTTCTGAAGAGAGATATCATCTGTCAATACGGAGTTCCCGAGCGGATCATTACTGATAATGGTTCCAACTTGAATAATAAAATGATGGCAGAGCTGTGCCGGGACTTCAAGATCCAACACCACAATTCTTCTCCTTACAGGCCAAAGATGAATGGCGCTGTCGAGGCGGCTAACAAGAATATCAAGAAAATTGTGCAGAAGATGGTAGTTACGTACAAAGACTGGCATGAAATGCTACCATTTGCCTTACATGGGTACCGAACGTCAATCAGAACATCCACTGGGGCAACACCGTATCAGCTTGTGTATGGTATTGAAGCAGTCCTACCTGTTGAAGTTGAATTACCCTCCCTACGGGTACTGATGGATGTTAAGCTGAACGAAGCAGAATGGGTTCGATCCCGATACGAACAACTGAGTCTGATTGAAGAGAAGAGATTGGCTGCAATCTGTCATGGGCAGTTGTATCAGAAAAGAATGAAGAGAGCCTTCGATCAGAAAGTCAGGCACCGAGAGTACCAAGTAGGAGATCTTGTGCTGAAAAGAATCCTCCCTCCTTATACAGACCACAGGGGCAAGTGGACTCCGAACTATGAAGGACCATTTGTAGTAAAGAAAGTTTTTTCTGGTGGAGCACTGATGCTCGGCACTATGGATGGCGAAGACTTCCCGTCCCCTGTGAATTCAGATGCAGTTAAAAAATACTTCGCGTAAAATGACCCGCTGGACATAAAAACAGAATGTAAGTCCAGGCAAAAATAGGGCATCCCGGCGAGTCAAAAACAGAATAAAAGACTCGGGCAAAAATAAGGGAAAATAAGCAAAAAAACGTACACCCGCTGAGTTGAAAAGCCGCATCGGACAACTCAGGCAAAAATGGGTATCCCGATGGATTGAAAACCCGAAAGGGCGATCCATGCAAAATAAGGGAATAAGCGAACAACTGCATTCTGAATTCGTCTGTATCACCTACAACTTGGTAAGCTTCGAAAGGTCAAGCTTCTATCAGAATCAACCTTCTTCAGAAAGCAAGACGAGAAGAACGTCAAATGTCATACGAGTCATAGCAAAAGGGAAGCTCCTTGAAGCATCGTCAACATTGCCAACATCTTGTTTCTCAATTTGTAACAATCTCCTCATTCCAGGAGATTTGTTTCTTTGACTGTATCTTGCCAATTCAGGGCACATGAATTAATAAAAGCGGATTTTCAGTCATGTTTCGTCTTGTACATTTTTATTTGCAAAAAATGTCTGATGTCCTTAAAATACTGATTGCATAAATACAGATGCTTTCCTTCTAAAAATACGTGCTTGCAGGGAATATACTTACTCTCAGAAATGATTAAACTCCTATGACGGAATCCAATAAAGGATACCTCGGGATTACTTGTGCGTTTCCCTATCTTTGCAGGATTGCAGGTATCCAAAACGCAACTTGAGGCATGAAAGCTTCATCTCAGCAAGCTGGCAAATCAACACTCGCCCGAAGTGCTTTCTCCCCAGCTGAGTTGCCATTTGTCACTTCTCCCAGCTGAGGTGCCAACCATTCTTCCTCCTCAGCTAAGTACAAAAGTCAGGGAACCATCTCCCCACAGAGCTTCGGCCTCTATCCAGAAGAGCAGCGCATGAAGGAATCACAACAGAGTAAAGAAATCTTCTACAAACCCCAGCTGGGTCCCTCATTATCAGGATGGGTCTATCAGTGACCTATCCCCCCCAAGCAGACATCATCTCATCAAATTTACCAATGATCTCACCCCCAGCTGGGATGTCCATTCCAAACTGATCAACCAGAGATCTTCACGGCAACGGGATCCGAATCCCGGTTTGGTATCTTTGCATGACCATGGCATTTGCATCATATTCACCCACAAAGCGTAGCATTCCGTCTAATACGGAGCATTACGGCAGAAATCAAACATATTGCATAATCACAAGCCATATTCTGAATCAAACACTTGTGAATAATGACAATCCATCAATATACAGAATACCCCCCAGATTCCCCAGCAAACACAGTTGCCTTACATTCCCAAACACCAGTATATACTCCTTGTGGCACTCGTCCGTGTCATATCCTCAACAGAAAGCCAAAGCATCTCCTTTGCACCCTCAGATACTTATATAATTTCCTTGACATCCGTCCGTGTCATTTCCCCCAGTACAGTAACACATACACTTTGTATATCAAATACTTGTCTATACCATACTCCTCACCTTTTGACACTCGTCCGTGTCACTCTCCCCAACAGATAAACACTCATTTATTCTCCTATGCGGATACTCGTCTGTATCTTGTATACACCGTTTATATATCCCCACAGATTCGACACTCGTCCGTGTTCTTTGTTAACCAGTTGGTACTCGTCCGTACCATCATCTCAGAACATGTGTCAAGCGTTTGTTTCTACCTGATACTCGTCCGTATCATAGTCTTAAGGATGCTCGTCCGCATCTTTAATCCATACACTGTGTCAAACACTCTTGTCTTCTTGAATATAGACACTCGTCCGTGTCTACTATTCCCCAGAAGAGTCCTCTCAGATTCAGCACTCGTCCGTGTTCTTTGTTAACCAGTTGATACTCGTCCGTATCATCATCTCTGAACATGCGTCAAGTATTTGTTTCTACCCGATACTCGTCCGTATCGTAGTTTTAGGGATGCTCGTCCGCATCTTTAATCTATACACAACGTCAAAACACTTATACCTTTGGTTTCTTGGATGTAAACACTCGTCCGTGTTTACTATTCCCCAGTAGATCGCCAACGAAGCATTTTCTTTTTTATCTGACATTCGTCCTGTGTCATGATAAACCCTGAGAGCAGCCGTACCCTGTTAGGTGGTCGTCCTCCACCTCTTGATGGTCGTCCTCCATCATGCTCATCCGATGGCCGTCCCCATCGTTGATCCTTTATCCGACATTCGTCCTATGTCGTGATATTTAGCAGCCGTCCCCTGCTAGGTGATCGTCCTTCACCTTTTTGATGGTCGTCCTCCATCATTTTATCCAATGGCCGTCCCCATTATTGATTTTGGTTATCTGGCATTCGTCCTATGTCATGATAAACCTTGAGAGCAGCCGTCCCCTGCTAGGTGGTCGTCCTCCACCTCTTGATGATCGTCCTTCATCATGCTCGTCCGATGGCCGTCCCCATCGTTGACCTTTTATCCGGCATTCGTCCTATGTCGCGATATTTTCGGCAGCCGTACCCTGCCAGGTGATCGTCCTTCACCTTAGATGACCGTCCCTCATCTTATCCCCAACAGAGCAGCCGTCCCCTGCTAGGTGATCGTCCTTCACCTTTGATGACCGTACCTCATCATCTGTTTATTTCATTTATTCTTTAACCCGATGGTCGTCCCCGTCGTGGTCCCTTTTTCTTTTCCTGATGATCGTCCTTCATCAGTTTAGCCCGATGGCCGTCCCCATCGTTGGTTACTTTACTTTATGAACTTGATGGCCGTCCCCGTCATGTTTCATTAATCCCCAAAGAATTTTACAGCTTTACTTGATGGCCGTCCCCGTCATAATTCTTTTTATCCCCAGCATGTCGGCCGTCCCCGTCATTGCTTTATTTTCCGCACTTTTCCCAGCATGTCGGCCGTCCCCGTCATTGCTTTTACCCAGCAGTCGTCCTCTGCTCGACGGTCGTCCTCCGTCGCTCACGCTTTACAATATACTTTATTTTCCTTTACAATCTATATCCCTTTTCTTCTTCATTTCTGTGAGTGCAAATTTCGGACTGTCTTTGGTATTCAACCACAAGTTATCTTGTTTGCCTGTTAAGCCGTCGCTTACATCCTGCACAGCTAACTCACGTTTGAATAGGGGCAGCTGTAAACACCCCAAATTTTCCCTCACCCATTCACACCATGGCTTGTGATCATTTCATATGCATAAACTCAATCATACCATCTCATATCACATTTTTGATTCACTGCATAGATTCAAAGTCATCTGCATCTAGGGTTTGTGATCTGAACAATCCAAGAGCCTCTTGAGCCACTCCAAAGGTCATCAATCACTTCAAAGGTGTCCATGTGTGTTCAAGCATCACATTATATCCTCTCAAAGTCAAGAATGTCAAAGAATCACAAGAACTGGAAATGGTGTGGAGGCAGAGGCAGGCTTGACTACACAGATGACCTGAAATTAGGGTTTTGGTTTCAAAGGCCATAACTCCAAATTTTTTGGTCATTCTTGTTTCTATTGGTCTCTATATGGTATAGGGAGTATGCATATCAATTTTCATGAAGAAATTCCATGGGGAAGTCATCTGATCAAGAGTTGACTTTTCAAGCAAGTCAGTGCAAAATCAGGGCATCTGAGGCCCTCAATGACCCAACCAAAGGGCATTCTTCATCATTTTGATTGTATATGATCTTTATTTGATCATGGAATATGTTGGAAGTTCACATAATTGAAGAATTTCAAGTCTTTTGCAAAGTTGACTTTTTGGGCAAGTTTGACTTTTAATGAAATTTCCATTTTAGGCAACTTTTTCAACCCTTACTTTTTGATTCAAAAAAGCTTCAAATGGAAAAACTTTGGTCATGAAAGTTGTAGAATGGATCATTCCCTTTTCAAAAAGTACAAGAACATGACCTAAATCATTTTGGATCAAAAGTTATGGCTTGTCAAAGTTGGCAAAAATCACAAAATTTGAAGTTTTCCACCAAAGAGGCAAAGTTGCAAATTCACTTCTCAAGGCAAATTTAGTCATCAAATGCATTTCTAAACTTCACAACATGATCATGCAAGACCTAAAAATCAGAATGGGCCAAGAAACTTCTCACTTTTGTGGCCTATGGATCAAGATATTTCACAAAAATCAAAAGTAAGGCAAGTTGCAAAACTCATCATAGTTTGTCATCCACTTGCTTGCTAGCTTGCTGAACCATCCTAGGCCTTTCCCCATATCATGCTGCGTAGAACTCACTCTTTGTACTTGGCTAGAAAGTAGCCCATACCTCTCTTACACAACTTTGACATTTTGGCAAAAGGACCCATACCAATCAATAAAGCACACATCACATCTTCTGACCAATCCCAATAGTTTATACAAGCCAAAAGCAAGCCAAAGCAACAAGAAGCAAGCCTGAAACACTCCACAACTCAGCATTCTCATTTTCCACCCCCTTGTGCAAAAGCTTTCGAAACTGCTTGCACAAGTCACAAACACACAAACTAACTTCACAGATCAACTCAACACACCTTCCTGGTCACAAAACACCCATCACCATTGCCTTAAACTCCCAGAATCACAAATACGATTCTCACCCTACCTTGAGCAGAACCTCTGCCATCTCTCAAACCAGCCATTGCAAACTTCAAACAAACATTGCAAGCTTCTCAGGAGGATCATTGGAGTGCATTTGAGCCAAAGAAACAGCCAGAAAGCTCCTGAATCGAAAGCTTCAGTTCAGGTAGTCAACTCAAAACTTTTTTCCAGAAACACGTTTTTAAGTTCTTAATAGCTTCTATGCACTCTCCTGATCATGAATATGTGCTTACTTTCGAAAATGGTTGAGAAACCAGGATGTATGCACTGTTTGAAACTTTTGCCCTAAAAAATGTTTGATTCGATTCTCTCTGTTTTTGAATGATAAATGTTGTTTGATTGAGGGGTTTGATTCGTTTTTGAATGGGGAAGAGTTCTGGGCAGTTAGATTTCATTTTCATTGCGTGTAGAGTGAGTTAGTGTTTTGGGCTTGCCGGAGAAGATGACCGGAACCACTGTTCCGGTCATCTGAAAGTGATTAGGGCTGGATTAGGGCTTAATCATTAATTAGCGAATTTTGAATATAGGCCGTCCAGATGCGCGCCAGGTCCACTCCCGCGCGTGTGAATTTGAATCTGGATCCTTAGATGCGCATACTTTTCCATTTTTCAGTTTAATTCATTTTATTTTTCATTTAATTGCATTTTTTTTCTCCATTTATTTTAAAATAGTAAAACCTTTTCAAAAATTCTGAAAATTTTTGTACACACTTTTATTAATTTTCAGAAACCAAAAACATTTTTATTTTTATTTTTTGCATTAAAAAATATTTTTAAATCATTTAAAAGTTTATTTTTAATTAATTAATGAGAATTAATTAATTAAAAATACTTTTAGGTATTTAAAAATCACCAAAAAATTCATAAAACCTCCATAATTATTTAGAAACATTGTCCAACCCTCAAACCAAATTTCTTTTTTGATCTTGATGTCTTTTGAGAATTTTTCATGGAATTAAAATCATTTCAAAGCATTATTTTGATCCAAACTTCAAAAAATCACTTCTGCCTAACCATTGAGAGTTGGACTTTGATTCTTTTTGCATTGCATTTTGTTTAGCATGTAGTTTGTGAGATTAAATTGGCATTATTTGATCTTTCATTTTCAATTTGTTTGGCATTTTTCTTGTTAAGGTACCCTAAAACCCAAGAAATCTTAGAAAATTCATAACCCTAACTAGGTTAAGAGTTGGAACCCCTCCTTTGGGCAATGAGTTTGTGTAGGGTTAAGGTTCCTTTGAATGCATTTTCAATTTTTTATCTTGATGTTTGCTTCTGATTTTGGTTTTTGTTTGATGCATTGATCATAAACCCTAATTTGGGCTTCCTTTTGCATACATCTTGCATTTGCTTGCATAATATGACTTGCCATTGCATTTTATGCATCCATTTGATTCATTGGACATCTTAAGACATATTAAAAGCATGTTTGATCATTGCATCATGTATTTGCCATGTTGTATGCCATTTGCATTCCATAACTTCTCATGTATGTTCATGGTTCTAAACTTGCTTCATTTGCATCCATTTGTTCATGTGATCATCCCCATGCCTTGATTCATGTTTGCATCATCTCATAGCATCATTATCATCTCATATATGCTTCTGGTTTTGATTTGCATCATGCCATTTCATTCCATTTTGCATTGCATTGCATTCCTTTCATTAACTTTTCAGGTGGTAAGCAACTTTGAGAAGTGAATTTGCCTTCACTTCTCACAATTTCTTTTCATCTCTTTCATGCATCCTTGCTGCATTTTGTTATGTGTTTGAGATTGAGCTTGCTCATTCTTCTTCTTCTCACTTTCTTTCTTCAAGTGACTTGTCTTCTTAAATGAAGCAAGTTACTTTGCTTCTCCTGATCCTTTCATCTGCTTCCTGGTGGTTCCATTGAAGATTTCTCTTGTCAAACCTCACAAACCTTAGGAACAACCAAGCATGACAATGATTAGGGTTTTGATTAGTCTCCCCACTTAGTTTTACCTTTGTGTCTCTTTGAGTCTTCTCTTCTCATCTCATAATCAGGGACTAAACCCTAAAGGCTTTAAGGCTTTGTGATTAAGCTTATGCCTGCATCCTTCTATTAGGATGGAGTGTATAACTTTAATCCTAAGTGTTAAACCCTTAATGTGTTTAAATCCTTTAATCAACCCGCATAATAATCATCAAGACATCACACTTGTAACTTGGGCCTTGCATTAGGGTTCTAATTCTTCCTTAATTGGTTAAGAAGGACTAACCCTAGTGTTAATGGACAAGTCCCCCTCAAGTTGTCTTACAAACCCTAAAAATCATTTCTTCATCTTACCATTAATTAAAATCCACTTAATAAAGGCTTTGTTTTGTCATGAGTTTAATCCCTAATCATGGATTAAGTTGAGGAGCTTTCCTCAGCTTAAACATTCTCATCTATTATCCTTCTATTAGGATGGTGTAATGAGTCTGTTTAATCCCTGATTATGGCTTAATCTCATTACTCAACACTAAACAAAAACAACCAAAAACATCTAAATAATCGCAAGTAGGTTAATGATCTTAATCCTACACCAAAGGTGTTTAAGTGTGAGAAGCTGACTTCACACTTAAGGTATTCTCATTACCCCTAATCAGAGGGAAGATGTGATGAGTTTACTAACCCATTGGTTTAGGCTTAAGCTCATTAACTTATGACAAACTCTCAAAAGCAATAAAAGACTGAAAACACAAAAACAAACAATAATCGTCTCCTCCGGGATTCTTTTCTCACCTCATTCACTCACAAACGAGAACTTGCTTCTTCCGTCTAATGCAAGACAGTTAGCACCTGAGCCAGACAGGTCATACACTTGAGCATAGGCAAGCAAGCAGTTCACAAGTCAATTCATCTTTCAGTCTCTTTGGGTCGAACTACGGTGTTCTGACTTCCTCATTGCACGAGAGGATACGTAGGCATAACCTAACAGTTATCGAACAAAAGTCTCTGTATATTCCCCCTCCTTCCAGCATCATTCTTTAAGCCTCATATTCTTGAGCATTTCATCTTTGTTCTTACACTGACACTTCATTTACACACTTCACTTTTCTTTTACACTGACACCTGTACATCCTTTTCTAGCTCTTTCATACACAAATTGCACTGACACTACCCCTTTTAAAGCACAAATCTTTTAAGCGTGGATCCCGTCGAGTACGACGGACAATCTGGGTGTTAATACCTTCCCAGGTTGTAACCAATCCCCTTTCTCAGTCTCTCTGGTTCGCAACCGTCTTATCCATCTATCTTTCTAGGTCTATGCAGCATTACCTTTCCTCCGGGATAAAAATGCCTAGCTGGCGACTCTTTTCATCTCCTGTGAGTTCACTCCTGTGTGTTCTCGCATCTCTCCTTTTCGCCGACCGTTCGCGTCTGTACCCCATTTGACCCGGCTTCATCTGGTGGGAGCGACACTATTTATATTGGTTAGAGAAAGAAACATAAGATAGGGAAAAAGTTAAATGAAAAAACGAGTCAGCACAATAATGAGCCGACTCAAATCATTAAATGAGCCAGATCAAAATAACAGATGAGTCGACCAAAATAAACAGAGAGGCAGCCTGTTGAGACCCGTGGAAAATGAGAAGAAAACACTTCTTGATGAGTCGACTCATGAAGGGTTTTGAGTCGGCTCATCCACACACATGAGTCGACGAAAAGTGATGCATCAGGCAGCCTGTTTGGACCCGTGCGTTTGTCACCAATTTAACACTGAATGAGTCGGCTCATTGATGAATTTGAGTCAACTCATTCAGTTTATTTTTCCAAATATGCCAATCCTTGTTTTTTCATAGAGAACCACTTCAGCTTTCAATCATGCCAAGTTTTTGACCCATCTATTATCTATAATTTTCCATAAAGGTTGGTAGCTTAAGAAAGAAAATATTAAATTAATTCATAAATAAATACTAATATACTTTTTATATCAAATAAATCAATCTAAGATATTTTATAAAAGTGTACCTTTTTTCTTGTTATTGTAGCTAGTTTGTATTTCCTCTTTTGCTCGATCCATTGCTTCATATATATAACACATGGTTGCCTTCTCATCAGAATCCACCATACGCAATACTTTAAGTAATGAAAAAGCACCCTTAAGGAAAATAATCAAATTCTTCCAAAAGTCCTTGTTTGTGACTATATTTTCAACAAACTTTTCATCTTTTGTCTTGGAAAATTGACTATCCTTCCATTGCTTGGAAGTGAACATCCTATATAATCCTCCCCTCTTATCATTCAAGCAACCCAAACACAAATATGATGTTGCAAAGCGAGTGATGCCAGGTCTTATCAACTCACCTCCTTCAGTGTAATGATGCAACAAAGTTATAAGACCAGTCCTAGCATAAATGTAAGTTGTGATCTTTTTACCCGAAGCAATAATCTCCTTATGCATAGGTAGTTTGCTCTCAAAATCCTTTAATATTAGATCAATATAATGAGCTATACAAGGTGTCCAATAAAGCTTATTCCTTTTTTCCATTAACATTTGTCCAACCAACTTATAGTTCGCTGTATTGTCTGTAACAATTTGGACAACATTTTCTTCCCCCACTTCCTCAACAATATCATCCATCATTTTGAAAACTTTATCAGCTGACTTTGAAATGTCAAATGCATCAATTGATTTTAAAAAGAAAGTACCCATAGGACTATTGACTAAAAAGTTTATGATAGTCCTCCTATTTTGGTCAGTCCATCCATCTGTCATTATTGTACATCCAAAAATTTTTCACACAGCTTTATGCTCCACCAATATGCTATTTATAGACTCAACTTTTTTCGTTAAATGTTTACCTCGAGTGTCTTGGTAAGATGGTGGATTATATCCTTTACTGTATTGAGAAATCATTTCACACATCTTTATAAATTCTTCATATTTTACAACATTAAAGGAGATAGTATTGTTGTAAAAATAAGTTGCAACTTGTAAGTCAGTGTCCTCCTTCTCTTTTTTCTTAAAAGCATCGTTGATAGTAGATTGAGAAGTTATCCCCCTCTTGAAAATATTTGCAAGACCTGAAGATTCAACTTTTTTTCTTTAACCATCTTCCACATCAACCTCTATTATATTTTCACTTAGAGTTCTCTTTTTGATGAGTTTGCTTTGTAATCTATGAACAATGGTCCACATTTGTTTGCGAACTTCATCTGGAACAGATACACAGGCTTAAACATTACTACTTGTCCCTGTTAAATGATGCTTAAATCGAAAAGCATTGCCATTATACTCAATATGACAATAGTTGCATTTAATATTTCTTGATCCATCGTTTACGGGAATGCCATGTTTCCATGCCACATCTTGTCTTTGACCACGAGCATTTTTCGGAACTTTCTTATTTCTCACATTTCTAACACCTGGGTTTGTTAGAGGAGGAACCGACATACTACTACTACTACCAATACCATCAACCATCTGTTCCATTAAAATAAAAACCAAGTTAAATCTATAAAGTAAAAAATATAAAACAAAACAAAAATTAGGCAAATAAATTTTATACAAACATTTTTTTTTATAAATTAAAACACATAGTATTATAAAAATACAAAGAAAATCTGTAAAAAAAAAAAATGTTACATAGACTTGTTTATAGATCAAATCAACTTCATATTGATTGTAGATTAAGAAAGGGACGAGGTACATCTAAGGATTAATTTGTAGTTTTTTAATGATAGTTTAAAGATTAAATTGTTGTATTTTCGTAATTTAGAAACTGCTTACGATCATTTTAATAAGAGTGTTAACCAAAAATTAAATAGTTGAATGAGAGAATAGTTTACTAGGCACAATACAAACAAGATAAGTCTTACAATATTTTAATACTTACAAACAACAACTTTTTTTTAATAATATTTAAATATAAGATGCTTACAGGAAAAGACAATACATTGAATCACTGAATGAGTCTGAGCGTGTACAATTAAAGTTAATAAAATCTTAATAAATCTTGAACAAAGGTACTTATTTTATATTATTATAACAATTATATTACAAATAATTTCAGAAATCGTACATACAACTAATAACTATATTATTTTTTAAATCTATAACTAATAACTTCAGAAAGCTATTTGAAATTGAATCGTACATACAACTAAGTTATTTCAATCGTGTAATGTACATCTATCTACATGGCTACTAATAATATTAATTTTTAAACCTATTCATACTATGTAAAAGTAAACTTGAGAAGATGAAACATATAACGAAACAAGCATTACTTTTGTTACAATGAAAACAAAACAGGGCACAGACAACAAGCTTACATCTTCTTCTCCAGCGCGACGGCGAAATTTGAGAAGGTTATCGTTATCGTTATCGCCGATCTTGTAGAAGACTCTATTAGGATTCAAAAGTATTGAAAAAAAGGTATTTCCATATTTATATCACACATATTATAAACCGGGTCGCACTTGACCCGGGTCATAAATCCCAGATTTGCGTGATTTTCTTTTTCCGAAATCGAAATCGATTATTTCACCGCGATTTCCGCCTAAAAATGATCTTGTACACAATCCAGATCGGTGGAGGTGATTGAGATCGCAAAATCGTGTGATTTTCCATGATCTAGATCGCGATCTTGACAACATTGGTAACAACACACGTACAACTCTTCGTTCATTGACAACTCCTTAACATCAATTTATAATTCATTTTCGATTAAAATCATAAAAACCAATTTTCAACAATACAACAAAACAACTTCTTTTATCAACAACAATAAATCATCAATTTACAATAAAATCATGTTTATAAACATAAAACCAATTCCAACAATACAATAAAACAACTTCTTTTATCAACAACAACAAATCGTCAATTTACAATCAACCACATTTATAATCATAAAAACAATTCAATTTTTTTATTATAAATATTCAGCCCTGAAAAATGTCTCACTTCACTCATTTTATTTCATCAAATTAAAGTTCGTCTCGTTAGCTTTCCGACACTTCAAACGAGACCTCAATCGGAGTTACGGATCAAAAGTTATGAATTTTTCAAAAATAAAAAGTGTCATTGTTACAGTGTTAACCAATTAACCCATAGCGTTAACCGGTTAAAACAAGCGTTATCCCCCCCCCCCCCCCCCGAGTGCTACGTATCAGAGCGACAACACCGACTCGAATCTACTAAGGTACTCTATCCTACTCTAGATTACCAGCATGTTACCAACAGAGGGCAACATTCAAACAGAGGGGGTGGGATATCTAATAATATAATCAAGAATATGATAAATAACATATCAAATTATATCACACAGTTCACCAATTCACAACTTCACAAACAACTTAAAAACCAACACAAGATACAACATGGCAACGTAATATGCAACTTGATGTGCAACTTAGAAAAATGTGATGCATGTGGTACCATCGGAGCAAACCTCCCAACTTATAATCCTGCCAATTAATAGAGGCTTCAACACAAGGCATAAGCCTTCAACTTTACTTTGCCAATCCAAGCCAACTTACCGAGCAAACCTCTCAAACGTAAATATGACATGCTATGCGACTCAACATGATTATCAACCAATAACAACTATAGCAAAATAACAACACAACAACATTCAACTTTGGCCAAAGACCTACAACTCATAATTTTGCCATTCATAAGGCATTGCACAACAACAAACAACAACTTTTCAGCTTACAACAAGTATATTACACTCTTATTTACAAAGTTCCGACTAAACCGATTAATAAACTATTTACTACACTCTATTATCACGTCTTATTACTAATTTATTACCATACTTCTATTAAATTCCTACAACGTTATCATTAGGCTAATTTACCAATACTGCTATCAAATACTACTATACCGGCATACAATTATTCTTCTGTCAAATTCATCACAGTCCTACTACTTAAACTAGTCACAAGGTCCTAATTCAATTAATTAAATCTTGGTAATTAGTTATTTAATTTACTAATGTTTTTGGGTCAAAACAAATATATTAGTAAGTCTGCATAACAGAAAAACACAGAACTACGAAAGATAATCCAAATTCCACTTAACCCGTGTGACCATCGCCACACTTGTGTAACCCTCGTCACACTTGGACTTGTGACGATCATCCTAGGGATGTGACGGGCGTCACAATTCCTAGACGGACGTCAGGAATAAGGGACAGTCGTCCCACAACCCAAACTTGCAACGCTCTCTACTTCTTTTTACTTCTTCTCTGCAACACTTCTCAGTCCAATTCCTTCTTCGATTATTTTACTAATCAACCGACACATAATTCAACAAACAACACAACAATGACATAATTTTCTTAATCATATAGAAATAAATTATACATCAAAACAACTTATTTATCACAAACAACTCATTAATCCACACAAACAACAATTGACAACAACAAATTATGTACCCAATCCCATACAAATTCATCATATAATCCAGATTATAAGGTTAGAACCCCACTGTTACCTTTGGATTGAAGGGGACTCTAACACTTAATCTGAACCCTTGATTTTGCCTCTCTAGGAACTTCACGTAACCACCTATTTTCCAATTTCTCGTTCTTCTCACTGATACCCAGTTCTTCCTAATTCCCTTTAACTTAGGATTTCTCTTTTAATTAATCTTAATAATGCTATTGGGCTTAACCCACACACCCCCACAATTACTACTTCTAATTACCAATCAAGCCCATTTATCAAAATAACACAATTTTACTAATAATCCACAACTTAATTAATTGAACTTAGTCCAAGTAACAACAATACAACTTAAATCAACTCAATCGACTTATTCAACTTAATTAAATTAATTCAACCACAACTTAGAAACTCGATGCAAAACAACAACAACCACACGAAAATATTTAATTAAATAAACAGGGCGTTACATAACACATAAGTAACTTCTTTCTTCGTCACCTGCTGAGTCAAAGAGTGTTGGGCTTCTTTAGTAAGGATCAAAGCCATAATTAAGTCTCCCATACTATCGGGGAGTATATGAGAAAGAGCCTTAAAGAAAGTTAATGCTTCTTCCCTGAGAATAGTGACATCGTTGCACTAAACACCATTGGGATGATGAATGCCATGAACTTTATTTCTATTCCACTTGATTACCATTTTGGTATGAAAAAATTTAGTGTTACGTTTTCCCAATTTAATCCAAACATTTATAGCCTTTAAATACCAATGAATCTCTTCTTGCATAAGGATCTCATCATACTCCTGTTGAAGCTTATGTTGGATAAACTAGTCTTATCAGATCTATTCTCTCCAAAGAGCGTTGGATATCCTTGAGTCTATTCTCAATGTTATGCTTTATTTTGCTAATATTACCAAAAGTTTCCTTATTAAAAAGGATAGAATTGTGATGCACATTATGGAGACAAGTTCCAATACTATATTGAAATTTCCCCCAAACAGTTTTGACTATATTGGAGTATTTCAGATGAGTGATCCAAGCTTCCTTAAACCTAAAAGGATGTTTCTCGTGGTCTTAGAGGGGAAGGCCATACCTATGGAGAATGGGTTTGTGATCAGAATTAAATTTACACAACACATAAATATATGCATCAAGGAAGGCCATGTGCCAAGCAACCTTAACTAAGGCCATATCTAACTTGCGATAGGCTATTCGATTGCTAGGACAAGGCCTATTCCATGTGAATTTCCCATCAATCATGTCTATTTCAACTAAATTACATTTATCAACGACATTCAATAAATTATCCCCTATAATGATTAAAATTACCTCCTTTTTGTTCATCAGACGAATGATGTTCTTAAAGTCTCCAATCAAGATTCAAAGACCATCAACATTGTTCCTCCTGTCAATGAGGTGGTTCTCAATGATAGATTGATAGTAATTGTATCCATAAGGACGTCATGCATTAACAATACACGAGACTAGCATAAATTCCAATTACATACCAAAAGGAAGTTCCCAATGATATATTGATAGTAATTGTATCCATAGAGACATCATGCACAACAATTAAAATGGTATTACCATTTTGCATTAACACCCACACTCCCTTAAATTGGCCATGTGCATCCATGTAGTGAACACCCACATATCCAGCTCTATCCAAGGAGGATTAGGTGTAGTTTATTCAAACAGACCAATAAGATATGCACTTAATTTTTTATTAACTTGGAGAAGGCGTGTGATATAACACCTAGAATTTTTGTATGGAAATCCTTGGAGAATAAAGGGATTAGGATTGCATATATTTGAGTTATACAAGATATGTATGAATGCATATCGAATAGTACACGAACATAAGATGGAGAGACACACATTTCTCCATTACAATAGGTTTGAATCAAGGTTCAACGCTAAGCCCCTACCCTTTTATCTTAATTTTAGATGTACTAATGGAACATATTTAAGAGCTAGCACCAAGATGCATGCTTTTTGCATATGATATAGTCCTACTTGGAAAGTCGAAGAAGGTTTAAATGAATGGTTGGATACTTGAAGATTGATAGACCTCATGTGCACGAATTTATTGATTTTAGTATAAAAGATTACCGATCCTACAAAGGTCAATCACCAATTACCGTTATCTATTACTACGGTGTTTATCTAAGATGACGTGATCAATTTGTTTATGTGTAATAGAAAAATAGAGATTTAATTCAAATTTAATAACAAGAGACTGAACGTGATTTCCATCTACCATTGTTACTCATGTAAATTGCAATACTTTATTTAGACAAGAGCAGTATTTTTAGTGGAAAAATTAATTTAAATGTATTGTCCACTTTCTTGTGTCCATTACCGAATTTAAACAAATAAACATCCGCTTTCGTGTGATACAATTTACTAGTTTATTTGATGAGGGCTCATATGTCCAGCACCTGGCGTAACAGGTTTGTTCGATGAGGGCTCGTATGTCCAGCACCTGGCGTAACAGGTTTGTTCGAAGAAGACTCGTCTGTCTAAGTATCCTTATCTGGTGTAACAATTCAATATGGAAGGAACTCGTCTGCTTTTTTCTTCACTTCAAGTCACCAAAGCGTCATTTGGTTGGGTTTATTTCCCATTGCTTGCATTCTCCAGCAGAGTGCAAATTTCAGGTTTTCTTGGTATTCAACCACAATTCATCTTGAACGGTCGATAGCCCGTGCTACCGTCCTTTTCAGATGAACAGTTGTTTGAATAGGGGCCGTTGTAACACCCAAATTTGCCCTCTTCTTTTTAAGCATCATCATCATATCATAATCATCATAAGCATATCATGTCCTTGGCATTTTTGCATGAAAAAGTAAAGCATAACATTCTCATGTTTTAAGCATTAGGCATATGATCAACTATTGGTGAATTTGAGGCATTACAAGCTATAGCAAGAGGCCCAGTGGACTTGTCCAAGTCTCATGAAGAGTCTACATGACATTCACAAGTCCAAGATCCTTTATAAAAGCCCAGGAGGTTGGGAGATCATCAGGGAATCCAAGCTAGGGCAAGCTCCTACACAATGGTTCCCAAATTAGGGTTCCACTTTCAAGCATGAATTCTTTGTGACTTTGGCCATTTCATGTGGGAAAAGTCTCTCATAGATAAGAGGATCCTAGGGATGAAATTTGGTGAGAAAATTCCTTGTGGAAGGCAGTTATTTCATCAGTTGCTTGCATAAGAAGAAATTGGTCAACTGTGCATTTTAAAAGTCAACTGTGAGAATTCAAGGGGTCCAACCCCATGTTTCAAGTCAAGGGATGTCCTTAAGACCTTATAAGAGATTTGGCAAAGTCAAGGATCAAGAATCAAAGGGTTTTGAAGAAGTTTCCATTTTTGGCATATGGTTGGTTTTGAAACTTTCTATTTTTGGCAACTTTTGCCCTAATTTTCAAAGGCTTCTTTCATGGTGAAAAAGATCTCAAATGAATTTCCAATAAACATGAAAGTTGTAGGGTAGGTTCTCCCATTTTCAGAAAGTACAAGTACATTTTCATAGCCCTCATGGATCAAGAAATATGGCCTTCGAAAGTTCACTTTTTTTTAGGGTTTACCTTAAAATTCAAGTTTCCACCAAGTGCAAAAACTCACATAGCTCAATTCCAAGATGACTTATGGAAAAATTGAGATCACAATACCATAAGGCATTACATGAAAGACATTTTGCTCCAAAGAGTTCACCAATTTCGTTCATGGAATGAGAGATATTTCACAAAGTCTATTTTTGCAAAATCACAAGCAAAGCATGTTGCACTCACATCCAAGGGTCAGGATTAATCCAAAGGCAATGAGGGGATGGATTGAAGTCAGAATGCACACATGAGGGAAGCATTGCACACGAGTATGAAGGAATCACACATTTCATGCATTTTTGCAAATTCACCTCAATCACACTTCTCATGCCACCTTTACTTCAGAAACCCTAATCAGGTGAAAGGATCAATGATATAAAAGCAAACATACACTGAATTCGTGCATACACTCTCTCATTTCTCAGATTCAAATTCTCTTGCACTCTTGCATTTTCCTTCAAATTTCTCTCCTCAAGATCTCATTTCATAATCTTTTCACTTAATCTTCATCCTTGAGCTCTAAGGATCACACTGCACTCATTGATTCAAGCTGAGAGTGAAGATTTCACCAAGTGCCATTTAAGAGCAGCAAGGGTCGAATCTCAAGATCTAGGGGAATTCAAGGCTTCTTTTGCATTTATTTTGCAATAAGAAGTTAAAAGGAGCAGATCTACAGCTGGAGGGATCTTATTTTGGTGCTTTGAAGGATCTTCGAGTTCAGGTATGCTCTGAAATTTTGAGATCTGGATTTGGAATTAGATGCTTGCATTGTGTTGTGCTTGTTGTGCTGATGATTTTGTGATGATTAGATTCAAAAATGATTGAATATTGAGTGTTTTATGTGGATCTGAAGTTTGATACACAAAACTGTTTCTCTTCGATTTGGCTTGATCTTTGATCTATTGTGATTTTCATTGCCATATTTGGATTCACCATGTTTTAATTAGTTGATCTGGAGATTGTGTTGCATTTTGGTGATGATTTGTTCTTGCTGATGAATTTCCCGGTGACCGGAGCTAGGGCTCCGTCACTGGATTCTGGAAATGTGAATATGAGGAAGATGATGTTTGAGCCATAAGACTTTTAATCTGGACGGCTGGTATCTTGATAGCGCATTAAAATCCATGCTCCCTCTCACGTGTTTTGTGTTTCATATTTTAATCTGAATAATACATGTTATTTCGCACCCATAGTAATTGTTGTGTACGCGCATGTTATGATTGTTGATATTTTGACCTAATGAGATCACTGACCTGGATCTGGAGCGTTCACTGGATCCAATGGCTCTTGTTTTTCCCTGATTTTCCTGATTTTCCACCATAATAATGTGAGCTTGCGTTGGACTTGCTGGGCTCAGAGTGCTATTCGCACCCCTCCCTCTCTCAAGCCCGTTTAATTTGAACTGACTTCATTGTTAATTGCACCCCTGGCTCTTCCCTTTTATTTTTTTATTTCATTTTGTTTGCAGTTTGATTTTTAATTTTTAAAAATAGAAATAAGTTCATAAAAATTTCAAAAAATTTCATGTATGATACTTTGAGTTTTCTTTAATTTTTGGTATTTTTTATTTTCCATTTATTTTCATTTTCCATGCTGGAATTAATTTCTTCTTTTATTAATTGTTTTTATTCACTTTTAAAGCATGTTGTCTTGTAAAATTTCTATCTTGATCACTAATTTGAATTTTGAATTGATTCTTTTTGCTCTGGATTCACATTGAAATGTAGTTTGTTGATGATTTTTCCTCTGATTTTTAGAAGTTTGCTTGATTATTTTTGGTCCTTAACTTGTGCATGATGTTTCATAACCCTAATCCATGTTTAGGCTCATATTTGACTTGCTTAGCTTCTGATTTGATTCTTTCCTTTTGTCATGTTAATATTGTATGTTTGAAGAGTCTTTGTGCAAGTTTGTGGAATTTTTGGATGAATGCTTGATTTGTTTTGAATTTTGTTCTTTGCTTATCCTCTTTTGCATCTTTTTTGGTCATATGTTTAATCCTTAGGTTGGGAGGGCACTTGTGCCAATTCCCTTAGGTTGTTTAGAACCCTTTTAGGATGTGGATACCTCTCTGGTCTTGAGTTGATGTTTGTACTTTGAGAAATTTTGTGTTTGTTTGCCTTTGAAGTTTATTCACTTTTGTACATGCTCACCTCACTTCTTATGCTTATTTGCTTCTCATGATGTTAATGCTTGAGTTTGTATGCTTCTACTCTTCATCCCTTGTGTTGCTTAGGCACATTCTTGACATGTTAGGGTTCTGGTCTTGAACTTTGTGGTGTTTGTTTGCTTGGCTTGCTTTATGTCATTTCATGTTTGTTTTGCTTTGTCATGATAATCCATAATGCTTCATGTTGAATTGTATAGTCCCTTTCTCATTCTTGTGTTGTGTGTTTGCATTTGACATTTGTAATTTGGATTCCACTTCTGGTTGTGTTACTTTGGTTTGATCTTATGCCCATTTGGTGTTTCATTTGTTCTCATTTGCTTTTGTCATGATATTTGCTTATGTTACTAACCATTTCAGGGGCTCTGGTAAGTGAGAGGTGTGGATGTGATTCCCACATCTCCAAGTCTTATCTCTTCTCTTTTCTTTATTAATATTCTCTTATTTGTGTTTGTTGGGGCTTAAGCCATCCCTTCGTCTTCTCTTCTTCATTCTTTTCTTCCAATTCTTATCTTTTCCTTCTTTAGGATAGTAAACCTCACTAACCCAGGCTTTCCTTTGCATGATAACATTAGGATTTGTTAGTCCCCCATTAGACTTTTACCTTTAAGATCCTCTTGGTTCTCTTCTCTTCTCATCTCAAAACAAAAACCCTAAAAAACATTTAATAAAGGATTGAAGTGGCCTCCTGTGCAATAGCCTTATTCCATGAAACACTTGTAGTTTCCCCATCTTGGGATAGTACAAGCTTGTTCATCATGAAACACAAGTCTGATCAGGATACCACCTTCATCAAGAAAATCATAAAAAATACTTCTTCATTCAAAAATACAAAAACACTTAATAAATTCAACGAGTTAGTGAGCTAGGGCCCTAATCTCTGGAATCAAGTTTTGGGGATCTTCTCCTTACTTGAGTGTGCTTGTTCTATTATTCCATCTTGGAATGTAGTCGCAAGTACACATTCCATGGAAAAGAGCTTGAGTTCAATTCCTTGTGCCACACTCATAGAAAACTCATAAAAAACACTGGACAAACAATAAACGTCTCTCCTTCGGGACTTCTTTTCTCATCACATTCACTCTCATCGTACGAACTTGCTCCTACTTGTCATTTTGCAAGACGGTAACGCACTCGTCGTCCGAGCCTACAACACCTGAGCATTGACATAGGCAGTTTAAGCCTTAAGACACAAGCAATCTTTTCCACCCCTAGATAGGGGAACTACGGTGACTCTGATCCTCATTGTCCAGATGAGGTACATATGCAGCGGGGTAGGGCCCGTTCGAGCACAATCTTTATTTTCCCTACATTTTTTCTCTTTGTTTTCTTTCTCAGTTCCTTTTCCAGTTCCAGTTCCTTTTCTTTTGTAGCAAATTTCATTTCTTCACCCTTTGAAACAGTTTCTTTGCAAGCGTGGATCCCATCGGGTACGGCGGACGATCTGGGGTGCTAATACCTTCCCAGGTCGTAACCGACTCCCGAACTCAGCTTCTTTGGTTCGCAGGACCCGTGTCCTTCCTCTTCTTTTCTTCTGGTTTGTGGAGCATTACCATTCCTGTTCCTTCGGGATAAAAATGCCTGGCTGGCGACTCTAACCTCTTTCCGCGTCACTTTCGCATTTGTACTAGGATGGAAATCCAGGGAGCGACACATATCATATGTTTAGTATATTAAAATTATCATAAATAATTGATAATTTTTAATCGGTAAATCATTAAAAAAAATGATGTGAGAATTGAAAATGTTAAAAAAATTTAACCCTTATAAATCTTCATTTAAAATAATTTAGAATTTGTTATCCATCTAATATTAAATATGCTAACAAAACTCAAGGTTAAACATATCTTAATTCATCAAATCAAGTCAATAATAAATATTGACAATTGTGAAAAAAGTAAAATTCTAGCTCATCTCATCCAACCCTTGCGACATCAAAGGTATGGACATCTTCTTGACTGCATGCTTATGATGAACCCTTTATTTGTCATAAAATCAACTTTGTATGGTGTAGTTATTTTGAAGCTCTTTCATTATGTTATAGTTCATCATTCTTGATGTGTTTCATGATTTTTCCATAAATAGAAAATGTTAACTTTTTATGCTATAGATGCAATATTGTTGTTCTTTCATTATGACTTTAATGTATCATTTATCCTACAAAATGATAACTTTATAGTTCCAAAGGCCATGTTTTTATGTAACTATGAAAATGTTAACTTTTTATGTTGTAGATGCATTGTTGTTCTTTCATTATGACTTTAATGTATCATTTATCCCACAAAATGATAACTTTATAGGTCCAAAGGTCATGTTTTATGTAACTATCTATTTCATGCTTTCAGTTTAATCTTGAAAAATATATCGAACCATACAGACAGGTTGTGTGCTTTGGCATGTTGAAAAAATATAAAAGTGAAAAATAGTAGTGTAATGATATCTATCATTTATCCTTGTTGTACTATTTTTATGGCATTTCACGTATATCCTTGCTAACATCAAATGATAACATTCTATAAGTTTTTTCCGTTTCAGTTCTTGTAAGAAGCACGTCTAGACCACCAATTTTCATCAAATATTTGAAGCCTGATTATAACGTTTGGAAACTTACTGTTCGTGTCATTGATATACGGTTCGTGAAGGAGTGTAATAGAAAATAACATCTTGAATCCATCATCCAAGATGCAAAGGTGATATTTTCGACTATAATGTTTTGCTACATTTTATTTTGTGAGTTCTAAAAGTTTAGTTTAACCATGTAATGTCATTGTGTTTTTAATAAATAGGGTGACCAGATACATGTTATTACACGGTCCAATAATTTTGATATGTGGAACGATGCGATACAGGAAGATAATACTTACTTAGTTTAATAAGGTGAGCCTTTGTTGAATGACCTACCATTGAAGGTATGTGTCAATGACTACAAGTTGTTTTGGAGTCGTTCCACCACTGTCACTGCAACAGAGATCCCGAAGATTCCACAACACACATTCAATTTCAAGTCTTTTAAGGAATTTCTAGTGGTGATTTTATTATTGATCGTTTGTATGGTAAGTAAATGTTATCCATTATATCCATTATTCTTTCTAATTATAAAAAACAAAAATCTAATGTTATCTTTCAATATGCAGATGTTATTGTGAGACATAAAGAGTATTTTAAATCATGTCAAAAATTTTGTGCTTTGCAATGTCCTATGGGACTACAATGAAAAGGATGATCTCATCAGAAAAAGGTTTTATAATGGTTTGACTTAAGTGAGTTGACTTAGTGCTCTAAAACAGGTCGACTCATCTTGTTGGACAAAATTGCGTTGACTCATTGAAGGATTCAGGTCGACTCATTTGAAGTGATATTTTCCTTAAAAATCTCGGGTCCCAACAGGCTGTCAAAGATGGAACTTTAGGTCGACTCAAAGTCATACACATGTCGAATCAAATGATGTTTCAGGTCGACGCATTCCTGTTTAGAGCGCCTTTTTGGTTTTCATTCCTTTCCCATTTGTAATTTAATTTTTTTATCATTATTTGACTAACCCATATAAATAGATGTCATGTTTTTTGTGTGAAACTAACAAGAAAAGTGAAATAGATACACAAGTGCTCTCTTCATCTCCTCCTCTGCATTCATCAACAATTACACACAACAATTTTTGTTGATCAAAGTGAAAGATCAAGGTGATAACGTTCAAACATGAGATCGTGATTTCAGTTTGGGTTGAGAGGTTTGTGGATTTTTCTTGAATAAACCTATGGGGTTTGTCCTCCAAGATCTTTGTGATTTGGGGGGTTTACACGCATCATTTGTTCGTAGATTTAGCCGAGTGAGGAGGTTTGAAGATCAAGGTGATCGTTCATTTATATCACGGTAACCAAAGGATTGCGAAGAATGTTGTGGGTTCACAAGCATCGAAGCAAAGCGATCGTGTTCAAAGTTTGGAGAATTTTAAATTCTTGCAAGAGGGGAGCAATTAATCGGAGGTTTGTTCGACGTGCGTGAAGGACTTGGTTCACCTCGAATCAAGGGGCAAAAAGAGTTCTAGCAACAATCACAATTTCGGATTGGTTTGTTGTTCCAATTTTCTTCTTGTATTAACATTTCAATATTAATAAAAGATCCCAATTCGGTTTGTGAGTTGGGGTCAGAGTACCACTAGCGTGGATGGTAGGGGAACTGCCTAGACAAATTTCGTGTGTTATTCGTTCTTATCATTTGTTAATTTTTCTGCACTATTTGAAGTTGTGTTGTTTGAAGAATTTTGTTTTGGATTAGTGTGTGCCTACTAAGTGCTTGTGAAATTGTTGCTATCATATTTGGATAGCAACTTGATAAAAATTATGCACTACACTAATTGTCAAACTACACTTTGTGTGGGTGCACACCAAGTGTTTGATAAAAATTCAAACCACACAACTTCTTACTCTTTGTGCTTATTTCTCATCAATTTTCATTGTTGAAAGTGGGTTATTCAATTGTGTTGAATTTAAGTGATAGATTAGCATTATATTAATTTACCTATTCATCTCTTATATTCCATTTGGTTTTTGAATGCATATCCGATCACCGGTGACTTGATTTTATTTAGACGTGATTTTTCCAGGGAATTTCCACAAGATAGTTATCAATTAATTTTTCAAAAGTTTAATTTTAAAAATGGATCAATTCAACCCCTTTCTAGATCCGCACCATCATCTAACAAGTGGTATCCTGAGCACCGGTTCATCTAGTGCTTCACATATAACTTTTTAGAAAATGGATAACGATCCAACGGGGGCGTATAATAGAGCACCTATTTTCACCGGAGAAAACTAGTCACTGGAAGGATTGTATGCATATTCATATCAACTCTGTTGATAGAAAAATATGGAAGGTTATTCAAGACGGTCCTATGCAAATAACTATGACCAGAGAGAATAACCTTGAAATACCTAAACCATAAGCATAATGCCATGAAAAAAATGAAAAGAACTATAGTTATGATTGGAAAGCTCGAAATATGATTATTGCTTCTTTGGGAGCGGATGAATATTTTAGAGTTTCACATCATACCACAGCGAAAGCTATGTGGGAAGCGTTATAGATTTCCCATGAGGGAACTAATGACGTGAAGTTAGCTAGAATTAATAAATTGCAACAAGAGTTTGATCGCTTTCACATGAACCAAGGGGAAACCATTGGTGAATTGGGAAAGAGATTTTCTCACTTATTAAATCGCTTAAATGCTCTTGGAAAACCCACTCCCAACGATGTAGCTACTAACAAAGTTCTAAGCTGTCTTACTAGGGAATGGTTACCAAAAGTCACGGCGATCAAGGAAGCCAATGATGTAAGAACCTTAGATTTGACCAAGTTAATTAGGAAGCTACAAGAGCATGAGCAAGAGCTCTTGAATCTACATGAGCATGAAGAAAGTGAAAAGAAAGAAAAGAATGAAAAATCTAAAGACAACAAGAAAAAGAAGAAGTATATTGCTTTGAAGGCTTCTACTTCCAAATCATCCACCAACAACGAATGTGAGAGTGAGTCTAATGACGAAGATGATGAATCTAATGAGGATATGGGGCTGTTTGTAAGAAGATACAATAGGTACCTTAGAAAGAATGGAATTTCTCATTCGAACAAACATCTTGTCAACTATAGAAGGCAATCAAATCCCTCAAAGCAAGATCAAATCAAAACTACTAAGTCAAAAGGATCATGTTATAATTGTGGAAAACCTGGTCATTACAAATCGGAATGTCCTATGTTGAAGAAAAACAAAGGCAAAGATAAATATCAAAAGAAAGGCAACAAAGCAAGGAAATTATATATCGCATGGGAAAACGATAGTGAAGTCTCTACCTATGCTAGCTCAAGTGATGAGGAAGAGAAAGTAAACGTTTATCTTATGGCTCACAACAAGGTCAAAAAACAAGTAAGTCATTCTAAATATGATAATTTTGAAAAATTGTCTTATCCCGATTTACTTAGTACTTTTAAGATTCTCCACCATGAAGCTAAAGAAGCTTTTAAGCATTTAGCATCCGATAAGCTTATTTTTAAGCATTTGGAGAAAAATGTTTCCGACTATCAAAAGGCATTGAAAGCTCTTAAGCGGTCTATGGTGAGACCAATAAGGAAAGACAAATGAGAGTGGTTTAATTTTCATAGCTGTGAAACTTGTTATATTTGGCAAAAAGAAGTCAAAACTCTTCAAGTCAAACTAGACAAGATGTCACAACCAAAAATGACATTTGCTATTGATCATTCAAATTTTAGAAACTCTATGAATAATCCATATAAAAAATACACCTACGTGGTGAAGGATCAAAATAGCAAACGAGACTCTAAACCAACCTTGAATTGTCTTTATTGTTACAAGAGGGGTCACACTATTGTTAAATCTTGATTTAGGAGATTCTTAGTTCCTAAAGGCATTTTCAAATGGTTGCCCAAATGCAACCAAAGTTTCACTCACACACAAGGACCCAATGAAAATTGGGTATCTCTCTCTCTTGTTTAATCATGCAGGTGGAGTGTCTTAAGACTACGAAGAAAATATGGTTTCTTGATAGTGGTTGCTCAAGGTAGATGGTTTGTCTTCCTCAATGGCATTAATCCTCGGCCCGCCGTGATTAGGCATAGGATTTTTGTTGACATTCGGGGGAGGTGCAAAGTTAAGAGCTTTCGAGTCCACCAGGTCTTGGACTTTCATTTGTAAGGCCCTGCATTTTTCGGTGTTGTGACCAGGTGCATTGGAGTGGAAAGCACACCTGGCGTTGACATCATAATTCTTTGGGAGGTTGAGGGGATCTGGAGGTGCCAATGTCCTTAACTCGACCAGGTTGAGCTTCAGGAGTTGTGGCAAGAGTGCAGCATATGGCATTGGGATTGGGTCAATCACCCTGCTGGCCTGTGATGGTCTTTGTTGGAAAGGACGCTGTTGTTGGTTGCTATTGTTGTTGTTGTAGGTTCTCTGTTGCGGATACTGAACTTGTTGTTGATAATGTGGTTGTTGCTGTTGAGGATATGCTGATTGTTGAGGAATTGGGGTTGGAATGGTGACAACTGCTACTGACCTGGGAACATACTTAGATCTGCCCCTGCTTGCATGAATGGAATTGGTCTCACCGGATCTTTGGGGCCCCACAAAAGGCTTCCTGGGATTACTGGATGAACTTGCACCACTGTCAGAAATCTTACCCATTTTCAACAGACTTTCAATCCTTTCACCAGCTATGACAACATCAGCAAAGCTGGTGGAGGAAAAGGCAGCCAGTCTATCAATATATGTCCCTTGCAGAGTATTCATGAACATGTCGGCCATTTCTCTTTCCGACATAGGTGGTTGGACAGCAGCAGCAAGCTGTCTCCACCTTTGGGCATACTCCCTGAAGCTTTCTCTGGAAGACTGGGACATTCCCATCAGGAGGATCCTGTTAGGAGCCATGTCCAGATTGTAATGATATTGCCTGATGAAGGCTTCAACTAAGTCTTTCCAGCATCTGATGGTAGCCCTGGTCAAGTGTGAATACCACTCTCTTGAAGCCCCAGTCAGACTGTCTTCAAAGTAGAACATCCACAGCTTCTTATCCATAGTATAAGCTTTAAGTCTTCCCAGGAAAGACTGCAGGTGAGTTCGTGGACAGGAGGTACCATTGTACTTCTCAAAGCATGGGGGTTTGAATTTGTGGGGAATCCTTACCCCATCCACTAGCCCCATGTCCATCACATCGAAGCCCAAGGAATTCTGAGACTCCAAAGATCTCAACTTCTCAACAATTTCATCCAATCTCCTGTCATAAACCTCATCTCCGGCTCTTATAACAGTAAACTGCTCTTCTTGAGGATCTTCTTGTAAGATCCTGCCTGCAGCAGTGTTTCCTTGCACATTTCTCAGGATATTAGCTTCTTGTTCCAGATGAGGTCCAAATACTGGTGGATCAATACGAGGCTGGCCCCGTTCGTTGTTACTAGTTCCTCCTGTTCCAAGATTAGGTTCCTCAGGAGTTTGTCTTTCCACCAGCTCTCTTAATCTTTCTTGACTCTGGGTTAGGCCAGTTATTACAGCCATGAATTGAGACATCTGATTCCTCATTTCCACTCTCTCATTAGCCATCTGATTTCTGACCTCAGTCAGATCTTGCTATACTTGATCCATTTGAATACCAGGAAGGTTGTTGCGAGTAGGGTACCAGTGCGTGCGGTTGACAGGGAACACTCGGCGACGAGCAATGTTTCCTGAGATCACAACAGAGTTAGAAACAAATAATAACAAAACCTACAAAACAAAAACAAAGGTTAGTATGCAATGTAGCATGCTTATTTGTTTTCCAAGGTATCCAGCTTGGTTCTTGGTTTTGACCTTTCCAGACCTCGAGGAAGATGCTTGATGTTGCCGAGCAAAGAAACCCAATGAAAGCAAACCAATATATTGTAAATGATGAACAAGTACATAGTTTGTTTTACAACTAATGTTTCCTGAGATCACAACAGAGTTAGAAACAAATAATAACAAAACCTACAAAACAAAAACAAAGGTTAGTATGCAATGTAGCATGCTTATTTGTTTTCCAAGGTATCCGGCTTGGTTCTTGGTTTTGACCTTTCCAGACCTCGAGGAAGATGCTTGATGTTGCCAAGCAAAGAAACCCAATGAAAGCAAACCAATATATTGTAAATGATGAACAAGTACATAGTTTGTTTTACAACACATGCCCCTGGAGGGTCAAAGTACAAAAGAAAGAGAAAAGTACATCAAATGGAAATGAACAACAAACAAAGAAATCAAACATCTAGTCCAAACTCATCCTCCTTGACCTCCTTCAGGAGAGCCTCAGTCACTGGACCAGCTGGGTGCTCTGTAATGATCCTAATGAGGAGGTTCCTGGTGGCAATGGCAGTGGTCAGCTTCTTATGCTTGTCCTGGTCTTTTGACCTCTTCAATCCAGCTCTAAGTTTCAACTCTGAAATCTCCTTCTGGGCTGCCAACAAAGCTTCCTGCTGCTTCTTTTCATTGGCCTCAAACTGTTCAATCTTAGCTTGAGTTTTTTGATATTCTTGTGTCCGGGATTCAGTGATTCTGACCCACCTAGCCTGACTCTCTTGCAGATAGAGTTCAGTCCTAGCCTTCTGAAACTTGGCTTCTTTACAGGCATTCTTCAATATTTGTTCCCCAGCTCTTGCTTTCCTGATGTAGTCCTCTGTCTTCTCAATTTTGGCAAGATGTTCCACCCTAAGCTTTTCCAACCTATCAATGTCCAGACGACCATCACTCCTTTCCCAAAGGGTCTTCTTCAAAGCTTGAGACAGATTCTCATTCCTTTCCTTCAGCTTCTCAAATTCTTCCAGGCTGACAGTTGCTGCTGGCTGTGCTGTAGATGGTCCAGGTATATCCTCAATGGTGAAAGGCATTCCAGTAATCTGAGCTCTAGTATGGGACCAATCATAGTATTGAGCTGAAGCAACATTATTACACCTCCCTAGAATAGCCATCCCTTTTGTCTGAATGTTGTCCCAAGCCCAGGATGCTTGTCTGACAGCAGCTGAATTAGGTTTTACTTCACAGTACAGGGTCTCAGCTAAATTTTGCACTCTGGGAGGGTGAACCAAAGCATAGCCCAGTTGTCTCTTAAACAACAAAGGATTGTAATTGATGCAGCCCTTTATACATATCAGAGGCACATTTGGGTATTGCCCACAGCTGGTGATAATGTCTTTGCCTTTGGTGCTCTGGGTGCACCATCTAATATCATCTGAAGTCAAAGCAATGAGCCTCTTAGCCCAATTCTTCTGTTGGTGAGGGTTCAGGAAGGCATCTAACTTAGGTAGGTGCCTGAGCAGCCAGGTGTAAAATAAAGGAGCGCAACATCTCACCAATTTCCCCCTTTGCTTCTCATTCCTCTGATGGATGGAATAATAGAAATCTCCCAGCAATGTGGGTACTGGGTTCCTCAGAAGAAACAAATGAATGGCATTCTTACTGACAAATTTAGGCTCATCTGCAAACAGTATAACCCCATATATGCTGAGGGCTAACAGTGCACAAACTTCCTTCCACTCTCCTAATGAAACCTTCAGGATGGCCTGAGAAATCAAGAAGTCCAAGTGAAGACCAGGGATTCCAGCTTTTGTTGTCATGCTTTGTTCAATCAAGGCAGGCTCCAGGTACAGTGCTTTTGCTACTTCTCCATTGCTGGGAAAAGTCATTTCTGGGTTGAAAGGGAGTCCACCCTTGATAGGCACTCCAGTCAATGAGGAAAACTCTTCCAGTAGAGGTCCTAACTGAAAGTTTGAGAATGTGAAGCATCTCAAAGGAGGGTCATAAAATTGCAAGCATGTGTGGATCATGCTCCTCTGAGAAGGGTCCAGGTCCATAACCATATCCAGGATACCTCCATAGTGCTCTCTAAACAATGGGATATAGTCAGGGGTGATGAGTGACTGGACCTGCCTGATGCCAGTCAACACAGGCTCAAAGAAATGGTAGGATATGTTGCTCTTCCTGGGAGTAGTCATAAATGCTGAAGAGGAGGAAGATAGGTGCTGATGAAGATCAAGGCTGATACTGGAGATGAGCCACTGGCAGGCTGATGCTGGTGATGATGAGAATAGCTGAAGCAGATAACTGATGAAGCAGAGGTCTATGCAGAAGAAGGGGTCAAAACCAAACCAGATATAATGTGGATACCCTGAAAAAACAAATAAACAAATATTAAATGATGCAATGATGATGTATGCAAATGATATGCAAGGGTTTGTGATCAAGCTGGATCAGATTATCTGTCTTGATATAAGCCCAAGTATGTTCAAAGAAGGTCCAGATGGAGGTTCAGAAATCCAGTAACCAAGGTGGGGGACTCAAATAAAGAGTCACATGTCCAGGGTTAATCACAAGAACTGTCCAAAGTGGAGCAATACAATAACAGGGTATGATGTGGCCAAGGGTACCTGAAAACCTGTAAACAGCCCAACCCTCTCACAGGTAATGTTCTAAAACAAAGATCCTTAGACTTGGATCAGTTATGAGAAGTGTAAACACTTCTAACCCGGAGGTACAGTGTTTACAATAATCATAAAAAATCCTCCTCTAATTCTCCTCAGCTTCTGAAGGTCATAATAAAGGTCATCCAGACTTAGCAGGCTTCCCAGATAGCCCTAGCACTACAGGAAATCTGTAGCACAGAGTTCTCAAGAAGAAACCCACATCTGAACCGTGTTTCATATTCCCGCACCAGACCGAAATGGAATGGGAAAGAACATGAACCACTCTAGCCTAGGTGTCACTCAGGTCCCAGGTATAGAACCTTGAACTCTCAATGGAACCCCACCCACCAAAACAGAAACCAGATCCCGCAATGATAATGACAGTATGAAATGTGGAAAACTGTAAAGAAAAAGCAATAAATAAAGCTATACAGAAAGCAATAAATAAAGCAATATAAACACACAATTAGCACATAACACCCCAGTAAACACAAATCAAACAAGTGCTAGGAGGAACCCACAAAAAGAACCAGAAGCCCTGGTTACAGTATAAGGATCCCCAGTAGAGTCGCCAAGCTGTCGCTCCCACCAAGTGACACCTAGGTCAGAAGGGTACAGACGCGAACGGTCGGAGAAAGAGGAGAAGAGAACAGAGTCGCCAGCTAGGCATTTTTATCCCGAAGGAAAGGTAATGCTGCATAAACCTAGAAAGATATGGATAAGACGGTCGCGAACCAGAGAGACTGAGAAAGGGGATTGGTTACAACCTAGGAAGGTATTAGCACCCAGATTGTCCGTCGTACTCGACGGGATCCACGCTTAAAAGATTTGTGTTTTAAAGGGGTAGTGTCAGTGCAATCTGTGTATCAAAGCTGGAAAGAACGCAAGTGTCAGTGTAAAAGAAATGTGAAGTGAAATATATGAAGTGTCAGTGTAAGAAAAGAAGGTGAAGCTCAAGACTATGAGGCTAAAAGAATAATACTGGAAGGAGGGGGGATATACAGAGACTTTTGTTCGATAACTGTTAAGTTATGCCTACGTATCCTCTCGTGCAATGAGAAAGTCAGAACACCGTAGTTCGACTCAAAGAGACTGAAAAATAAATTGACTAATGAACTGCTTATTTGTCTATGCTCAAGTGTATGACCTGTCTGGCTCAGGTGCAAACTGTCTTGCATTAGACGGAAGAAGCAAGTTCTCGTTTGTGAGTGAATGAGATGAGAAAAGAATCCCGGAGGAGACGATTATTGTTTGTTTTTTGATGGTTTCAGTCTTTTATTGCTTTTGAAGTTTGTCATAAGAAAATGAGCTTAAGCCTAAATCAAAGGGTTAGCAAACTCATCACATCTTCCCTCTGATTAGGGGTAATGAGGATACCTTAAGTGTGAAGTAAACACCTCACACTTAATCACCATGATGTAGGTTTAAGATCATTAACCTACTTTCATTTATTTAGATGTTTTTGGAGTTTTTTATTTAGTGTTAAGTAATGAGTTTAAGCCATAATCAAGGATTTAATGGACTCATTACACCATCCTAATAGAAGGATAATAGATGAGAACATTTAAGCTGAGAAAGGCTCCTCAATTTAATCCATGATTAGGGATTAACCTCATGACAAAACAAAGCCTTTATTAAAGTGGATTTTAGTTAATGGTAGGATTAAGAAGTGAATTTTATGGTTTGTAAGACAACTTGAGGAGGACTTGTCCATTAACACTAGGGTTAGTCCTTCTTAACCAATTAAGGAAGAATTAGAACCCTAATGCAAGGCCCAAGTTACAAGCTTGATGTCTTAGTGATTATTAAGTGAATTGATTAAAGGATTTAAACACATTAAGGGTTTAACACTTAGGATTAAAGTTATACACTCCATCCTAATAGAAGGATACATGCATAAGCTTAATCACAAAACCTTAAAACCTTGAAGGTTTAGTCCTTGATTAAGAGATGAGAAGAGAAGACTCAAAAGAAAAACTCAAAGGAAAGAGTCTAAGGGGGACTAAACAATCCTAAAATGTTATCATGCTTGGAAGTCCTAGGGTTTGTGAGGCTTAAGAGAGAAAGAGATCTTCAAAGGCCACCAAGGAGGAACAAGATGAAAGGAGGAGAAGAAAGGAGAAGCAAAACAACTTGCTTCACTCAAGAAGACAAGTTGCTTGAAGAAAGAAAATGAGAAGGAGCATGAATGAGCAAGCTCATTCTAATACACACACAAAATGCAGCAAAGAATGCATAAAAGAAATGAGAAGAGATTGTGAGAAGTGAAGGCAAATTCACTCCTCAAAACAACTTACCACCTGAAAAGTTAGCAAAAGAAATGAAATGGAAGGAAAATGAGAAAGATGCAATGATGCAAACTAAAACCAGAAGCATAAACATGATGTTAATGATGCTAAGAGATGATGCAAACACAAGTCAAGAGATGAGAATGATCATACAAGCATAAGGATGTCAATGGAGCATGTTTTGAACCATAAAGATTCATGAAAGTTTATGAAATGGAAAGAATGCATAACATGGAAAATGAATGAACAAATGATCAAACATGATTCTAGTATGTCCTAAAATGTCTAATGTGTCATGTTGATGCACAAAATCTCATGGTAAGTTCATGAATGCAAGCATATGAAAGGTGGATGCAAATGGAAGCACAAATTAGGGTTTATGCACAAGATACAAAACAAAATTCAAAATCAGAAGCAAATGACAAGATAAAAAATTGAAAGTGGGATCAAAGGAACCCTAACCCTACACAAGTTTACTGCCCAAAGGGGAGGACTTAACTCTTAACCCTAAAGAAGTTATGATTTTCTCAAGTCAACTAGGGTTTTGGGATACCTCACAATGAAAAAAGCAAAACAAATTGAAAATGAAAGATAAATTCAAATCAATTTTACCCTAGAAACTACATGATATTAAGGATGCAATGCAAGAAGAACCATCATCAAACTCTTCATGGTTAGGCAGAATGAATTTTTCTAAGCTAGGACCAAAATATTGCCTTTAAACAACTTTAATTCCAATGAAAAATGTCAAAACACATCAAGGACCAAATAGAAATTTGCTTTGAGAGTTTGATAATGTTTCTAAATGTTTTAAAATGCAATGTGAATTTTTTGGTGATTTTTAAATACCTAAATGCATTTTTAATTAATTAATTTCCATTAACTAATTAAAAATAAAAATTTAAATGATTTAAAAATAATTTTTGATGCAAAAAATAAAAATAAAAATATTTTTGGGTTCTGAAAATTAATAAAAGGCTTGACAAAAAAATTCAGAATTTTTTTAATATGTTTTGCTATTTTTAAAAATTCGTGTAAATAAAATACAAACAAAATGAATTAAAATTAATTAAATGGAGAAGTAATCTCATCCTAAGGCTGATATTCAAACCTGGGGGGGGGGGAGATGTTTGACCGCGCGCGCAAATTTAGGGTCAGGATTGACTCTGGCTTAATTAACTTAATTATGATTTATTAAATTAATAAAATCAGATTAGGGTTTAATGAATAGATCTGGGCCACTCAAAAGTTAAACTAATCCACATCCAAAGGCTACGAACGCATCTGGAAAACTAATTAGGGTTAGGGCTTAATGACTTTCAGGTGACCGGAGGGAAGCTCCGGTCATCTTCTCCGGCGGGTCAAAAACCCTAAAATGCTCTATAGGCCACCTCTCATCAAATTGAACACAGGGAAATGATCCTCTACCCAAACCCCATTCAAATCACCCCTCAAACAACATTTATAACCCAAGAACAGAGGGAATCGAAGCAAACAAAATTCACGGGTGAAATTTCAAAGAGCAACCAAATAGTCATTTCTTCACCATTTTTAATTCTAAAGATATCAACATGATCAGCATAACATATACTTTCATTTTGTAACAAAAAATGCAAGCTCTGAAAAGTTTGATGTTTGAAGCTACCTGAGGTGATGAACTGTGAATATGAGCTTTCCAGGCCTTTCTTTAATGCAAAGTGTCTCCTCTGGACCTCCTGAGATCAATGGAATGCTCAAAATCTTTTGTTGGTGGCTGATTTGGGAGTTTGAGTTCTGGTGTAGCAGGTTTCACAGTTGAGATACATGGGGTTTCAGGCTGTTTCAATGGTGGATTTTGGTTCCATGGAAGATGTGTGATTCATTGGTGAAGGAAAAATGAAGGTTTGATGGCTGTGTGAAGAAATTCGAAGAGGAGAAGTTTTAGACAGATTTTTGTGCAAGCTGGATTGTGGAAGGTTTCTGGCTTGTGTGTGTTGTGTTTTGGGATGCTTGAGGTCCACATATTAGACTCTGATTGGGCAGAGAGTTGGTGGTGGCACAGTGTGATTGGCATGGCCCCTTTTGCAAAAAGTCAAGTCTATGTGTCCTTTGAGGTATGGGCTGTTTCAGGGATAGAGCAAAGGCATGTCTGCTGCAGCTTGATTCAAGGATGACCATGGAAATGAGATTGAGGCCAATTAGCAAGTTTGTGAGAAGTTGTTGGAGGTTTTGCAAATTTCACTAAGTTTGGCCCTTTTGAAGTTTCTTAATGATCAAGGCATAAAAGTGAGTAATTCTTTGGTGCATTATGAATTTTAGGTCATGACTTATGTTTGTGTAATGCTTAGAAGCTAGTTTGAAGTCACAATTGGCCTTGGCATGAAGTTTTGCAACTTTCCTCTTTGGCACAAAAGTGAAAATTAAGTGATTTTGTCCAACTTTGCAAGGCCATAACTTTTGTTCAAAAATGAATTAGAATGAGTTCTTGTACTTTTTGAAAATGGGAGGATCCAATCTACAACTTTCATGACCAAATATTTTTCATTTGAAGCATTTTTGAATCAAAAAGAGGAGTTTGAAAAACTTTCCCAAAATGGCAAGTTTACATTACAAGTCACTTTCCCAAAATGGCAACTTTGCAAATGGCTTGAAATTCTTCAATTTTGTGAACTTATAACATATTCTAAGATCAAATAAAGATCATACACATTCAAAATGATGGAGAAACCCCTTTGGTTGGATGATTGGGGGCCTCAGATGCCCTGATTTTGCACTGACTTGCTCAAGAAGTCATCTTGTGATCAGATGCCTTCCCCATTGAATTTCTTCATGAAAATTGGTATGCATGATCCTCATATCATATAGAGACCAATAGAAACAAGAATGACTAAAAAAATTGGAGTTGTGGCCTCTGAAACCAAAACCCTAATTCTAGGTCATCTGTGTAGTTAAGCCTGGCTCTGCTTCCATGCCTTTCTCAGTTCTTGTGATTCTTTGACTTCCTTGATCTTGGGAGGATAAAATATGATGCTTGAACATACATGGACCCCTTTTAAGTGATTGATGGTCTTTGGAGTGGCTCAAATGGCCCAGGGATGGCTCAGATCACAAACCCTAGATGCAGATGGCTTTGAATCAATGCAGTGAAGCAAAAATGCAACATGAGATGATATGACTGAACTTATGAAAATGAAATGAATCACAAGCCATGGTGGAATGAGTGAGGGAAAATTTGGGGTGTTTACAGCTGCCCCTATTCAAACATGAGTTAGCTGTGTAGGATGTAAGCGTCGGCTTAACAGGCAAACAAGATAACTTGTGGTTGAATACCAAAGACAGTCCAAAATTTGCACTTACTGAATGAAGAAGAAAAGGGATATAGATTGTAAAAGGAAATATAGTATGATTATAAAGTGCGGGTGACGGAGGACGATTGTCGAGCAGGGGACGACTGCTGGGGATAAAGCGATGACGGGGACGGCCGACATGCTGGGGAAAGTAATAAGACTCTCTGGGGATTGAAGTTAGATGATGGGGACGACCATCGGTTTGAAGAAATAAATGATGAGGGACGGTCATCAAAGGTGAAGGACAATCACCTAGCAGGGGACGGCTGCTTTGTTGGGGGATAAGATGAGGGACGGTCATCTAACGGTGAAGGACGATCACGGTTGCCAAAAGTATCACGACATAGGATGAATGTCGGATGAAAAGGTCGACGATGGGGACGGCCATCGGATAAGCATGATGAAGGACGATCATCAAGAGGTGAAGGACAATCACCTAGCAGGGTACGGCTGCTCTGAGGGTTTATCATGACATAAGGCGAATGTCAGATAACAAGATCAACAATGGGGACGACCATCGGATAAAATGATGAAGGACGATCATCAAAAGGTGAAGGACGATCACCTAGCAGGGGACGGGTGCTGAAAATATCGCGACATAGGACGAATGTCGGATAGAAAGGGGTTCTAATGAATAGAGACCCCGCTGGGGATGATGAAGGACGGTCATCAAGAAGGTGAAGGACGATCACCTGGCAGGGGACGGCTGCTGAAAATATCGCGACATAGGACGAATGTCGGATAGAAAGGAAAAAGTTTATCTAGATTGGCTGGGAATTCTTCTTGGGAATGGTAGGCACAGACGAGTGTCTAATTTCAAGGAGGCAAAGACATAAGTGTCTGACACGGTGTATAGATTAAAGTTGCGGACGAGCATCCTTAAGACTATGATACGGACGAGTATCAGTAGAAACAAACGCTTGACGCATGTTCAGAGATGATGATGCGGACGAGTACCAACTAGTTAACAAAGAACACGGACGAGTGTCGACTCTGAGGGGATTTAAGTGGTGTATACAAGATACGGACGAGTATCTGTATGAGTAAAAAGTGATGAGTGAGACATAGACGAGTGTTCAACTTGTCGTGGAGAGCACGACACGGTCTGGTGTCGGAAGTGTATTATAAACAAGTATTTGGTTCACAAAGTGTTTAGGCAACTATGCTGGGGAAGGTGACACGGACGGGTTTCAGGGAAGCATATATATATGTATCTGTCTGTAGAGGACGTTCGGGCGACTTTATTGGGGAATGATGACACGGACGAGTGCCAAAAGGAGCATGCATCTGTATTTGTGAGTGTAAAAAGGATGCTTCGGCTTTCTGCCGGGGAGTATTTTGCATATTGTTGATGGAATGTCAGTATTTACGAGTGTTTGGTTCGACACATGGCTTATGATTATGCAATATGTTTGATTTTTGCCGTAATGCTCCGTATTAGACGGAATGCTACGCTCTGGGGAAAGATATGATGCAGATGCTATGATTATGCAAAGGTATCGATCCGGGATTCAGATCCCGTTGCTGTGAAGATCTCCGGTCGATCTGCTTGAAGTGGATATCCCAGCTGGGGATGAGATCATTGGTAGATCTGATATATGACTCTGCTTGAGGAAATAAATCACTGATAGATCTATCTTGGTAATGAGGGACCCAGCTGGGGTCTGTGGGAACTTCCGTCACTCTGTTGTGAGATCTTCAGACACTGCTCCTCGGGATAGAGACTGGAGCTTTGCGGGGAGATGGTTCCCTGCCAACACTTGGCTGGGGAGGAATGATTGCTGGACGATCTTCCTAGAGATTTCTGTGGGGATCCTGTTGAGGATGATGAACTCAGTTGGGGAAATGAGCCCCTTCTGATGTTGTTTGGAAGATATGTTGAGGAAGTAATGATTTGACAGCTTGCTGGGGAGAAACTTTCCATGCCCCATGTGGTGCTCCGAATACCTGCAATCCTGGTATGACAAAGAAACGCACAAGTACCCCGAGGTATCCCTTACTGGATTCCATCATAGGAGTTTAGACACTCCCGGGAGCAAATATATTTCCTGTAAGAAAAGGCGCATCTGTATTTATGCAACTATTATATTAAGGACATCAGACATTTTTGAAAATGAAAATAAATGTACGAGACAAAGCGTGACTGAAAATCTGATTTTATTAATTTGCATGCCCTGAATTGGCAAATACAGTCTAGGAAACAGATCCCCTGAAATGAGGAGATCGTTACAAATTGAGAAAAAAGATGCTGGCGATGTTGATGATGCTTCAGGGAGCTTCCCTTTTGCTATGACCCGTATGACATTGACGTTCCTCTCATCTTGCTTTTGAAGACGGTCGATTCTGACCGATGCTTTTAACCTTTCGAGGCTTGCCATGTTGCAAGTGATACAGACGAATTCAGAATGCAGTTGTTCGTTTATTCCCTTATTTTGCGTGGATCGCCCTTTCGGGTTTTCAATCCACCGGGATACCCATTTTTGCCTGAGTTGTCCAATGCGGCTTTTTAACTCAGCGGGCGTACATTATTTATTTATTTTTTCCCTTATTTTTGCCCGAGTCTTTTATTCTGTTTTTGACACGCCGGGATGCCCTATTTTTGCCTGGACTTACATTCTGTTTTTGTGTCTGGCGGGTCACTTTTATGCGAAGTATTTTTTAACTGCATCTGAATTCACAGGGGACAGGAAGTCTTCACCATCCATAGTACTGAGCATCAGTGCTCCACCAAAGAAAACTTTCTTTACTATGAACAGACCATCATAATTCGGAGTCCACTTGCCCCTGTAGTCTGTATGAGGAGGGAGGAGTCTTTTCAGCACAAGATTTCCTACTTGGTATTCTCGGAGTCTGACTTTCTGAGCGAAGGCTTTCTTCATTCTTTTCTGATACAGCTGCCCATGACAGATTGCAGCTAATCTCTTTTCTTCGATCAGATTCAGTTGCCCGTATCGGGATCGGACCCATTCAGCTTCATTCAGTTTGACATCCATCAATACCCATAAGGAGGGTAACTCAACTTCAACAGGTAGGACTGCCTCCGTACCATACACAAGCTGATACGGTGTTGCCCCAGTAGATGTTCTGATAGACGTACGATACCCATGCAAGGCAAATGGTAGCATTTCATGCCAGTCTTTGTAGGTAACTACCATCTTCTGCACAATCTTCTTGATATTCTTATTAGCTGCTTCCACAACGCCATTCATCTTTGGCCTGTAAGGAGAAGAATTGCGATGTTGGATCTTGAAGTCCCGACACAGTTCTGCCATCATTTTATTGTTTAAGTTGGAACCATTATCAGTAATGATTCGTTCGGGCACTCCATACCGACAGATGATCTCTCTCTTCAGAAATCAGGCTACCACTTGCCTTGTAACATTTGCATAAGAAGCCGCTTCAACCCACTTGGTAAAATAGTCAATAGCAACCAGGATGAATCTGTGGCCATTTGAAGCAGTCGGTTCAATCTTGCCAATCATATCAATGCCCCACATGGCAAAGGGCCAGGGTGAAGACATCACATTCAGGGGATTTGGAGGTATGTGCACTTTATCCGCATAAATCTGGCATTTATGGCATTTTCTGGCATAAGCACAACAGTCTGCTCCATTGTGATCCAGTAATACCCTGATCTTAGCAACTTTTTAGCCATAGCATGCCCTCCAGCATGGGTACCAAAAGATCCTTCGTGCACCTCGTGCATCAGCAAGTCTGCCTCTGCCTTATCAACACACCTGAGAAGTACCATATCAAAGTTTCTCTTGTACAAGGAACCATCAGTATTTAGGAAGAAACTACCAGCTAGCCTTCTTAAAGTCTTCTTATCATTGGAAGATGCCCCAGGTGGGTATGTCTGATCCTCCAAGAAGCATTTGATGTCGTGGAACCAAGGCTTATCATCTTTAGTGAGGTCTGCTGAGAACACATATGCTGGTCTGTCAAGTCTGGATACTGAAATCCGAGGCACAAAGTTGGCAGTTTGAACTTTGATCATGGATGAAATGGTATCCAGAGCATCCGCAAACTGATTTTCATCTCGAGGGATATACTCAAGCTTGACTGTTGTGAAGAAAGTCAATAACCTCCTTGTATAGTCCCGGTAAGGTATCAGATGATCCTGGTGAGTATACCATTTGCCGTTGGTTTGATTGATTACTAGAGCTGAATCTCCGAACACAGTCAATGTCTTGATCCTGAGGTCAATGGCTTCCTCAAGACCCATAATACAAGCTTCGTATTCAGCTTCGTTGTTAGTGCAGTTAAAGGTGAGTTTTGCCGAGAAAGGCATGTGAACTCCCTTAGGTGTAATGAGTACTGCACCAACACCGCGACCATTCATATTAATAGCCCCATCAAACATCATAGTCCACTCTTCTTCCGGGTCGGGCCCTTCAGTGTGAACAGGCTCTTCATGATCTTTTGCTTTTATGAACATGATGTCCTCATCAGGGAAGTCAAATCTCATAAACTGGTAATCATCAATGGGTTGCTCAGCGAGATAATCAGACAATACACTGCCTTTGATGGCTTTTTGAGATGTGTATTGAATGTCGTATTCTGTGAGGATCATTTGCCATCTTGCAACCCGTCCGGTAAGTGCTGGCTTCTCAAAAATGTACTTAACTGGGTCCATCTTGGATATCAATAAAGTAGTGTGGGTCAACATATACTGTCTCAGTCGGCGAGCAGCCCACGCTAAAGCACAACAAGTTTTCTCGAGCAGTGAATAACATTGTTCACAGTCGGTAAACTTTTTGTTTAGGTAGTATATTGCATACTCTTTTCGACCAGACTCGTCATGCTGGCCCAGCACACACCCCATTGACTCTTCTAATACTGTCAAGTACATGATTAGAGGTCTTCCTTCAACTGGAGGCATAAGGATCGGAGGCTCTTGTAAGTATTCCTTGATTTTGTCAAAAGCCCTCTGGCAGTCTTCATTCCACCTGACTGTTTGTTCTTTTCTTAACAGCTTGAACAAGGGTTCACAGGTTGTAGTAAGGTGAGATATGAACCGTGAAATGTAGTTCAATCTGCCTAAGAACCCCCAGACTTCTTTTTCAGTCCTAGGTGCAGGCATTTCTTGAATGGCTTTGACTTTATCAGGGTCAACTTCAATCCCTTTCTCACTTACAATAAATCCCAGCAGCTTATCAGATCGCACCCCGAATGTGCATTTGTTGGGGTTTAACTTCAATTGGTACTTCCTCAGACGCTTGAATAACTTCAACAGATTCACCAGGTGGTCTTCTTCTGTGAGGGACTTGGCAATCATGTCATCCACATAACATTTAATTTCTTTGTGGATCATGTCATGGAATAATGTTACCATAGCCCGTTGATAAGTGGCACCAGCATTCTTCAGTCAGAATGGCATCACCTTATAATAGAATGTGCCCCAGGGTGTGATGAAAGTTGTCTTCTCCATGTCTTCAGGTGACATTTTGATCTGATTGAATCCTGAAAATCCATCCATGAAGGACAACACCGAGAACTGAGCCGTATTGTCGACCAATACATCAATGTGAGGTAAAAGGAAATCATCTTTCGGGCTGGCTCTGTTCAGGTCCCGGTAATCCACACACATCCTCACCTTGCCATCCTTCTTTGGCACAGGTACAATGTTAGAAACCCACGGCGGATAGCTAGTTACAGCAAGGAAACCGGCGTCCCACTGTTTTTGTACCTCTTCTTTTATCTTCATGGCCATATCTGGGCGAGTACGGCGCAACTTCTATTTTACTGGAGGGCAGTCTTCTTTTAGAGGTAGCTTGTGCATGACAATGTCAGTGTCCAACCCTGGCATATCCTGATAAGACCAAGCGAAAACATCCACATACTCCCGAAGCATGTCAATCAGTTGCTCTTTCACTGAATCTTGCAGGCAAGCCCCGATCTTGACTTCTTTCACTTCTTCTTCTGTACCAAGATTAACCGTTTCGACCTCCTCCTGATGAGGAGTGATAGCCTTCTCCTCTTGTCTCAACAACCTAGCTAGCTCTTCAGGTAGCTCATAATCTTCTTCAACCCCTTCATCAGTTTGATTGATTGGATTATCAAAGTCATACAAAGTCATAGCAGTGTTGTTGTCGGTGCAGTCTGGAGGACATTTTCTGCAAGGGTTTAGATTTGTTCATTTTAGTGATCAGTTTTATCTTATTTAGAAAAAGTGAAAATGAAGTTGTTTATTTTGAAAAACATTGCCATTTTATTTTTGTACAAAAAGTGAAAAATGAAAAACAGTGAGCGGAAAAAGAAAAGACTCGTTTGCAAAAGATGTCCTGATATTCATTAATTGATCTTTGCACAAAATACAAGATGGCCCGATTACAAAATGAGTCCTGACATCTTGGGCAAGATGCAGGACTTGATGCATGCTTAAAAATACAGGAAATAATAATTACTCTGCAGGAGTAACTCTTATAATTTCCTGGGAAGACCAGTTTGAGACATGGCTCCTCGGGGTCCTTGGACGTATCCAGCTTTCCAGGTTGCGCTCGTCTTCCAACTCATCTTCCAAGTTGTTCACAGCATCCGGGGTGAGCATCCCCCCGCTAACAAACTTGGGCTCTTTGGCAGCCTCTGGTTGATCGTGTTGAGTTGGTTTGTAACCCAACCCAAATCGGTCTTCTTTCTTTTCCACGGGCAGCAGCTTGCCCCAGCCTTGGGCGGTACCGTCCTCAACAACCTTCCGGGCTTGCTCATATGACGTTATGGAAGTTCCCAGCACAACAGATGCTTCATTAATGTTCAAGGCCTCAAACCCTTGGCTCATGGTTTCATGGATCTCCCCGTCCATTTCTATGTACTTATACGTAGCCAGCTGGCTAACAAAGATGTCCTCCTCCCCACAGATGGTGATGATTTGGCCTTCCCACTCGAATTTTAACTTCTGGTGAAGGGTAGACGTAACAGCGCCAGCGGCGTGGATCCAGGGTCTACCCAACAGACAGTTGTAGTCCGGCTGTATGTCCATCACAAAGAAGGTAGTTTTGAAGGTCTGCGGGCCAATCAACACAGGCAGATCAATCTCCCCAAGCACTGATCTTTTAGAGCCATCAAATGCTCTCACCACCAAATTACTCGGATGCAATGCCAAGCCATCATACTCCAGCTTCACTAAGGCTTTCTTTGGTAGAACATTGAGTGATGACCCAGTGTCCACCAGCACATGAGATAGAACAGGACCCTTGCATTCTAAGGTGATATGTAAAGCCTTGTTGTGGTTGCGCCCCTCCGTTGTTAAGTCAGCATTGGTAAAGCCCAGTCCATGACTGGTGTTGACATTTGCAACTACAGTTTCTAGCTGATTAACAGTAATCTCCTCTGGCACGTATGCTGCATGCAGGACTTTTAACAATGCGTTCCTGTGAGCTTCAGAGCACATCAATAGTGATAATATGGAGATCTTGGAGGGGGTTTGGTGAAGATGATCCACCACCTTGTAATCACTTCTTTTTATGATTCTCATAAACTCGTCTACATCTTGTTCAAAGGATGTCTTCTGAGTTTCTTTGGTAGCCGGCTCTTCAGATACCACGTTCTTTCCTTTTGCTTTGGCAGTAGCTTCTGCTTCGGCATTAGGTCTTTGCATTTGTGAGGCAAAAAGGCATCCGCTTCTGGTGAAGCCTCCGCCTCCCCTAACATTATCAACTTGTGGAGAAGAGATCGATGAATCCAGAGTGATTTTCTCCCCGTTGCAGTAAAGATCAGAGCCGTAATGCCAATGTATGGCATTACTGCTTTCATAAGGAACGGGTCCAGGCACCGTAATAGTAACTGGACTGACTGCTGCAGAGGAAGGTACTGTAATGGTGTGCGGATCATAGTAAATTGTGACTGGTGATCTGGTAGGAGGTGCCATGATTTGTTTTTGGAAATTGCTGCTGGGAGGAACACTTGATGGGTCATAGTAGATTGTAACTATTGAGACATCTTCATTAATTTTTGCTGGCGTTGTAGAAGATTCTGCCAATGACACGGATGCTGATGTTGTAGAAGAAAGGGTTGTTGACACTTGATTTGTTGAAGTGATGGACGGAGCCATTGCCGATGATATTGATGAATCGGTAGGAATGATTGTTGTTGCTGTTGTAGAAGAATCGGGAATTGCTGTTAAAGGAACTGCTGGATTTGTAGGCGCCGTTGTTGAGATCTGAAGGATACCATCCTTAATAAGATTATCTATGCCGCTTCTTAACCTTTCACACCCATTGACTGCAATGTTGCAATACCCACAATCGAGCTCACACCCGGGGAACACTTGGCATTCTAAAAGCTGGGCTTTAATTTCGACCAAAGGTGTTCGTATTTGTGCAACACTAGTGATCAAGGTAGATGGTTTGTCTTCCTCAATGGCATTAATCCTCGGCCCTCCGTGATTAGGCATAGGATTTTTGTTGACATTCGGGGGAGGTGCAAAGTTAAGAGCTTTCGAGTCCACCAGGTCTTGGACTTTCATTTGTAAGGCCCTGCATTTTTCGGTGTTGTGACCAGGTGCATTAGAGTGGAAAGCACACCTGGCATTGACATCATAATTCTTTGGGAGGTTGAGGGGATCCGGAGGTGCCAATGTCCTTAACTCGACCAGGTTGAGCTTCAGGAGTTGTGGCAAGAGTGCAACATATGGCATTGGGATTGGGTCAATCACCCTGCTGGCCTGTGATGGTCTTTGTTGGAAAGGACGCTGTTGTTGGTTGCTATTGTTGTTGTTGTAGGTTCTCTGTTGCGGATACTGAACTTGTTGTTGATAATGTGGTTGTTGCTGTTGAGGATATGCTAATTGTTGAGGAATTGGGGATGGAATGGTGACAGCTGCTACTGACCTGGGAACATACTGAGATCTGCCCCTGCTTGCATGAATGGAATTGGTCTCACCGGCTCTTTGGGGCCCCACAAAAGGCTTCCTGGGATTACTGGATGAACTTGCACCACTGTCAGAAATCTTACCCATTTTCAACAGACTTTCAATCCTTTCACTAGCTATGACAACATCAGCAAAGCTGGTGGAGGAAAAGGCAACCAGTCTATCAATATATGTCCCTTGCAGAGTATTCATGAACATGTCGGCCATTTCTCTTTCCGACATAGGTGGTTGGACAGCAGCAGCAAGCTGTCTCCACCTTTGGGCATACTCCCTGAAGCTTTCTCTGGAAGACTGGGACATTCCCATCAGGAGGGTCCTGTTAGGAGCCATGTCCAGATTGTATTGATATTGCCTGATGAAGGCTTCAGCTAAGTCTTTCCAGCATCTGATGGTAGCCCTAGTCAAGTGTGAATACCACTCTCTTGAAGCCCCAGTCAGACTGTCTTCAAAGTAGAACATCCACAACTTCTCATCCATAGTATAAGCTTTAAGTCTTCCCAGGAAAGACTGCAGGTGAGTTCGTGGACAGGAGGTACCATTGTACTTCTCAAAGCATGGGGGTTTGAATTTGTGGGGAATCCTTACCCCATCCACTAGCCCCATGTCCATCACATCGAAGCCCAAGGAATTCTGAGACTCCAAAGATCTCAACTTCTCAGCAATTTCATCCAATCTCCTATCATAAACCTCATCTCCGGCTCCTATTACAGTAAACTGCTCTTCCTGAGGATCTTCTTGTAAGATCCTGCCTGCAGCAGTGTTTCCTTGCACATTTCTCGGGATATTAGCTTATGGTTCCAGATGAGGTCCAAATACTGGTGGATCAATACGAGGCTGGCCCCATTCGTTGTTACTAGTTCCTCCTGTTCCAAGATGAGGTTCCTCAGGAGTTTGTCTTTCCACCAGCTCTCTTAATCTTTCTTGACTCTGGGCTAGGCCAATTATTACAGCCATGAATTGAGACATCTGATTCCTCATTTCCACTCTCTCATTAGCCATCTGATTTCTGACCTCAGTCAGATCTTGCTGTACTTGATCCATTTGAATACCAGGAAGGTTGTTGCGAGTAGGGTACCGGTGCGTGCGGTTGACAGGGAACACTCGGCGACGAGCAATGTTTCCTGAGATCACAACAGAGTTAGAAACAAATAATAACAAAACCTACAAACAAAAACAAAGGTTAGTATGCAATGCAACATGCTTATTTGTTTTCCAAGGTATCCGACTTGGTTCTTGGTTTTAACATTTCCAGACCTCGAGGAAGATGCTTGATGTTGCCGAGCAAAGAAACCCAATGAAAGCAAACCAATATATTGCAAATGATGAACAAGTACATAGTTTGTTTTACAACACATGCCCCTGGAGGGTCAAAGTACAAAAGAAAGAGAAAAGTACATCAAATGGAAATGAACAACAAACAAAGAAATCAAACATCTAGTCCAAACTCATCCTCCTTGACCTCCTTCAGGAGAGCCTCAGTCACTGGACCAGCTGGGTGCTCTGTAATGGTCCTAATGAGGAGGTTCCTAGTGGCAATGGCAGTGGTCAGCTTCTTGTGCCTGTCCTGGTCTTCTGACCTCTTCAATCCAGCTCTAAGTTTCAACTCTGAAATCTCCTTCTGGGCTGCCAACAAAGCTTCCTGCTGCTTCTTTTCATTGGCCTCCAACTGTTCAATCTTAGCTTGAGTTTTCTGATCTTCTTGTGTCCGGGCTTCAGTGATTCTGACCCACCTAGCCTGACTCTCTTGCAGATAGAGTTCAGTCCTAGCCTTCTGAAACTTGGCTTCTTTACAGGCATTCTTCAATATTTGTTCCCTAGCTCTTGCTTTCATGATGTAGTCCTATGTCTTCTCAATTTTGGCAAGATGCTCCACCCTAAGCTTTTCCAACCTATCAATGTCCAGATGACCATCACTCCTTTCCCAAAGGGTGTTCTTCAAAGCTTGAGACAGATTCTCATTCCTTTCCTTCAGCTTCTCAAATTCTTCCAGGCTGACAGTTGCTGCTGGCTGTGCTGTAGATGGTCCAGGTATATCCTCAATGGTGAAAGGCATTCCAGTAATCTGAGCTCTAGTATGGGACCAATCATAGTATTGAGCTGAAGCAACATTATTACACCTCCCTAGAATAGCCATCCCTTTTGTCTGAATGTTGTCCCAAGCCCAGGATGCTTGTCTGACAGCAGCTGAATTAAGTTTTACTTCACAATACAGGGTCTCAGCTAAATCTTGCACTCTGGGAGGGTGAACCAAAGCATAGCCCAGTTGTCTCTTAAACAGAAAAGGATTGTAATTGATGCAACCCTTTACCCCTATCAGAGGCACATTTGGGTATTGCCTACAGCTGGTGATAATGTCTTTGCCTTTGGTGCTCTGGGTGCACCATCTAATATCATCTGAAGTCAAAGCAATAAGCCTCTTAGCCCAATTCTTCTGTTGGTGAGGGTTCAGGAAGGCATCTGACTTAGGTAGGTGCATGAGCAGCCAGGTGTAAAATAAAGGAGCGCAACATCTCACCAATTTCCCCCTTTGCTTCTCATTCCTCTGATGGATGGAATAATAGAAATCTCCCAGCAATGTGGGTACTGGGTTCCTCAGAAGAAACAAATGAATGGCATTCTTGCTGACAAATTTAAGCTCATCTGCAAACAGTATAACCCCATATATGCTGAGGGCTAACAGTGCACAAACTGCCTTCCACTCTCCTAATGAAACCTTCAGGATGGCCTGAGAAATCAAGAAGTCCAAGTGAAGACCAGGGATTCCAGCTTTTGTTGTCATGCTTTGTTCAATCAAGGCAGGCTCCAGGTACAGTGCTTTTGCTACTTCTCCATTGCTGGGAAAAGTCATTTCTGGGTTGAAAGGGAGTCCACCCTTGATAGGCACTCCAGTCAATGAGGAAAACTCTTCCAGTAGAGGTCCTAACTGAAAGTTTGAGAATGTGAAGCATCTCAAAGGAGGGTCATAAAACTGCAAGCATGTGTGGATCATGCTCCTCTGAGAAGGGTCCAGGTCCATAACCATATCCAGGATACCTCCATAGTGCTCTCTAAGCAATGGGATATAGTCAGGGGTGATGAGTGACTGGACCTGCCTGATGCCAGTCAACACAAGCTCAAAGAAATGGTAGGATATGTTGCTCTTCCTGGGAGTAGTCATAAATGCTGAAGAGGAGGAAGATAGGTGCTGATGAAGATCAAGGCTGATACTGGAGATGAGCCACTGGCAGGCTGATGCTGGTGATGATGAAAATAGCTGAAGCAGATAACTGATGAAGCAGAGGTCTATGCAGAAGAAGGGGTCAAAACCAAACCAGATATAATGTGGATACCCTGAAAAAACAAATAAACAAATATTAAATGATGCAATGATGATGTATGCAAATGATATGCAAGGGTTTGTGATCAAGCTAGATCTGATTATCTGTCTTGATATAAGCCCAAGTATGTTCAAAGAAGGTCCAGATGGAGGTTCAGAAATCTAGTAACCAAGGCGGGGGACTCAAATAAAGAGTCACATGTCCAGGGTTAATCACAAGAACTGTCCAAAGTGGAGCAATACAATAACAGGGTATGATGTGGCCAAGGGTACCTGCAAACCTGTAAACAGCCCAACCCTCTCACAGGTAATGTTCTAAAACAAAGATCCTTAGACTTGGATCAGTTATGAGAAGTGTAAACACTTCTAACCCGGAGGTACAGTGTTTACAATAATCATAAAAAATCCTCCTCTAATTCTCCTCAGCTTCTGAAGGTCATAATAAAGGTCATCCAGACTTAGCAGGCTTCCCAGATAGCCCTAGCACTACAGGAAATCTGTAGCACAGAGTTCTCAAGAAGAAACCCACATTTGAACCGTGTTTCATATTCCCGCACCAGACCAAAATGGAATGGGAAAGAACATGAACCACTCTAGCCTAGGTGTCACTCAGGTCCCAGGTATAGGACCTTGAACTCTCAATGGAACCCCACCCACCAAAACAGAAACCAGATCCCGCAATGATAATGACAGTATGAAATGTGGAAAACTGTAAAGAAAAAGCAATAAATAAAGCTATACAGAAAGCAATAAATAAAGCAATATAAACATACAATTAGCACATAACACCCCAGTGAACGGTCGGCGAAAGAGGAGAAGAGAACATAGTCGCCAGCTAGGCATTTTTATCCCGAAGGAAAGGTAATGCTGCATAAACCTAGAAAGATATGGATAAGACGGTCGCGAACCAGAGAGACTGAGAAAGGGGATTGGTTACAACCTGGGAAGGTATTAGCACCCAGATTGTCCGTCGTACTCGACGGGATCCACGCTTAAAAGATTTGTGTTTTAAAGGGGTAGTGTCAGTGCAATCTGTGTATCAAAGCTGGAAAGAACGCAAGTGTCAGTGTAAAAGAAATGTGAAGTGAAATATATGAAGTGTCAGTGTAAGAAAAGAAGGTGAAGCTCAAGACTATAAGGCTAAAAGAATAATACTGGAAGGAGGGGGGATATACAAAGACTTTTGTTCGATAACTGTTAAGTTATGCCTACGTATCCTCTCGTGCAATGAGGAAGTCAGAACACCGTAGTTCGACTCAAAGAGACTAAAAAATTAATTGACTGATGAACTGCTTATTTGTCTATGCTCAAGTGTATGACCTGTCTGGCTCAGGTGCAAACTGTCTTGCATTAGACGGAAGAAGCAAGTTCTCGTTTGTGAGTGAATGAGATGAGAAAAGAATCCCGGAGGAGACGATTATTGTTTGTTTTTTGATGGTTTCAGTCTTTTATTGCTTTTGAAGTTTGTCATAAGAAAATGAGCTTAAGCCTAAATCAAAGGGTTAGCAAACTCATCACATCTTCCCTCTGATTAGGGGTAATGAGGATACCTTAAGTGTGAAGTAAACACCTCACACTTAATCACCATGATGTAGGTTTAAGATCATTAACCTACTTGCATTTATTTAGATGTTTTTGGAGTTTTTTATTTAGTGTTAAGTAATGAGTTTAAGCCATAATCAAGGATTTAATGGACTCATTACACCATCCTAATAGAAGGATAATAGATGAGAACATTTAAGCTGAGAAAGGCTCCTCAACTTAATCCATGATTAGGGATTAACCTCATGACAAAACAAAGCCTTTATTAAAGTGGATTTTAGTTAATGGTAGGATTAAGAAGTGAATTTTATGGTTTGTAAGACAACTTGAGGAGGACTTGTCCATTAACACTAGGGTTAGTCCTTCTTAACCAATTAAGGAAGAATTAGAACCCTAATGCAAGGCCCAAGTTACAAGCTTGATGTCTTAGTGATTATTAAGTGAATTGATTAAAGGATTTAAACACATTAAGGGTTTAACACTTAAGATTAAAGTTATACACTCCATCCTAATAGAAGGATACATGCATAAGCTTAATCACAAAGCCTTAAAACCTTGAAGGTTTAGTCCTTGATTAAGAGATGAGAAGAGAAGACTCAAAAGAAAAACTCAAAGGAAAGAGTCTAATGGGGACTAAACAATCCTAAAATGTTATCATTCTTGGAAGTCCTAGGGTTTGTGAGGCTTAAGAGAGAAAGAGATCTTCAAAGGCCACCAAGGAGGAACAAGATGAAAGGAGGAGAAGAAAGGAGAAGCAAAACAACTTGCTTCACTCAAGAAGACAAGTTGCTTGAAGAAAGAAAATGAGAAGGAGCATGAATGAGCAAGCTCATTCTAATACACACACAAAATGCAGCAAAGAATGCATAAAAGAAATGAGAAGAGATTGTGAGAAGTGAAGGCAAATTCACTCCTCAAAACAACTTACCACCTGAAAAGTTAGCAAAAGAAATGAAATGGAAGGAAAATGAGAAAGATGCAATGATGCAAACTAAAACCAGAAGCATAAACATGATGTTAATGATGCTAAGAGATGATGCAAACATAAGTCAAGAGATGAGAATGATCATACAAGCATAAGGATGTCAATGGAGCATGTTTTGAACCATAAAGATTCATGAAAGTTTATGAAATGGAAAGAATGCATAACATGGAAAATGAATGAACAAATGATCAAACATGATTCTAGTATGTCCTAAAATGTCTAATGTGTCATGTTGATGCACAAAATCTCATGGTAAGTTCATGAATGCAAGCATATGAAAGGTGGATGCAAATGGAAGCACAAATTAGGGTTTATGCACAAGATACAAAACAAAATTCAAAATTAGAAGCAAATGACAAGATAAAAAATTGAAAGTGGGATCAAAGGAACCCTAACCCTACATAAGTTTACTGCCCAAAGGGGAGGACCTAACTCTTAACCCTAAAGAAGTTATGATTTTCTCAAGTCAACTAGAGTTTTGGGATACCTCACAATGAAAAATGCAAAACAAATTGAAAATGAAAGATAAATTCAAATCAATTTTACCCTAGAAACTACATGATATGAAGGATGCAATGCAAGAAGAACCATCATCAAACTCTTCATGGTTAGGCAGAATGAATTTTTCTAAGCTAGGACCAAAATATTGCCTTTAAACAACTTTAATTCCAATGAAAAATGTCAAAACACATCAAGGACCAAAAAGAAATTTGCTTTGAGAGTTTGATAATGTTTCTAAATGTTTTAAAATGCAATGTGAATTTTTTGGTGATTTTTAAATACCTAAATGCATTTTTAATTAATTAATTTCCATTAACTAATTAAAAATAAACATTTAAATGATTTAAAAATAATTTTTGATGCAAAAAATAAAAATAAAAATATTTTTGGGTTCTGAAAATTAATAAAAGGCTTGACAAAAAAATTCAGAATTTTTTTAATATGTTTTGCTATTTTTAAAAATTCGTGTAAATAAAATACAAACAAAATGAATTAAAATTAATTAAATGGAGAAGTAATCTCATCCTAAGGCTGATATTCAAACCTGGGGGGGGGGGATGTTTGACCGCGCATGCAAATTGAGGGTCAGGATTGACTCTGGCTTAATTAACTTAATTATGATTTATTAAATTAATAAAATCAGATTAGGGTTTAATGAATAGATCTGGGCCACTCAAAAGTTAAACTAATCCACATCCAATGGCTACGAACGCATCTGGCAAACTAATTAGGGTTAGGGCTTAATGACTTTCAGGTGACCGGAGGGAAGCTCCGGTCATCTTCTCCGGCGGGTCAAAAACCCTAAAATGCTCTACAGGCCACCTCTCATCAAATTGAACACAGGGAAATGATCCTCTACCCAAACCCCATTCAAATCACCCCTCAAACAACATTTATAACCCAAGAACAGAGGGAATCAAAGCAAACAAAATTCACGGGTGAAATTTCAGAGAGCAACCAAATAGTCATTTCTTCACCATTTTTAATTCTAAAGATATCAACATGATCAACATAACATATACTTTCATTTTGTAACAAAAAATGCAAGCTCTGAAAAGTTTGATGTTTGAAGATACCTGAGGTGATGAACTGTGAATATGAGCTTTCCAGGCCTTTCTTTTATGCAAAGTGTCTCCTCTGGACCTCCTGAGATCAATGGAATGCTCAAAATATTTTGTTGGTGGCTGATTTGGGAGTTTGAGTTCTGGTGTAGCAGGTTTCACAGTTGAGATACATGTGGTTTCAGGCTGTTTCAATGGTGGATTTTGGTTCCATGGAAGATGTGTGATTCATTGGTGAAGGAAAAATGAAGGTTTGATGGCTGTGTGAAGAAATTCGAAGAGGAGAAGTTTTAGACAGATTTTTGTGCAAGCTGGATTGTGGAAGGTTTCTGGCTTGTGTGTGTTGTGTTTTGGGATGCTTGAGGTCCACATATTAGACTCTGATTGGGCAGAGAGTTGGTGGTGGCACAGTGTGATTGGCATGGCCCCTTTTGCAAAAAGTCAAGTCTATGTGTCCTTTGAGGTATGGGCTGTTTCAGGGCTTGAGCAAAGGCATGTATGCTGCAGCTTGATTCAAGGATGACCATGGAAATGAGATTGAGGCCAATTAGCAAGTTTGTGAGAAGTTGTGGGAGGTTTTGCAAATTTCACTAAGTTTGGCCCTTTTGAAGTTTCTTAATGATCAAGGCATGAAAGTGAGTAATTCTTTGGTGCATTCTGAATTTTAGGTCATGACTTATGTTTGTGTAATGCTTAGAAGCTAGTTTGAAGTCACAATTGGCCTTGGCATGAAGTTTTGCAACTTTCCTCTTTGGCACAAAAGTGAAAATTAAATGATTTTGTCCAACTTTGCAAGGCCATAACTTTTGTTCAAAAATGAATTAGAATGAGTTCTTGTAGTTTTTGAAAATGGGAGGATCCAATCTACAACTTTCATGACCAAAGATTTTTCATTTGAAGCATTTTTGAATCAAAAAGAGGAGTTTGAAAAACTTTCCCAAAATGGCAAGTTTACATTACAAGTCACTTTCCCAAAATGGCAACTTTGCAAATGGCTTGAAATTCTTCAATTTTGTGAACTTATAACATCTTCTAAGATCAAATAAAGATCATACACATTCAAAATGATGGAGAAACCCCTTTGGTTGGATGATTGGGGGCCTCAGATGCCCTGATTTTGCACTGACTTGCTCAAGAAGTCATCTTGTGATCAGATGCCTTCCCCATTGAATTTCTTCATGAAAATTGGTATGCATGATCCTAATATCATATAGAGACCAATATAAACAAGAATGACTAAAAAAATTGGAGTTGTGGCCTCTGAAACCAAAACCCTAATTCTAGGTCATCTGTGTAGTTAAGCCTGGCTCTGCTTCCATGCCTTTCTCAGTTCTTGTGATTCTTTGACTTCCTTGATCTTGGGAGGATAAAATATGATGCTTGAACATACATGGACCCCTTTGAATTGATTGATGGTCTTTGGAGTGGCTCAAATGGCCCAGGGATGGCTCAGATCACAAACCCTAGATGCAGATGGCTTTGAATCAATGCAGTGAAGCAAAAATGCAACATGAGATGATATGACTGAACTTATGAAAATGAAATGAATCACAAGCCATGGTGGAATGAGTGAGGGAAAATTTGGGGTGTTTACAGCTGCCCCTATTCAAACATGAGTTAGCTGTGTAGGATGTAAGCGTCGGCTTAACAGGCAAACAAGATAACTTGTGGTTGAATACCAAAGACAGTCCAAAATTTGCACTTACTGAATGAAGAAGAAAAGGGATATAGATTGTAAAAGGAAATATAGTATGATTATAAAGTGCGGGTGACGGAGGACGATTGTCGAGCAGGGGACGACTGCTGGGGATAAAGCGATGACGGGGACGACCGACATGCTGGGGAAAGTAATAAGACTCTCTGGGGATTGAAGTTAGATGATGGGGACGACCATCGGTTTGAAGAAATAAATGATGAGGGACGGTCATCAAAGGTGAAGGACAATCACCTAGCAGGGGACGGCTGCTTTGTTGGGGGATAAGATGAGGGACGGTCATCTAACGGTGAAGGACGATCACGGTTGCCAAAAGTATCACGACATAGGATGAATGTCGGATGAAAAGGTCGACGATGGGGACGGCCATCGGATAAGCATGATGAAGGACGATCATCAAGAGGTGAAGGACAATCACCTAGCAGGGTACGGCTGCTCTGAGGGTTTATCATGACATAAGGCGAATGTCAGATAACAAGATCAACAATGGGGACGACCATCGGATAAAATGATGAAGGACGATCATCAAAAGGTGAAGGACGATCACCTAGCAGGGGACGGGTGCTGAAAATATCGCGACATAGGACGAATGTCGGATAGAAAGGGGTTCTAATGAATAGAGACCCCGCTGGGGATGATGAAGGACGATCATCAAGAAGGTGAAGGACGATCACCTGGCAGGGGACGGCTGCTGAAAATATCGCGACATAGGACGAATGTCGGATAGAAAGGAAAAAGTTTATCTAGATTGGCTGGGAATTCTTCTTGGGAATGGTAGGCACAGACGAGTGTCTAATTTCAAGGAGGCAAAGACATAAGTGTCTGACACGGTGTATAGATTAAAGTTGCGGACGAGCATCCTTAAGACTATGATACGGACGAGTATCAGTAGAAACAAACGCTTGACGCATGTTCAGAGATGATGATGCGGACGAGTACCAACTAGTTAACAAAGAACACGGACGAGTGTCGACTCTGAGGGGATTTAAGTGGTGTATACAAGATACGGACGAGTATCTGTATGAGTAAAAAGTGATGAGTGAGACATAGACGAGTGTTCAACTTGTCGTGGAGAGCACGACACGGTCTGGTGTCGGAAGTGTATTATAAACAAGTATTTGGTTCACAAAGTGTTTAGGCAACTATGCTGGGGAAGGTGACACGGACGGGTTTCAGGGAAGCATATATATATGTATCTGTCTGTAGAGGACGTTCGGGCGACTTTATTGGGGAATGATGACACGGACGAGTGCCAAAAGGAGCATGCATCTGTATTTGTGAGTGTAAAAAGGATGCTTCGGCTTTCTGCCGGGGAGTATTTTGCATATTGTTGATGGAATGTCAGTATTTACGAGTGTTTGGTTCGACACATGGCTTATGATTATGCAATATGTTTAATTTTTGCCGTAATGCTCCGTATTAGACGGAATGCTATGCTCTGGGGAAAGATATGATGCAGATGCTATGATTATGCAAAGGTATCGATCCGGGATTCGGATCCCGTTGCTGTGAAGATCTCCGGTCGATCTGCTTGAAGTGGATATCCCAGCTGGGGATGAGATCATTGGTAGATCTGATATATGACTCTGCTTGAGGAAATAAATCACTGATAGATCTATCTTGGTAATGAGGGACCCAGCTGGGGTCTGTGGGAACTTCCGTCACTCTGTTGTGAGATCTTCAGACACTGCTCCTCGGGATAGAGACTGGAGCTTTGCGGGGAGATGGTTCCCTGCCAACACTTGGCTGGGGAGGAATGATTGCTGGACGATCTTCCTAGAGATTTCTGTGGGGATCCTGTTGAGGATGATGAACTCAGTTGGGGAAATGAGCCCCTTCTGATGTTGTTTGGAAGATATGTTGAGGAAGTAATGATTTGACAGCTTGCTGGGGAGAAACTTTCCATGCCCCATGTGGTGCTCCGAATACCTGCAATCCTGGTATGACAAAGAAACGCACAAGTACCCCGAGGTATCCCTTACTGGATTCCATCATAGGAGTTTAGACACTCCCGGGAGCAAATATATTTCCTGTAAGAAAAGGCGCATCTGTATTTATGCAACTATTATATTAAGGACATCAGACATTTTTGAAAATGAAAATAAATGTACGAGACAAAGCGTGACTGAAAATCTGATTTTATTAATTTGCATGCCCTGAATTGGCAAATACAGTCTAGGAAACAGATCCCCTGAAATGAGGAGATCGTTACAAATTGAGAAAAAAGATGCTGGCGATGTTGATGATGCTTCAGGGAGCTTCCCTTTTGCTATGACCCGTATGACATTGACGTTCCTCTCATCTTGCTTTTGAAGACGGTCGATTCTGACCGATGCTTTTAACCTTTCGAGGCTTGCCATGTTGCAAGTGATACAGACGAATTCAGAATGCAGTTGTTCGTTTATTCCCTTATTTTACGTGGATCGCCCTTTCGGGTTTTCAATCCACCGGGATACCCATTTTTGCCTGAGTTGTCCAATGCGGCTTTTTAACTCAGCGGGCGTACATTATTTATTTATTTTTTCCCTTATTTTTGCCCGAGTCTTTTATTCTGTTTTTGACACGCCGGGATGCCCTATTTTTGCCTGGACTTACATTCTGTTTTTGTGTCTGGCGGGTCACTTTTATGCGAAGTATTTTTTAACTGCATCTGAATTCACAGGGGACAGGAAGTCTTCACCATCCATAGTACTGAGCATCAGTGCTCCACCAAAGAAAACTTTCTTTACTATGAACAGACCATCATAATTCGGAGTCCACTTGCCCCTGTAGTCTGTATGAGGAGGGAGGAGTCTTTTCAGCACAAGATCTCCTACTTGGTATTCTCGGAGTCTGACTTTATGAGCGAAGGCTTTCTTCATTCTTTTCTGATACAGCTGCCCATGACAGATTGCAGCTAATCTCTTTTCTTCGATCAGATTCAGTTGCCCGTATCGGGATCGGACCCATTCAGCTTCATTCAGTTTGACATCCATCAATACCCATAAGGAGGGTAACTCAACTTCAACAGGTAGGACTGCCTCCGTACCATACACAAGCTGATACGGTGTTGCCCCAGTAGATGTTCTGATTGACGTACGATACCCATGCAAGGCAAACGGTAGCATTTCATGCCAGTCTTTGTAGGTAACTACCATCTTCTGCACAATCTTCTTGATATTCTTATTAGCTGCTTCCACAACGCCATTCATCTTTGGCCTGTAAGGAGAAGAATTGCGATGTTGGATCTTGAAGTCCCGACACAGTTCTGCCATCATTTTATTGTTTAAGTTGGAACCATTATCAGTAATGATTCGTTCGGGCACTCCATACCGACAGATGATCTCTCTCTTCAGAAATCAGGCTACCACTTGCCTTGTAACATTTGCATAAGAAGCCGCTTCAACCCACTTGGTAAAATAGTCAATAGCAACCAGGATGAATCTGTGGCCATTTGAAGCAGTCGGTTTAATCTTGCCAATCATATCAATGCCCCACATGGCAAAGGGCCAGGGTGAAGACATCACATTCAGGGGATTTGGAGGTATGTGCACTTTATCCGCATAAATCTGGCATTTATGGCATTTTCTGGCATAAGCACAACAGTCTGCATCCATTGTGATCCAGTAATACCCTGATCTTAGCAACTTTTTAGCCATAGCATGCCCTCCAGCATGGGTACCAAAAGATCCTTCGTGCACCTCGTGCATCAGCAAGTCTGCCTCTGCCTTATCAACACACCTGAGAAGTACCATATCAAAGTTTCTCTTGTACAAGGAACCATCAGTATTTAGGAAGAAACTACCAGCTAGCCTTCTTAAAGTCTTCTTATCATTGGAAGATGCCCCAGGTGGGTATGTATGATCCTCCAAGAAGCATTTGATGTCGTGGAACCAAGGCTTATCATCTTTAGTGAGGTCTGCTGAGAACACATATGCTGGTCTGTCAAGTCTGGATACTGAAATCCGAGGCACAAAGTTGGCAGTTTGAACTTTGATCATGGATGAAATGGTATCCAGAGCATCCGCAAACTGATTTTCATCTCGAGGGATATACTCAAGCTTGACTGTTGTGAAGAAAGTCAATAACCTCCTTGTATAGTCCCGGTAAGGTATCAGATGATCCTGGTGAGTATACCATTTGCCGTTGGTTTGATTGATTACTAGAGATGAATCTCCGAACACAGTCAATGTCTTGATCCTGAGGTCAATGGCTTCCTCAAGACCCATAATACAAGCTTCGTATTCAGCTTCGTTGTTAGTGCAGTTAAAGGTGAGTTTTGCCGAGAAAGGCATGTGAACTCCCTTAGGTGTAATGAGTACTGCACCAACACCGCGACCATTCATATTAATAGCCCCATCAAACATCATAGTCCACTTTTCTTCCGGGTCGGGCCCTTCAGTGTGAACAGGCTCTTCATGATCTTTTGCTTTTATGAACATGATGTCCTCATCAGGGAAGTCAAATCTCATAAACTGGTAATCATCAATGGGTTGCTCAGCGAGATAATCAGACAATACACTGCCTTTGATGGCTTTTTGAGATGTGTATTGAATGTCGTATTCTGTGAGGATCATTTGCCATCTTGCAACCCGTCCGGTAAGTGCTGGCTTCTCAAAAATGTACTTAACTGGGTCCATCTTGGATATCAATAAAGTAGTGTGGGTCAACATATACTGTCTCAGTCGGCGAGCAGCCCACGCTAAAGCACAACAAGTTTTCTCGAGCAGTGAATAACATTGTTCACAGTCGGTAAACTTTTTGTTTAGGTAGTATATTGCATACTCTTTTCGACCAGACTCGTCATGCTGGCCCAGCACACACCCCATTGACTCTTCTAATACTGTCAAGTACATGATTAGAGGTCTTCCTTCAACTGGAGGCATAAGGATCGAAGGCTCTTGTAAGTATTCCTTGATTTTGTCAAAAGCCCTCTGGCAGTCTTCATTCCACCTGACTGTTTGTTCTTTTCTTAACAGCTTGAACAAGGGTTCACAGGTTGTAGTAAGGTGAGATATGAACCGTGAAATGTAGTTCAATCTGCCTAAGAACCCCCAGACTTCTTTTTCAGTCCTAGGTGCAGGCATTTCTTGAATGGCTTTGACTTTATCAGGGTCAACTTCAATCCCTTTCTCACTTACAATAAATCCCAGCAGCTTATCAGATCGCACCCCGAATGTGCATTTGTTGGGGTTTAACTTCAATTGGTACTTCCTCAGACGCTTGAATAACTTCAACAGATTCACCAGGTGGTCTTCTTCTGTGAGGGACTTGGCAATCATGTCATCCACATAACATTTAATTTCTTTGTGGATCATGTCATGGAATAATGTTACCATAGCCCGTTGATAAGTGGCACCAGCATTCTTCAGTCAGAATGGCATCACCTTATAATAGAATGTGCCCCAGGGTGTGATGAAAGTTGTCTTCTCCATGTCTTCAGGTGACATTTTGATCTGATTGTATCCTGAAAATCCATCCATGAAGGACAACACCGAGAACTGAGCCGTATTGTCGACCAATACATCAATGTGAGGTAAAAGGAAATCATCTTTCGGGCTGGCTCTGTTCAGGTCCCGGTAATCCACACACATCCTCACCTTGCCATCCTTCTTTGGCACAGGTACAATGTTAGAAACCCACGGCGGATAGCTAGTTACAGCAAGGAAACCGGCGTCCCACTGTTTTTGTACCTCTTCTTTTATCTTCATGGCCATATCTGGGCGAGTACGGCGCAACTTCTATTTTACTGGAGGGCAGTCTTCTTTTAGAGGTAGCTTGTGCATGACAATGTCAGTGTCCAACCCTGGCATATCCTGATAAGACCAAGCGAAAACATCCACATACTCCCGAAGCATGTCAATCAGTTGCTCTTTCACTGAATCTTGCAGGCAAGCCCCGATCTTGACTTCTTTCACTTCTTCTTCTGTACCAAGATTAACCGTTTCGACCTCCTCCTGATGAGGAGTGATAGCCTTCTCCTCTTGTCTCAACAACCTAGCTAGCTCTTCAGGTAGCTCATAATCTTCTTCAACCCCTTCATCAGTTTGATTGATTGGATTATCAAAGTCATACAAAGTCATAGCAGTGTTGTTGTCGGTGCAGTCTGGAGGACATTTTCTGCAAGGGTTTAGATTTGTTCATTTTAGTGATCAGTTTTATCTTATTTAGAAAAAGTGAAAATGAAGTTGTTTATTTTGAAAAACATTGCCATTTTATTTTTGTACAAAAAGTGAAAAATGAAAAACAGTGAGCGGAAAAAGAAAAGACTCGTTTGCAAAAGATGTCCTGATATTCATTAATTGATCTTTGCACAAAATACAAGATGGCCCGATTACAAAATGAGTCCTGACATCTTGGGCAAGATGCAGGACTTGATGCATGCTTAAAAATACAGGAAATAATAATTACTCTGCAGGAGTAACTCTTATAATTTCCTGGGAAGACCAGTTTGAGACATGGCTCCTCGGGGTCCTTGGACGTATCCAGCTTTCCAGGTTGCGCTCGTCTTCCAACTCATCTTCTAAGTTGTTCACAGCATCCGGGGTGAGCATCCCCCCGCTAACAAACTTGGGCTCTTTGGCAGCCTCTGGTTGATCGTGTTGAGTTGGTTTGTAACCCAACCCAAATCGGTCTTCTTTCTTTTCCACGGGCAGCAGCTTGCCCCAGCCTTGGGCGGTACCGTCCTCAACAACCTTCCGGGCTTGCTCATATGACGTTATGGAAGTTCCCAGCACAACAGATGCTTCATTAATGTTCAAGGCCTCAAACCCTTGGCTCATGGTTTCATGGATCTCCCCGTCCATTTCTATGTACTTATACGTAGCCAGCTGGCTAACAAAGATGTCCTCCTCCCCACAGATGGTGATGATTTGGCCTTCCCACTCGAATTTTAACTTCTGGTGAAGGGTAGACGTAACAGCGCCAGCGGCGTGGATCCAGGGTCTACCCAACAGACAGTTGTAGTCCGGCTGTATGTCCATCACAAAGAAGGTAGTTTTGAAGGTCTGCGGGCCAATCAACACAGGCAGATCAATCTCCCCAAGCACTGATCTTTTAGAGCCATCAAATGCTCTCACCACCAAATTACTCGGATGCAATGCCAAGCCATCATACTCCAGCTTCACTAAGGCTTTCTTTGGTAGAACATTGAGTGATGACCCAGTGTCCACCAGCACATGAGATAGAACAGGACCCTTGCATTCTAAGGTGATATGTAAAGCCTTGTTGTGGTTGCGCCCCTCCGTTGTTAAGTCAGCATTGGTAAAGCCCAGTCCATGACTGGTGTTGACATTTGCAACTACAGTTTCTAGCTGATTAACAGTAATCTCCTCTGGCACGTATGCTGCATGCAGGACTTTTAACAATGCGTTCCTGTGAGCTTCAGAGCACATCAATAGTGATAATATGGAGATCTTGGAGGGGGTTTGGTGAAGATGATCCACCACCTTGTAATCACTTCTTTTTATGATTCTCATAAACTCGTCTACATCTTGTTCAAAGGATGTCTTCTGAGTTTCTTTGGTAGCCGGCTCTTCAGATACCACGTTCTTTCCTTTTGCTTTGGCAGTAGCTTCTGCTTCGGCATTAGGTCTTTGCATTTGTGAGGCAAAAAGGCATCCGCTTCTGGTGAAGCCTCCGCCTCCCCTAACATTATCAACTTGTGGAGAAGAGATCGATGAATCCAGAGTGATTTTCTCCCCGTTGCAGTAAAGATCAGAGCCGTAATGCCAATGTATGGCATTACTGCTTTCATAAGGAACGGGTCCAGGCACCGTAATAGTAACTGGACTGACTGCTGCAGAGGAAGGTACTGTAATGGTGTGCGGATCATAGTAAATTGTGACTGGTGATCTGGTAGGAGGTGCCATGATTTGTTTTTGGAAATTGCTGCTGGGAGGAACACTTGATGGGTCATAGTAGATTGTAACTATTGAGACATCTTCATTAATTTTTGCTGGCGTTGTAGAAGATTCTGCCAATGACACGGATGCTGATGTTGTAGAAGAAAGGGTTGTTGACACTTGATTTGTTGAAGTGATGGACGGAGCCATTGCCGATGATATTGATGAATCGGTAGGAATGATTGTTGTTGCTGTTGTAGAAGAATCGGGAATTGCTGTTAAAGGAACTGCTGGATTTGTAGGCGCCGTTGTTGAGATCTGAAGGATACCATCCTTAATAAGATTATCTATGCCGCTTCTTAACCTTTCACACCCATTGACTGCAATGTTGCAATACCCACAATCGAGCTCACACCCGGGGAACACTTGGCATTCTAAAAGCTGGGCTTTAATTTCGACCAAAGGTGTTCGTATTTGTGCAACACTAGTGATCAAGGTAGATGGTTTGTCTTCCTCAATGGCATTAATCCTCGGCCCTCCGTGATTAGGCATAGGATTTTTGTTGACATTCGGGGGAGGTGCAAAGTTAAGAGCTTTCGAGTCCACCAGGTCTTGGACTTTCATTTGTAAGGCCCTGCATTTTTCGGTGTTGTGACCAGGTGCATTAGAGTGGAAAGCACACCTGGCATTGACATCATAATTCTTTGGGAGGTTGAGGGGATCCGGAGGTGCCAATGTCCTTAACTCGACCAGGTTGAGCTTCAGGAGTTGTGGCAAGAGTGCAACATATGGCATTGGGATTGGGTCAATCACCCTGCTGGCCTGTGATGGTCTTTGTTGGAAAGGACGCTGTTGTTGGTTGCTATTGTTGTTGTTGTAGGTTCTCTGTTGCGGATACTGAACTTGTTGTTGATAATGTGGTTGTTGCTGTTGAGGATATGCTAATTGTTGAGGAATTGGGGATGGAATGGTGACAGCTGCTACTGACCTGGGAACATACTGAGATCTGCCCCTGCTTGCATGAATGGAATTGGTCTCACCGGCTCTTTGGGGCCCCACAAAAGGCTTCCTGGGATTACTGGATGAACTTGCACCACTGTCAGAAATCTTACCCATTTTCAACAGACTTTCAATCCTTTCACTAGCTATGACAACATCAGCAAAGCTGGTGGAGGAAAAGGCAACCAGTCTATCAATATATGTCCCTTGCAGAGTATTCATGAACATGTCGGCCATTTCTCTTTCCGACATAGGTGGTTGGACAGCAGCAGCAAGCTGTCTCCACCTTTGGGCATACTCCCTGAAGCTTTCTCTGGAAGACTGGGACATTCCCATCAGGAGGGTCCTGTTAGGAGCCATGTCCAGATTGTATTGATATTGCCTGATGAAGGCTTCAGCTAAGTCTTTCCAGCATCTGATGGTAGCCCTAGTCAAGTGTGAATACCACTCTCTTGAAGCCCCAGTCAGACTGTCTTCAAAGTAGAACATCCACAACTTCTCATCCATAGTATAAGCTTTAAGTCTTCCCAGGAAAGACTGCAGGTGAGTTCGTGGACAGGAGGTACCATTGTACTTCTCAAAGCATGGGGGTTTGAATTTGTGGGGAATCCTTACCCCATCCACTAGCCCCATGTCCATCACATCGAAGCCCAAGGAATTCTGAGACTCCAAAGATCTCAACTTCTCAGCAATTTCATCCAATCTCCTATCATAAACCTCATCTCCGGCTCCTATTACAGTAAACTGCTCTTCCTGAGGATCTTCTTGTAAGATCCTGCCTGCAGCAGTGTTTCCTTGCACATTTCTCGGGATATTAGCTTATGGTTCCAGATGAGGTCCAAATACTGGTGGATCAATACGAGGCTGGCCCCATTCGTTGTTACTAGTTCCTCCTGTTCCAAGATGAGGTTCCTCAGGAGTTTGTCTTTCCACCAGCTCTCTTAATCTTTCTTGACTCTGGGCTAGGCCAATTATTACAGCCATGAATTGAGACATCTGATTCCTCATTTCCACTCTCTCATTAGCCATCTGATTTCTGACCTCAGTCAGATCTTGCTGTACTTGATCCATTTGAATACCAGGAAGGTTGTTGCGAGTAGGGTACCGGTGCGTGCGGTTGACAGGGAACACTCGGCGACGAGCAATGTTTCCTGAGATCACAACAGAGTTAGAAACAAATAATAACAAAACCTACAAACAAAAACAAAGGTTAGTATGCAATGCAACATGCTTATTTGTTTTCCAAGGTATCCGACTTGGTTCTTGGTTTTAACATTTCCAGACCTCGAGGAAGATGCTTGATGTTGCCGAGCAAAGAAACCCAATGAAAGCAAACCAATATATTGCAAATGATGAACAAGTACATAGTTTGTTTTACAACACATGCCCCTGGAGGGTCAAAGTACAAAAGAAAGAGAAAAGTACATCAAATGGAAATGAACAACAAACAAAGAAATCAAACATCTAGTCCAAACTCATCCTCCTTGACCTCCTTCAGGAGAGCCTCAGTCACTGGACCAGCTGGGTGCTCTGTAATGGTCCTAATGAGGAGGTTCCTAGTGGCAATGGCAGTGGTCAGCTTCTTGTGCCTGTCCTGGTCTTCTGACCTCTTCAATCCAGCTCTAAGTTTCAACTCTGAAATCTCCTTCTGGGCTGCCAACAAAGCTTCCTGCTGCTTCTTTTCATTGGCCTCCAACTGTTCAATCTTAGCTTGAGTTTTCTGATCTTCTTGTGTCCGGGCTTCAGTGATTCTGACCCACCTAGCCTGACTCTCTTGCAGATAGAGTTCAGTCCTAGCCTTCTGAAACTTGGCTTCTTTACAGGCATTCTTCAATATTTGTTCCCTAGCTCTTGCTTTCCTGATGTAGTCCTATGTCTTCTCAATTTTGGCAAGATGCTCCACCCTAAGCTTTTCCAACCTATCAATGTCCAGATGACCATCACTCCTTTCCCAAAGGGTCTTCTTCAAAGCTTGAGACAGATTCTCATTCCTTTCCTTCAGCTTCTCAAATTCTTCCAGGCTGACAGTTGCTGCTGGCTGTGCTGTAGATGGTCCAGGTATATCCTCAATGGTGAAAGGCATTCCAGTAATCTGAGCTCTAGTATGGGACCAATCATAGTATTGAGCTGAAGCAACATTATTACACCTCCCTAGAATAGCCATCCCTTTTGTCTGAATGCTGTCCCAAGCCCAGGATGCTTGTCTGACAGCAGCTGAATTAAGTTTTACTTCACAATACAGGGTCTCAGCTAAATCTTGCACTCTGGGAGGGTGAACCAAAGCATAGCCCAGTTGTCTCTTAAACAGAAAAGGATTGTAATTGATGCAACCCTTTACCCCTATCAGAGGCACATTTGGGTATTGCCTACAGCTGGTGATAATGTCTTTGCCTTTGGTGCTCTGGGTGCACCATCTAATATCATCTGAAGTCAAAACAATAAGCCTCTTAGCCCAATTCTTCTGTTGGTGAGGGTTCAGGAAGGCATCTGACTTAGGTAGGTGCATGAGCAGCCAGGTGTAAAATAAAGGAGCGCAACATCTCACCAATTTCCCCCTTTGCTTCTCATTCCTCTGATGGATGGAATAATAGAAATCTCCCAGCAATGTGGGTACTGGGTTCCTCAGAAGAAACAAATGAATGGCATTCTTGCTGACAAATTTAAGCTCATCTGCAAACAGTATAACCCCATATATGCTGAGGGCTAACAGTGCACAAACTGCCTTCCACTCTCCTAATGAAACCTTCAGGATGGCCTGAGAAATCAAGAAGTCCAAGTGAAGACCAGGGATTCCAGCTTTTGTTGTCATGCTTTGTTCAATCAAGGCAGGCTCCAGGTACAGTGCTTTTGCTACTTCTCCATTGCTGGGAAAAGTCATTTCTGGGTTGAAAGGGAGTCCACCCTTGATAGGCACTCCAGTCAATGAGGAAAACTCTTCCAGTAGAGGTCCTAACTGAAAGTTTGAGAATGTGAAGCATCTCAAAGGAGGGTCATAAAACTGCAAGCATGTGTGGATCATGCTCCTCTGAGAAGGGTCCAGGTCCATAACCATATCCAGGATACCTCCATAGTGCTCTCTAAGCAATGGGATATAGTCAGGGGTGATGAGTGACTGGACCTGCCTGATGCCAGTCAACACAAGCTCAAAGAAATGGTAGGATATGTTGCTCTTCCTGGGAGTAGTCATAAATGCTGAAGAGGAGGAAGATAGGTGCTGATGAAGATCAAGGCTGATACTGGAGATGAGCCACTGGCAGGCTGATGCTGGTGATGATGAAAATAGCTGAAGCAGATAACTGATGAAGCAGAGGTCTATGCAGAAGAAGGGGTCAAAACCAAACCAGATATAATGTGGATACCCTGAAAAAACAAATAAACAAATATTAAATGATGCAATGATGATGTATGCAAATGATATGCAAGGGTTTGTGATCAAGCTAGATCTGATTATCTGTCTTGATATAAGCCCAAGTATGTTCAAAGAAGGTCCAGATGGAGGTTCAGAAATCTAGTAACCAAGGTGGGGGACTCAAATAAAGAGTCACATGTCCAGGGTTAATCACAAGAACTGTCCAAAGTGGAGCAATACAATAACAGGGTATGATGTGGCCAAGGGTACCTGCAAACCTGTAAACAGCCCAACCCTCTCACAGGTAATGTTCTAAAACAAAGATCCTTAGACTTGGATCAGTTATGAGAAGTGTAAACACTTCTAACCCGGAGGTACAGTGTTTACAATAATCATAAAAAATCCTCCTCTAATTCTCCTCAGCTTCTGAAGGTCATAATAAAGGTCATCCAGACTTAGCAGGCTTCCCAGATAGCCCTAGCACTACAGGAAATCTGTAGCACAGAGTTCTCAAGAAGAAACCCACATCTGAACCGTGTTTCATATTCCCGCACCAGACCGAAATGGAATGGGAAAGAACATGAACCACTCTAGCCTAGGTGTCACTTAGGTCCCAGGTATAGGACCTTGAACTCTCAATGGAACCCCACCCACCAAAACAGAAACCAGATCCCGCAATGATAATGACAGTATGAAATGTGGAAAACTGTAAAGAAAAAGCAATAAATAAAGCTATACAGAAAGCAATAAATAAAGCAATATAAACATACAATTAGCACATAACACCCCAGTGAACGGTCGGCGAAAGAGGAGAAGAGAACATAGTCGCCAGCTAGGCATTTTTATCCCGAAGGAAAGGTAATGCTGCATAAACCTAGAAAGATATGGATAAGACGGTCGCGAACCAGAGAGACTGAGAAAGGGGATTGGTTACAACCTGGGAAGGTATTAGCACCCAGATTGTCCGTCGTACTCGACGGGATCCACGCTTAAAAGATTTGTGTTTTAAAGGGGTAGTGTCAGTGCAATCTGTGTATCAAAGCTGGAAAGAACGCAAGTGTCAGTGTAAAAGAAATGTGAAGTGAAATATATGAAGTGTCAGTGTAAGAAAAGAAGGTGAAGCTCAAGACTATAAGGCTAAAAGAATAATACTGGAAGGAGGGGGGATATACAAAGACTTTTGTTCGATAACTGTTAAGTTATGCCTACGTATCCTCTCGTGCAATGAGGAAGTCAGAACACCGTAGTTCGACTCAAAGAGACTAAAAAATTAATTGACTGATGAACTGCTTATTTGTCTATGCTCAAGTGTATGACCTGTCTGGCTCAGGTGCAAACTGTCTTGCATTAGACGGAAGAAGCAAGTTCTCGTTTGTGAGTGAATGAGATGAGAAAAGAATCCCGGAGGAGACGATTATTGTTTGTTTTTTGATGGTTTCAGTCTTTTATTGCTTTTGAAGTTTGTCATAAGAAAATGAGCTTAAGCCTAAATCAAAGGGTTAGCAAACTCATCACATCTTCCCTCTGATTAGGGGTAATGAGGATACCTTAAGTGTGAAGTAAACACCTCACACTTAATCACCATGATGTAGGTTTAAGATCATTAACCTACTTGCATTTATTTAGATGTTTTTGGAGTTTTTTATTTAGTGTTAAGTAATGAGTTTAAGCCATAATCAAGGATTTAATGGACTCATTACACCATCCTAATAGAAGGATAATAGATGAGAACATTTAAGCTGAGAAAGGCTCCTCAACTTAATCCATGATTAGGGATTAACCTCATGACAAAACAAAGCCTTTATTAAAGTGGATTTTAGTTAATGGTAGGATTAAGAAGTGAATTTTATGGTTTGTAAGACAACTTGAGGAGGACTTGTCCATTAACACTAGGGTTAGTCCTTCTTAACCAATTAAGGAAGAATTAGAACCCTAATGCAAGGCCCAAGTTACAAGCTTGATGTCTTAGTGATTATTAAGTGAATTGATTAAAGGATTTAAACACATTAAGGGTTTAACACTTAAGATTAAAGTTATACACTCCATCCTAATAGAAGGATACATGCATAAGCTTAATCACAAAGCCTTAAAACCTTGAAGGTTTAGTCCTTGATTAAGAGATGAGAAGAGAAGACTCAAAAGAAAAACTCAAAGGAAAGAGTCTAATGGGGACTAAACAATCCTAAAATGTTATCATGCTTGGAAGTCCTAGGGTTTGTGAGGCTTAAGAGAGAAAGAGATCTTCAAAGGCCACCAAGGAGGAACAAGATGAAAGGAGGAGAAGAAAGGAGAAGCAAAACAACTTGCTTCACTCAAGAAGACAAGTTGCTTGAAGAAAGAAAATGAGAAGGAGCATGAATGAGCAAGCTCATTCTAATACACACACAAAATGCAACAAAGAATGCATAAAAGAAATGAGAAGAGATTGTGAGAAGTGAAGGCAAATTCACTCCTCAAAACAACTTACCACCTGAAAAGTTAGCAAAAGAAATGAAATGGAAGGAAAATGAGAAAGATGCAATGATGCAAACTAAAACCAGAAGCATAAACATGATGTTAATGATGCTAAGAGATGATGCAAACATAAGTCAAGAGATGAGAATGATCATACAAGCATAAGGATGTCAATGGAGCATGTTTTGAACCATAAAGATTCATGAAAGTTTATGAAATGGAAAGAATGCATAACATGGAAAATGAATGAACAAATGATCAAACATGATTCTAGTATGTCCTAAAATGTCTAATGTGTCATGTTGATGCACAAAATCTCATGGTAAGTTCATGAATGCAAGCATATGAAAGGTGGATGCAAATGGAAGCACAAATTAGGGTTTATGCACAAGATACAAAACAAAATTCAAAATTAGAAGCAAATGACAAGATACAAAATTGAAAGTGGGATCAAAGGAACCCTAACCCTACATAAGTTTACTGCCCAAAGGGGAGGACCTAACTCTTAACCCTAAAGAAGTTATGATTTTCTCAAGTCAACTAGAGTTTTGGGATACCTCACAATGAAAAATGCAAAACAAATTGAAAATGAAAGATAAATTCAAATCAATTTTACCCTAGAAACTACATGATATGAAGGATGCAATGCAAGAAGAACCATCATCAAACTCTTCATGGTTAGGCAGAATGAATTTTTCTAAGCTAGGACCAAAATATTGCCTTTAAACAACTTTAATTCCAATGAAAAATGTCAAAACACATCAAGGACCAAAAAGAAATTTGCTTTGAGAGTTTGATAATGTTTCTAAATGTTTTAAAATGCAATGTGAATTTTTTGGTGATTTTTAAATACCTAAATGCATTTTTAATTAATTAATTTCCATTAACTAATTAAAAATAAACATTTAAATGATTTAAAAATAATTTTTGATGCAAAAAATAAAAATAAAAATATTTTTGGGTTCTGAAAATTAATAAAAGGCTTGACAAAAAAATTCAGAATTTTTTTAATATGTTTTGCTATTTTTAAAAATTCGTGTAAATAAAATACAAACAAAATGAATTAAAATTAATTAAATGGAGAAGTAATCTCATCCTAAGGCTGATATTCAAACCTGGGGGGGGGATGTTTGACCGCGCGCGCAAATTGAGGGTCAGGATTGACTCTGGCTTAATTAACTTAATTATGATTTATTAAATTAATAAAATCAGATTAGGGTTTAATGAATAGATCTGGGCCACTCAAAAGTTAAACTAATCCACATCCAATGGCTACGAACGCATCTGGCAAACTAATTAGGGTTAGGGCTTAATGACTTTCAGGTGACCGGAGGGAAGCTCCGGTCATCTTCTCCGGCGGGTCAAAAACCCTAAAATGCTCTACAGGCCACCTCTCATCAAATTGAACACAGGGAAATGATCCTCTACCCAAACCCCATTCAAATCACCCCTCAAACAACATTTATAACCCAAGAACAGAGGGAATCAAAGCAAACAAAATTCACGGGTGAAATTTCAGAGAGCAACCAAATAGTCATTTCTTCACCATTTTTAATTCTAAAGATATCAACATGATCAACATAACATATACTTTCATTTTGTAACAAAAAATGCAAGCTCTGAAAAGTTTGATGTTTGAAGATACCTGAGGTGATGAACTGTGAATATGAGCTTTCCAGGCCTTTCTTTTATGCAAAGTGTCTCCTCTGGACCTCCTGAGATCAATGGAATGCTCAAAATATTTTGTTGGTGGCTGATTTGGGAGTTTGAGTTCTGGTGTAGCAGGTTTCACAGTTGAGATACATGTGGTTTCAGGCTGTTTCAATGGTGGATTTTGGTTCCATGGAAGATGTGTGATTCATTGGTGAAGGAAAAATGAAGGTTTGATGGCTGTGTGAAGAAATTCGAAGAGGAGAAGTTTTAGACAGATTTTTGTGCAAGCTGGATTGTGGAAGGTTTCTGGCTTGTGTGTGTTGTGTTTTGGGATGCTTGAGGTCCACATATTAGACTCTAATTGAGCAGAGAGTTGGTGGTGGCACAGTGTGATTGGCATGACCCCTTTTGCAAAAAGTCAAGTCTATGTGTCCTTTGAGGTATGGGCTGTTTCAGGGCAAGAGCAAAGGCATGTATGCTGCAGCTTGATTCAAGGATGACCATGGAAATGAGATTGAGGCCAATTAGCAAGTTTGTGAGAAGTTGTGGGAGGTTTTGCAAATTTCACTAAGTTTGGCCCTTTTGAAGTTTCTTAATGATCAAGGCATGAAAGTGAGTAATTCTTTGGTGCATTCTGAATTTTAGGTCATGACTTATGTTTGTGTAATGCTTAGAAGCTAGTTTGAAGTCACAATTGGCCTTGGCATGAAGTTTTGCAACTTTCCTCTTTGGCACAAAAGTGAAAATTAAATGATTTTGTCCAACTTTGCAAGGCCATAACTTTTGTTCAAAAATGAATTAGAATGAGTTCTTGTAGTTTTTGAAAATTGTAGGATCCAATCTACAACTTTCATGACCAAAGATTTTTCATTTGAAGCATTTTTGAATCAAAAAGAGGAGTTTGAAAAACTTTCCCAAAATGGCAAGTTTACATTACAAGTCACTTTCCCAAAATGGCAACTTTGCAAATGGCTTGAAATTCTTCAATTTTGTGAACTTCTAACATCTTTTAAGATCAAATAAAGATCATAAACATTCAAAATGATGGATAAACCCCTTTGGTTGGATGATTGGGGGCCTCAGATGCCCTGATTTTGCACTGACTTGCTCAAGAAGTCATCTTGTGATCAGATGCCTTCCCCATTGAATTTCTTCATGAAAATTGGTATGCATGATCCTCATATCATATAGAGACCAATAGAAACAAGAATTACTAAAAAAATTGGAGTTGTGGCCTCTGAAACCCAAACCCTAATTCTAGGTCATCTGTGCAGTTAAGCCTGGCTCTGCTTCCATGCCTTTCTCAGTTCTTGTGATTCTTTGACTTCCTTGATCTTGGGAGGATAAAATATGATACTTGAACATACATGGACCCCTTTGAAGTGATTGATGGTCTTTGGAGTGGCTCAAATGGCCCAGGGATGGCTCAGATCACAAACCCTAGATGCAGATGGCTTTGAATCAATGCAGTGAAGCAAAAATGCAACATGAGATGATATGACTGAACTTATGCAAATGAAATGAATCACAAGCCATGGTGGAATGAGTGAGGGCAAATTTGGGGTGTTTACACTTAGCGCACATTAACTTTGACTTGCTCAATAAAATTGTTTCCAAAGATTTAGTTGTTGGTCTACCTAAAATAAAATTTACTAAAGATCACCTTTGTGATGCATGCCAAATGGGGAAGCAAGCAAAAGTCTCTTTTAAATCCAAAAACATTGTTTCCATGACTAGACCTCTTGAACTTCTTCATATGGATCTATTTGGTCCATCTAGAATCAAAAGTATATGAGGAAATTATTATGGGTTTGTTATTGTGGACGACTACTCAAGATTTTGTTGGACAATTTTCTTAGGAAGTAAAAGTGACACCTTCTCTGCATTTGAAACATTTGCCAAGTTATCTTAAAATAAACTTAACACTAGCATTGTCACTATTCAAAGTGGTCATGGAGGTGAATTTGAAAATCACCTTTTTGAAGCATTTTGTGAAAAACATAGAATTGAACATAATTTTTCCGCTCCTAGAACTCCACAACAAAATGGTGTAGTAGAACGCAAAAATCATGTTCTAGAGGAGTTAGGAAGAGCTATGATCAATGATAACGGACTTCCTAAATATTTTTGGGCCGATGCTATAAGTACGACATGTTATGCGTTAAATAGGGTAATCATTCGACCTATTCTTAATAAAACGCCATATGAACATTTAAAAGGAAGAAAACCAAATGTATCTCATCTTCATGTCTTTGGTTGTAAATGTTATGTGTAAATAATGGTAAAGAAAATCTTGGTAAATTTGATTCAAAAAGCAGATGAAGGTATCTTTCTCGGATACTCCAACTCAAGTAAATCTTATAGGGTATACAACAAGATATTACTTATTGTTGAAGAATCTGTGCATGTTTCCTTTGATGAATCTTGTCTGAAAATTGTCGGAAAAGGTAGTTGTGTTATTGGTGCAGGAGCATCTTCTGAAGATATTGTTAAAGTTCATGAAGTGTAGTGTGTTGAACCCATTCCAGATAAAGCTGAGGAGGAGCCATATAAAGGATCTGAACTCAAATATGAAGATCATGCATCAACTCAAGATGATCTACCTTTGGAGTGGAAAACTTCTAATGATCACCCCATTGACAATATTCTTGGAGATATATCAAAGGGAGTCACCACTTGATCAAGGATAAGTAATTTTTGTTATCATTATGCTTTCGTTTCTCAAATTGAGCCTAAGAACTCCAAAGATTCTTTACTCGATGAAAATTGGTTTTTGGCTATGCAAGTGGAACTTAATCAGTTCAAAAGAAATGAGGTTTGGGACCTTGTCCCACCTCCGCGAGGTCATCGAGTAATTGGCACAAAATGGGTATTTAGGAACAAGATGGACGAAAACAGTATAAATACTCGCAACAAGGCCCGTCTTGTTGCTCAAGGGTATAACCAAGAGGAGAGCATAAACTATGAGGAAACTTATGCTCTTATTTCCTGACTTGAGGCTATACGCCTTTTGCTTGCATTTTCATGTTCACAAAACTTTAAGTTATATCAAATGGATGTCAAGAGCGCTTTCCTTAACGAATACGTAAATGAAGAAGTGTACGTTTGTCAACCTCCCAGTTTTGAAAATCATGAAAATCCTAACTATGTATACAAGCTTAAACGTGTCTTATATGGTCTCAAACAAGCTCCTAGAGCTTGGTATGAGCGCCTTAGTAAATTTTTGTTAAATCAAGGATTTTCAAGAGGAAAGGTTGATACTACTCTTTTTATTGAACGGGAAGGAAATCACTCAATCTTAATTCAAGTGTATGTTGATAATATTATCTTTGGGTATACTAATATGAAATTGGTCAAGGATTTTTCAAGTTCTATGCAAGGTGAATTTGAGATGAGTATGATGGGGGAGCTCAATTACTTTCTTGGACTTCAAATTAGACAAATTGAAGGAGGAACTTTTATAAGTCAAACAAAGTATTGTAATGAGCTTCTCAAGAGGTTTGATATGAAAAATTCAAAACCTATTGATACACCCATGCTAACGGCAACAAGTTTATATCGTGATGAGAATGGTAAGGATGTGGACATCAAAAGGTATAGAGGTATGATCGACTCTCTTCTCTATCTTACCACATCTCATCCGGATATAATGTTTAGTGTTTGTATGTGTGCTAGATTTCAATCTTGCCATAAGGAATCACATTTAAAATTCATTAAACACATTCTTAGATAACTTTACGGTACTTCTAAGTTTGGACTTTAGTATCCTAAGGGTAGTGATTGTTCTTTGGTAGGTTTTTCAGATTCCGATTTTGCCAGTTGCAAAGTAGATTGGAAAAACACTAGTGGTACTTGTCACTTCTTTTCTAACTCTCTTATAAGTTGGCATAGCAAAAAGAAAGTTTATGTTTCCTTGTCAACTGCATAGGAGGAATATGTTGCGGCCGAAAATTGTTATGCCCAAATTTTATGGCTCAAACAACAATTGATCGACTTCAACATAAATCTCAAAAATATTCCAATCTTATGTGACAACACTAGTGCAATAAATCTTAACAAAAATCTAATATTACATTCATGCACTAAGCATATTGAAATTCGTCATCACTTCCTTAGAGATCATGTAGAGAAAGGAGACATGGTATTTGGGCATGTTGAAAGTTCAAATCAACTTGCCGATATTTTTACAAAACCACTTGCCACTGAGCCATTCTTTCACATCCGTAGGGAACTTGGTGTTCTCGATATTTTAAATCGCTCTTAATACTTGTAATATGTTTATTATATATTATCTCTTGAGTTATCATATCATGTCACTAACAAAAAGTCTTCTTGAAGCACATTTATTTGATCTTTCCTTATTTCATTTCACACGCAAGAGGTAATGTCGTTCACTTTTGTATTACTCAATTAACATGTTTTATCTACGAAAATTTACTTGTCATCTTTGATAATAAGGAAGTAATTGTGAGTGTGTTCATGTTTGGTAGTTATTTATCTCTTGTGTTGTTCAATATGTTGAAATATTAAGATGTAAGTCATTAGAATGCATTAGAGTATGATATTATGTTGTTTTAAAGTTAAATTCTTGATACTTGTGGTGAAAAATTTGATGGAACACTCGGGTCCCAATAGGTCGACCCAGTGCGTCGACTCAGGGACCCCTTGCATCGACCTAGTCAACCTGGTGTGTCGACTCACTTTAAAATTCAACATGCGTCGACTCATCAAATTGTTTGAGTCGACTCAATGCCTTTTGCTCTGACCAAAGCGTGTTGGAATACGTGTTTTGCTGCACTTTATCTTCCCTAGGTCGGCTCACGCGTCTTTTGAGCAGCCAATTAAGTGTGGTTTAATTGCTTTTATGAGATTTAATCATATTTTATGCCATAAAATCTATTCATTGCATTTTTCATTCATCTTCATCACAAAAGAATTCTCTCTTCTCTTAAGAACCCTAAACCCCAAATTTCTCTACATTCTCTCCAAATTCTTCATCAATGACATCAAGAACTACTGGAAAAAGAACTTTGAGGGACTCTTCTTCTCAATCGGAACTTCTGGTAACTGCTTTATCACTTCTTCCTTCTGATCATACTGAAATTTATGATATAAAATTCAGAAGTAGGAAAGTTATTCCCCAATATGTTTATTCAAAGAGGATTGCATCTCAAATGGAAATTCCTCACATTGTTAAATTGATTGATTTTCAAGAAATAATCCTTTCTTATCCTGTCAAGTTGAATATAATGAGGATATGATTCATATGTTTTATGATGGTCTTGTTGGAAAATTTAGGGGGTTTGAGTTTAACTTTCGTATGGGTGACAAAATGTTTGCGGTAAATGCACAAATTTGGAAAGATTTGTTCAAAGTTGATCCTACGGCTCCTAGTATATTGATTATTGATTCTGATTATATAGATAACTATGAATTTCGTAAGGAATTGAATGGCATGCTAAAAGAGCCTTTCATTGAGGTTGTTGTTAACACTGAGTTGTTTCCGTCATCCACCACCACCGGGAAGGTCAATCCTACTTATTGAATTCTTCATTGGATTGTTTCACACAACCTTCGTCCTAAGAAAGGTGGGTTCTCTCGCATTGATATCCCTGAAGTTCACCTTATGTACATTCTTAGGAATAAAGTGAAGGTAAACTGACCATACTATTTTGCGAGTCGCTTTTTTGTACTTAAGGAGAAGAAGGATGTTGCTCTTGCTTATCCTTCAATTATTCAGGCTATCATCAACAAAGCATAAATTGTAGTTCAAGGTATTCTGTTGGTCCCTATTTCTGTAAAATAACATTTTCCAATAAAAGACGCTTAACTTGATGGGTCATATGTGGGATCCTAAAGAGAAGTGATATAGGTATATAGTTTGGGCTGGTTATGGAAATGACCATGAGGATGAAATTGAGGTTGAAGGTGTACAAAATCAAAAGGTCGGATCAACATGCTGATCCAATGAACACAAATGAAGTACAAATAGATAACGAAGATTGGTATCGTGCTCCTTCCGACGATTCTACCCAATATGAGAACCAAGGCTGGGGTGAATGGTAGTACACAGGGTGGACTCAAAATGCAATATCGTTTGCTCCTCCGTCTCCACCACCTCCACAAGACACTCATGTCAGGATCATGAATTTGCTGCAGAATATGCAATTGGAATAACAAAGCTATTACGAAGCTCAATTCGGGAGTTATACTGAATTAGAATAGAGAATCGAAAAGCAAGGCAAGGATTTTTATTCTTATATGACTGTTCAAGATGAATGGTATACCGCTTGGCAAGCTCACATACAAACTCAAAGTGACAACTTTGATTCTTTCACATCCACTTCGTTGGCTCAGATTAATGAATTTCAAGGTTCCAATGTGGCTCTAGAAAACTCCTTTAACACCCTAAACACAAACTTCATCCACTTTACTTCTCAACATGAGGGCGATCGTCCACCAGCTGTTTATCATCGTCGTCATCCTTCACAAAGGGGTTCAAGACCATGAGAGCATGTTGCATTGCATTTTCTTTTCATATGCATTTTTTTGACAATAGTTAATGTTTCCTTATATTGGGTATCTTGTTTATGTAATATCGTTTTGGATAATGTTTAATCATTTTAGTTGGTTTTGTTATCTTCTCTTGTTTATTTGTAGATTTTTAGTCTTTCATCGCTTATTGTGTGTTTGTTGATGCTTGACTTTTATTGCAATGTCCTTCCTTAAAATAATATTTCTCGCTATCTAGGTTCTGTTTAATTTGTTTCTCTCTTTTTGATGTTGTCAAATGGGGAGATGTGATAAAATTGCAAGTTGTATCGTTTTGGTGGCACATATTTAGGGGGAGCATGGCTTATTCCTAAAATACTCCTTCAATTTCAACAAGTTTTTCCATCATCAAAAAAGGGGAGTTTGTGAGACATAAAGGGTATTTTGAATGATGTCAAAACTTATGTGCTTTGCAATGTTTTATGGGACTATAATGAAAAGGATGATCTCATCAGAGAAAGGTTTTATAATGGTTTGACTTAAGTGAGTCGATTCAGTGCTCTAAAATAGGTCGACTCATCATGTTGAACAAAATTGGGTCGACTCATTGAAAGATTCAGGTCGACTCATTCGGAGCGATTTCTTCCTTAAAATTCTCGGGTCCCAATAGGCTGACAAAGAGGGAATTTTGGGTCGACTCAAAGTCATACACAAGTCGACTCAAATGCTATTTATGGTCGACGCAAATGATTAAACAGGTCGACGCATTCCTGTTTAGAGCGCCCTTTTTGGTTTTCATTCCTTTCCCATTTGTATTTTAATTTTTTTATCATTATTTGACTAACCCATATAAATAGCTGTCATATTTTTTGTGTGTGAATCTAACAAGAAAAGTGAAATAGATACACAAGTTCTCTATTCATCTTCTCCTTCTCCGTATTCATCAACAATTACACACAACAATTTTTATTGATCAAAGTGCAAGATCAAGGTGATAACGTTCAAACGTGAGATCATGATTTCAGTTTGGGTTGAGAGGTTTTTGGGTTTTTTCTTGAATAAACCTAGAGAATTTGTCCTCTAAGATCTTTGTGATTTGGGGGTTTTGCACGCATCATTCATTCGTAGATTCAACCGAGTGAGGAGGTTTGAAGATCAAGGTGATCGTTCATTCATATCATGGTAACTGGAGGATTGCGAAGAAAGTTGTGGGTTCACAAGCATCGAAGCAAAGGGGCCGTGCTCAAAGTTTGGAGAATTGTAAATTCTTACAAGAGGAGTAATTAATCAGAGGTTTGTTCAACACGCACGAAGGACTTGGTTCACCTCAAATCAAGGGACAAGAAAAGTTCTAGCAACAATCCCAATTCCAGATTAGTTTATTGTTCCAATTTTCTTCTTGAATTAACATAGCAATATTAATAAAATATCCCAATTAGGTTTGTGAATTGGGGGTAGAGTACCCCTAGCGAGGACGGTATGGGAACTGCCTAAACAAATCTTGTGTGCTCTTTGTTCTTATCATTTGTTAATTTTTCTGCACTATTTGAAGTTATGTTGTTTGAATAATTTTGTTTTGGATTAGTGTGTGCATACCAAGTGCTTGTGAAATTGTCGCTATCAAATTTGGATAGCAACTGGAAAAAAATTCTGCACTACACTAATTGTCAAACTACACTTTGTGTGGGTGCACACCAAGTGTTTGATAAAAATTCAAACCACACAACTTCTTATTCTTTGTGCTTATTTCTCATCAATTTTCACTGTTTAAAGTGGCTTATTCAATTGTGCTAAATTTAAGTGATAGATTAGCATTGTATTAATTCATCTCTTATATTCCCTTTGGTTTTTGAACGCATATCCGATCACCGGTGACTTGATTTTATTTAGACGTGATTTTTCTGGGGAACTTCCACAAGATAGTTTTCAATTAATTTTTGAAATGTTTAATTTTAAAAAGGGATCTATTCAACCCCCCTTCAAGATCCGCACCATCGTCTAACAGTTATTGGTGTTGTCCAACAAGTTGTTAGGACACAACAACCTGTTGCTGGAAAGAAGGCTTGTGTCAATTTAGTTGTGGCAGATGCTAAGTAATTTGGACTTCCTTTGGACATGGTTGGCATCTAATTTGTATCAAGTTTAATCCATTCCAATAATATATTTTTTTGTACCTTATTATTCCAGTGGCTATGAAATGGATCTCACTCTATGGGAGTCATATGCGACACAATATATGTCATATAATGTTGATAATAGAGAGCTGGTACTTATACTGACACATGCATGGTGTCGTCAAAGTTCATGTATGTACCATCATCATTTGATTTTTTAACCTTTAACGGTATCATCTTTATAAATTCATCCTGTTGTTAATCATTCAAAATGCAGCCTCTGGAAAGTTAAATCTTTCAAATGCTTGGAATGGGTCTAAGTTGCTTTTGAATTTTGACCATCCACAAGTTGATGATTTCAAAACAAAGTATGGGTATATTTGCAGTTTCTATTGTTTCATGTTGCATTATGTTTTAATAATTTTTTTTACATCTTATGCTTTCAATGTCAATGATACTTTATATTTATGCTTAGGTTTGCTGATGGAAATCAATCTATGGATGCTTCACAAAGTAGATCAATCAATTCATGCTCACAAGGGACATTTGATGATAGGTCCTTTTCCTTTACTGGGGATGTTAGGAGAATTAACGACATGCTCACACTATGTGACGTAAATTCTTTTCCTTGACAACATCTTTTTCTAAATCAACATTATTTTAATAAGGCATGTATTTCTATGTAGGAATCATTCTACAATAAAATTGGGAAAACTATGAGGTTCAAATCCAATCCTTTTTGTTGGTACTATGAGGTTTGTAAAAAATGTAACAAGACAAATATGTGCATGTGCGCCGACAAATCAAACCTTATCACTAAGTGTAAACACCCCAAATTTGCCCTCACTCATTTTTACCATGGCTTTTAGTTCTTTTCATTTGCATAAGCTCAATCATACCATCTCATATTGCATTTTTGTTTCACTGCATTGGTTCTAGGTCATCTGCATCTAGGGTTTGTGATCTGAGCAATCCAAGGGTCATCTGAGCCACTCCAAAGGTCTTCAATCATCTCAAGAGGGTCCATGTGTGTTCAAGCATCATATTATATCCTCCCAAGATCAAGAAAGTCAGAAGATCACAAGAACTGAGAAAGGCATGGAAGCAGAGCCAAGCTTAATTGCACAGATGACCTGAAATTAGGGTTTTGGTTTCAAAGGCCATAACTCCAAATATTTTGGTCATTATTGATTCTATTGGTCTCTATATGTTATAAGGATCATACATACCAATTTTCATGAAGAAATTCAAAGGGGAAGGCATCTGATCACAAGATGACTTCTTGAGCAAGTCAGTGCAAAATCAGGGCATCTGAGGCCCCCAATCACCCAACCAAAGGGTGTTCTCCATCATTTTGAATGTGTATGATCTTTATTTGATCTTAGAAGATGTTAGAAGTTCACAAAATTGAAGAATTTCAAGCCATTTGCAAAGTTGCCTTTTTGGGAAAGTGACTTGTAATGCAAACTTGCCATTTTGGGAAAGTTTTTCAACCTCCTCTTTTTGATCCAAAAATGCTTCAAATGGAAAATTCTTGGTCATGAAATTTGTAGATTGGATCCTCCCATTTTCAAAAAGTACAAGAACTCATTCTAATTCATTTTAGAACAAGAGTTATGGCCTTGCAAAGTTGGACAAAATCACTAAATTTCACTTTTTATGCCAAAGAGGTTTCTTTTTGCAAAACCTCATGCCAAAGCCAAATGTGACCTCAAATCAACTTCTAATCATCACATAAACATAATTCATGGTCCATAATTCAGATTTTCCCAAAGAATTTCTCACTTTCATGCCTTGGATTTCAAGTTACATAAGGCATTTTCTCATGAATTTCCAAAATTGGAATTTTTGCAAAAGGGACTTTTTATGATTGGTTTGATTGTTAAGTGATCTCAATGCATCATAGCAACTTCATATGGTCCATTTTGCTGCAAATTGGCCAAGAACTCATAAGTTTCCTTGCCTTGGTTTACAAGAAATTGCAAAGAGGGAATTATGCAAGAACATTGAAAACTCTTGATCAAGACCATCCAGCTCACAAAATCAGATCCAAAGGCCTTCCTTGACTCAAGCTGAAGCAGGACAAGCCCTAAGATCTCCTCTGCCATGGCCCATACCTATGGTACACAAAATCTTGACTTTTGCATTTTTGCCCATGCCAATCAAACTGTGCCACTACCAACTCTCTGCCCAATCAGAGCCTCATATGTGGACCTCAGGCATTCCAAACACAACACACACAGGCCTGCAACCTCCCACAATCCAGCATTCCCAAAAACTGTCAAAAACTTCTCCTCTTCGAAACTCTTCCCACATCCACAAAACCTCCATTTTCTCTTCACCAATCAATCATATACCATCCCTAGAGCAAGAATCAACCCTTAAAACAGTCAAAAACATCACATACTCAACTATCTAAATCTGCTATATCAGAACCAAGACCTTCAAACCAAGCCATATAAGCTCATTCTAAGCTTCATTTCATCATCAGGAGGTTAAAAGAGGTGGATTTGCAGCAAAGGAAAGGTCAGAACTCCCAGAACCAGAAAGTTCCATCTCAGGTAACATGATGAACTTTTTTTCCAGAAGCTAGATTTTAAGTTCTTTTATGGTTCTATATGCTCCCCTGATCATGGGGATGTGGTTATTTTTAAAAATGGTTGAGAAACCACCATGTATGTGAACTCTGAAACTTTTGCCCGTTTTTTACATTTTTCTTCGATTCATGTTCATGGTGTGAAATAAATGAGTTTTGGTTGGGGGTTTAGGTTTAGAATGATTGGGGGATCATTTTTGTGCAAGAAATTTGAAGTTTGGTGGCCTGAGAGAGAAGTTAGGGTTTGGGGTTCGTCGGAGAAGACGACCGGAACACTGTTCCGGTCGCCTGAGAGTGATTAAGCCATAATCCCATTAATTAGGCAACTTTGAATATTGACCCTTGATCTGGCTTTCCCGCGTACATGTGAATGGTCCAGATGGTTCATTTAAACCCTAATCAGTCATTAATTAGCCTAATTAGGATTTATTAAATTCAAATTCTCAGAATCAATCCTAGCCACTGAAACCCGCGCCAGTCAACTCCCGCGCGTCCCATTTGAATCCTGGCCCTCAGATCAGCTTACTTTTCATTTAAATTAATTTAGTTTTTATTTTATTGCATTTTCTTTCTACATTTTATTTAAAATAACAAAATGCATCCAAAAAATCTCATTTTTTGCACCATGGCATAAAATATTTTTCTCATTCTGAAAATAATTTTTATTTTATTTTTGCATGATTTTTGCATTTTAAAAATATTTAATTGTTTATTTTAATTAGTTAATGAGAATTAATTAATTAAAATAGCTTTTGGGTTTCTAAAAATCACAAAAAAATTCACATTGCATTTTAATACATTTAGAAACATTATCAAACTCTTCAAACAAATTTCTTTTTGGTTCTTGATGTATTTTGACATTTTTCATTGGAATAAAAGTTCTTAAAAGGCAATATTTTTGTTCTAACTTAGAGAAATTCATTCTGCCTAACCATGAAGAGTTTTATGTTGGTTCTTTTTGCATTGCATTCCTCATGTCATTTAGTTTCTAGGGTAAAATTGGTTTGAATTTATCTTTCATTTTCAATTTGATGTGCATTTTTCCTTTTGAAGTGCCTTAAAACCTTAGCCAACTTGAGAAAATCATAACTTTCATTAGGTTAAGATTTAGGTCTCCTCCTTTGGGCAGTGAACTTGTATAGGGTTAGAGTTCCTTTGATCTCATTTTCAATTTTTTATCATGTCATTTGCTTCTGATTTTGAATTTTGTATTGCATGTTATGTATAAACCCTAATTTCTGCCTTCATTTGCATCCATCTTCCATATGCTTGCATACATGAACTTGCCATGACATTTTGTGCATTCACATGACTCCTAAGACATCTTAGGACATATTAGAATCATGCTTGATCATTTATTCATTCATTTGCCATGTTATGCATTCATTCCATTTCATAAACTTTCATGAACTTTCATGGTTCAAAGCATGCTTCATTTGCATCCTCATCCTTGTATGATCATCCACAACTCTTGTTATGTGTTTGCTTTTACCTCTTAGCATCATTAACATCATGTTTGTGCTTCTGACTTTGGTTTGCATCATTGCATTCATTTCATTTCTATTTCATTTCATTCCTTGTTGCTAACTTTTCAGGTGGTAAGTCATTGAGAAGTGGATTTGCCTTCACTTCTCATAATCTTTTCTCATCTCTCTTCATGCATTCATTGCTGCATTTTACTTTTGTTCTAGAGTGAGCTTGCTCATTCATGCTCTTTCTCACTTTCTTTCTTCAAGCAACTTGTCTTCTTAAGTGAAGCAAGTTGTCTTGCTTCTCTCTGCTTCTTCCTCCTTTCATCTGCTTCTCTCCTGGTGGCTTCTCTCCTGAAGATCTTTTGCAAGCCTCATAAACCCTAGGGATACCCAAGCATGATAACAATTAGGGTTTGATTAGTCCCCCATTTAGTTTTACCTTTTTGTCATCTTTTGAGTCTTCACTTCTCATCTCATAATCAGGGAATAAACCTTAAAGGTTTTAAGGCTTTGTGATTAAGCTTATGCCTGCATCCTTCTATTAGGATGGAGTATATAACTTTAATCCTAAGTGTTAAACCCTTAATGTGTTTAAATCCTTTAATCAATCCATCTTAATAATCACTAAGACATCAAGCTTGTAACTTGGGCCTTGCATTAGGGTTCTAATTCTTCCTTAACTAGTTAAGAAGGACTAACCCTAGTGTTAATGGACAAGTCCTCCTCAAGTTGTCTTACAAACCCTAAAATCCATTTCTTAATCTCACCATTAACTAAAATCCAGTTAATAAAGGCTTTGTTTTGTCATGAGGTTAATCCCTAATCATGGATTAAGTTGAGGAGCCTTCCTCAGCTTAAATGTTCTCATCTATTATCCTTCTATTAGGATAGTGTAATGAGTCCATTAAATCCTTGATTATGGCTTAAACTCATTACTTAACACTAAACAAAAAACAACAAAAACATCTAAATAATTACAAGTAGGTTAATGATCTTGATCCTACATCATGGTGATTAAGTGTGAGGTGTTTACTTCACACTTAAGGTATTCTCATTACCCCTAATCAGAGGGAGGATGTGATGAGTTTGCTAACCCTTGGTTTAGGCTTAAGCTCATTAACTTATGACAAACTTCAAAAGGCAATAAAAGATTGAAAACACAAAAACAAACAATAATCGTCTCCTCCGGGATTCTTTTCTCATCTCATTCACTCACAAACGAGAACTCGCTTCTTCCGTCTAATGCAAGATAGTTTGCACCTGAGCCAGACAGGTCATACACTTAAGCATAGACAAGCAAGCAGTTCACAAGTCAATTCATCTTTCAGTCTCTTTGAGTCGAACTACGGTGTTCTGACTTCCTCATTGCACGAGAGGATACGTAGGCATAACTTAACAGTTATCGAACAAAAGTCTCTGTATATCCCCCCTCCTTCCAGCATTATTCTTTAAGCCTCATAGTCTTGAGCTTCACATTCTTTTCTTGCACTGACACTCCTTTTATTCATTTCACACTTCTTTCCAGCACTGACACTTGCATTCTTTTCCAGCTCCTACACACAAAATAGCACTGACACTACCCCTTTAAGCACAAATCTTTTAAGCGTGGATCCCGTCTAGTACGACGGACAATCTAGGTGCTAATACCTTCCCAGGTTGTAACCAACCCCTTTCTCAGTTTCTCTGGTTCGCGACCGTCTTATCCATATCTTTCTAGGTCTATGCAGCATTACCTTTCCTTCGGGATAAAAATGCCTAGCTGGCGACTCTCTTCTTTTGAGTTCACCCTTGTGTGTTCTCTCTCCTTTCGCCAACCGTTCGCGTCTGTACCCCTTCTGACCGAGTGTCATTTGGCGGGAGCGACACTAAGTAAGTATAATTATATTAAACAAATGGTATGGATTTTTTGTTAGTCCCCCGTCCTTCTGTTTACTCATACAACCTGTTGTTGCAAAAGGTACAAGATTGAGATTGAGGTTGAACATGGCAGTGCAATTGCTAATATCGTAATCTCGGAAAAAAATGCATACCAATTGTTGGAATGCCTGCTCATGCTTTAAGATAACTAATGCAACAGGTTTGTATGCAATCAAAAACTATGTAGCATTATAAAATGGAAAACTATGTTGAATATGTTAAAGTTAATATGTTCCTGTTAAGAAAAATGTTTTGAATAATTTCTATTATAATTGCCTATTATCACCCCTATTCACTTCCTTCATACTTATATAAAATTATCCCATTTTATCATTCCAATTGTAATGTTATACTCATGCTAACCATTGTGAATCATAGAATAATGAAGACTAGGGCTGTTCATGGTATGGTTCTATGAGAAAACTGAACCGAACCATTATATAAGTCATCCGAACCGAACCGAACCGTTTCTATTTTTTCAGAACTGAACAGAACAAAAACTTTTGGTTTGGTATAACGGTTCGGAACTCCGAATTGTACTAAGCCATTAGAAGACAAATGTTTCCAAACCAAACCATATGTTTAAGAACCAAACTATTAAACTTTGTTTTTTATATGTTTGTTATTTTTTTTTTTAAAATCGTTTTTTTTATATTTTTGAAAAAAACTCGTTTTTTTTTATATTTTCGGAAATAAATCGGATTTTCTTATGTTTTCGAAAAAAAAAGTCGTTTTTTTTTATATTTTCGAAAAAAAATAAGTTTTTTTTTATTTAAAAAAAAATAGTTTTTTTTTATATTTTCGAAAAAAAGTCGATTATTTTAATTTTCAGGAAAAAAATCGATTATTTTACATTTTCGAAAAAAATTGATTTTATTATATTTTCGAAAAAAAATCGGTTTTTTAATATTTTTGAAAAAAAAGTCGTTTTTTTTATATTTTATCAAAAATAAAATCGAATTTTTGATATTTTCGAAAAATAGTCGTTTTTTTTATATTTTCGAATAAAATCGGTTTTTTTATATTTTCAAAAAAAGACGTTTTTTTTTATATATTTTCAAAACCAAAATCGTTTTTTTTTTTTAATATTTTAGAAAAAAAATCGTTTTTTTTATTTTCGAAAAGAAATCGACTTTTTTATATTTTCGTAAAAAAAGTCGTTTTTTTATATTTTCAGGAAAAAAATCGATTATTTTACATTTTCGAAAAAAATCGTTTTTTTTATATTTTCGAAAAAAAAAATCGGTTTTTTAATATTTTTGAAATAAAAGTCGTTTTTTTATATTTTCAAAAACAAAATCGGTTTTTTGATAATTTCGAAAAAAAAGTCTTTTTTTTATATTTTCGAAAAAAATCGATTTTTTGATATTTTTGAAAAAAAATCATTTTTTTTTATATTTTCATAAACAAAATCGTTTTTTTTTTATATTTTAGTAAAAATCATTTTTTTTCGAAAAGAAATCGACTTTTTTATATTTTTGAAAAAAATCGGTTTTTTGAAATTTAGAAAAAAATCGTATTTTTGATATTTACGAAAAAATCGATTTTTTGAATTTTTGAAAAAAAATCAGTTATTTTTTTTATATTTTTGAAAAAAAATCGTTTTTTTTATATTTTCGAAAAAATTCTGGTTTTTATATTTTCTAAAAAAATCGATTTTTTGATATTTTCGAAAAAAATGGTTTTTTGAAATTGTCGAAGAAAATCGTTTTTTTTTAATTTTCAGGAAAAAATTGGTTTTTTTTGATATTTTCGAAAAAAAATCGGTTTTTTTATTTTCTGGAAAAAATCGATTTTTTTACATTTTCAAAAAAAATCGATTTTTTTATATTTTCTAAAAAAATTGGTTTTTTGATATTTTCAAATAAAAAAGTCGTTTTTTTAATATTTTTAGAAACAAAGTCAGTTTTTTGATATTTTAAAAAAAAGTCATTTTTTATATATTTTCGAAAAAAATTGGTTTTTTGATATTTTCGAAAAAATGATTTTTTGAAATTTTCGAAAAAAATTGGTTTTTTTGATATTTTCGATTTTTTTTTTATATTTTCTATAAAAAATCGGTTTTTTGACATTTTCAAAAACAAAACCGATTTTTTTTGATATTTTTGAAAACAATTAGTTTGACTTTTCAAAAGTAGTGAATATTATTTAAAATTTTCTAATAAGTTTATGGTTCACTATTGGTTATGTTTGGTTAATTTTAGTTTGGTTCGGTTCTAGAACCGTTAATAAATAAATGGTTCGGTTCACTAACCAAACATAATGGTTTGGTTATTTTAACTTCAGTTCGGTTCGGTTTAACGGTTCAGTTCGGTTCATAGTTTTTTTTGAACAACCCTAATGAAGACCATCCCTTGATTTATCCTTCTCATCTTGACAACCTGTTGGGAAAAAAGTTTTGCTTTTCATGTAAAATATCAGCCATACTACAAACAGGCCTCTGTCGTCAGACTAACTCAAGATAAAGACGACCGCAAACAAATTAAAGATGGCATCAATCCTCCGAATATATGTTTTTCCTTTTCATTGGTCCAACAATTTTATAAACATTGATGATAACACAATTAGTGCCTAAACATTGTCTTACTATTTGGGTTTAGGATTCTGGTCTTACCCCCACAAAGGGAGCCGATTGTAAGGGGAAAGCCATTGTCTCGGACAAAGATATAAACCCTAAGAACCTTTTTACCCAAACATCGAACCCCGTAGTAAGTTTCCATGAATTATTTTGTTCAATCAATTTCCAAGGTCTTCTATTCGAAACTAAACCATTTATATTTTGCAATTCCAGAGTACTGCATTTTGTTGCCTAGAACTAGAGCCCTGATCCAAGCTACAACAATACTCCTTCTAAAAGAAGCCCGAAAGATGTTCTCATTCAAGAGCCAGAAGTCTCAGATATTTTACCACCAAAATAGTCTGCCACCAAGGGCGCAAGATCTAAGAGTGCAAGGCTCAACAAAACCAAATAGCTTTTTTCTACTTGAAGTTATATTTACTAAGTGTTTTTATCATGTACCAGTTGAACTTCTACATTTTGTAACTGTTCGCTGGTGATTTTCCGTCGAATAACCGCTGGTTTCTAATCTAACGTTAGATCAATTTACTTGCAGGATCAACCATACAAATCCTAGGACATAAGTGCTTTGGTCAAAAGTGATGATTTAGCCATCTTGTGTTGTTTTGCTCTTACTAAGGTTTTTATTGTATTTATATGATTTTATGAAACGAAGAACAAAATAAGGTTTCTTGGCAAAAACGTAATCTAAGTAAATTCTGGCAATGTAAAAGGATAAATGGCAAAGAAAGTAAAGGTTGGTAAAAGTAAAGAACTTGTAAATTTGCAGGAATCATAAAAATGCAGAAAATGTTAAATAACATGAAATTGTATTAAACTGAATAAAAATGGTGTTTCACACGTACATTTTCCAGAAATCAAACTCTTTTCTCTCACATGGGTACTTTGAGTAGTTTTTAATAGGAATTTGTACATAAAAATATCACACCCCTTAATCTAACAAACATTATCCTATTTATATACAAAATAAAGTAACTGCTATCAACGGAAAAATCCTAAGACTAATGGCACTTGGCTTTCTGCATGTTTTTCTTTCTTAAGAAAAACTTCCACGCGTCCTTCTGCCAAGCAAAATAACTGTCTGAATTTGAATTTATTCTTAATGTCGAAACAACGCGTCCCTTCAGGTTTGTCGAATTGTCGAAACATAACATACCAACCAAATCTGTAGAAACAATGCATCATCTCTCTTTGTCGAAAATGTCGAACACTTTAGTTGTCACCTAACTCTATCGAACTGTCAAAAACAACATGTCAACTAAAACTGTCGAAATATCTTTTTAAATATGTTTTTTCAGTTCTCTTCCTTTGTAAATATCTTCTTCTGTCAAAGAGCATCATTTTATCTTTCAAATCATGGTGTCGAAAATATGTGTCTACAGTAACTCTATTAACCTGTTATCTTTTGGGCATGCCTATGACATGTTTAGTATTTGAAATCTGGAAACAATTCATATATTTTGTATGATGGTGTTTCCATTATCTCTAAACAATTATCTATATTTTTTGAAATGAAGCATAATATATTTTTTAAGATTGTGTTTCTATTATCTCTAAACAATTATCTATATTTTATGAAATGAAGCATATAATATATAATATAATGTAAAAATTGGTACTCTTTTTATAAGGTAATATGTTACCTTTGTACTATTTTTATAAGGTAATATAATGTAAATTTTGGTACTCTATTTATCAGTCAACTCTTGCATTTCGTTACTTTTTATTGTTCCTAAAGTTTTGCAAAACCTTTTGCAAAAACTCCTTATTAAACTAAATATATTAAACTAAATATTCAACTAAATATTAACTCTTGCATTTCGTTAATATTAAACTAAGGGTTAAATATGTTTTTGGTCCCTACAAATATCCCATTTTTTGAAATTGGTCCTTCTAAATATTTTATTCAAACATTGGTCCTCCAAAACTTTTTCGTTTCGAAATCTTGTCCCTCCCGTTAGTTTTAACTAACGGATGCCGACTCTGCAAACCACGTGTGCGTAAGTTATTTGCCTTGGTGTAACTCAAATAATCCACGTGTGAATGCATTGCAGTGTATATGTAGTCAAACATCCCCTTCCAGTACGTACAAACCCTAAATCTCAACTTTCCACAAAAATTGTAAACTAAGGTTCATATTCAGTCTTCATCTCTTTATCACTTCTTCCACAATTTCTTCTCCTTCTTCCAATTTGTCATGTCGTCTTCATCTTGGGTAACTAATTTCGGGTCACAACAATCCATCATTGCCACCAACAATGAAGGGAAAATATGTGGATGCATGGGTACTTTGATTGCATACATGTGCAAGAAGGAAAATAATAATGGGAGATTGTTTTGGAGATGCCCATTTTGGAAGAACGCGAGAACGTGTAATATGTTCGTCTGAGATGATGAGTATGACTTAAGGAAGGAAGATGGCAAAGTTTTGAAATCTGAATGCAAAAATGATGAGAGAGATATGCAGTTTGTCGATACATTTAAAGAGCTTTATGAAGCATCATTGAAGAAGAACACCAGGTTGAAGCTGAAGTTAAATAATGAGGAATTATTTGGAAAGTTCAAAACCATATGTATTGTAATTTCAATGTTGGCCAACATGTATTTTGTTCTTAGATGTAAATGTAAATGTTGTTTTGTTTTGAACAAGTAATGTTTAGGTACTAAGTTAAAGTTGTAATGTTTAGGTACTATGTAATGTTTTAGGTACTTTGTAATTTGGTATGTTGGAATGTTATGAACAATTATTTCTTTTTGCACGATATGTTTCTGTTTTGATATACAAATTTTAGTTAGGTTGTTGATTTGAAATACAAAGGCATACATCAAAACTTAATTACATCAAAACACAAATTATTTTTTGGTCTGCTATGGTACAGATTTTGTTAAACCAATAAGATTACACCAGAAGAAGTACATTAAAATTTCAAAACATCAGTGTATATCATTACACTAGAAGTACATAAAACCAGAAGTGCATTGCATCAAAATATTAGAATTGTTTAACATCAAGTACTAAACAACTAGTGCATTACATCTGAATCCAAAACCAAAAAAAGCACTTCACACCAGAATTGTTTCTTAGATACTTAATTAAAAAAAACAACAAAGAACATGGTTTGCCACTTCATTCAGTTTGTCCCTTGCTTGTGCACTCTTCTTCTTCTATCACCAGTGGATCATCAGGTTCTTTTCCAAGCCCTTGTATGTTCTTGGACTTCAAAGTCCTCAACCTCTCACTGTGCCTTTTTTCAGGTAACACATTGCTTCCATATTTGTACCTGCTTTGTGTCCTATGTTTGATTGGTTCACTACTCGATGGCCTTGACAAAGCTGTTCTTATCCCTAGTGGTTTGAAAGGAGTAGCTCTAAACACTTTTGGTTGCTTCCCCAAAAAAACTCTTGCTCCACTAGGCTTAGATGGTGATTTGATAGATGATTTGAGATGTGACTTATCAATTCTCAGAGGTTGAATGTCCAATACTCCACCACCTTTAAGTAGGGAAGCCAAGGTCTCATCCAATGATGTAGGGTTCTCAATGATAATTGGTTGTGGTTCAGGATCATCAGTTGTTTGATTCTTAGTTGGCTCAACTTCATTCATAGTTGCATCTGCTTCATTCACAGTTGGGTGATCCATTTCAGTAACAATTGGTTCCTTAATAGTTGGTTCCTTTACAGCTGGTTCCTTCATAGTTGGTTGATGCACAATAGGTTCTTCATTCTCATTCACAGCCGGTTCCTTGATAGTAGGTTTTACATTCTCAATCACACTTGGTTTCTTCATAGTTGGTGCTTCCTTTGAAGTTGAATTCCTTTTTGCTACCCCTTTAATTCTTTTCATAGTACCTTTTCTAGTTGATGTATCAATGCTAGATTGTGCTCCCTTGGCCTTTTTAGAATCTTTGTTTATGGTGCCCTTGGGCCTCCCCTACAACACATATGATATTAACATTAGAATACACTTAAATTAGCATTATACCTAATAAAAATTCATTATGTCAACATAAGTATAACTCTTTTTTTGGTTGCCACAGTTGGAGGTACATTAGCTTGACTAGCTTGTGTAGGTGTATCTTGAGAAACTTGGGCAGGAATGTCTTCAACATTAGCCTGTGTAGCCTCTGCTGTTGCCTGACCTGTCTGTGACTTTGATTCTACCTTTTGTTTCAATTTCTTGCAGGTCCTCTTGTTATGTCCCAATTGAAAATAGAATTTGCATCTATGGATAATGTTTGTTCTTTGCCACTTAGTTTGTGCAACTTCATCAAATTCCCTACTTCTCAATTTCTTTGGTCTACGTGGCCCACGTTTATACCTAGGTGGAAGAATGATTGCATTCTCAGTTCTAAGCCACTTGTTTTATCCATTCAATGGAGTTATGATATAACCATAGCAGGCCTGATAAGTGCTCTTGTGATAATACTTGTCTACATACTTTAAAGGGTCATCAACCTTCCTATATATTGCAGTTAAAACATGCCTACATGGAATACCTACAAGCTCCCAATAATTACAAGAACATGTCTCTTTCTCCAAGTCCAGAACAAAACTGTCAGTAAACAACACATGGGTGACATGAAATTTCAACCTACCTGCATAGGTTATTGTCTAGCTAGCATTCTTCTCTATTTCTCTATCTAACCTCCTTAAGGGTTTTGTCATAATCACTCCCTTATAACCCTATACGTTTTACCTAAGTGTAGCAAACCTCCCCATTAGATAATTTCTAATCCATTCCAACATTGTTATGATATGTTTGTCTCTTTGTAACAAGATTATTGCATTGAATGACTCACTTAAGTTATTCATTAAGACATCACATTTAGAAAAAAATAGGAAAGGCATGCTTACACCATTTGTTCTTTGGAATTGCTTCAATCCACTCATATGCTTTCACACTAATCTCTTTGATCATTGACATCTTAGTCCGATGTGCTTCAAAATAGGTTGATTTTGAAGAAGCCATCATGAGATCTCTATACAAGGCGCCACCTCCAAATTTCTTCTTAAAGTTTGCATATAGGTGTCTGTCGCTCCCACCTGATGACACCCGGCCAAGAGGGGTACAGACGTGAACGGTCGGCGAAAGAGGAGAGTACACACAAGGGTGAACTCAGAAGACAAAGAAAAGAGTCGCCAGCTAGGCATTTTTATCCCGAAGGAAAGGTAATGCTGCATAGACCTAGAAAGATATGGATAAGACGGTTGTGAACCAGAGAAACTGAGAAAGGGGGTTGGTTACAACCTGGGAAGGTATTAGCACCCAGATTGTCCGCCGTACTCGACGGGATCCACGCTTAAAAGATTTGTGTTTTAAAGGGGTAGTATCAGTACTATTCTGTGTACAAAAAGCTGGAAAAGAATGCAGGTGTCAGTGTAAAAGGAAATGAAGTGAAATATGAGAGTGTCAGTGTAAGAAAGAATGGGAAGCTCGAGACTATGAGGCTTAAAGAATAATGCTGGAGGGAGGGGGAATATACAGAGACTTTTGTTCGATAACTGTTAAGTTATGCCTACGTATCCTCTCGTGCAATGAGGAAGTCAGAACACCGTAGTTCGACTCAAAGAGACTGAAAGATAAATTGACTTGTGAACTGCTTACTTATCTATGCTCAAGTGTATGACCTGTCTGGCTCAGGTGCAAACTGTCTTGCATTAGACGAAAGATGCAAGTTCTCGTTTGTGAGTTAATGAGGTGAGAAGAGAATTCCGGAGGAGACGATTATTGTTTGTTTTTGTGTTTTCAGTCTTTTATTGCTTTTGGAATTTGTCATAGGAGAATGAGCTTAAGCCTAAACCAAGGGCTAATAAACTCATCACATCCTCCCTCTGATTAGGGGTAATGAGAATACCTTAAGTGTGAAGTAAACACCTCACACTTAATCACCATGATGTAGGATTAAGATCATTAACCTACTTGTATTTATTTAAATGTTTTTTAGAGTTTTTGTTTAGTGTTAAGTAATGAGTTTAAGCCATAATCAAGAATTTAATGGACTCATTACACCATCCTAATAAAAGGATAATAGATGAGAACATTTAAGCTGAGGAAGGCTCCTCAACTTAATCCATGATTAGGGATTAATCTCATGACAAAAAAAACCTTTATTAAATGGATTTTAGTTAATGGTAAGATTAAGAAGTGAATTTTATGGTTTGTAAGACAACTTGAGGGGGACTTGTCCATTAACACTAGGGTTAGTCCTTCTTAACCAATTAAGGAAGAATTAGAACCCTAATGTAAGGCCCAAGTGACAAGCTTGATGTCTTGATGATTATTAAGTGAATTGATTAAAGGATTTAAACACATTAAGGGTTTAACACTTAGGATTAAAGTTATACACTCCATCCTAATAGAAGGATGCATGCATAAACTTAATCACAAAGCCTTAAAACCTTTAGGGTTTAGTCCTTGATTATGAGATGAGAAAAGAAGACTCAAAGATGACCCACAAAGGTAAAATCTAAATGGGGGACTAATCAAACCCTAATTGTTATCATACTTGGAGATCCTAGGGTTTATGAGGCTTAAGAGAGAAAGATCTTCAAAGAGCCACCAAGGAGAGAAGCGGATGAAAGGAGGAAGAAGCAGAGAGAAGCAAAACAACTTGCTTCACTTAAGAAGACAAGTTTCCTGAAGAAAGAAAGCAAAAGATGAACATGAGTGAGCAAGCCCATTCTAATATAAAGATAAAATGCAGCAAAGATGCAAGAGAGATAAGAAGAGATTGTGAGAAGTGAAGGCAAATTCACTTCTCAACACAACTTACCACCTGAAAAGTTAGCAAAAGAAATGAAATGCAATGCAAATGAGATGAAAAGCCATGATGCAAACCAAGGTCAGAAGCATGCACATGATGTAGATGATGCTAGGATATGATGCAAACACATGACAAGAGATGAGAATAATCATACAAGCATAAGGATGCAAATGAGGCATGCTTTGAACCATAAGGATCCATGAATGTTTATGAAATGAAATGAACATATAACATGGCAAAGGAATGATGCAATGATCAATCATGGTTATAATATGTCCTAAGATGTCTTATGGATCATGAGGATGCACAAAATATCATGGCAAGTTCTTAAATGCAAGCAAATGAGAATGGATGCAAAGGAAAGCACAAATTAGGGTTTACATGCAACATACAATGCAAAAATTCAAAACCAGAAGCAAATGATATGATAAAAAATTGAAAATGGGATCAAAGGAACCCTAACCCTACATAAGTTTACTGCCCAAAGGAGGGAACCTAACTCTTAACCTAATGGGAGTTATGATTTTTCTAAGTCAACTAGGGTTTCAAGGTACCTTACAAAGAAAAATGCAAAACAAATTGAAAATGGAGAATAAATCCAAACCAATTTTACCCTATAAACTACATGCTATAAAGGATGCAATGCAAGAAGAACCATCATCAAACTCTCAATGGTTAGGCAGAATGGATTTTTCCAAGTTTGAACAAAAATATTGCCTTTAAAAAAATTTAATTCCAATGAAAATTGTCAAAATGCATCAAGAACCAAAAAGAAATTTGTTTTGAGAGTTTGGTAATGTTTCTAAATGTTTTGAGATGCAATGTGAATTTTTTTGTGATTTTTAAATACCTAAATGCATTTTTAATTAATTAATTTTCATTAGCTAATTAAAAATAAACATTTAAATGATTTAAAAATGATTTTTAATGCAAAAAATAAAAATAAAAATATTTTTGGGTTCTGAAAATTAATGAAATGCTTGACAAAAAAAATCAGAATTTTTAAACGTTTTTTACTATTTTAAATAATTCGTGTAAGTTAAATACAAAATAAATGAATTAAAAATAAAATTATGAGAAGTATGCAAGATCCAAGGCTGAGATTCAAAGAGAAATGGAGGGAATTGACCCGCGCCATATCCAATGGCTGTAATTCAAACTGACCAAATTAAATATAAAACCCAATTAATTAAGTTAATGACGTGGATTAGGGCTTAATGGGGGGATCTGAGCCACACAAACGCGCGGGAGTCAACACTGGTCAACTGAATCCACGACCCACATTCAAACTGAACCCTAAATGTAATTGATGAATTAATGACTTTCAGGTGGCCGGAAATGACCTCCGGTCATCTTCTCCGGCCACACCTCTCCCTGAAAATTGCTATCTTCTTCCCTAGGCTTCTAAAATCCAATCTCTCTGCCCAGAAATGATCCCCATACATCATACATCAAGAATCAACAAACAAACAACATTTAAAACACATCAAAAGTGAGAATCGAATCAAAACAGTTTTAGGTCAAAAAATTTCAGAACACAAATACATACTCATTTCTCAACCATTTTCAAAACAAAACACATCAACATGATCAGTGAAGCATAAAGAATCATTTAGTAGCTTAAAAACAAGTTTCTGGAAAAAAATGTTCTTGAGCTCACCTGAACTGGAGCTTTGATCTTTGGAACTTTCTGACTGCTTCTTTGCTTCAAAATGGCTCCAATGATCTTCTTGAGGAAGCTTTGAGGCTTGGTTGGAGTTTAATGTAGCTGATTTAAGAGTTTGATGAAGTTCTGTTCAAGGGAAGTGAGAAATCATGTTTCTGTTTGTGGGCTTTTCAGGGCAAATTGATGGTTGGGAAATGATCAGAGGATCATATTGAGTGGTTCTATGAAGTTTGTTTTGATGTTTGTGGCCTGTATGGAGAGATTCGAATGAAAATGCATAAGAGGTGAGTTTTGAGGATGCTGACTTGTGGGAGAGATTAGGCTGTGTTGTGTGTTGTGTTGAGTTCCTTTTGGTACATGTATCAAGGTTGGATAGGTCAGAGAGTTGTTGCTGGCCTAGCTTGATTGGTATGGGCCATTTTGCATAAAGTCAACTTTTTGTGTAAGAGAAGGTATGGGCTATTTCAGTCAAGGTACAAGGGCATGTCTGCTGCAGCTTGAATCAAGGTTGTCCATGGAAATGAATTTGAGGCAATGCAGCAAGTGGATTAGGGTTTATGCGTGGTTTTGCAATTTTGTCCAACTTTGGCCCTTTTGGAAATTCTTTAAGTTCAAGGCACCAAAATGCATAATTCTTAGGCCAATTCTGATCTTTAGAGGTCACATGAGCATGTTGTGAAGTGTTTGTGCACATTTGAAGCCTTTAAAATGCCTTATCATACCATTTTGCAAAATGCCTCTTTGGTGTAAAATATGAAATTATGTGATTTTTGCCAACTTTGACAAGCCATAACTTTTAATCCAAAATGAATTAGAATGAGTTCTTGTACTTTTTGAAAATGGGAGGATCCATTCTATAACTTTCATGACCAAAGTTTTCTCATTTGAAGCATTTTTGAATCAAAAAGAGGAGGTTGAAAAACTTTCCCAAAATGGCAAGTTTACATTACAAGTCACTTTCCCAAAAAGGCAACTTTGCAAATGGCTTGAAATTCTTCAACTTTGTGAACTTATAACACCTTATATGATCAAATAAAGATCATACACAATCAAAATGATGGAGAACACCCTTTGGTTGGGTCATTGGGGGCCTCAGATGCCCTGATTTTGCACTGACTTGCTCAAGAAGTCATCTCTTGGTCAGATGCCCTCCCCATTGAATTTCTTCATGAAAATTGATATGTATGATCCTCATATCATATAGAGACCAATAGAAACAAGAATGACCAAAAAAATTGGAGTTATGGCCTCTGAAACCAAAACCCTAATTCTAGGTCATCTGTGCAGTTAAGCCTGGCTTTGCTTCGATGCCTTTTCCAGTTCTTGTGATTCTTTGACTTCTTTGACCTTGTGAGGACACAATATGATGCTAGAACATACATGGACCCCTTTGAAGTGATTGATGACCTTTGAAGTGGCTCAAGTGGCTCTTGGATTGCTCATATCACAAACCCTAGATGCAGATGACTTTGAATCAATGTAGTGAAGCAAATATGCAATATGAGATGATGTGATTGAACTTATGCAAATGAAAAGATCACAAGCCATGGTGTGAATGGGTGAGGGAAAATTTGGGGTGTTTACAGCTGCCCCTATTCAAGCATAAGTTAGCTGTGCAGGATGTAAGCAACGGCTTAACAGGCAAACAAGATAACTTGTGGTTGAATACCAAAGACAGTCCAAAATTTGCACTCACAGAATGAAGAAGAAAAGGGATATAGATTGTAAAAGAAAATAAAGTATATTTATAAAGTGTGGGCGACGAAGGGCGACCGTCGAGCAGGGGCCGACTGCTGGGGAAGAAGCAATGACGGGGACGGCCGACATGCTGGGGATATAAGAGATTATGATGGGGACGGCCATTAGGTAAAGCTATAAGACTCTCTGGGGGTTATAGGTGAGTGATGGGGACGACCATCAAGCTCAAGGCATAAATGATGAGGTACGGTCATCAAAGGTGAAGGACGATCACCTGGCAGGGTACGACTGCTCTATTGAGGATGAGATGAGGGACAGTCATCTAAGGTGAAGGACGATCACCTGACAGGGTACGGCTGCCGAAAGCATCACGACATAGGACGGATGCTGGATAGAAAAAAAGGTCGACAATAGGGACGGCCATCGGATAAGCATGACGAAGGACGATCATCAAAAGGTGAAGGACGATCACCTAGCAGGGTACGGCTGCTCTCAGGGTTTATCACGACATGGGACGAATGTCAGATAACAGAATCAACGATGGGGACGGCCATCAGATAAAATGATGAAGGACGGTGTATAGATTAAAGATGCGGACGAGCATCCTTAAGACTATGATACAGACGAGTATCAGTAGAAACAAACGCTTGACGCATGTTCAGAGATGATGACACGAACGGGTATCAACTGGTTAACAAAGAACACGGACGAGTGTTGGATCTGAGGGGAGATAAGTGGTATATATAAGATACGGACGAGTATCTGTATGAGTGAAAAGTGATGAGTGAGACACAGAAGAGTATTCAACTTGCTGGGGAGAGTATGATACGGACGAGTATCATAAAGGGAAGTGTATAAGTTATATAAATGTAAGAGATGTTCTGAAGATCTGTGGGGATAAGATGACACAGACGGGTGTCAGAAAAAGTGTATTATAAACAAGTATTCAGGTAACTATGCTGGGGAAGGTGACACGGACGGGTGTCAAGGAATTGCATTTGTGAGTGCAAAGGGGACGCTTTGGCCTTCTGCTGAGGATATGACACGGATGGGTGTCGGGAAGTATCTGTAATGTAGGTGTCTGTTTGCTCGGGCAACTTTGTTGGGGAATGATAACACGGACGGGTTCCAAAAGGAGTGTGTTCCTGTATTTGTGAGTGTAATGCTTTGGCTTTCTGGCGGGGAATTTAGGAAATATTCTATATATCGCTGATGGATTGTCAGTTTTACAAGTGTTCAGTTCGACACATGGCTTATGATTATGCAATATGTTTGATTTTTGCCGTAATGCTCCGTATTAGACGGAATGCTACGCTCTATGGGGAAAATATGATGCGAATGCTATGATTATGCAAAGATATCGATCCGGGATCAGGATCCCAATGTGGAGGAGATTTCCGACTGATCTGCTTGAAGTGGATATCCCAGCTGGGGATGAGATCATTGGTAGATCCGACATACAAGATTCTGCATGGGAAGTAGGTCACTTGATAAACCTATCTTGATAATGAGGGACCCAGCTGGGGTCTGTAGAAGCTTTCGTCACTCTGTTGCGAGATCTTCGGGCATTGCTCTTCTGGATAGAGATTGAAACTTTGTGGGGAGATGGTTCCCTGTCTAATACTTGGCTGCGGAAGAAGAAAGATCACTGAAAGATCTTCCTAAAGATTTCTGCAGGGATCATGCTGAGGATGATACTTCAACTCAGCTGGGGATTTGAACACCTTCAGGTGCCGCTCTTTGATGGGTAGAAAGCATCTCTGGTGCTGCTTGGAAGGTGTGCTGAGGAAATAAGGATTTGGGCAGCCTACTGGGGAGAAGCTTTCATGCCCCATGCCGTGCTTTGAGTACCTGCAATCCTGCATGACAAAGAAACGCATAAGTATCCCAAGGTATCCCTTACTGGATTCCATCATAAGAGTCTAGACACTCCCGGGAGCAAATATATATATTTCCTGTAAGCACGTATTTTTAGAAGGGAAGCATCTGTATTTATGCAATCAATATCTTAAAGACATCGGACATTTTTTACAAACGAAAATAAAAGGTACGAGACGAATCATGACTGAAAATCTGATTTTATTAATTCGGGTGCCCTGAATTGGCAAGATACAGTTAAGGAAACGGATCCCCTGAAATGAGGGAATCGTTACAAATTGAGAAACAAAAAGGTGTTGGCAATGTTGATGAAGCTTTAAGGAGCTTCCCTTTTGCTATGACTTGTATGACATTTGACCTTCTTCTCATCTTGCTTTCGAAGAAGGATGATTCTGACCGAGGCTTGGACCTTTCGGAGCTTACCATGCTGTAAGTGATACAGACGAATTCAGAATGCAGTTGTTCGCTTATTCCCTTATTTTGCGTGGATCGCCCTTTCGGGTTTTCAATCCACCGGGATACCCATTTTTGCCTGAGCTGTCCAATGTGGCTTTTCAACTCAGCGGGTGTACACATTTTTTTTAATTTATTTCCCTTATTTTTGCCCGAGTCTTTTATTCTGTTTTTGACTCGCCGGGATGCCCTATTTTTGCCTAGACTTACATTCTGTTTTTATGTCCAGCGGGTCATTTTATGCGAAGTATTTTTTAACTGCATCTGAATTCACAGGGGACATGAAGTCTTCACCATCCATAGTGCTGAGCATCAGTGCTCCACCAGAGAAAACTTTCTTTACTATGAACGGACCATCATAATTCGGCGTCCACTTGCCCTTGTGGTCTGTATGAGGAGGGAGGAGTCTTTTCAACACAAGATCTCCTACTTGGTACTCTCGAAGCCTGACTTTTTGATCGAAGGCTCTCTTCATTCTTTTCAGATACAGTTGCCCATGACAGATTGCAGCTAATCTCTTTTCTTCGATCAGACTCAGTTGTTCGTATCGGGATCGGACCCATTCTGCTTCATTCAGTTTAACATCCATCAATACCCGTAGAGAGGGTAGTTCAACTTCAACAGGTAGGACTGCTTCCATACCATACACAAGCTGATACGGTGTTGCCCCAGTGGATGTTCTGATTGACGTACGGTAACCATGCAAGGCAAACGGTAGCATTTCATGCCAGTCTTTGTAGGTGACCACCATCTTTTGCATAATCTTCTTGATATTTTTGTTAGCTGCCTCAACAACGCCATTCATCTTCGTCCTGTAAGGAGAAGAGTTGTGGTGTTGGATCTTGAAGTCCCGGCATAGCTCTGCCATCATCTTGTTATTCAAATTGGAACCATTATCAGTAATGATTCGCTCGGGTACTCCATATCGACAGATAATGTCCCTCTTCAGGAATCTGGCTACCACTTGCCTTGTAACATTTGCATACGAAGCTGCTTCGACCCACTTGGTAAAATAGTCAATGGCTACCAGGATGAATCTGTGGCCATTTGAAGTAGTCGGTTCAATCTTGCCAATCATATCAATGCCCCACATGGCAAAGGGCCAGGGTGAAGACATCACATTCAAAGGATTGGGAGGTATATGCACTTTGTCCGCATAAATCTGACATTTATGGCATTTTCTGGCATAGGCACAACAGTCTGCATCCATTGTGATCCAGTAATAGCCTGATCTTAGCAACTTTTTGGCCATAGCATGCCCTCCAGCATGGGTACCAAAGGATCCTTCGTGCACCTCGTGCATCAACAAGTCTGCTTCTGCCCTATCAACACATCTGAGAAGTACCATATCAAAGTTTCTCTTGTATAAGGAACCATCAGTATTCAGGAAGAAACTACCAGCTAGCCTTCTTAATGTCTTCTTATCATTGGATGATGCCCCAGATGGGTATGTTTGATCCTCCAAGAAGCGTTTGATATCATGGAACCAAGGCTTATCATCTTTAGTGAGGTCTGCTGAGAACACATATGCTGGTCTGTCAAGTCTGGATACTGAAATCCGAGGCACAAAGTTGGTAGTTTGAACTTTGATCATGGATGAAATGGTAGCCAGAGCATCTGCAAACTGATTTTTGTCTCGTGGGATGATGGGCTAAAGACGTGTCTACTTATGCGTCTAGCGGTATCTTACTGCAAGTGCACAGCCTATCGAAGTAATATTTAAGATTATCGATCCATAGGGATTCTATGGTTACCTAGTGCTAGATGAACTTCTAGTTTAGCTAAGGCGAATGGTTGTCACGATTTTTGTTGATTTTAGAATATTAAAGGCGGAATTAAATTTAAACTTTAATTAAGTAGTTTTAAGACGGTCGGTATGTAGTTATACTAACTTAGGTGGGTCAATCTAACCTAGGCTTATTTAAGATGTTCACTTAATCTATTCGGTAGGGATTACCAGTTTAAATACCCTCAACTCACACTCTCGTGGTCTTATATCAGATCTTATCCCTAAAGCCCTATGCCTGCTCTCGCTAGCCCATAAGTGTTTAGAGGTAATTTTTGGAAACTAAGTAATTCTAATTTATCTTAAAGCGCTCTCGTTGTGTTTAATTTAAATGCCTAACTTTAGCTATCTGGTTAAAATCTCACACTCTCGTGGTCTTGACCTAACCTAATACTCTTTTCTTACTCTCGTAACAAAAAGGTCTATTTAATTAAAAAGTCTCAGCCAGAAATGTTAAGTGATTAATTATTTTTAGCCTATGGTTATATTTTACCGGTTAAGTTTGTTCTAACTACATACCGCCCTAAGGTGTTTAGCTACTCATCGATGTTGAACCAGACAGAGACAGAAAATTAAATAACAAATTACTCATGGCAGAAAAATAAACAAACATTATAAATAATTAAATTTCAATATAATAAAACCTGGTTAACAATATCAGAGCGGACTCCTTCTTCCACAGACCGGAAAGCTCGGAGTTGGCGAAATCAAAAATAAACGAATGATGAAGGCTTAGAAAAAATAATAAACGTATAACAATTTCATGATATTGGAAATTGTTATATGGCGGGTTTGGATACAATAAAGCGAAAAAGAAAATAATGCAGAAAATAAAAACGGGTCGTAAATCAGTTCGGCAGAGCTTCCGCAGGAAATTGAATAGAAAAATGCTCTGTGTATTCTTCATAAAACTGGTGCTATTTATAGAACTCCAAATGGGCTGGATTTTTGGACTTTAGTTGGTATGGGCCTTGCTGAATTTGTGGAGAAAATGTAGGTAGTGGCAACAAAATAGGTGGAAATGGCCTTCACGTAATTCTTTGACGACGTCTTGGTCAAAAACCTAGAATATCCTTTGTCACGGTCGTGACAATGCTTTTACGCTCGTGACTTATGACTTTTAAGTGTCACGGTCGTGACACATATCTCACGGTCGTGATGCTTCATTTTGGGGTGTCACGGTCGTGACACCCTTGTGACGGTCGTGACTGCTGCAAAATATGCAGTTTTGCAGGAAGCTTCATTTCTTCCTCTTTTTATGATCGATTTTGTTCCTTTTTGTCTTAGTTCATGATTTAGCTCCACATAATGGTGTACCTGCAAAATGGTAAGAAAAACTCGAGAAATCGAGTGTTAAAACGACGATTATTCGATAAAACGTTAATGAAACCTAGCAATATAATCGATACGTTTTCTCGTTATCAAACTTCCCCAAACTTAAACCTTTGCTTGTCCTCAAGCAAATAGTCGGTTGAAAATCGGCGGACAAGATTTTTATCACATATACTCATAACAAATCAAACGAGGGATCGTTTTGTCGGATAATCCGATACTTTGATAGAACACTACCGATACACTAATGACGCAAGCAACAAGCTATGTCGTCGACTTCCCGTTAAATGAGCCAATCGGCAATTACTTTACGATTTCACCTAAAGTTTTTCGATCTTATTTCGCCCGGTTTCATTCTAGCGCAATCACATTAAGCCCTTTGCCTTAGCACGCACGTAGTGGAGTAGCCGGTTAGCGACTTTGATCCTTTTTTTAAGCACGGGGTCTGGTACACGAGTGTGGTAACCCTACATTTTGTATCCGATTTGGAGGTTGTGGGGGATCGAGCCGTAGCACGCCCTACCGAGTTCAGAACCAGTACCTCTGAACCAACCCGCAATGGACTCCTTCTCATATTTCTCGTTTCTTGTATGCGACCGTGTACTTTGGTGCAATTTCTTGCGAAAGGTTGAACTCTTGGCCATGCAATCTGAATTTTGCGAAACCAGTGAGCTGACTCAGAGAACCGGTGCCGGTGATGTAACTGAATGAACTTAAGAACTCCAGTGTCAGAAGTTCGAAGGTTGGCTGAGGTTGACTGCAAAGGTCCCAGAGCCCGACTTTGCGAAGCAGGTTCGTAACACTGGCCAGCATTCCGAGTTCCCTCAAACACACAGTGTCAATGTAACGCGTAGGTTGCACACCGCGGCTTTGGAAGCGGAGAAATTGTTCTCTCTGAGTTTCTCCAGCATCACCTTCTCTAAAAGTGATAGTATCCATTGCATGCAAGAGCTTAGAGTGAGGAATGAAGAATTTTGAAGTTTTTGTGAAAAAATGGTAAAATGGGAGAAATATTGATTCGGGATAAATAATGGAGAGTGAGAATGTAGTAGGTTGTGATAATGGGTGGTTAATGAGATTAAAGATGGTAAATGGGGTGTTACGGAGGTTATGGAGAAGATGGGTAGTTTTTTAGGAAGTTATGGAGAAGAAGAAGAAGAGGCACGAAGAGAAACAGTTCTGTTTCTCACGATTTCTGGTATAAGGGTCGTCACGGTCGTGACAGGGGCACGACGATCGTGAGACTCAAAAAGAGCGCGTCACGATCGTTATGGGGCAGTGACGACCGTGAGGCTTGCTACGTTAAATAATTTCCAGAAAAACACTTTCTCTCTTATTTCACATATTCTATATTAATGCATTTTCTTCACTAACACTCATAATAAATTATAAACACCATATAGTATATAGTTTCAACACAGTACTTCAATAGCTTGCAAGGCATGAGAGATTTGTATATATAATGAATAAATGCAAGCATAACAGGACATAAAATTAAAAGTACATAAATTGCTAAAAATGGAGAATTTTTGGAATTAAAGATGCATTGCATAATGTAATTGAAAATGAAGTTACATAAACGGAAATTTGCGGTAAGAAATTGGTGCGAAAATTAAATCTAACTAGAAACGAAAACAATGAAAAAAATAAACTAAATCACTTATAACATTATCAAAAGCGTTTCTTCAAGTCTTCGATGGCGGAATTCAAGTGATAGAACTGTTCGCATGTTATGTCAGTCAATCCTATAATATCCAATCGCATGCTCTTAATGTCTTCTTTAAATAGGTTAATGCCAGTTTGGTAAGCATTGAGAGTGTTCATGATGTTTTGCAAGTTGTTAGCATAATCTCCTTGATTCACTTCAGGGGTTTCATAAACTTCTTCAGTGTGGCCAATGTCATGGTAACCAGGAGGCGTCTCAGGGTCAGTTTCGACATCGGTCATTGTATCATCTTTTATCTTGTAAGACTGAGGTGTTTCAGGAGTGGGTGGATAATCAGGTGGGTTTAACTCATAAAGCCAGTTATCCTTATTGTGAACACTTACTTTAGCATGGTTAGGCAATGTGAACAGGGTTACTACCTCGTTCCGGATTAGGTACTCAAAAGGTGGATGTCCTAAATTCCTTATGATATGTCTATTAAAGCAGAAGTTAAGATCCATAGGACGTATGTTACCTAAACGGTTGCACCTGTGCAATTGGTACCTAAGTCCTAAAGCATCAGCAATCATGGTTACAAGACCTCCTACTAAGATAGGTAATTCAGGTTCTTCTTGGATACGGGTGAAGGTTTGCATCATGAAAGGTACACCATTAACAGGCTGTCCAAGAGTGAAACATGACATAATAAATATTTCATCTTTAGAAACTCCGGTAATGTTTTCTTCTTTTCCAAAGAATGTGTGGGCAAGGAATTTATGGAAGTAACGGAGAGCAGGATTATGGATCTCATCATTATTCATGCCATTTGGTTCAGGGTGGTAGTTTCCGGTTAAAGTTCCCCAAAAGAAATCTAGCTCAATATCCATTAATTCTACCTGTGTGGTAGTAAAAGCAAATGGTCCACTAGGGAATCCTAACAAGTCATCTAGTTCTTTATGGTTAAAATCATATTCTATTCCAAACAGGCGAAAACTAATAAATCCTTTCCTAAATCCAAAACCGCGCTCAGGTAGGTAAATTAAGGAGCTAAGGAACTCAAGGGTGAGCTCGCGGTAAGTCACAAACTTATGTTGGATCATTGAATTCTCCCATCCGATTCGGTTAAGCAAGTACATAATGCTATCATGTATTCCTAAGGTTTCCATAGTCCGATCATCCGGGTACAGGGTCAAATCCATTTGCCTCTGTGATAACTCTTCAAATTTCATTCTTTGGTTCCTACCCCTAAATTTGGTTTCCATGTGGTTAATTGGTTGGTTAGCCATAGTCAGTGCAAATATGGAGGAAACAAATCAGGAGAAGAAGGAAAGTGGAAAAGACTTTTAGAAAATCTGTAAAAAGTGATTTAAAATAAATATAAGAAAATGAAATGCATAATGTAAAGGCAATAAGAGTAAAATAAAACTATGAAACGACAAAACAAATAAACAAATAGTAAACGATAAAAAAATAAAATGATGGAGAGAATAATTTAAATAGTTAAATGAGTAAATGGGTTGCCTCCCACTAAGCGCTGTTTTTATCGTCAAAAGCCTGACGTAATGCTTAAGTTTAGATTAATCAGGGGAATTAGTGGACAACTCTAAAAGCTTTAGATTATTCGCATAATCTCTATTTTCAACTTTATGATAATGTTTTAAACGTTGTCCGTTTACTATGAATGGTTCACTATTCCTACCCTTAATTTCTATTGCTCCACTCGGGAATACTTTAATTATTTCAAAGGGTCCTGACCATCTAGATTTTAATTTTCCAGGAAAGAGCCTAAGTCTTGAATTAAAGAGGAGTACAACGTCTCCCACACTAAATTCTTTCCTAGATAGGCTTTTATCATGCCATCGCTTAGTTCTTTCTTTATATATTTTAGCATTCTCATAAGCATCTAGCCTTAATTCTTCTAATTCGTTAATGTCTAGGATTCGATTTTCTCCTGCAGCATTATAGTTTATATTGAGAGTTCTAATCGCCCAATAAGCTTTGTGTTCTAGTTCTACTGGGAGGTGACAAGATTTTCCATAAACTAATTTGAAAGGTGTAGTACCTATGGGTGTCTTGTAAGCGGTCCTATAAGCCCATAAAGCTTCATTAAGTTTAGATGACCAATCTTTCCGAGATATGGCGACAGTCTTTTCTAAGATTTGTTTAATTTCTCTGTTTGAGACTTCGACTTGTCCACTTGTTTGTGGATGATATGGTGTAGCCACACGGTGTCTTACTCCATACTTAGATAGTAATTTGTCAAATATTTTTGAGATGAAGTGCGAGCCACCGTCACTTATGACGAGTCTGGGCACACCAAATCTGGGAAAGATTATATTTTTAAAAAGCTTTATTACTACTCGTGTATCGTTTGTAGGAGAAGCTATGGCTTCAATCCATTTCGAAACATAATCAACAGCTACGAGTATGTAATTATTACCGAAAGATGATGGGAATGGTCCCATGAAATCTATTCCCCAGACGTCAAAGATTTCTACTTCTAATATTCCTTTTTGAGGCATTTCATCTCTTCTTGAAATATTGCCAGTGCGTTGACACCGATCGCAATTTATAACAGCGATGTGGACATCCTTCCATAGATTAGGCCAGAATAAACCGGTTTGCAAGATTTTTGCACAAGTTTTGGAAGTGCTTGCATGTCCACCATAAGGAGATGAATGGCATTGAGCAATGACATCTTCTATTTCTTCTTCGGGAATACATCGGCGAAAGATTCCATCTGGTCCTCTTTTGAACAATAATGGTTCATCCCAATAGTAATGTTTCAGATTATGAAAGAATTTCTTTTTCTGCTGATAGGTTAGATCGGGTGGAAGAGCTCCTGCGGCTAGGTAATTGACAATGTCAGCGTACCATGGCAGTCCTACAGTTGTCTGGATTGTTTCCACGGATTCTGGTTCATTTATATCTAACCGAGCGAGGTCGCTTCCTAATTGTGCTATCAGCTGTTCATACGGAAAATCATCGTTAATCGGCACTTGTTCGGGTTTAATACCTTCTATTCTAGATAAATGGTCCGCTACGACATTCTCAGTACCTTTCTTATCTTTTATTTCTAGATCAAACTCTTGTAAAAGTAAAATCCATCTTAAGAGTCTTGGTTTAGCATCTTTCTTTGTTAATAAATATCGGATAGCAGCATGGTCTGTGTAAATTATTATTTTCGCTCCTACTAAGTAAGAACGGAATTTGTCAAGCGCAAAGACAACTGCTAACAATTCTTTTTCGGTAGTGGCGTAGTTCATCTGGGCAGAATCCAAGGTTCTACTGGCATAGTAAATCGCATGAAGTTTCTTTTCCTTCCTCTGGCCTAGAACTGCGCCTACAGCATAGTCACTCGCATCGCACATGATTTCAAAAGGTAATCTCCAGTCAGGGGGTTGCATGATTGGTGCGGTGATGAGGGCTGTTTTTAGAGTTTCGAATGCTTTAAGACAATCTTCATTGAATATGAACTCAGCGTCTTTCATTAACAAACCAGTAAGAGGTTTAGTGATTTTCGAGAAATCTTTGATGAATCGTCGGTAAAAACCGGCGTGTCCTAAAAAACTTCTTATTTCTCGAACGGTTTTAGGGGGTTGAAGATCTTTTATTACTTCAATCTTAGCTTTATCAACTTCAATTCCCTTGTCTGATATTACATGACCTAATACGATTCCTTCGTTGACCATAAAATGACATTTCTCCCAGTTAAGTACGAGGTTTACTTTTACACATCTTTCTAATACCATTTCTAAGTTCGATAAACATCCTTCAAAACTTTGCCCACATACAGAGAAGTCGTCCATGAACACTTCCATGATGTTGTCTATAAAATCTGCGAAGATTGACATCATACATCTTTGAAAGGTTTCAGGAGCGTTGCATAATCCAAAGGGCATTCGTCTATAGGCGAACGTTCCATAAGGGCATGTGAATGTAGTCTTCTCTTGATCATCTGGATGGATAGGGATTTGGAAAAATCCTGAGTAACCGTCAAGATAACAGAAGTACGAATGCTTGGCTAATCGTTCTAACATTTGATCTATAAAAGGTAGCGGGAAATGATCTTTTCGAGTGGCTTTGTTTAGTTTACGATAATCTATGCATACTCTATATCCCGTCACTACTCTTTGAGATATTGATTCGCCTTGAGCGTTCTTCACAACAGTGATACCTCCTTTCTTTGGCACTACATGTATTGGACTAACCCATTCACTATCAGAGATTGGATATATTATTCCGGCATCTAGTAATTTTTTAACTTCTTCTTTTACTACAGTGCTAAGGGTTGGGTTAATTCTTCTTTGAGATTCTCTGGAGGTTCTGCAATCTTCTTCTAGCAGAATACGATGCATACAAACTGAAGGACATATTCCTTTGAGATCAAATATGTTATATCCTAATGCAGTCGGATATTTCTTCAAAACATCTAAAAGTTTCTTTGTTTCTATAGTTCCTAAACTGGAATTTATTATAACTGGTCTTTTACATTCAATGTCTAAGAATTCGTACCTTAGGTTATGAGGTAAAGTTTTTAATCCTAATGTAGGTTTTTCTTTACTTGGCATAGGATCCGGTGTAAGTGCTAAACTTTCGCTTAGACTATCATCCTGATATGGTTTACGCCAATTATCATCTTCGAAAATTGGAGGGATTTGAATTTTCATAATTTCAGAATAAGTGGTCTCTTTTAGTTCCATTTCTCTTACACATTCGTCAATTACGTCCAATAGATAGCATGTATCCTCTATAGCTGGTGATTGTAAGAATTGTGTTAAAATAAATTCAACTTTCTCTTCACCCACTTCAAAGGTTAGCTTTCCTCTTTTTACATCTATTATAGCTCCGGCGGTAGCTAAGAATGGTCTTCCTAGTATGATAGGTGTAGTGGAGTCTTCAGAGATGTCCATGATTATAAAGTCAGTAGGGATGTAGAATTGTCCTATACGTACTGGGACGTTTTCTAGTATGCCTACAGGATATTTAACAGAGCGATCGGCTAGTTGAACAGACATTTTAGTTGGTCTCAGGTCTCCCATGTCTAGCCTCTTGCAAATCGTTAAGGGCATAACACTGATACTGGCTCCTAAATCGCATAGAGCTTTGTCAATGACGAATTTTCCTATTACACAGGGTATAGAGAAACTTCCTGGATCTTTTAGCTTAGGAGGCATTTTATTCTGAATTATGGCGCTACACTCGGCAGTAAGTGTAACTGTTCCGTTATCCTCTATCTTTTTCTTATTGGATAAGATTTCTTTTAAAAACTTAGCATACGAGGGTATTTGGGTAATTGCTTCTGTAAACGGAATAGTAATATTCAACTGTTTCAGAAGTTCGACAAATTTCTTAAATTGACTCGTCGTCTTGGAATTTATTAATCTTTGAGGGTACGGAATTGGTGGTTTATAGGGTGGTGGAGGCACATAAGGTTGTTCTTTCTCCACTACCTCTTGATTGTCATTTTCCTTTTCTTCTGGATCATTCACCATTTCAGTCGGTTTATCCGGTTGTTGGTACATGGCTGGATTGTCAAGTCTTGGATCGGTAGGTCCGTCAAGTTCCTTGCCACTTCTTAATATCACAGCGTTAGCATGTCCTTTCGGATTAGGTTGAGGTTGTCCAGGGAATACTCCAGCTGGTGCAACAGTAGGTGCTTGTTGTTGAGCTACTTGTGAAATCTGAGTTTCTAGCATTTTGTTATGTGTAGCTAATGCATTTACTTTGCTCACTAATTGTTTGATCTGCTCATTAGTGTGAATGTTTTGGTTTAAGAAGTCCTTGTTTGTTTGAGATTGGTTAGCTATGAAGTTCTCCATCATCAATTCAAGGTTCGATTTTCTAGGGACATTAGGAGCAGTCTTTTGATATCCTGGTGATGTAGCTGGTGCTTGACCTGGTGCGTATAAAGCATTGTTATTCTTATAGGAGAAGTTCGGATGATTCTTCCAACCTGGGTTATATGTGTTTGAGTAAGGGTTTCCTTGAGCATAATTTACTTGATCAGTGGGAGTTCCTGTCAATAGTTGACAATCAGAAACTCCGTGTCCTGAAACTCTACATAACTCACAGTTAGGTGTTACTGCAGCCACGTTGGCTGTTGGTGTTATGGCCAAGTTGTCGATCTTTTGGCTTAGTTGGTCAAACTTCGCATTGACTTGGTCCATACTAATTACTTCATACATACCTCCCTTTGTTGGTTTCTCAGTTGCGACTCTTTCGCTTCCCCAGAGGTAATGATTTTGAGCCATACTTTCGATAAGTGCATAGGCATCATTATATTCTTTATCCATCAATGCACCGCCCGCGGCAGCGTCAATTGTCATTCTTGTATTGTACAAGAGTCCATTATAGAAGGTATGGATGACCATCCATTCTATTAATCCATGATGTGGACAAAGTCTCAGCAGATCCTTATAGCGTTCCCAAGCTTCGAATAATGATTCACTTTCTCTTTGCTTAAATCCGTTGATCTGAGCTCTCAGCATAGCTGTCTTGCTGGGTGGAAAATACCTGTTTAGGAAAACTCTCTTTAGTTCCTCCCACGTAGTTACTGAGTTCGAAGGCAGAGATTGAAGCCAAGCTCTTGCTCTGTCTCGAAGCGAAAAAGGAAATAAACGTAATCTAATAGCTTCTTGGGTAACTCCATTGGCTTTTACGGTATCGGCATATTGCACAAAGATCGAAAGATGAAGATTCGGATCCTCGGTAGGATTTCCGGCGAATTGATTTTGTTGCACGGCTGATATCAACGAAGGTTTTAGTTCGAAATCGTTTCGGTTGATAGCCGGCGCTGCAATGCTTGAATGCGGTTCAGCTTGCGAAGGACTGGCGTAATACTTGAGTGGATGATTCTGTTCTTCAGCCATCTCTGCGTCCTTTGATGTTACGACTGGTTTAGGCGGATCTAATTGAAGATCTGGAATGTTGTAATTATTTTCGTAATCGAATATACGTCTTCTTACGTGTAAGAAGCGTTCCGATTCAGGGATTAGAGGTTGCAAGTCTTCGCTTTTAGAGCGAGTACTTGGCATACACTCGGAAATTAAATTAAATTAAATAGTTGATACCTTAGTCTAGACAATGCTACCTAAATGCACTAGTAACTAAATTAAGGAATCCCCGGCAACGGCGCCAAAAACTTGATGGGCTAAAGACGTGTCTACTTATGCGTCTAGCGGTATCTTACTGCAAGTGCACAGCCTATCGAAGTAATATTTAAGATTATCGATCCACAGGGATTCTATGGTTACCTAGTGCTAGATGAACTTCTAGTTTAGCTAAGGCGAATGGTTGTCACGATTTTTGTTGATTTTAGAATATTAAAGGCGGAATTAAATTTAAACTTTAATTAAGTAGTTTTAAGACGGTCGGTATGTAGTTATACTAACTTAGGTGGGTCAATCTAACCTAGGCTTATTTAAGATGTTCACTTAATCTATTCGGTAGGGATTACCAGTTTAAATACCCTCAACTCACACTCTCGTGGTCTTATATCAGATCTTATCCCTAAAGCCCTATGCCTGCTCTCGCTAGCCCATAAGTGTTTAGAGGTAATTTTTGGAAACTAAGTAATTCTAATTTATCTTAAAGCGCTCTCGCTGTGTTTAATTTAAATGCCTAACTTTAGCTATCTGGTTAAAATCTCACACTCTCGTGGTCTTGACCTAACCTAATACTCTTTTCTTACTCTCGTAACAAAAAGGTCTATTTAATTAAAAAGTCTCAGCCAGAAATGTTAAGTGATTAATTATTTTTAGCCTATGGTTATATTTTACCGGTTAAGTTTGTTCTAACTACATACCGCCCTAAGGTGTTTAGCTACTCATCGATGTTGAACCAGACAGAGACAGAAAATTAAATAACAAATTACTCATGGCAGAAAAATAAACAAACATTATAAATAATTAAATTTCAATATAATAAAACCTGGTTAACAATATCAGAGCGGACTCCTTCTTCCACAGACCGGAAAGCTCGGAGTTGGCGAAATCAAAAATAAACGAATGATGAAGGCTTAGAAAAAATAATAAACGTATAACAATTTCCTGATATTGGAAATTGTTATATGGCGGGTTTGGATACAATAAAGCGAAAAAGAAAATAATGCAGAAAATAAAAACGGGTCGTAAATCAGTTCGGCAGAGCTTCCGCAGGAAATTGAATAGAAAAATGCTCTGTGTATTCTTCATAAAACTGGTGCTATTTATAGAACTCCAAATGGGCTGGATTTTTGGACTTTAGTTGGTATGGGCCTTGCTAAATTTGTGGAGAAAATGTAGGTAGTGGCAACAAAATAGGTGGAAATGGCCTTCACGTAATTCTTTGACGACGTCTTGGTCAAAAACCTAGAATATCCTTTGTCACGGTCGTGACAATGCTTTTACGCTCGTGACTTGTGACTTTTAAGTGTCACGGTCATGACACATATCTCACGGTCGTGATGCTTCATTTTGGGGTGTCACGGTCGTGACACCCTTGTGACGGTCGTGACTGCTGCAAAATATGCAGTTTTGCAGGAAGCTTCATTTCTTCCTCTTTTTATGATCGATTTTGTTCCTTTTTGTCTTTGTTCATGATTTAGCTCCACATAATGGTGTACCTGCAAAATGGTAAGAAAAACTCGAGAAATCGAGTGTTAAAACGACGATTATTCGATAAAACGTTAATGAAACCTAGCAATATAATCGATACGTTTTCTCGTTATCATGGGATATACTCAAGCTTGACCGTTGTGAAGAAAGTCAATAACCTCCTTGTATAATCTCGATAAGGTATCAGATGATCCTGGTGAGTGTACCACTTGCCGTTGGTTTGATTAATTACCAGAGCTGAATCTCCGAACACAGTCAAAGTCTTGATCCTGAGGTCAATGGCTTCCTCAAGACCCATAATACAAGCTTCGTATTCAGCTTCGTTGTTAGTGCAGTTAAAGGTGAGTTTTTCCGAGAAAGGCATGTGAACTCCCTTAGGTGAAATGAGTACTGCACCAACACCACGACCATTCATATTAACAGCCCCATCAAACATCATAGTCCATTCTTCTTCTGAGTCAGGCCCTTCAGTGTGAATAGGCTCTTCATGATCTTTTGCTTTTATGAACATGATGTCTTCATCAGGGAAGTCAAATCTCATAGGCTGGTAATCATCAACGGGTTGCTCAGCAAGATAATCAGACAATACACTGCCTTTGATGGCCTTTTGAGATGTGTACTGAATGTCATATTCGGTGAGGATCATTTGCCATCTTGCAACCCGTCCGGTAAGTGCTGGCTTCTCAAAAATGTACTTAACTGGATCCATCTTTGAGATCAATAAAGTGGTGTGGGTCAACATATACTGTCTTAGTCGACGAGCAGCCTACGCTAAAGCACAACAAGTTTTCTCGAGCAGTGAATAACGTTGTTCACAGTCGGTAAACTTTTTGCTCAGGTAGTATATTGTATACTCTTTTCGACCAGACTCGTCATGCTGGCCCAACACACACCCCATTGATTCTTCTAATACTGTCAAGTACATAATTAGAGGTCTTCCTTCAACTGGAGGCATGAGGATTGGAGGTTCTTGTAAGTATTCCTTAATTTTGTCAAAAGCCCTCTGACAGTCTTCGTTCCACCTGACCGTTTGTTCTTTTCTTAATAACTTGAACAAGGGTTCACAGGTTGCAGTAAGGTGAGATATGAACCATGAAATGTAGTTCAATCTACCTAGAAACCCCCGAACTTCTTTTTCAGTTTTCGGTGCAGGCATTTCTTGAATGGCTTTTACTTTATCAGGGTCAACTTCAATCCCTTTCTCACTTACGATAAATCCTAGCAGCTTACCGGATCGCACCCCGAATGTGCATTTGTTGGGGTTTAACTTCAATTGGTACTTCCTCAGACGCTTGAATAACTTCAACAGATTTACCAGGTGGTCTTCTTCTGTGAGGGACTTGGCAATCATGTCATCCACATAACATTCAATTTCTCTGTGAATCATGTCATGGAATAATGTTACCATAGCCCGTTGATAAGTGGCACCAGCATTCTTCAGTCCGAATGGCATCACCTTATAACAGAATGTGCCCCAGGGTGTGATGAAAGTTGTTTTCTCCATGTCTTCAGGTGACATCTTGATCTGATTGTATCCTGAAAATCCGTCCATGAAGGAGAACACCGAGAACTGAGCCGTATTATCAACCAATACATCAATGTGAGGTAAAGGGAAGTCATCTTTCGCGCTGGCTCTGTTCAGATCCCGGTAATCCACACACATCCTCACCTTGCCATCTTTCTTAGGCACAGGTACAATATTAGCAACCCATGGCGGATAGCTAGTCACAGCAAGGAAGCCGGCGTCCCACTGCTTTTGTACCTCTTCCTTTATCTTCATTGCCATATCTGGACGAGTACGGCGCAACTTCTGTTTCACTGGCAGATAGTCTTCTTTCAGAGGTAGCTTGTGCATGACAATGTCGGTGTCCAACCCTGGCATATCCTGATAAGACCAAGCGAAAACATCCACATATTCCCGAAGCATATCAATAAGTTGCTCTTTCACTGAATTTTGTAAGCAGGCCCCGATCTTGACTTCTTTTACTTCTTCTTCTGTACCAAGATTAACCGTTTCGACCTCCTCCTGATGAGGAGTGATAACCTTCTCCTCTTGCCTTAACAACCTAGCTAGCTCTTCGGGTAGCTCATAATCTTCTTCAACCCCTTCATCGGCTTGATTGATTGGATTGTCAAAGTCATACGAAGTCATAACAGTGTCGTTGTCGGTGCAATCTGGAGGGCACTTTCTGCAAGGGTTTAAATTGGTTCATTTTAGTGATCGGTTTTATCTTATTTAGAAAAGGTGAAAATGAAGTTGTTTACTTTGAAAACATTGCCATTTCATTTTTTGTACAAAAAGTGAAAAATGAAAAACAGTGAGCGAAAAAAGAAAAGACTCATTTGCAAAAAATGTCCTGATATTCATTAGTTGGTCTTTGCAAAAAATACAAGATGGCCCGATTACAAAATGAGTCTTGACATCTTGGGCAAGATGCAAGACTAGATGCATGCTTTAAAATACAGGAAATAATAATTACTCTGCAGGAGTAACCCTTATAATTTCTTGGGAAGACCAGTTTGAGACATGGCTCCCCGGGGTCCTTGGACATATCCAGCTCTCCAGGTTGCGCTCATCTTCCGACTCATCTTCCAAGTTGTTCACAGCATCCGGGGTGAGCATCCCCCCGCTGACAAAATTGGGCTCTTTAGCAGCCTCTGATTGATCTTGCTGAGTTGGTTTGTAACCCAACCCAAATCTGTCTTCTTTCTTTTCCACGGGCAACAGCTTTCCCCAGCCTTGGGTAGTACCCTCTTCAACAACCTTCCGGGCTTGCTGGTATGATGTTATGGAAGTTCCCAGTACAACAGATGTTTCATTAATGTTTAGGGCCTCAAACCCCTGGCTCATGGTTTCATGGATTTCTCCGTCCATTTCTATGTACTTATACGTAGCCAGCTGGCTAACAAAGATGTCCTCTTCCCCACAGATGGTGATGATCTGGCCTTCCCACTCGAATTTCAACTTCTGGTGAAGGGTAGACGTAACAGCGCCAACGGCGTGAATCCAGGGTCTACCCAACAAACAGCTGTAGGCCGGCTGAATGTCCATCACATAGAAGGTAATTTTAAAAGTCTGCGGGCCAATCATTACAGGCAGATCAATCTCCCCAAGCACTGATCTTTTAGAGCCATCAAATGCTCTCACCACCAAATTACTCGGACCCAGTGCCAAGCCATCATACTCCAGCCTCACTAAGGCCTTCTTTGGTAGGACATTGAGTGATGACCCAGTGTCCACCAATACATGAGATAAAACAGCACCCTTGCACTCTAGGGTGATGTGTAAAGCCTTGTTGTGGTTACGTCCCTCAGTTGTTAAGTCAGCATTGGTAAAGCCCAGCCCATGACTGGTATTGACATTTGCCACCACAGTTTCTAGCTGATTAACGGTAATCTCCTCTGGCACGTATGCTGCGTGCAGAACTTTCAGTAATGCATTCCTGTGAGCTTCAGAACACATCAACAGTGATAATATGGATATCTTTGAGGGAGTTTGGTGAAGCTGATCCACCACCTTGTAATCACTTCTTTTTATGATTCTCATAAACTCTTCTACATCTTGTTCAAAAGATGTCTTCTGAGTTTCTTTGACAGTCGGCTCTTCAGGCACCACACTCTTTCCCTTTGCTTTGGCAGCAGCTTCTGCCTCGACACTAGGTCTTTGTGCTTGTGAGGCAAAAAGGCGTCCGCTTCTGGTGAAGCCTCCGCCTCCCCCAACATTATCAACTTGTGGAGAAGAGGTTGATGAATCCAGAGTGATTTTCTCCCCGTCGCAGTAAAGATCAGAGCCATAATGCCAAGGTATGGCATTACTGCTTTTGTAAGGAACGGGTCCAGGTACCATAATAGTAATTGGACTGACTGCTGCAGAGGAGGGTACTGTAATGGTGTGTGGATCGTAGTAAATTGTGACTGGTGATCTGGTAGGAGGTGCCATGGTTTGTTGTAGGAAATTGCTGCTGGGAGGAACACCTGATGGGTCATAATAAATTGTAACTGCTGAGACATCTTCATTAAGTCTTGCAGGCGTTGTAGAAGATTCTGCTGAATAAATGGATGCTGATGTTGTAGAAGACAGGGTTGTTAACATTTGATTTGTTGAGGTGATGGGTGGAGCCATTGCTGATGATATTGATGAATCAGTAGGAGTGATTGTTGCTGCTGTTGTAGAAGAATTGGGAATTGTTGTCAAAGGAATTGCTGGATATGTAGGCGCCGTCGTTGAGATCTGAAGGATTCCATCCTTGATAAGACCATCTATGCCACTTCTCAAATTATCACACCCGTTGACTGCAATGTTGCAATACCCACAACCAAGCTCACACCCGGGGAACACTTGGCACTCTAGAAGCTGAGCTTTAATTTCGACCAAAGGTGTTCGAATCTGTGCAACACTGGTAATCAAAGTAGATGGCTTGTCTTCCTCAATGGCATTAATTCTTGGCCTTCCATGATTAGGCATAGGATTTTTGTTGACATTTGGAGGAGGTGCAAAGTTGAGGGCTTTAGAATCCACCAGATCTTGGACTTTCATTTTCAAGGCCCTGCATTTTTCCGTATTGTGACCAGGTGCATTTGAGTGGAAAGCACACCTGGCATTGACATCATAATTCCTTGGGAGATTGGAGGGATCTGGTGGTGCCAATGTCCTTAACTCAACCAAGTTGAGCTTCAGGAGTTGTGGCAATAAGGCAGCATAAGGCATAGGGATAGGGTCAATTACCCTATTTGCCTGTGATGGTCTTTGTTGGAATGGTCGTTGTTGTTGATTACTGTTGCTGTTGTTGTAGGTTCTCTATGGCGGATACTGAACTTGCTGTTGATAATGTGGTTGTTGTTGTGGTTGATATGCTGGTTGCTGAGGAATCGAAGCTGGAATCGTGACAGCTGCTACTGATCTATGAACATACTGAGGTCTGCCCCTGCTGGCATGAATGGCATTTGTCTCACTGGTTCTTCGAGGTCCCACAAAAGGCTTCCTGGGATTACTGGACGAACTCGCACCATTATCAGAAATTTCACCCATTTTCAACAAACTTTCAATCCTTTCACCTGCTATGACAACATCAGCAAAGCTGGTAGAGGAAAAGGCAGCCAGTCTATCAATATATGTTCCTTGCAGAGTATACATGAACATGTCGGCCATTTCTCTTTCCGACATGGGTGGCTGAACCGCAGCAGCAAGCTGTCTCCACCTCTGGGCATATTCCCTGAAGCTTTCTCTGGAAGATTGAGACATTCCCATCAGAAGGGTCCTGTTAGGAGCCATGTCCAGGTTATATTGATACTGCCTGATGAAGGCTTCAGCTAAGTCCTTCCAGCATCTAATAGTAGCTCTGGTCAGGTGTGAATACCACTCTCTTGAAGCTCCGGTCAAACTATCTTCAAAGTAGAACATCCACAGCTTTTCGTCCATGGTATATGCTTTAAGTCTCCCCAGGAAGGAGTGCAGGTGACTTCGTGGATAGGAAGTTCCATTGTATTTCTCAAAGCACGGGGGTTTGAACTTGTAGGGAATCCTCACCCCGTCTACTAATCCCATATCCATTACATCAAATCCCAAGGAGTTTTGAGACTCCAAAGATCTCAACTTCTCAGCAATTTCATCAAACCTCCTATCATAGACTTCATCCCCATCTCCCATTACAGTAAACTGCTCTTCTTGAGGATCTTCTTGCAAGATCCTGCCTGCAGCAGTGTTGCCCTGCACATTCCTTGGGATGTTGACTTCCGGCTCTAGATGAGGTCCAAATACTGGTGGATTAACATGAGGCTGACCTCCCTCATTGTTGCTGGTTCCTCCAGTGCCAGGATGAGGTTCCTCGGGGGTTTGTCTTTCTACCAATGCCCTTAACCTTTCTTGGCTTTGGGCCAGGCCAGTCATCACAGTCATGAATTGAGCCATTTGGTTCCTCATTTCCACTCTTTCATTAGCCATCTGAGTTCTGACCTCAGTCAGGTCCTGCTGTACTTGATCCATTTGGATACCAGGAAGGTTGTTGCGAGTAGGGTACCGGTGCGTACGGTTGACAAGGAACACCCGGCGACGAGCAATATTTCCTGAGATCACAACAGAGTTAGAAGCAAATAATAACAAAACCTACAAAACAAAACAAGGTTAGTATGCAATGCAGTATGCTTATTTGTTTTCCAAGGTATCCGGCTTGGTTCTTGGTTTTGACCTTTTCAGACCCCGAGGAAGATGCTTTTTACTTGGTTGAGAAAAGAAACTCCAAAATGGAAACAAACTAAAATATATTACAAATACCGAACCATACATAGTTTGTTTTTACAACACATGCCCCTGAAGGGTCAAAATACAACACAAAAGAAAAGTACATCAAATGGAAATGAACAACAAGCAAAGAAGTCAAACATCTAGTCCAAACTCATCCTCTTTGACCTCCTTCAGAAGTGCATCCGTCACTGGACCAGCTGGGTGCTCTGTAATAGTCCTGATGAGGAGGTTCCTGGTGGCAATGGCAGTGGTCAGCTTCTTGTGCCTGTCCTGATCCTTTGATCTCTTCAACCCAGCCCTAAGCTTCAACTCTGAAATCTCCTTCTGGGCTGCCAGCAAAGCTTCCTGCTGCTTCTTTTCATTAGCCTCTAACTGTTCGATCCTGGCCTGAGTTTTCTGATCTTCTTGTGTCTGGGATTCAGTGATCCTGACCCACCTATCCTGACTCTCTTGCAGATATAGCTCAGTCCTAGCCTGCTGAAACTTGGCTTCTTTACAGGCATTCTTCAATATTTGTTCCCCAGCCCTTGCTTTCTTGATGTAGTCCCCTGTTTTCTCAATTCTAGCTAGATGCTCCACCTTAAGCTTTTCCAACCTCTCAATGTCCAGACGACCATCACTCCTTTCCCAAAGGGTTTTCTTCAGAGCTTGAGACAAATTCTCATTCCTTTCCTTCAGCATCTCAAATTCTTCCAGGCTGACAGTGGCTGCTGGCTGTACTGTTGATGGTCCAGGTATATCCTCAATGGTGAAAGGCATTCCAGTAATCTGAGCTCTAGTACGGGACCAATCATAATACTGAGCTGAAGCAACATTATTACACCTCCCTAGAATAGCTATCCCTTTTGTCTGGATGTTTATCCAAGCCCAGGATGCTTTCCTGATAGCAGCTAGATTAGGTTTTATCTCACAATACAGGGTCTCAGCTAAATCTTGCACTCTAGGAGGGTGAACCAAAGCATAGCCCAGTTGTCTCTTAAACAGCAAAGGATTGTAGTTGATGCAACCCTTTACTCCTATCAGAGGTACATTCGGGTATTGTCCACAGCTGGTGATTATATCTTTGCCCTTGGTGCCCTGGGTGCACCACCTTATATCATCTGAAGTCAAAGCAATGAGCCTCTTGGCCCAATTCTTCTATTGGTGAGGATTCAGGAATGCATCTGATTTGGGTAGGTGTCTGAGTAGCTAGGTGTGAAACAAAGGAGCACAACATCTAACTAACTTCCTCCTTTGTTTCTCATTCCTCTGATGAATGGAGTAATAGAAATCTCCCAGTAGTGTGGGTACTGGGTTCTTCAGAAGAAATAGGTGAATGGCATTCTTGCTGACAAATTTGGGCTCATCAGCAAATAGTATGACCCCATATATGCTGAGGGCCAACAGGGCACAGACTGCCCTCCACTCACCCAAGGAGGCCTTCAGGATGGCCTGAGAAATCAAGAAGTCCAAGTGCAAGCCATGGATTCCAGCTTTTGTTGTCATATTTTGCTCAATCAAAGTAGGCTCCAGGTACAGTGCTTTTGCCACTTCTCCATTGATGGGAGCAGGCATCTCTGGGTTGAAAGGAATTCCACCTCTGATAGGTACTCCAATCAATGAGGAAAACTCATCCAGCAAAGGCCCTAGCTGAAAGTCTGGGAAGGTGAAACATCTCAAAGGAGGGTCATAAAACTGCAGGCATGTGTGGATCATGCTCCTCTGAGAAGGGTCAAGGTCCATAACCATATCCAGGATACCTCCATAGTGTTCTCTAAACAATGGGATGTGGTCAGGTGTGATAAGTGACTGGACCTGCCTGATACCAGTCAACACAGGCTCAAAGAAATGGTATGATATGTTGCTCTTCCTGGGAGTAGCCATGAATGCTGTTGAAGATGATGAAGCTAGCTGCTGATGAAGATCAAAACTGATACTAGAGATGAGCCACTGATAGGCTTGATGCTGGTGATGATGAAGACAGCTGAAGCAGACAACTGATGAAGCAGAGGTCTATGTAGATGAAGGGGTCAAAACCAAGCCAGATATAATGTGGATACCCTGAAAAGCAAATAAACAAATGTTAAATGATGCAATGATGATGTATGCAAATGATATGCAAGGGTTTGTGATCAAGCTGGATCTGATTATCTGTCTTGATATAAGCCCATATATGTTCAAAGAAGGTCCAGATGAAGGTTCAGAAATCTAGTAACCAAGGTGGGGGACTCAAATAAAGAGTCACATGTCCAGGGTTAATCACAAGAACTGTCCAAAATGAGGTGCTCTTAAACCAAATAGTAACAGGGTATGATGTGGCCAAGGGTACCTGCAAACCTGTAAACAACCCAACCCCCTCACAGGCAGTGTTCTAGAACAAGGATCCTCAGACTTGGATCAGTTATGAGAAGTGTAAACACTTCTAACCTGGAGGTACAGTGTTTACAATAACCATAAAAGATCCTCCTCTAATTCACCTCAGTTTCAGAAGGTCATAATAAAAGGTCATCCAGACTTAGCAGGCTTCCCAGATAGCCCTATCACTACAGGAAATCTGTAGCACAGAGTTCTCAAGGAGAAACCCACATCTGAACTGTGTTTCATATTCCCGCACCAGACCGAAATGGAATGGGAAAGAACATGAAACACTCTAGCCTAGGTGTCACTCAGGTCCCAGGTATAGGACCTTAAACTCTCAATGAAACCCCACCCACCAAAAAAACAGAAAACCAAATCCAACAATGATAATGCCAGTGTGAAATATGAAAGCTGTAAAGGAAGCAATAAATATAGCTATACAGGAAGCAATAAATAAAGCAATATAAACACACAATTATCACATAACACCCCAGTAAACACAAATCAAACAAGTGCTAGGAGGAACCCACAAAAAGAACCAGAAGCCCTGGTTACAGTATAAGGGTCCCCAGCAGAGTCGCCAAGTTGTCGCTCCCACCTGATGACACCCGGCCAAGAGGGGTACAGATGCGAACGGTCGGCGAAAGAGGAGAGTACACACAAGGGTGAACTCAGAAGACAAAGAAAAGAGTCGCCAGCTAGGCATTTTTATCCTGAAGGAAAGGTAATGCTGCATAGACCTAGAAAGATATGGATAAGACGGTTGCGAACCAGAGAAACTGAGAAAGGGGGTTGGTTACAACCTGGGAAGGTATTAGCACCCAGATTGTCCGCCGTACTCGACGGGATCCACGCTTAAAATATTTGTGTTTTAAAGGGGTAGTGTTAGTGCTATTCTGTGTACAAAAAGCTGGAAAAGAATGCAGGTGTCAGTGTAAAAGGAAATGAAGTGAAATATGAGAGTGTCAGTGTAAGAAAGAATGGGAAGCTCGAGACTATGAGGCATAAAGAATAATGCTGGAGGGAGGGGGAATATACAGAGACTTTTGTTCGATAACTGTTAAGTTATGCCTACGTATCCTCTCGTGCAATGAGGAAGTCAGAACACCGTAGTTTGACTCAAAGAGACTGAAAGATAAATTGACTTGTGAACTGCTTACTTGTTTATGCTCAAGTGTATGACCTATCTGGCTCAGGTGCAAACTGTCTTGCATTAGACGAAAGAAGCAAGTTCTCGTTTGTGAGTGAATGAGGTGAGAAGAGAATTCCGGAGGAGACGATTATTGTTTGTTTTTGTGTTTTCAGTCTTTTATTGCTTTTGGAATTTGTCATAGGAGAATGAGCTTAAGCCTAAACCAAGGGCTAATAAACTCATCACATCCTCCCTCTGATTAGGGGTAATGAGAATACCTTAAGTGTGAAGTAAACACCTCACACTTAATCACCATGATGTAGGATTAAGATCATTAACCTACTTGTATTTATTTAAATGTTTTTTGGAGTTTTTGTTTAGTGTTAAGTAATGAGTTTAAGCCATAATCAAGAATTTAATGGACTCATTACACCATCCTAATAGAAGGATAATAGATGAGAACATTTAAGCTGAGGAAGGCTCCTCAACTTAATACATGATTAGGGATTAATCTCATGACAAAACAAAACCTTTATTAAATGGATTTTAGTTAATGGTAAGATTAAGAAGTGAATTTTATGGTTTGTAAGACAACTTGAGGGGGACTTGTCCATTAACACTAGGGTTAGTCCTTCTTAACCAATTAAGGAAGAATTAGAAGCCGAATGCAAGGCCCAAGTGACAAGCTTGATGTCTTGATGATTATTAAGTGAATTGATTAAAGGATTTAAAAACATTAAGGGTTTAACACTTAGGATTAAAGTTATACACTCCATCCTAATAGAAGAATGCAGGCATAAACTTAATCACAAAGCCTTAAAAACTTTAGGGTTTAGTCCTTGATTATGAGATGAGAAAAGAAGACTCAAAGATGACACAAAGGTAAAATCTAAATGGGGGACTAATCAAACCCTAATTGTTATCATACTTGGAGATCCTAGGGTTCATGAGGCTTAAGAGAGAAAGATCTTCAAAGAGCCACCAAGGAGAGAAGCAGATGAAAGGAGGAAGAAGCAGAGAGAAGCAAAACAACTTGCTTCACTTAAGAAGACAAGTTTCCTGAAGAAAGAAATCAAAAGATGAACATGAGTGAGCAAGCCCATTCTAATACAAAGATAAAATGCAGCAAAGATGCAACAGAGATAAGAAGAGATTGTGAGAAGTGAAGGCAAATTCACTTCTCAACACAACTTACCACCTGAAAAGTTAGAAAAAGAAATGAAATGCAATGAAAATGAGATGAAAAGCCATGATGCAAACCAAGGTCAGAAGCATGCACATGATGTAGATGATGCTAGGATATGATGCAAACACATGACAAGAGATGAGAATAATCATACAAGCATAAGGATGCAAATGAGGCATGCTTTGAACCATAAGGATCCATGAATGTTTATGAAATGAAATGAACATATAACATGGCAAAGGAATGATGCAATGATCAATCATGGTTATAATATGTCCTAAGATGTCTTATGGATCATGAGGATGCACAAAATATCATGGCAAGTTCTTAAATGCAAGCAAATGAGAATGGATGCAAAGGAAAGCACAAATTAGGGTTTACATGCAACATACAATGCAAAAATTCAAAACCAGAAGCAAATGATATGATAAAAAATTGAAAATGGGATCAAAGGAACCCTAACCCTACATAAGTTTACTGCCCAAAGGAGGGAACCTAACTCTTAACCTAATGGGAGTTATGATTTTTCTAAGTCAACTAGGGTTTCAAGGTACCTTACAAAGAAAAATGCAAAACAAATTGAAAATGGAGAATAAATCCAAACCAATTTTACCCTATAAACTACATGCTATAAAGGATGCAATGCAAGAAGAACCATCATCAAACTCTCAATGGTTAGGCAGAATGGATTTTTCCAAGTTTGAACAAAAATATTGCCTTTAAAAGAATTTAATTCCAATGAAAATTGTCAAAATGCATCAAGAACCAAAAAGAAATTTGTTTTGAGAGTTTGGTAATGTTTCTAAATGTTTTGAGATGCAATGTGAATTTTTTTGTGATTTTTAAATACCTAAATGCATTTTTAATTAATTAATTTTCATTAGCTAATTAAAAATAAACATTTAAATGATTTAAAAATGATTTTTAATGCAAAAAATAAAAATAAAAATATTTTTGGGTTCTGAAAATTAATGAAATGCTTGACAAAAAAAATCAGAATTTTTAAATGTTTTTTACTATTTTAAATAATTCGTGTAAGTTAAATACAAAATAAATGAATTAAAAATAAAATTATGAGAAGTATGCAAGATCCAAGGCTGAGATTCAAAGAGAAATGGAGGGAATTGACCCGCGCCATATCCAATGGCTGTAATTCAAACTGACCAAATTAAATATAAAACCCAATTAATTAAGTTAATGACGTGGATTAGGGCTTAATGGGGGGATCTGAGCCACACAAACGCGCGGGAGTCAACACTGGTCAACTGAATCCACGGCCCACATTCAAACCGAACCCTAAACGTAATTGATGAATTAATGACTTTCAGGTGGCCGGAAATGACCTCCGGTCATCTTCTCCGGCCACACCTCTCCCCGAAAATTGCTATCTTCTTCCCTAGGCTTCTAAAATCCAATCTCTCTGCCCAGAAATGATCCCCATACATCATACATCAAGAATCAACAAACAAACAACATTTAAAACACATCAAAAGTGAGAATCGAATCAAAACAGTTTTAGGTCAAAAAATTTCAGAACACAAATACATACTCATTTCTCAACCATTTTCAAAACAAAACACATCAACATGATCAGTGAAGCATAAAGAATCATTTAGTAACTTAAAAACAAGTTTCTGGAAAAAAAATTTCTTGAGCTCACCTGAACTGGAGCTTTGATCTTTGGAACTTTCTAACTGCTTCTTTGCTTCAAAATGGCTCCAATGATCTTCTTGAGGAAGCTTTGAGGCTTGGTTGGAGTTTAATGGAGCTGATTTAAGAGTTTGATGAAGTTCTGTTCAAGGGAAGTGAGAAATCGTGTTTCTGTTTGTGGGCTTTTCAGGGCAAATTGATGGTTGGGAAATGATCAGAGGATCATATTGAGTGGTTCTATGAAGTTTGTTTTGATGTTTGTGGCCTGTATGGAGAGATTCGAATGAAAATGCATAAGAGGTGAGTTTTGAGGATGCTGACTTGTGGGAGAGATTAGGCTGTGTTGTGTGTTGTGTTGAGTTCCTTTTGGTACACGTATCAAGGTTGGATAGGTCAGAGAGTTGTTGCTGGCCTAGCTTGATTGGTATGGGCCATTTTGCATAAAGTCAACTTTTTGTGTAAGAGAAGGTATGGGCTATTTCAGTTAAGGTACAAGGGCATGTCTGCTGCAGCTTGAATCAAGGCTGTCCATGGAAATGAATTTGAGGCAATGCAGCAAGTGGATTAGGGTTTATGCGTGGTTTTGCAATTTTGTCCAAGTTTGGCCCTTTTGGAAATTCTTTAAGTTCAAGGCACCAAAATGCATAATTCTTGGGCCAATTCTGATCTTTAGAGGTCACATGAGCATGTTGTGAAGTGTTTGTGCACATTTGAAGCCTTTAGAATGCCTTATCATACCATTTTGCAAAATGCCTCTTTGGTGTAAAACATGAAATTATGTGATTTTTGCCAACTTTGTCAAGCCATAACTTTTGATCCAAAATGAATTAGAATGAGTTCTTGTACTTTTTGAAAATGGGAGGATCCATTCTATAACTTTCATGACCAAAGTTTTCTCATTTGAAGCATTTTTGAATCAAAAAGAGGAGGATGAAAAACTTTCCCAAAATGGCAAGTTTACATTACAAGTCACTTTCCCAAAAAGGCAACTTTGCAAATGGCTTGAAATTCTTCAAATTTGTGAACTTATAACACCTTCTATGATCAAATAAAGATCATACACAATCAAAATGATGGAGAACACCCTTTGGTTGGGTCATTGGGGGCCTCAGATGCCCTGATTTTGCACTGACTTGCTCAAGAAGTCATCTCTTGGTCAGATGCCCTCCCCATTGAATTTCTTCATGAAAATTGATATGTATGATCCTCATATCATATAGAGACCAATAGAAACAAGAATGACCAAAAAATTGGAGTTATGACCTCTGAAACCAAAACCCTAATTCTAGGTCATCTGTGCAGTTAAGCCTGGCTCTGCTTCCATGCCTTTTCCAGTTCTTGTGATTCTTTGACTTCTTTGACTTCTTTGACCTTGTGAGGACACAATATGATGCTAGAACATACATGGACCCCTTTGAAGTGATTTATGACCTTTGAAGTGGCTCAAGTGGCTCTTGGATTGCTCAGATCACAAACCCTAGATGCAGATGACTTTGAATCAATGTAGTGAAGCAAATATGCAATATGAGATGATGTGATTGAACTTATGCAAATGAAAAGATCACAAGCCATGGTGTGAATGGGTGAGGGCAAATTTGGGGTGTTTACAGTTTCTAGAGCAAAACCTATCCTCATATGCTGGATACTCTTCTTCAAAAACCTAGACCAGACCCTGTTTGTGCAGGAAATACCAGTAAGACTACATTTTGTAAATGCAAAGAAATAACAATGTTTCAATATGATAAAAGTAAATGCATTAAAATAAAATACTAAGACTACCTTTTGTTGGTAAAAAATGAAGCACCACCTACGATCACCAAAGTCCTCGATTAGCAATTTCATGAACCAACTCCAAGAATCCTTAGTCTCCATCTCAACCACAACAAATGCAATTGGTAGGTACTGATCATTAGGATCTCTCCCAACACCAATCAAGAGAATCCCTCCATACGTGTATTTCAAATGACAACCATCCAATCCTATGAAAGGTCTACATGATCTTGTCAAAGCTTTCTTGGTTCCATCTAGGGACATGTAGCATCTCTCAAATCTTGGAGCCATCCCTTCAGTAGGAGTACTTATGTTTATTTTAAAAGTGTTTCCAGCTGATGCCCTTCTCAATTCAGCCCTATAAGACCATAGAAGACTAAATTGTTTACTAGAATCACCTTCAACAATGGCTCTTGTAATCTTTCTTGCCTTGAATGCCCTTGTAACATGGTGGGAGAACTGAATTTCTATAAATGTTGCGGATAGCAAGAGTCGCCACCGACTTTTATTTTATCCATAAGGAAGGGACATAAAAGAACAGGAAAGACCGTTTTGAAAAGACTTGGGTTCGGGGGGTAGGTTATATAAAGGGAAGGTGTTAGCACCCTTTATATCCATGGTTATCCATGGGCTCTTAGTTGCTTAGCTCACTTAAATGTTTTTGAAAAGTGTAATGTGTGTTTAGAAACTTTCTAAGTACTTTGTAATGATCCTCGTATGGATGTATACGAAGCCTTGTTTGGAAAATATTTGAAAATATTGTGAGGTGTGAAAAGCATTTTTGAAGAGTGAGCAAGTAACTATGAGGTACCTACCATAGACTAAGTTATCCATGTTCTTATATGTTCTTTCAAGGTTAAGACTATCCCTATTATTAAGGAATAAGTAGTCATTACCTTGGATTTGTTTAAGGGACGGGCGTAGGGTCATCGTATGGTCAATGAAGGCAACTTAAGGGGTGTCTTTAGCAATTCGTATGAACTATCATCATTTATTCGAAGGGACATGATCATTATTCCGTAGGCAACCTCGAAGGGACTTGATCTTTTAAATCTGTAGGGACTTGATGATTTAGACGTGAAGGGACTTTGCTTAAGACACCCCTATATTCAAGGGACTTGACCATTTAAAGAAGGCAACCAAGAGGGATACCCTAGGAAGTGCAGATGACGATCTTAGATCGACTTACGTGTGTGAATGATTTATTTCAGATATTTATCTTATGTAATTAATTCTCTAAGTGCATATTAATATCAATTAGGTTGTCACTCCCTATTTACTAACCATACATTTAAAGAATAATAATAATAATTAAAAGGACGGAAAAGTAAATCTAAACTATTAACATGCTTTGGGCAGTTACAAAATAATCGAGCGAAAAATAAAATTACAACATACAAACCTATACAATTTTTCTTAATAATTAAAATAAAGCAAGAATTAAATAAAAAATAATAAAGCAACATTAAAAATAAAATAATTAGGGTTAGTATTTATTTAGGGTTTGTTAAAATAAAAAAAAAAATTAGGGTTTTAAAGAATTAGTTAAAACTTAATTAATTTATTTACAAAATTATTATTATAAAAAAAAGAATATATTAAAATAAAGTTATTATCAAATAAAAAATGTTTCTCCCTTTTAAAAAATAAAAATAAAATTTCAATCTAAGAAAGAGTTACTTTTATGGTTTAAATTTAATAAGTTAATTAAAATAAAATTAATTAAAATAAAAGAAAACTAGAAAATAAGAGAAAAGTGAGAAAATTGCTCAAAAAGATAGGAACTGGGAATTGAACCCAGGTCCCTTACCTCAACAACGTATCACAAAACAAACAGGGCCAGCGCGCGCTGGTGTTAGTTCTATGGGACAAAACCATTATATTTTCAACCTGCAAACAAAAAAAATGTAAAAAAAAATGCTGGAACCAAGGATCAAACCCAGCCCCTATGTTCATCTGCGCGCATACACTACCACTGGGCCAAGCATGCCTTGTTGAAATATAACCAGAACGAAAACTATATAATATATGATGAAAATTCAAATTCCAGAAAAGGCGCCATCGTCTTCAACCTCATGCACTTTAAATTAGCTACGAAAATGTTATGAATTTGCTACGAAAAATTCGTAGCTAATTGATCTGGAATTTCAAGAACTTTCAAAATACGCACGATTAGCTTCAATTAATTACACCAATTGATCACCCACAGTCTATACAACTCAATTATATCATCAAAAGACATTTATATTGTGTAAATCAAAGAACCCCAATTTGAAACTTGGAACCCTAAAAATGGTGTTTTGCTAAAACGACATCGAAACTCAAATTGATATACCCAGAATTGTTCTACACATTCAAACAAACATTGTTATGCAATCAAAATCAATTTATCATATATAAATAAGCGAAACCGAAAAATAAAAAAAGAAAGAAATATGAATTTGGTTATGGCGTTTTGGTGCATGTATGGATGTGCTGATGATTGGTTTACGTTCAATGACGTTCAAGGAAGACAATGCAACCTTAAAATTGCCTTGAAAGGACTTGCAACTTTGAAACCGAATTTGAAATTTTATTTGTATTTTTTGATCTTTGATACTTGCTCTTGGCTGCCAAAATTCGTCCCCTAATGTTTGTGTTCAATTGTCTATATGTAGGAGAGTCATATTAGGTCAAAATAATGATGGATCATTGGGCTTTTGTGGTTTCTTGAGTGTGAAGAAATCTCTCTCATAATTTTGTCCAAAAATCAAATGTTATCCTTCCCAATTAGTGGTGCACGAAACTGGATAGCATCTAATCATCTTGAATGTCATTTAAGAGCTTCTAGAAGAAGAGTCAAATCAAATATTTGTATTTTTATATTTTATTTTGATTTAAAATGAATTTTAATGAATAAAATCCAAATAAATAATAAATAAATTATAAAAATCAGAAATTATTTGAATTGGGTCGTGCTTGATGTTATTGTTAAGATTGGGTTGTAAAATGATAGGCCCATTTGGAAAAAATTGGATTTAAGACCTTATTTGCTTCATACACCCCTTGAAAATCTCCCAACTTTGACAAGGCATAAATCCCTCAATTTTAAGGCTATGAATGTGTTCTTGGACATTTTGGAAAGCTTAAAGAGTACTCTAACAAACCTTTTTAGTCTCATGTCCATATCTTTTACCATTTTCAAAATATGCTCTTTGGAAAAAGTTGACTTTTTGTTGACTTTTGAAATGACCTATAATGTTTTAGCTCATACCTTCCAAATGAAGCATTTTTAGGCTTGGTTTGTGAGACACAAAGTTGTAGAGAATTCAATTTCCTTAAAAATGAGCTTTGGATGGGAAATGTTTGATGATTGAAAGTTATGGTTGGTCAAAGTTTAGTTGACTTTTCCTAGGAAACCCTAATTTAGAAACTTCCTGATTCTTGATGATCTGAGATTTCCTTGATGAATCATGATCAATGTAACACCCCCTTTTTATACCCCAATTAAGCAAGTAAAACACTTAGGCACATATTAAAAATTCCATCAGAGTAATATTTGAAACATGGCATAAAAGGGGTATGTTGCATTATACTTGAAATTAAAACCATATTACACCTGCTCATAATAGATATGCAACAATAGGATAGTTTTCAAACGATAAATGATTATACAGCGGAAACATTTCAACAACATCAAACATATATATTTTCATTCATATATATATATATATATATATATATATATATATATATATATATCAACAAGTTTGATCCAACAACAATATTCATGTTTATATAAAACATCCATCCAAAAGATACATGTACACAATGCATCACAAAAATGGCGCTAAACCAACCTAACTACCCGGTGCTACATATCAGAGCCAACCGAACAAAAGATGAAGACGAGCTTCACAAAAATACCTTCCAGCAACCTACTCTGCAATGCCTCGTAGAGCATCATAAAACAGCAGAAGGGTGAGAAACATTATCATGATAACATTGCATATAATTATATATTCTCAACATATAAAAATGCATATAAAACATATTCTCACCATAAATCATCCCTCATCACCTATACACATCGCAACGTGTACATACACAATTCAAGCATATTCATCATGCACCAATTCACTAATTCATATAAACTTATATTATTTATGGTTATTCCTCAATTCTATTCATTCCGCATAAACATACGTCTAACTATGTTTAATCACACATATACATTACAAATGTATAAATCACATACATATACATATATCAAACATGCATATATACAAACAAGTATGTTTCATCACACATACTATCATCTCCATAATACTCCAAATAAACATATGCACATTCATGTTTATTTCTGCATATCATAATTAAAAGGATAAAATGCAACTCATAAAGACCGACACACGACTCTATGCAGATGCAATACGGTACCGACTCAACATTTCAGCAACTTCACTCAGGAACCAAATGGAATCATCGCTTGTTACCTAAACTAACTCCCCGTCAAGCACACAATGTTCCCCATTGCTCACACCCCACATGGGCACTCAATGTTTATGGATTTCTCACACCCCACATGGGCACACAATCTGATTACTCACACCCCACACGGGCACACAATCAATGTGAATAAATAATCCATCGCTCACACCCCACACAGGCACACGATGTTTCTGGATTGCTCACATTCCACACGGGCACACAATCCGACCGCTCACACCCCACATGGGCACACGATCTGTTGTAGTCATCACTCACACTCCACATGAGCACACGATGCTACAATGGATTCACAAAGAATCCCGCAGCACAAGAATGCATACTTTATGCTTTACATGCAAAATGACACACAACATTCTTGAAAATGCATACATTATTCACAACATAATTATGCACTCAACTCATCCAATTGACATACATTTGCATTCATTTCAAGTAATGTATTCATTTGCCAAACGGCCACAACATCACATCAAACCCACATTTCCATAGTTGACTTATTTACGTTTTATCGGAAAAGTCGGGTGAAAGAAGGCTAAAAATTACATTTCTTAGCATCATGAGTTTCTACACGTTTCTAGCTTCGAATGGATATAAGGAACACTAAAAATGGATAACTGAAACTAAAGCTACTGATTAAAACACAATTTTCTCAAAAACCTACAGGCTCGCTGAGCGCCCTATTGCTCGATGAGCGAGAAAATCCCTGGATCTTTCGTTGAGCGAGGGATAGCTCGCTGAGCGACTACTGCGATTTCCAGAATTTCTCAGCTGCGAACAAACTTACCAAAACCTTCTCAATCCCCACAATACTTCCATAAATATTATCTAAAGCATATATCTAACATCATACTTCGATTACAACGATTTCTAACCGATTAATCCATCATTTTCTCACATTTTCTCTAAAACCCTAACTATTCATCTTCTCTAAACTCATCAAAACCAAAATCCAACCAATCAAACACATACATGATCATATACAATATCAAGATAACAATGTTTATCACCCTTACCTGATTGTTTCGTCTACACGGAGCAATCTTGATCAAAACCTAGCTTTTCCTCTTTTTCTCTTCTCTTCCTTTCTTTCTTCTCTTTTTCTTTCTATTTCCTTTTCTTTCTCTTTCTCCTAACTTATATTCTTTTCTCTCTATTTCTATTCTTACTAATTTCTAATCTTAATAAAAATTGTGAAATGTCTAAAATACCCTCTTACCCAATTTTACCCGAAAATTCACAAAATGGTAAAATCACATATCACACCAACATATCACATTAATTCATCAACATATCATATCATCATGTTAATTTCGCAAATAAAACAATTATCATTCAAATAAAATAAAAGACTCCACACAAAAATGGGAATAATCAAATCGGGGTGTTACAACTCTCCCCCACTTTAGAAATTTTCGTCCTCGAAAATATTACTTGACTCAAACAACTTCGGATACGACTTGCGCATCCTACTCTCCAATTCCCAAGTCATATTGCCTTCCGCAGCGCCTCCCCATGCTACCTTCACAAGCGCAACATCCTTGCCTCTTAGCTTCTTGATTTCACGATCCAAAATCCTAACCGATAACGCTTCCACTATAAGGTTATTTCTTACTTCAACCTCGTCCATAGGAATAACATGTGACGGATCCGAAACATACTTCCAAAGTTGAGAAACATGGAACACATCATGCAAATTCGAAAGATTCGGAGGCAACGCCACACGATAAGCCATAACACCAACTCGTGCAGTAATCTGATACGACCCAATAAAACGAGAAGTCAACTTCTTCGACTTTAAAGCACGACCCACACCCATAACCGGTGTAAGTCTAAAACATACATGGTTGCCTTCCTGAAACTCAAGATCCTTTCTTCTCTTGTCATGATAACTCTTTTGCCTACTTTGAGAAGCTCTCATCTTCTCCCAAATAAACTTCATATTTTCTGTCATTTGTTGTACTATCTCCGGTCCAACTACCGTTCTCTCTCCGGTTTCATGCCAACACAAAGGTGTTCGACATCTCCGACCATACAAAGCCTCAAATGGTGCCTTACCAATACTCGAATGAAAACTATTATTAAAGGTGAACTCAATCAACGCTAAATAACTATCCCAAACACCACATTGCTCTAGCACACAAGCACGCAACAAATCCTCCAACGATTGAATTGTCCTTTCGGTTTGACCGTCCGTTTGTGGATGGTAAGCCGAACTCAATCTCAGCTTAGAACCCAAAGCCTTTTGCAAACTTTCCCAAAACCTCGATGTGAATCTAGGATCTCTATCTGATACAATACTCTTAGGAACTCCATGTAACTTCACAATCACATAAACATAAATCTCAGCTAGCGTCTCCAATGGATAACTTACATCGATCGGAATAAAGTGAGCAGATTTAGTAAGCCTATCCACAATTACTCAAATAACATTATGACCTCTTTGCGTATTCGGAAAACCCGTAACAAAATCCATCTATATACTATCCCATTTCCATTCCGGAATATCCAACGGTTGCATCAAACCACTAGGCTTCTGATGTTCCACTTTAGACTTCTGACAAGTCAAACACGCATAAACAAAATGAGCTACATCTCTCTTCAATCCGGACCACCAAAATATCTTTAAATCTTGATACATCTTATTCGCTCCCGGAAGAATACTTAAATTACTTTGATGTCCCTCTTCCAATATCATCTTTTTCAACTCCTCATCATCGGGAATACAAATACGACCACGAAATCTTAAAACTCCAAAACTATCAACCTTGAAATCCTCATTCTCATTCGTCATCAAATCGACAAATTTCAAATCCAACTTTTTCTTTTCACAAACGGTTGCAAGAAAATCATTCGTAACATGTAGCATACCAAGTCTCACACTTCTCGGCGTCATCTTGCAAACCAAACTCAAGTCTCTAAAATTCTCTAAAAGTTCCCATTCTCTTATCATCAATGCGGACATATGTAACAACTTACGACTTAAGGCATCGACCACCACATTCGCCTTACCCGGATGGTAATTCAAACCAAAATCATAATCTTCAAAAGCTCTAACCACCTCCTTTGTCTCATGTTCAATTCCTTTTGATCGAATAAATACTTCAAACTTTTGTGATCACTAAAAACTTCAAACCTTGCACCATAAAGATAATGCCTCCAAATTTTTAGAGCAAAAACCACGACCGCTAATTCCAAGTCATGCGTAGGATAATTCTTTTCATGCACCCTCAATTGTCTTGAAGCATAAGGTACAACTTTTCCATCTTGCATCAAAACACCACATAACCCAAACAATGAAGCATCACAAAACACCACAAATGGTTCCGTCATATTCAGAAAAATCAAGATCGGAGCCGTTGTTAACCTTCTCTTAAGTTCCATGAAACTCTCTTCACAATGAATATCCCAAATAAAAGGCTTCCCCTTACAAGTCAACTGCGTTAAGGGAAGTTCCAACTTTGAAAATCCTTCAATAAACCTCCGATAATAACCCCCCAAACCTAAAAAGCTTCGTGTCTCCGTAACCGATCTAGGAACTTCCCATTGCATTACCACATCAATCTTGGATGGATCAACACTAATACCACCATCGGAAATAACATGCCTAAGAAAACTTACCTTCGACAACCAAAACTCGCACTTTGACAACTTAGCATACAATTGCTTCTCTTTCAAAATCTGTAACACAATCTTTAAATGCTCTTCATGGTCCTCTTGAGACTTAGAATAAATCAAATTCCGTCGATGAACACAACCACAAATCGATCCAACTGCTCATGAAAAATACGATTTATGTATTCCATAAACACACCCGGCGCATTAGAAACTCCGAATGGCATCACGAAATACTCGTAATGACCATACCATGTTCTAAAAGCCGTCTTTTGAATATCCTCCTCTTTCACACGAATCTGGTGATATCCTGATCTCAAATCAATCTTACTAAAAACACGCGCACCAACCAATTGGTCCATCAAATCATCAATCCTCGGAAGCGGATACTTGTTCTTAATCGTCACCTTGTTCAACTGTCGATAATCAATGCATAACCGCATACTTCCATCCTTCTTCTTTACCAATAATACCAGTGCACCCCAAGGAGAAACACTCGGCCTAACAAACCTCTTATCCAACAAGTCATTGAACTGCTTCTTCAATTCTACCAACTCTGAAGCTGACATACAATACGGTGCCATCGAAATCGGTCTACTACCCGGAACTAGATCAATAGAAAACTTAACTTCTCTTTCCGGCGGTACATCCTTAATATCGTCCGGAAACACTTCTGGAAAAACACACACCACAGGGAACCTACTAATTTCCACTTCGCTCTCCACTGATAGCGATGCAAACAAGCCAAACAATTGAGCTCCGTCCACTAAAAGTTTCTTCAACTCTTTAGTGGATAGGAAACTCTCTTCTTCATCATCATCCAAAGAAGGAAACCTTACTAGCTTATGATAACAATATATATGAACTCGATTAAACTGTAACCAGTTCATACCCAAGATCACATCCAAACCTTCCAACAACAAACAAACTAAATCCATAACAAAATCTTTGCCATACATGGTCAAAGAACAACTTACACACACCAAAGAAGTAGTTACCGACCCTAAAGCAGGAGTCTCAATAACCATCTCACCACCCCAAGAAGACATAAACAAATTCAAACGCTTAGCGCACTCAAGAGAAATGAACAAATGAGTCGCTCCCGTATCAATAATAGTAACTAAAGGTGTACTATTAATAAAGCATTTACCTTTAATCAAACGGTCTGCACTAGTAATTGTAACACCCCAAATTTGCCCTCTTCTTTAAGCATCATCATCATACCATAATCATCAAAAGCATATCATATCCTTGGCATCTTTGCATGGAAAGATGAGGCATAACATTCTCATGACCTAACATTAGGCATATGATCATCTGTGGAGGGATTTGAGGCATTGCAAGCTATAACAGGAGGCCCAGTGGACTTGTCCAAGTCCCTTGAAGTGTCTACATGGTATTCATAAGTTCAAGATCAGTTACAAAGGCCCAAGAGGTTGGGAGAGCATCAGAGAATTCAAGCTAGGGCAAGCTCCTACACAATGATCCCAAATTAGGGTTTCACTTTCAAGCATGAAAACTTTGTGACTTTGGCCATTTCATCTGGGCAAAGTCTCTCATATGACAAGAGGATCCTAGGGATGAAGTTTGATGAGAAAATTCCTTAGGGAAGTCAGATATTTCATAAGAAGTTCCAAAATGCAACTTTTCTCCTGTGTGAGGGAAATCCTGATTAGGGTTTTGGGCCAGATCCTCACATCTTCTGAATTTTGACTATTTCTTGAGGGCAAAGGCTTTTATTTGGTCTGTATGGCTTATGTATGAAGTTTAAGGCAAAAATTCACTGGAGAAGTCAAGGTTTGGTTCAGTTGCTTGAAGGTGAAGCAAGAAAGTCAACTGTGCAGTCAGAAAAGTCAACATGAAGATTTCAGAGTTTTTTAATCAGGATTATCATTTTTGAGGTCATATCATGTCAAGGAGTAATTCAGTTGAGCCTACATGTCAAAAATCAGGAGTATGCAAAAAGTTACTAAATTTGGAAGTTTCCATTTTTGGAAATTATTTTGTCCCGAAACTTCAAGCTATTATTTCATGTGCAAAAAAGCTCCGAATGAGTTTCCGGTGAACACGAAAGTTGTAAAGCACGATTTTCCCTTTCCAAAAAGTCGTAGAACACTTTCATAGCATTTTTAGAACTCAAGTTATGAGATTTTGAAGTTTGGAACATTTTTAGGGTTTCTGGTGGACACGTGTCAATTAGTCATTGGTTTATTATTTAAATAAGGTTATGTGTAGCGTGACATATTATTTTGTTCACAATCTTTGTAATAGGTCCATGTATTAACTTGTGCGACCAAGTGAAAATGCTACAAGAATGAAGCACTTGGTGGTGATGGTACACAAAGAAGTGGTGTGAAATCAGCATGTTGAAGCCAGCCACCCTCTTCTTGCCAAATGTCCCTTGGAGTTACACTTTTTTCTTCACTCTCACACACCACACGCGGACGCCACAAGGAGTGAAAAAGAGAGAGAGCTCACGTGAAGCTTGGACAGTCATACACTGTAAAAACCCCAAATTTTCCCTCACCCATTTCACCATGGCTTGTGATTCTTTTCATTTGCATAAGTTCAATCATATCATCTCATATTACATTTTTGCTTCACTGCATTGGTTCAAAGTTCATCTGCATCTAGGGTTTGTGATCTGAGCAATCCATGAGCCATCTGAGCCACCCCAAAGGTCTTCAATCATCTCAAGAGGGTCCATGTATGTTCAAGCATCACATTATATCCTCCCAAGATTAAGAAAGTCATAAAATCACAAGAACTGAGATAGGCATGGAAGCAGAGCAGCGCTTAACTGCACAGATGACCTAAAAATTAGGGTTTTGGTTTCAGAGGCCATAACTCCAAATTTTTTGGTCATTCTTGATTCTATTGGTCTCTATATGATATGAGGATCATGCATACCAATTTTCATGAAGAAATTCAATGGGGAAGGCATCTGACCAATATATGATTTCTTGAGCAAGTCAGTGCAAAATCAAGGCATCTGAGGCCCCCAATCATCCAACCAAAGGGTCTTCTCCATCATTTTGGGTGTATATGATCTTTATTTTATCTTAGAAGAAGTTAAAAGTTCACAAAATTGAAGAATTTCAAGCCATTTGCAAAGTTGCCATTTTGGGAAAGTGACTTGTAATGCAAACTTGCCATTTTGGGAAAGTTTTTCAACCTCCTCTTTTTGATCCAAAAATGTTTCAAATAAAAAATTCTTGGTCATGAAAGTTGTAGATTGGATCATTCCCTTTTCAAAAAGTACAAGAACTTGGTCTAATTCATCATAGAACTCAAGTTATGGCATTGCAAAGTTGGGAAAAATCACAAAATTTCACTTATGTACTAAAGAGGGAAACTTGCAAAAACTCATGTCAAACCAATTTGTGACCTCTAATTGACTTCTAACCATTACACAAACATCATACATTGCCTTAAGATCAGAATTGCCCAAAGAACCATGCTATTTCATGCCTTGCATTTCAAGAATTTCAAAGGGGGCCAAACTTCATAGAATTTGCAAAATGACACATAACTTCTCACAAACTTGCTGATTTGCCTCATTTTTAATTCTATGGACCTCCTTGATCTTAGCTGCACAAAGACAAGCCAAAAGGCCAACTGCAAGAATGCCAATACCTCAAGTACAAGTCATGTTGACATTTTGGCAACTTGCCCATACCAATCACCACAGTAAACCACCCACTCTCTGGCCTATCCAAACTTTACAAGCATGCTTCAAGGATTGATTTTCATAAGACACACAAGCCCAACACTCCAAGAACTCAGCATTGCAAAAAACTCTCTAACTTGCAAAACCCTTCGAATCTCTCAGCTCACTCACTCAATCTTAAAACCAATTTCACCATTGATCTCAAAATCACTCACTGACCACAAAGCAACCATTAAACTAACCAAAAACACCCTACAACCAAAATACGATTTCTGACCAGCAAGAGTTCAATCTCTCATTTTAGCCATTGCAAGCTTCTTCCAAGCATTGCAGCTTCATCAGGAGATCAAGGGGAGTCATTTTGCACAAGAGAAGTGACCAGAAGCTTCAAACTGAGAAAGCTTCACTTTAGGTAATCTCAAGAACAAATTTTCCAGAAATGCGTTTTTAAGTTTCTAATTGATTCTCCATGATTCACTGATGATCCTGATATGTTTAGTTTTGAAAATGATCAAGTATTAAGCATGTATTAAACCTCTGAAATTTTCTGCGTATTTTCCGTTTGGCTTTAATTCTTGATCTTGAGTGAAAATAAATGGTTTTTGTGGGCTGAATCTTGTTTAGAGTGGTTAGAGGAGTGTTTCTGGAGAGTTTGGTGTTATTTCATTGCGTATTGAGAGAGATAAGGTGGAGAGCTGGCCGAAGAAGATGACCGGAGGTCTTCTCCGGCCGCCTGAAAGTAATTAATGTTTAATTAGGGTTTAGGGTTAAGTTTAAATAATGGCCGCATGATCTTTGTTCCCCGCGTGTTTGAGTGGCTGAGATCCATCATTAAAACCCTAATCTTGATTTAATTAAGTTTAATTAATTATTTAGTATAAATTAGCCCAGAGTGAATCTTGTCCATTCGTTTGCGCGCTGGTCAAACCAAATCCCCTAAGTTCAAATGTGAACCATCAGATCATCCTACTTTTATTTTATTTCATTTTTAATTCAGATTTTCTTATTTGTGTTACATAATTTATTTAAAATAGCTAGAAAATTCAAAAAAATATTTTCTTCTGCATTTTGCATCCAAATAATTTTCTTAACCCAAAAATATTTTTATTTTATTTTTTGCATTAAAAAATCATTTTTAAAACATTTAAATGTTTATTTTAATTAATTAATGGAAATTAATTAATTAAAATATCATTTAGGTTTCTAAAAATTCCAAAAAAAATCACATTGCATCTTGACACATTTAGAGACATTATAAAACCATTCATACAAATTTCTTTTTGGTTGTTGATCCATTTTGACATTTTCTTTGGAATTAGGGTTCTTAAAAATCAATATTTTTGACCCTAACTTAGAAAAATCTTTTCTGCCTAACCATGAAGGGTTTATTAGTGATTCTTTTTGCATTGCATCCCACATATCATGTAATTTATAGGATAAAATTGGCATGAATTTATCTTTCATTTTTGATTTGTTTTGCATTTTTCCTTGTGAGGACCCTTAAAACCCTAGCAAACTTAGAAAAAATCATAAGCCATTTAGGGTTTAGTTTCCGACCTTCCCCTTTGGGCAGTGAGCTTGTATAGGTTTAGGGTACCTTTGATCCCATTTTCAATTTTTTATCTTGTCATTTGCTTCTGATTTTGAATTTTGCATTGCATCTTGTACATAAACCCTAATTTTGCCTTCATTTGCATTCATTCTTCATATGCTTGCATACATGAACTTGCCATGACATTTTGTGCATCCACATGACATATAAGACATCTTAGGACATATTGAAATCATGTTTGATCATTCATCATCCATTTGCCATGTTATGCATCCATTGTATTTCATAAGTTTTCATGAGCTTTCATGCTTACTTTCATGTCCCATTTGCATCTTCATTACTTATATGATCATCCTCATCTTTTGACATGCTTTCATACCATATCATAGCATCATTTGCATCATGTTTATGCTTCTGACTTTGGCTTTCATCTTTGCATTTCATCTCATTTTCATTTCATTTCATTTCTTTTTTTGCTAACTTTTCAGGTGGTAAGTGGTTGAGAAGTGAATTTGCCTTCACTTCTCATAATCTCTTCTCATTTCTTTTATGCATTCATTGCTGCATTTTTACTTGTGAATTAGAGTGAGCTTGCTCATTCATGCTCCTTCTCCTCACTTTCTTCCTTCAAGCAACTTATCTTCTTAAGTGAAGTAAGTTGACTTGTTTCTTCTGCTTCTCTTCCTTTCCTATTTCTTCCATGGTGGCTTTTCCTTGAAGATCTTCTTGCAAGCTTCATAAACCCTAGGAATACCCAAGCATGATCATAATTAGGGTTTGATTAGTCCCCCATTAGTTTTACCTTTGTGTCATCTTTGAGTCTTCTTTTCTCACCTCTTAATCAAGGACTAAACCTTAAAGGTTTTAAGGCTTTGTGATTAGGGTTATGCCTGTATCCTTCTATTAGGATGGAGTGTATAACTTTAATCCTAAGTGTTAAGCCCTTAATGTGTTTAAACCCTTTAATCAATCCACCTAATAATCACTAAGACATCAAGCTTGTAACTTGGGCCTTGCATTAGGGTTCTAATTCTTCCTTAATTGGTTAAGAAGAACTAACCCTAGTGTTAATGGACAAGTCTCCCTCAAGTTGTCTTACAAACCATAAAATTCACTTCTTAATCCTACCATTAACTAAAATCCACTTTAATAAAGGCTTTGTTTTGTCATGAGGTTAATCCCTAATCATGGATTAAGTTGAGGAGCCTTCCTCAGCTTAAATGTTCTCATCTATTATCCTTCTATTAGGATGGTGTAATGAGTCCATTAAATCCTTGATTATGGCTTAAACTCATTACTTAACACTAAACAAAAAACTCCAAAAAACATCTAAAAAAATGCAAGTAGGTTAATGATCTTAATCCTACGTCATGGTGACTAGGTGTGAGGTGTTTACCTCATACTTAAGGTATTCTCATTACCCCTAATCAAAGGGAAGATGTGATGATTTTACTAACCATTGGTTTAGGTTTAAGCTCATTTTCTTATGACAAACATAAAAAGCAATAAAAGACTGAAAACACAAAAATAAACAATAATCGTCTCCTCCGGGATTCTTTTCTCATCATCTTCACTCAAAAACGAGAACTTGCTTCTTCCGTCTAATGCAAGACAGTTTGCACCTGAGCCAGACAGGTCATACACTTGAGCATAGACAAGTAAGCAGTTCACAAGTCAATTTATCTTTCAGTCTCTTTGAGTCGAACTACGGTGTTCTGACTTGCTCATTGCACGAGAGGATACGTAGGCATAACTTAACTGTTATCGAACAAAAGTCTCTGTCTCTTCCCCCTCTTCCAACATTATTCTTTAAGCCTCATTATCTTGAGCTTTGCACTCTTTCCTTACACTGACACTCCTTTTCTTCACTTCACTTTTCAGCACTGACACCTGTACATTGTTTTCCAGCTTTTGCACACACATAGCACAGACACTACCCCTTTAAACACAAACTTTCAAGCGTTGATCCCGTCGAGTACGGCGGACAATCTGGGTGCTAATACCTTCCCAGGTTGTAACCAACCCCCTTTCTCAGTTTCTCTGGTTCGCGACCGTCTTATCCATCTTTTCCCAGGTTTATGCAGCATTACCTTTCCTTCGGGATAAAAATGCCTAGTTGGCGACTCTTTTCAGTTCATCTTCATGTTCTCTTTTTCGCCGACCGTTCGCGTCTGTACCCCTCTTGGCCCTGTGTCATTTGGCGGGAGCGACAGCTTGGCGACTCTGTTGGGGATCTTATATTGTAACCAGGGCTTATGGTTCTTTTTGTGGGTTCCTCCTAGCGCTTGTTTGATTTGTGTTTACTGGGGTGTTATGTGCTATGTGTATTTATTTATTTTGCTTTATTTATTGCTTTATGTGCAGCTTTATTTATTGCTCTCTTTACAGTCTTATGCATATTTTATACTGTCATTGTCACTGTGCTGGATCTGGTTTGCTGTATTGGTGGGTGGGGTTCCATTGAGAGTTTAAGGTCCTATACCTGGGACCTGAGTGACACCTAGGATAGAGTGGTTCATGTTCTTTCCCATTCCATTTCGGTCTGGTGTGGGAATATGAAACACGGTTCAGATGTGGGTTTCTTCTTGAGAACTCTGTGCTACAGATTTCCTGTAGTGCTAGGGCTATCTGGGAAGCCTGCTAAGTCTGGATGACCTTTATTATGACCTTTAGAAGCTGAGGTGAATTAGAGGAGGATCTTTTATGGTTATTGTAAACACTGTACCTCCGGGTTAGAAGTGTTTACACTTCTCATAACTGATCCAAGTCTGAGGATCCTTGTTCTAGAACATTACCTGTGAGGGGGTTGGGCTGTTTACAGGCACCCATGGCCACATCATACCCTGTTACTAGTTTTGTTTTAAGAATGCATCACTTTGGACAGTTCTTGTGATTAACCCTGGACATGTGACTCTTTATTTGAGTCCCCCACCTTGGTTACTGGATTTCTAAACCTCCATCTGGACTTTTGAACATACATGGGCCTTATATCAAGATAGATAATCAGATCCAGCTTGATCACAAACCCTTGCATATCATTTTCATATATCATCATTGCATCATTTGACATTTGTTTATTTGCTTTTCAGGGTATCCATTTCATTGTATCTTGGTTTTGGTTTTGACCCCTTCTTCTGCATAGACCTCTGCTTCAGATGTCTTCATCAGCATTTGCCTCAGCTATCCCCATTCTCACCAGCACCAGTCTGTCAGTGGTCCACTTGCAGCATCTCAGTCTATGATCTTCATCAGCACTTACCTTCAGCTTCTTCAGCAGCACTCATGACTACTCCCAGGAAAAGCAACATATCCTACCACTTCTTTGAGCCTGTGTTGACTGGTATCAGGAAGGTCCAGTCACTTATCACACCTGATCACATACCATTGTTTAGAGAGCACTATGGAGGTATCATGGACATGGTTATGGACCTTGACCCTTCTCAGAGGAGCATGATCCACACATGCTTGCAGTTTTATGACCCTCCATTGAGATGCTTCACATTTCCAGACTTCCAGTTAGGGCCTCTGCTGGAAGAGTTTTCTTTACTGATTGGAGTACCTATCAGAGGGGGAATTCCCTTCAACCCAGAGATGACTGCTCCCAGAAGTGAAGAGATAGCAAGGGCACTGTACTTGGAGCCTGCCCTTATTGAGCAAATCATGACAACAAAAGCTGTGATTCCTGGTTTGCATTTGGACTTCTTGATCTCTCAGGCCATCCTGAAGGCTTCATTGGGAGAGTGGAGGGCAGTCTGTGCACTGTTAGCCCTCAGCATATATGGGGCTATACTGTTTGCAGATGAGCCCAAATTTGTCAGCAAGAATGCCATCCATTTGTTTCTTCTGAAGAACCCAGTGCCTACACTGCTAGGAGATTTTTACTACTCCATTCATCAGAGGAATGAGAAACAAAGGGGGAAGTTGGTAAGGTGTTGTGCTCCTTTGTTTTATACCTGGCTGCTCAGACACATGCCTAAGTCAGATGCTTTCTTGAACCCCCATCAACAGAAGAATTGGGCCAAGAGGTTCATTGCCTTGACTTCAGATGATATCAGATGGTGCACCCCGAGCACCAAGGGCAAGGAAATTATCACCAGCTGTGGACAATACCCAAATGTTCCTCTGATAGGAGTTAAGGGTTGCATCAACTACAATCCTTTGCTATTTAAGAGACAACTGGGTTATGCCTTGGTTCACCCTCCCAGAGGACAGGATTTAGCTGAGACCCTATATTGTGAAGTGCAACCTGATTCAGCTGTTGTCAGACAAGCATCCTGGGCTTAGGACAACATCCAGACAAAAGGGGTGGCTATTCTTGGAAGATGTAACAATGTTGCTTCAGCTCAGTACTATGACTGGTCCCGTACTAGAGCTCAGATTACCAGAATGCCTTTCACCTTAGAAGACATACCTGGACCATCCACAGTACAGCCTGCATCAATAGTTAGCCTGGAGGAATTTGAAAAGTTGAAGGAAAGGAATGAGAAGCTATCCCAAGCCTTGAAGAAGACTCTTTGGGAAAGAAGTGATGGTCGCCTGGACATTGAGAGATTGGAAAAGCTCAGGGTGGAGCATCTTGCCAAAATTGAGAAGACAGAAGACTACATAAGGAAGGCAAGAGCTGGGGAACATATATTGAAGAATGCCTGTAAAGAGGCCAAGATTCAGAAAGCTAGGGCTGAGCACTATCTGCAAGAGAGTCAGGCTAGATGGGTCAGGATCACTGAAGCCCGTACACAAGAAGACTAGAAGACTCAAGCCAAGATTGAACAGTTGGAGGCCAATGAGAAGAAACAACAGGAAGCCTTGTTGGTTGCACAGAAAAAGATATCAGAGTTGAAGCTCAGAGCAGGATTGAAGAGATCAAAGGACCAAGACAGGCATAAGAAGCTGACTACTGCCATTGCTACCAGGAACCTCCTCATTAGGACCATTACAGAGCACCCAGCTGGTCCAGTGACTGAGGCACTCTTGAAGGAGGTCAGAGAAGATGAGTTTGGACTGGATGTCTGATCCTTTGCTTGTTGTTTGTTTCCATTTTATGTACTTTTCCTTTTGTTGTATTTTGACCCTCCATGGGCATATGTTGTAAAACAGACTATGTATTGATCACCATTTGTAATATATTTCAGTTTGTTTTCATTTGGGTTTTCTCTCAACAACATCAAGCATCTTCCTCGAGGTCTGGAAAGGTCAAAACCAAGAACCAAACCGGATACCTTGGAAAACAAATGAGCATACTGCATTGCATACTAACTTTGTTTTTGTTTTGTAGGTTTTGTTATTATTATTGTTTCTAACTTTGTTGTGATCTCAGGAAACATTGCTCGTCGCCGAGTGTTCCCTGTCAACCGCACACACCGGTACCCGACTCGTAACAACCTTCCCGACATTCAAATGGAACAAGTACAGCAGGATCTGACTGAGGTCAGAAATCAGATGGCCAATGAGAGAGTAGAGATGAGAAATCAGATGTCTCAGTTCATGGCAATGATGACTGGCTTAGCCCAGAGTCAAGAAAGGTTAAGAGAGCTGGTGGAAAGACAAACTCCTGAGGAACCTCATCTTGGAACAGGAGGAACTAGCAACAATGAATGGGGCCAGCCTCGTATTGACCCAGAGTATGGACCCCACCTAAATCCAGAAGTTAACATCCCAAGAAATGGTCAAGGTAATGCTACTGGGGGCCAAATCCTGCAGGAGGATCCCCAGGGAGAACATTTTACTGTCATTGGGTATGGAGATGAGGTATATGACAGAAGATTAGACGAGATTGCTGAAAAGTTAAGATCTTTGGAATCTCAGAATTCTTTGGGCTTCGATGTGATGGATATGGGACTAGTAGATGGGGTGAGAATTCCCCACAAATTCAAACCCCCATGCTTTGAAAAGTACAATGGTACCTCCTGTCCTCGTACTCATCTGCAGTCTTTCTTGGGACGGCTCAAAGCTTATACCATAGATGAAAAGTTATGGATGTTCTACTTTGAGGACAGTCTAACTGGAGCTTCGAGAGAATGGTATTCACATTTGTCTAGAGCCACCATAAGATGTTGGAAGGATTTGGCCGAGGCTTTGATCCGTCAATATCAGTACAACCTGGACATGGCTCCCAATAGAACTCTTATAATGGGCATGTCTCAGTCTTCCAGAGAGAGCTTCCGGGATTACGCTCAAAGGTGGAGACAGCTTGCTGCTGCTGTCCAACCACCCATGTCAGAAAGGGAAATGGCTGACATGTTCATGAACACATTGCAAGGGACTTATATTGACAGACTGGCTGCTTTCTCCTCTACCAGTTTTGCTGATGTGGTCATAGATGGGGAGAGGATTGAAAGTCTCTTGAAGATGGGAAAAATCTCCGACAGTGGTGCAAGTTCCTCCAACAATCCCAGAAAACCTTTTGCGGGACCCCGGAGGGCAGGTGAGACAAATTCCATTCATGCAAGCAGGGGCAGGCCTCAATATGCTCACCGGTCAGTAGTAGCTATTACCATCCCAGCTCCAATTCCACAACAAACATCATATCCTCAACAACAACCACAATATCAACAACAAGTTCATTATCCGCAACAAAGGTCGTACAACAACAGCAATAGAAACCAACAGCAGCGTCCCTTCCAACAAAGGCCATCACAAGCAAACAGGGTAATTGACCCAATCCCAATGCTGTATGCTGCACTCTTGCCACAACTCCTAAAGCTCAACCTAGTTGAGTTAAGGACGTTGGCACCTCCAGATCCTCTTAACATGCTAAAGAACTATGATGCAAATTCCAGGTGTGCATTCCACTCAAACGCACCGGGGGATAATACTGAAAAATGCAGGGCCCTACAGATTAAAGTCCAGGATCTGGTGGACTCAAAAGCTCTCAATTTTGTACCTCCTCCGAACGTCACAAGAAATCCAATGCCTAGTCACAACGGGCCTAGGGTTAATGCTATTGAGGAGGGCAAACCATCCACATTAATCAACAGTGTTGCACAGATCCGAACACCCTTGGTTGAAATCAAAGCTCAGCTGTTAGAATGCCAAGTGTTCCCCGGATGTGAGGTCGGCTGTGGATATTGCAACATTGCCGTTAATGGATGTGAGAGACTGAGGAACGACATAGACAACCTCATTAGAGAGGGCATTCTTCATATTACAACAACAGCGACTACAACTCCAACAATTCCTTCATCAACAATCACAGATACTCCTACAACATCATCAACCCTTGTTCCAACAGATTCTTCTACAACTCCAACAATTATTCAATCAATCACTTCAACGGATACAAGTTCAGTCACAGTCCCTACTACAACTTCAACACCCATTACTCCATCAGTTCCTGCTACAACTTCAACATCCTTCCAGTCAACAGTACCGTCTACAACATCATCAATAGTTAATGAAAGCGTCTCAACGGTTACGATATACTATGATCCCGCAAATGCTCCTTCCGACAACTCACAACAAAATGCTACTCCCGTCAGAACTCCAGTTACCATATATTATGATCCACACACCATTATGGTCCCCTCTGCAGCTGCTATCAGTCCGGTCACTATCACAGTGCCTGGACCAGTTCCTTACGAAAGCAATAATGCCATCCCTTGGCATTATGGCTCAGATCTATACTGCGAGGGGCAGAAAATCACCTTAGAGTCATCAACTTCTTCACCTCAAATAGACAATGTGGGGGGAGGCGGAGGGTTCACTAGAAGCGGACGTCTCTTTGCCTCGCAAATACCAAGGCCCATTGCTGAAGCAGAAGTTGCTGTTAAGGCAAAAGGGAAGAGCGTGGTGCAAGAAGAACCAGTTGCTAAAGAAACTTTAAAGACTCCTTTTGATCAAGAGGTTGATGAATTCATGCGGATCATCAAAAAGAGTGATTATAAGGTGGTGGACCAGCTTCACCAAACACCTTCCAAAATCTCCATACTATCATTGCTAATATGCTCCGAAGCTCATCAGAATGCACTATTAAAGGTCCTGCATGCAGCTTATGTGCCAGAGGAGATTACTGTCAATCAGTTAGAGGCTGTGGTTGGAAATGTCAATGCTAGTCATGGACTAGGATTTACCAATGATGATCTGACAACGGAAGGTCACAATCACAACAAGGCTTTGCACATTACCTTGGAGTGTAAGGGTGCAGTTCTTTCTCACGTATTGGTGGACACAGGGTCATCACTCAATGTCCTACCCAAGAAAGCCCTTGTGAAGTTGGAACATGATGGATTAACACTAAGCCCAAGCAACTTGGAAGTGAGAGCCTTTGACGGTTCTAAAAGATCAGTTCTAGGAGAGATAGAGTTGCCAATAGTGATTGGCCCACAGTTTTTCAAAACGACCTTCTTTGTGATGGATATACAGCCTGCCTACAGTTGTCTATTGAGTAGACCATGGATACACGCCGCTGGCTCCGTGACGTCAACCCTTCACCAGAAGTTAAAATTTGAGTGGGAGGGCCAAGTCATTACCATTTGTGGGGAGGAGGATATCTTCGTTAGCCAGCTGGCTACTTTCAAATACATTAAAATGGATGGGGAAATCCATGAAACCATGAGTCAAGGGTTTGAAGCCCTTAATATCAATGAAGCATCTGCTGTATCTGGGACTTCCATCACATCATACCGACAAGCCCGAAAGGTTGTTGAGGATGGTACCGCTCAAGGCTGAGGCAAGCTACTGCCAGTTGAGAAGAAAGAAGACCGATTCAGGTTGGGTTACCGACCAACTCAACAAGATCAACCAGAGGCTGAAAAGGAGCCCAAGTTTGTCAGTGGGGGGATGCTCACCTCGGATGCTGTAAATAGTTTGGAAGATGAGTCAGAAGACGAGCGCAACCTGGAAAGCTGGATACGTCCAAGGATCCCGGGGAACCATGTCTCAAACTGGTCTTCCCAGGAAATTATAAGAGTTACTCCCGCAGAGTAATTATTATTTCCTGTTTTTAAAACATGCATCAAGTCCTGCATCTTGCCCAAGATGTCAGGGCTCATTTTGTAATTGAGCCATCTTGTATTTTGTGCAAACGATCAATTAATGAATATCAGGACATCTTTTGCAAATGAGTCTTTTCTTTTCCGCTCACTGTTTTTCATTTTTCATTTTTTGTACAAAAATAAAATGGCAATGTTTTTCAAAATAATAGCTTCATTTTCACTTTTTTTCTAAACAAGATAAAACTGATCACTAAAATGAACAAATCTAAACCCTTGCAGAAAGTGCCCTCCAGACTGCACCGACAACAACACCGCTATGACTTCGTATGACTTTGACAATCCGATTAATCAAGCTGATGAAGGGGCCGAAGAAGATTATGAGCTACCTGAAGAGCTAGCCAGGTTGTTGAGACAAGAGGAGAAGGTTATCACTCCTCATCAGGAGGAAGTTGAGACGGTTAATCTTGGTACGGAAGAAGACCTGAAAGAAGTTAAGATCGGGGCCTGTCTGCAAGATTCAGTGAAAGAGCAACTTATTGACATGCTTCAAGAGTATGTGGATGTTTTTGCTTGGTCTTATCAGGATATGCCAGGGTTGGACACCGACATTGTTATGCACAAGCTGCCTCTGAAAGAAGACTGTCCGCCAGTAAAAAATAAGTTGCGTCGTACTCGCCCAGATATGGCAATGAAGATAAAGGAAGAGGTACAAAAACAGTGGGACGCCGGTTTCCTTGCTGTAACTAGTTACCCGCCATGGGTGGCTAATATTGTACCTGTGCCTAAAAAGGATGGCAAAGTGCGGATGTGTGTGGATTACCGGGACCTGAACAGAGCCATCCCGAAAGATGACTTCCCTTTACCTCACATTGATGTATTGGTCGACAATACGGCTCAGTTCTCGGTATTCTCCTTCATGGATGGATTTTCAGGATATAATCAGATCAAAATGTCACCTGAAGACATGGAGAAGATAACTTTCATCACACCCTGGGGCACATTCTGTTATAGGGTGATGCCATTCGGACTGAAGAATGCTGGTGCCACTTATCAACGGGCTATGGTAACATTATTCCATGACATGATCCACAAAGAAATTGAATGTTATGTGGATGACATGATTGCCAAGTCCCTCACAAAAGAAGACCACCTGGTGAATCTGTTAAAGCTATTCAAGCGTCTGAGGAAGTACCAATTGAAGTTAAACCCCAACAAATGCACATTCGAGGTGCGATCCGGTAAGCTGCTGGGATTTATTGTAAGTGAGAAAGGGATTGAAGTTGACCCTGATAAAGTTTAAGCCATTCAAGAAATGCCTGCAACGAAGACTGAAAAAGAAGTTCGGGGGTTCTTAGGTAGATTGAACTACATATCAAGGTTCATATCTCATCTTACAGCAACCTGTGAGCCTTTGTTCAAGTTGCTGAGAAAAGAACAAACGGTCAGGTGGAATGAAGACTGCCAAAGGGCTTTTGACAAAATCAAGGAATACTTACAAGAGCCTCCGATCCTTATGCCTCCAGTTGAAGGAAGACCTATGATAATGTAATTGACAGTATTAGAAGGGTCAATGGGGTGTGTGCTAGGCCAGCATGACGAGTCTGGTCGAAAAGAGTATGCAATATACTACCTAAGCAAAAAGTTTACCGACTGTGAACAACGTTATTCACTGCTCGAGAAAACTTGCTGTGCTTTAGTGTGGGCTGCTCGCCGACTGAGACAGTATATGTTGACCCACACTACTTTATTGATCTCCAAGATGGATCCAGTCAAGTACATTTTTGAGAAGCCAGCATTTACCGGACGAGTTGCAAGATGGCAAATGATTCTCACAGAATATGACATTCAATACACATCTCAGAAAGCCATCAAAGGCAGTGTGTTGTCTGATTATCTTGCTGAGCAACCCATTGATGATTACCAGCCCATGAGATTTGACTTCCCTGATGAAGACATCATGTTCATAAAAGCAAAAGATCCTGAAGAGCCTATTCACACTGAAGGGCCTGACCCAGAAGAAGAATGGACTATGATGTTTAATGGGGCTGTTAATATGAATGGTCGTGGTGTTGGTGCAGTACTCATTACACCTAAAGGAGTTCACATGCCTTTCTCGACAAAACTCACTTTTAACTGCACTAACAACGAAGCTGAATACGAAGCTTGTATTATGGCTCTTGAGGAAGCCATTGACCTCAGGATTAAGACTTTAACTGTATTCGGAGATTCAACTTTGGTCATTAATCAAACCAATAGCAAATGGTACACTCACCAGGATCATCTGATACCTTACCGGGATTATACAAGGAGATTACTGACTTTCTTCACTACAGTCAAGCTTGAGTATATCCCTCGAGATGAAAATCAGTTTGCAGATGCTCTGGCTACCATTTCATCCATGATCAAAGTTCAAGCTGCCAACTTTGTGCCTCGGATTTCAGTATCCAGACTTGACAGACCAGCATACGTATTCTCTGCAGACCTTGCTAAAGACGATAAGCCTTGGTTCTACGACATCAAATGCTTCTTGGAGGATCAAACATACCCATCTGAGGCATCATCCAATGACAAGAAGACATTCAGAAGGCTGGCTGGTAGTTTCTTCCTGAATGCTGATGGTTCCTTGTACAAAAGAAACTTTGATATGGTACTTCTCAGATGCGTGGATAAGACAGAAGCAGACTTGCTGATGCACGAGGTGCACGAAGGATCTTTTGGTACCCATGCCGGAGGGCATGCTATGGCTAAAAAGTTGTTAAGATTAGGCTATTATTGGATCACAATGGATGCAGACTGTTGTGCGTATGCCAGGAAATGCCATAAATGCCAGATTTATGCAGATAAAGTGCATGTGCCTCTGAATCCTTTGAATGTTATGCCTTCACCCTGGCCTTTTGCCATGTGGGGCATTGATATGATTGGCAAGATTGAACCGACTGCTTCAAATGGCCATAGATTCATCCTGGTAGCCATTGACTATTTTACCAAGTGGGTCGAAGTAGCTTCCTATGCAAATGTCACCAGGCAAGTGGTAGCCCGATTTCTAAAGAGAGACATCATCTGTCGGTATGGAGTACCCGAGCGAATCATTACTGATAATGGTTCCAACTTGAACAACAAAATGATGGCAGAACTGTGCCGGGACTTCAAGATCCAACACCACAATTCTTCTCCTTACAGGCCAAAGATGAATGGCGCTGTAGAGGCAGCTAACAAGAATATCAAGAAGATTGTGCAGAAGATGGTGGTCACATACAAAGACTGGCATGAAATGCTACCATTCGCCTTGCATGGGTACCGTACGTCAATCAGAACATCCACTGGGGCAACACCGTATCAGCTTGTTTATGGCATGGAGGCAGTCCTACCTGTTGAAGTTGAATTACCCTCCTTACGGGTACTAATGGATGTTAAACTGAATGAAGCAGAATGGGTCCGATCCCGGTACGAACAACTGAGTCTGATCGAAGAAAAGAGATTAGCTGCAATCTGTCATGGGCAATTATATCAGAAGAGAATGAAGAAAGCCTTCGATCAGAAAGTCAGGCTTCGGGAATACCAAGTAGGAGATCTTGTGCTGAAAAGACTCCTTCCTCCTCATACAGACCACAGGGGCAAGTGGACTCCGAATTACGATGGTCCATTCATAGTAAAGAAATTTTTCTCTGGTGGGGCACTGATGCTCAGTGTAACACCCCAAATTTGCCCTCTTCATTTTAAGCATCATATCATATCATAATCATCATGAGCATACCATATTCTTAGCATTTTTGCATAGAAAAATGAGGCATAACACTCACATGTTCTAGCATAAGGCATATGACCAACCATCGGGAAGGTTTGAAGCACCGCAGATAAAAATCGAGAGCATGGTGACCAGGCAAAAATTTCACAGGATCACTCTGCACAAGCTCTGTACCATGTTCAAAACTTAAAAAAGAATGAAAGGATCAAAATCAGCTTGAAGCGGCGGGCGCCGGCATCATTTTTGAAGTTTCCCACCAAAAGGGGGGAAATTCAAATTTTGCATGCGTTAACCGGTTAACGCATATGGTTAACCGGTTAACAGCTGCGAAATTTGAATTTCCAGCAGCATTTTCAGCATGTGTGTTTTGACCCCATTTTCCAATTTTCTGATTTTTATTCTTTTGAATTAAAATTGAATTTGAGAAGGATCTAGAGCATGTATCCAAACCTCTTTCCAACCCTAAAACCTAATCACATTACCAAGCCATATTTTTTGGATCCCAAACCAAGATTTTGGGCCCCAACCCTAAACCATATATATTCCATTTCTCTCCAAACCAAAGGGGCTCTCACTCATTTTTCACTCTCATTTCTGAATTTTCATTGCTCTCACTCACAATTCTCTCACTTTTCTCTCCCAATTTTCCAAATTACTCAAAGTTCCTCTTTGAAGATCACATAACCTTGCCTTGAGGTGTGTAGATCTTGGAACTAGACCTCCATCCATAGCTTCATTGCATCTTTTTGCTGGTTTTCTTGAAGATTCAGATCTGGTTTGAGATCTAGAAGTGCTTTTGGATCCAAAATTCTGCATCAAGAGCTTGATCTTGCATTTATTTTGCATGGAGGGTGGAGATTAGCATCGGATCTTCAAGGTTTTGCGCGAGATCTATCATTTTCAGCCTAATCAACAATTACCAAAGCATACCTCCGCTTTGTAGGTTGGTTTAATTTCAGATCCAACTCTGTTTTTAGCTTATTTACATTGCTTGTGCTTTAGATCCACCATGTGTTCGTGTAATTGTTTGTGTTGCATGATTTGATTGGTTGTTTGGTATCCGGATCCGATTGTTGTTGTTCATGAGCATAATGTTATGGATTGATGTGCATTGATCTATTCTTTTCCATGTGTAATTGAGTGCTGGTCTGGTGCAGCTTATTTGAATAAGCTGTTTTTGAGATGCTGTTTCTGCAGGTTTTTGCTGCTGTTTTTACAGTGTTAACCGGTTAACGCATATGGTTAACCGGTTAACGCCCTGTTTTTCTGTGTGTTTTGTGCAGGTTTTGACTGGTTAACCGGTTAACGCATATGGTTAACCGGTTAACACTGATGCAGAATGGTTTTTCAGGGCTGTTTTGAGTTTGTTTGATCCCTTTGTTTGTGCTAATTGCCATGACTCATTGTATGATCATTAATCATGATGTTTAGGGTGATTTGCGTGCTGTTTGATGTATGCTCTCATGTTTTCGACGCGTAAGTCGTGCATTCGCAATGTTTGGCATGTTGTTTGACTTTTGTTTTCAAGTACCTTTGAGCATGATTGATCCCATGATTGTTTCTTGATTGATTTGCTGGATTTTGCTAACTTTTCAGGGGCTCATGGTAAGAGAAGTGTGGATGTTTATCCACATTTCAACTTTTTTTTCATCTTTCCTCTTTTGTTATTTGAACTAACCCTTTGTTGTTGGGCTTAGGCCTTTCTCATCCCTTCTTCTATCTTCTTCTTCTCTTCTTCATTAGGATAGAAACCTCACAAACTTAGGATCATCCATGCATGTTAACACTTAGGATTATTTTAGTCCCCCTTTAGCATTTTACCTTTATGATCCTTTTGGTTCTTTTCTCTTCTCATCTCATAACTCTAAAAAACACCTTTAATAAATGTGAAGCGATGCATTGATCCATAGCCTTATTCCATGAGGTATGCTTGTAGTCTTCCCATCTTGGGATAGTACAAGTTTGCCTTGTGATGCACAAGTCTGATCAAGGTATCTTCTTCATAAAAGAAAAGCCTAAAAAACACTTCTTCATGTAAATAACCAAAAACACTTAATAATTAAGCAAGTTAGTGAGCCTAAGCCCTAATCTTTGGGTTCAAGTTTTGGGGATCTTCTCCTTACTTGAGTGTGCTTGTTCTATTATTCCATCTTGGAATGTAGTGACAAGTGCACATTCCATTGGTGAGAGTTTGAGTTCACTTCCTTGTGACACACTCATAAAAGCTTCTAAAAAACACAAAACAAACATTAAGCGTCTTTCCTTCGGGAATTCTTTTCTCATCTCCTTCGCTCTGTACGCGAACTTGCTCCTACTTGTCATTTTGCAAGACGGTTACGCACTCGTCGTCCGAGTCTGCAACACCTGAGCAATGGCATAGGCAGTTCAAGCCTTAATTCACAAACAATTTCCTTTTAGTACCCCTAGTTAGGGGAACTACGGCGTCTCTGATCCTCATTATCCCGATGAGGTACGTAGGCAGCGGGGTAGGGCCCGTTCGAGCACAATCTTTATTTTCCCTACATTCTTCCTTTTGTTTTCTTATTCGGTTCTTTTCCAGTTCCAGTTTCTTTTCATTTTCATTTCTTTTGCCGCAGCTTTCATACCCTCACCCTTTGAAACAGTTTCTTTTGCAAGCGTGGATCCCGTCGGGTACGGCGGATGATCTGGGGTGCTAATACCTTCCCAGGTCATAACCGACTCCCGAGCCCAGTCTCTCTGGTTCGCAGGACCTGTGTCCTTCCTCTTTCTTTCTTCTGGTTTGTGCAGCATTACCATTCCCTTTCTTCGGGATAAAAATGCATGGCTGGCGACTCTATTTCTTCTTCCGCGCCACTTTCGCGTTTGTACCAGGGATGGAAATCCCGGGAGCGACAGCTTGGCGACTCTGCTGGGGAAAGGCGAACCCAGAATCTCTGGTTCCCCTGTGAGTCTCTCCTAGCGCTTGTTTGTTGTTGTTTCATCGGGTGATGTTTGTTTGCTGTGGCTTGTTGTATTTTATTGTTGTTTATTTACAGCTTTCTTTACAGCTTTATTTACAGTTTTCAGTATTTATTTTCCGCATCATATATATCATACTGGACTGTCTGGACTGGTTTTCTTTGGTGGGATGGGAGTTACTGATTCTTGAGAGATGTGAGCCAAGTACCCGGCTCGAGTGCACCATAGGACTTAGAGTGGTTCCACTTTGGCCTCATGAGATCTTGTCATGGGGGTAGTAGTGAGTTCCACACCCAGGTTGTGATTGTCTTGGAAATGTCTTGATTTGGGGATCTTCCTCTCTCATTACATAACCCTGACAGTTATGTGCAGCTGGGGACCGATCATTGAGAACCTTTGTGGAAACAACCCTCTCCAGTGGTGACAGTGGCAGACCACATTTTGTGGCAAACCCATTCGCACCCGAGGGTCCACTGGGAACTCGCATAGGATGGCCTGGTTCTCTTATAAGAACTCAGTTAAAGCATCTGGTCGTATGACATTAGTACTGTATCCTACGGGCTGAATGTACTATTGTTTCTCGATTTCAGCACTTGAAGCTGGGGACTTATAAGGGATGCTTGTTTTTCCCGGACTCAGCTGAGGCCTCCCTGCATAGTACATAATGCCTAACCGATTCCCTGATTTGGTCATGAGCCATTTCTCGGAGATGGTGACAGTATTATTGCTATGTGGCTTTGAGAGTCCGTGATGTCTGACCCGGAGCCTTTTACCTGTGAGATTGGGGGGTGTTTACAGGTGTGCAGGAACCCATGACCTCAACATACACTCATTTGTTCAGTTATGATCTTTGGTCCGGTGAATAAGATTTGTGGTTCCGAAGTTATGGTCCTGGAATTTTGGATTTCTTGATACTGTGATTCTGATCAGAGGGTTGTGATTATCAGAGGGTGTGACTCAGTGAACTGTTGAGATTGCTAGTTATTCAGAGGGCTTTGTCAGTGTGCCAGTTCAGATGGTCCCCGTTGGTCATATGTTTGCATTGCATTGCATCTGCATCATTCTTTGCATTAACTGTTTATGTTTCCCATTTTTCAGGGCATTAATCACATCTGTTCCCGGTTCTGGTATTCTTATCTCCATGGCAGAAATCAAAAGAGATCCAAGAAAAAAGAATGTGCATTATACCTTTCTTCAGCCGGAAGTTAAAAGTGTTCAGGGGTTAGCAGGTTTGATGAACGATCAAGTCTTAGGAAATTTCAAGAAAAGATATGGCCAGATACTGAAGTTTGTGGACAAGCCTACTACAGACCAAAAGGACAGCTTGCATACCTTGTTGCAATTTTATGATCCCTTGCTGCGTTGCTTTGTTCTTTCAGGTTACATCTTAGCTCCGACATTGGAAGAGATCTCCAGCATGCTGAGTATTCCGATCAGAGAGACATTGCCGTTCTACGGGTCAGAGGTTGTGCTCAAAGATGAAGACATAGCCAAGGTTTGTAGGTTGTCAGTTGCTTCAGTCAGAAAGGCTTTGCAAGAGGGTAAAGGCAGAGGTCTACCATGGAGTGTGCTTATCCCAGAGGCTGAGAAGTATGCTACAGAAGCTAAGTGGAATGACTTTGGGGCTTTGCTGGCATTGATGGTATATGGGTCTAGCTTGTTCCCCGGAGAAAAAGAGTTTGTCAGCTTAGAAGTGATCTCAATCTTCGCAAAAGGCAATCCAGTGCCTACTTTATTGGGTGACTTTTATTTTAGTGTCCATTACAGAAACGAGAAAGGTAGAGGCGGTCCAGTGGTCTGCTGTGCTCCTTTGTTTGCTGAATGGTTCGCTAGACAGTTGCCTAAGTCAGGCGCCTTCAAAGATATACGAGGCGAATGGAGATGGTCCAGAAGATTGATGGGACTGACTGAAGAAGACATTGCTTGGGGTTATGACAGGGATTTGCTAGGAAAAGAGGTGATGGTTAGCTGCGGAAGGTTTGCTGGAGTACCTTTGCTGGGAAGGAAAGGTGTCATCAGTTACTACCCGACATTAGCCAGAAGGCAGTTTGGCTACCCTTTGAAGGATCCTCCTCAGATGGAAATGTTTGCTGAATCTTTGTATTTTCCTGTTGATGGAAACAGAGAGCTAGTCCAACAAGCAGTTCAATCCTGGGATCACAGGAAAAGGAAAGGGAAGAAGGACTTCGGCCGAGTTGATCCCAAAGCATATCCACCATACGTTGAATGGTTGCAAAGGCATATCGAGTCAGTTCTCATGCCTTTTTCAGTCGAAGCTCCACTTTATCCTCGAGAGGTACCAGGTCCGAGCAGTACGGTTTCCTTGGAGGAGTACAAGAAGCTAGAAGCTCAGCTGCAAGCGGTCAGAGTAGAGAATGTTGAGATGGTAAGCTTATACCACCAGGCCAATGGAGCTAAGAAGGAAGTCGAAGACAAGCTGCAGAAGCTCCAAGCTTCCTTGGAAAACAAAGAGAAAGATTTTGCCGGAAGAGAAGCCCATTTCCATCGATTGGGTATGATGGAAGCGCAAAGAGAAGCCAAGCACAAGGAGACTTTAAAGACTCTCAAGAGCGCTCGACAGTCCATTGTTTGGCTGAAAGGCCAAAGGGATGAAGACCAAAAGAAATTCAAAGAGAAGGAAGAGTTCTTTGAGATTCAGATGGCTTTCAAGAAAGAGGAAGTGGAACAAGCCCACGCCATCCGGAGGGAGAGGACCCAGCAGCTAGTCCAAAGTCAATTAGCTCTGGAGGAAGCCAGGAAAGAGATTGAAGAGCTCAAGCTGAGGGCAGGTGTCAAGAAAAGCAAGGCGGAGGTGGCAGAGCCGGGGTCCTTAGCTTAGTTTATTTTTCAGACTACCTACAGGCTTGTTGTAGGAGTCTTGCTTTTATTTCTTTTATCTTTATGTACTGGTTTGTAATCCTTCGGGGAATATTCTTGGATGTACTCTGACTTTTAGCCTATAGTGGTTTGTCCATACTCAGTGTTAATGTGCAAGTTATCGTTTTGAATGTGCAAGACTCGTTTAGATACTGCTAATATCTGAACACTTATCAAAGAGAAAGTTTGAAAGATAAAAAGCGGTTGCCGAGATAGATGCCAGAACTGGGGCATGCCAAATGTTTAAAGTTGGGAACATGAGCAGTTGCATTGCATTGCATATAACCTGTTTGTCTGTTTTGCAGGTGTCGCATCAATTACTAACGTGTTTTGTGTTTCAGGCGCAATAGCTCCTCGTAAGGTTCGAGAACGACCAGCAGTGCACAGATACCCCACCAAGGTTAACAGAGAGAGAGCCATGGATCAAATGCAGGCAGATTTGGCAGATTTAAGGCAGAGGATGGACAACTTCATGACGTTAATGGCCGGAATGGGGCAGAATCAAGAACGTTTGCGAGAGATGGTGGAGAATCAGAATCGGAACGCTGCTGCTGCTGCTAATGCTGATAATCATGCCGGTGCGGGCGCACGACAGGCTGGACCTCAAGTTATACAACCAGGGGCGACCGTAGTCAATGACGGGATGCATAACATTCATGTGGATCACCAGGAGGACCAGTTCACTTTGCTTGATGAGACCGAAGGTCAAGGGGTCGAAATGAACAAGAGGTTTGAAGAGATGGCAGAGCAGATCAAGGCTATTCAGTCCCAGAGTTCTTTGGGATTCGATATAACAGACTTGGGTTTGGTTCCGGGAGTCAGAATCCCGTACAAATTCAAGGTTCCTACTTTCGAGAAGTACAACGGCACTGCTTGCCCAAAGACCCATCTGCAATCATATGTGGGAAGAATCGCCGCTCATACAGACGATGAAAAACTGTGGATGTATTACTTTCAGGACAGCTTAGTGGGAGCTTCCCTTGAGTGGTACATGAAGCTCAGCAGGGTCAATGTCAAGAGCTGGAAAGATCTCGCTGAGGCCTTCGTGAAGCAGTACCAATATAACATGGACATGGCTCCGAATCGCACCCAGTTGCAACATATGGCTCAGACAGCAAAAGAAGGCTTCAAGGAATACGCTCAGAGGTGGCGTCAGTTAGCTGCCAGGGTGCAGCCACCCTTGTTAGAGAATGAGATGGCCGATATGTTTATGGGTACCCTCCAGGGAGTATTTCTTGAAAGACTGGCGTCAAGTTCTGCTACAAAGTTCAACGATATTGTCATCGCGGGAGAAAGGGTTGAAACGCTGTTGAAAATGGGGAAGATACAAGACCCAGGTGCTAGTAGTTCAAATGGGGCGAGGAAAGCTTTTAGCGGACCTCCAAGAAGGCGAGAAGGAGAGACCAATGCTGTATTCGGCCGAAGCCAGGGCCGTGGTTACAGAAGACCTTATGGGCATGTGGCTGCCGTCACTATTCCTGCAGCTCCCGTACAACAAATGTTACCTCCACCACAACAGCAACAACAACAGCAACAACCTAGAGCCAACTACCAGCAAAGACCTTATCAGCCGAGGCCGACTCGTCCTGCTAACAGAGTGATAGAAGCTATTCCCATGACATATGCTGCTTTGTTGCCGAGACTACTGGATTTGAACCTTATTCAATTGAGGACTTTGGCACCACCACCTCCTGGAGAGCTTCCAGTTGGCTATGATGTCAACGCGCGATGCGCTTTTCATTCAGGAGCACCCGGGCACTCAACTGAGAAGTGCAGGGCGCTGCATCACAAAGTTCAAGATCTCGTGGATTCAAAGGCAATCAACTTTGCGCCACCACCGAATATCAACTCGAACCCTATACCTCACCATGGCGGGGCAAGAGTTAATGCTGTTGAGCATGATGACAAGTTGAGTTTGGTGCTGAGTATTGATGAGGTCAAGACGCCGTTGAAAGTGGTGAAAGAGAGACTGTTGAAAGGTCAAGTGTTTCCTGGTTGTTCTCTCGATTGTGAAGACTGTATAAGTGTTGCGAATGGCTGCGAGAAATTGAAGATGGGTTTGCAAGAGTTGATTGATGGTGGGTCTCTGCAATTTAGCAAGATTAGTAATGAAAAGGCTGATGATGTGTCAACCATTACTATCTTCTACAATGAGGCTGACATGCCCGTTCGACAAGAGCCTGTTACCGTTTACGCTCCTCAGATTAGTCCTGTGACTATAACTGTACCTGGGCCAATGCCGTATAATGATGATAGGGCCATTCCGTGGCATTATGGTTCCGATGTCTATGTGGCGGGACAGAAGATGGAAAGTAGACCTGTTGCTGACTTGACCATTGAAAATGTGGGAGGTGTTGGGGGTTTTACTCGAAGTGGTCGTTTGTTTGCTCCCCCTGCACTGAGAAAGGATCTTGAGGCCGAAGCTTCGTCCAAAGACAAAGGAAAGCAGACTGCGAATGATGGGTTAGATACTCCTGTAGCTGGACAGAGGACTTTTGAGAAGGAGGTAGAGGAGTTCATGAAGATCATCAAAAGGAGTGACTACAAGGTGGTTGACCAACTGAATCAGACGCCTTCGAAGATTTCTATCTTGTCACTGTTGATGTGCTCTCCCGCGCACCGAGAAGCCTTGCTGAAAGTACTTCAAATGGCTTACGTTCCTCAAGAGATTACGGTCAATCAACTTGAAGCTGTTGTCGGAAGTGTCAATGCTAGCCATGGCTTGGGCTTCACTGACAGAGATCTTACTTTGGAAGGAAGAAATCACAATAAAGCACTGCATATCACGATGGAATGCAGGGGCGCTGTGTTATCCCATGTTCTGGTGGACACAGGCTCTTCGTTGAACGTGCTCCCGAAAAAGGCGTTAATGAAGCTTAACATTGATGGGGTTATCCTGACGCCGAGTGATTTGGTGGTTAAAGCTTTCGATGGGTCGAGAAGATCAGTTTTCGGAGAGGTTGAGTTGCCTGTCAAGATAGGCTCTCAAGTCTTCAAGAGTGTCTTCTATGTCATGGACATCCAGCCTGCGTATAGTTGCTTGTTGGGCAGACCGTGGATACACGCAGCTGGAGCGGTCACCTCAACTTTACACCAAAAGCTTAAGTATGTGGTGGACGGCCAGGTCATCACAGTTTGTGGGGAAGAAGATATTTTCGTCAGCCACCTGTCGACGTTTAAATATGTGGAAATGGACGGAGAAATTCACGAGACTTTGTGCCAAGCATTTGAAGCAGATGTTAGTATCTTGACTCCGGTGAAGAAAAACAACGAAGGCACGTCAATTCACTCCTACCAGGAAGCAAAAGAGGCCGTCCAATCAGGCAATGTCCAGGGCTGGGGCAAGCTACTGGAGGTGGAAAAGAAGGGGGATAAATTCGGCTTAGGGTATCAGCCTGGGGGGTCTGCTCAGAGTGGTAAGGCTATCTCATTCACAAGTGCTGGTCTGCTCGACCGCGATCAAATCTGTACGACAAGCCAAGACGGGGATAGTGGCAGAGACTGGGACAACAATTGGATCCGCCCGTGTGCACCCGGCGAGGAGCTAGGAAATTGGTCTGCTGAGGACATTGTTCAAGTCACCTGGCTCTCAAAGTAATTGTTTTGTTTCCTTTTATTAGCATACTGCATTGTCAAATCCAGCATTCTGCCCAAGATGTTTGGATCCATTGTACTGGGCCACCATGTTTTGTATTGCATCGTTATTTTTGCCATGAAATAAAAGGACATTTTCAGACAATTTGTGCTCTCTTTCTTTGTTTTTAAAACTTTTTCACAAAAAACAATATAAAAATGGCAATGTGTTTTTCTTTTTTTGCTTTGTGTTAGCGTCTCTTTTCAAAATAAGCAGATTCTGAATAAGCACATCATTTGTGCAGTGCCGATCATCCGGATTCCACGGATAACGTTCCTGCTATGACTATGCATGACTTTGATAATCCAGTCTACCAAGCTGATGAAGGGGTTGAGGAAGACTGTGACCTACCTGAAGAGTTGGTCAGATTGTTAAAACAAGAGGAACGAGTTATTCAGCCTCATCAAGAGGAGATTGAGACCGTCAACATTGGCAGTGAAGATGCAAAGAAAGAAATCAAGATAGGGGCCAATCTGCAGGCCGACGTCAAACAAGAGCTGGTCAGTATGCTGAGAGAGTATGTAGATATCTTTGCTTGGTCATATCAAGATATGCCAGGGTTGGATACCGACATCGTGATGCATAAGCTACCCTTGAGAGAAGACTGTCCTCCTGTAAAGCAAAAGTTGAGAAGAACTCGCCCGGATATGGCGATGAAGATTAAAGAGGAGGTGCAGAAACAGTGGGATGCCGGGTTCCTTGCCGTGACTAGTTATCCACCTTGGGTAGCTAACATCGTACCAGTGCCTAAAAAGGACGGCAAGGTCCGGATGTGTGTTGACTATCGAGATTTGAACAGAGCAAGCCCAAAGGATGATTTTCCGTTGCCACACATCGACGTGTTGGTCGACAGTACTGCTCAATTCTCAGTGTTCTCCTTCATGGATGGATTCTCCGGTTATAATCAGATAAAAATGGCGCCGGAAGACATGGAGAAGACAACGTTCATTACCCCATGGGGAACATTCTGCTATAAGGTCATGCCCTTCGGTTTGAAGAACGCAGGGGCAACTTATCAACGGGCAATGGTCACGTTGTTCCATGACATGATCCACAAGGAGATCGAATGTTATGTGGATGATATGATTGCAAAGTCCAAAGACGAAGAGGAGCATTTGGTTAATTTGAAGAAGTTGTTTGATAGATTGATCAAGTATAAACTGAGGTTGAATCCGAACAAGTGCACTTTCGGAGTGCGTTCCGGAAAATTGCTGGGTTTCATTGTAAGTCAAAGAGGAATTGAGGTAGATCCTGCTAAAGTGAAAGCTATTCAAGATATGCCTGCACCAAAGACAGAAAAAGAAGTGCGCGGGTTCTTAGGTAGATTGAACTACATTTCTCGGTTCATATCTCACCTAACTGCCACGTGCGAACCGATATTCAAACTGCTAAGAAAAGAGCAGACGGTCAGGTGGAATGATGATTGCCAAAGAGCTTTCGACAAAATAAAAGAATACTTGCAGGAACCTCCAATTCTGATGCCTCCAGTGGAGGGGAGACCATTAATCATGTACTTGACCGTGCTAGAAGGGTCGATGGGGTGTGTGCTCGGCCAACATGACGAGTCTGGTCGAAAAGAGTACGCCATTTATTACCTTAGCAAAAAGTTTACCGACTGTGAATCCCGATACTCACTGCTCGAGAAAACTTGCTGCGCTTTGGTATGGGCTGCTCGCCGACTGAGGCAGTATATGTTGACCCATACCACACTTCTCATTTCCAAGATGGACCCCGTCAAGTACATCTTTGAGAAACCAGCATTGACCGGAAGGGTTGCTAGGTGGCAGATGATTTTAACTGAATACGACATCCAGTACACTTCTCAGAAAGCCATCAAAGGAAGTGTATTGTCGGAATACCTTGCTCAGCAACCTCTTGAGGATGACTATCAGCCGATGAGATTTGATTTCCCTGATGAGGACATCATGTACCTCAGAACAAACGATTATGAGGAACCACTTCCGGAGGAGGGGCCTGATCCTGAATCCAAATGGAAGTTGATGTTTGATGGGGCTGTCAATATCAATGGTCGTGGAGTTGGTGCCGTACTTATTACTCCAGAAGGAGTCCATTTACCCTTCGCTGCCAAAATTACTTTTGGCTGCACCAACAATGAAGCGGAATACGAGGCGTGTATAATGGGAATAGAGGAGGCAATTGATCTTCGGATCAAGAACCTCGATATATTCGGAGATTCAGCCCTCGTCATTAACCAAATTACCGGCAAGTGGTATACACATCAAGAGCATCTGATTCCGTACAGGGATTATGCTAGGAAACTGTTGGCATTCTTCACGACAGTTGAACTCAAATACATACCACGGGACGAAAATCAATTTGCCGATGCTTTGGCCACTCTCTCTTCGTCGATTAAAGTCATGTGTTGGAACTTTGTGCCCAGAATTGACATCTCCAGGCTTGACTCTCCGGCTTTTGCTTTCTCTGTAGACGCCGTGTCTGACGAGAAACCTTGGTATTTTGACGTCAAGTTATTCCTGGAGAAGCAAGAATACCCAACAGGGGCATCTTCCAAAGACAAAAAGACCTTGAGACGACTTGCTGCTAGCTTCTTCTTGAACACAGACGGGGTTTTGTACAAGAGGAACTTCGACATGGTCTTGCTCAGATGCGTGGATAGACACGAAGCAAGCCTGTTGATGCAGGAAGTCCATGAAGGATCTTTTGGTACCCATGCAGGAGGGCATGCTATGGCAAAGAAACTGCTGAGATCAGGGTATTACTGGATGACAATGGATGCAGACTGTTGTTCATTCGCTCGTAAATGCCACAAGTGCCAAATATATGCAGATAAAGTGCATGTTCCTCCAAATCCGCTCAACGTCATGTCATCTCCTTGGCCTTTCTCTATGTGGGGCATTGACATGATCGGGAAGATTGAACCGACTGCTTCGAACGGTCATCGCTTCATCCTGGTCGCGATTGATTACTTTACCAAGTGGGTAGAAGCAGCGTCTTATGCCAATGTCACTCGTCAAGTGGTGGCGAGATTTCTGAAAAGAGATATCATATGCAGATATGGAGTACCCGAAAGGATCATTACTGATAATGGTTCCAATCTCAACAACAAGATGATGGCAGACTTATGTCGGGACTTCAAAATACAGCATCGCAATTCTTCTCCTTACCGACCAAAGATGAATGGTGCGGTAGAGGCAGCTAACAAGAATATCAAGAAGATTGTGCAGAAAATGGTTGTCACCTACAAGGATTGGCATGAGATGTTACCGTTTGCTTTGCATGGGTACCGAACGTCGATCAGGACGTCAACAGGGGCAACTCCCTTCTCTCTGGTCTATGGCATGGAAGCAGTCCTGCCTGTTGAAGTGGAGATTCCTTCACTTCGCGTGATGATGGATGTCAAGTTGGATGAGGCTGAATGGGTGCGTGCTCGTTACGATCAGCTATGTCTAATTGAGGAAAAGAGATTAGCGGCTATCTGTCATGGTCAGCTTTATCAGAGGAGAATGAAGCGGGCATTCGATCAACGAGTACGTACTCGAGAGTATCAAGTGGGAGAGCTTGTATTGAAGAGGATCGTTCCTCCAGGTTCAGATAACAGGGGCAAGTGGACCCCAAACTACGAAGGACCATTCATAGTGAAGAAAGTATTCTCAGGAGGAGCGCTGATGCTCACCACTATGGATGGAGAAGACTTCCCATCTCCTGTTAACTCGGACGCAGTTAAAAAATACTTCGCATAAAGAGACCCGCTGGACACAAAAACAGAATGTAAGTCCAGGCAAGAAAAGGGCATCCCGGCGAGCTAAAAACAGAATAAAAAGCTCGGGCAAAAATTAGGGAAATGAATAAAAAATGTACACCCGCTGAGTTGAAAAGCCGCATTGGACAGCTCAGGCAAAAAAGGGTATCCCGGTGGATTGAAAACCCGAGAGGGCGATCCACGCAAAATAAGGGAATAAGCGAACAACTGTGATCCGAGTTATCTGAACCACGTCATCGTTTTGTACAGTTTGACAATGTCAGAAGGATAGGAAGCAGTCCCCTTGTCCTCTCAGAAAGCCAAAACAGAATGGAGAGTCTTGAAGACATGCAGGTCATAGCAGAAATGGAACTCCTTGGAATGCCGCGTACGTTGCCATTAGGATAATTTCTTTTCTCAATTTTTTAGTGGCTACCTCTTTCTAGGTGGTTGCTTCCTGATGTAAATCTTTGCCTATTCAGAGGCCATTCAATAAGAGTAATATTCAGTCAAAAAGCTGTGTGTGTTTATTTTTGTTTGCAAAATGTCCTGAATTTTCGGCAAAAATAGCATTGCATCTAAACATGGTGATAATTTTGAAAAGAAAACTGACATGCAGGGAAACTGTAACCCTCTTTGAGCGTCGGGTGACGATGGATGAACCGATCATTCCATGCAAATCCCCGGGACACACGTGTGTTTTCTGTTGTTGCAGGTTGCAGGTTGGCGTCACATTCTCTCGAGCGATTTGATATTCCCCGGCATAGTACTCCCCCAGCCGAGTACTTCACCAGTAGGGTATCTCCCCAAGCAGAGATTTCCTTTCCCAGCAGGTATCTGAAGCCTGGCATCCCAAGCAGAGATTTTCCTCCCAGTAAGCCTTGGTGGCAGTCCAAGCAAGCTTTTCTTCCCCAGTGAAGTAGCATTTCATTCTTCCCCAGCGGAATATATCCAGCAGGTGCCCGAAAGCCTGACATCATCAGAGATGGAATTAGCACTCCCCTATCCCCATCAGAGTATGCCTATCAGGTACCTGAAAGCCTGATATCCCCTCAGAGTCTTGAGTTATCAGATGCTCTCCCCAGTCAGAGTGTTTGCCCAAGAAGCTTCTCCAGCCAAGTCTGAGGATGTTCCTGTTCCCACAGTGGTCATATTTGATTTTCGCTTCCGTCAGTGAAATATGTCCCCAGCAAAGTTGCCGTACTTTGGGTATTTGATGATGCAGCCAGGTATTCATCACCTCAGTCAGAGTGTGTATCCAGACCTCTTGATTTGTTTTCCCCTGCAGAGTCGTATCTCTTATTGCTGATTAGGCATCCGTTTGTTGCTCGTCTGCAATCTTCAACACTTGTATGTGTTATCTCTAAGCAGAATTATCCCCAGCAGTAATGTATCATGTGTTATTGCTGCGCGTTTGCATCTTTCAACACTCGTATGTGTTAGCCCGGTGGTATTGCTCGTTTGCTTTCCCCAGTAGAGTCTATATCTACCAGCACTCGTCTGTGCTCGCATCTTTATTTGATGCCCATCCTCTTTCAGCACTCGTCCGTGCCCTTTCCTCAGCAGATTCCTCTTTATTTGAGGTATTCCCCGGCACTCGTCCGTGCCTTTTCCCCAGCGGCTTCCCCTTTATTTGAGGTACTCTCCAGCAATCTTCTGTGCTAGCATCTTTGTGTGATGACTGTTCGCAGCTCTCGGCACTCGTCCGTGTTTGTTATTCTTTGAAGTTTTCTCTCCCCAGCGAAGTTGCCTGTACTCGTTGATGCGCGTATCTTCATTTGGTGCTCGTCCGCATCCCTGCAGCACTCGCCCGTGCATGTCGTTCCTCTTTATTTGAGGCGTATCCCCAAAGAAGTGCCCAGTGCTCGTCCGTGCTCGCATCTTTATTTGATGCTCGACCGCATCTTTTAGCACTCATATGTGCTTGTTACTCCTTTGAAGGTTGCTCGGCGCCCGTCCGTGCCTGTTGCTCATCTGTTGCTCGTCCGCAACTCCTCAACACTCGTTTGTGTTTGATTGTATCCATTGTTGTTTGCTCGTCTGCAAATCCCAGCACTCGTCTGTGCTTGGAGATGTCCCCAGCATCGTCTGCAACCTCCCAGTACTCGTCTGTGTTCGGTATGGGATCCTTCGCTGCACTTGTCTGTGCCTTGATATGTATTTTCCGCTATTGCTCGTCTGCAATTTCCAACACTCGTCTGTGTCGTGATGCCTTCGTTGTTGCTCGTCCGCAACTCCTCAACACTCGTCTGTGTTCTGAGATGATATTTGTTGTTGCTCGTCTGCAACCTTCCAACACTCGTCTGTGTTTGGTATTGGATCTTTCGCTGCACTCGTCTGTGCCTTGACATGTATTCTCTGTTGTTGCTCGTCTGCAATTTTCGGCACTCGTCTGTGTGTGTTTGAAGCTCGTCTGCTTTTATCTCCCAGAAGTCGTTTGTGTTCTGAAGCTCGTCTGCTTTGCCTGGATACTCGTCTGTATCATCCTCAGCACTCGTCTGTGCTAGCTTGCACCTGCATGTGAAGATTTGTCGTTTACCCTGATATCTCTGTGACTACTTCAAATGCTCGTCTGTGTTTGAATTTCTGGTATTCGTCTATACCAGTGGCTGATACTCGTCTGTATCATCGCCTGAAGCACTCGTCTGTGTTTCTCAGATCATCGTCTGATACTCGTCTGTATCTTTGACTATTGGCACTCGTCTGTGTTCTCTTGATGATCATCCAATACTCGTCTGTATTGAAGAGGTTTAAAATCCTGACAGTGGGAATTAAATGTCGAAATGGTTACCGGTCCTGGCGTAACAGGTAAATCCGAAGGAGGCTCGTCTGTCTCAAGCACCAATTATGGTAGCTGCACCTGGCGTAACAGGTTTGCTCAGAAGACTCGTCTGTCTTGTACCATATATCCGCGGATAATATATGAAGAAGGTTCGTCTATCTTGATTGCATGTCTATCCCACAGACTTATATGCATTTCCGGAGCCTGCGTAAGGGTTACCCGAAGAAGACCCGTCCGTCTTATTCCACTTATCTGCGTAAGGATTAGTGAAGGAGTTTCGTCTATCTCAGGATACTTTGAAGTTCTTTAAGGGCTCGTCCGCTCTCTGCACCTGGCGTCACAGGTCATTCGAAGACTCGTCTGTCTCAGATTATTGTCTTGAAGTGTTGAAGGACTCGTCTGTCCAGCTCCTGGCGTCACGGGATTGTTCGAAGACTCGTCTGTCAATTTGTTCTTATATCATTTCCAACTTGGAAGAAGCTCGTCCGCTTCTTTCTCCCCTGCAGTCCCCAGAGCGTCATCTGGTTGGGTTTATTTCCCGGGGTTGCATTCTTCGTCAGAGTGCAAATTTCTGGTCTTCTTGGTATTCAATCACAGTTTATCTTGAACGGTCGATAGTCCGTACCATCGTCCTTTTCAGATTAACAGTTGATTGAATAGGGGCAGCTGTAACACCCCAAATTTGCCCTCTTCATTTTAAGCATCATATCATATCATAATCATCATGAGCATACCATATTCTTAGCATTTTTGCATAGAAAAATGAGGCATAACACTCACATGTTCTAGCATAAGGCATATGACCAACCATCGGGAAGGTTTGAAGCACCGCAGATAAAAATCGAGAGCATGGTGACCAGGCAAAAATTTCACAGGATCACTCTGCACAAGCTCTGTACCATGTTCAAAACTTAAAAAAGAATGAAAGGATCAAAATCAGCTTGAAGCGGCGGGCGCCGGCATCATTTTTGAAGTTTCCCACCAAAAGGGGGGAAATTCAAATTTTGCATGCGTTAACCGGTTAACGCATATGGTTAACCGGTTAACAGCTGCGAAATTTGAATTTCCAGCAGCATTTTCAGCATGTGTGTTTTGACCCCATTTTCCAATTTTCTGATTTTTATTCTTTTGAATTAAAATTGAATTTGAGAAGGATCTAGAGCATGTATCCAAACCTCTTTCCAACCCTAAAACCTAATCACATTACCAAGCCATATTTTTTGGATCCCAAACCAAGATTTTGGGCCCCAACCCTAAACCATATATATTCCATTTCTCTCCAAACCAAAGGGGCTCTCACTCATTTTTCACTCTCATTTCTGAATTTTCATTGCTCTCACTCACAATTCTCTCACTTTTCTCTCCCAATTTTCCAAATTACTCAAAGTTCCTCTTTGAAGATCACATAACCTTGCCTTGAGGTGTGTAGATCTTGGAACTAGACCTCCATCCATAGCTTCATTGCATCTTTTTGCTGGTTTTCTTGAAGATTCAGATCTGGTTTGAGATCTAGAAGTGCTTTTGGATCCAAAATTCTGCATCAAGAGCTTGATCTTGCATTTATTTTGCATGGAGGGTGGAGATTAGCATCGGATCTTCAAGGTTTTGCGCGAGATCTATCATTTTCAGCCTAATCAACAATTACCAAAGCATACCTCCGCTTTGTAGGTTGGTTTAATTTCAGATCCAACTCTGTTTTTAGCTTATTTACATTGCTTGTGCTTTAGATCCACCATGTGTTCGTGTAATTGTTTGTGTTGCATGATTTGATTGGTTGTTTGGTATCCGGATCCGATTGTTGTTGTTCATGAGCATAATGTTATGGATTGATGTGCATTGATCTATTCTTTTCCATGTGTAATTGAGTGCTGGTCTGGTGCAGCTTATTTGAATAAGCTGTTTTTGAGATGCTGTTTCTGCAGGTTTTTGCTGCTGTTTTTACAGTGTTAACCGGTTAACGCATATGGTTAACCGGTTAACGCCCTGTTTTTCTGTGTGTTTTGTGCAGGTTTTGACTGGTTAACCGGTTAACGCATATGGTTAACCGGTTAACACTGATGCAGAATGGTTTTTCAGGGCTGTTTTGAGTTTGTTTGATCCCTTTGTTTGTGCTAATTGCCATGACTCATTGTATGATCATTAATCATGATGTTTAGGGTGATTTGCGTGCTGTTTGATGTATGCTCTCATGTTTTCGACGCGTAAGTCGTGCATTCGCAATGTTTGGCATGTTGTTTGACTTTTGTTTTCAAGTACCTTTGAGCATGATTGATCCCATGATTGTTTCTTGATTGATTTGCTGGATTTTGCTAACTTTTCAGGGGCTCATGGTAAGAGAAGTGTGGATGTTTATCCACATTTCAACTTTTTTTTCATCTTTCCTCTTTTGTTATTTGAACTAACCCTTTGTTGTTGGGCTTAGGCCTTTCTCATCCCTTCTTCTATCTTCTTCTTCTCTTCTTCATTAGGATAGAAACCTCACAAACTTAGGATCATCCATGCATGTTAACACTTAGGATTATTTTAGTCCCCCTTTAGCATTTTACCTTTATGATCCTTTTGGTTCTTTTCTCTTCTCATCTCATAACTCTAAAAAACACCTTTAATAAATGTGAAGCGATGCATTGATCCATAGCCTTATTCCATGAGGTATGCTTGTAGTCTTCCCATCTTGGGATAGTACAAGTTTGCCTTGTGATGCACAAGTCTGATCAAGGTATCTTCTTCATAAAAGAAAAGCCTAAAAAACACTTCTTCATGTAAATAACCAAAAACACTTAATAATTAAGCAAGTTAGTGAGCCTAAGCCCTAATCTTTGGGTTCAAGTTTTGGGGATCTTCTCCTTACTTGAGTGTGCTTGTTCTATTATTCCATCTTGGAATGTAGTGACAAGTGCACATTCCATTGGTGAGAGTTTGAGTTCACTTCCTTGTGACACACTCATAAAAGCTTCTAAAAAACACAAAACAAACATTAAGCGTCTTTCCTTCGGGAATTCTTTTCTCATCTCCTTCGCTCTGTACGCGAACTTGCTCCTACTTGTCATTTTGCAAGACGGTTACGCACTCGTCGTCCGAGTCTGCAACACCTGAGCAATGGCATAGGCAGTTCAAGCCTTAATTCACAAACAATTTCCTTTTAGTACCCCTAGTTAGGGGAACTACGGCGTCTCTGATCCTCATTATCCCGATGAGGTACGTAGGCAGCGGGGTAGGGCCCGTTCGAGCACAATCTTTATTTTCCCTACATTCTTCCTTTTGTTTTCTTATTCGGTTCTTTTCCAGTTCCAGTTTCTTTTCATTTTCATTTCTTTTGCCGCAGCTTTCATACCCTCACCCTTTGAAACAGTTTCTTTTGCAAGCGTGGATCCCGTCGGGTACGGCGGATGATCTGGGGTGCTAATACCTTCCCAGGTCATAACCGACTCCCGAGCCCAGTCTCTCTGGTTCGCAGGACCTGTGTCCTTCCTCTTTCTTTCTTCTGGTTTGTGCAGCATTACCATTCCCTTTCTTCGGGATAAAAATGCATGGCTGGCGACTCTATTTCTTCTTCCGCGCCACTTTCGCGTTTGTACCAGGGATGGAAATCCCGGGAGCGACACTCAGTACTATGGATGGTGAAGACTTCCTGTCCCCTGTGAATTCAGATGCAGTTAAAAAATACTTCGCATAAAATGACCCGCTGGACACAAAAATAGAATGTAAGTCCAGGCAAAAATAGGGCATCCCGGCGAGTCAAAAACAGAATAAAAGACTCGGGCAAAAATAAGGGAAAATAAATAAAAATGTACACCCGCTGAGTTGAAAAGCCACATAGGACAACTCAGGCAAAAAAGGGTATCCCGGTGGATTGAAAACCCGAAAGGGCGATCCACGCAAAATAAGGGAATAAGCGAACAACTGCATTCTGAATTCGTCTGTATCACTTACAACATGGTAAGCTTCGAAAGGTTAAAGCATCGGTCAGAATCAGCCTTCTTTGGAAAGCAGGATGAGAAGAACATTAAGGTCATACGGGTCATAGCAAGAGGGAAGCTCATTGAAGCGTCATCAACATTGCCATCACCTTTTTGTTTCTCAATTTGTAACAATCTCCTCATTTCAGGGGATCTGTTTCTTTGACTGTACTTACCAATTCAGGGCACGCAAATTAATAAAATCAGATTTTCAGTCACCTTTCGTCTTGTACATTTTATTTCATTTGCAAAAAAATGTCCGATATCCTTGATATATTGATTGCATAAATACAGATGCGCCTTTTCTAAATCACATGCTTACAGGAAATATATTTGTTCCCGGGGGTATCTAAACTCTTATAATGGAATCCAATAAGGGACACCTCGGGGCACTTGTACGTTTCTTTGTCATAACAGGATTGCAGGTATTCAAAGCACAACATGGGGCATGAATGCTTCTCCCCAGCAAGCTGCCAAATCATTATTCACCCAACACATCTTCCAAAGAGCACCAGAGATGCTTTCTCCCCAGCTGAGTTGTCAGACATCATCATCCTCAGCAGGATCCCCACAAAAATCTCTAGGAAGATCGTTCAGTGATCATTCCTCCCCAGCCAAGTGCAAGGACAGGGAACCATCTCCTCGCAGAGTTCCAACCTCCGTCTAGTAGAGCAATGTCTGAGGATCTCACAATAAAGTGACAAAAGCTTCCGCAGACCCCAGTTGGGCTCCTCATTACCAATATAGGTCTATCATTGACCTATTTCTCCAAGCAGAGTCATATATGTTAGATCTACCAATGATCTCATCCCCAGCTGGGATATTCCTTCAGCAAGATCAATCAGAGATCTTCACGGCAACGGGATCCGAATCCCGGATCGGTTCTTTTGCATAATCATAGCATTCACATCATATTTCCCCTCAGAGCGTAGCATTCCGTCTAATACGGAGCATTATGGCAAAAATCAAACATATTGCATAATCACAAGTCAGGTTTTGAATCAGTCACCTGTAAATACCATTACCACATCAACAATGTATACAAAGACTCACAGTCCCGGCACATCCCTTTAAATACAGATACATGCTCCTTTGGGCACTCGACCGTGTCATTTTCCCCAGTAAAGTCGCCAGAGCATTCTCCACAAACAGATATTTATACACTCTTTTGGCACTCGTCTGAGTCACTTTCCCCAGCATGGTTTCCTAAACACTCATTGTAAAACCAAACATTTGTTTATAACACGCTTCCTCCGACACCCGTCCGTGTCATCTTATCCCCACAGAGCGTCAAGATATCTCTTACGTTTATAAGTTCATAACTTACACACTTTCTCTTATGATACTCTTCTGTGTCATATTCTCCCCAGCAAATTGAACACTCGTATGTGTCTCACTCATGTTTCTTTACCCATACAGATACTCGTTCGTATCTTGTATACACCACTTATCCTTTCTCAGATTCAACACTCGTCCGTGTTCTTTGTTAACCAGTTGGTACTTGTCCGTATCATCATCTCTGAACATGCGTCAGCGTTTGTTTCTACTGATACTCGTCCGTATCATAATCTTAAGGATGCTCGTCCACATCTTTAATCTATACACATCGTCAAACACTTATACCTTTCATTTCTTGGAAGAAGATACTCGTCTGTGTCTACCATTCCCCAGAAGAGTTCCCAGCAAATCCCGATAAATTATTTCCTTTCTATCTGGCATTCGTCCTATGTCATGATACTTTCGGCAGCCGTACCCTGCCAGGTGATCGTCCTTCACCTTTTTGATGATCGTCCTTCATCATCCCCAGCGGAGTCTCCATTATTGGAACCCTTCCCTATCCGACATTCGTCCTATGTCATGATATTTTAGAGCAGCCGTACCCTGCTAGGTGATCGTTCTTCACCTTTTGATGATCGTCCTTCATCATTCTATCCGATGGCCGTACCCATCGTTGATCTTGTTATCTGACATTCATCCTATGTCATGATAAACCCCGAGAGCAGCCGTACCCTGCTAGGTGATCGTCCTTCATCATGCTTATCCGATGGCCGTCCCCATCGTCGACCTTTTCTACCCGGCATTCGTCCTATGTCGTGGTACCTTCGGCAACCGTACCCTGCCAGGTGATCGTCCTTCACCTTGGATGACCGTCCCTCATCCTTATCCCCAACAGAGCAGCCGTCCCCTGCTAGGTGATCGTCCTTCACCTTTGATGACCGTCCCTCATCATTTATTTCTTCAACCCGATGGTCGTCCCCATCATTTACCTTTAATCCCCAGAGAGTCTTGTTACTGTATTTGATGGTCGCCCCCATCATGATCTCTTTATTTCCCCAGCATGTCGGCTGTCCCCGTCATTGTTTCATCCCCGGCAGTCGTCCTCTGCTCGACGGTCGTCCTCCGTCGCCCGCACTTTATAATCATACTTTATTTTCTTTTGCAATCTATATCCCTTTTCTTCTTCATAACCAGTGAGTGCAAATTTTGGACTGTCTTTGGTATTCAACCACAAGTTATCATGTTTGTATGTTAAGCCTGTCGCTTACATCCTGCACAGCTAACTCATGCTTGAATAGGGGCAACTGTAAACACCCCAAATTTTCCCTCACCCATTTCACCATGGCTTGTGATTCTTTTCATTTGCATAAGTTCAATCATATCATCTCATATTACATTTTTGCTTCACTGCATTGGTTCAAAGTTCATCTGCATCTAGGGTTTGTGATCTGAGCAATCCATGAGCCATCTGAGCCACCCCAAAGGTCTTCAATCATCTCAAGAGGGTCCATGTATGTTCAAGCATCATATTATATCCTCCCAAGATTAAGAAAGTCAGAAAATCACAAGAACTGAGATAGGCATGGAAGCAGAACCAAGCTTAACTGCACACATGACCTAAAAATTAGGGTTTTGGTTTCAGAGGCCATAACTCCAAATTTTTTGGTCATTCTTGATTCTATTGGTCTCTATATGATATGAGGATCATTCATACCAATTTTCATGAAGAAATTCAATGGGGAAGGCATCTGACCAATAGATGACTTCTTGAGCAAGTCAGTGCAAAATCAGGGCATCTGAGGCCCCCAATCATCCAACCAAAGGGCCTTCTCCATCATTTTGGGTGTATATGATCTTTATTTGATCTTAGAAGAAGTTAAAAGTTCACAAAATTGAAGAATTTCAAGCCATTTGCAAAGTTGCCATTTTGGGAAAGTGACTTGTAATGCAAACTTGCCATTTTGGGAAAGTTTTTCAACCTCCTCTTTTTGATCCAAAAATGCTTCAAATGAAAAATTCTTGGTCATGAAAGTTGTAGATTGGATCATTACCTTTTCAAAAAGTACAAGAACTTGGTCTAATTCATCATAGAACTCAAGTTATGGCCTTGCAAAGTTGGGAAAAATCACAAAATTTCACTTATGTACCAAAGAGGGAAACTTGCAAAAACTCATGTCAAACCAATTTGTGACCTCTAATAGACTTCTAACCATTACACAAACATCATACATTGCCTTAAGATCAGAATTGCCCAAAGAACCATGCTATTTCATGCCTTGCATTTCAAGAATTTCAAAGGGGGCCAAACTTCATAGAATTTGCAAAATGACACATAACTTCTCACAAACTTGCTGATTTGCCTCAGTTTCAATTCTATGGACCTCCTTGATCTCAGCTGCACCAAGACAAGCCAAAAGGCCAGCTGCAAGAATGCCCATACCTCAAGTACAAGTCATGTTGACATTTTGGCAACTTGCCCATACCAATCACCACAGTCCACCACCCACTCTCTGGCCTATCCAAAATTTATAAGCATGCTTCAAGGATTGATTTTCATAAGACACACAAGCCCAACACTCCAAGAACTCAGCATTGCAAAAAACTCCAACTTGCAAAACCCTTCGAATCTCTCAGCTCACTCACTCAATCTTAAAACCAATTTCACCATTGACCTCAAAATCACTCACTGACCACAAAGCAACCATTAAACCAACCAAAAACACCCCACAACCAAAATACGATTTCTGACCAGCAAGAGTTCAATCTCTCATTTCAGCCATTGCAAGCTTCTTCCAAGCATTGCAGCTTCATCAGGAGATCAAAGGGAGTCATTTTGCACAAGAGAAGTGACAAGAAGCTTCAAACTGAGAAAGCTTCACTTCAGGTAATCTCAAGAACAAATTTTCCAGAAATGCGTTTTTAAGTTTCTAATTGATTCTCCATGATTCACTGATGATCCTGATATGTTTAGTTTTGAAAATGATCAAGTATTAAGCATGTATTGAACCTCTGAAATTTTCTGCGTATTTTCCGTTTAGCTTTGATTCTTGATCTTGAGTGAAAATAAATGGTTTTTGTGAGCTGAATCTTGTTTAGAGTGGTTAGAGGAGTGTTTATGGAGAGTTTGGTGTTGTTTCATTGCGTATTGAGAGAGATAAGGTGGAGAGCTGGTCGAAGAAGATGATCGGAGGTCTTCTCCGGCCGCCTGAAAGTAATTAATGTTTAATTAGGGTTTAGGGTTAAGTTTAAATAATGGCCGCAGGATCTTTGTTCCCCGCGTGTTTGAGTGGCTGAGATCCATCATTAAAACCCTAATCTTGATTTAATTAAGTTTAATTAATTATTTAGTATAAATTAGCCCAGAGTGAATCTTGTCCATTCGTTTGCGCGCTGGTCAAACCAAATCCCCTCAGTTCAAATGTGAACCATCAGATCATCCTACTTTTATTTTATTTCATTTTTAATTCAGATTTTCTTATTTGTTTTACATAATTTATTTAAAATAGCTAGAAAATTCAAAAAAATCTTTTCTTCTGCATTTTGCATCCAAATAATTTTCTCAACCCAAAAATATTTTTATTTTATTTTTTGCATTAAGAAAATCATTTTTAAAACATTTAAATGTTTATTTTAATTAATTAATGGAAATTAATTAATTAAAATATCATTTAGGTTTCTAAAAATTCCAAAAAAATTCACATTGCATCTTGACACATTTAGAGACATTATCAAACCATTCATACAAATTTATTTTTGGTTCTTGATCCATTTTGACATTTTCTTTGGAATTAGGGTTCTTAAAAATCAATATTTTTGACCCTAACTTAGAAAAATCTTTTCTGCCTAACCATGAAGGGTTTGATATTGATTCTTTTTGCATTGCATCCCAAATATCATGTAGTTTCTAGGATAAAATTGGCATGAATTTATCTTTCATTTTTGATTTGTTTTGCATTTTTCCTTGTGAGGACCCTTAAAACCCTAGCAAACTTAGAAAAAATCATAAGTCATTTAGGGTTTAGTTTCCGACCTCCCCCTTTGGGCAGTGAGCTTGTATAGGTTTAGGGTACCTTTGATCACATTTTCAATTTTTTATCTTGTCATTTTCTTCTGATTTTGAATTTTGCATTGCATCTTGTACATAAACCCTAATTTTGCCTTCATTTTGCATTCATTCTTCATATGCTTGCATACATGAACTTGCCATGACATTTTGTGCATCCACATGACATATAAGACATCTTATGACATATTGAAATCATGTTTGATCATTGCATCATCCATTTGCCATGTTATGCATCCATTGCATTTCATAAGTTTTCATGAGCTTTCATGCTTCCTTTCATGTCCCATTTGCATCTTCATTACTTGTATGATCATCCTCATCTCTTGACATGCTTTCATACCATCTCATAGCATCATTTGCATCATGTTTATGCTTTTGAATTTGGCTTTCATCTTTGCATTTCATCTCATTTTCATTTCATTTCATTTCTTTTTTTGCTAACTTTTCAGGTGGTAAGTGGTTGAGAAGTGAATTTGCCTTCACTTCTCATAATCTCTTATCATTTCTTTTATGCATTCATTGCTTCATTTTTACTTGTGAATTAGAGTGAGCTTGCTCATTCATGCTCCTTCTCCTCACTTTCTTCCTTCAAGCAACTTATCTTCTTAAATGAAGTAAGTTGACTTGTTTCTTCTGCTTCTCTTCCTTTCCTGTTTCTTCCATGGTGGCTTTTCCTTGAAGATCTTCTTGCAAGCTTCATAAACCCTAGCAATACCCAAGCATGATAATAATTAGGGTTTGATTATTCCCCCATTAGTTTTACCTTTGTGTCATCTTTGAGTCTTCTTTTCTCACCTCTTAATCAAGGACTAAACCTTAAAGGTTTTAAGGCTTTATGATTAGGGTTATGCCTGTATCCTTCTATTAGGATGGAGTGTATAACTTTAATCCTAAGTGTTAAGCCCTTAATGTGTTTAAAACCTTTAATCAATCCACCTAATAATCACTAAGACATCAAGCTTGTAACTTGGGCCTTGCATTAGGGTTCTAATTCTTCCTTAATTGGTTAAGAAGAACTAACCCTAGTGTTAATGGACAAGTCTCCCTCAAGTTGTCTTACAAACCATAAAATTCACTTCTTAATCCTACCATTAACTAAAATCCACTTTAATAAAGGCTTTGTTTTGTCATGAGGTTAATCCCTAATCATGGATTAAGTTGAGGAGCCTTCCTCAGCTTAAATGTTCTCATCTATTATCCTTCTATTAGGATGGTGTAATGAGTCCATTAAATCCTTGATTATGGCTTAAACTCATTACTTAACACTAAACAAAAAACTCCAAAAAACATCTAAGTAAATGCAAGTAGGTTAATGATCTTAATCCTACGTCATGGTGACTAGGTGTGAGGTGTTTACCTCATACTTAAGGTATTCTCATTACCCCTAATCAAAGAGAAGATGTGATGAGTTTACTAACCCTTGGTTTAGGTTTAAGCTCATTTTCTTATGACAAACATAAAAAGCAATAAAAAACTGAAAACACAAAAACAAACAATAATCGTCTCCTCCGGGATTCTTTTCTCATCATCTTCACTCACAAACGAGAACTTGCTTCTTCCGTCTAATGCAAGACAGTTTGCACCTGAGCCAGACAGGTCATACACTTGAGCATAGACAAGTAAGCAGTTCACAAGTCAATTTATCTTTCAGTCTCTTTGAGTCGAACTACGGTGTTCTGACTTCCTCATTGCACGAGAGGATACGTAGGCATAACTTAACTATTATCGAACAAAAGTCTCTATCTCTTCCCCCTCTTCCAGCATTATTCTTTAAGCCTCATTATCTTGAGCTTTGCACTCTTTCCTTACACTGACACTCCTTTTCTTCACTTCACTTTTCAGCACTGACACCTGTACATTCTTTTCTAGCTTTTGCACACACATAACACAGACACTACCCCTTTAAACACAAACTTTCAAGCGTTGATCCCGTCGAGTACGACGGACAATCTGGGTGCTAATACCTTCCCAGGTTGTAACCAACACCCTTTCTCAGTTTCTCTGGTTCGTGACCGTCTTATCCATCTTTTCCCAGGTTTATGCAGCATTACCTTTCCTTCGGGATAAAAATGCCTAGCTGGCGACTCTTTTCAGTTCTTCTTCATGTTCTCTCTTTCGCCGACCGTTCGCGTCTGTACCCCTCTTGGCCCTGTGTCATTTGGAGGGAGCGACATGCACCCCATGCACCAAGTCAACCAATGATAACTCTCCACTTCATTTTCATTTCTTTCTATCACCCAATAGTGATCCACCAACGCATGCAAAACATGATAATGTCTACACCCTCATACACTGGATCCAATTCAAATTTAGAAAGCCAAAACAAGAAGAAAAAGGTCACGCAGGCCGCATGGTTGTGAAGGATAGCAATTTGATTCATTCTCCACAACAAACACACGCTGTACCCTTGCTATAAAAGAGGCTAGGGCAAAAGAGAGTTTCATTTTTTACACTACACAGCAAAATCACACGCCTCTCTTTCTCTCTTTTCATTGTGCTCTCAAGTTACACAACAACAAAACAATTTCCAGATCTGATTTGTGGCTCTCACACTCCATTCTTCATCCTCAAGACCTCTGAACACTCCATTCAACATCACAACACCTCCATGACCAAGATCTTGAAGCTGCGAGCAAACTGAATCTTCAACATCATCTCTGATTGTGAAACATCTTCATATATTAGCCTTTATTTGACTCAGAAGAATCTCAAGGGAGCTCATAGCATCTCTGGTTTTCTCAAAATCTCAAGTTTGTCCCGTTTCAGGTATGAGCACCTCATCTATTCTTCTTCTGTTTTGCTCTGTTAATGCTTGTTTTATCTTTCTATTGCTTGATATGGACTGTATGAAGTGTCTAGAAGCTTTGTGTGGCTTTAAATCTTGAATCTATGTTTTGATGTTTGATTTAGTTGTTTTCGGTTTGCTGGCTATGGTGTTTGTTTGTGGAAACTTTTAGCATATTCGGGATCCTGGCATGTTGGGCTTCATTTTTGATTCTTACATTTTGAATTTTCATGGAGAGATGAGAGAGTTATGATGCTCTGAGTTGGATGTTTGATGCTGCCTTTGCCCTGTTTTCGATTTGTTTGAATTTTGTTTCATGAGAGGGAGGTTGAAGATGATGACGTGTGATGTCATGAATGACTGTGGTGATTTTTGTCCTCTTGTGACTTAAACCCTAATATGACCAATTGATCTTATGTTACATGAGTTTTGTTATTTCATTTTTAAATAAAATAAATATAACAAGTATTAATTTGATTTTTGAGTTGGTTAGTGGAATTTTCGTGTGGGCCTTGCCCAGATTTACTATGTACACCTCCATTTTGGGCCCATGTTCTAATTGAACTGAAATTGATTGCTGAATGCACCCCTGGCTTGGTTTCTCTTTATTTTATTTCTTTTTATTTTTCAGTTTGCTTTTTATTTTTTAAAAATAGATATAAGTCCTCAAAAATTATAAAAAAATTCATGTTTGATTCTTTTAGTTTTCTCTAATTTTTGGCATTTTTATTTTTCATTTATTTTTAATTGCCACGCTGGAATTAATTCTTTACTTTAATTAATTGTTTTTATTTCATTTTTGAACCATGCTGGCTTGTTCATTTTCTATCTTGGTCATTAATTTGAATTTTGATATGATTCTTTTTGCTCTGGATTCATGATGAGATGTAGTTTGTTGATGATTTTTGTTCTGATTTTTAGAAATTTTCTTAATTGATTTTGGTCTCTAACTTGTGCATGAAGCCTTCTAACCCTAATCCATGTTTGAACCTTTATTTGAATGGCTAAGCTTCTGATTTTGATCCCCTCCTTTTGGCATGTTGGTATTGTATGATTAAGGATTCTTTGTGCAAGTTTGTGGAATATTTGTATGTATACTTGAATTGATTTGAATTTTTGTTCCTTACTTGTTCCCTTTTGCTTCTTTTGGGTCATATGGTCACTCCTTAGGTTAGAAGGGCACTTGTGCCAACTTCTTTAAGTTGTTTAGAGCCTTCTTAGGTTGTTGGTACCCCTCTGGTCTTGAGTTGATGTTAGTGCCTTGAGAAGTTTGTGTTTGTTTGCTCTTGAAGTTCATTCACTCTTATGCATGCTCACTTCACTTCCTTTGCTTCTTTACTTCTCATGATGTAAATACTTGACTTTGTGTGCTTTTTCTCTTCATCTTACATGATCCCTAGGAACTTTCTTAACATGTTAGGGTTCTGGTCTTGCACTTTGTGGTGTTGCTTTGACTAGTTTACTTTGTATTTTCTCATGTTTACTTTGTTGTGTCATGGTGATTCATAATGCTTCATGTTGAGTTGTATAGTTCTTTTCTCATTCTTGTTCTTTGAATTTGCATTTGGCATTTGTGTTTAAGACTTCACTTCTGGTTGTGTGACTTTGGTTTGAAATTATGTTCATTTTGTGTTGCATTTATCCTTGTGACACTAACCATTTCAGGGGCTTTGGTAAGTGAGAGATGTGGATGTGATTCCCACATCTCCAAGTCTTATCTCTTCTCTTTTCTTCATTGATACTATTCCATTGATTGTTGGGGGCTTAGGCCTTACTTCCTCCGTCTTCTATTCTTCTTTATTCTCTTTCTCCTCTTCCAATCTTCTCTTCCTTTAGGATAGTAAACCTCACTAACTTAGGATTACCTTGCATGATAACAATTAGGATTCATTAGTCCCCCATTAGACTTTTACCTTTGAGATCCTTTTGTTTCTCTTCTCTTCTCATCTCCAAACCCTAAAAAGACACTTAATAAGGATTGAAGTGATATCTTGAGCAATAGCCTTATTCCATGAGACACTTGTAGTCTTCCCATCTTGGGAAATTACAAGCTTGTCTTGTGATGCACAAGTCTGATCAGGATACCATCTTCACCAATAAACCCATAAAAAAGACTTCTTCATTCAAAAAAATACAAAAACACTTAATAAATTCAATGAGTTAGTGAGCCTAAGCCCTAATCTCTGGATTCAAGTTTTGAGGATCTTCTCCTTACTTGAGCATGCTTGTTCTATTATTCCATCTTAGAATGTAGTGACAAGTGCACATTCCATGGAAAAGAGCTTGAGTTCACTTCCTTGTGACACACTCCTAAAAGCTTCTAAAAAACACAAACAAACAATAAGCGTCTTTCCTGCGGGAATTCTTTTCTCATCTCCTTCGCTCCGTACGCGAACTTGCTCCTACTTGTCATTTTGCAAGACGGTAACGCACTCGTCGTCCGAGCCTGCAACACCTGAGCATTGACATAGGCATTTCAAGCCTTAAGACACAAGCAATCTTTTCCACCCCTAGTTAGGGGAACTACGGCGACTCTGATCCTCATTGTCCAGATGAGGTACGTAGGCAGCGGGGTAGGGCCCGTTCGAGCACTCTTTTATTTTCCCTACATTTTCCCCCTTTCTTTTCTTTTCATTTCCAGTTCCGATCTTTCTTTTTGCAGCAGTTTTCATTCCTTCACCCTTTGAAACAGTTTCTTTGCAAGCGTGGATCCCGTCGGGTACGGCGAACGATCTGGGGTGCTAATACCTTCCCGGGTCGTAATCGAATCCCGAACCCAGTCTCCTTGGTTCGCAGGACCTTTGTCCTTTATTTTATTTATTTGGTTTGTGCAGCATTACGTTTCCCGTTCCTTCGAGATAAAAATGCCTGGCTGGCGTCTCTAACCTCTTTCCGCGCCACTTTCGCGTTTGTACTAGGATGGAAATCCAGGGTGCGACAGCTGGCGACTCTGCTGGGGATCGAAGCCAGAATCTTTTGTTCCCCTGAGAGTCTCTCCTAGCGCTTGCGTGTTTCTGTTTCGTTGGGTGTTGATTGCTTGTTGTTGTGTGTTGTATTTTACTGTTGTTTATTTACAGTTTTATTTACAGCTTTATTTACAGTTTTCAGTATTTATTTTCTGCATCATATATTATTACTGGACTGTCTGGACTGGATTTTCTGTTTGGTGGGCTTGGGTGATACCGTTTCTGAGAGATGAGCTCGTTACCAAGGCTCGAGTGCACCTTAGGACTTAGAGTGGTTCCACTTTGGCCTCATGAGATCTTGTCATGGGGGATTTGCGACCGTCTTGGAAATGTCTTGATTTGGGGATCTTCCTCTCTCATTTCATAACCTTGATAGTTATGTACAGCTGGGGACCGATGAAACATCCCTCTTCAAGTGGTGACAGTGGCAGACCACATTGTGTGGCAAACCCATTCGCACCCGAGGGCCCACCTGGGACTTACATAGGATGACCTTGTTTTCCCGGACTCAGCTGAGGCCTCTCTGCGTAGTATATAATATCAAACTGATTCCCTGATTTGGTCATGAGCCATTTCTCGGAAATGGTGAAAGTATTATTGCTATTCTGCTTTGAGAGTCCGTGATGTCTGACCCGGAGCACACCAGTGAGATTGGGAGGGGTTTACAGGTTTTCAGGAACCCTTGGCCTCTACATACCCTCATTATCAGTGTGGTCCTTGTTATGATTTGGTCCTTATGATTCTGGATTTATTGGTCTTATGGTTCTGAGAGTTTCTATCAGAGGATTATGGCTCAGAGGATCTTGGTTTTCAGTTGTTCAGAGGGTCCTAATATCCAGTGTTCAGTATCCAGATGGTCCCAGATTGATCATATGCCTGCATTGCATTTGCATTGCATTATTCTTGCATTAACTATTTGTGTTTCCCTTTTTCAGGTTATTGTTCACAGTCTAGCACCCAGTTCTGGTAATTATAAGCTCTCCAGATGGCAGAAGTTAAGAGAATTACAAGGAAAAAGAATGTTCATTATACTTTTCTCCAACCTGAAGTCAAGAGTGTTCAGAAATTAGCAGGGCTGATGAATGACCAAGTCTTAGGGAATTTCAGAAAGAGGTATGGTCAGATATTGAAGTACATGGACAAACCTACTGCAGACCAGAAGGATAGCTTGCACACGTTGCTTCAGTTTTATGATCCCTTGCTGCGGTGTTTTGTATTTCCAGATTACATCTTGGCTCCTACCTTGGAGGAGATTTCCAGCATTTTGGGTGTTCCAGTCAGAGACACTTTGCCTTACTATGGGTCTGAGGTGGTTCTCAAGGAAGAAGACATAGCCAGAGTCTGTCGTATACCAGTTGCTAAGGTCAAGAAGGCTTTGAAGGACAGTGAAGGCAGAGGACTCCCTTGGAATATGTTTATACCAGAGGCTGAAGAGTATGCCAAAGAGGGTAAATGGGGAGATTTTGGTGCTGTGCTGGCTTTGATGGTACATGGATCTAGTCTTTTCCCGGGAGAAAAGGAGTTTGTAAGCTTGTAAGTGATTTCTATCTTTGCTAAAGGCAATCCTGTGCCAACTCTGTTGGGAGATTTCTACTACAACGTTCATTACCGGAATGAAAAAGGCAGAGGTGGACCAGTGGGCTGTTGTGCTTCATTTTTTGCTGAGTGGTTTGCTAGGCAATTGCCAAAGTCAGGCTCTTTCAAGGAGATGAGAGATGAATGGAGGTGGTCTAGGAGGCTGATGGGACTAACTTCTGAGGATATAGCTTGGGGATATGACAAAGATCTGCTGGGAAAGGAGTTGCTGGTCATTTGTGGAAGATTTGCTGGAGTGCCTTTGCTAGGAAGAAAGGGTGTGATCAGTTATCATCCAACATTAGCCAGGAAGCAATTTGGCTATCCTCTGAGAGATCCACCAAATATGGAAGAATTTGCTGAGCCTTTGTACTTTCCTGTGGAGGGAAACAAGGAGTTAGTCATACAAGCATCTCAGGCTTGGGCTTACAGGGTGAAGAAAGGTAAGAAGGATTTTGGCAAAGTAGATCCTAAGACATATCCTCCTTTTGCTACATGGTTGTAGAAACGTGGAGAGGAAGTTCTCATGCCATTCTCAGTGGAGGCTCCATTATATCCCAAAGAAGTGCCATGTCAGAGTACTGTCTCTCTTGAAGAATATAAGAAACTGGAAGCTCAGCTGCACGAAGTCCGGATAGAGAATGCTGAAATGGTTAACTTATACCCTCTTGCCAACCATGCCAAAAATGAAGCAGAGGGAAAGCTATAGAAGATGCAAGCCTCCTTGGAAGCTAAAGAGAAAGAGTTTGCTGGAAGGGAAGCCCACTTTCAGAGATTGGGTCTGATGGAATCTAAAAGAGAAGCGGAGCGTAAGAAGACTTTGAAGACTCTTAAAGAAGCTCGCCAGTCCATTGTTTGGTTGCAAGGCCAAAGGGAACAGGAGCAGAAGAAGTATAAAGAAAAAGAAGAGTTTTTCGAGGTACAAATGGCCTTCAAGAAAGAAGAAGTGGAACAAGTCCACAACATACGAAGGGAAAAGACTCAGTAGTTGGCACAGAGCCAGATGGCCTTGGAGGAGGCATTGAAAGAGATTGAAGAGCTCAAGCTGAGAGCAGGTGTGAAGAAGAACAGGACAGCTGCAGAAGAATCTGGGTCTTTAGTTTAGATTTTCTTTATTGTTGTTTAGACTACCTACAGATTTTTTGTAGGAGTCTTGCTTTATCTTTTGTCTTTTGTTCATGTATTAACTTGTAACCCTCCCGAGAATTTTGTTTGTGCTCTAACTTTTGGCCGGCAGTGGATTATCCATGTTATGCAGTGTTAATATGCAAATTACCATTTCTGAGTATGCAAAGCTTGTTTGTCTGATACTGCTAAGATCTGAACACTCCTCAAGGAGAAAGTTTGAAAATTAATACTCAAAGTGGTTATCTGGAGCAAATACCAGAACTGGGGCATACAAATGCCTAAACTTGGAAACATGAATAGTTACATTGCATGCATATAACGTGTTTGTTTGTTTTGCAGGTAGTTCTTCAGTTTCTAACGTTTATGTCCTTTCAGGCACTATAGCTCCCAAGAAGGTTCGAGAACAGCCAACCGTGCACAGATATCCCACAAGAGTCAACAAAGAAAGAGTGATGGATCAAATGCAGGCTGATCTAGCTGACTTGAGATTGAGAATGGATAATTTCATGACCCTTATGGCAGGGATAGGTCAGAATCAGGAACGTTTACGTGAGATGGTGGAAAATAGTAAGGCCAGGAATAATGGGGCTGCTGATGGAGGTAATCGCAACGGTGCTGGCGCCCGTCAAGTTGAAATCCCTGTGGCACAACCAGGGGTCACCATTATCAATGATGGACTGAACAACGTACAGATGGATGGTCAAGACGAACAGTTTACTTTGCTGGACAAAGCAGAAGGCCAAGGGGCTGAAATGAACAGAAAGTTTGAAGAGATGGATGAGCAGATCAGGGCCATTCAGTCTCAGAGTTCCCTGGGGTTCGATATTACTGACTTGGGCTTGGTTCCAGGGGTTAGAATCCCTTACAAGTTCAAGGTTCCTACTTTCAAGAAGTACAACGGCACAGTGTGTCCGAAGACTCACCTCCAGTACTTTGTAGGAAGAATTGCTGCCCATATTGATGACGCGAAGCTATGGATGTATTACTTCCAGGATAGCCTGGTGGGGGCTTCCTTGGAGTGGTATATGAAGCTGAGTAGGGTTAACATTAAGAGCTGGAAGGACTTGGCAGAGGCGTTCGTTAAGCAATACCAGTACAATTTGGACATGGCTCCAAATCGCACTCAACTGCAGAGCATGTCTCAAAATGCTAAGGAGGGGTTTAAGGAGTATGCTCAAAGGTGGCGTCAGCTTGCTGCCAGAGTATAGCCGCCCCTGTTGGAGAATGAGATGGCTGATATGTTCATGGGAACATTGCAAGGGGTATTTATCGAGAGGTTGGCATCTTGTTCCGCTACCAAGTTCAACGATATAGTAATAGCAGGCGAGAGGGTCGAAACTCTGTTAAATATGGGGAAGATTCAGGACACCGGTGCGAGTAGCTTGAGTGGTGTAAGAAAAGCTTTTAATGGACCTCCGAGAAGGAGAGAAGGTGAAACCAATGTTGTGTATGGCCGAGGACGAGGCCGAGGATATAGAAGATCATATGAGCAAGTGGCAGCTGTCACTATTCCTTCAAGTCCTGTGCAGCAGGTACAGACTCAACAGCAACAACAACAACAACCACAACGTAGCAATTATCAGCAAAGACCTTATCAACCGAGACAAGCTCCTCCGGCTAATAGGGTGCTTGAAGCGATTCCCATGACATATACTGCACTGCTGTAGAGGTTGTTAGAATTGAACTTGATACAACTGAGGACATTAGCACCACCTCCACCTGGAGAGCTTCTAGTGGGGTATGATGCCAATGCTAGATGCGCATTCCATTCAGGGGCACCCGGGCACTCAACTGAGAAGTGCAGGGCACTACAACATAAAGTTCAAGATTTGATTGACTCAAAGGCGATTAACTTTGCACCACCGCCTAATGTTACGTCAAACCCTATTCCAAACCATGGAGGGGCTAGAATAAATGCTGTTGACGGTGGTGAAAAGTTAAGTTTGATTCTGAACGTAGAAGAAGTGAAGACTCCACTGCTAGTTGTGAAAGAAAGGCTGTTGAAAGGACAAGTGTTCCCGGGATGTGGTTTTGATTGTGAAAAGTGTTTGAGTTCAGTGAACGACTGTGAAGACTTGAAGGTGGGGCTGCAGTATCTGATTGATGAGGGGTCGTTGCAGTTTGATAAAGTTGATAATGGAGGTGATTGTGTGTCCACCATAACCATTTATTATGACCCAGCTGAGGTACCTGCCAGGAGGGAGCCTGTGACTATATATGCTCCAGAAGTCAGTCCTGTTACTATTACTGTTCTCGGGCCTGTTCCTTATACTGATAATAAAGCTATCCCATGGCATTATGGCTCAGATGTGTATGTGGAAGGACAGAAGGTCGAGAGTAAGGCAGTAACGATTGACCCGACTGTGGTGAACATCGGAGGAGTTGGTGGTTTTACAAGAAGTGGTCGTCTTTTTGCTCCTCAAGCTCTGAGAGGAGATCCTGAAGTTGAAGCTGTGGCAAAGGCTAAAGGAAAGCAAATAGCGACCGAAGAAACGACAACTCCTGTTGCTGGACAAGGTACTTTTGAGAAAGAAGTGGAGGAATTTATGCGGATAATAAAGAAGAATGATTATAAGGTAGTTGAGCAGTTGAATCAGACGCCGTCCAAAATATCAATTCTGTCTTTGCTGATGTGTTCTCCAGCTCATAGAGAAGCCTTACTGAAAGTGCTGCAGATGGCATACGTTCCTCAGGAGATAACTGTTAATCAATTGGAAGCCGTAGTAGGCAGTGTGAATGCAAGCCATGGATTGGGCTTCACAGATAGAGATCTTACTTCAGAAGGCCGCAATCATAACAAAGCACTGCATATTACCATGGAATGTAAGGGGGCTGTTTTGTCACATGTCCTGGTTGACACAGGCTTTTCTCTCAACGTACTCCCTAAGAAAGCCTTAATGAAGTTGAATGTCGATGGCATCGTCTTGCGACCCAGTGATTTGATAGTTAAAGCTTTTGATGGGTCCCGAAGGTCTGTGTTCAGAGAAGTTGAGTTACCTGTGAAGATAGGATCTCAAGTGTTCAAGAGCACATTCTATGTCATGGATATTCAACCTGCGTATAGTTGCTTGCTGGGGCGTCCCTGGATTCATGCTGCAGGTGCAGTAACATCCACTTTGCATCAAAAGTTGAAATACGTGGTTGATGGCCAAGTGATCACTGTGTGTGGGGAAGAAGATATCTTTGTGAGCCACCTATCAACTTTCAAATACGTAGAGATGGACGGAGAGATCCATGAAACGCTGTGTCAGGCCTTCGAAGCGGTTAATGTCAGCATTTTGTCTCCGGTAGAGAGGAACAATGAGAAGGAAGGGACCTCCATTCATTCCTACAAGCAGGCCAAAGAAGTGGTTCAATCTGGAAGCGCCCAGGGCTGGGGCAAGTTGCTGGAATTAGAGAAGAAAGATGACAAGTTTGGTCTTGGTTATCAGCCTGGTGGGTCTAACTGGCCTCAGAGTGGTAAAGCCATAACTTTCACAAGCGCCAGATTGTTCGATCGCAACCACATTTGTGCAACAAGTGAGGAAGGAGACAGTGACTGTAACTGGGATAACTGGATTCACCCGTGTGCACCCGGAGAGGAGCTCAAGAACTGGTCTACTGAGGACATTGTTCAAGTTACCTGGCATTCAAAGTAATTTACTTGTTTCTTTTTTTATCATGTTGCATGTCAATCCTGCACTCTGCCCAAGGTGCACGGATCCATTTGTAGAGCCACCATGCTTTTGATGTATTTATATTTTACCATGAAATAAAGGACATTTTTTCAAGCATATTGTGTTCTCTTTCTTTAGTTTTAAAATTTTCACAAAAACAAAAAAAATATAATAATAAAATGGAAATGTGTTTTTCCTTTTTTGTGTGTGCGTCTCTTTTGAAAAAACAAACATATTCTAAAATAAGTACATCATCTGTGCAGTGTTGATCATCCGAATTCTAGTGATAACGTTCCTGCTATGACCACGCATAACTTCGACAATCCTATCTACCAAGCTGATGAAGGGGTTGAGGAAGACTGTGAACTCCCCGAAGAATTGGTCAGGTTGTTGAAACAAGAGGAAAGGGTCATTCAGCCTCATCAGGAAGAGATAGAGATCATCAACATTGGGACTGAAGAGTTAAAGAAAGAGATAAAGATTGGGGCCAGTCTGCAGGTCGAGGTAAAGAAAGAGTTGATTGGTATGCTACGTGAATATGTGGATATCTTCGCCTGGTCGTATCAAGATATGCCAGGGTTGGATACTGACATTGTCGTGCATAAGCTACCATTGAGAGAAAACTGTCCTCCTGTGAAACAAAAGTTGAGAAGAACTCGTCCTGACATGGCGATGAAGATTAAGGAGGAAGTTCAGAAGCAGTGGGATGCCGGATTCCTTGCCGTAACTAGTTACCCACCTTGGGTAGCTAACATTGTGCCTGTACCAAAGAAAGACGGCAAAGTCCGGATGTGCGTTTATTGTCGGGATCTAAACAGAGCAAGTCCAAAAGATGACTTTCCATTACCTCACATTAACGTGCTGGTAGATAACACCGCTCAATTCTCGGTATTGTCTTTCATGGATGGCTTCTCCGGGTATAATCAGATTAAGATGGCACCGGAAGACATGGAGAAAACAACGTTCATTACCCCGTGGGGTACATTCTGCTACAAGGTGATGCCCTTTGGTTTGAAGAACGCCGAGGCAACATATCAGCGGGCTATGGTTACATTGTTCCACGACATGATACATAAGGAGATTGAATGCTATGTGGACGATATGATTGCCAAGTCCAGAGACGAAGAAGAGCATCTGGTTAATCTCAAGAAGCTATTTGATAGACTGATAAAGTATAAGCTGAGGTTGAATCCAAACAAGTGCACTTTTGGAGTGCGTTCCAGAAAATTGCTGGGTTTTATTCTTAGCCAAAAAGGAATCGAGATGGATCCTGCAAAAGTAAAAGCAATACAAGATATGCCTGCACCGAAAACAGAAAAAGAAGTGCGCGGGTTTTTAGGGAGATTAAACTACATTTTGCGGTTTATATCTCATCTAACTGCCATGTGTAAGCCAATGTTCAAATTGTTAAGAAAAGAGCAAACGGTCAGGTGGAATGAGGACTGTCAAAGAGCCTTTGAAAAGATAAAAGAATATTTGCAGACACCTCCGATTCTAATGCCTCCAGTTCCAGGACGACCACTTATCATGTACTTGACTGTGCTAGAAGGGTCAATGGGGTGTGTTCTAGGCCAACATGACGAGTCTGGTCGAAAAGAGTACGCTATTTATTACCTTAGCAAAAAGTTTACCGACTATGAATCCCGTTACTCACTGCTCGAGAAAACTTGCTGCGCTTTGGTATGGGCTGCTCTCCGACTGAGACAGTACATGTTGACCCATACCACACTGCTAATCTCAAAAATGGATCCTGTCAAGTATATCTTTGAGAAACCAGCGTTAACCGGAAGGGTTGCCAGGTGGCAAATGATCTTAACAGAGTATGACATACAATATACTTCTCAGAAAGCTATCAAAGGAAGTGTATTGTCGGATTATCTTGCACAACAACCTCTTGAAGATGTCTATCAGCCAATGAAGTTTGATTTCCTTGATGAGGACATCATGTACCTCAAAGCAAAGGATTGCGAGGAACCACTTCCGAAGGAGGGGCCAGACCCTGAATCCAAATGGAAGTTGATGTTTGATGGGGAAATCAATATCAACGGACGTGGAGTTGGTGCTGTTCTTATCACTCCTGAAGATGTTCACTTTCCCTTCGCTGCCAGAATTACTTTTGGCTGCACCAACAATGAAGCGGAATACGAGGCGTGCATAATGGGAATAGAGGAGGCTATTAATCTTCGGATTAAGACCCTCGATATATTTGGAGATTCATCCCTTGTTATCAATCAGGTTACCGGCAAGTGGTATACACATCAAGAACACTTAATTCCTTATAGGGATTACGCCAGAAAACTGTTGACGTTCTTCACAACAGTCAAGCTTCAGTATATACCACGAGATGAGAATCAATTTGCTGATGCATTGGCTACTCTTTCTTCGTCCATCAAAGTCTTGTGTTGGAACTATGTGCCCAGGATTGACATTTCCAGGCTTGACGCACCAGCTTATGTTTTCTCTGTAGATGCAGTGTCTGATGAGAAACCTTGGTACTTTGATATCAAGCTCTTCCTCGAAAAGCAAGAATACCCAGCTTGGGCATCATCCAACGACAAGAAGACCTTAAGACGACTGGCTGCTAGTTTCTTCTTAAATACGGATGGGGTTTTGTATAAGAGGAACTTCAACATGGTTTTGCTCAGATGCGTGGATAGACACGAAGCAAGCCTGTTAATGCAAGAAGTCCACGAGGGATCTTTCGGTACTCATGCAGGAGGACATGAAATGGCTAAAACGTTGTTGAGATCGGGGTATTATTGGATGACAATGGATGTAGAGTGTTGTTCATACGCCCGCAAGTGCCACAAGTGCCAGATTTATGCAGACAAGGTGCATGTTCCTCCTAGCCCGCTCAACGTCATGTCTTCTCCTTGGCCCTTTTCTATGTGGGGCATTGACATGATCGGGAAGATAGAGCCTACTGCTTCAAATGGTCATCGCTTCATCTTGGTTGCGATCGATTACTTCACTAAGTGGGTTGAAGCAGCGTCTTATGCCAATGTCACTCGTCAAGTGGTGGCCAGGTTTTTGAAAAGGGACATCATTTGCAGATACGGAGTGCCCGAAAGAATCATTACTGATAATGGTTCTAACTTGAACAACAAGATGATGGCAAAATTGTGCCGGGACTTCCAGATTCAACATCATAACTCTTCTCCCTACCGACCAAAGATGAATGGTGCAGTAGGGGCGGCAAATAAGAACATTAAGAAGATTGTGCAAAAGATGGTTGTCACTTATAAGGATTGGCATGAGATGTTACCATTTGCGTTGCATGGGTACCGAACGTCAGTCAGGACGTCAACCGGGGAAACTCTCTTCTCGTTGGTATATGGTATAGAGGCAGTCTTGCCTGTCGAGGTAGAAATTCCTTCATTGCGTGTGATGATGGATGTCAAGCTTGATGAGGCTGAGTGGGTACGTGTTCGATACAATCAACAATGTCTAATTGAGGAAAAGAGATTAGCGGCTATCTGTCATGGTCATATTTATCAGAGGAGAATGAAGCGAGCATTCGACCAACGAGTACGTACTCGGGAGTATCAAGTAGGAGAACTTGTGCTCAAGAGGATCATTCCTCCAGGTTCATATCACAGGGGCAAGTGGACCCCAAACTACGAAGGACCATTCGTAGTGAAGAAAGTTTTCTCAGGCGGAGCACTGATGCTCACCACTATGGATGGAGAAGATTTCCAATCCCCTGTTAACTCGGACGTAGTTAAAAAATACTTCGCATAAAAAGACCCGCTAGACACAAAAACAGAATTAAAGTCCAGGCAAGAAAAGGGCATCCTGACGAGCTAAAAACAGAATAAAAAGCTCGGGAAAAAGTTAGGGAAAATAAATAAAAAAAAATGTACACCCGCTGAGCTGAAAAGCCACATCGGACAGCTCAGGCAAAAAAGGGTATCCCGGTGGATTGAAAACCCGAAAGGGCGATCCACGCAAAACAAGGGAATAAGCAAACAACTGCGATCCGAGTAATCTGAACCAAGTCATCGTTTTGTACAACCTGACAATACCAGAAGGATAGGAATCAATCCCCTCATCTTCTCAGAAAGCAAAGGCAAGAATGGAGAGTTTTGAAGACATGCTGGTCATAGCAAGAAGGAAACTCATTGGGATGCCGTGTCCATTGCCATTAGGATAGTTTATTTTCTCAGTTTTATGGTAGCTACCTCTTTCCAGGTGGTTGCTTCTTGATGTAAAAACTTTTCCTATTCAGAGGCCTTTCAATAAAGGAATATTCATTCAAAAAGTTGTGTTGTGTTTATCTTTTGTTTGCAAAAATATCCTAAATTTTTGGCAAAAAATAATAAGCATTGCATTTAAAACAAGGTGATTTGCTTTCTAAAAGAAAAATGACATTGTAGGGAAACATTTGAATTCCTCTTTGAGTGTCGGATGACGATGGATGAACAGATCATACCATGCAAGTCCCCGGGGCACATATGTGTTTTCTGTTGTTGCAGGTTTTGCAGGATGGCGTCACGTTCTCCCAAACAAAATCTTCCCCAGCTAAGTCATGGCAGGTGGGATCACCAAACAATTTATTTTCTCACAAGTGGAGTATGCCCAGCAGGCAGTGGAAGTCCCATTCCCCACAGAGTCTATAACTGTCAAACTCTTTTCCTAAGCAAATGATATTTGAGGAAGCATCTCCCCAGTCGTGTTGGAAGATTGTCATTCACCCGCAGAGTTTCATGATTGAGATACAACCATTATTGAAATATTCCCCATCACTCTTCTGTGTTTGATAGTTGTTGTTGCTCATCTTCATTTCTCAACACTCGTTTGTGTTCACATTTAGTATTGCTTGTTTGCTTTCCCCAGCAGTTGCCCATGGTTGTAATTGTTGTTGCTCTTCTGCACTTCCCAACGCTCGTCTGTGATTGATATTTGCTTGTTGCTCGTCTGCATTCCCCAACACTCGTCTGTGTTTGTTAGCTGTTTAAAGCTCGTCTACATTGTTTGGATACTCGTCTGTATCATCCCTCACACTCGTCTGTGTTAGCCTATATTCATATGTGTTGATTTGATAATCACTCTGATACTCGTCTGTATTGCTACACCGATTGCTCGTATGTGTTGGATTTCTGGTATTCGTCTGTACTAGTGGCTGATATTCGTCTGTATCATCGCCTGAAGCGCTCATCTGTGTTTCTTAGATCATCGTCTGATATTCGGCACTCGTCTGTGTTTCTCTTGATGATCATCCAATACTCGTCTGTGTTGAAGAGGTTTGAAGTCCTGACAGTGGGATTAAATGTCAAAATGGTTACCGGCCCTGGCGTAACAGGTTATCTGAAGGAGGTTCGTCTGTCTCAAGCACCGCTTATTAATGTTGCACCTGGCGTAACAGGTTTGCTCGAAGAAGGCTCGTCTGTCTTGGACCATATATCCACGGAGAATATATGAAGAGGGTTCGTCTATCCTGTTTATGCATGTCTATCCCACAGACTTGAATGCATCACCGGTCCTGGCGTAACAGGTGTATCCGAAGGAGATTCGTCTGTCTCAAGTCATATGTTTTGCAAAGTGTATGAGGGCTCGTATGTCCAGTTCCTGGCGTAATATGATTGTTCGAAGAAGACTCGTCTGTCAAAGTATTCTAATCCAAATAATAGTTCAACTTGGAAGGAGATCGTCTGCTTTATCTCCACTTTAGTCACCAAAGCGTCATTTGGTTGGGTTTATTTCCCAGTGTTTGCATTCTCCATCAGAGTGCGAATTTCAGGTTTTCTTGGTATTCAACCACGGTTTATCTTGAACGGTCGATAGCCCGTGCTACCGTCCTTTTCAGATTAACAGTTGCTTGAATAGGGGCAGCTGTAACACCCCAAATTTTCCCTCTTCTTTAAGCATCATCATCATACCATAATCATCATAAGCATATCATATCCTTGGCATCTTTGCATGGAAAGATGAGGCATAACATTCTCATGACCTAACATTAGGAATATGATCATCTGTGGAGGGATTTGAGGCATTGCAAGCTATAATAGGAGGCCTAGTGGACTTGTCCAAGTCCCTTGAAGTGTCTACATGCTGTTCACAAGTTCAAGATCAGTTACAAAGGCCCAAGAGGTTGGGAGAGCATCATAGAATTCAAGCTAGGGCAAGCTCCTACACAGTGATCCCAAATTAAGGTTTCACTTTCAAGCATGAAAAATTTGTGACTTTGACCATTTCATCTGGGCAAAGTCTCTCATATGACAAGAGGATCCTAGGGATGAAGTTTGATGAGAAAATTCCTTAGGGAAGTCAATTATTTCATCAAAAGTTCCAAAATGCAACTTTTCTCCTGTGTGAGGGAAATCCTGATTAGGGTTTTGGGCCAGATCCTCATATCTTTTGAATTTTGACCATTTCTTGAGGGCAAAGGCTTTTATTTGGTCTGCATGGCTTATGTATGAAGTTTGAGGCAAAAATTCACTGGAGAAGTCAAGGTTTGGTTCAATTGCTTGAAGGTGAAGCAAGAAAGTCAACTATGCAGTTAGAAAAATCAACATGAAGATTTTAGAGGTTTTTAATCAGGATTATCATTTTTGAGGTCATATCATGTCAAGGAGTAATTCAGTTGAGCCTACATGTCAAAAATCGGGAGTATGCAAAAAGTTACTAAATTTGTAAGTTTCCATTTTTGGAAATTATTTTGTCCCGAAACTTCAAGCTATTATTTCATGTGCGAAAAAGCTCTGAATGATTTTTCGGTGAACATGAAAGTTGTAGAGCACGATTTTCCCTTTCCAAAAAGTCGTAGAAAACTTTCATATCATTTTTAGAACTCAAGTTATGATTTTTTGAAGTTTGGAACATTTTTAGGGTTTCTGGTGGACACGTGTCAATTAGTCATTGGTTTATTATTTAAATAAGGTTATGTGTAGCGTGACATATTATTTTGTTCACAATATTTGTAATAGGTCCATGTATTAACTTATGTGACCAAGTGAAAATGCTACAAGAATGAAGCACTTAGTGGTGATGGTACACGAATAAGTGGTGTGAAATCAGCATGTTGAAGCCAGCCACCCTCTGCTTGCCACATGTCCCTTGGAGTCACACTTTTTTCTTCACTCTCACACACCACACGCGGACGCCACAAGGAGTGAAAACGAGAGAGAGCTCACGTGAAGCTTGGGCCGTCATGCACCCCATGCACCAAGTCAACCAATGATAACCCTCCACTTCATTTTCATTTCTTTCCATCACCCAATAGTGATCCACCAACGCATGCAAAACATGATAATGTCTACACCCTCATACACTGGATCCAATTCAAATTTAGAAAGCCAAAACAAGAAGAAAAAGGTCACGCAGGCCGCATGGTTGTGAAGGATAGCAATTTGATTTATTCTCCACAACAAACACACGCTGCACCCTTGCTATAAAAGAGGCTAGGGCAAAAGAGAGTTTCATTTTTCACACTACACAGCAAAATCACACGCCTCTCTTTATCTCTTTTCATTGTGCTCTCAAGTTACACAAAAACAAAACAATTTCCAGATCTGATTTGTGGCTCTCACACTCCATTCTTCATCCTCAAGACCTCTGAACACTCCATTCAACATCACAACACCTCCATGACCAAGATCTTGAAGCTGCGAGCAAACTGAATCTTCAACATCATCTCTGATTGTGAAGAATCTTCATATATTAGCCTTTATTTGGCTCAGAAGAATCTCAAGGGAGCTCATAGCATCTCTGGTTTTCTCAAAATCTCAAGTTTGTCCCGTTTCAGGTATGAGCACCTCATCTATTCTTCTTCTATTTTGCTCTGTTAATGCTTGTTTTATCTTTCTATTGCTTGATATGGACTGTATGAAGTGTCTAAAAGCTTTGTGTGGCTTTAAATCTTGAATCTATGTTTTGATGTTTGATTTAGTTGTTTTCGGTTTGCTGGCTATGGTGTTTGTTTGTGGAGACTTTTAGCATATTCGTGATCCTGGCATGCCGGGCTTCATTTTTTATTCTTACATTTTGAATTTTCATGGAGAGATGAGAGAGTTATGATGCTCTGAGTTTGGATGTTTGATGCTGCCTTTGCCCTGTTTTCAATTTGTTTGAATTTTGTTTCATGAGAGGGAGGTTGAAGAGGATGACGTATGATGTCGTGAATGGCTGTGGTGATTTTTGTCCTCTTGTGACTTAAACCCTAATATGACCAATTGATCTTATGTTACATGAGTTTTGTTATTTCATTTTTAAATAAAATAAATATAACAAGTATTAATCTGATTTTTGAGTTGGTTAGTGGAATTTTCGTGTGGGCCTTGCCCAGATTTACTATGTACACCTCCATTTTGGGCCCATGTTCTAATTGAACTGAAATTGATTGCTGAATGCACCCCTGGCTTGGTTTCTCTTTATTTTATTTCTTTTTATTTTTCAGTTTGCTTTTTATTTTTTAAAAATAGATATAAGTCCTCAAAAATTATAAAAAAATTCATGTTTGATTCTTTTAGTTTTCTCTAATTTTTGGCATTTTTATTTTTCATTTATTTTTAATTTCAACGCTGGAATTAATTATTTCCTTTAATTAATTGTTTTTATTTCATTTTTGAAGCATGCTGGCTTGTTCATTTTCTATCTTGGTCATTAATTTGAATATTGAGATGATTCTTTTTGCTCTGGATTCATGATGAGATTTAGTTTGTTGATGATTTTTGTTCTGATTTTTAGAAATTTGCTTAATTGATTTTGGTCTCTAACTTGTGCATGAAGCCTTCTAACCCTAATCCATGTTTGAACCTTTATTTGAATGGCTAAGCTTCTGATTTTGATCCCCTCCTTTTGGCATGTTGGTATTGTATGATTAAGGATTCTTTGTGCAAGTTTGTGGAATTTTTGGATGTATACTTGAATTGATTTGAATTTTTGTTCCTTACTTGTTCCCTTTTGCTTCTTTTGGGTCATATGGTCACTCCTTAGGTTAGAAGGGCACTTGTGCCAACTTATTTAAGTTGTTTAGAGCCTTCTTAGGTTGTTGATACCCCTCTGGTCTTGAGTTGATGTTAGTACCTTGAGAAGTTTGTGTTTGTTTGCTCTTGAAGTTCATTCACTCTTATGCATGCTCACTTCACTTCCTTTGCTTCTTTACTTCTCATGATGTAAATACTTGACTTTGTGTGCTTTTTCTCTTCATCTTACATGCTCCCTAGGCACTTTCTTAACATGTTAGGGTTCTGGTCTTGCACTTTGTGGTGTTGCTTTGACTAGTTTACTTTGTATTCTCTCATTATTACTTTGTTGTGTCATGGTGATTCATAATGCTTCATGTTGAGTTGTATAGTTCTTTTCTCATTCTTATGCTTTGAATTTGCATTTGGCATTTGTGTTTAAGACTTCACTTCTGGTTGTGTGACTTTGGTTTGAAATTATGTTCATTTTGTGTTGCATTTATCCTTGTGACACTAACCATTTCAGGGGCTTTGGTAAGTGAGAGATGTGGATGTGATTCCCACATCTCCAAGTCTTATCTATTCTCTTTTCTTCATTGATACTATTCTTGTGATTGTTGTGGGCTTAGGCCTCACTTCCTCCCTCTTCTATTCTTCTTTCTTCTCTTTCCTCTCTTCCAATCTTCTCTTCCTTTAGGATAGTAAACCTCACTAACTTAGGATTACCTTGTATTATAACAATTAGGATTCATTAGTCCCCCATTAGACTTTTACCTTTGAGATCCTTTTGTTTCTCTTCTCTTCTCATCTCCAAACCCTAAAAAGACACTTAATAAGGATTGGAGTGATATCTTGAGCAATAGCCTTATTCCATGATACACTTATAGTCTTCCCATCTTGGGATAGTACAAGCTTGTCTTGTGATGCACAAGTCTGATCAGGATACCATCTTCACCAATAAAACCATAAAAAGACTTCTTCATTCAAAAAATACAAAAACACTTAATAAATTCAATGAGTTAGTGAGCCTAAGCCCTAATCTCTGGATTCAAGTTTTTGGGATCTTCTCCTTACTTGAGTATGCTTGTTCTATTTTTCCATCTTGGAATGTAGTGACAAGTGCACATTCCATGCAAAAGAGCTTGAGTTCACTTCCTTGTGACACACTCCTAAAAGCTTCTAAAAAACACAAACAAACAATAAGCGTCTTTCCTGCGGGAATTCTTTTCTCATCTCCTTCGCTCCGTACGCGAACTTGCTCCTACTTGTCATTTTGCAAGATGGTAACGCACTCGTCGTCCGAGCCTGCAACACCTGAGCATTGACATAGGCAGTTCAAGCCTTAAGACACAAGCAATCTTTTCCACCCCTAGTTAGGGGAACTACGGCGACTCTGATCCTCATTGTCCAGATGAGGTACGTAGGCAGCGGGGTAGGGTCCGTTCGAGCACTCTTTTATTTTCCCTACATTTTCCCCCTTTATTTTCTTTTCATTTCCAGTTCCGGTCTTTCTTTTTGCAGCAGTTTTCATTCCTTCACCCTTTGAAACAGTTTCTTTGCAAGCGTGGATCCCGTCGGGTACGGCGGATAATCTGGGGTGCTAATACCTTCCCAGGTCGTAACCGACTCCCTAACCCAGTCTCTTTGGTTCGCAGGACCTTTGTCCTTTCTTTTCTTTATTCGGTTTGTGCAACATTAACTTTTCCGTTCCTTCGGGATAAAAATGCCTGGCTGGCGACTCTAACCTCTTTCCGCGCCACTTTCGCGTTTGTACCAGGATGGAAATCCAGGGAGCGACAAAAGTATCGTTCCCTGCTAATGCAAACACCTTTCCGCCCGCCTGAGCTTGCTTCAGCTTAGTACACTTAGTACTAATGTGACCAACTTCCCCATAATTGAAGCACTTTACAATATTCCTCCTACACTCGGTAGTAGCATGTCCAAGGCCTCCACAGTTTGAACATTTCACAATATTCTTTCCAAACTCAAAGGACTTATGGCCTAGATCGCCACACTTGTAACACTTAACGGGACCAAAACTCCCTCCACCAGATCTCTTATCAAAGTTTCCCCTATGCTTGCCCTTATCAGCGGGTGTCACATAAGGTCCACTTTTAGCTTGTTGTTTCCCTTTCATCTCATTCACACTCTTGTAATGGGTAGAACGAGCCTTACTATCTTCCTAAAAAATTCTACAACATTAAGTCAAATCTGAAAACCTTCTCATCCTCTGATATCCCACAGCCTGCTTAATCTCAGGTCGCAAACCATTCTCATACTTAATGCACTTAGAAAACTCAACAGTAGCAACATAATGAGGATGAAATCGAACCAACTCCACAAACTTAGCAGTATAGTCAACCACTAACATACTACCTTGCTTCAGCTCAAGGAATTCCATCTCCTTCTTTCCCTTCACACTCTCAGGGTAGTACTTCCCTAAGAACTCAGCACAAAAAACTTCCCAAGTTATCTCTTCATCCTCCTCCTCAAGAGCTTGACTTCTACCAACCCACTAATCATCGGCTTCTTCCTTCAGCATGTGAGAACCAAGCCTCACCTTACTCTCTTCAGCACAGTCCATGACTCTGAAGATTCTTTCAATTTCCTTCAACCAATTCTGAGCACCATCAGGATCAAATCTTCCTTTGAAGATCGGCGGTTGATTCTTCCTGAACTCATCATTCGCACTCACATTTGTCGCTCCCTGCACCACCCTAGCCATTGCTTCCAAAGCAACAACCATCACATTGTCATTTCTAACAGCCATATTTTTATCATTCCCAAAGACAACAACAAGATTAAACAAAAGTTCAATTATAACAATGACAAGACAGACACAACTGACTCAAACACTGATTCTGATACCACTTAATGTAACACCCCCTTTTTATACCCCAATTAAGCAAGTAAAATACTTAGGCACATATTAAAAATTCCATCAGAGTAATATTTGAAACATGGCATAAAAGGGGTATGTTGCATTATACTTTAAATTAAAACCATATTACACCTGCTCATAATAGATATGCAACAATAGGATAGTTTTCAATAATTATACAGCGGAAACAATTCAACAACATCAAACATATATATTTCCATTCATATATATATATATATATATATATATATATATCAAAACGTTTGATCCAACAATAATATTCATGTTTATACAAAACATTCATCGAAAAGATACAACATGTACACAATGCATCACAAAAATGGCGCTAAGCCAACCTAACTACCCGGTACTACATATCAGAGCCGACCGACCAAAAGATGAAGACGAGCTTCACAAAAATACCTTCCAGCAACCTACTCTGCAATGCCTCATAGAGCATCATAAAACAACAGAAGGGTGAGAAACATTATCATGATAACATTGCATATAATTATATATTCTCAACATATAAAATGCATATAAAACATATTCTCACCACAAATCATCCCTCATCACCTATACACATTGCAACGTGTACATACAAAATTCAAGCATATTCATCATGCACCAATTCACTAATTCACATAAACTTATATTATTTATGGTTATTCCTCAATTCTATTCATTCCGCATAAACATACGTCTAGCTATGTTTAACCACACATATACATTACAAATGTATAAATCACATACATATACATATATCAAACATGCATATATACAAACAAGTATGTTTCATCACACATACTATCATATCCATAATACTCCAAATAAACATATGCACATTCATGTTTATTTCTGCATATCATAATTAAAATGATAAAATGCAACTCATAGAGACCGACACACGACTCTATGCAGATGCAATGCGGTACCGACTCAATATTTCAGCAAGTTCACTCAGGAACCAAATGGAATCATCGCTTGTTACCTAAACTAACTCCCCGTCGGGCACACGATGTTCCCCATTGCTCACACCCCACATGGGCACATAATGTTTATGGGTTGTTCACACCCCACACGGGCACACAATCCGATTGCTCACACCCCACACGGACACACAATCAATGTGAATAAATCACCCATCGCTCACACCCCACACGGGCACACGATGTTTCTGGATTGCTCACACCCCACACGGGCACAAAATTCGACCACTCACACCCCACATGGGCACACGATCTTGTTGTAGTCATCGCTCACACTCCACATGAGCACACAATGCTACAACAGATTCACAAAGAATCCCGCAACACAAGAATGCATATATTATGCTTTACATGCAAAATGACACACAACATTCTTGAAAATGCATACATTATTCACAACATAATTATGCACTCAACTCATTAAATTAATATACATTTGCATTCATTTCAAGCAATGTATTCATTTGCCAAACGGCCACAACATCACATCAAACCCACATTTCCATATGACTTATTTATGTTTTATCGGAAAAGTCGGGTGAAAGTCGGCTAAAAATTACATTTCTTAGCATCATAAGTTTCTACACGTTTCTAGCTTCGAATCGATATAAGGAACACTAAAAACGGATAACCGAAACTAAAGCTACGAATTAAAACACAATTTTCTCAAAAACCTACAGGCTCGCTGAACGGCCTCTTGCTCACTGAGCGAGAAAATCCCTGGAACTTTCGCTGAGCGACTACTGTGATTTCCAGAATTTCTCAGCTGCAAACATACCTACCAAAACCTTCTCAATCCCCACAATACTTCCATAAACATTATCTAAAGCATATACCTAACATCATATACTTCGATTACAACGATTTCTAACCGATTAATCTATCATTTTCTCACATTTTCTCTAAAACCCTAACTATTCATCTTCTCCAAACTTATCAAAACCAAAATCCAACCAATCAAACACATACATAATCATATACAATATCAAGATAACAATGTTTATCACCCTTACCCGATTGTTTCGTCTACGTGGAGCAATCTTGATCAAAACCTAGCTTTTCCTCTTTTTCTCTTCTCTTCCTTTCTTTCTTCTCTTTTTCTTTCTATTTCCTTTTCTTTCTCTGTCTCCTAACTTATATTCTTTTCTCTCTATTTCTATTCTTACTAATTTCTAATCTTAATACAAATTGTGAAAAGTCTAAAATACACTCTTACCCAATTTTACCCGAAAATTCACAAAATGGTAAAATCACATATCACACCAACATATCACATTAATTCATCAACATATCATATCATCATGTTAATTTCGCAAATAAAACAATTATCATTCAAATAAAATAAAAGACTCCACAAAAAATGGGAATTATCGAATCGGGGCGTTACAATCAACCCTTGATCAAATGATGAAATTTACTTCATAATCTTGATGTTGGCAAAAAAATCTTGAAGTTTGACCATAATTGACCTCAGTTTGACTTTTTAGCTACTTTGACTGATTTTTCCATATCTGATCATTTGACTGATCAAACTTTGTGGGAAAGCCTTGCAACTTGACATGGGGATTCTTGAATACATGTGGGATGTTATGAAGCTCACTTGAGGCCTTGGAAGTCCATTTAGCTCAGATAAACTCAAAACCCTAGTTGTGGATCCATTGCCTAGGAGGATGCTTTGTCTGAGATAACTCTCAAACTTTCTGACCAATTTTGAACTTTGTGAACCTTGTGAACCTTGAGAGAACTCTAGGGACACATTTCTTTGATTGTGGGAGGGAAAATTTTGGGGTACAACAGCTGCCCCTGTTCAATATTCTGAAATCTGAGGAGTTAGATTGGCATGTACGCCATTCGTGACTTGAAGGTTGAAGAGGATTGAACACAAAAGCCCAAAAATTTGCATTCGTCGGTGCGTAGAATGATACTGTTGGTTGGTTGTATTGCTAGAAGGGGCTTAAAGATTTCATTCAGAGAAAACGTCTTCAGATATATTTCTTTGAGAGGAAAGCAATTCAAAATATGAAGATCCAGCCTTTGGGTGGATAAACAACGGTCCAAGGTAATGATATGGCTTTTGAGAAGATAAACAACGTCCCAAAATAGCCTCCGGGAAGATAAACAATGTCCTAAGATAATGAGATAACCTTCGGGTAGATAAACGACGACCCAAGGTAACAATATGGATTTTGAGAAGATAAACGACGTCTCAAGATAGCCTTCGGGAAGATAAACGACGTCCCAAGATAATGAGATAACCTTTGGGTAGATAAACGACGACACAAGGTAAGAATATGGCTTTTGAGAAGATAAACGACGTCTCAAGATAGCCTTCGGGAAGATAAACGACGTCCCAAGATAATGAGATAACCTTTGGGTAGATAAATGACGGCCCAAGGTATCAAGTTGTTGATAAAGTTTGTCTGCTGGAGAATTTTCGCTCCCAAAGATTTGCATCCCGGTGCAGACGCGGACGGTCGGCGAAAAGAGAAAATGAAATGAAATGAATAGAGTCGCCAGCTAGGCATTTTTATCCCGAAGGAAAGGTAATGCTGCATAAACCTAGAAAAGGATGGATAAGACGGTTGCGAACCAGAGAAACTGAGAAAGGGGGTTGGTTACAACCTGGGAAGGTATTATCACCCAGATTGTCCGTCGTACTCGACGGGATCCACGCTTACAAGATTGTGTTTTAAAGGGGTACTGTATGTGCTATCTATGTTCAAAAGTTTAAGAATGGATGTACATGTGTCATTGCAAAAGGTGAATGCTCAGGAGATGAGGCTTAGAAAAGCATGCTGAAAGAGGGGGAAGACAAAGAGACTTTTGTTTGATAACAGTTAAGTTATTCCTACGTATCCTCTCGTGCAATGAGGAAGTCAGAACACCGTAGTTCGACTCAAAGAGACTGAAAATAAATTGACTGTGAACTGCTTACTTGTTTATGCTCAAGTGTATGACTCGTCTGGCACGAGTGCTAATTGTCTTGCATTAAACGGAAGAAGCAAGTTCTCGTTTATGAATGAGTGTGATGAGAAAAGAATCCCAAAGGAGACGATTATTGTTTGTTTTTGTGTTTTCAGTTTTGTTATTGTTTTCAGTGTTTTGCATAAGTTAATGAGCTTAAGCCTAAATCAAGGGTTGTAAACTCATTATATCCTCCCTGATTAGGGATAATGAGCCTACTTAAGTATGAGATAAGCATCTCAAATTAATTACCATGATGATGTAGGATTAAGATCATTAACCTATTTGTAATTAATTAGATATTTTTGGGTTTTTGTTTGGTGTTAAGTAATGAGTTTAATCTCTAATCACAAATTAGTGAACTCATTACACCATCCTAATAGAAGGATGATAGATGAAGACACTTAAGCTGAGGAAGGCTCCTCAACTTAATCCATGGTTAGGGATTAAATTCATTATATAACAAAGCCTTTATTAAGTGGATTTTAATTAAGGGATGAGATTAATAAGTGGATTTTAAGTTTGTAAGACAACTTGAGGGGGACTTGTCCATTAAACACTGGGGTTAGTCCCTCTTAACCATAAGGAAGAGTTAGAACCCTAATGTAAGGCCCAAGTTACAAGATGAAGTCTTGGTGATTACTAATGTGTTTTTATTAAGAGGTTTAAACAAATTAAAGGTTTAACACTTAGGATTAAAGTTATACACTCCATCCTAAGAGATGGATGCATGCATAACCCTAATTCAAAGTCCTAAAGCTTTAAGAGTTTAGTCTCTGATTATTGAGATGGGAAGAGAGACTCAAGGAGACTCAAAGGTAAAAAGTTAAGGGGGACTAAACACAACCCTAAATATTATCATGCTTGGATATCCTATGGTCTGTGAGGCTTAAGAGAAAAGATCTTCAAGGAAACCACCAATGGAAGAAGCAGATGAAAGGAGGAGGAAGCAGAAGAATAAGTTACTTACTTCCTAAGAAGATAAGCAACTTAAAGGAAGAAAGTGAGAGAGATGGAACATAAGTTAATTGGTTCACTTCAAAGACATACAAAATGCAAATGAAAGAGATAAGAAGAAGTGAGAGGTGAAGGTAAATCCACCTCCCAAAATAACTTACCAAAAGTTCCTGAAAAGTTAGTATGGATGCATAAGATATAAAGCATGAAGAAATGAATTGAAATGAGATGAAATGACCAAAGTCAGAAATGTTTATGCAATGAAAATGTCATATGAGATGATGCAATATCATACAATGTGCATATGAATGATCATACAAAGATGAGATGTCATGAAAGCATACTTAGAAGTTTGAAAACACATGGATGTTTATGAAATGAAATGAATGAAACATATGGCAAATGAATGAAGAAATGATCAAGAAAGGTTCTAACATGTCATAAGATGTCTAAGATGACATATGAATGCTTAAGATGTCATGGCAAGTTCATGTGATGATGAATATGCAAGGTGAATGCAAATGAACATGAGAAATTAGGGTTTTATGAACATGTGAGATGCAAATGAACAAGACAAAAGCATACAACATGATAAAAAATTGAAACCAATCTCAATCAAACCCTAAACCCATATTAGGTCACACCCCAAAGGAGAAGGTCAAAATCTAATCCTATTGAAAGTTATTGATTTTCCTAAGTTTGCTAGAGTTTTTGGGTGATTCAAAAGGGAAAATGCAAATCAAATTGAAAATGCAAGATAAATGCATGAGAAAAATAACCTAGAAACTACATGCAATATGTGAAACAATGCAAAAAGAATCAAGTTCAAACTCTTCTTGGTTAGGCAGAAATGATTTTTCAAAGTTAAGGTTAAAAATTGTGATTTTAAAGACCCTTAATTCAAAGAAAATTGGGAAACTAAGATCAAACCTAAAAATAAATTTGTATGAAGAGTTTGAAGATGTTGCTAAATGCATTGGAATGGTTCATGATTTTTTTGGTGATTTTTAGAAACCTAAATGTATTTTTAATTAAAATACTTTAATTAATTAAAAATAACATTTAAATATTTTAAAAATACTTTTTGAATGAAAAAAATAAAATAAAAATCATTTTCAGGTTGAGAAAAATATTTAAAATCAGAATGCAAAGTTTCATATTTTTTTGATGAGTTTTGGTATTTTAAAATAAATATGCAAAAGAAATAAAATAAAATGAATAAAAATGAAATAAAATGGGAAGCATGCTAATCTGATGGCCATGTTTTGAAGGGGGGGTTGACTGGCGCGCTTTTGAAGGGCCATGATGGCATCTGGGCTAATTAACTTAATTATATTAATTAAATCAGGTTTTAATTAATTAATTAATTAGTTTAGGGTTTTAATGATATGATCCAAGCCGTCCACGCGCATAATTAAAACAGATCCAAAGGTCCACATCAAATCTGGAGAACTAACCCTAATTAGCCCTAATCAGATTCAGGTGACCGGAGCTAAGCTCTGGTCATCTTCTCCGGCGATTCAAACCACCAACTTCTTCCCTAGGCAAAATCCAAGCATCAAAACCACCCATAAATGATCCCCTCCTCAAATACAACTCAAATCAAACAATAAACAACATTTATATCACACGAACATAGAGAATCGAATCAAAACAAATTTCTGGGCAAAATTTCAGAAGCTTACAACATAATCATTTCTTGACCATTTTCAATTCCAAAAACATCAGAGTGATCCCCACAACATGTATTTTCATTTTATAACAAGAAATTGAAGATATGAGAGAATGTGTTCTTGAGGTTACCTGAGCTGGAGCTTCGTGTTCTTGAGCTTTCTGACCCTTTCTTTGGTGCAAACCAACTCTAATGGTCCCTCTGAAGATAGTGTGATGCTTAGAACAAGTTTATATGGGCTATTTTGAGGTGTGTGGTTCTGGTTTTGCAGAAATCGTATTTGTGATTCAGTGGCTTTTAGGTCATGGTGAAGGGTGTTTTGTGATCCTTAGGTTATGTGGAGATGATTGGTGGCAAAAGATTTGAGTTTTGATGGCTGTTATGAAATTCGAAGAGAGGAAGGTGTGAGGTGATTTTTGTGATCCTTAACTTGTTGATGGATTCAGGCCTGTGTGTTATATGTTTTGTGTTGCTTGAGGTTTGTATAATGTGTTGTGATTGGTCAGAAAGTTGGTAGTGGCACAACTTGATTGGTATGATGTGTTTTGCAAAAAAATCAAAAGTTTGTACCACAAGCATAGGCTCAGGTCAGAGGAAATCTAAAGGGTGGATTGGCCTCAGCTGAGTTTGTGGAGGTCCCTTGGATCAGATTACATGAGCTGTGATGATTGAATGGTGAGATTGAAGAGGTTTTGCAAATTTCCCTCTTTGAAATTTTTGTGAAAATTGATCATAGAAACTTGTGTTCCAAGGCATGATTTTGGGCTTGCAATGTTGCATTGTCATGTAATGAAGTTTAGAAGTGAATTAGAGGTCATGAAAGTGCTTAGAACTTGAATTTGCAAAAATCCCTCTTTAGCATAAAACTTGAAATTATGTGATTTTTGCCAACTTTGAAAAGCCATATCTTGAGTTCTAGGATGAATCAAGACATGTTTTTGTACTTTTTGAAAAGGGAAAGACCTAATATACAACTTTCATCCCCAATAATTTTTCATTTGAAGCATTTTTGCTCATGAAAGAGGAGGTTGAAAATCTTTCCGAAAATGGAAAGTTTGCATTTCAAGTCATTTCCAAAAATGGCAAGTTTGCAATTGGCTCAAAATTCTTCAATCTTGTGAACTTCCAACCACTTCTAAGATCAAATAAAGATCATTGAACTTCAATTTGATGAAAATGACCCTTTGGTTTCAATGTTGGGGGTCTCAGATGCCCTGATTTTGACTTAACTTGCTCAAGAAGTTACCCAATGATCAAATGACTTTCACAATGAATTTCTTCATAAAACTTGGTACACATGATCCTTATAGCATATTAAGAGCATTAGAAACAAGAATGACCAAAAAATTTGGAGTTAAGGCCTCTGAAACCAAAACCTTAATTTTGGTCATCTTATGCAGGAAAACCCTAGCTCTACTTCCATGCCTTTGCCAATTCTGTGATTTCTTGACTTCCATGAACTTTGGGGAGCAAAATATGATTATATAACACACATGGAACCCCTTGAAAAACTTCAATATCATTGGGTATGGCTCAGATTGATTCTTGGATTGCTTAGATCACAAACCCTAGATGCAGATGAAAATGGAACCATGCAGTGAAACAAATATGCAATATGAGATGGTATGCTTAAGCTAATGCAAAAATGAAAGATCATAATCCATGGTGTGATAAAAAGTGAGGGAAAATTTGGGGTGTTTATAAGAATTAACCTAAAAAACAAGGTTAGTTCGGTGCAATTATCATGATGTATATAACATTCTACAAGGTAATATTTTATGAGAATGCATATGATATGATGTGATGTATGTATGAATCATGTAGCTGAAGCATATAAGTAGCTTCGTAGAACAACTGCTGACTGGGGAAAATAAATCCCGATTCATTGCTGAGAAGTATGAAGACTTCGTTCTCGTCTTGTTTAAGAACATCGTACTTAGAACCTCCCATTTTTCGTTCTCCGTACTTCTTATTGAAGGATTTAGTTCCTGGATATCCTGACTGAGGTTAAAAGAGATGGACATAGATCCGGGAGACTTATTCGGTCAAGTATCAATTCCTTGGAAGATATTAAACTGTTTGGAGACTTCGTAGAGTTGGAAGTACAAGATATTACTTGAAGTATTCCATACGAATATCTGTAGATTATTCTGCGGGGATGAACCGGCGAAGCTTCGTTGAATTCCTACCTCTGTTCGTTCTTAGTAAATGCTATTATTGTATTTTATGCATTTCTGGTAAACATCAATCATATTCAAAGGCATATATACATTCAAACATAACCGACAAATGTTTCTCGCTTTAGTAATAGGGGAAAAGTAAACCTGAATAAAGAGTAACCAATTAGATTTAGAGCTTCTGAGGTTCTTAACTTTCCTGAATAGTTTCCCATAAATTTTCATGACTGGATCCGAAGACATGATACTGACACCATCTGATACTACTGGCGTAGACAATTAATTTCCACAATGGCTTCTGCTGAGAGTCCAATATCAAGGTAATACAATTGTGATGGACCATATACACTCCGAGTATTAGATTTGGAAAGAGAGCGTTGCCCCTTGGTTGAGGATGAATTATCCCATAATAGAAGTATCTGAAAGGAGTTACCTCAAGAGAAATAAACAGAATTCCCCACAAACATATACCTCTGGCATCGTGAACCCTATAATGTTACCTTTGGTAATTCAGATAGATGAGAAGACATGCCCTTGACTACTTGAGCATAGTTGAATCTTGACCTGATTGCCCCAAATGAGTTAGGCAGTATCATGGCATGCCCCCTTGATTGGGAGATAAAGACTATGCCCCTTTGTATACATGGGCTTTGATTCAGGAAGCAACTTTGTCTATCGGAAGGACTTTGGTTTATTGAACATTCATCCTGTAAGTTTCTCTGTTTGTCAAACACTCAATTATATGAAAACAATGATATTCAAAAATGCAATGCTTATGTCTGTCTGGAAATTTTGAAAAAGAGTTATTTTAGTAAAACAATGTTTGTAAAAACTATGATATTAACTCAAGATTTATAATAAGCCATAAAGGAGCCAGTATACCTTTTTGTAGCAATATGCTTTCAAACTAACCATGCTTCAGTTAGTACTTTTAAAGGGTTGTAACGTGGCCTGGTTCACGGTTTAAGAAACAGAGGATAAAGGCTCAAATTTTATTTGTACCCAACCCATTCTTCATGATGTTCTTCAGTCCTATGTTCGGTTAACTTATGCATTGAAGCTTCACAGGAGTTTGGAATTATAACACTGACATTTGTGATGATTCAGGAACCAAAAATTTATTTGAAAATTCAGTCATCTTTCTTTGTTGAGGATTCATAGTGACCCCCTTTTTTTTTACTTTATTATCCCTTCCTTTTACCTGAACTGTTTGTTTCAAGATTACAGTCAACGGGATATCTCAATTTTTACTAAGTCTCCTTCATAGTTTTTGACTTAGTGAGCTTTTCTTTTGCTAGATATTGACTTACAGACTTTAGTGATTATAGGGAACCATCATTAGTTGTGTACAACACAGACAACCAGCATAATTGAGTTAACCGAGTAACTACCCTGCCCCAAGTTATAAATAAGGGTTTTAACTTTATTGAAAAAGAAAAAACTCCTACTTCTTTGGCTCAAAAGGGTTAACTAGGGATTAACTTCCTTATATCTCCACTGTTTAGGAATTGAAATAATTCCTGTACATCGTCAACATAGTCTGTTCAAAAGCATACTGCATAAGATTATGGTATTGTTTTCGTCATCCTCCTTCTACAGACTTATAGCTTTATCAGGAGTTAAATGTCACAAAATAGAAATATGAAGCATAGTTCAAAATATAGTGAAACACATGGATTAATTCAAGACAAACATATGCAATGCATTAATGAAAACAAAAGTTTGACATAATAGTAAGTGTTTAAATAAACAAAAGAAATTACAAATGAAAATTCAAATGTTCTCAAAGCCTCTCCCTCTAAACTGGTTACTCCAGATGTCTGGGCGCTTTGATGTTTGATGGGCGATAGAAGAACTCAATATGTCCTTCTTGCGTAACCTCGAGGATTCCTTCGTCAATCAGGTCTTGAATCCTATTCTTCAATGCCCAACAATTATTAGTATCGTGTTCGGGATAGTTGGAGTGATACATACACCTTGCTTTGGGATTATAGAGAGAAGAAGAAGTATTAGGATTTTGAGGAGGATTTTCTAAGGAAATTAGCTTCATCTCTAACAAGCATTGCAAAGTTTGCGACATTGGAGTGCTAAATTTGATAAACTGTCTTTTATATTCCTTGTGTCGAAGTGGATTAATCCTACAAGGTCTTTTTTCTTCAACTGAAGAACAATCAGTGGTATCCTGTCTCTTTCCTTCTCTTATCCTTATCTTCCTTTCAACCAAGTCAGCTTGTTTTATCGGAGGTTGATTGACGATTAGATTCTCGACTCCATTACTTTGAAGTTTGTGGACAAAGGTTCTCAGCCCTTCTTGCCCCTGAGCTAAACTTTGGATAAGAGCCACCTGGCCATTCATCTGGATCCTCATTTCTGCCATCTCAGCTTGCAATTGTTCCAACTGACCATTCTTGTTATCTTCAAAGAGGAGTGCTTTCAACTTTTCTTGCCCCTTGGACAAATTCAGGATCACTTCTTGGAACTGAGCATTTTGAGCCTGGAGATCCTTGACAGTTTGTTCGAGAGCCATTTCTGCTGAAATAAACAGCGAGAAGATTGAGAAACCTGCTATGGAAACCTGTCATGCAATGATATGGTATGTAGATGCATGTGCAATGTTTTCAAGGACCGCAGGATTTAAATTTGTTTAAAGAAAACAAAAACAAAATTTTATTAGTAAGTGTTTAATATAAATTTGCCCCTTGGGCTTACAATGAAAGGAAATAACAATAAAGTACAAAAATAAATATATGGGGTTTTAAGTCTCCCATGGAAGCTTCCTCTTTGCATGGAGATATTTGTTGAGGTTCCGCTCCTCGTGAAGTTGCCTTGTCAGCTCCAAAATTCTTTCTTGATTAGCTCTGAAATGAGTCTCAAAAGTATCCCTTTGCTCCCGAAACTGAATCCAGGACTTCTGCAACTCTTCCAAATCAGTGGGCATGTTTGGATGAAGGATGATATAAGGAACATCTCCTTCAGCAACAGGCTCCATAATTTTGTTTGAGAAACCTGGAGATCCTTGACAGTTTGTTCGAGAGCCATTTCTGCTGAAATAAATAGCGAGAAGATTGAGAAACCTGCTATGGAAACCTGTCATGCAATGATATGGTATGTAGATGCATGTGCAATGTTTTCAAGGACCGCAGGATTTAAATTTGTTTAAAGAAAACAAAAACAAAATTTTATTAGTAAGTGTTTAATATAAATTTGCCCCTTGGGCTTACAATGAAAGGAAATAACAATAAAGTACAAAAATAAATATATGGGGTTTTAAGTCTCCCATGGAAGCTTCCTCTTTGCGTGGAGATATTTGTTGAGGTTCCGCTCCTCGTGAAGTTGCCTTGTCAGCTCCAAAATTCTTTCTTGATTAGCTCTGAAATGAGTCTCAAAAGTATCCCTTTGCTCCCGAAACTGAATCCAGGACTTCTGCAACTCTTCCAAATCAGTGGGCATGTTTGGATGAAGGATGGTATAAGGAACATCGCCTTCAGCAACATGCTCCATAGTGATTGGTAGAACAGCAGGATATGGCATCATAAGAGTCTGAGCACGAGATCGCACCCATCTGAGATAAGGCTCCATAGGAATAGAGTAATTTGGCTCTAAAGTCTTGCTATCAATCATATTCACCTTGTTCCAAGCTCGTATAAACCTTTGACGGTAACCCTGAAGATCATTGTCGTAGTCGAACACAATACCCTGAATAAGCACGTCATGAGGACCATTACTCCGAGCATAACCAAACTGACATAGAGCTAGAGAAGGGTTGTAGGTAATGCCCCCTCTTATGCCAAGGAGTGTCACATTAGGGAACTCCCCACAACGGTCAATGATAGTAACATTCTCCATAGATCGAGAGCACCAATGAATATCTGAATGAGAAAGTGACATAATCCTCTTAGACCACCTTAACCCTTGTTCATTCTTCATCACTGATCGAGGAATGTAAGAAATAAACCACCTAGCCAATAAAGGTATGCAACACATCATAGTTCCCCTTCGCCTTCGTAGTACGAGTGTGAAGAGAATGTAAGATGTCTCCAAGTAATGTAGGCACTGGGTTGTGAGTCAGAAATATGTTGATGGCGTGTACATCTATGAACTGGTCTGGATTAGGGAACAACACTAAGCCATAGATCAATAGGGCTAGGATCTCCTCAAAAGCATCATAGCTCATAGCCTTCAAGAACACTTGAGCTTTCTCTATCAATACCTTAGCAAGAATACCCTTAACTCCGCTTCTCATTTCTAGGACAATGTCTGATTTCTTCAAATGTATGGCTGCAACAATGACTTTAGGTTTAGGCTCCTTCTCTAAGCCTCTGAAGGGTCTTTGATCAAGGATAGGTATACCTAGTAGTTTGGAGAACTCCTTCATTGTAGGAACCAACTGATAGTCGGGGAACGTGAAGCAGTGATGTTTAGAATCAAAGAACTGAAATAGGACACTCATTATGTCTTCATTGAATCTTGAAGTGACTAAATCCAGTAGGTGACAAGGCTTCTTGATGAATTGGGAGTTTTCAGAAATTTGAGAGACCAATTCCTTAAGCTTAGAAGGTATCCCTACAAAGTTGATCCGAATTGTATTCCTACGAGCAAAAGCCATGACCTGCAACAAAGAACAAAGATAAATCCTTTGGTCCTTGAATGGTTAGTGAAAATGCTATGCTTATGATGTCATGATGTCATGATGTTATGCTCAATCACAAACATGTGGCACACAAAGACAAGTCACACAATAGCCCTAGGTTTGAAGGCTTGCATGAGGTTTAAAGGTAAGTACCCTCCCCTGAAGTTTAGATGGTTCATCCTGTCCTACAAAAGTAACCGGGTTCTAAGGGATCTCAATATCACTGATCCTTCCCAAGGGTGGTTGTTCAGCAGGAAACTTACTTGCCAACCAAAACCCTCCAAGTTTAGGATCCCAATGAGCGTAGTATCGAGTATCAACCAACTTCAGTATTCACCAAAGCTGACTATCTCACTACTTTCTAAAGGCCAAGATGGGTTCATTAGGGTTCTAAAGGTCAGTTAGTGTATTGACAACATATGGAAGCCCCATATTATCCTTAACTTACTTAAGGAACATAAGCACCAACCAAGAAGTCACACTAACTATGGCCACCAGATCAACCATATCGGTATACGCCGTACAGTTTCCTTGGTCTGTTGCCATTTACCTAGGGTACACTAGATCCGGGTTAGGATCTTTCACACAAAAAGCCCAACAGAAAAGTAAAGCAAACAAAGCAAACAATTTAAGTGATCTAATTCCTAAGGGTACCCCTCTTTTACTTAGTAAATCCCAACATAGTTGATAACGAGAAAAAGTATCGTTTTTATTGCTATGTTTCAATAACGTTTTATCGCACAATTGCCGTTTTAACACCTGATTCCTCGAGTTTTCTTTGTTATTTTGCAGGTACATCATATACAGAGCTAAATCATGAGCCACAAGTGAAATGAGCAAAAACAACCATTAAAAGATGAAGAAAAGAGGAATTCTGCATAACCTGCACTTTTTGTAACAGTCACGATCGTCACCTAGGAGTCACGACCGTGACACGCTAAAAGGAGCAGTCACGGTCGTCACCAGTCCCTCACGACCGTGACACGCATAAGACACGGGAGACGAGCGTGACACCCTTGTCACGAACGTGACAAGGGGAATTTAGGGTAATATGCTGAGACTTGGTCATGTACGTGTGTGTTACGTGAATTCAACTTGCATATCTTCCCGCACACCAAGCCATGCAACTTCTCCCTGGATTTTCTCAGCATTTACGAGGCCCATGCATCATCTCCAACTGCCAAGCCCAAATTGCTTCCTATAAATAGCTTAGCTTCAAAGAACAATTGACAGAGTTTTGATTTTAATTTTCTTGCGGAAGCTCTGCCGTATTTTCATTGCACCCTGTTATTTTATTCTTTCCAGCATTTAATTGTTCTTGCTTTAATTTTCTGTATCCCAACCAACCATATAATAATTTCCAACATTAGGAAATTGTTATAATTTAATTTGTTTCAAAACCTTCAGAATTCTTTTAGAAATTTTATTTCCGATTCCGGTCCGTACTCCGAGCTCTCCAGACTGTGGAAGAAGGAGTCTAACATTTTAATTGTTATTCAGGTTTTTTATTTAAATTGCATTTATATTAATGTTAAGTATTTATTTTTCTGCCATGCATATTTTATTTTATATTTCTCTGCCTCTGTCTGGTTCAACAATCATGAGTAGCTAAACACCTTAGGGCGGTATGTAATTAAAATCAACTAAACCGGTAAAATCAACTCTAGGCTTAAAATAATTAAGAGCTTAAAATTCTGGCTGTGACTTTTTATTATAAAATCAACCTTTTTGTTACGAGAGTAAGGAAAGTGTAATAGGTTAGGTCAAGACCACGAGAGTGTGAGATTTTAACCAGATAGCTAAAGTTAGGCATTTAATTTAAACACAGCGAGAGCGCTTTAAAATGAATTAGAATTACTAAGTTTCCAAAAATTATTTCTAAACACTTATGGGCTAGCGAGAGCAGGCATAGGGCTTTAGGGGTAAGATCTGAGATAAGACCACGAGAGTGTGAGTTAAAGATATTTAAACTGGTAACCTCTGCAGAATAGATTAAGTGAACCACCTTTATAAGCCTAGGTTAGATTGACCCGCCTAAGTTAACATAATTACATACTGACCGCCTTAGTATTATTTTATTAAACTTAAAACTAATTCCCGCCTTTAATCTTTAAAAACAACCAAAAATCGTGACAACCCTTCACCTTAGCTAAACTAGTAAATCTTCTAGCACTAAGTAATCATAAAGTCCATGTGGATCGATATTCTTAAATATTACTTCGATAGGCTGTGCACTTGCAGTTAAGATACCGCTAGACATATATTAGAGTACGTCTTTAGCCCATCAAGTTTTTGGCGCCGTTGTCGGGGTCCTTAATTTAGTTACTAGTGCACTTTAGAGTAGCATTGTCTAGACTAAGGTAACAACTATTTTCTTTTATTAATCTAAATTCCCGAGTGTATGTCAAGTACTCGCTCTCAGGGCGAAGACTTGCAACCTCTAATCCCAGAATCGGAACGCTTCTTACACGTAAGAAGACGGATATTCGATTACGAACAAAATTACAACATTCCAGATCTTCAAATAGATCCACCTAAACCAGTCGTAACATCAAAGGATGCAGAGATGGCTGAAGAACAGAATCACCCACTCAAATATTACGCTAGTCCTTCGCAAGCTGAACCGCATTCCAGCATTGTCGCACCGGCTATCAACCGAAATGATTTCGAGCTGAAACCTTCGCTGATATCAGTCGTGCAACAAAATCAATTCGCCGGAAATCCTACCGAGGATCCGAACCTTCATCTTTCGATATTTGTGCAGTACTCAGATACCGTAAAAGCCAATGGAGTTACCCAAGAAGCTATTAGACTACGTCTTTTTCCTTTTTCACTTCGAGACAGAGCGAGAGCCTAGCTTCAATCTCTGCCTTCGAATTCAGTAACTACGTGGGAGGAACTAAAGAGAGTTTTCTTGACCAGATATTTCCCACCTAGCAAGACAGCTATGCTGAGTGCTCAGATCAACGGATTTAAGCAAAAGGAAAACGAATCACTTTTCGAAGCTTGGGAACGCTATAAGGATATGCTGAGACTTTGTCCACATCACAGATTAGTAGAACTGATGGTCATCCATACCTTCTATAATGGACTCTTTTACAATACAAGAATGACAATTGACGCTGCCGCAGGCGGTGCACTCATGGACAAAGAATATAATGATGCTTATGCACTTATCGAGAGTATGGCTCAAAACCATTACCAATGGGGAAGCGAGAGAGTCGCAACTGAGAAACCAACAAAAGGAGGTATGTACGAAGTGAGTAGTATGGACCAAGTCAATGCAAAGTTTGACCAACTAAACCAAAAGATTGATAACTTGGCCATAACACCAGCAGCCACCGTGGCTGCAGTAACACCTAACTGTGAGTTATGTGGAGTTCCAGGACACGATGTTCCTGATTGTCAACTCTTAACAGGAATTCCCACAGATCAAGTGAATTATGCTCAAGGAAACCCATACTCAAACACATACAACCCAGGTTGGAAGAATCATCCGAACTTCTCTTATAAGAACAACAATGCTTTATACACACCAGGTCAAGCACCAGCTACACCACCAGGATATCAAAAGACTGCTCCTAATGTCCCTAGAAAATCGAACCTTGAGTTGATGATGGAGAACTTTATAGCTAACCAATCTCAAATAAACAAGGACTTCTTAAACCAAAACATACACACTAGTGAGCAGATTAAGCAATTAGTGAGCAAAGTAGATGCATTAGCTACACATAACAAAATGCTTGAAACTCAGATTTCACAAGTAGCTCAACAACAAGCACCTACCGCTGCACCAGCTGGAGTATTTCCTGGACAACCTCAACCTAATCCGAAAGGTCAGGCCAATGCTGTGATATTAAGAAGTGGCAAGGAACTTGACGGACCTACCGATCCAAGACTTGACAATCCAGCCATGTACCAAAAACCGGATAAACTGACTGAAATGGTGAATGATCCAGAAGAAAAGGAAGATGATAATCAAGAGGCAGTGGAGAAAGAAAAGCCTTATGTGCCTCCACCACCCTATAAACCACCAATTTCGTACCCTCAGAGATTAACCAATTCCAAGACGATGGGCCAGTTTAAGAAATTTGTTGAACTTCTGAAACAGTTGAATATTACTATTCCATTTACTGAAGCTATCACTCAAATGCCCTCGTATGCTAAGTTTTTAAAAGAAATCTTATCCAATAAGAAAAAGATAAAGGATAACGGAACCGTTACACTTACTGCTGAGTGTAGCGCAATAATTCAGAATAATATGCCTCTTAAGCTAAAAGATCCAGGAAGTTTCTCTATACCCTGTGTAATAGGAAAATTCGTCATTGACAAAGCTCTATGCGATTTAGGAGCCAGTGTCAGTGTTATGCCCTTAACGATTTGCAAAAGGCTAGACATGGGAGACCTAAGACCAACTAAAATGTCTGTTCAACTAGCCGATCGCTCTGTTAAATATCCTGTAGGCATACTAGAAAACGTCCCAGTACGTATAGGACAATTCTATATCCCTACTGATTTCATAATCATGGACATCTCTGAAGACTCCACTACACCTATCATACTAGGAAGACCATTCTTAGCTACTGCCGGAGCTATTATAGACGTAAAGAAAGGAAAGCTAACCTTTGAAGTAGGTGAAGAGAAAGTTGAATTTATTTTAACACAATTCTTACAATCACTAGCTATAGAGGATACATGCTATCTATTGGACGTAATTGACGAATGTGTAAGAGAAATGGAAATGAAAGAAACTACCTATTCTGAAATTATGAAAATTCAAATCCCTCCGATTTTCGAAGATGATAGTTGGCGTGAACCATATCAGGATGATAGTCTAAGCGAAAGTTTAGCACTTACACCGGATCCCATGCCAAGTAAAAATAAACCTACATTAGGGTTAAAAACTTTACCTAAGAACCTAAGATACGAATTCTTAGACATTGAATGTACAAGACCAGTTATAATCAATTCCAGTTTAGGAACAATTGAAACAAAGAAACTTTTAGATGTCTTAAAGAAATATCCAACTGCATTAGGATATAACATATCTGATCTCAAAGGAATATGCCCTTCAATCTGTATGCATCGTATTCTGCTAGAAGAAGATTGCAAAACCTCCAGAGAATCTCAAAGAAAAATTAACCCAATCCTTAGCACTGTAGTAAAGGAAGAAGTTAAGAAACTACTAGATGCCGGAATAATATATCCAATCTCTGATAGTAAATGGGTTAGTCCAGTACATGTAGTACCAAAGAAAGGAGGTATCACTGTTGTGAAAAACGCTAAAGGCGAATCGATATCACAAAGAGTAGTGACAGGACATAGAGTGTGCATCGATTATCATAAACTAAACAAAGCCACTCGAAAAGATCATTTCCCACTACCTTTTATAGATCAAATGTTAGAACGATTAGCCAAGCATTCATATTTATGTTATCTTGATGGTTACTCAGGATTTTTCCAAATCCCTATCCACCCAAATGATCAAGAGAAGACTACATTCACATGCCCTTATGGAACGTTCGCTTATAGACGAATGCCCTTTGGATTATGCAACGCTCCTGCAACCTTTCAAAGATGTATGATGTCAATCTTTGCAGATTTTATAGACAACATCATGGAAGTGTTCATGGACGACTTCTCTGTATGCGGGCAAAGTTTTGAAGGATGTCTATCAAATTTAGAAATGGTGTTAGAAAGATGTGTAAAAGTAAACCTCGTGCTTAACTGGGAGAAATGTCATTTTATGGTCAGAGAAGGAATCGTATTAGGACATGTTATATTTGACAAGGGAATTGAAGTTGATAAAGCTAAGATAGAAGTCATAAAAGATCTTCAACCCCCTAAAACTGTTCGAGAAATACGAAGCTTTTTAGGACACGCCGGTTTCTACTGACGATTCATCAAAGATTTATCGAAAATCACTAAACCTCTTACCGGTTTATTAATGAAAGACGCTGAGTTCATATTCAATGAAGATTGTCTTAAAGCATTCGAAATTCTAAAAACAGCCCTCATCACCGCACCAATCATGCAACCCCCTGACTGGAGATTACCTTTCGAAATCATGTGCGATGCGAGTGACTATGCTATAGGCGCAGTTCTAGGCCAGAGGAAGGAAAAGAAACTTCATGCGATTTACTATGCCAGTAGAACCTTAGATTCTGCTCATATGAACTACGCCACTACTGAAAAAGAATTGTTAGAAGTTGTCTTTGCGCTTGACAAATTCCGTTCTTACCTAGTGGGAGCGAAAATAATCGTTTACACAGACCACGCTGCTATCAGATATCTATTGACTAAGAAAGATAATAAACCAAGACTCTTGAGATGGATTTTACTCTTACAAGAGTTTGATCTCGAAATAAAAGATAAGAAAGGTACTGAAAACGTCGTAGCGGACCATTTATCTAGAATAGAAGGTATTAAACCAGAACAAGTGCCGATTAACGATGATTTTCCGTATGAACATCTGATAGCACAAATAGGAAGCGACCCAGTTCAGTTAGACATAGATGAACCAGAACCCGTGGAAACAATCCAAACAACTGTAGGACTGCCATGGTACGCTGACATTGTCAACTACCTAGCTATAGGAGCTCTTCCACCTGATTTAACCTATCAGCAAAAAAAGAAATTCTTTCACAATCTCAAACATTACTATTGGGATGAACCATTATTGTTCAAAAGAGGACCCGACAGAATCTTTCGTCGATGTATTCCCGAAGAAGAAATAGAAGATGTCATTGCTCACTGCCATTCATCTCCTTATGGTGGACATGCAAGCACTTCCAAGACTTGTGCAAAAATCTTACAAGCCGGCCTATTCTGGCCTAATTTATGGAAAGATGTCCACATCGCTGTTATAAATTGCGATCGGTGTCAACGCACTGGTAATATTTCAAGAAGAGATGAAATGCCTCAAAAAGGAATATTGGAAGTAGAAGTCTTTGATGTCTGGGGAATAGATTTCATGGCACCATTCCCATCATCTTTCGGTAACAATTACATACTCGTAGCTGTCGATTACGTTTCAAAATGGATTGAAGCTATAACTTCTCCTACAAATGACACACGAGTAGTAATAAAGCTTTTCAAAAATATAATATTTCCCAGATTTGGTGTGTCTAGACTCGTCATAAGTGACGGTGGCTCACACTTCATTTCAAAAATCTTTGACAAATTACTATCTAAGTATGGAGTAAGACACCGTGTGGCAACACCATACCATACACAAACAAGTGGACAAGTCGAAGTCTCGAACAGAGAAATTAAACAAATCTTAGAAAAGACTGTCGCCATATCTCGGAAAGATTGGTCATCTAAACTTAATGAAGCTTTATGGGCTTATAGGACAACTTACAAGACACCCATAGGAACTACACCTTTCAAATTAGTATATGGAAAATCTTGTCATCTCCCGGTAGAACTAGAACACAAAGCTTATTGGGCTATCAAAACTCTCAATATAAACTATAATGCTGCAGGAGAAAAACGAATCCTAGATATTAACGAATTAGAAGAGTTAAGGTTAGATGCTTATGAGAATGCTAAAATATATAAAGAAAGAACTAAGCGATGGCACGATAAACGCCTATCTAGGAAAGAATTTAGTGTGGGAGACGTTGTACTCCTCTTTAATTCAAGACTTAGGCTCTTTCCTGGAAAACTAAAATCTAGATGGTCAGGACCATTTGAAATAACTAGAGTGTTCCCGAGCGGAGCGATAGAAATTAAGGGTAGGAATAGTGAACCGTTCACAATAAACGGACAACGTCTAAAACATTACCATAAAGTTGAAAATAGAGATTATGCAAATAGTCTAAGGCTTTTAGAGCTGTCCACTAATTTCCCTGATTAATCTACACCTAAGCATTACGTCAGGCTTTTGACGATAAAAACAGCGCTTAGTGGGAGGCAACCCATTTAATCATTTAACCATTTTGATCATTTTATTATTTTGTCTTTATTATTTATTTATTTGTTTTGTCATTTTATTGTTTTTTAGTTTTATTTCATTATTACTATTATTGCTTTTATTTATGCATTTATTTTCTTATTTTCCTTATTTTAATTTTTAAATCACTTTTACAGATTTTCTAAAGTCTTTTCCACTTTCCTTCTCCCCCTGATTTGTTTCCTCCGTATTTACACTAACTATGGCTAACCAACCGATAAACCTTATGGAAACCAAATTTAGAGGTAGGAACCAAAGAATGAAATTTGAAGAGTTATCACAGAGACCAATGGATTTGACTCTGTACCCAGATGATCTGACTATGGAAACCTTAGGCATACATGATAGCATCCTATACTTGTTTAACCGACTTGGATGGGAGAATGCACTGATTAAACAAAAGTTTGTGACTTACCGCAAGCTCACCCTTGAGTTCCTCAGCTCCTTAGTTTACTTACCCGAGCGCGGTTTTGGATTCAGGAAAGGATTTATCAGTTTCCGCCTTTTTGGAATAGAATATGACTTTAACCATAGAGAGCTAGCTGACTTATTAGGATTCCCTAGTGGACCCTTTGCTTTTACTACCACACAGGTAGAATTAATGGACATTGAGCTGGATTTCTTTTGGGGAACCTTAACCGGAAATTACCATCCTGAACCAAATAACATGAACAATGATGAGATACATAACCCTGCTATCCGTTACTTCCATAAGATCCTTGCCCACACCTTCTTTGGAAAAGAAGAAAACCTTACTGGAGTATCTAAAGATGAGATATTCATTATGTCATGTGTGACTAATGGACAGCCAGTCAATGGTGTGCCTTTCATGATGCAAACCTTCACCCGAATCCAAGAAGAACATGATCTACCCATATTAGTAGGAGGTCTTGTCACCATGATTGCTGATGCCTTAGGACTTAGATACCAATTACACAGGTGTAACCGTTTAGGTACCATCCGTCCTATGAATCTTAACTTTTGCTTTAACCGCCATATCATAAGAAATTTAGGACAACCACCTTTCGAGTACCTAATCAGGAATGAAGTAGTAACCCTGTTCACACTACCAAACCATGCAAGAGTAAGTGTTCATAATAAAGATAATTGGCTTTATGAGCTTACCCCTCCTGACTATCCATCTACTCCTGAAACACCTCAATCCTACAAGATAAGGGATGATATAATGACCGATGTAGAAAGTGACCCTGAGACGCCTCCTGGTTACCATGACATTGACCACACTGATGAAGTGATTGAAACCCCTGAAGTGAATCAAGTAGAATATGCTGACAACTTAAAGAAAATCATGAACACTCTTGAAGCTTACCAAGCCGATATAAATACTGTTAAGGATGAGATTAAAAGCATGCGATTGGACATTATAGGTTTAACTGACATAACATGTGAGCAATTCTACCACCTGAACTCTGCAATCGAAGATTTGAAGAAGCACTTTTGAAAATGTTGTAATGATCTAACTTATTTTATTTATTGTTTTCGTTTCTAGTTAGTTTAACATTTCGCAAACATTTTTCGTATTTTATTTTTATTAATGTAATTTCCCTTCAATTATATCAAAAGCAAAGCACTTCTAGTTATACAAAATTTTCCAATTTAATCAATTTCTATGCTTTAAATTCATTTACTGTTATGTTTAAATTGATTAATGTTTTATATAATTTCTCATGTGATGAAATTTACTAATTTATGTTGATCTAAAAATATTATATATTGTTTGTGTTTAAAATAAAATGAGAAGTGATCATGAAAAATAAAAATTGTATTGAACGCATGAGAGATAATGCATTCTGGAAAATATTTTAAGTTTTAACCCCTCACGGTCGTCATCACCCTCTAACGATCGTGACAAGCTAATTAGCGCGTCACGACCGTCATCCCCCCATCACGACCGTGACGACCCCAGTTATAGGAATTCTGAGAAACAGAACTGTTCTTCTTCGAAACCTCTTCTTTTTCAACTTCCACAACATTCAAAAACCCCCATTATCTCTTCCAACTCCCGTAACCTCCCATTACCCAAATTAAACTCCATTAACCTCTCCATTTACTCCAAACCTATCACATTCTCATCTTGCACTATAATCAGAACCAATTTCTTCTCATTTTACACTTTTCTCACAAAACTCAAAAACCTCTCATCTCCCACTCCCATTCTTGCATGCAATGGAAGAAATTCAGTTTAGAGATGGTGAACATGGAGATAATCAGAGACAGAAGTTCATCAGATTCCAGAACCGTGGTGTTCAACCCACGCGATATGTCGACACTGAATGTTTGAGGGAGTTGGGAATGCTCAACAGTGTGAAGAACCTGCTTCGGAAGGTTGGTTTGTGGCATTTGTGCAGTCAGCCCCAGCCTACATTCGAGCTTCTGACATTGGAATTTCTGAGCTCGTTTCAATATATCACTCCTCCCGGTTCACAAATTCAACTCACCGGCGCTGCTAAGTTCAGATTGCTCAGCCGGGAGTTCGAAGTTACACAAACAAGGATCGCCGAGCTGCTAGGTTTCGATCACGGTGACGACGCTCACCTCCGCGTGCCGGACAACTTCAGTGAAACCGCTTTCACCTTATGGCACGACATCAGCAACACCCGTGCCTCAGCCTTTCAGAGTCTGAATGCTACACATATCCACAACCCGGCGATCAGATACTTTCATCGCATCATCTGCAATTCCATTTTTGCAAGAGAGAGCAATCACAAGCTTAACTCCAAGGAGCTCTTGTTCTTGCACTGCGCCTTAAATGACGAGCGCATCAATGCTGCCCCATTCATGTTGTCCCATATCTAGTCCATAGCGCAAAGAGGCGCAACCCCCTTCTACATAGGCGGCATTGTCACTACCCTCGCCATTCAGCTGGAGCTTGGTGACTTGGTCATCAATTTGCCTCGCATAGCCGCAGAGTTCCTAACGAAGAATTATTGCAGGTCCGTCCACTTGATTGCTCAGAGAGAGGATGGCAGGTACAGCCCTGTTATCCAAGGCACTGTTTATCACCACATCATCTTGCCGTGCCATGACCGCATCGATTCGTCCAACCGAGCCAACTAGCTATTTGCTTTACCGGATTCTGCCGGCCACGCCCCCATTATTGATGAGCAGGCCGATCCACCAGTGGACGAGATGCAAGACACCATGGATGCAGCTGAGCCTGTCCAGGACATTCCTGAGTCCTCCACCCGACAACCTCCTGCACAGGAGTTCACACTTGAGGACGTCCTCCGTGCGATTCATCAGCAGAACCAGATGAATGCCGCATTGGAGCGAAGGCAAAAAGAGCAACATGACGCATTACTCCTAGCTGTTGCCACCAACCAGAGGACGACTGATGAGAAGCTTGGAGAGATCTTTAGCGAGCTATATTCTTTGCGTATTGATATCACTGCTCTCACCGGCACCGGTTCTGATCCTGAAGCGACTCCGACCAGACGCTCCCGCACCAGAAGCCGAGGCCGTGGTCATCAGCAGCCTTAGTTTTAGTTTTTGTTTATGCTTTTCCATTTCCGTTGTTTGTATTGTGCTTTAACCGCTATTATATCACAACATTGAGGACAATTTCTAATATAGTGTGGGAGAGGTACCTTTCATTTTTCTGCATTTTCCCTTTCCGCACTTTCCATTCTATTGTATTTCCTTTTCGTATATTAATGAAACAGAGTAATACTAGTGCTATTTTCTTTAGTTTCGAATTCTCCCCGTTTATTTAGCCATACCGGAAAAAAAATCTTTAATTTATTCTTCGCTTTACCCGACTTACCTACGAAATCATAATTAGGAAGCTGAGAACGATTCAACAAGATCAATATAGTCTTGACACCTTAGACTTCCCACTTAAGCATTCCGTTCCGATAATTATTACGACTACACCTTAAGTTTCAGTTCAAAAGTAACCCCTAGTAGTTTATACTAGCAGTCAGCACCGTCTGAACACAAACCACGTGGGGAGCCGATGAATATAAGTGTTTGATGCCTAATCTATAATGATCCTTCATATCTCGATGCAAATGAAAAGAAATTGCACCAAAGTACACGGTCGCATATAAGAAACGAGAAATATGAGAAGGAGTCCATTGCGGGTTGGTTCAGAGGTACCTGGTTCTGAACTTGGTAGGGCGTGCTACGGCTCGATCCCCCACAACCTCCAAATTGGATAATGTATGTAGGGTTACCACATTCGTGTACCAGACCCCGTGCTTATAAAGGATCAAAGTCACTAACCGGCTACTCCACTACGTGCGTGCTAAGGCAAAGGGCTTAATGTGATTGCGCTAGAATGAAACCGGGCGAAATAAGATCGAAAGACTCTAGGTGGAATCGTAACGCAATTACCGAATGTTTCGTTTAACTGGAAGTCGACGACTTAGCTTGTTGCTTGTGTCATTAGTGTATCGTTAGTGTTTTATCCCAGTACCGGTTTATCTGACAAAATGATTCTTCGTACGGTTTGTTATGTGTGTGCGTCGATGAAAACTTGTCCGACAATTTTCAACCGACTATTCGCTTGAGGACAAGCAAAGGTTTAAGTTTGGGGAAGTTTGATAACGAGAAAAAGTATCGTTTTTATTGCTATGTTTCAATAACGTTTTATCGCACAATTGCCGTTTTAACACCCGATTCCTCGAGTTTTCTTTGTTATTTTGCAGGTACATCATATACAGAGCTAAATCATGAGCCACAAGTGAAATGAGCAAAAACAACCATTAAAAGATGAAGAAAAGAGGAATTCTGCATAACCTGCACTTTTTGTAACAGTCACGATCGTCACCTAGGAGTCACGACCGTGACACGCTAAAAGGAGCAGTCACGGTCGTCACTAGTCCCTCACGACCGTGACGCGCATAAGACACGGGAGACGAGCGTGACACCCTTGTCATGAACGTGACAAGGGGAATTTAGGGTAATATGCTGAGACTTGGTCATGTACGTGTGTGTTACGTGAATTCAACTTGCCTATCTTCCCGCACACCAAGCCATGCAACTTCTCCCTGGATTTTCTCAGCATTTACGAGGCCCATGCATCATCTCCAACTGCCAAGCCCAAATTGCTTCCTATAAATAGCTTAGCTTCAAAGAACAATTGACAGAGTTTTGATTTTAATTTTCTTGCGGAAGCTCTGCCGTATTTTCATTGCACCCTGTTATTTTATTCTTTCCAACATTTAATTGTTCTTGCTTTAATTTTCTGTATCCCAACCAACCATATAACAATTTCCAACATTAGGAAATTGTTATAATTTAATTTGTTTCAAAACCTTTAGAATTCTTTTAGAAATTTTATTTCCGATTCCGGTCCGTACTCCGAGCTCTCCAGACTGTGGAAGAAGGAGTCTAACATTTTAATTGTTATTCAGGTTTTTTATTTAAATTGCATTTATATTAATGTTAAGTATTTATTTTTCTGCCATGCATATTTTATTTTATATTTCTCTGCCTCTGTCTGGTTCAACAATCATGAGTAGCTAAACACCTTAGGGCGGTATGTAATTAAAATCAACTAAACCGGTAAAATCAACTCTAGGCTTAAAATAATTAAGAGCTTAAAATTCTGGCTGTGACTTTTTATTATAAAATCAACCTTTTTGTTACGAGAGTAAGGAAAGTGTAATAGGTTAGGTCAAGACCACGAGAGTGTGAGATTTTAACCAGATAGCTAAAGTTAGGCATTTAATTTAAACACAGCGAGAGCGCTTTAAAATGAATTAGAATTACTAAGTTTCCAAAAATTATTTCTAAACACTTATGGGCTAGCGAGAGCAGGCATAGGGCTTTAGGGGTAAGATCTGAGATAAGACCACGAGAGTGTGAGTTAAAGATATTTAAACTGGTAACCTCTACAGAATAGATTAAGTGAACCATCTTTATAAGCCTAGGTTAGATTGACCCGCCTAAGTTAAAATAATTACATACCGACCGCCTTAGTATTATTTTATTTAACTTAAAACTAATTCCCGCCTTTAATCTTTAAAAACAACCAAAAATCGTGACAACCCTTCACCTTAGCTAAACTAGTAAATCCTCTAGCACTAAGTAATCATAAAGTCCCTGTGGATCGATAATCTTAAATATTACTTCGATAGGCTGTGCACTTGCAGTTAAGATACCGCTAGACACATATTAGAGTACGTCTTTAGCCCATCAATAGTCGCCTATTCTGTAACACGGTGGGAAAACTGACTTTCTATAAATGTTGCGGATAGCAAGAGTCGCCACCGACTTTTATTATATCCATAAGGAAGGGACATAAAAGAACATGAAAGACCATTTTGAAAAGACTTGGGTTCGGGGGGCAGGTTATATAAAGGGAAGGTGTTAGCACCCTTTATATCCATGGTTATCTATGGTCTCTTAGTTACTTAGATCACTTAAATGTTTTTGAAAAGTGTAGTGTGTGTTTAGAAACTTTCTAAGTACTTTGTAATGATCCTCGTATGGATGTATACAAAGCCTTGTTTGGAAAATATTTGAAAATATTGTGAGGTGTGAAAAGCATTTTTGAAGAGTGAGCAAGTAACTATGAGGTACCTACCCTAGACTAAGTCATCCACGTTCTTATATGTCCTTTCAAGGGTAAGACTATCCCTATTATTAAGGAATAGGTAGTCATTACCTTGGATTTGTTTAAGGGACGGGTGTAGGGTCATCGTATGGTCAATGAAGGCAACTTAAGAGGTGTCTTTAGCAATTCGTATGGACTATCATCATTTATTCGAAGGGACAAGATCATTATTCTGTAGGCAACCTCGAAGGGACTTGATCTTTTAAATCTATAGGGACTTGATGATTTAGACGTGAAGAGACTTTGCTTAAGACACCCTTATATTCGAGGGACTTGACCATTTAAAGAAGGCAACCAAGAGGGATACCCTAGGAAGTGCAGACGGCGATCTTAGATCGACTTACGTGTATGAATGATTTATTTCGGATATTTATATTATGTAATTAATTCTCTAAGTCCATATTAATATCAATTAGGTTGTCACTCCATATTTACTAACCATACATTTAAATAATAATAATTAAAAGGACGGAAAAGTAAATCTAAACTATTACAAGGCTTTGGGCAGTTACAAAATAATCGAGCGAAAAATAAAATTACAACATACAAACCTATACATTTTTTCCTAATAATTAAAATAAAGCAAGAATTAAATAAAAAATAATAAAGCGACATTAAAAATAAAATAATTAGGGTTAGTATTTATTTAGGGTCAGAGAAAATTAGGGTTTGTTAAAATTAAAAAAAAAGGGTTTTAAAGAATTATTTAAAACTTAATTAATTTATTTACAAAATTATTATTATAAAAAAATAATAATATATTAAAATAAAGTTATTATCAAATAAAAAATGTTTCTCCCTTTTAAAAAATAAAAATAAAATTTCAATCTAAGAAAGAGTTATTTTTATGGTTTAAATTTAATAAGTTAATTAAAATAAAATTAATTAAAATAAAAGAAAACTAGAAAATATGAGAAAAGTGAGAAAATTGCTAAAAAAGATAGGACCTGGGAATCAAACTCAGGTCCCTTACCTCAACAACGTATCACAAAACCAACAGGGCCAGCACGCGCTGATGTTAGTTCTATGAGACAAAACCATTATATTTTCAACCTGCAAACAAAAATAAAATGTAAAAAAAATGCTGGAACCAAGGATCGAACCCAGCCCCTATGTTCATCCGCGCACATACACTACCACTGGTCCAAGCACGCCTTATTGAAATATAACCAGAACGAAAACTATATAATATATGATGAAAATTCAAATTCCAGAAAAGGCGCCATCGTCTTCAACCTCCTGCACATTAAATTAGCTACGAAAATGTTATGAATTTGCTACGAAACATTCGTAGCTAATTGACCTGGAATTTCAAGAACTTTCAAAATACGCACGATTAGCTTCAATTAATTACACCAATTGATCACCCACAGTCTATACAACTCAATTATATCATCAAAAGACATTTATATTGTGTAAATCAAAGAACCCCAATTTGAAGCTTGAAACCCTAAAATGGTGTTTTGCTAAAACGACATCGAAACTGAAATTGATACACCCAGAATTGTTCTACACATTCAAACAAAATTGTTATGCAATCAAAATCAATTTATCATGTATAAATAAGCGAAACCGAAAAAAAGAGAGAAAGAAATATGAATTCGGTTATGGCGTTTTGGTGCATGAATGGATGTGTTGATGAGTGGTTTACGTTCAATGATGTTCAAGGAAGACAATGTAACCTTAAAATTGCCTTGAAAGGACTTGCAACTTTGAAACCGAATTTGAAATTTTTCTTTGTATTTTTTGACCTTTGATACCTGCTCTTGGCTGCCAAAATTTGTCCCCTAATGTTTTTGTTCAATTGTCTATATGTAGGAGAGCCAGATTAGGTCAAAAGAATGATAGATCATTGGGCTTTTGTGGTTTCTTGAGTGTGAAGAAATCTCTCTCATAATTTTGTCCAAAAATCAAATGATATCCTTCCCAATTGGTGGTGCACAAAATTGGATAGCATCTAATCATCTTGAATGTCATTTAAGAGCTTCTAGAAGAAGAATCAAATCAAATATTTGTATTTTTATATTTTATTTTGATTTAAAATGAATTTTAATGAATAAAATCCAAATAAATAATAAATAAATTATAAAAATCAGAAATTATTTGAATTGGGTCGTGCTTGATGTTATTATTAAGATTGGGTTGCAAAATGATAGGCCCATTTGGAAAAAAAATGGATTTAAGACCTTATTTGCTTCATACACCCCTTGAAAATCTCCCAACTTTGACAAGGCATAAATCCCTTAATTTTAAGGCTATGAAGGTGTTATTAGACATTTTGTAAATATTAAAGAGTCCTCTAACAAACCTATTTGGTCTCATGTCCATATCTTTTACCATTTTCAAAATATGCTCTTTGGAAAAAGTTGACTTTTTGTTGACCTTTGAAATGACCTATAATGTTTTAGCTCATACCTTCCAAATGAAGCATTTTTAGGCTTGGCTTGTGATACACAAAGTTGTAGAGAATTCAATTTCCTTCAAAATAATCTTTGTATGGGAAATTTTTTATGAAGCATGTGAAAGTTATGGCTGGTCAAAGTTCAGTTGAATTTTCCTAGGAAACCCTAATTTAGAAACTTCCTGATTCTTGATGATCTGAGATTTCCCTGATGAATTATGATCAAACCTTGATCAAATGATGAAATTTACTTCATAATATTGATGTTGGCAAAAAAATCTTGAAGTTTGACTATAGTTTGACCACAGTTGACCTCAGTTTGACTTTTTAACTACTTTGACTGATTTTTACATATCTGATCATTTGACTGGTCAAACTTATTGGGAAAGCCTTGCAACTTGACATGGGGATTCTTGAATACATGTGGGATGTTATGAAGCTCACTTGAGGCCTTTGAAGTCCATTTAGCTCAGATAAACTCAAAACCCTAGTTGTGGATCCATTGCTTAGGAGGATGTTTTGTCTGAGATAACTCTCAAACTTTCTGACCAATTGTGAACTTTGTGAACCTTGTGACCCTTGAGAGAAATCTAGGGAAACATTGCTTTGATTGTGGGAGGAGAAATTTTGGGGTACAAAATCCCTACATGCTGGGATCTTTGTGGCATACCTTTGCCTCACATCAGCTACCACCTCACTTAACCTCATCTTAGAATTATTCTTTAAACCATCAACAATAACTTTAGCCACCCATTCAGCTCTAGCATTGCTATTAAAAAACTTCCTTCCACACTTGTGTTTTCATACAAGGTTTTGATTCTAAATGTGGTGGTGTTGAGTACCCTACTACACAACACGGTATAGTCACATTTAGTCTTGTCCTTACACACAATCCTACATCTATTAGAGTCATTTTTCTCAAACTTTACCTCCCTTCCATTCAACACATAATGCTCTAAAATAGGATCTTTAAATTGTCTTAGAGATGAAAACTCCATTCCAACTTTGAAAGCATAATCTTTGCATAGTGTCTCATCCTCATTATACCTTAAAATACAAGGTCTCTCATCACAACTAGCATCATCACCTCCACTATCAAGCTCATCTGTCATATATTCATCCTCAATCAAATTCTCTTTACCCATCTCTTCAGTAATAAACACCTTGTCATCTTCTTTACTCTTTCCATATTCAGTTTTAGAATTCTCTATCTTTTTTACCTCCTCCCTATTGACAGTCACATCAACAAGACCTTCTTCAAAACCACCCATCCTCTCATCTTCACTATCCTCAAACTGTACATCTTCCACTGAATTATCACTAGAATCAGTACCTGATTCATTAAAAATCTCAACTTTGTCTACACATTTCACTCCCTTACCTTTCTCTATATATTTAGTCATGAAACTATCCTCTCCATCAACCTTAGCTTCACAATAAATCTCTACATCACACTTGTATCCAATTGCATACATGGCTAGCTCATGTGCATCTCCATCATCCATAATTTTTTTTAAATCTTCTTCAAGCAAACCACCCTCATGCTTCCACCACATGTTAACTTTAGTATAATCAAACTCAGGTTCTATCACTTTCATCAGATCAACAACCTCAAAGAAACTCCAATAATCGGGGTCTTGTCCACTAAACGCAAATATATCCCCACCCTCATATTTTAAGTTAGTGTCTTTTACAAAATGACCCTTTGTGAAGAAAACTATCTTGAACTTATCCATTAACCTGTACACATGATTTAACCTAGGTTTAATATAGGAAATTACATTAACCCTAAATTTTTACCAAATCTAAATCGAAAACACAAACATATTTCTATGCCCTAGTTCTTTACTCACAGTAACAAACACACACAGTTAATGCATCGAACAACCTAAATAGAAAACAATGGGACCACACAAGTACAACAATGGCAGACAAGAGTTACTAACCCGAGACCACCTTCAAGAAAACAACGCTTGCTTGGGACCACTTAACAAGCTAAAAAATGACTTGCGCAAACGATAAGATTCAAAATTTGAGAAGGAGAAGACAAAATCACAACGCTTGGATTACGTTGACTAGGGCTTGGATTACAAAATGCAATTGTTGGATAACGTTGACAAGAATGTGACTCTTAACATTACTCTTCCTATTTACCTTTTTTTTCATATTATCCACGCTGGCCACATTCACACAAATTAGTAAATAATTTATGCACACATGGCTTGCTAAGTCAGCCTCCGTTAGTTAAGACTAACGAGAGGGACTAGATTTCGAAACGGAAAAGTTATGGAGGACCAATGTTTGAAGAAAATATTTAGAGGGACAAATTTAAAAAAAAAAGAGATATTTGTAGGGACCAAAAACTTATTTAACCCTTAAACTAAATATATTAAACCAAATATATTAAACTAAATATATTCAACTTTTCTATGTCACAGTATCAACATCACTATTATGTTCTATCACAAAGTGCATATCCCACAGACAATGCAAAGACACCTATGTAGGACCTATTTTTTTATACCACAGTGGTTATGTTTTTTCCAAAGCGTGTCCAAATTGTCAAAGTTTCATTAAAAAAAATAGAGTCTACATTAATGCACCTGACAAAGTATGTTCAATATTTTAGTTTTCACAAACAAGTAAACTATTATTATATAGGTGAGATATATCAATATAAAGGTTGTTTTGACTTTATTCACTTTTATAAAACTACATTCCTCTATCCCCATGCAACATCATTGTAAATTGTACATTAACAATTTTTATATTAACCTCTACACTCAATGCCAACTTGCTCTTTCACTAAAAAATGTTTTGCAAATTCAAACAGCTCCTATTATAGAGGTACAATGATTACCTTATTTATGATTCAACTATCCTACATAGCAACCTCTATTTCAGCTTTTTCAGCAACTAATTCTTAATACCAATGTAAAATCCAATTTTCTAATACAATTCATTTAGTTTGTTTTCAATATTATTTTTTGGCAATAGTCTGTTTGAAATTGCTTATTTACTAAATATTACTTTTCTTTATTTTAATTAAAACAAAACCATTTTTTACTTTTCCTACCAAGTTATTGAACAATATTGTCGATATTTTATGATGTAGGAGGTGCTTTTGTCATTTGCATTAGAATTATTGTATTAATGGATGGTGTTTCTAAATACATTAGATTTGTGGATAACTATTTGTTACTTGACTGTGTTCATACATATTGTGTTGCTCTGTTTTAAATGCGTCTGCCTATCTGTGTTGTATCAAAATATTCATATGGCTAATCTTCTTTTCTTTTCTTTTTGTTTCTTAAAGAGTTGAAATATTTTTTTTGGTTGTGACAAAGTTATTTTATCTTTTATTTATTATTTTGGTATACTTTCACAACTAAATCTTGTATTGTAATTATTTCACATGTGATCCAATTTTCTAATACAACTCATTTAATTTGTTTTCAATTATATTTTGGCAATAATCCATTTCAAATTGCTTATTTACTAAATATTACTTTTCTTTATTTTAATTAAAACAAAACCATTTTTTACTTTCCTACCATAGTTATTGAAGTTACATACAATATAAACTTTGTTTTTCAAATTTCCCACCAAGTGATGCCTACATTCTAACTCAACTTTTTTGCAGCACACAAAAGCTACTTCAAGTTACACTTGATCTTGTCTTGAATACCAGTAAGTTTCTAATACTTTTAATGATATTTCATTTTTTTACTGTTGAACAATCTAAACATTACACTTTTTTCCATCCTCCAAATTTACTCAGCTTTTAATTGTTGACTTAAACTTTTGACAGTTTATAAACATTGCAACTTTTCAATATTTTCGGCATGAATTGATTACTCAAACAAAGGTATTCATTTCCTTGCTAATAGCATTGCCTTTTTGGACAATTTACAAGCATTTCCGTACTAATAGCATTTCCATACTACAAACTTACAAACTTAATAGCATTTAATAGTAATCTAAATATTGTTTTATCATACTACAAGCTTACACTATCATTTGATTTTTGTGTGCTCATACAAAATATTTGTTGCTGCCCATTATGTCAACCTAAATCTTTTTGGACAATATACAAGCATTGTCATACTAATAGCATTGTAATATTACAAACTTACAAATACAAACATTGATACATACACATTTAATAGTATTATAAATACTGTTTTATCATACTACAAACTTACACTATCAATTTGGTTTTTGTGAATTCATACACAATATTTGTTACTACCCATTTTGTCAACTTAAATAATGAAGGGATGAAAACATGAATACACTGATTCACGATATCACATTATGGGGGGAATACCCATCCAAGCGAGTCAGGTTCCGCAAATTTCATATACTAAAACAGAAGAAATTTAAACGATTCAAACAACACGTCATAACTTCCACAAATACGCCATGCAACAATAAAATCCCTCTATCAGAAATTCCACCGGGAAATATCAACGCCGCCTATCTATATACTCGTCGTTTCTCCTGAATGAATCTTCCTAAACCAGACATAGTACTTCAGGCGCCGATCCAAAACTTTGTGGCATTTCTCTTCATCATAACTAAATTGTCCAAAAATTAACATAACAAACAAAAACTTTACAACTATTACAAAACAATTGACAAATCTGAAAATTATAAATAAAAACTTTAATACCTATCACTTTCAGCTGTTACAAGCATCCCATTTTCAACTAGGGAACTTTAGATTTGGTTTTTTTTTCTCCTTACCTCCAACTTCCACTTCTGCTACAAACATCTTTCTCTTTTTCCCATCATATTCAATCGAATTTGTGTTACCATTCAAATCTTTCTCAAGCACATTTACAACAGGAGTATACTCCATAGTTTTCACCCCTTTCCTGGCACCTGGATATTTTGGCTTCCTTGAGTTATTTTCTAGACCTGCTTCCTCGTCTTGTAGGTATGTCATGTCCATACCGACTCTTCTACAATGATTATCTACCTCAACACTTTCATGTCCTCTTCATACATTTTAAACAAAATAAATATAATCAAGAAACTTCTTAAAATCAAACATTTAAGTAAATAGATTGAAATATAATAAACTAAATTCATACCTTCTACAATTTGCTTTATATCAAACATGAAGTTATTCCATACATTCTTTATTTCTATAACATTCCATTTTATCAAACATTATGTATTTCATTACCATCTTAAATATTATGCAATATATGTCAAAGCATATTTATTCATTCAACCCAAAATGAACATAAGTACAAACAGGTAAATTACAAACAAGCATCTTCCTTAAAAGTGTTTTATCATCCAGCCGATCTTATAAAAAAAATGATATTTTTTAAAGAGAAATCCAAAAGGGATTATAAAAACCTAAAACAACTTATACAAACCTAAAACAAAGAAATCGAAATCGAACTGATTGAATCCCTAAACAATCTAAAACATTGAAAGCAAACCGATTAGTTGACTAAACAATCCAAAACATTAAAATTCCTCAAAACAAGGTTACCTTATCATAGATGATGAAGGTTCCATTTTGGCCATTCTTGAGCTTCGATGGTGGATGCGTGTCTGTTCGGATGGGATTTCTACCACATTGCATGTAACTCATATATCACATTACCTAATATACCCAAACAAATCTATATTGGGCTGATATGACATTGGGCCCAAGTCCTAAACCAAATTAACATTACTGCAATTCAGGTCACTAGGCATTTTATTCCATTCAATTAAATATACCAATTTCATTTATTTTACTATAAATAATATACAAATACTATTTATGGATAAGTTATATTAAAGATCATTTTATTTACTATAGATAATACACCAACTATAACATAAAATATTATATTTCCTTTAACTAATAAAACAAATATCATTTTATAAATAATACATTATAAAGCATTTTATTTTAAATAATATATTTCCTTTAAATATTATATTTCCTTTAAAGAGCATTATATACCACTACTAGTAAGAGATGAAAATGATATAATATGAACATTAGTTGATTACATAAATACCCTTTTCATAGTGTAAATAAAATTTAGATGAAGAATAATTATTTCAGATCATGTAATAAGATTTTAAAGGATTGATAGTAGATTATTCTTTTTTAGAAATTTATTGTGCATGCATTTTAGAGAGTCTTGTTAGTATGACGGTCCTCACATCCGAATTCGACAAATTTACTCAGACATGTTGAACGCAATAAATAAAAAACATATTATTAAATAAAGAATAATTAAAGTAGCAGTAAAGGAATTTGAACCCGGAAGATTAATAAAAACTGAAACTTGCATATAATGAAATTGCTCAGAAGAGAGACTTTTGAAAGTGTAGTCACGATATCCTATGGTATCGCTTATTTGTTTTGATGTTTTTGTCAATTTGATTGTAGCTATTTTAGTTGCGTATTTGTAATTTGCTTCTCATATTATATCTGTGTGCTTGTAATTTATTCGTACTTCATTTAAAATGTAATCGATTCAACTATTATGTTGTTGTACCCCTAAAAACCCTCCTTGCTAAACTAAATAAGAGTATTTTGATGCATGGTATTGTTTATTTTGTAGCCTAACAAGATGTTACTTTGTCGTTTCATTAGGTGTGACTTGAATCACACGTTAGTGCTTTTAAATCTGGATGTTAGTGTACTTGATTCAAATCAAGTGTTAATCATGATTTGAATCAGAAGCTTTGTGAAAATTGATAATTGCCTTTGGACAAATTGATTTGAATCACAAAATGAACATGATTCAAAATACAACCTCTTGTGATTTGAATCAATGGTCTTCGTGAAGCCATATTTAGACTCTGCTTAAATTGACTTAAATCAAAATTTCCTCTTGATTCTTATCAAAGCTTCACAAGACCCATTTCTATCCTTGATTTAAATAGTTGTTTCTTTGGTGAAAGCAACAAGTGTGTGAAACATATGGGCGAAACGCATAGAGACAAAAAAGATGCAACTGTTTCTTCTTTCCTTAGTGTGTCTATACCCATAACCATGAATATTTCTCTTCTTCTCTAGAACTACCTCTTGAGTGTAATCCATGTTATATTCACTTCTATTTGTTGCATCTTGTTCTTGTGCAATTTTTCGTTGTTTTGAGTGAACTAGAGAGTGAGATTAATCTTGTTATGTTGTCCATGATTAATCAAGCTCATGATAGATATCAAGAACCAATACTCATTTACCCATAAATTTGAGAGAACCTTATGTGTGTGTGTGTTTTCTTCATTCACATTCATCTAATCCCTTGAATAACACCTTGTATTTTTATATTATTTGTGAGATATTCGGGCACTGTTCATCATATCCATCCTTAGTCTTTTTCCATTTTTGAGGACCTTCATTTCTAAAGATTGAATGCTAAAGGAGACTAGTGGTGAATTATGGTATCTAACATTTTTTGTGTGAAGTTTGTTGTTTGTAACAGGTGCAAGTATCATTTCTTGAATGCAGTTTGATCTTTATTGTTGTCTATCAAGGGGATAATTTTAATATACTCCAAGGAAGACTTTGGCGAGATCAAGTATCAATTGTATGTAAGGCGGAGTTGGAAGTTATCCTTCTTTGGTGGAGTTGAAGAAAGATAACTTGTAGACAAAGTTGGGAGTTATCCTATAAACATTCAATTAATGGTAGTCGCTCAGGCAAGAAATCAGTGGGATCAGGGGGATCGCCACACACGAATACTTGGAGTAGATTATTGTGGATAACGAGGTTATTGGATCAAGATCTTGTTTTTGTTAGCAGTTTGAGTGTGAGCATCAATAGAGGGAATTATCGTGTGATAGTTTGTAGTAACCAAAATGTTTGTATCAAAATGGTAGAAGACCGTGATTATTTTCCATTGGTTAATTAACACCATTGAAGAGTAGAGTAGGCAAAGTGATGACGAATACCGAACCATTAAATATCTTTGTGTATCTTTTCTTCTTCCCTTATCTTCATTATTTTACTAGCATTCATTAATATCATTATTGCATTATTGGATAATTGCATTGATTGTATGACACATAAGTTAGACTATGCTTATAGAGATTTTATGTATAAGTGTCGCTCCCACCAAATGAAGTCGGGTCAAATGGGGTACAGACGCGAACGGTCGGCGAGAGGGGGATGTGAGAATACACAGGAGTGAACTCACGGGGAATGAAAAGAGTCGCCAGCTAGGCATTTTTATCCCGAAGGAAAGGTAATGCTGCATAGACCTAGAAAAGATGGATAAGACGGTCGCGAACCAGAGAGACTGAGAAAGGGGGTTGGTTACAACCTGGGAAGGTATTAGCACCCAGATTGTCCGCCGTACTCGACGGGATCCACGCTTAAAAGATTTGTGTTTTAAAGGGGTAGTGTCAGTGCAATTTGTGTATAAAAAAGCTGGAAAAGGATATACAGGTGTCAGTGTAAGAGAAGTGAAGTGTAATGTGTATAGTGTCAGTGTAAGAACAAAGATGAAATGCTCATGGTAATGAGGCTAAGAGAACAAGGTTGGAAAGAGGGGGAATATACAGAGACTTTTGTTCGATAACTGTTAAGTTATGCCTACGTATCCTCTCGTGCAATGAGGAAGTCAGAACACCGTAGTTCGACCCAAAGTGACTGAAAGATGAATTGACTGATGAACTGCTTACTAGCCTATGGTCAAGTGTATGACCTGTCTGGCTCAGGTGCTAACTGTCTTGCATTAGACAGAAGAAGCAAGTTCTTGGTTACGAGTGAATGAGATGAGAAAAGAATCCCGGAGGAGACGATTATTGTTTGTTTCTGAGTTTTCAGTCTTTTATTGCTTTTGAAAGTTTGTCATAAGTTAATGAGCTTAAACCTAAACCAATGGATTTAGTAAACTCATCACATCCTCCCTCTGATTAGGGGTAATGAGAATACCTTAAGTGTGAAGTAAGCTTCTCACACTTAATCACCTTTGATGTAGGATTAAGATCATTAACCTACTTGTGATTATTTAGATGTTTTTGTTGTTTTTGTTTAGTGTTGAGTAATGAGATTAAGCCATAATCAGGGATTAAACAGACTCATTACACCATCCTAATAGAAGGATAATAGATGAGAGTGTTTAAGTTGAGGAAAGCTCCTCAACTTAATCCATGATTAGGGATTAAACCCATGACAAAACAAAGCCTTTATTAAGTGGATTTTAGTTAATGATATGATGAAGAAATGATTTTTTAGGGTTTGTAAGACAACTTGAGGGAGACTTGTCCATTAACACTAGGGTTAGTCCTTCTTAACCAATTAAGGAAGAATTAGAACCCTAATGCAAGGCCCAAGATACAAGCTTGATGTCTTGATGATTATTAGATGAATTGATTAAAGGAGTTAAACACATTAAGGGTTTAACACTTAGGATTAAAGTTATACACTCCATCCTAATATAAGGATGCATGCATAAGCTTAATCACAAAGCCTTAAAGCCTTTAGGGTTTAGTCCCTGATTCTGAGATAAGAAGAGAAGACTCAAAGAAACACAAAGGTAAAACTAAGTGGGGAGACTAATCAAAACCCTAATCAAATCTGGTTAAATTAAGTTTATGAATTAATTAATTGGGATTAATTAAGTTAATGGAGATTAGGGTTTCTGAGGATGCATCCTGGCCACTCAAACGCGCTCCAGTCAGCCTAAGTCAACGCATCTAACGTACCAAATTCAAACATCAATTAATGACACTGATTAGGGTTAATGGTTCTCAGGTGGCCGGAGAAGACTTCCGGTCGTCTTCTCCGGCGAACCAAAACCCTAGGTTTCACCACAAGCCACCCCACTTCAAATTAAACACAGGGAAATGATCCTCTAACATCCTAGAACACAAATCAACCATCAAACAACATTTAAACTACATGAATCAAGCAAATCGAAGCAAACATTTTTCACGGGAGAAATTTCAGAGTATCAATACATCCTCATTTTTCACTCATTTTCAGTTTCAAACACATCATTATGATCAGCACAACATACACTTTCATATTATAACAAGAAAAACAAGTTCTGTGAGAAAGTGTTCTTGGCCATACCTGAGCTGGAAAGCTTCAATGGTGAGCTTCCAGAACCTCCTACTTGTGCAAATGAACTCCCTTGGCCCCTCTGAACTCAATGGAATGCCTCAAAGCTCTTGTGGATGGCTGATTTGAGAGTTTGAGTTCTGATATGGCAAATTTCACAGTCAGGATTTGTAGGGTTTCAAGCTGCTTCAATGGTGGATTCTGGTTCTCTTAAGTGTGTATGATTTGTTGGTGAAGAGAAAATGAGTGTTTGATGGCTGTAGAGAGAGATTCGAAGAAGAGGAGTTTTTTTTGACAGATTTTGTGAGGGCTGTGTTGTGTGTTGTTTCAATGGCCAATGAGTTGCTATAACACTCCCATGATGTGTGAGTAGCCTGTGGAGCAGGTCAGTAGGGGTGGCTGATCACTATTCCAAGAGTATGGGGGTTTTGGCCAAAAAGTCAAGTTGATTTGTACTTGCAGCATGGGCTATGGCAGCAGCAGTCTAAGGGCATGTCTTGCTTCAGCTTGAGTCAAAGATGACCCTTGGATTGCTTGTGAAAGTCTGCAGCATTTGGATCATGAGTTGTGAGAGATTTTGCAACTTGCCCACTTGTGTTATCTCATGATTTTGGCTATGTAAAAGTGAGAACTCTTGCTGAATTTTTGATGTGGAATGCCTCACTAGATCATGACAATGCATAGAAACCAATTAGTGATCACATAACTCCTTTGAGAATGATTTTGCCAAAAATCCCTTTTTGCATCTTCATGAAAATGACTTATGAATCAAGGCACAAAATGAGAAATTCCTTGGGCCAATTCTGATTTTATGTCATGTGTAGCATTGGTATGATGATCAGAGATCATGTTGAAGTCACATAAAGGCTTGCCATGAGAAATTGCAAGTTTTCCATTTTGTGCAAAAGTGAATTTTTAATGATTTTGCTCAACTTTGCAAGGCCATAAATTTTGATCCAAAATGAATTAGGTCATGTTCTTGTACTTTTTGAAAAGGGAATGATCCATTCTATAACTTTCATGACCAAAGTTTTTTCATTTGAAGCTTTTTTTGAATCAAAAAGTAAAGGTTGAAAAAGTTGCCTAAAATGGCAATTTCATTAAAAGTCAAACTTGCCCAAAAAGTCAACTTTGCAAAAGACTTGAAATTCTTCAATTTTGTAAACTTCCAACATCTTCCATGATCAAATAAAGATCATATACAATCAAAATGATGAAGAACACCCCTTGGTTGGGTCATTGAGGGCCTTAGATGCCCTGATTTTGCACTGACTTGCTTGAAAAGTCAACTCTTGATCAGATGACTTCCCCATGGAATTTCTTCATGAAAATTGATATGCATACTCCCTATACCATATAGAGACCAATAGAAACAAGAATGACCAAAAAAAATTGGAGTTATGGCCTCTGAAACCAAAACCCTAATTTCAGGTCATCTGTGCAGTTAAACCTGGCTCTGCTTCCACACCATTTCCAGTTCTTGTGATTCTTTGACATTATTGACTTTGAGAGGATATAATATGATACTTGAACACACATGGAACCCTTTGAAGTGATTGATGACCTTTGGAGTGGCTCAAGAAGCTCTTGGACTGCTCAGATCACAAACCCTAGATGCAGATGACTTTGAACCAATGCAATGAATAAAAAATGTAGTATGAGATGCTATGATTGAGCTTATGCATATGAGATGATCACAAGCCATGGTGTGAATGGGTGAGGGCAAATTTGGGGTGTTTACAGCTGCCCCTATTCAAACATGAGTTAGTTGTGCAGGATGTAAGCGACGGCTTAACAGGCAAACAAGATAACTTGTGGTTGAATACCAAAGACAGTCCAAAATTTGCACTCACAGAATGAAAAAGAAAAGGGATATAGATTGTAAAAGAAAGTAAAGTATATTGTAAAGTGTGGGCGACGAAGGACGTCCGTCGAGCAGAGGACAACTGCTGGGTAAAGAGTCATGACGGGGACGGCCGACATGCTGGGGATAAAAGGGGTTATGATGGGGACGGCCATCAAGATAAAGCTGTAAGATTTTCTGGGGATTAATGAAACATGACGGGGACGGCCATCAAGTTCATAAAGTAAAGTTACCAACGATGGGGACGGCCATCGGTCTAAACTGATGAAGGACGATCATCAGGAAACGGAAAAGGGACCACGACGGGGACGGCCATCGGGTTAAAGAATAAATGAAATAAACAGATGATGAGGTACGGTCATCAAAGATGAAGGACGATCACCTAGCAGGGGACGGCTGCTCTGTTGGGGATAAGATGAGGGACGGTCATCTAAGGTGAAGGACGATCACCTGGCAGGGTACGGCTGCCGAAAATATCGCGACATAGGACGAATGCCGGATAAAAGGTCAACGATGGGGACGGCCATCGGACGAGCATGATGAAGGACGATCATCAAGAGGTGGAGGACGACCACCTAGCAGGGGACGGCTGCTCTCAAGGTTTATCATGACATAGGACGAATGTCAGATAACCAAAGTCAACAATGGGGACGGCCATTGGATAAGCATGACGGAGGACGACCATCAAGAGGTGGAGGACGACCACCTAGCAGGGGACGGCTGCTCTCAGGGTTTATCATGACACAGGACGAATGTCAGATAAAAAAGAAATTTTGCTTCGTTGGCGATCTACTGGGGAATAGTAAACACGGACGAGTGTTTACATCCAAGAAATAAAGGGTATAAGTGTTTAGATGTTTGTGTATAGATTAAAGATGCGGACGAGCATCCTTAAGACTACGATACAGACGAGTATCAGGTAGAAACAAATACTGACACGTGTTCAAAAATGATGATACGGACGAGTATCAACTGGTTAACAGAGAACACGGACGAGTGTTGAATCTGAGGAGACTCTTCTGGGGAATAGTAGACACAAACGAGTATCGGTATTCAAGAAGACAAGAGTGTTTGACATGGTGTATGGATTAAAGATGCGGACGAGCATCCTTAAGACTATGATACGGACGAGTATCAGGTAGAAACAAACGCTTGACGCATGTTCTGAGATGATGGTACGGACGAGTACCAACTGGTTAACAAAGAACATGGACTAGTGCTGAATCTGCGGGGATATAGGTGGTATATACAGGATACGGACGAGTATCTGTATAAGTGTGAGTATGAGTGATGTATAGATGAGTGTTTAATCTGCTGGAAAGAGTGACACAGACGAGTGTCAAGAAAAGTATAGTATACACAAGTGTCTGATATACAAAGTGTTTATGTTGCTGTGCCAGGGAAAGTGACATGGACGGATGTCAAGGAAATGTATATATAAGTATCTGTGAGTGCAAAGGGGACGCTTTGGCTTTCTGTCGGGGATATGACACGGGCGAGTGCCACAAGGAGTACATACTGATGTTTGTGAATGTAAGGCAACTGCTTTTGCTGGGGAATCTGGGGGGTATTCTGTATATTGATGGATTGTTATTATTCACAAGTGTTTGATTCAGAACATGGCTTATGATTATGCTACATGTTTGACTTTTGCCGTAATGCTCCGTACTAGACGGAACGCTATGCTTTGTGGGTGAATATGATGCGAATGCTATGATTATGCAAAGATACCAAACCGGGATTCGGATCCCGTTGCTATGAAGATCTCTGGCCGATCTGGTTGAAATGGACATCCCAGCTGGGGGTGAGATCATTGGTAGATCTGATGAGATGATATCTGCTTGGGGAAATAGGTCACTGATAGACCCATCCTGATAATGAGGGACCCAGCTGGGGTTTGTAGAAGCTTTCGCCACTCTGTTGTGATTCCTTCATGCGTTGCTCTTCTGGATAGAGGCTGAAACTCTGTGGGGAGATGGTTCCCTGGCTTTTGTACTTGGTTGAGGAGGAAGAATGATTGGCACCTCGGCTGGGGAGGAATAGCAAGTGGAAACTCAGCTGGGGAGAAAACACTTTAAGTGCTAAGACTGAGTGTCGATTTGTCAGCTTGCTGGGGTGAAGCTTTCATGCCCCAAGTTGCGTTTTGGATACCTGCAATCCTGCAAAGATAGGGAAACACACAAGTAATCCTGAGTTATCCTTTACTGGATTCCGTCATAGGAGTTAGACACTTCTAAGAGTAAGTATATTCCCTGCAAGCACGTATTTTTTAGAAGAAGAAAAAAAACATCTGTATTTATGCAATCAGTATTTTGAAGACATCAGACATTCTTTGCAAATAAAAATGTACAAGACGAAACATGACTGAAAATCTGCTTTTATTAATTCATGTGCCCTGAATTGGAAAGATACAGTCAAAGAAACAAATCCCCTGAAATGAGGAGGTTGTTACAAAATGAGAAACAAAATGCTGGCAATGTTGAAGACGCTTCAAGGAGCTTCCCTTTTGCTACGACTCGTATGACATTTGACGTTCTTCTCATCTTGCTTTCTGAAGAAGGCTGATTCTGAAAGAAGCTTGATCCTTTCGAAGCTTACCAAGTTGTAGGTGATACAGACGAATTCAGAATGCAGTTGTTCGCTTATTCCCTTATTTTGCATGGATCGCCCTTTCGGGTTTTCAATCCATCGGGATACCCATATTTGCCTGAGTTGTCCAATGCGGCTTTTCAACTCAGCGGGTGTACATTTTTTTTGTTTATTTTCCCTTATTTTTGCCCGAGTCTTTTATTCTGTTTTTGACTCGCCGGGATGCCCTATTTTTGCCTGGACTTACATTTTGTTTTTGTGTCCAGCGGGTCATTTTATGCGAAGTATTTTTTGACTGCATCTGAATTCACAGGGGACGGGAAATCTTCACCATCCATAGTACTGAGCATGAGTGCTCCGCCGGAGAAAACTTTCTTTACTACAAATGGTCCTTCGTAGTTCGGAGTCCACTTGCCCCTGTGGTCTGTATGAGGAGGGAGCATTCTTTTCAGCACAAGATCCCCTACTTGGTACTCTCGGTGCCTGACTTTCTGATCGAAGGCTCTCTTCATTATTTTCTGATACAACTGCCCATGACAGATTGCAGCCAATCTCTTCTCTTCAATCAGACTCAGTTGTTCGTATCGGGACCGGACCCATTCTGCTTCGTTCAGTTTAACATCCATCAGTACCCGTAGAGAGGGTAATTCAACTTCGACAGGTAGGACTGCCTCCATACCATACACAAGCTGATATGGTGTTGCCCCAGTGGATGTTCTGATTGACGTGTGGTACCCATGCAAGGCAAACGGTAGCATTTCATGCCAGTCTTTGTAGGTGACTACCATCTTCTGCACAATCTTCTTGATATTCTTATTAGCTGCCTCGACAGTGCCATTCATCTTTGGCCTGTAAGGGGAAGAATTATGGTGTTGGATCTTGAAGTCCCGGCATAGCTCTGCCATCATTTTGTTATTCAGGTTGGAACCATTGTCCATAATGATTCGCTCGGGAACTCCATATCGACAGATGATATCCCTCTTCAGAAATCTGGCTACCACTTGCCTGGTAACATTTGCATAGGAAGCTGCTTCGACCCACTTGGTGAAATAGTCAATGACGACCAGGATGAATCTGTGGCCATTTGAAGCAGTCGGTTCAATCTTGCCAATCATGTCAATGCCCCACATAGCAAAGGGCCAGGGTGAAGACATCACATTTAAAGGATTGGGAGACACATGCACCTTATCCGCATAAATCTGGCATTTATGGCATTTTCTGGCGTATGCACAACAGTCGGCATCCATTGTGATCCAATAATAACCTGATCTTAGCAATTTCTTAGCCATCGCATGTCCTCCAGCATGGGTACCAAAGGATCCTTCGTGCACTTCATGCATCAACAAGTCTGCTTCTGTTCTATCAACACATCTGAGGAGTACCATATCAAAGTTCCTCTTGTACAGGGAACCATCAGTGTTCAGGAAGAAACTACCAGCAAGCCTTCTCAAAGTCTTCTTGTCATTGGAAGATGCCCCAGGTGGGTATGTTTGATCCTCCAAAAAGCACTTAATGTCATGGAACCAAGGCTTATCATCTTTGACAATATCTGCTGCGAACACATATGCTGGTCTGTCAAGTCTGGACACTGAAATCTGAGGTACAACGTTGGCAGTCTGAACTTTGATCATGGATGAAATGGTAGCCAGAGCATCTGCAAACTGATTCTCGTCTCGAGGGATATACTCAAGCTTGACTGTTGTAAAGAAAGTCAATAACCTCCTTGTATAATCCCTGTAAGGTATTAGATGATCTTGGTGGGTGTACCATTTGCCGTTGGTTTGATTGATTACCAGAGCTGAATCTCCGAACACGGTCAATGTCTTGATCCTGAGGTCAATGGCTTCCTCAAGACCCATAATGCAAGCTTCGTATTCAGCTTCGTTGTTAGTGCAATTGAAAGTGAGTTTTGCCGAGAAAGGCATGTGGACTCCCTTAGGTGTAATGAGTACTGCACCAATGCCACGACCATTCATGTTAACAGCCCCATCAAACATCATTGTCCATTCTTCTTCCGGGTCAGGCCCTTCAGTGTGAACAGGCTCTTCATGATCTTTTGCTTTTATGAACATGATGTCTTCATCAGGGAAGTCAAATCTCATAGGCTGGTAATCATCAATAGGTTGCTCAGCAAGATATTCAGACAATACACTGCCCTTGATGGATTTCTGATATGTGTACTGGATGTCATATTCTGTGAGGATCATTTGCCATCTTGCAACCCGTCCGGTAAGCGCTGGCTTCTCGAATATGTACTTAACTCGGTCCATTTTGGAGATCAATAAAGTAGTGTGGGTCAACATATACTGTCTCAGTCGGCGAGCAGCCCACGCTAAAGCACATCAAGTTTTCTCGAGCAGTGAATAACGTTGTTCACAGTCGGTAAACTTTTTGCTTAGGTAGTATATTGCATACTCTTTTCGACCAGACTCGTCATGCTGGCCCAGCACACACCCCATTGACTCTTCTAATACTGTCAAGTACATGATTAGAGGTCTTCCTTCAACTGGAGGCATAAGGATTGGAGGCTCTTGTAAGTACTCTTTGATCTTGTCGAAAGCCTTCTGGCAGTCTTCGTTCCACCTGACCGTCTGTTCTTTTCTCAACAATTTGAACAAGGGTTCGCAGGTTGCTGTAAGGTGAGATATGAACCTTGAGATGTAGTTCAATCTACCTAGAAACCCTCGAACTTGTTTTTCAGATTTTGGTGCAGGCATTTCTTGAATAGCCTTGACTTTATCAGGGTCAACTTCAATCCCTTTCTCACTTACAATAAAACCCAGTAGCTTACCGGATCGCACTCCGAATGTGCACTTGTTGGGGTTCAGCTTCAATTGGTACTTCCTCAGACGTTTGAATAGCTTCAGCAGATTTACCAGGTGGTCTTCTTCAGTAAGGGACTTGGCAATCATGTCATCCACATAACACTCGATTTCTTTATGGATCATATCGTTGAATAATGTTACCATAGCCCGTTGATACGTTGCACCAGCATTCTTCAGCCCGAATGGCATCACCTTGTAACAGAACGTGCCCCAGGGTGTGATGAAGGTTGTCTTCTCCATGTCTTCAGGTGACATCTTGATCTGATTGTATCCTGAAAATCCGTCCATGAAGGAGAATACCGAGAACTGAGCCGTATTATCCACCAATACATCAATGTGAGGTAATGGGAAATCATCCTTTGGGCTGGCTCTGTTCAGATCCCGGTAGTCAACACACATTCTCACCTTGCCGTCTTTCTTAGGCACAGGTACTATATTAGCAACCCACGGCGGATAGCTAGTTACAACAAGGAACCCGGCGTCCCATTGCTTTTGTACCTCTTCTTTGATTTTCATTGCCATGTCTGGGCGAGTGCGGCGCAATTTCTGTTTGACCGACAGGAAATCTTCTTTCAAAGGCAGCTTGTGCACAACAATGTCGGTGTCCAAACCTGGCATATCTTGATAAGACCATGCAAACACGTCCACATATTCTTGAAGCAGGTCAATCAATTGTCTCTTTACTGAGTCTTGTAAGCAGGCCCCGATTTTAACTTCTTTCACGTCTTCATCTGTACCAAGATTAATCGTTTCGACCTCCTCCTGATGAGGAGTGATAACCTTTTCCTCTTGTCTCAACAATCTGGCTAGCTCTTCAGGAAGCTCGTAATCTTCTTCAACCCCTTCATCAACTTGATTGATTGGATTGTCAAAGTCATACGAAGTCATAGCCGTGCTGTTGTCGGTGCAGTCTGGAAGGCACTCTCTGCAAGGGTTCAGTTTGTTCATTTTAGTGATTTGATTTTAATCTTTTTTAGAAAAGTGAAACAAAGTGGTCATTTTGAAAACACTGCCATTTATTTTTTGTACAAAAAGAAAAATGGGAAAAACAGTGAGCGGAAAAGAAAAAGAGACTCATTTGCAAAAGATGTCTGATATTTCATTGATTAATCTTGTTGCACAAAAATTACAGATGGCCCGATTACAAAATGAGTCTTGTCATCTTGGGCAAGATGCAAGACTTGATGCATGCTTAAAATATATAGGAAATAATAATTACTCTGCAAGAGTAACTCTTATAATTTCCTGGGAAGACCAGTTTGAGATACTGCTCCCCGGGATCTTTGGACGTATCCAACTCTCTAGGTTGCGGTCGCTTTCATCCTCGTCTTCCAAATTGTTGACAGCATCAGGGGTGAGCATCCCCCCACTAACAAAGTTGGGCTTCTTAGCAGCCTCTGCTTGATCTTGTTGAGTTGGTTTGTAACCCAACCCAAATCTATCCTCTTTCTTCTCCACAGGTAACAGCTTGCCCCAGCCTTGGGCAGTCCCTTCTTCAACAACCTTCCGGGCTTGTTGATAAGATGTCATTGAGGTTCCAGGTACAGCAGATGTTTCATTTATGTTCAAGGCCTCGAACCCTTGACTCATCGTTTCATGGATCTCCCCATCCATCTCAATGTATTTGTAGGTAGCCAGATGGCTAACAAAAATATCTTCCTCTCCACAAATAGTAACGACTTGGCCCTCCCACTCGAATTTTAACTTCTGGTGAAGGGTAGACGTAACTGCGCCAGCGGCATGAATCCATGGTCTACCCAACAAACAGCTGTAGGCTGGCTGAATGTCCATCACGTAGAAGGTCGTTTTGAAAGTCTGTGGGCCAATCGTTATAGGCAACTCAATTTCTCCCAGAACTGATCTCTTAGAACCGTCAAAGGCTCTTACTACCAAGTTACTGGGACGTAATGCCAATCCTTCATACTCCAGCTTCACAAGGGCCTTCTTAGGTAGGACATTGAGGGATGACCCTGTGTCCACCAATACATGAGAAAGAACTGCACCCTTACACTCCAAGGTAATGTGCAAAGCCTTGTTGTGATTGCGGCCTTCCGTAGTCAAATCAGTGTTGGTAAATCCTAGCCCATGACTAGCGTTAACATTTCCAACCACAGCTTCCAACTGATTGACCATGATCTCTTCTGGCACATAAGCTGCGTGCAAGACTTTTAGTAGTGCGTTCCGGTGAGCCTCGAAGCACATTAATAATGATAAAATGGAGATCTTGGAAGGCGTCTGGTGAAGCTGGTCCACTATTTTGTAATCACTTTTCTTAATGATTCTCATGAATTCATCAACCTCTTGATCAAAAGGTGTTTTCAAAGCTTCTTTAGCAATTTGTTCTTCTTGCACCAGGCTCTTCCCTTTTGCCTTGGCAGCAGCTTCTGCTTCGGCACTGGGTCTTTGAATTTGCAGGGCAAAGAGACGTCCACTTCGATTGAAGCCTCCGCCTCCCCCCACATTGTCTATTTGTGGTGAAGAAGTTGATGATTCAAGAGTGATTTTCTTTCCTTCGTAGTATAAATCAGAGCCGTAATGCCAAGGGATGGCATTACTGCTTTCATAAGGCACTGGCCCAGGCACTGTGATAGTGACTGGACTGATAGCAGCTGCAGAAGGGACCATGATAGTATGTGGATCATAGTATATTGTAACCGGTGCTCTGACAGGAGTGGCATTTTGTGAGTTGTAGGCAGAATCATTTTCAGGATCATAATAAATTGTAACTGCTGAGACGCTTTCATTGTTTGCCGTTGATGTTGTAGGAGACACTGTTGAATGGATGGGTGTTGCTGTTGTAGGAGATTCTGAATGAAGGGGTGCTGAAGTTGTAGAAGGGATGTTAGCTGATATTCGGTCCGTTGAAGTAACAGATGAAGCATTTGTTGATGAAACTGAAAAGTTGTTTGGAACAATGGTTGTTGCAGTTGTAGAAGACTCGGGAACTGTTGTTAAGGAGATTGCTGGATTGGTAGGTATTTATGTTGTGATTTGAAGCAGGCCACTCTGGATGAGACCATCTATGCCATCCCTCAAGTTATCACAACCATTCACTGAAATGTTGCAATAAGCACACCCTAGCTCACATCCCGGGAATATTTGACATTCAAGGAGTTGAGCTTTAGTCTCTACCAAGGGTGTCCGAATCTGACCCACACTGGTTATCAAGTAAGACGGCTTGTCTTCTTCAATAGCATTGATTCTGGGGCCACCATGGTTTGGCATAGGGTTCTTGTTAACATTTGGTGGTGGTGCAAAGTTTAGAGCCTTAGAATCTACCAAGTCCTGTACCTTCATGTGCAAAGCTCTGCACTTCTCTGTACTATGGCCAGGTGCATTCGAATGAAAAGCACATTTGGCGCTGACGTCATAATTTCTGGGTAGACTGGCAGGATCTGGAGGTGCCAATGTCCTTAGCTCAACCAGGTTGAGTTTTAGGAGTTGTGGCAGTAATGTGGCATAGGGCATAGGGATCGGATCGATCACCCTATTGGCCTGAGAAGGTCTCTGTTGGAATGGTCTTTGCTGAGTGTTGTTGTTGGTGTTGTTGTAGTTTCTCTGAGGAGGATACTGAGTTTGCTGCTGATAATTTTGTTGTTGTGGTTGATAAGCTGGTTGTGGATGAATTGGAGCGGGAATGGTGACTGCTGCCACAGACCTATGAACATATTGGGGTCTGCCCCTGCTGGTATGGATAACATTGGTCTCACCAGTTCTTCTTGGGCCCACAAAAGGCTTCCTTGTGTTGCTGGATGAGCTGGCACCGTTGTCAGAAATTTTGCCCATTTTTAATAGGCTCTCGATTCTTTCTCCAGCTATAACGACATCTGCAAAGTTGGTAGAAGAAAAGGCAGCTAGCCTATCAATGTATGTCCCTTGGAGAGTGTTCATAAACATATCAGCCATCTCCCTCTCTGACATGGGTGGCTGGACAGCAGCAGCAAGCTGTCTCCACCTCTGGGCGTACTCCCGGAAGCTTTCCCTGGATGACTGTGACATTCCCATCAGGAGGGTCCTGTTGGGTGCCATATCCAAATTATACTGGTATTGTCTAATAAAGGCCTCAGCCAAGTCCTTCCAACACCTGATGGTTGCTCTGGTCAAATGTGAGTACCATTCCCTTGAAGCTCCTGTTAAGCTATCCTCAAAATAAAACATCCATAGCTTTTCATCCATGGTATATGCCTTCAGCCTCCCCAGAAAGGATTGTAAGTGGGTCCGTGGGCAGGAAGTCCCGTTGTACTTCTCAAAGCACGGTGGTTTAAATTTGTGGGGAATCCTGACCCCGTCCACTAAGCCCATGTCCATAACATCAAAACCCAAGGAGTTCTGAGACTCTAAGGACCTTAATTTTTCAGCAATTTCATCTAGCCTTCTGTCACAGGCCTCCTCCCCAGCTCCCATCACTGTGAACTGATCTTCCTGGGGGTCTTCTTGCAGCACTCTGCCTGTAGTAGCATTCCCTTGTACATTAGCAGGGATGTTGATCTCTGGATGAAGGTGGGGTCCAAATACAGGTGGGTTGATATGAGGCTGCACCCTCTCATTGTTGCTTGTCCCAACAGTCCCTAGATGGGGATCTTCCTGAGTCTGTCTGTCTACCAAGGCTCTTAATCTCTCTTGGCTCTGTGCCAATCCATTCATCACCTCCATAAATTGTGTCATCTGATTCCTCATTTCCAATCTCTCATTGGCCATTTGGTTCCTGACCTCTGTAAGGTCCTGTTGTACCTGGTCCATCTGTATACCCGGAAGGTTGTTGCGGGTGGGATATCTGTGTGGATGGTTGAGTGGGAACACCCGACGTCGAGCAATAGTTCCTGAGATCACAACAGAGTTAGTAAAAAAAAAAACAAACCTACAAAACAAACGAAGGTTAGCATGCAATGCAGTATGCTTATTTGTTTCCAAGGTATCCGGCTTGGCACTTGGTTTTGACCTTTCCAGACCCTTGAGGAAGATGCTTGTGATGTTGCTTGAAAGAAACTCAGATAAAACAAAACCAACACATATATTACAAAAGAGTAAATGATACATAATTTGTTTCTTTTTACAATACATACCCTCTGAGGGGTCAAAATACAACACAAAAAAGGAAAAGTACAATGAAATGAAAACAACAACAAGCAAAAGTCAGATACCAAGACCAAACTCATCCTCCTGAACTTCCTTGAGAAGTGCTTCAGTCACAGGATCAGCTGGACGCTCTGTGAGATTCCTGATAAGGAGATTCCTGGTAGTAACAGCTGCAGTTAGCTTCTTGTGTTGACTCTGGTCCTTTGACCTCTTCACACCAGCTCTAATCTTCAATTCTGAGATCTCTCTCTGGGCTGCCAACAGGGCTTCCTGTTGCTCCTTTGCACTAGCCTCCAACTGCTCAATCTTGTCCTGAGTCCTCTTATCTTCTAGAGTACGAGCTTCGGTGATCCTGACCCACCTAGCTTGACTTTCTTTCAGATACAAATCAGTCCTGGCCTTCTGGAACTGAGCTTCCTTGCAGGCATTCTTCAAGATCTGCTCTCCAGCCCTAGACTTCTTAATGTAATCCTCTGACTTCTCAATCTTGGCTAGATGCTCTACCCTTAGCTTTTCTAACCTCTCAATGTCCAGCCGACCATCACTCCTTTCCCAGAGGGTCTTTTGTAGAGCCTGAGTCAACTTCTCATTTCTCTCTTTCAAATTCTCAAACTCCTCTAAGCTGACAGTGGCAGGAGGTGGTGTTGTGGAGGGTCCTGGTATATCTTCCATGGTGAAGGGCATCCCAGAAAATTGAGCCCTGGCATGGGACCACTCATAGTACTGTGCTGAGGCCACATTGTTGCATCTCCCAAGAATGGTTACTCCTTTAGTCTGGACATTGCCCCAAGCCCAGGATGCTTGCCTGACAATAGCCAGATTAGGCTTAATCTCACAGTAAAGAGTCTCAGCCAAGTCTTGTGCCTTAGGAGTGTGGACCAATGCATAGCCCAGTTGTCTTTTGAATAGCAGAGGGTTATAGTTGATGCAACCCTTTACTCCTATCAGGGGTACATTGGGGAACTGCCCACAACTGGTAATGATGTCCCTGCCTTTTGTGCTTTGAGTGCACCACCTGATATCAGCTGAAGTTAAAGCAGTGAGTCTTCTAGCCCAATTCCTCTGCTGATGAGGTTTCAAAAATGCATCTGTCTTGGGCAAGTGCTTGAGCATCCAGGTATGGAACAGGGGAGCACAACACCTCACCAATCTTCCTCTCTGCTTTTCATTCCTTTGGTGGACCGAGTAGTAGAAGTCTCCCAGTAAGGTGGGCACTGGGTTCCTCAGGATAAAAAGATGGATTGCATTCTTGCTAACAAACTTAGACTCATCTGCAAATAAAATGACCCCATATATGCTAAGGGCCAATAAAGCACAGACTGCCTTCCACTCTCCCAAGGAGGCCTTCAGGATGGCCTGAGAAGTCAAGAAATCCAAATGTAGACCAGAGATTCCAGCCTTCGTAGTCATATTCTGCCCAATCAGAACTGGTTCCAGATGTAATGCCTTTGCTATCTCTTCATTATTGGGAAAAGCCATCTCAGGGTTGAAGGGGACTCCACCCCTGATAGGTACACCAACCAATGATGAATACTCCTCTAATAAAGGCCCCAACTGAAAATCCTGAAAGGTAAAGCACCTCAGAGGGGGGTCATAGAACTGCAAGCAAGTATGAATCAAGCTCCTCTGTGAAGGGTCCAAATCCATAACCACATCAAGTATGCCTCCATAGTGTTCTCTGAATAGCGGTATATGGTCTGGAGTAATCAAGGTCTGGATCTTCCTGATGTCAGCTAGCTTAGGCTGAAAGAAATGATATGAGATGTTGCTCTTCTTGGGTGCCATGTTGCTGAAGAAGAGCTGAGACAGATGCTGATGATGACACTGAAGATAGGCCACTGACAGGCTGAGACTGGTGGTGCAGGTGACTGAAGCAGGTAGCTGATGGCTAAAATAGATACTGATGAAGATAGGTCTATGCTGATGATGGGGTCAAAACCAAGCCAAAATAAAGTATGGATACCCTGAAAAACAAATAAGCAAATGTTAAAATGATGCAATGATGATGTATGCAAATGATATGCAAGGGTTTGTGACTGAGCTGGATCTGATCAAGTGCTCTGATATAGGTCTATGTATGTTCAAGAAATCCAGATGGAGGTTCATAAGTCCGGTAACCAAGGTGGGGGACTCAAATAAAGAGTCACATGTCCAGGGTTAAAATCACAAGAACTGTTCCAAAATGGAGTACTCTTAATCAAAACAAAGTACTAGGGTATGCTGAGGTCAAGGGTTCCTGCAAACCTGTAAACAGCCCAACCCCCTCACAGGTGGTGTTCTAAAACAAGGATCCTCAGACTTGGATCAGTTATGAGAAGTGTAAACACTTCCAACCCGGAGGTACAGTGTTTACAATAACCATAAAAGATCCTCCTCTAATTCACCTCAGTTTCTGAAGGTCATAATAAAGGTCATCCAGACTTAGCAGGCTTCCCAGATAGCCCTAGCACTACAGGAAATCTGCAGCACCGAGTTCTCAAGAAGAAACCCATATCTGAACCGTGTTTCATATTCCCGCACCAGACCGAAATGGAATGGGAAAGAACATGAACCACTCTAGCCTAGGTGTCACTCAGGTCCCAGGTATAGGACCTCAACTCTCAATAGAACCCCCACCCACCAAAGCAACAAAATAGATCCAGCCAGCACTGTATGACAGTATGATATATGTAAAGCTATAAAGAAAGCAATAAAACAACTGTACATAAAGCAAATATAAATACAAATATACAGACACAATTAGCACATAACACCCCAGTAAACACAAATCAATCAAGCGCTAGGAGGAACTCACAAAAAGAACCAGAAGCCCTGGTTGCAGTATAAGGGTCCCCAGCAGAGTCGCCAAGCTGTCGCTCCCACTAAATGAAGCGGGGTCAAATGGGTACAGACGCGAACGGTCGGCGAGAGGGGGATGTGAGAATACACAGGAGTGAACTCACGGGGATTGAAAAGAGTCTCCAGCTAGGCATTTTTATCCCGAAGGAAAGGTAATGCTGCATAGACCTAGAAAAGATGGATAAGACGGTCGCGAACCAGAGAGACTGAGAAAGGGGGTTGGTTACAACCTGGGAAGGTATTAGCACCCAGATTGTCCGCCGTACTCGACGGGATCCACGCTTAAAAGATTTGTGTTTTAAAGGGGTAGTGTCAGTGCAATCTGTGTATAAAAGAGCTGGAAAAGGATATAGAGGTGTCAGTGTAAGAGAAGTGAAGTGTAATGTGTATAGTGTCAGTGTAAGAACAAAGATGAAATGCTCATGGTAATGAGGCTAAGAGAACAAGGTTGGAAAGAGGGGGAATATACAGAGACTTTTGTTCGATAACTGTTAAGTTATGCCTACGTATCCTCTCGTGCAATGAGGAAGTCAGAACACCGTAGTTCGACCCAAAGAGACTGAAAGATGAATTGACTGATGAACTGCTTACTAGCCTATGCTCAAGTGTATGACCTGTCTGGCTCAGGTGCTAATTGTCTTGCATTAGACGGAAGAAGCAAGTTCTTGGTTACGAGTGAATGAGATGAGAAAAGAATCCCGGAGGAGATGATTATTGTTTGTTTCTGAGTTTTCAGTCTTTTATTGCTTTTGAAAGTTTGTCATAAGTTAATGAGCTTAAACCTAAACCAATGGATTTAGTAAACTCATCACATCTTCCCTCTGATTAGGGGTAATGAGAATACCTTAAGTGTGAAGTCAGCTTCTCACACTTAATCACCTTTGATGTAGGATTAAGATCATTAACCTACTTGGGATTATTTAGATGTTTTTGTTGTTTTTGTTTAGTGTTGAGTAATGAGATTAAGCCATAATCAGGGATTAAACAGACTCATTACACCATCCTAATAGAAGGATAATAGATGAGAGTGTTTAAGCTGAGGAAAGCTCCTCAACTTAATCCATGATTAGGGATTAAACCCATGACAAAACAAAGCCTTTATTAAGTGGATTTTAGTTAATGATATGATGAAGAAATGATTTGTTAGGGTTTGTAAGACAACTTGAGAGGGACTTGTCCATTAACACTAGGGTTAGTCCTTCTTAACCAATTAAGGAAGAATTAGAACCCTAATGCAAGGCCCAAGTTACAAGCTTGATGTCTTGATGATTATTAGATGAATTGATTAAAGGAGTTAAACACATTAAGGGTTTAACACTTAGGATTAAAGTTATACACTCCATCCTAATAGAAGGATGCAGGCATAAGCTTAATCACAAAGCCTTAAAGCCTTTAGGGTTTAGTCCCTGATTCTGAGATGAGAAGAGAAGACTCAAAGAAACACAAAGGTAAAACTAAGTGGGGAGACTAATCAAAACCCTAATCATTGTCATGCTTGGTTGTTCCTAAGGTTTGTGAGGTTTACAAGAGAAATCTTCAATGGAACCACCAGGAAGCAGATGAAAGGATCAGGAGAAGCAAAGTAACTTGCTTCATTTAAGAAGTCAAGTCACTTGAAGAAAGAAAGTAAGAAGAATAAGAAAGAGCAAGATCAATCCCAAACACAAAGTAAAATGCAGCAATGATGCATAAGAAAGATGAAAAGAAATTGTGAGAAGTGAAGGCAAATTCACTTCTCAAAGCAACTTACCACCTGAAAAGTTAGTGAAGGAAATGCAATGCAATACAAAATGAGATGAAATGGCATGATGCAAACCTAAACCAGAAGCAAATATGAGATGAGAATGATGTCATGAGATGATACAAACATGAAACAAGGCATGGGGATGATCACATGAACAAATGGATGCAAATGGAGCAAGTTTAGAACCATGAACACACATGAAAAGTTATGAGATGCAAATGTCATACAACATGGCAAATACATGATGCAATGATCAAACATGCTTCCAACATATCTTAAGATGTCTAATGAATCAAATGAATGCATAAAATGTCATGGCAAGTCATGTTATGCAAGCAAATGCAAGATGAATGCAAATGAAAGCCCAAATTAGGGTTTATGATCAATGCATCAAACAAAAACCAAAAACAGAAGCAAACATCAAGATAAAAAATTGAAAATACATTCAAAGGAACCCTAATCCTATACAAACTCACTGCCCAAAGGAGGGGTTCTAACTCTTAACCTAATGTAAGTTATGAATTTCCTAAGTTTTCTAGGGTTTTAGGGTACCTTAACAAGAAAAATGCCAAACAACTTGAAAATGAACGATCAAATCATGCCAATTTAATCTCACAAACTACATTCTAAACAAAATGCAATGCAAAAAGAATCAAAGTCCAACTCTCAATGGTTAGGCAGAAATGATTTTTTGAAGTTTGGATCAAAATAATGCCTTGAAATGATTTTAATTCCATGGAAAATTCTCAAAAGACATCAAGATCAAAAAAGAAATTTGGTTTGAGGGTTGGACAATGTTTCTAAATGATTATGAAGGTTTCATGAATTTTTTGGTGATTTTTAAATACCTAAAAAGTATTTTTAATTAATTAATTCTCATTATTTAATTAAAAATAAACTTTTAAATGATTTAAAAATATTTTTTAATGCAAAAAATAAAAATAAAAATGTTTTTGGTTTCTGAAAATTAATAAAAGTGTGTATAAAAATTTTCAGAATTTTTGAATAATTTTTGCTATTTTAAATTAAATGGACAAATTAAATGAATAAAAATGAAAATAAAACTAATTAGATGAGAAGTATGCAGGATGGAAGGCTCAGATTGAAACTGGGGAAGGGCCTGTTGACTTGGCGCGTAATCCAATGGTCACAATTCAAATCTGGTTAAATTAAGTTTATGAATTAATTAATTGGGATTAATTAAGTTAATGGAGATTAGGGTTTCTGAGGATGCATCCTGGCCACTCAAACGCGCGCCAGTCAGCCTAAGTCAACGCATCTAACGTACCAAATTCAAACATCAATTAATGACACTGATTAGGGTTAATGGTTCTCAGGTGGCCGGAGAAGACTTCCGGTCGTCTTCTCCGGCGAACCAAAACCCTAGGTTTCACCACAAGCCACCCCACTTCAAATTAAACACAGGGAAATGATCCTCTAACATCCTAGAACACAAATCAACCATCAAACAACATTTAAACTACATGAATCAAGCAAATCGAAGCAAACATTTTTCACGGGAGAAATTTCAGAGTATCAATACATCCTCATTTTTCACTCATTTTCAGTTTCAAACACATCATTATGATCAGCACAACATACACTTTCATATTATAACAAGAAAAACAAGTTCTGTGAGAAAGTGTTCTTGGCCATACCTGAGCTGGAAAGCTTCAATGGTGAGCTTCCAGAACCTCCTACTTGTGCAAATGAACTCCCTTGGCCCCTCTGAACTCAATGGAATGCCTCAAAGCTCTTGTGGATGGCTGATTTGAGAGTTTGAGTTCTGATATGGAAAATTTCACAGTCAGGATTTGTAGGGTTTCAAGCTGCTTCAATGGTGGATTCTGGTTCTCTTGAGTGTGTATGATTTGTTGGTGAAGAGAAAATGAGTGTTTGATGGCTGTAGAGAGAGATTCGAAGAAGAGGAGTTTTTTTTGACAGATTTTGTGAGGGTTGTGTTGTGTGTTGTTTCAATGGCCAATGAGTTGCTATAACACTCCCATGATGTGTGAGTAGCCTGTGGAGCAGGTCAGTAGGGGTGGCTGATCACTATTCCAAGAGTATGGGGGTTTTGGCCAAAAAGTCAAGTTGATTTGTACTTGCAGCATGGGCTATGGCAGCAGCAGTCTAAGGGCATGTCTTGCTTCAGCTTGAGTCAAGGATGACCCTTGGATTGCTTGTGAAAGTCTGCAGCATTTGGATCATGAGTTGTGAGAGATTTTGCAACTTGCCCACTTGTGTTATCTCATGATTTTGGCTATGTAAAAGTGATAACTCTTGCTGAATTTTTGATGTGGAATGCCTCACTAGATCATGACAATGCATAGAAACCAATTAGTGATCACATAACTCCTTTGAGAATGATTTTGCCAAAAATCCCTTTTTGCATCTTCATGAAAATGACTTATGGATCAAGGCACAAAATGAGAAATTCCTTGGGCCAATTCTGATTTTATGTCATGTGTAGCATTGGTATGATGATTAGAGATCATGTTGAAGTCACATAAAGGCTTGCCATGAGAAATTGCAAGTTTTCCATTTGGTGCAAAAGTGAATTTTTAATGATTTTGCTCAACTTTGCAAGGCCATAACTTTTGATCCAAAATGAATTAGGTCATGTTCTTGTACTTTTTGAAAAGGGAATGATCCATTCTACAACTTTCATGACCAAAGTTTTTTCATTTGAAGCTTTTTTTGAATCAAAAAGTAAAGGTTGAAAAAGTTGCCTAAAATGGCAATTTCATTAAAAGTCAAACTTGCCCAAAAAGTCAACTTTGCAAAAGACTTGAAATTCTTCAATTTTGTAAACTTCCAACATCTTCCATGATCAAATAAAGATCATATACAATCAAAATGATGAAGAACACCCCTTGGTTGGGTCATTGAGGGCCCTAGATGCCCTGATTTTGCACTGACTTGCTTGAAAAGTCAACTCTTGATCAGATGACTTCCCCATGGAATTTCTTCATGAAAATTGATATGCATACTCCCTATACCATATAGAGACCAATAGAAACAAGAATGACAAAAAAAAATTGGAGTTATGGCCTCTGAAACCAAAACCCTAATTTCAGGTCATCTGTGCAATTAAACCTGGCTCTGCTTCCACGCCATTTCCAGTTCTTGTGATTCTTTGACATTATTGACTTTGAGAGGATATAATATGATACTTGAACACACATGGAACCCTTTGAAGTGATTGATGACCTTTGGAGTGGCTCAAGAAGCTCTTGGACTGCTCAGATCACAAACCCTAGATGCAGATGACTTTGAACCAATGCAGTGAATAAAAAATGTAGTATGAGATGCTATGATTGAGCTTATGCATATGAGATGATTACAATCCATGGTGTGAATGGGTGAGGGCAAATTTGGGGTGTTTACAATAAGCTTGAGTTTTGTGGTGTATTAATCTTATAGAATTATCATGAATCCAATTATGCCCTGATAGAATATCTATTTGAAGATTTTATAAATCGATTTGTTTAAAGCGACTTTGGTTGTCTTGTGATTGACTTGCAGTAAAATCAATCAAACATTTAGTAACATATTATATTATTTCATTTGGTGCAATTGAGATGCTTCCAAGCTCTCTTGCTTTTGTGTATTGTTTATGCGCTTCTTAAAATATTTGATTTCGTTTATAAAGATAGATAACTTTGTAGATTTTAGTATGACTTCAATCCAACCACATAAAATATCACCAAACTTGTTTAGAGATTTTAAGAGAAAACTCCACTCAATGGTATCAAATGCCTTCTTGATATCAATCTTGAGAGCCAAATTGCCTCCAAAAGCCTTATTGTGTAAGACATTAATTGCTTCAGAGCTCATACAAATGTAGTCATTGATTTGCCTCCCTTTAATGAAATCCTCTTTGATTTTGAGAAATGATTGAAAGCATCACCTGAGCTAATCTATCTGCAATAATCTTTGTGATGATCTTAAATTTAAAAATTGCCAAGGCAATAAGTCTAAAATGGTCCACAAAGTCTGCATTCTTAGATTCAAGAGTAAGAATTATATTACTAGACTACACTATGTCCAAGTAGGGTTTGGAAGAAAAATGCACCAAATCCATCTGAACCTGGAGCAATATCTTTGTTCATGTTGAAAACTACACTTTCTTAAGGCTAATTTTGAAGAGGAATTGCAATACATATAATATTCAAGTATAGACACTTCATGAGGTAGAACCCCTCACATTATGTTATTACTAATTTATAACAAAATTATCTAACTTTGATTCCAAAAAGAAAAAGACAAAATTATCTAACTTTGTCAAAAAAATCATTAACATTAAAAAATAAAACAGGTTCCTATCTTTTTGTAACTTTATGAGATGGCATAATATTCTTCCAAATTAGCAGCATCTTAAACTTGTATAATTCAGAATAAAGAATACCTTAACAAGAGGGATTGGATATTATGATGGAAAAACCACATGTTATGGTCATACCTTATCCAGTACAAGGGCATGTAATTCCTCTAATGGAGTTATCTTTCTATTTAGTCAAAAATGGTGTTAAAGTAACTTTTGTGAACACAAAAGAAAATCATGATAGGATCAAGAACTCATTTCCAAGTGGAAATGATTTTTTATTATTGTCTGAAATTTGTCTAGTATGGATTTCTTATGGATTAGAATCGACTGAATCGGTATTGAATGTTATGCCGAAGAAAGTTGAGGAGTTAATTGAATGCATTCATGGATCAGAAAGTGAAAAGATTACATGTGTTCTTGCTGATCAGAGTATTGGTTGGGCTCTTGAAATGGCGAAAAAGAAGGGAATTGCTTGTGCTGCTTTTTGTCCTGCTTCTGCAGCACAGTTGGTTTTGGGATTGAGTATCAAGAAATTGATTGATGATGGAGTCATTGACAAAGATGGTGAGTTCATAGTTTTTGATTCTTAGTAGCTTCTGCATAGTTTTCTTCTTCTTCATATATTGAAATACAATACAACCTTACTTCTGGTCACGACGTGTCAGCTCAGTGGTAAGAGTCTGAATTTGTAACTTCCAGAGTTTTACTCATGATTAGTCGGTCTTAGAACAGATATAACTTTTTCACATTACTCATGACATAGATACATAATCAAAATAAGTATTACTAATTTAGTTATCATGTTTTGAAATTTAAATTATGTAGGAACACCATTGAAGAAGAAGTAATTGATTAAGCATATTTTTCAACAAAAGCATTTGGCTTAATGTTGGGAACAAAACAATGCCATGTGTAAGTACAGAAAACCTTGTGTAAGTACAGAAAACCTTGTTTGGCTCAATGTTGGGAACAAAACAACTCAGAAGCATATTTTTCAACTTATGATGAAAAAATAAACTCTATGCATTTAACTAAATGGCTTCTTAGCAATTCATCTCATGAGCTTGAGGCTGCTGCATTTTCACTAGCTCCCAAAATTATTCCAATAGGACCCATTTTTTCAAGCAATCAATACTCCGTAGGAAATTTTTCGCCACAAGATCAAACTTGTTTGAAATGGTTAGATCAACAATTGCCAAATTCAGTTATCTACATTGCATTTGGAAGTTTCACAGCTTTTAGTACTATTCAATTTCAAGAACTATGTTTCGGTCTCGAACGGTCCAATAGGCCTTTCTTATGGGTTGTGCGGACGGATATAACCGAACTGACGAAGAATATTTATCCAAAAGGATTTGAAGAAAGGGTAAGTGATAGAGGTAGAATGGTTGGTTGGTCGGCGCAAAAGAAAATATTGAGTCATTCTTCGGTTGCTTGCTTTATAAGTCATTATGGTTGGAACTCAACATTAGAGAGTGTTGGAAATGGGATTCCAATGTTGTGTTGGCCTTATTTTGCTGATCAATTTTTGAATAGGAGTTATGTATGTGATGTTTGGAAAGTGGGAATGGAGCTTGAAAAAGATGAAAGTGGTGTTAGTTATTAGACAAGGTGAGATTGTAAGGAAAATAAAACAAGTTTTGAATGATGAAGAGTTGAAAGGAAGGGCTAAAGAACTTTAGAAATATGGAATATTTTTATATATCATGTAAAGAATACATAAGAGGTATTTATAGACTATAAGTCTATCTAAATAATTATTTTTCCTATAAATGCTAATCTAGTCATAATGAGCTATAATGATATACAAGACAGCAACTAATGAGCAACTAATGAGCTATAATTATTCAAGATATTCTAATAATAATACTAATATTACAACACTCCCCCTCAAGCTGGGGAATGGATATCTATCATCCCTAGCTTGCAAGTAAGATCTCGAAACCGCTCCAAGGGAAGTCCTTTGGTGAGCACATCAGCTAATTGAAGTCCTGATGGAACATACTGTGTAGAAATAAGACCATTATCCAATTTCTCTTTGATGAAGTGTCGGTCTATCTCTATATGCTTTGTTCTGTCGTGTTGGACCGGATTGTGAGCAATACTAATGGCAGACTTATTATTGCAGAAAAGTCTCATAGGAGCTTCATACTTTATTTTCAAGTCATCTAGAATGATCTTCATCCACAACAATTCACAAACTCCTTGAGCCATGGCTCTAAACTCTGCCTCTGCACTTGATCTGGCAACTACATTCTGTTTCTTGCTCCTCCATGTCACTAAATTTCCACCTAGGAACATACAATATCTAGTGGTGGATCACCTATCAACAATCGACCCTGCATAATCTGCATCAGTATAAATTTCCATAGACAACCGCTCACTTTTCTTGAACAGTAGTCCTCTTCCTGGGCTCATCTTTAGATACTGCAAGATTCTATCCACTGCCTGTAAGTGTCTCTTCTGAGGGTCATGAATGAATTGACTGACAACACTAACCGGATAAGCTATGTCAGGCCTAGTGTGAGATAGACAAATGAGTTTTCCCACAAGTCTTTGGTATTGAGCTTTATCAACCCTTGGGCTTTCCTCATCACTCCCAATCCCGAGGTTTTGCTCTATAGGCACTCTGGCGGGTTTACAACCCAACTTGCCAGTCTCTTTGAGAAGGTCAAGGACATATTTTCTCTGAGAAATGAAAATGCCTTGTTTTGAGTATGCTACCTCCATACCTAGGAAATATTTCAACTTTCCAAGGTCCTTCATTTCAAACTGAGCTGCCAACTCCTTCTTCAATTTTTGCTTCTCAAATTCATCATTACCTGCTATGATCATATCGTCTACATAGACCAACAAAAGAGTGAGTTTACCATTTTGAGCATGCTTTATAAAGAGAGTATGATCACCTTGGCTTTGTTTATACCCCAAGGACACCATTACATGAGTGAGCCTCCCAAACCAAGCTCGGGGTGATTGCTTGAGCCCATATATGGCCTTCTTTAACCTGCAAACTTTATTACTTCCTGAAATAAGGTCATATCCGGGTGGGATTTCCATATACACCTCTTCCTCCAAATTTCCATGCAAGAAAGCATTTTTCACATCAAACTGTTGCAACTCCCAATCAAAGTGAGCTGCCAAGGAAAGAATGATTCTTACTGTGTTCATTTTTGCTACTGGAGCAAATGTCTCTTCATAATCAATTCCATAGGTTTGGGTGTATCGCTTTGCAACTAGCCTCGCCTTATATCTGTCGAGAGTACCGTCGGATCGGTATTTTACCGTATATATCCACCTGCAACCTACTGGCCTCTTGTCATTTGGCTTCTCAATAATCTCCCAAGTCCTATTTTTCTCTAGTGCATGCATCTCTTCATTCATGGCTTGAATCCAGTTCTTATCCTTTAATGCTTCTTGTACTGATGCAGGGACTCTTATAGAGTCAATAGCTGAAATAAAACTCTGATGCTGTACAGAAAGCTTTTTAGTAGACACAAACTGGGATATAGGGTATTTGGTACAAGACCTTTTTTCTTTTCTCAATGCAATTGGTAGGTCATCAAGGTTTGGCTCACAAGAATTACTAGGCTCAAGGTTAGGAACACTTACCTCAGGTTCAGATAATTGGTCATCAAGGTTTGGCTCACAAGAATTATTAGGCTCAGGGTTAGGAACACTTACCTCAAGTTCAGACGATTGGACTTGTTGGGGCAGAACGGGTTTACCTTTCCACCTTTTTCGCTGGAACTGTAACTTGTATCTGTCAACATTATTATGCACCAGTATTGGTACATCACCACCATCCTCATTAGGCATCAAAGGCTCAGGAGACGACTCTGGGTCCTGTATTAGAGGAAAAACTGGAAGGACTGAAGACTCAACTTCTTGATTATTCTCCCCCTGAAGTTGAGGACTGGGATAATAAGACTCGGATTCCTGAAAAGTAACATCCATGGATATATAGACACGACGACTAGGAGGGTGATAACACTTGTACCCCTTCTTATCTGAAGCATATCCTATGAAGATACATTTAATAGCCCGAGGATCTAACTTACCCCGATGAGGACCATGAACATGAACAAAGGCAGAACAACCAAAGACACGATTCTGAAGACTTGACATGATGGGCACGGACGGAAAGAATCGAGTCAGGACCTGCACAGGACTAACACAAGATAACACCCTAGAAGGTAACATGTTAATTAAATAAGTAGAGGTCAAGACAGCTTCCCCCCAATAAAATTTAGGAACATTCATTTGAAAGCGTAATGCTCGAGTGATTTCAAGAAGATGACGATTTTTTCTTTCAAAAACCCCATTCTGTTGTGGAGTGTTAACACAAGTCAACTCATGAACAACACCATTAGTTTTGAGAAAATTGTGAAAGATTTGGTTTACATACTCCTTACCATTGTCTGACCGTAACCTTTTAATAGGTTTCCCAAACTGTGTTTTAACCATTTGAAAAAAGTTAATAAATAATTGACACACTTCAGATTTATCTTTCATAAGAAAAACCCATGTAACCCGAGTACAGTCATCAATAAAAGTAACATACCATTTTGCACCAGAAATATTGAAAATGGATGAAGGCCCCCATACATCAGAATGAACAAGATCAAAGGGTTCGACACTCCTAGTATCACTAGGGGAATAGGTTGCTCGATGGGATTTGGCAAACTGACACACATCACAATGAAAGGAATTAACAGACACTTTGGTAAACAAGTGAGGGAATAAAGACCTGAGCATGCGGAAAGGAGGATGTCCAAGACGTCTGTGTTGGAGCCATATTTGAGTATTTGCCCATGACTCTGAACCAGCCTAATGACACTTATTTTCCATATGAGGCAGACAATATAACCCGTTCTGTTCCTCAGCAATTCCAATCGTCTTCCCTGTGGCAAGGTCCTAAAAAACACAATGAGAATGAAAAAAGGTTACAGTACAATTCAAGTCTTTAGTGAGTTTATGGATGGATAGAAGATTGTTAGAAAGCTTAGGAACATGAAGCACATGATTTAGGTGGAGAGATGGGCTTAGGCGGATGTTACCAGATCCAACAATCGGGGTTTGGGACCCATTTGCAACGGTAATATGGCGTTTATCAGGTAAAGGTGAATAAGAAGAGAGATATGACATATATGGAGTCATGTGATCAGTTGCACCAGAGTCAATAATCCAAATATCTTTAGAACAAGAGGCATTTAAAGCTAAGAAACTAGAGTTCTTACCAGTCATGGTCAGAGAACTAGTGTTAGAGAACTTACTTAAGGAGTCCATAAAGAGAAACAAACTGTCTCGAGCTAAGAGAGGATCAAAGGGATGTCAATGAGAAACACCAACAAAGATGACAACCAAACAATCAAGGGCTGCAAACAGCAAGAAACAGAGGTACAACAATGAAGGTTGTCCTGAAAAACAGCAATGAAGGCTGTCCTGAAAAACAACACTGAAGGTGAAACCTGTCCGGATCTGCAACGGCGGTTGAGCGGTGCACGACGGCTGTAAAGTCACCGAGATCACTAGGATTTCAATATAAAGGTAACCTTAACCAAGAAAAAGGGGCCGTAATAAGAACGGCTAGTGTTTTGAGCGCGAAAGCAGAGCCCCTAGAATCGGGTGCTCTGATACCATGTAGAAATATGGAATATTTTTATATATCTTGTAAAGAATACATAAGAGGTATTTATAGACTATAAGTCTATCTAAATAATTATTTTTCCTATAAATGCTAATCTAGTCATAATGAGCTATAATGATATACAAGACAGCAACTAATGAGCTATAATTATTCAAGATATTCTAATAATAATACTAATATTACAACAGAACTCATGGAGAAGGTGAAGATTAGTATTGGAGAAGATGGTGTGTCAAATAATAATCTTCATAGTTTCATCATATGGATAAAAAGTATTTAGTTTTATGACTTATTAATTATAACTCATAAGAGAGAATATAAAATTGAACAACTGGTTGATTTCCACAAGACTTAAGTATATAGTTTTGAATGATGAATGCATGTGAGAGCTTTCAATTAATCATATGATGTGATTCAACTTTGGATAAATGCTTGCATTGAAGCTTGTTCCAAATCATACTCATGATTTTTTTCAATTAAACATTATATGGTGATTATGTGGTGCTTCACTTTAAATCAGTAGACGATGAATCATACTCATGATTTTTTTCTCCAAGATTCTATAAGTATTATAAGAAAAACTCAAGGATATAATGATATTTATGCATCTTTCACTTATGTTATAAAAATAATGACTCTTCAAATGAAATCATTTCTTTATTTCTAAGACAAAAATGTTCACACAAAGCTGTATTTGTTACCAATACTATTTATATGTTTTGTGTATCTATGATTGGTTTGTTTTTGATGATCACAACTTATGACAATTGTCAAGCTTTTTTTAAAGATGTTAATTGTATAAGTTAAACAACTCTTGGGATGTTGATAGTTCATTTAAAGATTTCTATGCGACAACCATCAAAGAGGGAGTTAATATCAATCGTTCAGTAAATTCTAATGATGACATTTGATTAAGAAAAATATATCTTAAGTTTCATCAATTAGATGATTTAAAATTCCAATTTCGTGCTAACCAATTGTTGAAACAAGTAGAAGATCTTGAAGTCTAAAAGTGATAAAGTGTGAGAGTTCAATGCTCATGCGCTTAGCATCTTAGACTGACCAGTTTAAATTATAAAAGGATAAAAGTAAGTCTTGAAGTACAAAGGTAGTCACACACCGAAACACAAATCTTTTCAAATCCTCTATAATTTCATTAAACTTCTTCAAACCTATCAAGGTATGTATTAAATCAATTAAGAAGTATTTCTAATCAATTAGGAAAGCTAACTCACCGCCTGTTCGAATAAAGACTTGGTCCAATTGATTAAAGTTGTTTTGTTTTAGAACTAGAAATGTGTAGAGTCAAGGAAGCTGTGATGAAGAGCTTTCGATGCGACAGAGCAAAGGGAGTGATAGCAGGCCCAATAGAATTAAAAGACAGTCCAAATATTTAAATGACTATTTACTGAATTAAGTGTTTTATTTTTAAATAGTTATTTTATCTTGTTGGGTCTAGCCTGATCCAATTCAGCTTTGTGCTATTGTATTTAAGTCACCTTGAATCTTTTGAGAAAGTAGAGAAAATTAATCAAACTTATTTCCTTCTTATGTTTCTAAGTTTTATGTTTATCCAATTGGTGAACCCTAGATGATAGTATTTGCAAATCCCATTGCATCATTGTTGCTTTCATCTTAAATTCATGCCCCCTCCTAAACCACCCCTATCCACCCCTCAAGAAATTGTTGAGCAAGTTGTTCATACATCATATATCCACATCGATAATGCCATTAATCAGATCCACTCAGATCTGGATAAGAGATTTGACCTAGTTCGTTCAGATATGGAAAATACGCCACTAAATATGGGCACTATTCACACGAAAATGGAGAGTGAAAAGAAACTCGCAGATTCTCGCTATGAGTCTCTCATGGCGTCGCTGAATAAAATAATGGTTCATCAAACATCTCAACCTCACATCGCCGCCTCTTCCATTCCAAACTCTTCAGGTATAACCACACTTTCCTCTTCTTCTCCTAGGGTTTTCGCTGCTACTGCTAGCGCTTTCACCCCTACACACACTTTTACGGACAACTGTCAGACCTGCCCAAACACTCATCACAACACCACCTTTTTCCAACTCTCCCTCACAAGCTTACACTCCCATTCGTCATTCTGCCATTTTCTCACAAACATCTGTCCACCCAAATACAACAGCTATCCCCAATCTTGCGTCAACCCAGATTCCCACACCATACCCATCTTATCCTTTTTCCCTACTATCTTCCCTCAACACACAACTTTCAATCTTCCATATACCCACCAGAACCCGTATTCACATACTTCCCACTCCCAAATCCCTCAAATTCCTAACCTACCCCAATTTCGCACTCCCAAGTTAGAACTTACCATGTTCGATGGTTCTAACCCATTAGAATAGCTCTTTTAAGCCGACCAATTTTTCAATTTTTACCAATTACCTCATAAAAATAGATTACCCATGATGTCCTTCTACATGAAGGGAGAAGCTTTAAGTTGGTTTAAGTTTATGCACCACAATCAATTATTGTCTGATTGGCCATCATTTACCAGATCTTTGGAACTATGGTTCGGCCCCTCTACTTTCGCGAGCCACCAGGAAGAATTATTTAAACTCAAGCAAACCAATTCAGTAGTTGAATGTCAAGCTGCTTTAAAAAATTGGGAAACTAGTTCGTAGGTTTACCCCTTGATGCTATGCTGAATTGTTTCATTTCAGGTTTGATTCCTGAAATTCAAAACGAACTTGCCATACATAAACCCAACTCTATCTCTCAATCCATTGGTTTAGCTAAACTTGTTGAATCCAAGTTACGTGAGACAAAACCTAAATTTCAAAAACCATTTACCAGCACCTATTCAAAGCCCAATCCAAATCCTCAAACTACGACCCATGTTTCCTCCCAACAGAAACCTTCTTCCCCAACTCAGCCCCCCCAAACTTCCTATCCTTCGTCTCTCAAATGCTCAACTTCAAGAGCGTCATGCCCAAGGTCTTTGCTTTAACTGCGACAAGAAATTTACTCCCGACCACAAATGTACAGCCGAAAAATTTCTTCTATTATTGGTTGATGATGAAGATTCTAGTCAGAGAATCCACAAAATTATTGGAAGCACCGGTTCTGAATGCAGAACCAGAGGAAACATATTTCCAATTATCCCCCCAAGCTGTTTGTGGTCAACTCTCACCAAAAACACTAAAATTTCATGGCCTTATTCTTGGCTTATCCGTTACAGTGTTGATTGACACGAGAAGCACACACAATATTCTACAACCTAGAATTGACCACCACCTCAAACTTCCCACCACCCCAATTCCAAATTTTTTATTCATGGTTGGTAACAACTCTAAGTTATTGTGCTCAGGACTTTGTTCTCAAGTTCCCCCTACCCTCCAAAACAACCTTTTCACAATCCCTTTTCACTTACTTCCTATTGAAGGAGCGGATGTCGTCCTTGGTATGGAATGGCTACGTACCCTTGGACCTCTCCATGTTGATTTTTCCATTCCTAAATATCCTTTACCCATCATGACAATGCTATCACCATCACCGGTGATCCCAAAATCCTACCAACACACTCTTCTTTCAACCAAATTTTCCACCTACTTCATACCGATTCACCCGCTTCCATTCATTTATTACTTTATCAACCCATACACTTAACCCAACCAACTTCTCCTCCTCAATTCGTACAATCCTTTGAGTCATTGCCTCCTTCCCTTCCACCCAAAATCTACTCAATCATAAAATCCTTTGATAAAGTCTTCCAAAATCCACAAGGCTTACCACCTCCTTTCCCACATGACCATCACATTCCCCTTTTCCCAAATACTGCCCCTATTAATGTCAAACCCTATCGTTATCCCATTCACAAAAGGATGCGATGACTACTATAATTAAATACATGTTCAAAGAGGGAATTATTACACCCAACAACAACCCTTATTCATCCCCTTTTTTATTGGTTATAAAAAAAGATGGTACTTGACGGTTTTATGTGGATTACCGCGCCCTTAATGCTGTTACCGTCCGAGACTGTTTCCCTATACATACTATTGATGAGATCTTTGATGAATTGGGATCATCAACTATTTTTTCTAAGATCGATATTCGATCTAGATATCACCAAATACGGGTCACACCAGAGGATACACATAAAATTGCTTTCAGAACATTTGATGAACACTATGAGTTCCTAGTAATGCCTTTCGGCTCAACTAACGCTCCTAGTTCATTTCAATCTGCGATGAATGATTTACTTCGCCCTTTTCTACACCAGTTTGTTTTAGTTTTCTTTGATGACATATTAATCTATAGTTCCTGCATTAGTGAACATGCTCAACATTTACAGTTGATTTTAGATCTACTTTTATCTTATCATTTTTATTCCAAATTGTCCAAATGCGTTTTTGTTGTTCCTAGTGTTGGTTATTTAGGTCATGTTATTTCAAGTGAAGGTGTTGATAACACTAAATTTCACCGTATTTCTGACTCCGATTTCGCATGCATTCTTAGCTTTTATTGTTATTTTCTTATGTTATTACTTTGTTTTTCTTTATTTTCAGGTTTTCTATGTAATCGGGGCCTAAATCGAGAAAAGGAGCGAAAAAGGAGTGGAAACGGACGAAAACCAAGAAATTCAGCTTTTTACACTTACGGCATCCACCATGGCTGGCGCCATGGGGCCTGCCATGACGTGGCCACGTCTCAAGACCACTCCACAACTGCCAAGACCCACGATCCCCACTTTCTCCAGCACCTTGCACTCATAGCGGGCGCCATGGCCCTGTGGCGGGCGCCACAAGGCAAAAGTGCTTCTCTCCACTTTTTAGTGGAGGGGGGCATCCTGGTCATTTCCCATTTAATATTTGCCTATAAATAGGACTTCAGAATTTCGTTTTCTTCATCCAAACTTAGAATCTCTTAGGCATATATCAGTTTTAAAGTAGTTATCATTCCACATCGGGGTGTTACTGCAATCGAGTGATCGAGTCTGTATACATCTGTGTGATCGAGTTTTGGAGCACTCTGGGAGGAAGTTAATCCTGCCGCCATTTTAATTCCACTTCGTATTTTATCTTTCTGCATTGCTTTACTTTATTTATTATCCACACTCGCACTTTATTTTATTTATTTCACGCACTCGCTTTACTTTATTTATTTCTCGCACTCGCACTACTTTCGTTTATTTTCCGCACTCGCTTTAAATACCTTTATTTCCCGCACTCGCACTACTTTTATTTACTTTCCGCACTCGCACTAATTACTTTTATGAAAAATAATAAAAAGAACTTTTACTTTACCATGTCTAGCTAAATCCATAAAGGTTAGAATGTAAGGATCGTAATTGAATCGGTAATCCATACAACTGTTCGTGGAAACACTTAAGGGCTATTTTAACTTTCAATATAAGTTTAATTGTTTTTAAATATTTCAAAAACAGCCAAAAGCGCTTTGTCTAGTTCATTAGGAGTTTTTAGATTAAAAAGAAAAGGGATTTTAAAACAATTTTCGGACGCGCTAAGGTCATTTTTGTTGTAGTGGAACCTCTTTTTGCTAAGAAATCCAGGTTAAAGTACTTTTCAACTTAGTTAAGATACTATATTTCTTAAAAATAGGTTTACTACTCTAACGCAGTACGCACCTTTTTATCCGTGACAATAGGAGGGGTTGATTAGAGAGTACAACTCGGTTCTGAATACGCGAAAGCGACAGTTCCTGTTAAATTAGTTCTTTTCAAAGCAGAAAACATTGCCTATAAGTAGTTCTATTAACAAGTACCGGAATATCTATTGATTATGTGAATTACATTCGAGCCTGTCTTTATTAATTGTTTAAAATTATTATTTTATTTACCATTGCGCACTCCTTAAAACCATTATATTCAGTTGCCTTAGATACACACCATAACAACATGTACGATAGATTGACACTTGGTCTCTGTGGATTCGACAATCTTTTATATTACTCTGACGTGTTCGTACACTTGCGAAAAACACGCATCAAGTTTTTGGCGCCGTTGCCGGGGACCAATTTCGTCAAATTTCATACCCTGTAGTTATACCGTTTAGACTAAGGTTGTTACCCACCGGTCAATGCGAAATACTCGCAGTGCCGGAAGCTTAGTAGACCCTCTAGCTGAACCTGAACGTTACGCTCGCGCACGTTTATTTTTCCATAGGAATAGGAGAGCTATGGCCGAAGATAAAAAACTGAAGACCTCTCAAGGACTTCGCCCAACCATCAAACGAGGAACCTAGTTCCTGTATAGTAAACCCCGCTATCCCAGCCAATAATTTTGAACTTAAACCATCCCTGCTGCAATTAGTGCAACAGAGACATTTCGCAGGTCTTGCTACTGAGAACCCAAACAAACATTTAAAAAAATTTCTCCAGTTAGCAGACACCTTAAAACCAATGGAGCTCCTTCTGAGGCGATACGCTTAAGATTATTTCCTTTTTCCCTCAGAGATAAAGCTCTATCAGGGTTAGATTCCCTTCCACCCAATTCCATAACAACTTGGGAAGACCTTAGAAAAGTTTTCCTTGCTAGATATTTTCCCCCAAGTAAGACCGCTCTTCTTCGAAACCTAATAACCAGATTTACCCAACACAAGGAAAGTCGTTGTTCGAAGCCTGGGAGAGATATAAAGAGCTATTAAGAGCATGCCCACATCATGGCTTAAAGAATTGGCTAATCATTCAAACCTTCTATAATGGACTTCATTATAACACTAAGATGACCATCGACGCTGTCGCTGGTGGCGCACTGATGAACAAACCTTACCCTGAAGCTAGTGCCTTTATCGAAGATATGGCCCAAAACCAACAATCATGGGGAGTAGAACGAGCAACAGTGGAAAAGAAGGAAACCCAAGGAGGAATACATGAGCTAAGCTCTATAAACATGATGCAAGCTAAAATGGATGCGTTGGCCCTTAGAGTCGAACATATGTGTACAACTCCGAATACTTTAGCTGTAGTTTCGCCAAATTGTGAGATATGTGGGACGCAAGGACACCAATCCTCCGAATGCAATTTGTTAAATGAGATCAGCCCTGAGCAAGTGAACTACACCTAAGGGAACCCATTTTCAAACACATACAACCCTGGATGGAGGAATCACCCAAACTTCTCCTACAAAAATAATAACCCTATCCAAAATACCGCACCTCCGAGACAATAAGGTTACCAAGCCCCAAGAACAAATCAACCTATGCAACATGTACCACCAAGTTCGAGCCTTGAGAAAATTGTGGAAAATTTTATCACTGCTCAAACACAACAAAACAAAGAGTTCAGGAACCAAAACGTCCATGTTAAAGAACTAATTACCCAGTTAGGAACCAAGGTTGACCAAATTATTACTCATAACAAGATGCTTGAAACCCAGATCTCTCAGGTAGCTTTAAACCAAGCCCCTCAGACTACACCTGGAGGACAGTTCCCTGGACAACCTCAACAAAACCCGAAAGGGCAAGCAAATGCCATTACTCTACGAAGTGGAACCGCTTATAAGGAACCTTCTAACCCTAGATTAAGTGAGCCCGAAACTTCTGAGAGAAATGAGGAGAAGGAACCAGAGGAATCTGAAAACCCGGAAAGTCAAGAAAAAGGAGAAGAACCTAAAAATAAAACCTATGTACCACCACCGCCATACAAACCACCAATACCATACCCTCAAAGATTAAAGAAAACCCAAATTGATAATCAGTATCAAAAATTCGTTAAGGTTATAGAAAAACTTCACGTAGAAATCCCCTTTACAGAAGCCATCACCCAAATACCTTCTTACGCCAAGTTTCTCAAAGACATACTTACAAATAAATGTAGACTTGAAGATCCGAAACCCGTGGAATGTAATTCTATTTCCGAAAATAGGTTAGCAAAGAAAGATAAAGATCCCGGAAATTTTTAAATTCCTTGTATTTTGGGGAATCATGTCATCGAAAAAGCTTTTCTAGACTTAGGAGCTAGTGTGAGCTTAATGGCTTTAGCAGTTTGTGAGAGATTAAACTTAGGAGAATTACAACCTACTAAGATGTCACTTCAATTAGCCGATAGATCCGTTAAATACCCTATAGGCATACTTGAAGACGTCCCTGTTAGGATAGGTCAGCTGTTTATACCTACTGATTTTGTTTTCATGGACATTAAAGAAGATGACGACATACCAATCCTCCTGGGTAGACCGTTCTTATCGACTGCTGGAGCCGTAATAGACGTTAAAAAAGGGAAATTAACCTTTGAGGTAGGTGACGAGAAGATAGAATTTATACTCTCGAAACTTCTTATGGCACCTGTAATAGGAGATGCTTGTTATGCCTTAGATATCATTGATGAATGCATTAGGGAATTAGAACAATAAGAAGAAACTGAATCTATAAAATTGCCATCAACCCTTATTTGGGAAGATGATAGTTATAAAAAACCCTACATTGATGATAACCTTCACGAATGTTTATCTCTTACCCCAGATCATATGCCTTGCCCTATGAAACCAACCGTAAAATTTAAGGAACTGCCTAAGAACCTGAGATACGAATTTCTTGATGAAGAAATGAACCGTCCAGTTATAGTCAATGCTACCTTAGACCAAGAGGAAACATACCAATTATTAGATGTTTTACGAAGGTACCCCTCAGCCTTAGGATATAAGATCTCAGATCTGAAAGGAATAAGCCCATCCGTATGCATGCATCGGATTTTGCTTGAATAAGATTCAAAACCCTCCAGAGAACACCAACGAAGAATAAATCCTATGATGAGTGAAGTAGTTAAGACTGAAGTTCTTAAGTTACTAGAGGCAGGTATAATATATCAGATCTCGGACAGTAAATGGGTGAGTCCTGTGCATGTAGTACCTAAAAAGGGAGGAATCATAGTCGTGCAAAACGAGAAGGGTGAACCTGTAGCAAAAAGAACTGATGGAGGTTGGCGTATGTGCATAGACTATAGAAAATTAAATAAAACAACTAGGAAGGACCATTTCCCATTACCATTCATAGACCAAATGTTGGAGCACCTATCCAGACACTCTTACTTTTGTTACCTAGATGGATATTCAGGATTCTTCCAAATACCTATTCACCCGAAGATCAAGAAAAAACTACCTTTACATGCCCTGTTGGAACTTTTGCCTACAAAAGAATGCCTTTTGGACTCTGTAATTCCCCTGCCACTTTCCAACGCTGCATGATGTCTATCTTTGCAGACTATTTAGATGGAATCATGGAAGTATTTATGGACGATTTCTCAGTTTATGGATCTGATTTCAAAAATTGTCTTATCAACCTTGAGAAAATCCTGGAAAGATGTGTGGAGGTAAACCTTGTGCTAAATTGGGAAAAATGTCATTTCATGGTCACCGAAGGGATTGTTTTAGGACATATAGTTTCCGAAAAAGGTATAGAGGTAGACAAAGCTAAAATAGAAGTCATAGAGAATCTAAAACCGCCGAAGACTATCAGGGAGATAAGAAGTTTTCTTGGACATGCCGGATTCTACCGATGTTTTATGAAGGACTTCTCCAAAATAACAAAGCCCTTAACTGGTCTTTTAATGAAAGATGTTGAATTCATCTTCGATGAAAAATGTACTGAAGCATTTAATCTATTGAAGCAAGCTCTAATTTCAGCACCTATAATGTAATCCCCTGATTTGTCAGAACCGTTTGAGATAATGTGTGACGCTAGTGACTATGCTGTAGGAGTCGTTCTAGGTTAGAGAAAAGATAAAAAGTTACACGTAATTTATTATGCCAGTAGAACCCTAGACGCTGCACAACTCAACTACGCAACAGCCTAAAAAGAGCTCCTAGTTGTAGTTTTCGCCATAGACAAATTTAGATCTTATCTAGTAGGAGCCAAAATTATAGTTTACACAGACCATGCTGCCATTCGTTATTTACTAAGTATAAAGGATGCCAAACCTAGGTTACTTCAATGGATTCTGTTACTGCAAGAGTTTGATTTAGATATCCGTAAGAAAGGCACAGATAATGTAGTAGCTGATCACCTTTCTAGGCTAGAATACCTGAAACCTGACTCAGTACCCATAAATGACGATTTTGCATATGATAGACTGATAGCCCAACTAGAAAGTATTGAAGATGATAACCCAGACCCACATGAGCATTCTCATAAATCCTTGGCTATAAGTAATGTACCTTGGTATGCAGACTTTGTTAATTACCTAGCCGCTAACATCATACCCCCCGATCTAAACTACCACCGGAAGAAGAAGTTCTACAATGATGTGAGAAACTTCTATTGGGACAAACCATTTCTTTTCAAGAGAAGTAAAGATGGCATTTTCCGCCGTTGTGTTCCAGAAGAAGAGGTACAAAATATAATTGAGCATTGTCACTCTGCACCCTATGGTGGACATGCAAGCATATCTAAGACCTACGCCAAGATTCTTCAAGCTGGCCTATTCTGGCCTACTATGTGGCGTGATGTCCATGCTTTCATTGTCAAATGTGACAGATGCCAATGTACAGGAAATATTTCAAGACGTAATGAGATGCCTCTAAGAAATATCCAAGAAGTAGAACTCTTCGACGCATGGGGTATAGACTTTATGGGACCATTCCCACCATCTTTAGGAAATCAGTACATCTTAGTAGCTGTTGACTACGTGTCTAAATGGATTGAAGTTATCGCCGCACCCACAAATGACACCAGAGTAGTCATCAAATTATTAAAAAACTATATATTTCCCAGGTTTGGAACCCCCCGTTTAGTCATAAGTGATGGAGGATCACATTTCATATCGAGAATATTTGATAAACTTTTAAGAAAGTATGGAGTTAAGCATAAAGTAACAACACCATACCACCCACAGACTAATGGACAAGTGGAAGTATCTAATAAGGAGATCAAACAAATTCTTGAGAAGACTGTCTCTATATCTAGAAAAGATTGGTCGCAGAAACTTTAAGAAGCATTATGGGCATATAGAACCGCTTTCAAAACCCCTATAGGAACAACCCCTTATCAACTGGTCTATGGAAAATCATGTCACTTACCTTTTGAGTTAGAGCATAAGGCCTATTGGGCCATCAAAACTTTGAATTTGGATTACTTAACTGCTGGTGAAAAACGTATCTTTGATATCCATAAATTAGAAGAGCTCAGACAATCCGCCTACGAAAATGCCATCATATACAAAGAAAGAACTAAAGCTTGGCATGACAAAAGAATCATAAGAAAAGACTTCAAAATAGGCGATCCTGTTCTCCTGTTCGATTCCAGGTTACGACTTTTTCCAGGGAAGCTTCGTTCGAGATGGACTGGCCCTTTCGAAGTATCTAAGATTCTAAGATCTAGTGCTATTGAAATCAAGAACCAAACATGTAAACCGTTCATCGTCAATGGACAGAGGTTGAAGCCCTACGAAGGAGGTGACATCCCACCAGCATACACCTTCCATACTCTGAGTGATCCAACATATCCTTCGAATGATATATAAAATCCGGTCGTCGAGCTAATGACGTTAAACAAGCGCTGCATGGGAGGCAATCCATGGTTTTCTTATTTACGTACTTTTTATTTATTTTTACTTTATTTTAATTTGTTTACTTTATTATTCTGTCAGGACTAACGATTGAATGTTTTATGTGATTTCAGGACTTGTTTGCTAACCTTGTGTAGAATGCAGAACCCCGATGACATGCACGTGGCCTTTAGAGACGACGCACAGAGAGAGCATTATTGTGTCCACATGAGACGCCCTATGGCACCTACCAGGTACCCAGACCAAGATTTCATGGATGCCTTGGGGATAGAGCCAAGCGTCAGATTCTTATGCCACCAACTCCAGTGGGACCAGTTTGACGATATGAACAACACTTACAGGAACTTGACTCTAGAGTTCCTCAGCTCGTTTCATTATGATCCTTGGGCTGGACCCGATGGACATGTTGTTTTCAGGTTGTTCGGGACTGACTACTCTTTCTCTCACAAAGAGTTTGGTGATTTATTAGGTTTTCAGTCTACTCTTGATGCTATTCCAGAGACACCGATGTGGTCTTTTATGAGCAGAGAAGTGGAAAAGTTTTGGTCTAACATCTCAGGTGGAGGGAGCCAAGATCCTTCCACTCAGTTTTCTCAGGTAATCCACAACCCTGCGTTAAGGTACTTCCAGATGATTCTAGCACACTCTTTCCTCGGTTTGCCAGATACAGAGACTCTGCTGAGTGAAGAGGATATCTTCCTACTGTTTTGTGCGACTCAGTCTCGCCCAGTTGCTTGTGGAAACTTTTTGTTGAAGGGCCTTGCCAGTGTCGCCAGATCATCTGTATCCATTATACATGTCGGTGGGATTGTTACACAGATTGCTACTGCATTGGGTTTGTCTCGCAAATTATTGCACCTCCGGACCTTCTACTGCTACACCACCCTTGGATGCGGAATGGTCGGCCGAAGTATTTTCCTTCTGGCAGAGGTTGTCAAGTACTTCAATAAATTCTTTTGAAGGAATACTTGCGTCGACCATCCATAACCCAGCCATAAGAGTTTTCAGATATCTTTTGGCATGTACTATTTTTGGCCGGGAGAGTCCAAATAAGGTAAACGCTAAAGAGCTCCTATTTCTGCAAGGATTCCTCACTAATACCTATATTAATTCGGTCCCATTTATGCTTGCACACATGGCTTTAACTACTAACAAAACAGGACCTATTGTTTTTGGAGGACTTGTTACGTCTATTGCTCGGGCTCTTGACCTGAACAATGAGATAGCTACTCTTGAACCACTACCTCCTCGCACAATTAATTTAAAATTTTTAAAAGACATGAAATTGTGCCGAACGAGGAGAGCAGGTGGTTATGAGTTGATGGTTCATGGGGTAGCTATCCCATCTGTTGCTTTACCTTGCAGTAGATGTACTGATGTACGTAATGAAAGGAACCGGACCTATGATCTGAATGCTCCACCTGTTTTGGGTCCACATCCTCCTAATATTCCTGATGGGGAGGCACATGACACTGATGAAGAATATGATCGGAGAGAAAATTCTCCCGTACCTCACATGTCCCCCATCGTCCTTCACAGTCACACACCGCACCATCTTCCTCTAACCCTGTTGCAGGTGCTACTCCTGGATTCTATGTCACTGAGGAGATGTGGCGTGATATGACTGCTAGAGAAGAAAGGTGAGACAACCTACTCTCTACTATTTCACAACAACTGACGGGCAACATGCGCTTCATGCAACAATCACGATTGGTTTCGGATCGTGCTTACAGTAATGTTTGCCTCACCTTGACCGACATCAAATCAGAGCAGGCCCGTCAACGAGAAGTCAACCGCCGGCACAACCAGCTTATGGAGGCCACTCAGGGTTCTATCCTAGGTAACCTTTGAGAGATCCGGGGTGCCCAGGCTGCCTTATCGGCACGACTTGACCGGAGGGACCAGCAGCATAGTAGATCCCGTCGTTCCAGACCATCACAGCAGGACGGTGAGGGCACCAGTGCTCCTCCGCAGTAGTTTTCCAGGTTACCATCCTTATCTTATTTCGAAACATTGGGGACAATGTTCGATTTAAGTGTGGGAGGGGATTTTATTGCTTTCTGTCATTTCCCTTTCTAGTTATTTATTTGCTTTCTGTTATTTTCCTTTTCAGTAAGTTATTTAGTTTAACTTTTCTTAGATAATGCATGAGTCTGACGAGTCACCAGTATAGTGTATCTTTAGCACATTCTCATTTTTTCCCATTTCCTTAGCCTTACCAAAAAAAAATTCTAAAAAGAAAACAATGTTGTTTCACATGTTTTTGGGCTTTAAGACAGGTTTGGATTAGGATGTGGTAACTTAGGTCAACTTTTTGAAACATCAGTACCATTGTAGCACCATAGACCTCTTGAATATAGGAATCACTCCTAAACCCCACACACCATGGCCTTTATTATCATTAAAAAAATTGTCCTAAGTAGTTTATTCTAGCAGTCAGCTCCGGCCTAAGCATGCTCTATGTTGGGGGTCGATGAACATAAGTGAATGATCCAGTGCTAATAAAAAAGAAAAAGGAAAACTCTAGGATAGGTGACCCTCACAAAGTCATTTAAACCGAAAAAAAAGAAGAAAATATTTTTGCCACAAAAAGAAAAAAAATTGCAGTCACCTATTGTTAGTTGGTTCAGAGGTATCTGGCACTGAACTTGGTAGGGCGTATTACGATTCGATCCCCTGCAGCTACATTTAGGCAAAATAAAACGGGTTTACACATGTTTATGTGCCAGAAACCCTATGTTTTGGATCAGAATGACTAACCGGTCACTCTACTATGAAGCATGTACGGATAACGGACTTAATGTGATTGCACCTAAATGAAAAGGACCCAAAAAGAGATGAGAAGATAGGCCTAGGTATTGTGGGATGACATGGGGTAGTTAATATAGGATTGAAGTCTGTGTTTGTGTTATTATGGTACCCTTGGTTCACTTAGTTAGTACTTGTCGCTGCATCCTGACTTGAACTTAGAAGCCCTTTAGCCCAAATCACGTGTTGACACTAGTTTTCTTCATTTTTGAGCTTTAAATGTTTGCTTGAGGACAAGTAAAGGTCTAAGTGTGGGAGGATTTGATAACACTAAATTTCACTGTATTTCTGACTCCGATTTCGCATGCATTCTTAGCTTTTATTGTTATTTTGTTATGTTATTACTTTGTTTTTCTTTATTTTCAGGTTTTCTATGTAATCGGGGCCTAAATCGAGAAAAGGAGCGAAAAAGGAGTGGATACGGACGAAAACCAAGAAATTCAGCTTTTTACACTTACGGCATCCACCATGGCTGGCGCCATGGGGTCTGCCATGACGTGGCCACGTCTCAAGACCACTCCACAACTGCCAAGACCCACGATCCCCACTTTCTCCAGCACCTTGCACTCACGGCGGGCGCCATGGCCCTGTGGCGGGCGCCATAAGGCAAAAGTGCTTCCCTCCACTTTTTAGTGGAAGGGGGCATCCTGGTCATTTCCCATTTAATATTTGCCTATAAATAAGACTTCAGAATTTCGTTTTCTTCATTCAAACTTAGAATCTCTTAGGCATATATCAGTTTTAAAGTATTTGTCATTCCACATCGGGGTGTTACTGCAATCAAGTGATCGAGTCTGTATACGTCTGTGTGATCGAGTTTTGGAGCACTCTGGGAGGAAGTTAATCCTGCCGCGTTTTAATTCCAGTTCGTATTTTATCTTTCCGCATTGCTTTACTTTATTTATTATCCACACTCGCATTTTATTTTATTTATTTCCCGCACTCGCTTTACTTTATTTATTTCTCGCACTCGCACTACTTTCGTTTATTTTCCGCACTCGCTTTAAATACCTTTATTTCCCGCACTCGCACTACTTTTATTTACTTTCCGGACTCGCACTACTTTTATTTACTTTCCGCACTCGCACTAATTACTTTTATGAAAAATAATAAAAAGAACTTTTACTTTACCATGTCTAACTAAATCCATAAAGGTTAGAATGTAAGGATCGTAATTGAATCGGTAACCCGTACAACTGTTCGTGGAAACACTTAAGGGCTATTTTAACTTTCAATATAAGTTTAATTGTTTTTAACTATTTCAAAAACAGCCAAAAGCGCTTTGTCTAGTTCATTAGGAGTTTTTAGATTAAAAAGAAAAGGGATTTTAAAACGATTTTCGGACGCGTTAAAAAGTTTAGAGTCTGGTTCGTGAGAACCTCTTTTTGCTAAGAAATCCAGGTTAAAGTACTTTTCAACTTAGTTAAGATATTTTATTTCTTAAAAATAGGTTTACTACTCTAACGCAGTACGCACCTTTTTATCCGTGACAATAGGAGGGGTTGATTAGAGAGTACAACTCGATTCTGAATACGCGAAAGCAACAATTCCTGTTAAATTAGTTCTTTTCAAAGCAGAAAACATTGCCCATAAGTAGTTCTATTAACAAGTACCGGAATATCTATTGATTATGTGAATTACATTCGAGTCTGTCTTTATTGATTGTTTAAAATTATTATTTTATTTACCATTACGCACTCCTTAAAACCATTATATTCAGTTGCCTTAGATACACACCATAACAACAGGTACGATAGATTGACACTTGGTCTCTGTGGATTCGATAATCTTTTATATTACTCTGACGTGTTCGTACACTTGCGAAAAACACGCATCAGGTGTAACCCCAGATCCTACAAAGATTCAAGCTACTTTGGATTGGCCTACGCGTCGTTCACTCACGGCTCTCGGGGATTTTTTAGGCCTTACCTGTTTTTATAGACACTTTGTGCGTCATTACGCCTTTCTCGCCGCTCCTCTCACCGATTTGTTGAGTACCACTAAGTTACAATGGAGTACATCAGCAGATACGAATTTTACAAATTTAAAAACAAAAATGACTAAAACTCTTGTTCTAAGTCTTCCTGATTTCTCCTAAGTCTTTTTCATTGAAACTGATGCATCCGCAGTAGCTATTGGCGCAGTCTTGTCACAGCAAGGTCATCCTTTAACATTTTTCAGCAAAAAGCTTTGTTCCAGATTGCAGGCATCTTCAGTATATGTTCGAGAAATGTATGCAATTACAAAATCTTTCAAAAAGTGCCGTCAGTATTTAATTGGAAGAAAATTCAACATTTATACTGACCAAAAGAGTTTGAAGAATCTGTTACTACAAACTATCCAAACCCATGAACAACAGAAGTAGGCTACGAAATTACAAGGATTTCATTTTAAAATTTCTTACAAACCTGACAAAGCTAATCAAGTTGCCAACGCCCTGAGTAAAAAACACACTGACGAAGCAGCAATGTTCTTCTCCATCTCTTCTCCTGACACAATTAAAAAGGTTCTATGAGTCCACTGATGAAGGAAAACTACTCATACAGAAAGTCCATACTGATGTTTCAATGCAACAAATTTTTAGTTTCAAAGAAGGATTGATACTTTACAAAGATCAAATCTTTATACCTAATACTCAGGACCTTCGCACACACATACTCAAAGAGTATCATTCCACTCCAACAGGGGTCACTCTGGTCTTCATCCCACCTTATTTTAGGTTTCCGCTTCATTCCTCTGACCTGGAACTTACAAAGACACAAAAGAATTTATTAAATGTTTTGTAACCTATCAAGAAAACAAATATATGCCTATCAAGAAACAAGGGTTGCTTCAACCATTGAACACACCATCATTAGTTTGAGATGAGTTGAGTATGGATTTTATTACTCACCTACCGAATTCTTTTGGACATACAGTGATTTGGGTTGTGTGCGACAGACACACTAAATTTTGTCACTTTATTGCTCTCCCAACTAAGTTCACTGCAAAAGATTTGGCACTTCATTTTTCAGTCGATATTTATCGTCTACATGGTGCTCCTTCATTAATTGTTTCAGACCAGGATCCTCTGTTCCTTAGCACCTTCTAGAAGGAACATTTTTGAGCTCAAGGGACCATACTAAAATACAACTCAGCTCACCACCCTGAAACTGATGGACAAATAAAGGTAGTTAGTCATTGTCTCGAAAATACCTAAGGTGTTTTACCTGTGAAAATTCAAAATAAGTGGTTTAGCTACTTACACTTAGTAGAGTTTTGACATAACTCTGCTCTTCACTCGTCCATCCGCATGTCTCCCTTTGAAGCACTGTACGGTCGACCACCTCCTTTTTTCCCAGCTACCGTAATGGTTACACCACCTTAGCGCCCTTGGAAGCGTCGCTGCAAAAACGAGATGAACTTTTACACACACTGAGACAAAACCTTAACAGAAGCAAGAAAAGAATGAAGACTCAAAGTAATTTAAAAAGAGTTGATCGTACCTTTGAAGAAGGAAACTGGGGTTTCCTCCGCCTCCAACCATACCATCAGACTTCGGTTCAACGACGCATTTCTCAGAAGCTTCCTAAACGCTACTTTGGCCCATTCAAGGTTTTTCGACGAATTGGAAAAGTCGCTTACCATCTCGATCTCCCTCCTTCTTCAAAGATCCACCCAGTATTTCATGTTTCTCAACTCATAACATACCATGGAACAAACCCCACGATTCACTTCAAACTGCTTCCTTCGGATCTTCAAGTCTCAGATGACGACGAAGATGCTACTACCATGGTGTCTAACGATCCCTCTCCTCAGATTCCACATGCAGTTTCGTTAACTCAAGGCGAGAGAGACAAGAGTTTAACAAAAAGTGTGAAGGTTTTGAAACAAACAGAAACAAGTGAGAAAAAGAAACGTTCTGAGTTTGAAAGTGTTGTACCTAACACGTTAAAGTCTCATAAAGTATTGGGCCAGAGTACACAGTCTACTTATATATCCTATCCCACTACTCCTTTGACTTCTCAATCTACACCGTCCAAAATATTGGATTCCCTTTTGCCTCAATCTCCTCCACCCAATTTTCTACCCGTTGAACCTAGCCCTTCACGTGACAACACACAACTCAATGCCACTTCCAGCTGCCCTCGTGATACGCGTGGTTTTCCTCCTTTCCCAGACGTGACAGTTGGCTCACATGCACTTAATACCACCACCCACTCACAAAACATGAAGCTGCTTCCACTAACCCTAACGCTCCTTTTTATTCAAGTGGGTCTCCATCTTTAACCCAACCCATTCGTCTAATTCCTCCAACCTTGAGGACACGGTTGTTATTGGACTGGATACTAGTGATAGCAGGCCCAATAAAGTTAAAAGACAACCCAAATATTTAAATGACTATTTGTTGAATTAAGTGTTTTATTTTTAGATAGTTATTTTATCTTGTTGGGCCTAGCCTGATCCAATTCAGCTTTGTGCTATTGTATTTAAGTCACCTTGAACCTTTTGAGAAAGTAGAGAAAATTAATCAAACTTATTTCCTTCTTATGTTTCTAAGTTTTATGTTTATCCAATTGGTGAACCCTAGTTGGTAGTATTTGCAAATCCCATTGCATCAGGGAGTACTTGCAAGGTTAGCACTCTGACGCTCAAGCGAATATGTGAATGATGATAGAGTATTCAAAAATGTGTTTGAAATTTGTTACCTGAAATGGCGTCATCTGCATATATAGGGGAGCATAATAACTATCTTGTTATCTTCTCGATGTAGAATACAGAGGATCGTTGGATGCATTGAGGGTGCAGATCCCCTGTTTCCAGGTTTTTGGGGGTCCAGTGGTTAGGAGAAATTTGAAGTGAATCAAAACCAAATTTGAGTAGCATGTGCATAAGGATGTCACACAACATGTCAAAACATCTTGCTACACACGTTGCTTACACAATTTCTCAATCAAATCTTTCTTTCAAAGCAACTTCAGTTGAATCTTGGACTGAACCAAATCTTGTAATAACCCTTGGAATCAAACAAAGAATCAAATAACTCAAGATGTGATCAACAACTTTTGAGACATCATGCATTCTATTTTTCCTATAAAAATAAGTCAATCCAGATATAGCAACACCAAGACTTCACGCGACGGAGATATGCCTATCATCTTCACCCCTAAAGTGTCTTTGGGGAGACTTTTTTTCCATCTCTAGGGAAAAATTCTCAATCTTTAAGACCCAAAACGGAACAATCTCTAGAAGAATTTTCATTATCGGATGTAAGTTGATATCCCTAGATGCCTCATACTCCCAACAACATGAAGAATTGCACAATAAAAAACATTAGATGAGAAGACTAAATTATGTTGGCCACGATGTTTTGTTAAGTAGAATTAGTATTTGTTAATATACATTAACACTTATACATTTTTCATAGCACACATAATGAATCAAAAAGTTATTTTTATGCATTGTTTATTTGTACAATTATTAGTTCAATAGATAAAAATATCATATATCATACTTAACACTCTAGAGAACTTAAAGATAACACTCTTTAGAGAACTTAAATAACCCATAGAGGCATTGTTCCTTTTTTAACGCAATTATTTAAAGCAATAGAAAAACACACTTAAATATATTAGCCAATATTTTTACTAACTTTTTAATTTGACACTTGTTTGATAATTTTTTTCCAAGAAAACTAACACTGTCACATTCTTAAAATCAAATACAAATTCAGAATCATCGATTAAACTAAAAAAATCTTACTATCTCATTTAAGTATTCTTAAATTATAACATAAAAATCTGATAAAAATAATTGAATAATATAATAAAACCCAATTTTATTAAAGTAGAAAAATAAAAGAGACAAAAAGCACTACAACTTTGTGTTACTTTATCAATTTTCTTGTAGGGTTAAAAAATATAATAAAAATCTAAAGTAGTCTCCAACACCCAACACTAAGACATACTCAATCCTTAAAAAAATGAAAGAAAAAAAAAATAAATTTCATCCTTACAAATATCAAATTTTAATCAAATTAATTAGTCCTTAACATTGCAACATTTACTAATATACATTTATGCAATATATATATATATATATATATATATATATATATATATATATATATATATATATATATATATATATATATATATGAAACTCTAGCAAGTAGCTACCAGCTACCATGTGAATTTGAGTCACACTTACACAAAAAAGCTACACCATATGTAGTACAAAATAATTACCATGTCATAGCAACTAGTAAAGGCAAAAGCAAAAATGTATCATGTTAGACAAAACATGTTGGCATGTTGTGGGTCATGGCTCTTCCAACAAAAGCCAAAGAAGGTACTGATCAATCTAAGTGTTATAGCTCATAATACCCTTCATATGGATATATACCCTAGCTACCATTATGTGTTTTTTCACAAAACACAAAACGAATAAAGTGTAAGAAACATGCTTGCACATGACATGATGTAAGGGTGTAGTTAAAGGTGTTACATCACATCTCTTTTGTATTTCAGGGCAATGCCATTCCTCTTCATCATCTTTGGTTCCTCAGATCCATACAAAACCCATTCTGTTTGTTCTGTATAGACAGTGACTTAAGGTGGTAATGGTCCTTTTTTTTAACAATATATTTATGATGTTAAGGCAAGTATTGGTGTACATGGTGTGTAAGTTTTGTAAACATGAGAAGCTTTAGACGACTTAAATTTTTTTAACAATATACTTATTCTTATTCATAAAAACATGAGATGCATTAGATGACTTAGGATTTTTTACTTCATGAAGAAAAACAAACATTGCCACAATTAGGTTATTGGATGAGCATCAAAACGACTCACATTTTTATACTATGTTTTTAATGTGATTTATCAAAGTTTAAAATTTGTGTTGTTTGAACTTTGTTCTTCTGTGGCATCAAAAATGTAAGGTGAAACAGATCTCAAGTGCGGTCACATGGGAGTAGAATTTTGATGCGGTGAAACAAATCTCAAGTACGGTCACATGGGAGTGAATTTACAAAATTAGCATTCAAATGCGCAAAAAAAAAGAAAAGTAAATGTATGTTATAGTTCAGAGAATAACTCAGGTTTCACATGATATGCCTCATATATGAGAGGCATTTATAGACATCCCTTGTTTTTCGTTGTTGAATGCGGGAAGTCGTTCCATGATATCTAACAGTAGACAGTAGTCCATGGTGTGGATGTAGTGTCGGGCTTCAGAGTAGGACTACATTGTATCTTCAATGCTTTGGTGGAGTGACTTCAGACTAATGATTGTGCTCTCCCTTGCGGGCCTGCAGCGGCCCAGAACAATTGCCTCCAAAATTTGTCTTAGCGCAACAATTAGAAGTCTTTCAGAAAACTGGGATGGACTTTTCATGGCGGATTCACTATTTTGAGAAGTTGGAAAAACTTAAGAGTCACATGAGTGATCTAGAAAACAAATGCATTAAACGCTAGTCTCGTCAATAAAACATCTTAGATAATTGTTCTTGCATGTGGCCCTAGTTCCTTATATTAGGGTACTGGTGTTCCTTCTAGGATACTCAAGTGTACTCAAGTGTCATTACGATCTCGAGGCAAATCCAACTGTTGTTTTTTCTATGTCCATTTCGTTTTTGAAGACCATTGATTTCTAGGCCTCGCCTTAATATATAAAGGTCAATTCACATTCCTAACCAAGTTTTCACTCTTTGCGCAAATCATAATATTTTCATTATTTTATGAATTGTGATTGTTTCCCCCTGAGGCCAGGAGATTTCTGTTTTATCTGCCTTTTTTCTTCTTTGGATTATGCATTTTATCGGTTCATTGCATTCTTAAAATTGCCCTTTGCATTAACCATTTCCTCAACTTTCAACCCTTTCAGATACAATTTCTTTCATTGTTTACAGTCTGTTGTTGTCCCTTCCTTGTTTTAGTGATGTCCAGTATGGGAGATGACCCTGCTAATGTTCTTGGCATACCTTGTGGCAAAGATACGAATGAAGTTTCATCACTGAAATAGTAGACCCATAAAGTCCAATCGTCGCCTTTTTAGCAATTAATCGTCCCTTAGCGAACCTAATTATTCTTAGTGATAGTTATGGTTCTATTGAAGGTTCTATTATGTTCGCAATGAACCTTTGAGTTTCAATGCTGACATAAATACAAATGATTATGTAGAAGGAATCAAAGGGATGAACTATGATTTCCATGTTACAAGGGATACTGATGTCTGTCCCTCTTCTCTCTCCTAACATATGGATAATCTAAAGCCCGTTGAGGCTCGGCGAGATGCATCATGAACTTGTCTCTTTATTAACTCATTTAAATCTGTAAATGGTCGGGAATATATTGATAAGGAGGTTAAGGAGTGCCTCAACTTTTGGAGTCATTCACTAATTCTTGACAGACATTATATTTTCCATGACAATTGGAAGGACATTGTTCAAAAGGATCATCAAGGTCTTTTAGTGCTTGTTGATATTGCTTGACACCATTGGGTGGAAGCGGAGTTAGTAGGGACAATTTCTTTCTTCAACAACATTTAGAGTTTGGAGGATGCTTATTGAAATATGGGTCTGTCATCTAATTTATATGTTTCATATGTCAACCACAACAAGAGAATATGTAATTCTTTTGGTGGATGTTCTATGTCTCTCTATGAATGTTTGTACTCTAGGATGGGGTTCAAGTTTCCCTTTAATAGTTTTGAGGATGGATGTTGAATCGTTTAAGAATTGTTATGTTCCAAGTGCATGTGGTAGCCCATGCCTTCATTTATTCTAGTACAATGTGAGTACTAGGAAAAAGCTTCGACTTTAAGGTCAATGTTTAACCTCTTCAACATGACACACATTTCTACTAGCAGAGATCAGGGACAAGGACCATTACTTCTTGGAGACACCCGATAACCAAGAGACTCACGTTGTATTTTTCATTCTAAAATATGATCATTCCCCATCTGGTGAAATGTAAAAACATGATTTAGAAATATTACATCCAAAACCAATTATTCTGCGCTCCATAAAACACACGCCTTCGCCTCTAACACTTTAACCCCATATGAAGAGTCATTGAGAGATAACTTAGTAACCTTCTAGGAAAGCTTGGGCTATAAATAAGGATTAGGCCCTTCAGATGTATCACCATCTCAACAAAAAAGAATATATATTAACACATGGTCGGTTGTGGAAGCGACCACTTATTTTGAGAGAATATATTTTTGGTGAGGAGAGGGGTCTGTCTTTATGTTTGTTTTTATTATTTACATAACATTTCTATTGTTTGTCTTCTTTATTCCATCTTTAAGATAACATGGGGCTGCTTGAAAAATATTTAAGATGAATAAAGCCCACATGGAAAAGAATATGAAGGTGTGAGAAAACATAAGAAAAGGGGGGGGGGAGGTTTGAATTGGGTTTTGAAAAATGAAATATTTTTGTGAAAATACAATAAGTATACTAATCAACAAACAAGAAAGAAAGACACGCAAATTTATCTTGGTTCACTTAACAACCTCAAGCTACCTCCAGTCCACACGCCAAGGTGATTTCGCCTTCAACAAGGACTTAATCCACTATAATCGTAACAAATTACAAGGAACAGACAATCTGTGACTAACTTCAAAATCAACTGAAGAGGCTTACAACAATGCTCTACCAACAGATGCGACTTAACAATGCACAACCAACCGAAGAAGCTTATGACAATGCTCTACCAGCCGATGCAACTTAATAATGCACAACCAACTGAATAGTTTTATAATAATGCTCTACCGACTGATGTGACTTATCAAGATACAAGATTTATTTACAAAGAGCTTCTTCTAAATAAGCAAAGTAAAGTTGAGAGCTTTTGAAAATATGCACTACTGTTTGAGAATATTGCTTTGTATGTGCTTTTGAATATAATGCAGTCTTTTGCATTTTATTTTACTTCATGAGACAATCCTCATATAGGCACTGAGAAAAAAACTTGTTGCATGACAACTGGCATGAGGAATTTCGTTGTTGAGGGTGAAAAATAGTACACATAATCGTCCTTTTTACCACCAAATTAGGGTAGTGGAGTAGTGGAATTGATAGTGGAATGAAATGTCTTTGTACTATTGTACTATTTCATCTTAACCGTTAATCCTTATCTTCTAATCTTCAGAGGGTTCTGGTTGTAATATGATTAAATCATGAGTAGAGTAAAGGATAATTGGGTCTTCTGAATCTCAAGTCTTTAGTATCTTCAGATTTTGTTCACTCAGAACTTTGTCTTCAGAACTTCAACATTTGACTTTGAAACCCTTGGTCTTCAGAACTTCAAGTCTTTAGAGTCTTCAGAATGTTTTTCACTCAAAACCTTGTCTTCAGAGTCTTCAGCACTTGGTCTTCATAACCTTTAGTTTTCAGAACTTCAAGTCATTAGAGTCTTTCAGTACTTGGTCTTCAGAACCTTCAGTATCAAGAACTTCAAGTAATTAGAGTCTTTTAGCACTTGGTCTTCAGACTATCGTATCACTGTCATACTCAATCAGAGTCAGAATCCTAGAAAACATCTTTCTAATGAGTTGGTACAAAAGCAACTTTGCTTTTATTTCTTCGTATAGAAATGGATATCGTCATATCAGAATTAATGTTCATGTGATCTTTATCAGAGTCAGAACCTATCTGGTGGAACATTCAGAACCACAAACATTAGAGTATCAAAATTTATTTCACACAAATACTCAGTTGTTATTATCAAAACTTAGAGATATTGATCAGAACCAAACCTTGTTCTTACAGGATACTCTTATGTCACCCTCAAATAATCATACTACACCCATAGTTGAAACGACAACATAAACTTCCCTAGAAAATAATGAGTTTTCCCCTTCTAGATAGACAGAAGTGGCCCAAAGTGGGCAAGAAAATATGGCATACCCATGACACCTTTCATTTAAATTTCGGAGCAAAAAATCTCATGATCGGTCCTTATCTACTATTAATGAAACTGCCAAGAGTAATCGTAGAAAAAATTAAGATGTGGGGGGTAACACTTCCAAAAACTCAAAGCCATCAGAGTTTTCCTTTGAAAAGGTAACCATGGACGGAAATCCATATGTTCTTCTTGCCTTCAAGCTTCGAAATATCTTCATATCTCGAGGGGCTTGTACTTCCAAGGAAGTACATTCTTGGCAGTATGTCGACATTCAAAACCTCTATGATATGGTTAAGTTGGAGCTAATGGAGAAGATGGCCTTCAACATATATCATTGTGCTTCCTTATTGTTATTGGTGGTTGTAGTTTGTGGGGAGTTGTTTGTACCTAGTAACCCTTCCAAGGAGAGACAACTTTTGAAAGGCCAATGTGACCTTGTGGAACTAGCTCCAAGAGAAACTTGTTGATCTTGAAAAGAACACGGAGACCCAAAGTTTCCCATCTAAGCTTTCCTCAACGGTATCCTCCCTGAAGGAATCCTTGGTAGAGGAGGATAATTCCCTTAGAGAGGTTCATACTTCTTTGGCCAACTATATGATGGCCTAAGAAGCATTGGCTTCAAAAATCAAAGAGATAGAGGAAACCCTCCATAAAGAGAAGAAATACCTCTCCAAGGAGTTGAAGTCCCTTGAATATAGCTTAATCGAGATAAAAAAGTAACTTGAAACTTCTATTAATGATAACATCAACATCGTTCCTGCTACCTCTTAGGATTCTCTCAACCAAGTAGAGTTATTATGTCCTGGGCTTAAGATTCCACTGGAGTTTTTGAACCCGTAATGTAATACCCCGTAAATTATTTAATGCTCTGGGTAATATTAATTAAGATTAATATGGTTCCGGTGTGCTCTGAGAGTTCTCTATTAAAATAATTAGAGCAACTAATAAACTCGAATTAATTATTTAATATTATCTGACTCAGAGGTTTTATTAAATGAAGTGCATCAGAGACATTTTTGGATACCCTCAATTTTGGACCAGTTAGGTTACTAACTAGAAGATATTATCAGTATAATATTTATTTTGTTCTCATAATATCAAAAGATAGTAACATTGAGAGAGAAAGAAGAAATAAGTGGGAGAAAAGTAAAGGAAGAGAAAAAGCTTGAAGAATAAGAAGCTCTTGGATATCAAGCTTCATCTTAAAATATCATCTCAATTTCTTCATCATCATCTTCATTGTTAGAGGTGGGTCTAGTTAGTGCTTTTATTTTAGAGTTTTGGAGTTATAGGAATTTATGTTAGAATGTGTTAATCTCATCTAATCGGAAATATAACAGTTAAAATGAGGATTTAATTACTCTATAGAAGCAAGATAAGTGTGAACATACCCTCTGATGAATGATACTATGTAGCTATGTGATAAAATGGAATTTTATGGTTTTTATGTGATGAAAATGAAGGTTTTAAACAATTATATCATGATGTAACCGGTTACACTTTGGGTGTTAACCGGTTACCACGTTGAAATTGTAGCAATTCTGGTGAAATTTACACTATGTAACCGGTTACACCCTGGGTGTTAACCGGATAGTAAAATATGGCTCTAACTTTCAAAATGCTATGGAATTTCGTTTTTACACTATGTAACCGATTACCACTGTAAGTTTTCCAAAAAATATTATTTTTTAAAATGCATAACTTTTTACACGGGTGTCCAATTGAGGCAAATTTTATATCGATAGAAAGATGAAATGATGATCTATCTAATGGAAAGAGAAAATATTAATTTTGGTGAGAAATTTAAGTAATTATGGTATTTAATTGGTATTTTTGAATATGTAAAATTATGGAAACATATTAACAAAAAGTGTAGAAATTTAGGGTTAGTGAGGAAACCTTATTACACTACAATACATGAGACCTAGTAGTATGACTAGGAATTGTTAGAACTAGATGGAAATGCTCGAACATTCGATATATATGTGTACCTTAGTCGAGTAAGGGTCTAGTGGTGAGTAAACACTATATGGAACATGTGTGAACCCTTTGGGTGTATTTTGTTGTGAAAAGGCGTGTGTAGCCTTATGAATGTGTTATGCATTCCCTTTTGAGTGAAATCATGTGATCAAAACCGTTTCCCTGAGAATGTCGTTTCATGACTTGGGGTTCCTATGGAATGTATGCATGATTACTTGGTAGGTTTTATTCCCGCGTCTAGTACGAATGGAACCTACGGGTAGAGACTTGTAGTGGTTTATGGCCCATGTGAATTGACAATTGTAAGGTTAATAACCCTTTAATCCGAATCCATTTCATATGTTAAGTAAATTACAAGGATCCATGACTCGTGCTGACTCTTAGACGTAAGAGAGGACGGGAATAGGGGATACCTTCGTTGGTTTTCAGATTAGTGATATATACTTTCAAGTTAGTGAACTCAAGGCATGTTTCTATATGAGTGTGAGGTTGTGAGATCAAGGTCTTATATTTCCCCCCAAATTGAGTAGGATTTTTATAGTACCTTTTAAGGACGAGAGAATCAATAAGATATGGACTCACTGAGATTTGTTGTCCCACCCCATGTTGTTGACTATTGTTTTAGTGCTACAAGTTCTGAGAAGGGTAAGGGTAAGGTTGTTCGATTATCCTTACTAGTTTGATATTTTGGCATTGTGTGGCTTCCGCTGATGGAGTTTTATTTTGAGATAATTGTTGATCTAGTTCTTAGTATTTTATTTTGAACATCTTGTATAAATTAGCCATAGTTTTAGATTTATACATTTTTGGGCATGTAATGTGTATAATATGTTGACTAGGAACTTATATGTATTTCAATACCCAAACTTGGATTTATCTATAATATATATGCTTTGATGTATGTTGTTATATACGAGTGTTACACGTAGAAGGTATTTATGGATGGGGAGAAAGTGATTGATGATTAATGATCCCTTTTTTGGACTTTGTTTATTAATGCTTGTAATTTTATGCTGATTTATTGTAATTGTAATAGTATTTCAGTAAACACATCATAACTTTTTTTTCTTCCAAATGAATGTATTCCTATGTTCATGGTTTAACTCGATTTCTTTCCTTTGGTGTTCATTATTTAGTTATGTGTGACATTATCCACCACATATTCATCCATGATTTTATGTAATAGTCTTATATAATTTTGTTTCATCATATAATATCTCATGATATTATTTCACCGTGTAGTACTTCATGATTTATTTAATCATATAATATTTCATGATTTTATTTCTTCATGTTCGTGTCCGGGATAGAGGCCAGAGTATGCTTTGACGTGTCTCAGAAGCGTACCAAATCAAATGTTGGTTCTCCTTCCCTGCCCCTAGGTGAAAACCTTGTTCGAGGCCAACGTATTTAGAGCTCTATCACCTGCACTTTAGAGTGGCTAGCTACCAAGAAGGGGATGTTCCATATGCAAATTTGTGCGCCTTATTTATCTAATATCATACTCATCTCTTTAGCAAGAAAATCATATAATTCCAAAAGAAAAAGTTTAACATTTATTTATATCAAAATTATTACATTAGATAATCATTTCTAGTTCATGTTTGGATAACTTGGGGAAAATTGAACTAAAATAATGCTTGAGATTTGTGATGTTCCACGTCCTTGGGATTGATTCTATAGGTAGAGTCTATAGAGTATATGTTATGTTTCTTGTACTAGCTTCGAACGTGTATGGCCCTTCCCAGTTGGGAGCAAATTTTCCATCTCTAGAATCCTTCCCTCCAACGTCAGCTCGTCTTAATATAAGGTCTCTCGGTTGGACCTCCTGAGGTCAAAATCTATTGTTTTATTTGGTTGAAATTCCTTTCTTTAAAAAGACACTCATAAGGTGGATGAAGCTCTTCTCTCCTCCAAAAGGTCCACCTCATATCCGAAATCTTGTGAGTTATCTCTTTTTGGTAAAGAATGTGTTCTTCTCCATTTTTAGCTCTCCTATTTAAGTAAGGATGACAACTTAAGCCACACAAGTGATTCAAAAGTTTGTATCACCTATTATTGAATGTGGTGTAGTTATATAAGCCCAAAGAACATACAAGAACTCCTCTTACCAATTCCCCTTAATTGCTTCAAGCCTTTTCTTCAATCCTCTCAACACAATCGATATACCGCTTCCGCTTGTCCATGGTCTGAGGGTGTTCAATCGATGTGAAGTGTTTCTTGATATTCATGTACTCTAGCAACTTCTTCAAGTTCTTATATGTAAATTTTATCTTACTATCCATCACAATATATTTAGGGATTGCGTACATCGATAAGATGTTTCTTTTGAATAATTTCAAAATGTTAGAAGGAGTGATCTTCACCAAGGCATTGGATTTAAGCCACTTTGTAAAGTAATATACTACCATAATCATGAATTTTAAATGACCAAAGCTAGAGGGAAGGGACCGAGGATGTCCACTCCCTATTGTGAGAAACGCCATGATGATGTCAACATGTATAACTCAAATGGAGGAACGTTATAAACATCTCCATGTATTTGGAACTGGTCACACTTATTCATATAATATTTGTTGTCTTGGACCATGGACAACTAATAATACCCATACATGAGGAATATCTTAGCTAGATCCTAGGTTCCACAGTGTTGTCTAATTATCCCTTCGTGTACCCCGACGATGGTGTGTGCAGCTTATTCCCATTCAAGGAATTTCAATAGAGGGGTCGATAAGCCTATTTCATATAAAGTTCATTCAATCGCGAAATATGAGATAAATCTCCTATTTACAAGAGAGACCTTATTCAAAGAACGAGATCATAGAAAGTTGTGAGGTTCCTTTTATAATTTTCATTGTTACTTTAGGGGTTTTGATGCTCAAGCTCTTCATAATTATCTAGATGAAAGAGTTACTAACCCAATAGACTCTAGTGCTTGCAAGCTTAGAAAGGAAGTTTACCCTGGTATTATCATCTCTTGAGACATGTAAGATTTTATAATATTTGAATTTCTCAACCTTTTCTCTGGTTAAGAATACACACCAATGTGACAAAAGGGTCTTTGGTTTGAGCATCTCTTCTGAGCATCTTGACAACCAATGTGGGGCTAGCTTTAATGGTAGGCAACAATACATAGCATAGATCCATTGTGGGGCTTCAGAGTAGGGCTACATTACATCTTCAATACCTTGTTGGAGTGATTTGGAATAATGACTAGGCCTCCCTTTTGCAGACCTACAGTCGGCCTATAACAGATGTCCTCAAAGCTTGTCGTGGTGCATCAATGGGAAGTCTTTCAAAAAATGAGGTAAGGATTTTATTGTAGGTTTAAATACTTAGATAAGTGGGAAAGACTTGGAAGATGGTGTGAGTGATTTTGGAAACAAGCACATTAAATTCTAGTTTCATCATTGAAATGTTTCGCATGATTGTTTTTACATGTAGCCTTAGTACCTTAAATTAGGGTCTAAAACTTCCTTCTTGGATGCTCGAGTGTCATTATAATCTTGAGAAAAATCCAAATTTTTTTCATCTACACATTTCCTTTTATTCGGCACCATTGATTTATGTACCACGACTCAATATACATACAAGTTACTTTACCTTTCTAACCATGTTTTCACTCTTTATGCCAACCGTAATATTTTCCTTCTTTTATGAGCTCTGATTGTTTCCACATGGGCTTCAATGATTCTTATTTTATATGTCTTTTTCCTTCTTTAAAATTTGTATTTCCTCGGTTCATTGAACTCTCAAAACTATTATTTGTCTAGATCGTTTCCTCAATTTTCAACTCTTTTAGGTACCATTTCTTTCATTGTTTAGTCTTTCTTGTTTTCCCTTCCTTGTTTTAGTCATGACCAATATGGAAGATGGCTCTAAAAATAATTTAGACATATCGGGTGTCGACTATGTGAGTGACACTTCTTCTCACATTGAAATAGTAGACCGAGAAATGACAAATGTCATTTTTTTAAGTAGTTAATTGACCCTTTGCAAACCTAATTAATCTTAGTTATAGTTCTAGAGAGGTTATATAGAATATGGCATCAAACCTTCAAGTTACTATTCTAGCAGAAATACAAATAATTATGCATATGGAATCAGAGGAATGAATTATGATTGTATTAGGGATATTGATGTTGGTACCTCTTCTCGCACCCAAGATATAAAGTATATGGATCCTCTTGAGGCTTACTGGAATGAACCGTGAACTTATCTCTTTATTAACTCATTTAGGTCTTTAAATGGTCGGGACCTTGATATAAGGAAGTTAGGAATCACCTCAACTTTTTGACCCATTCTCTAATTCATAACAACCAGTATCATTTTCATGAATTTTGGAAGGACATGATTTGAAAGGATCGTATAGGACTTGTAATTGTAAACACCCCAAATTTCCCCTCTTTTTCTCACACCATGGTTTGCGGTCTTTCATTTTTGCATAAGCATAGGCATACCACCTCATATTGCATTTTTTTTCATCTACATAGTCCATTTCATCTGCATCTAGGGTTTGTGATCTGAGTAATCCAAGAAGTGATCTGAGCCATCCCAAAAGTCTTGAAGTATTCCAAGAGGGTCCATGTGTGTTCCATGATCATAATATGTTCCCCCAATGTTCATAAAAGTCAAGGGATCACAAAGCATGGCAAAGGCATAGAGGCAGACTGAAGATTTCCTACACAAATGACCTAAAATTAGGGTTTTGGTTTCAGAGGCCTTAATCCCAAGTTTTTTGGTCATTATTGTTTCTAATGGTCTTAATATGTTATAAGGATCATGTATACCCAATTCGATGAAGAAATTCACTGTGGAAGTCATCTGATCATTGGGTAACTTCTTGAGCAAGTAAAGTCAAAATCAGGGAATCTGAGGCCTCCATCAAGGGTACCAAAGGGTCATTGTCGCTCCCACCAAATGACACCTAGCCAGAAGGAGTACAGACGCGAACGGTCGGCGAAAGGGGAACACGAGGGTGAACTGAAAAGAGTCTCCAGCTAGGCATTTTTATCCCCAAGGAAAGGTAATGCTGCATAGACCTAGAAAGATATGGATAAGACGGTTGCAAACCAGAGAAACTGAGAAAGGGGGTTGGTTACAACCTGGGAAGGTATTAGCACCCAGATTGTCCGCCGTACTCGACGGGATCCACGCTTGAAAGTTTGTGTTTAAAGGGGTAGTGTCAGTGCTATTTTGTGTGCAAAAGCTGGAAAAGAATACAAGTGTCAGTGCAAAAGAAGTGTAAAGTGAAGAGAAGGAGTGTCAGTGTAAGGAAAAAGTGTAATGCTCAAGACAATGAGGCTTAAAGAATAATGCTGGAAGAGGGGGAATATACAGAGACTTTTGTTCGATAACCGTTAAGTTATGCCTACGTATCCTCTCGTGCAATGAGGAAGTCAGAACACCATAGTTCGACTCAAAGAGACTGAACGATAAATTGACTTGTGAACTGCTTGCTTGTCTATGCTCAAGTGTATGACCTGTCTGGCTCAAGTGCAAACTGTCTTGCATTAGACGGAAGAAGCGAGTTCTCGTTTATGAGTGAATGAGGTGAGAAAAGAATCCCGGAGGAGACGATTATTGTTTTTTTTGGTGTTTTCAATCTTTTATTGCTTTTTGTGTTTGTCATAAGTTAATGAGCTTAAGCCTAAACCAAGGGTTAGTAAACTCATCACATCCTCCCTCTGATTTGGGGTAATGAGAATACCTTAAGTGTGAAGTAAACACCTCACACTTAATCACCGTGATGTAGGATTAAGATCATTAACCTACTTGTGATTATTTAGATGTTTTTGGAGTTTTTGTTTAGTGTTAAGTAATGAGTTTAAGCCATAATCAAGGATTTAATGGACCCATTACACCATCCTAATAGAAGGATAATAGATGAGAACATTTAAGCTGAGGAAGATACCTCAACTTAATCCATGATTAGGGATTAACCTCATGACAAAACAAAGCCTTTATTAAAGTGGATTTTAGTTAATGGTAAGATTAAGAAGTGAATTTTATGGTTTGTAAGACAACTTGAGGGGGACTTGTCCATTAACACTAGGGTTAGTCCTTCTTAACCAATTAAGGAAGAATTAGAACACTAATGTAAGGCCCGAGTTACAAGCTTGATGTCTTAGTGACTATTAAGATGAATTGATTAAGGGATTTAAACACATTGAGGGCTTAACACTTAGGATTAAAGTTATACACTCCATCCTAATAGAAGGATGCAGGCATAAGCTTAATCACAAAGCCTTAAAACCTTTAAGGTTTAGTCCTTGATTAATAGGTGACAAGAGAAGACACAAAGATGACACAAAGGTAAAACTAATGGGGGACTAATCAAACCCTAATTGTGATCATTCTTGGGTATTCCTAGGGTTTATGAGGCTTGCAAGAGATCTTCAAGGAAAAGCCACCAAGGAAGAAGAAAGAAGCAAGTCAACTTACTTCACTTAAGAAGATAAGTTGCTTGAAGAAAGAAAGTGAGGAAGGAACATGAATGAGAAAGCTCACTCCAATTCACATACAAAATGCAGCAATGAATGAATAAGAGAGATGAGAAGAGGTTGTGATAAGGGAAGGCAAATTAACTTCTCAAAGTAACTTACCACCTGAAAAGTTACCAAAAGGAAATGAAATAAAATGGAAATGGAATGAAATTCAAAGATGCAAACCAAAAACAGAAGCATGTTCATGATGCAAATGATTCTAAGAGATGATATGAAAGCATTCCAAGAGATGTGAATGATCATACAAGAGATGGGAATGCAAATGAAGCATGTAAGAAGCATGAAAGTTCATGAATGCACATGAAATGAAATGAATGCATAACATGGCAAATGGATGATGCAATGATCAAACATGATTCTAATATGTCCTAAGATGTCTTATATGTCATGTGAATGCACAAAATGTCATGGCAAGTTCTTATATGAAAGCTTATGCAAGAAGAATGCAAATGAAGATGAGAAATCAGGGTTATATGAACATGTGAGATGCAAAACTCAAAAACAGAAGCAAATCATAAGATAAAAAATTGAAAATGCACTCAAAGGAACCCTAAACCTATACTAAGTTACCATCCAAAGGGGGAGGTCAGAAGCTTAACCTAGGAGTAGTTATGAATTTTTGAAGTTTCTCGGGTTTTAAGGGTGATCCTAAATGTAAAATGCCAAATAAATTGAAAATGAAAGATACAAATGAAACAAAAATGTTTTTAGAAACTAGAAGTCATGCATAGAACAATGCAAAAAGAATCACTCACAAACTCAACTTGGTTTAAAAGTTATGAATTTTTGAAGTTAGGGTTAAAAATGTATAAATTTAAGAACCCTAATTCATTGAAAAAATGTCAAAATGTGAGCAAAACCAAAAAGAAGTTTGTGTGGTGAGTTTGTAAATGCTTCTAAATGTTCAAAGATGTTCTCTGATTTTTTTTTTGTGATTTTTAAATACTTAAATGTATTTTTAATTAATTAAAATCAATTAACTAATTAAAAATAACATTTAAATGATTTAAAAATATTTTTAATGCAAAAAATAAAAATAAAAGTATTTTTGGATTCTGAAAATTAATAAAAGGTTTGATAAAAAATTTCAGAATTTTTTGACTATTTTTACTATTTTTAAAAATTCGTACAAAAGAAATTAGAAAAAATGAATTAAAAACAAAATAAATAAAAAGTATGCAAAATGGAGAGTCAGGATTGATTCTGGGTTTTGGAGGGATTGACTGGCGCGCATCTGGACGACCCAAATTAAAATTTCATTAAACCAAATTAATTAATTAAATAATCATAAATTAAAACTAATGACACAATCCTGGCCATCCAGAACACGCGCCAAACTCAAATCCAATGGTCCAGGTTTAAATTATGCCCTAACCCTAATTAACCAAATTAATTACTTTCAGGTGGCCGGAAATGACCTCCGGTCATCTTCTCCGGCCACACCTCCCCTGAGAATTTTCCAAAACACTCCCTAGGTTATTTTAAGAGCTGTAAAGCTCCAGATCAAACCTCTCAACCTTCCTAAGCACGAATCCACTCCCAAAACAAATTTATTTTCACTCAAACTCCAGATACGAATCAAAACTCAAAAACGACCAAACTTTCAGACAGATCATACACTCTTATTTCTTCATCATTTTCGAAAATACAAAGTTCATTGTACTCAGGGGAACAAGCTTAACCATTTAATAACTTAAAATAAAGGTTCTGGAAAAAATGATTCACATGGCTACCTGAGATGGAGCTTTCAACCCTGGAGCTTTCTGGCTGCTTTCTTGCTTCAAAATGCCTCCAATGACCCCCCTGAAGCAGCTTTGATGCTTGGATGGAGTTTTTTATGGCTGGTTTGTGAGTTTGTGTTCAACTGGCCAGAAAATCGTGTTTTGTTTGTGAGGTGTTCTTGGCTGTTTTGAGGGGTGGCTTATGATCAGTGATGAATTTGGAGATGAATGGTGGAAGAAGTTTGAAGTTTAGCTGAGTGTGCTAAGAGTTTCGAAGCAAAATGCAAAAGAGGGAGTTTTTGTGAACTATGGCAATGCTGAAGTGTTAGGATTGGTTCTTGTGTGAAATGGCTTGCATAAAGCATGTATGTGAAGCTGTGATAGGTCAGAATAGTTGGTGCGGGCTATGCTGATTGGTATGGTGCAAAATGCAAAAAGTCAACATTGGTTGTACTTTGAGGTATGGGCTGGTTCAGGCCAAGTACAAAGGGGTGTCTGGTGCAGCAAGATTCAAGGATAGCCATGGAAATCTCTTTGAGGCAAATCAGCAAGTTGTGACAAAGTTATGGGAGGTTTTGCAAATTCATGAACCTTTGGCCCTTTTGAGATTTCTTTATGTGCAAGTCATGAAAATGTGAAATTATTTGGGAAATTCTGAGTTTTAAGCCAAGCACTATGATGTTATGATGTGTAGAAGTCAATTTGAAGTCACAAAATAGCTTGGCATGAGGTTTTGCAAAACTCCCTCTTTGGCATGAAACATGAAATTATGTGATTTTTGCCAACTTTGGAAAGCCATAACTTGAGTTCCAACATGAATTAGATCTTGTTCTTGTACTTTTTGAAAAGGGAATGATCCAATCTACAACTTTCATGACCAACAATTTTTCATTTGAAGCATTTTTGGTTGAGAAAGAGGAGGTTGAAAAACTTTCCCAAAATGGAAAGTTTACATTACAAGTCATTTCCATTTTTGGCAACTTTTGGTTTTGCTCATTTTTCTTCGAATTTGTGAACTTCTAAGCACTTCAATGATCAAATAAAGACCATATAACTTCAATTTGATGAAAAATCCACTTTGGGTCCATTGATGGGGGCCTCAGATGCCCTGATTTTGCTCTGACTTGCTCAAGAAGTTACCCAGTGATCAGATGACTTCCAAAATGATTTTCTTCATCAAACTTGGTATGTATGATCCTTATAACAGATTGAGACTAATAGAAACAAGAATTACCAAAAAATTTGGAGTTATGGCCTCTGAAACCAAAACCCTAATTTTAGGTCATCTGTGTAGTTAAATCCTGGCTCTGCTTCCATGCCTTGCCAGTTCTTGTGATTCTTTGACTTCCTTGATCTTTAGAGGATACAATATGATGATTGAACATACATGGACCCTCTTGAGATGATTGAGGACCTTTGGAGTGGCTCATATGGCTCATGGATTGCTCAAATCACAAACCCTAGATGCATATGACTTTGAACCAATGCAGTGAAGCAAAAATGCAATATGAGATGATATGATTGAACTAATGCAAATGAAAAGATCACAAGTTATGGTGTGAACTTAGTGAGGGAAAATTTGGGGTGTTTACATCTGCCCCTATTCAAGCATGAGTTAGCTGTGCAGGATGTAAGCGCCTGGCTTAACATACCAACGAGATAACTTGTGGTTGAATACCAAAGACAGTCCAAAATTTGCACTCACTGGGTGAAGAAGAAAAGGGATATAGATTGCAAAAGGTAGTAAAGTATGATTATAAAGTGCGGGCGATGAAGGACGACCATCGAGCAGAGGATGACTGCTGGGGATAAGGCAATGAAGGGGACGGCCGACATGCTGGGAAATAGAGGGATCATGATGAGGGCGGCCATCAGGTAAAGTAACAAAGTTCTCTGGGGATTAAAGGTAAAGTCAATGATGGGGACGGCCATCAGGTTTAAAATAAACGATGAGGGACGGTCATCAAAGGTGAAGGACGATCACCTAGCAGGGAACGTCTGCTCTATTGGGTGTAAGGATGAGGGACGGTCACCCAAGGTGAAGGGCAATCACCTGGCAAGGTACGGCTGCCGAAAATATCACGACATAGGACGAATGCCGGATAGAAAAGGTCGACGATGGGCACGACCATCAGATAAGCATGATGAAGGACGATCATCAGGAGGTGAAGGACGATCACCTAGCAGGGTACGGCTGCTCTAGGGGTTTATCATGACATAGGACGAATGTCAGATAACAAGATCAACGATGGGGACGACCACCGGATAAAATGATGAAGGACGATCATCAAAAAGGTGAAGGACGATCACCTGGCAGGGGACGACTGCTAAAATATCACGACATAGGACAAATGTCGAACAAAAAAAGGGTTCCAATAATGGAGACTCCGCTGGGGGAATGATGAGGGACGATCATCAAAAGGTGAAGGAAGATCACCTGGCAGGGTACGGCTGTCGAAAGTATCATGACATAGGACGAATGTCAGATAGAAAAGAAATTTGCTTTTTAATGGGGATTTGTTGGGGAATAGTAAACACGGACGAGTGTTTACATCCAAGAAATAAAAGGTATACGTGTTTGACACTGTGTATAGATTAAAGATGCGGACGAGCATCCTTAAGATTATGATACGAACGAGTATCGGTAGAAACAAATGTTGACACATGTTCAGAGATGATGGTACGGACGAGTACCAACTGGTTAACAAAGAACACAGACGAGTGTTGAATCTGAAGGGAAATAAGTGGTGTATACAAGATACGGACGAGTATCTGTATGAGTAAAGTTAAGCAGGAGTGAGACACAGATGAGTGTTCAACTTGCTGGGGAGAGTATGACACAGACGAATGTCAAAAAAAGAGACAGTGTATAAATTATTCTGGCGACCTGTGGGGATAAGATGACACAGACGAGTGTCGAAAGAAATGTATTATAAACAAGTGTTTGGTTTACGATAAGTGTTTAGGCAACCATGTTGGGGAGTGGTGACACGGACAGGTGTCCAGAGAGTGTATAGATATCTGTTTGTGGTTTATATCTGCAGGGGATGATATGGCACGGACGAGTGTCGAAAAGAGTATATATTAACATGTATTTGTGAGTACAAAGGGGACGCTCTGGCTTTCTGCTGGGACTGTGAGTGTTTATATACATTGCTGACGGAATGTTGGTATACACAGGTGACTGATTCAAAACATGGTTTGTGATTATGCAATGTTTGATTTTTGCTGTAATGCTCCGTATTAGACGGAATGCTAAGCTCTGGGGGGAAATATGATGCGGATGCTATGATTATGCAAAGAGAAGCCGATCCAGGATTCAGATCCCGTTGCTGTGGAGATCTCTGACCGATCTTGCAAGAATATCCCAGCTGGGGATAAGATCATTAGTAGATCTGATATATGGCTCCGCTTGGGGAAATAAGTCACTGATAGACCTATCTTAAAAATGAGGAGCCCAGCTGGGGCTGTGGAAGCTTCTGTCACTTTGTTGTGCGGGAAATTCAGACATTGCTCTTCTGGGAGAGGCTGGAGCTCTGTGGGGAGATGGTTCCCCGTCTAGCACTCGGCTGGGGAAGAGAAAGATCAATGAACGATCTTCCTAGAGATTTCTGTGGGATCCTGCTGAGGATGATACTTGACAACTCAGCTGGGGATATGAGCACCTTCTGGTACTGCTCTGACAGATGTGTTGGAAAAGTGATGCCCGACAACTCTGATGGGGAGAGAGCATTTCCGGTGCTGTTTGGAAGATGTGCTGAGGAAATAATGATTTGGAAACTTTGCTGGGGAAAACCTTGCATGCCCCATGTTGTGCTCTAAGTACCTGCAATCCTATTATGACAAAGAAACACATAAGTATCCCGAGGTATCCCTTACCGGATTCCGTCATAGGAATTCAGATACTCCCGGGAGTAAGTAATATATTTCCTGCAAGCATGTGATTAGAAAGGCACATATGTTTTTATACAACCATTTTATCAAGGATATCATACATTTTGCAAATGAAATAAAATGTACAAGACGGAGTATGACTGAAAATTCTGGTTTTATTAATTTGTGTGCCCTGAATTGGCAAGTACAGTCAAAGAAACGGATCCCCTGAAATGAGGAGATTGTTACAAATTGAGAAAATCAAAAGGTGCTGGCAATGTTGACGACGCTTTAGTGAGCTTCTCTTTGCTATGACCCGTATGACCTTGACGTTCTTCTCATCTTGCTTTCTGAAGAAGGCTGATTCTGACCGATGCTTTGACCTTTCGAAGCTTGCTGCACTGTAAGTGCTACAGACGAATTCAGAATGCAGTTGTTCGCTTATTTCCTTATTTTGCGTGGATCGCCCTTTCAGGTTTTCAATCCACCGGGATACCCATTTTTGTCTGAGCTGTCCAATGCGGCTCTTCAACTCAGCGGGTGTACATTTTTTTACTTTTCCCTTATTTTTGCCCGAGTCTTTTATTCTGTTTTTGACTCTCCGGGATGCCCTATTTTTTTGCCTGGACTTACATTCTGTTTTTATGTCCAACGGGTCATTTTATGCGAAGTATTTTTTAACTGCATCTGAATTCACAGGGGACAGGAAATCTTCACCATCCATAGTAGTGAGCATTAGTGCTCCACCAGAGAAAACTTTCTTTACTATGAATTGACCATTGTAATTCGGAGTCCATTTGCCCCTGTGGTCTGTATGAGGAGGGAGGAGTCTTTTCAACACAAGATCTCCTACTTGGTATTCTCGAAGACTGACTTTCTGATCGAAGGCTTTCTTCATTCTCTTCTGATATAACTGCCCATGACAGATTGCAACTAATCTATTTTCTTCGATCAGATTCAGTTGATTGTACCGAGAACGGATCCATTCTACTTCATTTAGCTTGACATCCATAAGTACCCGTAAGGAGGGTAATTCAATTTCAACAGGTAGGACCGCCTCCATACCATACACAAGCTGATACGGTGTTGCCCCAGTGGACGTTCTGATTGAGATACGGTACCCATGCAAGGCAAATGATAGCATCTTATGCCAGTCTTTGTATGTGACTGTAAACACCCCAAATTTGCCCTCACCCATTCACACCATGGCTTGTGATCATTTCATATGCATAAACACAATCATATCATCTCACATCTCATTTTTGATTCACTGCATAGATTCAAAGTCATCTGCACCTAGGGTTAGTGATCTGAGCAGTCCAAGAGCCTCCTGAGACACTCCAAAGGCCATCAATAACTCCAAAGGGATCCATGTGTGTTCTTGTATCTTATTACATCCTCTCAAAGTCAAAAATTTCAAAGAATCACAAGAACTGGGATTGGTGTGGATGAAGAGCCAGGCTTGACTGCACAGTTGACCTAGAATTAGGGTTTTGGTTTCAGAGGCCATAACTCCAATTTTTTTGGTCATTCTTGTTTCCATTGGTCTCTATATGGTATAGGGAGTATGCATATCAATTTTCCTGAGGAAATTCCATGGGGAAGTCATCTGATCAAGAGTTGACTTTTCAGACAAGTCAGTGTAAAATCAGGGCATCTGAGGCCCCCCAATGACCCAACCAAGGGGTGATCTTCATCATTTTGAATGTATATGATCTTTATTTGATCATGGAAGAAGGTTGAAGTTCACAAAAATTCAAGGATTACAAGTTTTTGCAAAGTTGACTTTTTAGGGCATAGTTGACTTTTCAAGAATATGTCATTTTATGCCATTTTTCAAGCCTTGCTTTTTGATCCAAAAATGCTTCAAATGAAAAAACTTTGGTCATGAAAGTTGTAGAATACATTTTTCCCTTTTCAAAAAGTACAAGAACATGATCTAATTCTTCTTGGATCAAAAGTTATGGTGTGACAAAGTTGGCAAAAATCACTAATTTTCAAGTTATGCACCAATTGGAAAATTTGCAAAATCATGAACCAAGGCAAATTGTAACTTCTAATTGACATCAAACCATTACACATACATCACATGTGACCTAAAAATCATATTTGAACCAAAAGATCACATGTTCATGGTTGGCAAGGCAAGAGATTTTCATGAAGTTTCAAAAGGAACCAACTTGCAAAACCACTCATCACACTTCACCAACTAGTTGCCTTGGCTGCTGAACCTTCCTAGCATCACTCACACACCATGCTGCGCCAGCCCACACTCTTGTACCAAGCTAGAACTTAGCCCATGCCTCTCTTACCAAAAGGTTGACAATTTGCAAAAGTGGACTTACCTATCACAGCAGGCCAGGTCACATCATCTGACCAATGGGATTATTTTATACTATCCATTTGCTAGCCATTTGACATATGAAGCAAGGCTGAAACAGATCACAACATAACATACACAAACTCACCCTCACTTGCATTTTCCTTCGAATCTCTCTGCACAGCTCACAAACATTCAAACCAATTCCACACATCAACTCACCTTGCTCCATTGAGCAAAAACCAACAAGACACAAGCCTGAATCAAGCAAGAACACCATTCCTCCATTTTCACTCTCAGAAGCAAAACCATTTGAAACTCACTCCACAGGCCATAAATACCCAAACAAACTCCACAAACCTTCTCCACTCATCATCTTGATCACAAAGAACCACTCACATTGGCCTGAAACAGCCTGAATCACCATTACCATTTTCAACTGAGCTTGAGCAGAAGCTGTTCAAACTCCTCAACCAGCCAACATAAACTCCTCCTAAGCGTTCAAGGATCATCAGGGGACCAAGTAAAGTGGATTGCATCAAAGGGAGAGGTCAGAAAGCTGCTGGAGTGAAAGCTTCGAAACTCAGGTAGCTCAAGAACTTTTTTTCCAGAAATCATTTTTAAAGTTCTTAAGTTGTTCTATATGTTCTCCTGATCACTCTGATGTCATTAGTTTTGAAAATGGTTGAGAGATGAGAGTTTAATCAGCCTCTGAAACTCTTTTGCCCTAGTTCTTGTTTGCTTCGATTCAGCCATTCCTGGAAAAATAAATTTGTTTTGATTTAGGGTTTTGATTCGTGAGTGAGTGGGAATCATTTCTGTGTTTTTAGATTTCGTTTTAGATGCGTTTTGAAGGAGTTTGAGGTTTGGGGTGAACGGAGAAGATGACCGGAACACTGTTCCGGTCATCTGAAAGTGATTAACGGCAGGATTAGGGTTTAAGCATTAATTAGCCAGGTTTGAATGCTGGCCCTTGGATATGGCGCCAGGTCAATGCGCGCGCGTTTTAGTTTGAATCTGGTCCTTAGGATTTGATTACTTTTCCTTTTTCAGTTTAAAAATCATTTTATTTTCATATTATTTCATTTCTTTTATACAATTTATTAAAAATAGCAAAAATGCTTTAAAAATTATGAAATTTTTTATCCTGAGTTTCATTAATTTTTAAAACACAAAAATATTTTTATTTTCATTTTTAGCATTAAAAAAGTATTTTTAAATATTTAAAAGATTATTTTTAATTGATTAATGAAAATTAATTTATTAAAAATACTTTTAGGTATTTAAAAATCACCAAAAAATTCATGAAATGTTCTAAGACATTTAGAAACATTGTCCAACCTTCAAACCAAATTTATTTTTTGATCTTGATGCATTTTGAGAATTTTTCATTGATTTAAAATCATTTTTATGCATTAATTTGATCCAAAGTTCCAAAAATCATTTCTGCCTATCCATGAGGAGTTGGACATTGAGAAGACAACCTTCATCACACCCTGGGGCACGTTCTGCTACAAGGTAATGCCATTTGGGCTCAAGAATGCCGGCGCGACATATCAACGGGCTATGGTAACATTATTCCACGATATGATTCATAAAGAGATAGAATGTTATGTGGATGACATGATTGCCAAGTCCCTTACAGAAGAAGACCACCTGGTAAATCTGCTGAAGTTGTTCAAGCGTCTGAGGAAGTACCAACTGAAGTTAAACCCCAACAAATGCACATTCGGGGTGCGATCCGGTAAGCTGCTGGGCTTTATTGTAAGCGAGAAAGGGATTGAGGTTGACCCTGATAAAGTCAAAGCTATTCAAGAGATGCCTGCACCAAAGACAGAGAAAGAAGTCCAAGGGTTCTTAGGTCGATTGAACTACATCTCGCGGTTCATATCTCACCTTACGGCTACCTGTGAACCCTTGTTCAAGTTGTTAAGAAAAGAACAGACGGTCAGGTGGAATGAAGACTGCCAGAAGGCTTTTGACAAGATCAAAGAATACTTACAAGAACCTCCAATCCTTATGCCGCCAGTTGAAGGTAGACCTTTAATAATGTACCTGACAGTATTAGAAGAGTCGATGGGGTGTGTGTTGGGCCAGCATGACGAGTCTGGTCGAAAAGAGTATGCAATATACTACCTAAGCAAAAAGTTTACCGACTGTGAACAACGTTATTCACTGCTCGAGAAAACTTGATGTGCTTTAGCGTGGGCTGCTCGCCGACTGAGACAGTATATGTTGACCCACACTACTCTATTGATCTCAAAGATGGACCCAGTTAAGTACATCTTTGAGAAGCCAGCGCTTACCGGACGGGTTGCAAGATGGCAAATGATTCTTACGGAGTATGACATTCAGTACACTTCTCAGAAAGCCATCAAGGGTAGTGTACTATCTGAATATCTTGCTGAGCAACCTATTGATGATTACCAGCCTATGAGATTTGACTTCCCTGATGAAGACATCATGTTCATAAAAGCAAAAGATGATGAAGAGCCTATTCACACTGAAGGGCCTGACCCGGAAGAAGAATGGACTATGATGTTTGATGGGGCTGTTAATATGAATGGTCGTGGTGTTGGTGCAGTACTCATTACACCCAAAGGAGTTCACATGCCTTTCTCGGCAAAACTCACTTTCAACTGCACTAACAACGAAGCTGAATACGAAGCTTGCATCACGGGTCTTGAGGAAGCCATTGACCTCAGGATCAAGACATTGACCGTGTTCGGAGATTCAGCTCTGGTAGTCAATCAAACCAACGACAAATGGTACACACACCAGGATCATTTGATACCTTACAGGGATTACACAAGGAGGTTATTGACTTTCTTTACAACAGTCAAACTTGAGTATATCCCTCGAGATGAAAATCAATTCGCAGATGCTTTGGCTACCATTTCATCCATGATCAAAGTTCAAGCTGCTAACTTTGTACCTCAAATTTCAGTGTCCAGACTTGACAGACCAGCATATGTGTTCGCAGCAGATGTTGTCAAGGATGAAAAGCCTTGGTTCCATGACATTAAGTGCTTCTTAGAGGATCAAACATACCCACCTGGGGCATCTTCCAATGATAAGAAGACTTTGAGAAGGCTCGCTGGTAGTTTCTTTCTGAACATCGATGGTTCCCTGTACAAGAGAAACTTTGATATGGTGCTCCTCAGATGCGTTGATAGAACAGAAGCAGACTTGTTGATGCATGAAGTGCACGAAGGATCTTTTGGTACCCATGCAGGAGGGCATGCCATGGCCAAAAAGTTGCTAAGATCAGGTTATTACTGGATCACGATGGATGCTGACTGTTGTGCCTATGCCAGGAAGTGCCACAAATGCCAGATCTATGCAGATAAGGTGCATGTGCCTCCCAATCCTTTGAACATCATGTCTTCACCCTGGCCCTTTGCTATGTGGGGCATTGACATGATTGGTAAGATCGAGCCAACTGCTTCAAATGGCCACAGATTCATCCTGGTCGCCATCGACTATTTCACCAAGTGGGTCGAAGCAGCCTCATATGCAAACGTTACAAGACAAGTGGTAGCTAGATTTCTAAAAAGAGATATCATCTGTCGATACGGAGTTCCCGAGCGAATCATTACCGACAATGGTTCCAACTTGAACAACAAGATGATGGCAGAGCTGTGCCGGGACTTCAAGATTCAACATCACAATTCTTCTCCTTACAGGCCAAAGATGAATGGCGCTGTTGAGGCAGCAAATAAGAATATCAAGAAGATTGTGCAGAAGATGGTAGTTACCTACAAAGACTGGCATGAAATGCTACCATTTGCCTTGCATGGGTACCGCACGTCAGTCAGAACGTCCACTGGGGCAACGCCGTATCAGCTTGTGTATGGAATGGAGGCAGTCCTACCTATTGAAGTTGAATTACCCTCTCTCCGGGTACTGATGGATGTTAAGCTGAACGAAGCAGAGTGGGTCCGATCCCGATTCGAACAACTGAGTCTGATCGAAGAGAAGAGGTTGGCTGCAATCTGTCATGGGCAGTTGTATCAGAAGAGAATGAAGAAGGCCTTCGATCAGAAAGTCAGGCACCGGGAGTACCAAGTGGGAGATCTTGTGCTGAAAAGAATCCTCCCTCCTCATACAGACCACAGGGGCAAGTGGACTCCAAATTATGAAGGACCATTTGTAGTAAAGAAAGTTTTCTCGGGTGGAGCACTGATGCTCAGCACCATGGATGGTGAAGACTTCCCGTCCCCTGTGAATTCAGATGCAGTTAAAAAATACTTCGCATAAAAAGACCCGCTGGACATAAAAACAGAATGTAAGTCCAGGCAAAAATAGGGCATCCCGGCGAGTCAAAAACAGAATAAAAGACTCGGGCAAAAATAAGGGAAAATAAACAAAAATGCACACCCGCTGAGTTGAAAAGCCGCATTGGACAGCTCAGGCAAAAATGGGTATCCCGATGGATTGAAAACCCAGAAGGGCGATCCATGCAAAATAAGGGAATAAGCGAACAACTGCATTCTGAATTCGTCTGTATCATCTACAACTTGGTAAGCTTCGAAAAGATCAAGCTTCAATCAGAATCAACATTCTTCAAAAAGCAAGATGAGAAGAACGTCAAAAGTCATACGGGTCATAGTGAAGAGGAAGCTCCTCAAAGCGTCATCAACACTGCCAGCCTTTTGTTTCTCAATTTGTAACAATCTCCTCATTCCAGGAGATTTGTTTCTTTGACTGTATCTCGCCAATTCAGGGCATATGAATTAATAAAACCAAATTTTCAGTCATGTCTCGTCTTGTACATTTTTATTTGCAAAAAATGTCTGATGTCTTAAAGAAAAAAACTGATTGCATAAGAATACAGACGCCTATCTTCAAATAAAACATGCTTGCAGGAAATATGCTTACTCTCAGAAGTATCTAAACTCCTATGACGGAATCCAGTAAGGGATACCTCGGGATTATCTTGTGCGTTTCTCTATCTTTTTCAGGATTGCAGGTATCCAGAATGCAACTCGGGGCATGTAAGCTTTATCCCAGCAAGCTGGCAGATCAACACTCAATTTTAGCACCCGAAGTGCTCTCTCCCCAGCTGAGTTGCCTTTCATGACTCCTCCCGGCTGAGTTGGCCACTTATTACTTATCCCCATCAGAATGGGCAGGTATCACAGAAGGCACCTATATCCCCGGCTGAGTCAAGGATCCTCTTCAACAGAATCCCTAGGGAGGTCTCTCAATGATCTCTTTTCCTCCCCAGCCGAGTTGCCATCTCGCCCTCAGCCGAGCACAAAAGTCAGGGAACTACCTCCCCACAGAGCTTCAGCCTTTATCCAGAAAAGCAACGCATGAAGAACTCACAACAGAGTGAAGAAAGCTTCTACAAACCCCAGCTGGGTCTCTCATTTATTGGAATGGGTCTCTCAGTGATCTGAATCCCTAAGCAGATATCATATCATCAGATCTACCCGTGATCTCATCCCCAGCTGGGATGTCTACTTCAAACGGATCGATCGAAGATCTTCGCAGCAACGGGACCCAGATCCCGGTTTGGTATCTTTGCACAATCATAGCATTTGCATCATATTCACCCACAAAGCGTAGCATTTCGTCTAAAAACGGAGCATTACGGCAAAAATCAAACATATAGCATAATCATAAGCCATGATTTGAATCAGCACTTGTGAATAATGACAGCTCATCAATGTTCGGAAAAATCCCCACCAGGTTCCCCAGCAAAAGCAGCTGCCTCACAATCCATAAACACCAGTATATACTCATTTTGACACCCGTCCGTGCCATTTTTTTTCCTAGTAAAGTCACCTGAACACTCTTTACAAACAAGATCACCCGTATTATAGATACTTCCTGACACCCGTCCGTGTCATACCCCAGCAGAAAGCCAAAGACATCCTCTTTGCACTCACATATACCTATATACACTTTCTCGACACCCGTCCGTGTCATATCCCCAACGCAGTTGCCTACACTTTTACCACCCCCATACTTGTTGATATTATTATACCTTTCTCTCTTGACACTCGTCCGTGTCGCTCTCCCCAGCAGTTAAACACTCATCTGTACAATACTCATACTCATTACTCTTGTTACACTCATACAGATACTCGTCCGTATCTTGTATATACCATTCATATCCCCACAGATTCGACTTTGGTCCTTGTTCTTTGTTAACCCGTTGGTACTCGTCCGTACCATCATCTCTGAACATGCGTCCAGTGTTTGTTTCTACATGATACTCGTCCGTATCATAGTCTTAAGGATGCTCGTCCGCATCTTTAATCCATACACTGTGTCAAACACTTTTGTCTTCTTGAATATAGATACTCGCCTGTGTCTGTCATTCCCCAGAAGAGTCCTCTCAGATTCAACACTCGTCCGTGTTCTCTGTTAACCAGTTGATACTCGTCCGTATCATCATCTTTGAACACGCGTCAGTATTTGTTTCTACCCGATACTCGTCCGTATCGTAGTCTTAGGGATGCTCGTCCACATCTTTAGTCTATACACAATACCAAACACTTATACCTTTTGTTTCTTGGATATAAACACTCGTCCGTGTTTACTACTCCCCAGTAGATCGCCAACAAAGCAAATTTTCCTTCTTATCAGGCATTCGTCCTATGTCATGATAAAACCTGAGAGCAGCCGTACCCTGCTAGGTGGTCGTCCTCCACCTCTTGATGGTCGTCCTCCATCATGCTCATCCGATGGCCGTCCCCATCGTTGATTTTAGCAGCCGTCCCCTGCTAGGTGGTCGTCCTCCGCCCGTTGATGATCGTCCTTCATCATTTTATCCAATGGCCGTCCCCATTGTTGATTTTGGTTATCTGGCATTCGTCCTATGTCATGATAAACCCTGAGAGCAGCCGTCCCCTGCTAGGTGGTCGTCCTCCACCTCTTGATGGTCGTCCTCCATCATGCTCGTCCGATGGCCGTCCCCATCATTGACCTTTTATCCGGCATTCGTCCTGTGTCGCGATATTTTTGGCAGCCGTACCCTGCCAGGTGGTCGTCCTCCACCTTTGATGGCCGTCCCCATCTTAATTCCTTTATTCCCCAACAGATCAGCCGTCCCCTGCTAGGTGATCGTCCTTCACCTTTGATGGTCGTACCCCATCATCTGTTTATTTCATTTATTCTTTAACCCGATGGCCGTCCCCGTCGTGGTCCCTTTTCTTTTAGCCCGATGGCCGTCCCCATCGTTGGTTACTTTACTTTGTGAACTTGATGGCCGTCCCCGTCATGTTTCATCAATCCCCATAAAATTTTACAACTTTATCTTGATGGCCGTCCCCATCATAATTTCTTATTTTTCCCAGCTAGTCGGCCGTCCCCGTCTTGGCTTTACCTTTTATCCCCAGCATGTCGGCCGTCCCCGTCATTGCTTTATTTTCCGCACTTTTCCCAGCATGTCGGCCGTCCCCGTCATTGCTATTTACCCAGCAGTCGTCCTCTGCTCGACGGTCGTCCTCCGTCGCCCATACTTTACAATATACTTTATTTTCTTTTACAATCTATATCCCTTTTCTGCTTCATTCTGTGAGTGCAAATTTTGGACTGTCTTTGGTATTCAACCACAAGTTATCTTGTTTGCCTGCTAAGCCGTCGCTTACATCCTGCACAGCTAACTCATGATTGAATAGGGGCAGCTGTAAACACCCCAAATTTTCCCTCACCCATTCACACCATGGCTTGTGATCATTTCATATGCATAAACACAATCATATCATCTCACATCTCATTTTTGATTCACTGCATAGATTCAAAGTCATCTGCACCTAGGGTTAGTGATCTGAGCAGTCCAAGAGCCTCCTGAGCCACTCCAAAGGCCATCAATAACTCCAAAGGGATCCATGTGTGTTCTTGTATCTTATTACATCCTCTCAAAGTCAAAAATGTCAAAGAATCACAAGAACTGGGATTGGTGTGGATGCAGAGCCAGGCTTGACTGCACAGTTGACCTAGAATTAGGGTTTTGGTTTCAGAGGCCATAACTCCAATTTTTTTGGTCATTCTTGTTTCCATTGGTCTCTATATGGTATAGGGAGTATGCATATCAATTTTCCTGAGGAAATTCCATGGGGAAGTCATCTGATTAAGAGTTGACTTTTCAGACAAGTCAGTGTAAAATCAGGGCATCTGAGGCCCCCCAATGACCCAACCAAGGGGTGATCTTCATCATTTTGAATGTATATGATCTTTATTTGATCATGGAAGAAGGTTGAAGTTCACAAAAATTCAAGGATTACAAGTTTTTGCAAAGTTGACTTTTTAGGGCATAGTTGACTTTTCAAGAATATGTCATTTTATGCCATTTTTCAAGCCTTACTTTTTGATCCAAAAATGCTTCAAATGAAAAAACTTTGGTCATGAAAGTTGTAGAATACATTTTTCCCTTTTCAAAAAGTACAATAACATGATCTAATTCTTTTTGGATCAAAAGTTATGGTGTGACAAAGTTGGCAAAAATCACTAATTTTCAAGTTATGCACCAATTGGAAAATTTGCAAAATCATGAACCAAGGCAAATTGTAACTTCTAATTGACATCAAACCAGTACACATACATCACATGTGACCTAAAAATCAGATTTGAACCAAAAGATCACATGTTCATGGTTGGCAAGGCAAGAGATTTTCATGAAGTTTCAAAAGGAACCAACTTGCAAAACCACTCATCACACTTCACCAACTAGTTGCCTTGGCTGCTGAACCTTCCTAGCATCACTCACACACCATGCTGCGCCAGCCCACACTCTTGTACCAAGCTAGAACTTAGCCCATGCCTCTCTTACCAAAAGGTTGACAATTTGCAAAAGTGGACTTACCTATCACAGCAGGCCAGGTCACATCATCTGACCAATGGGATTATTTTATACTATCCATTTGCTAGCCATTTGACATATGAAGCAAGGCTGAAACACATCACAACATAACATACACAAACTCACCCTCACTTGAATTTTCCTTCGAATCTCTCTGCACAGCTCACAAACATTCAAACCAATTCCACACATCAACTCACCTTGCTCCATTGAGCAAAAACCAACAAGACACAAGCCTGAATCAAGCAAGAACACCATTCCTCCATTTTCACTCTCAGAAGCAAAACCATTTGAAACTCACTCCACAGGCCATAAACACCCAAACAAACTCCACAAACCTTCTCCACTCATCATCTTGATCACAAAGAACCACTCACATTGGCCTGAAACAGCCTGAATCACCATTACCATTTTCAACTGAGCTTGAGCAGAAGCTGTTCAAACTCCTCAACCAGCCAACATAAACTCCTCCTAAGCGTTCAAGGATCATCAGGGGACCAAGTAAAGTGGATTGCATCAAAGGGAGAGGTCAGAAAGCTGCTGGAGTGAAAGCTTCGAAACTCAGGTAGCTCAAGAACTTTTTTTCCAGAAATCATTTTTAAAGTTCTTAAGTTGTTCTATATGTTCTCCTGATCACTCTGATGTCATTAGTTTTGAAAATGGTTGAGAGATGAGAGTTTAATCAGCCTCTGAAACTCTTTTGCCCTAGTTCTTGTTTGCTTCGATTCAGCCATTCCTGGAAAAATAAATTTGTTTTGATTTAGGGTTTTGATTCGTGAGTGAGTGGGAATCATTTCTGTGTTTTTAGATTTCGTTTTAGATGCGTTTTGAAGGAGTTTGAGGTTTGGGGTGAACGGAGAAGATGACCGGAACACTGTTCCGGTCATCTGAAAGTGATTAACGGCAGGATTAGGGTTTAAGCATTAATTAGCCAGGTTTGAATGCTGGCCCTTGGATATGGCGCCAGGTCAATGCGCGCGCGTTTTAGTTTGAATCTGGTCCTTAGGATTTGATTACTTTTCCTTTTTCAGTTTAAAAATCATTTTATTTTCATATTATTTCATTTCTTTTATACAATTTATTAAAAATAGCAAAAATGCTTTAAAAATTATGAAATTTTTTATCCTGAGTTTCATTAATTTTTAAAACACAAAAATATTTTTATTTTCATTTTTAGCATTAAAAAAGTATTTTTAAATATTTAAAAGATTATTTTTAATTGATTAATGAAAATTAATTTATTAAAAATACTTTTAGGTATTTAAAAATCACCAAAAAATTCATGAAATGTTCTAAGACATTTAGAAACATTGTCCAACCTTCAAACCAAATTTATTTTTTGATCTTGATGCATTTTGAGAATTTTTCATTGATTTAAAATCATTTTTATGCATTAATTTGATCCAAAGTTCCAAAAATCATTTATGCCTATCCATGAGGAGTTGGACATTGATTCTTTTTGCATTGCATTGTGTTTAGAATGTATTTTGTGAGATTAAATGGCCATGATTTGATCTTTCATTTTCTTTTTGTTTGGTATTTTTCTTGTTTAGGAACCCTAAAACCCTAAAAAACTTGTGAAAATCATAACTTGAAATTGGTTAGGAGTTGAGACTTCTCCTTTGGGCATTGGTTTAGTATAGGATTAGGGGTCCTTTGTGTGGCATTTTCAATTTTTTTTAAAGTTGTTTGCTTCTGATTTTGGTTTTTTTGTTTGATGTATTGTCCATAAACCCTAATTTGGGCTTCCATATGCATCCATCTTGCATTCTCTTGTATAATTTGACTTGCCATGACATTTCAAGCATCCATTTGATTCATGTGACATCATAAGACATATTGAAAGCATGTTTAATCATTGCATCATGTATTTGCCATGTTGTATGCCATGTGCACTTCATAACTTTTCATGTGTGTTCATGGTTCCTAACTTGCTTCATTTGCATTCATGAACTTGTATGATCATTTCCATGTGCTGCCTCATGTTTGTAGCATCTCATAGCATCATTAGCATCATGTATATGTTTCTGGTTTTGTTTCTCATCATGTCATCTCATCTCATTTTGCATTGCATTGCATTCCTTTTCTAACCTTTCAGGTGGTAAGTGACTTTGAGAAGTGAATTTGCCTTCACTTCTCATAACTTTCTCTTCATCATTCTCTTGCATCCATTGCTGCATTTTTGTTTGTGTTTGAGTTTGAGCTTTCTCATTCTTCTTCTTCCCACTTTCTTTCTTCAAGTGACTTGACTTCTTGAATGAAGCAAGTTGCTTTGCTTCTCTTGATCCTTTCATCTGCTTCCTGGTGGTTCCACTGAAGATTTCTCTTGAAAACCTCACAAACCTTAGGAACAACCAAGCATGACAATGATTAGGGTTTTGATTAGTCTCCCCTCTTAGTTTCACCTTTGGGTCTCTTTTGAGTCTTCTCTTCTCATCTCATAATCAGGGACTAAACCCTAAAGGCTTTAAGGCTTTATGATTAAGCTTATGCCTGCATCCTTCTCTTAGGATGGAGTGTATAACTTTAATCCTAAGTGTTAAACCCTTAATGTGTTTAACTCCTTTAATCAATCCATCTAATAATCATCAAGACATCACACTTGTAACTTGGGCCTTGCATTAGGGTTCTAATTCTTCCTTAATTGGTTAAGAAGGACTAACCCTAGTGTTAATGGACAAGTCCCCCTCAAGTTGTCTTACAAACCCTAAAAATCACTTCATCATCATATCATTAAATAAAATCCACTTAATAAAGGCTTTGTTTTGTCATGAGTTTAATCCCTAATCATGGATTAAGTTGAGGAGCTTTCCTCAGCTTAAACATTCTCATCTATTATCCTTCTATTAGGATGGTGTAATGGGTCTGTTTAATCCTTGATTATGGCTTAACCTCATTACTCAACACTAAACAAAAACACCAAAAACATCTAAATAATCACAAGTAGGTTAATGATCTTAATCCTACACCAAAGGTGATTAAGTGTGAGAATCTGACTTCACACTTAAGGTATTCTCATTACCCCTAAACAGAGGGAAGATGTGATGAGTTTACTAAATCCATTGGTTTAGGCTTAGGCTCATTAACTTATGACAAACTTTCAAAAGCAATAAAAGACTGAAAACAAAAAAACAAACAATAATCGTCTCCTTCGGGATTCTTTTCTCATCTCATTCACTCACAAACGAGAGCTTGCTTCTTCCGTCTAATGCAAGACAGTTTGCATCTGTGCCAGACAGATCATACACTTGAGCATAGGCAAGTAAGCAGTTCACAAGTCAATTCATCTTTCAGTCTCTTTGGGTCGAACTACGGTGTTCTGACTTCCTCATTGCACGAGAGGATACGTAGGCATAACTTAACAGTTATCGAACAAAAGTCTCTGTATATTCCCCCTCCTTTCAGTTTCATTCTTTAGCCTCATGATCATGAGCATTTCACTCTTGTCCTTACACTGACACTGTATATATTGCACTTTGCACTTCTTTTACACTGACACCTGTACATATTGTTTTCTAGCCCCTTTTACACACAAATTGCACTGACACTACCCCTTTAAACACAAATATTTCAAGCGTGGATCCCGTCGAGTACGACGGACAATCTGGGTGCTAATACCTTCCCAGGTTGTAACCAACCCCCTTTCTCAGTCTCTCTGGTTCGCAACCGTCTTGTCCATCTCTTTCGAGGTCTATGCAGCATTGCCTTTCCTCCGGGATAAAAATGCCTAGCTGGCGACTCTATTCATCTCCAGTGAGTTCACGGCTGTGTGTTCTCATTGTCCCTTTCGCCGACCGTTCGCGTCTGTACCTTTATCTGGGCCATTCCCACTTATCGGGAGCGACAGTGACCACCATCTTTTGCACAATCTTCTTGATATTCTTGTTAGCTGCCTCCACAGCGCCATTCAACTTTGGCCTGTAAGGAGAAGAGTTGTGATGTTGGATCTTGAAGTCCCGACACAGTTCTGCCATCATTTTGTTGTTTAAGTTGGAACCATTATCAATAATGATTCGCTCGGGCACTCCATACCGACATATGATGTCTCTCTTCAGGAATCGGGCTACCACTTGCCTGGTGACACTTGCGTACGAAGCTGCTTCAACCCACTTGGTGAAGTAATCAATGGCTGCCAGGATGAATCTGTGGCCATTTAAAGCAGACGGTTTGATTTTCCCAATCATATCAATGCCCCATATGGCAAAGGGCCAAGGTGAAGACATCACATTCAAAGGATTCGGAGGCACATGCACTTTGTCCGCATAAATCTGGCATTTGTGGCACTTTCTGGCATAAGCACAACAGTCTGCATCCATTGTGATCTAATAGTAACCTGACCTTAGCAATTTCTTAGCCATTGCATGTCCTCCAGCATGGGTACCGAAGGATCCTTCATGCACCTCGTGTATCAGCAAGTCTGCCTCTTTCTTATCAACACATCTGAGAAGTACCATGTCAAAGTTACGTTTGTATAAGGAACCATCAACATTCAGGATGAAACTACCAGCTAGCCTTCTTAATGTCTTCTTATCATTGGATGATTCCCTAGGTGGGTATGTTTGATCCTCCAAGAAGCATTTGATGTCATGGAACCAAGGCTTATCATCTTTAGCAAAGTCCACGGAGAACACGTTTGCTGGTATGTCAAGTCTGGATACTGAAATTCGAGGCACAAAGTTGGCAGCTTGAACTTTAATCATGGATGAAATGGTAGCTAGAGCATCTGCAAACTGATTTTCATCTCGAGGGATATACTCAAGTTTGACTGTAGTGAAGAAGGTCAGTAATCTCCTCGTATAATCCCGGTATGGAATCAGATGCTCCTGGTGAGTGTACCATTTGCCGTTGGTTTGATTGATTACCAGAGCTGAATCTCCGAATACAATTAAAGTCTTGATCTTGAGGTCAATGGCTTCCTCAAGACCCATGATACAGGCTTCGTATTCAGCTTCGTTGTTAGTGTAGTTAAAAGTGAGCTTTGCCGAGAAAGGCATGTGAACTCCTTTAGGTGTAATAAGGACTGCACCAACTCCACGTCCATTCATATTAACAGCCCCATCGAACATCATTGTCCATTCTTCTTCTGGGTCAGGCCCTTCGGTGTGAACAGGCTCTTTATGATCTTTTGCTTTTATGAACATGATGTCTTCATCAGGGAAGTCAAATCTCATAGGCTGGTAATCATCAATGGGTTGCTCAGCTAGATAGTCAAACAGTACATTGCCCTTGATGGCCTTTTGGGATGTGTACTGAATGTCATATTATGTGAGAATCATTTGCCATCTTGCAACCCGTCCGGTAAGTGCTGGCTTCTCAAATATATACTTGACTGGATCCATTTTTGAGATCAACAAGGTAGTGTGAGTCAACATATACAGTCTTAGTCGGCGAGCAGCCCACGCTAAAGCACATCAAGTTTTCTCGAGAAGTGAATAACGTTGTTCACAGTCAATAAACGTTTTGCTTAGGTAGTATATTGCATACTCTTTTCGACCAGACTCGTCATGCTGGCCCAGCACACACCCCATTGACTGTTCTAATACTGTCAAGTACATTATTAAAGGTCTTCCTTCAACTGGAGGCATAAGGATTGGAGGCTCTTGTAAGTACTCCTTGATTTTGTCAAAAGCCCTTTGGCAGTCTTCATTCCACCTAACCGTTTGTTCTTTTCTCAACAACTTGAATAAAGACTCACAGGTTGTAGTAAGATGAGATATGAACCTTGAAATGTAGTTCAATCTACCTAGAAACCCCCGAAATTCTTTTTCAGTCCTTGGTGCAGGCATCTCTTGAATGGCTTTGACTTTGTCAGGGTCAACTTCAATTCCCTTCTCACTTACAATAAATTCCAGCAGCTTACCGGATCACACCCCGAATGTGCATTTTTTGGGGTTTAACTTCAATTGGTACTTCCTCAGACGCTTGAACAGCTTTAACAGATTCACCAGGTGATATTCTTCTGTAAGGGACTTGGCAATCATGTCATCCACATAACATTCAATTTCTTTGTGGATCATGTCATGGAATAATGTTACCATAGCCCGTTGATAAGTGGCACCAGCATTCTTCAGTCCCAATGGCATTACCTTATAACAGAATGTGCCCCAGGGTGTGATGAAATTTGTCTTCTCCATGTCTTCAGGTGACATCTTGATCTGATTATATCCTGAAAATCCATCCATGAAGGAGAACACCGAGAACTGAGCCGTATTGTCGACCAATACATCAATGTGAGGTAATGGGAAGTCATCTTTTGGGCTAGCTCTATTCAGATCCCGGTAATCCACGCACATCCGTACTTTGCCATCCTTTTTAGGCACAGGTAGGGCTGTTCATGGTATGGTTTTGTGAGAAAACTGAACCAAACCGAACCGAACCATTATATAAGGTCATCCAAACTGAACCGAACCGTTTCCATTTTTTTTAGAACTGAATTGAACCAAAAGTTTTGGTTTTCTATAACGGTTCGGAACTCCAAACTGTACCAAACCATTAGAAGACAAAATTTTCCAAACCGAACCATTTGTTAAAGAACCGAACCATTATACTTTGTTTTTTTATATTATTTAATAAAAGAACATTTTAAACTTATTTTACTTAAAAGCAATTATTTAAAAAAAAATCATTTCAGACACAACTAACATGATTTTAAAAGCACTTATTTTAAATTTATTTTAAAAGCACTTATTTTAGACTTATTTTAAAAGCACTTATTTTAGACTTATTTTAAAAGCACTTATTTTAGACTTATTTTAAAAGCACTTATTTTAGACTTATTTTAAAAGCACTTATTTAGATTTATTTTAAAAGCACTTATTTTAAACTTATTTTAAAAGCACTTATTTTAAACTTATTTTAAAATCACTTATTTTAGACTTATTTTAAAAGCACTTATTTTAAACTTATTTTAAAAGCACTTATTTTAGACTTATTTTAAAAGCACTTATTTTAAACTTATTTTAAAAGCACTTATTTTAGACTTATTTTAAAAGCACTTATTTTAAACTTATTTTAAAAGCTCTTATTTTAAAAGCACTTATTTTAAACTTATTTTAAAATCACTTATTTTAAACTTATTTTAAAAGCTCTTATTTTAGACTTATTTTATCATAAACATTTGTCCACCACCACCAAATTTCCAAATTTCCAATAATAATGTCTTCACCCAAAGTTTTTTTCCATAGTGAGTCTTCAGGATATTGACCTCCCCTCTCTAGTCCAAGAATGTCCCATGACCGGGTTGTGTGTAGTTCATATCTTTTATTTAAAAACATTGATACAACATCTGTATGTTCTGTATTCACCAAAACAATTGCAATTTCCATAATTTTATCATAAACATGGTTGGCACATACAGTACCCAATATTAAATTCAAATGACAAGTTTCCTATGCCAAAATTGTCTCATAAAAACATGAGTAACTCCTTAATTAAAACCAAAAGTAATTCCAAGAAAGATTTTTTCCAATAGTATATCATAATTAATATGTGCCAACCAAAATGAACTAAAATCAAACTATGTTGTTCTGATACTCTTTTAACTTGCAAGGTCTTCATCATCATCATCAAAATTAGCCGATGTCGGAGATGTTATCTCTACAAAACATAATAAAAAATTACTTTCAATATTAGTTCAAAGAAAGTAAATAAAAGTCATAAAGAGAATCATTAACAAACAAGTGCTTCTATAATCCAAATGTCAAATACAAATAAGTTCCAACTCCAAATTTCTGATTCATCAAGAACAGTAAGTTATATCAATAACATGCAACTTTCTCAAGTATATAAAAGAAATATCTCATAAACCATGTTATCAAACTGAAGTGATCCATTTTAATTAGAAAATAAACTGAAGTGATCCATTTTGTCATTCCACACACAATCACATGCACACTAAATGCATCAAGATCTAATTAAAAATACATCGCAAAAAACCAATCAAGTATTCATACATACTACAATTTAGCCAATAACATTAGAAAAGCTTAATAACAAGTTTTCAGTTAAGAGACAGTTTATAGAAATTACCTTGCTCTAATTGATGGATCTCATCAAGGTCTTCCTCAGAAAATAAGGAGAGTGATTTTCCTTTCAACCAGTCTTGTGTGCAAACAAGAGCTTCCACCATTTTAGGAGTTAGACAAGTGCGATAATCACTAACAACCCTTCCGCCAGTGCTGAAAGCAGATTCTGAAGCTACGGTAGAGGCGGGAATAGCCAAAACTTCCCGAGCTATGCTTGCCAAAATAGGATATCTAGTTAAGTTGGCTTTCCACCAACCTAAGATGTCAAACTCAACCGCTTTAAGGTGTGGCACCCGTGCTTCTTGTAGATATGATTCAATTTCAGTCATAGGATCAGACTTATGCCCAGTTTCTTGACTATAGTGACAGAAAATATCATCATCATCATCCTCATTCGGTGGTGTGTCTATTTGGCTAGATTGAGAGTCGTCAAAACCTCGATATTGAACATAAAGTTTTGAAAGAGAAGACTTCACTTTTTTCTTTAAATCATCGACTTTTCTGGTGTTAGCATATAAAAGATCAATATAAAACTCTGCAATAGACATTTTCACTCTTGGATCAAGAACAAAAGCAATCAATAATAAGATGTTTAGTGTGTCAGGATCTCCCCAATATTTGTTGAATTTACCTTTCATCTTACTCGCCGTATTTTTGATGTGCTCGTTATTACTCTTTAAATGCTTATTGATCCCTTTTCCAATGGTGAATACCTCTGCCATATATGAAGCACTAGTGACATATAATGATCCAGACAAACGATTTGTAGATTTATAGAACATCTCAAGCAATGGAAGTACTGATGCAACATATGTCCAATCCTCTTTCTTAACTACCTGGTTTGTTTTGTCCATTTCTTCGCGAAATGTCTTATCTCGTGCATAGAGCAAGTCAAAAGCTTTTTGATACTGTAAGGCAGCCTTCAACATTGAATAAGTTGAATTCCACCTGGTTTCAACATCAAGGATAACAACACCTTTGTATGTAACTTTTTCTTGCACTGCACATTTCATAAATGTGACTAGTCTACTTGGAGAAGACTTGACATATTTAACCGCATGACGGATATTTCTTATGAAACTTTTATCCTCTTTCAATCCCGATTTTACAATTAAATTCAAGATATGAGCACAACAATGCATGTGGACAAAATCCCCATTCAAAACAAGATTACTCCAAGACCTCATCCTTATGTTGAGATACTTAATCATAGTGGTGTTTGCCGAAGCATTGTCAACCGTTATGGTCATGACTTGACTCAACCCCCAACTTCTTAAGTAATCGTCAACATATTTCCCAATCACGTGTCCCGAGTTCCCTGTGATTTGACAAAAGTTGATGATTTTCTTATGCATCTTCCACTCACTATCCACAAAATGCACGGTCAAACTCATGTAACTTAAGTTTTGAGTTGAAGTCCAAGTGTCAGTGGTCAAAGAAACTCTTCCACAATTTGGCAATATTTTTTTCAATTTCTCCTTTTCTTCAAGGTAGAGCGCCCAAATATCACGCCTCATTGTAGACCGTGATGGGATATAAAACCGAGGTTGCAAGGTGATTAGTAGTTTTCTAAATTCCTCATTCTCCACAAAATGAAATGGAATCTCAGCACACACAAATGTTTTCACAAGTTGCGCTCGGCATGCATCTTGATCAAACTTAGAATAGATTTGAGAACAACCTACTTGTCCTTCTGTAGTGGTTTTTCTCCTTTTATTTGGTTGTGTTGCTTGGGTTTTATCATGATCATAAGCAGTGCATCTACCGAGATGAGTCCGCATACCACTTGTTCCATTACTATACTTAATTAAGACTCCACAATATTGACATTTAGCCTTTTTCTCATCACCTTCCATCATAGTGAAGTGGTTCCACATATCAGACCGTAATTGACGCTTTTTTTCATTGGGATGTGGTGGCAATATAACTTCATCACGAGGGCTAGCTGAAGTTGTAAGACTTGTATACTCTACCTCCTCTGTCATCTGTTTCATAAAAATTAAGAGATGTAACAAATATCAAATCATGTAGCAATTACAAAGTGTAGAAAAGAAGTAACATTTATGAGTTTCAAGTTTATGCAACTTACAAGAATCAACAAATTATCTTTACTTCATAACTTAGTTTCATTTGAAATATCCACATTACTTTTCCTTTGATCATTTCAGTTACTACTACTAGTTAAGACATACTCCATTATTAACCTTTGTGATCTTTTTAAAAGTGAAATAAACACTTTGATAACAACATTAACTTGTTAAACTAATGAATCTTAACTAGATTTAACTGTAGCACTAGTACTGTACTCACATGAAAGCTTATCAAGGTACATATAGCAGACATAGTACTGCTACTGTTTTTGTTTCTTTTTAACAAAGTCACGTGTGAATGTGAAGTAGGAAAAACAAAATATAGATTTTAAAGTGATCTTTTGATCAAATATTAAAATTTTTAGCACATGGTTAATTTTGATTGATCATTCCTAAGCACCTTTAGTTAGCCTTTACTTCAATATCATCTCATTCCTCCTGCCACAACCAGTACTATATATTTACACACCCCTTCATCCATGCTTCTGTCATCTGTCTAAACTAATATTCAAAACTTTCCTAGATAAAGAGCTATACCTCACACTAACTGACATGGAACCAATTAATTATCAGCATCATGAATTTGTTCCAAGCGGCGGCAGCCACCGCACTCCTTTGCCGGAGAGTCCTCGAGTCCCTATGGAGTTTCTGTCAAGGTCATGGAGTGCTTCAGCTCTTGAAGTTACAAAAGCTATTGCACCAGCTCATTCTCAACCACCTCTTTCATCATGCATGCCATCAAATGGTTCTGGTTCTATTCCTGAAGAAACCAGTATCTACTCTATCTCTGAGGAGCTCTCTAGCATGACTAACAATCAGTTTTCTTTCGCTTCCTCTGCTACTTCACAGCTTGTCCTTGAACGCATTATGTCACATTCTGCTAGAGAGGTGTTTACTCATTACTAATACTATCAATAGACAGACATTTATTAACTATGAACATTGTCTTTATTAATGTTGTTTCTTTGTTATATATGTAACAGGAAGTGTCACCGTTAACATCAGGTAGATTATCTCACAGTAGTGAGCCAATGAATAGTAAAGTATGATGTTGGAGACAAGATTTGATGTGTAAACTAACTGGTTTGCACACACAATCACAACCAATTTTCAGTGGGATCTTTATTATACTATTCATACAAATGCTACTTATTCCATGACAGATCATAACTTTCCAGAGTTAATAGTACAATGAATAAATAAATTTCCAGAAGCAGGTAAAATATGTTACTATATCCAAGTTCACAAAAATGTTATTAGCATACCTTTGACTGGAGATTCTTTGCAGCAACAGTTTCTACAAGAGGGAAGTGTTCCTCTTAATTTGAGGGTGAAACAACCTGTGAGTGTTCCTCTTAATTCTTGTATCACTGCAAACATATTGAACCAACAACATCAATAGGAAACCTTGAATTCAAGAGATTAAAGAGATAAGACCCTTGAATTCAAATTCATTAAATGTGTGTTTGGTTTCACATTTCGATTTCGAACACTCATAATTGATTATCAATTCACTGGAAATAAACGCAACAAACCTAAAACAAAAAACCCTATATTCAAAGGGTCCTTTACCAATTATCTCCAAGATTGAAACAAAAACACAAAAATTAATTAAGTACCTGTCCAGCACATAAAAGCCTACACGATTGGAATGAACGACGCCTTGGAGTTACAGCTAAAGATGAAGAATTAAACAAGATTAAGGGTTAACGATAATGATAATTCGAAGAAGAAGAAGAAGAAAACAGTGAAACGTGGAATGTGTATATACCGGAAACGTGAGAAAGGGTGGGATTGTTCTCCAATACTACTCTCACAGCATGTTGTTGCAGAGGAAACAACACTGATCGCAACGAATTTAACAACGAACACCAAAATCCAGCATCAGAAAATTTGGGAATTTAGGTTAGGGTTCATATTTTTAGAGTTTCAAATTTTCAATTGATTTTCATTTTTGAGTTTAAGTTAATGGTTCACAGTTCACTATTGGTTATGTTGGGTTTATTTTAGTTTGGTTCGGTTCTAGAACCGTTAATAAATAAATGGTTCGGTTCATTAATCAAACATAATGGTTCGGTTATTTTAACTTCAGTTCGGTTCAGTTTAATGGTTCAGTACGGTTCATGGTTTTTTTGAACAACCCTGGGCACAGGTACAATGTTAGCAACCCACGGCGGGTAACTAGTTACAGCAAGGAAACCGGCGTTCCACTATTTTTGTACCTCCTCTTTTATCTTCATGGCCATATCCGGACGAGTACGTCGCAGCTTCTGTTTTACTGGAGGACAGTCTTCTTTTAGAGGCAGCTTGTGCATAACAATGTCGGTATCCAGACCCGACATATCTTGATAAGACCAAGCAAAAACATCCATATACTCCCGAAGCATGTCAATAAGTTGTTCCTTCACTGAATCTTGCAGACGGGCCCTGATCTTTACTTCCTTGAAGTCTTCTTCGGTACCAAGATTAACTGTCTCAACTTCCTCCTGATGAGGAGTAATAACCTTCTCCTCTTGTCTTAGCAGTCTGGCTAGCTCTTCGGGTAGCTCATAATCTTCTTCAACCCCTTCATCGGCTTGAGTAATCGGATTGTCAAAGTCATACGAAGTCATAGCAGTGTCGTTGTCGGTGCAGTCTGGAGGGCACTCTCTGCAAGGATTTAGATTGGTTCATTTTAGTGATTAGTTTTATCTTGCTTAGGAAAAAGTGAAAATGAAGTTATTATTTTGAAAAACATTGTCATTTTATTTTTGTACAAAAAATGAAAAATGAAAAACAGTGAGCGAGAAAAAAGTGACTCATTTGCAAAAGATGTCCTGATATTCATTAATTGATTGTTTGCACAAAATACAAGATGGCCCGATTACAAAATGAGCCCTGACATCTTGGGCAAGATGCAGGACTTGATGCATGCTTAAAGACAAGAAATAATAATTACTCTATAGGAGTAACTCTTATAATTTCCTGGGAAGACCAGTTTGAGACTTGGTTCCCCCGGGTATTTGGACGTATCCAGTTTTCCAGGTTGCGTTCGTCTTCTTCCTCGTCTTCCAGACTATTCACAGCATCCGGGGTCAGCATCCTCCCGTTGACAAATTTGGGCTCCGTCGCAGCCTCTGGTTGATCTTGCCGAGTTGGTCTGTAACCCAACCCGAATCTGTCTTCTTTCTTTTCAACTGGCAGTAACTTGCCCCAGCCTTGAGCGGTACCCTCCTACACAACCTTCCGGGCCTGTTGATATGAAGTGATGGAAGTTCCAGACACATCAGATGCTTCATTGATGTTAAGGGCCTCAAACCCCTGACTCATGGTCTCATGGATCTCCCTATCCATTTCTATGTATTTATAAGTAGCCAGCTGGCTAACAAAGATATCCTCCTCCCCGCAAATGGTGATGATCTGGCCTTCCCACTCGAATTTTAACTTCTGGTGAAGGGTAGATGTAACAGCACCAGCGGCGTGACTCCAGGGTCTACCCAACAGACAGGTGTAGGCCGGCTGTATGTCCATCACAAAGAAGGTAGTTTTAAAGGTCTGAGGGCCAATCAACACAGGTAAATCGATCTCTCTAAGCACCGATCTCTTAGAGACATCAAATGCTCTCACCACCAAATTACTTGGACGCAATGCCAAACCGTCATACTCCAACTTCACCAAGGCCTTCTTTGGGAGAACATTGAGCGAAGACCCAGTGTCCACCAGTACGTGAGAAAGGACAGCGCCTTTGCATTCCAGGGTGATGTGCAAAGCCTTGTTATGGTTGCGCCCCTCCGTTGTTAGATCAGCATTTGTAAAGCCCAGTCCATGACTGGTGTTGACATTTGCAACCACAGTTTCTAACTGATTAACAGTAATCTCTTCCGGCACGTATGCTGCGTGCAGGACCTTCAACAATGCATTCATGTGGGCTTCGGAACACATTAGCAATGATAATATAGAGATTTTGGAGGGTGTTTGGTGAAGATGGTCCACCACCTTATAATCACTCCTTTTTATTATTCTCATGAACTCGTCCACATCTTGTTCAAAAAACGTCTTCTGAGTTTCTTTGATAGTCGGTTCTTCGGATACCACATTCTTTCCTTTTGCCTTAGCAGCAGCTTCTGCTTCAGCATTGGGCCTTGGTGTTTGTGAGGCAAAAAGGCGTCCGCTTCTGGTGAAGCCTCCGCCTCCCCCAACATTGTCAACTTGTGGTGAAGAGGTTGATGAATCAAGAGTGATTTTCTTTCCATCGCAGTAGAGATCAGAGCCGTAGTGCCAAGGTATGCCATTACTGCTTTCATAAGGAACAGGTCCAGGTACCGTAATGGTGACCGGACTGATTGCTGCAGCAGAAGGAACTGTGATGGTATGTAGGTCGTAGTAGATTGTGACTGGAGATATGACAAGAGGTGTTGCAGTTTGTTGTTGGAAATTATTGTTGGTATGAACATTTGCTGGGTCATAATAGATCGTGACCGTTGAGACATCTTCATTAATGTTTGTTGATGTTGTAGGTATTTCTATTGAAAAGATGGGTGCTGATGTTGTAGAAGTAAATGTTGCCGAACTTTGATTTATTGAAACAGTGGATGGAGTGATTGCCGGAGTTGTGGATGAATCAGTGGGAATGGTAGTTGTTGCAGTTGTAGGAGGATTTGATGAAGGAAGAATTGTTGATGTTGTATGAGAATCCATTGTTTCTGAAGAAGGAGTTGTTGAAGGAGCCGTTGTGGTAATTTGCAAGATTCCATCTCTAATGAGGCCATCTATACCAAACCTTAGCTTCTCACAACCATTAATAGCAGTCTTGCACAATTCACAGCAAGCCTTACAGCCTTGGAACACCTGGCATCTCAAGAGTTGAACTTTGACTCCTGCCAATGGTGTTTGAATCTGTGCAACATTATCAATCAATACAGATGGTTGGTCCTCTTCTATGGCATTAATCCTGGGCCCACCATGATTAGAAATAGGATTCCTATTAAAATTTGGAGGAGGTGTGAAATTGAGAGCTTTGGAATCGACCAAATCCTGAACCTTCATCTGTAAGGCTCTGCATTTCTCGGTATTGTGACCAGGTGCGTTGGAATGAAAGGAACACCTGGCATTAGCATCATAATTCTTTGGGAGATTGAGGGGATCTGGTGGTGCCAACGTCCTTAACTCAACCAGGTTAAGCTTCAGGAGTTGTGGCAATAAAGCAGCATAAGGCATAGGGATAGGGTCAATCACCCTATTTGCCTAAGATGGCCTCTGTTGAAAGGGACGCTGCTGTTGGTTGCTATTGTTGTTGTTGTAAGTTCTATGTTGCGGAAAATGAGATGGTTGCTGATAGTGATGTTGTTGTTGTTCTTGAGGATATAATGATTGTTGTGGAGCTGGAGCCGGGATGGTAACAACTGCCACTGATCTGTGAGAATACTGGGGTCTGCCCCTGCCTGCATGGATAGCATTCGTTTCACCCACCCATCGGGGTTCTGCAAAAGGTTTTCTGGGGTTGTTGGAGGAGCTTGCACCATTGTCATAGATTTTGGCCATCTTCAAAAGACTTTCAATTCTCTCACCAGCTATAACTACATCGGCAAAACTGGTGGAAGCGAAAGCAGCAAGTCTATCAATATAAGTTCCCTGCAAGGTGTTCATAAACATGTCAGCCATCTCCCTTTCTGACATGGGTGGTTGGACAGCAGCAGCAAGTTGTCTCCACCTCTGAGCATAGTCCCGAAAGCTTTCCCTTGAAGACTGAGACATGCCCATTAGAAGAGTTCTATTGGGAGCCATGTCTAGGTTGTATTGGTACTGACAGATGAAGGCCTCGGCCAAGTCTTTCCAACATTTTATGGTGGCCCTTGTCAGATGCGAATACCATTCTTTTGAAGCTCCAGTCAGGCTGTCTTCAAAATAAAATATCCATAACTTCTCATCCATGGTATAGGCCTTGAGTCTTCCTAAGAAAGATTGCAGATGAGTACGCGGGCATGAGGTACTATTATATTTCTCAAAGCATGGGGGTTTGAATTTGTGGGGAATCCTCACCCCATCTACCAGCCCCATATCCATTACGTCAAAGCCTAAGGAATTCTGAGATTCCAAAGACCTCAGTTTTTCAGCAATCTCATCCAACCTTCTGTCATATACTTCATCCCCAGCCCCGATAACAGTGAATTGTTCTTCTTGGGGATCCACTTGCAGGATTCTGCCCCCAGCAGTATTACCTTGAACATTCCTCGGGATGTTAACATCTGGATTCAAGTGGGGCCCATACTCTGGTGGGTCAATACGAGGCTGCCCGCGCTCATTATTGGTAGTTCCTCCTGTTCCAAGGTGGGGCTCTTCAGGTGTCTGTCTTTCTAGCAGCTCTCTCAGCCTCTCTTGACTCTGGGCTAAGCCAGTCATCACAGCCATAAACTGAGACATTTGATTTGTCATTTCGACCCTTTCATTTACCATCTGATTTCTTACTTCATTCAGATCCTGCTGTACCTGCTCCATCTGAATGCCTGGAAGGTTGTTACGAGTTGGGTACCAGTGTGTGCGGTTGACAGGGAACACTCGGCGACGAGCAATGTTTCCTGAGACCACAACAAAGTGAGAAAAAAATAATAAACAAAAACCTACAAAACAAAGAAAAATGTTAGTATGCAATGCAATACGCTTATTTGTTTTCCAAGGTATCCGGTTTGGTTCTTGGTTTTGACCTTTCCAGACCTCGAGGAGATGCTTGATGATGTTAAGAAAAGAAGCCCAATGAAACAAACTAAATATATTACAAATGATGAAAAATACATAGTCTTGTTTTACAATACATGCCCATGGTGGGTCAAAAATACAACAAAAGGAAAAGTACATCAAAAAGAAATACAAGCAAGAGGAATCAGACATCCAGTCCATAGTCATCTTCCCTGACTTCCTTCAGGAGTGCCTCAGTCACCGGACCAGCTGGGTGCTCTGTAATGGTCCTAATGAGGAGGTTCCTGGTAGCAATGGCATTCGTCAGCTTCTTATGCCTGTCCTGATCTTTTGATCTCTTTAACCCTGCTCGAAGCTTCAATTCTGAAATCTCCTTCTGAGCTGCCAATAAAGCTTCCTGCTGCTTCTTCTCATTGGCTTCCAACTGATCAATCTTAGCCTGAGTCCTCTGGTCTTCTTGTGCACGGGCTTCGGTGATCCTGATCCACCTAGCCTGGCTCTCTTCTAGGTAATGCTTAGCCCTAGCTTTCTGAATCTTGGCCTCCTTGCAGGCATTCTTCAATATCTGTTCCCCGGCTCTTGCTTTCCTTATGTAGTCATCTGTCCTTTCAATCTTGGTAAGATGCTCAGTCTTGAGTCTTTCCAATCTCTCAATGTCCAGGCAACCGTCGTTTCTTTCCCAAAGAGTCTTCTTCAAGGCCTCAAATAGCTGATTATTCCTTTCTTTCAGCTTTTCAAATTCCTCCAGGCTAACAGTTGCTGCAGGCTGTACTGTAGACGGTCCAGGTATGTCTTCCAAGGTGAAAGGCATTCTAGTACGGGACCAGTCAGAGTACTGAGCTGAAGCAACATTGTTGCACCTTCCAAGGATGGCTGTCCCTTTTGTCTGAATGTTGTCCCAAGCCCAGGCAGCTTGTCTGATAACAGCTGAATTAGGTTGCACTTCACAGTATAGGGTCTCAGCTAAATCCTGTCCTCTGGGAGGGTGAACTAAGGCATATCCCAATTGTCTCTTAAACAGCAAAGGGTTGTAGTTAATGCAACCTTTTACTCCTATCAGAGGCACATTAGGGTACTGCCCACAGCTGGTGATGATGTCCTTGCCTTTGGTGCTCTGGGTGCACCATCTGATATCATCTGATGTTAAGGCAATGAACCTCTTGGTCCAATTCTTCTGTTGGTGTGGGTTCAAGAAGGCATCTAATTTAGGCAGGTGTCTGAGTAGCCAAGAGTAGAACAAGGGAGCACAACATCTGACCAACTTTCCCCTTTGCTTTTCATTTCTCTGATGGATAGAATAGTAAAAATCCCCTAGCAATGTAGGCACTGGATTCCTCAGCAGAAATAAGTGGATGGCATTCTTACTGACAAATTTAGGCTCATCTGCAAACAATATAGCCCCATATATGCTGAGGGTTAATAATGCACAGACTTCCCTCCATTCTCCCAAGGTAGCCTTCAGGATGGCTTGAGAAATCAAGAAGTCCAGATGTAAACCAGGAATCCCAGCTTTTGTTGTCATGTTTTGCTCAATAAGGGCAGGCTCCAAGTACAATGCCCTTGCTATCTCTTCACTTTTGGGAGCAGTCATCTCTGGGTTGAAAGGGATCCCTCCTCTGATAGGTACTCCAATCAACAAAGAAAACTCTTCCAATAGGGGCCCCATCTGAAAGTCAGGAAAGGTGAAGCACCTGAGTGGAGGATCATAGAACTGCAAGCATGTGTGGATCATGCTTCTTTGAGAAGAATCAAGATCCCTGACCATGTCTAAAATACCCCCATAGTGCTCTCTAAACAGTGGGATGTGGTCAGGTGTGATGAGTGACTGGACTTGCCTGATACCAGTCAATATGGGCTCAAAGAAGTGATAAGATATGTTGCTCTTCCTTGGAACATCCATGAGTGCTGCTGAAGAAGATGAAGACAAATGCTGGTGAAGATCACAGACTAAGAAGCTAGAGGTAAATCTCTGACAAACTGATGCAGGTGATGAAGGAGATAGCTGAAGCAGATGCTGAAGCAGATGCTGAAGAAGATGACTGAAGTTTAGGTCTAAGCAGAAGAAGGGGTCAAAACCAAAACCAAGATATAATGAGGTGGATACCCTGAAAAACAAATAAACAAATGTTAAATGATGCAATGATGATATATGCAAATGATATGCAAGGGTTTGTGATCAAGAGCTGGGTCTGATTATCTGTCTTGGTATAAGGCCCATGTATGTTCAGGAGTTCGGATGGAGGCTCAGAAATCTAATAACCAGGGTGGGGGACTCAAATAAAGAGTCACATATCCAGGGTTAATCACAAGAACTGTTCAAGGTGAAGTATTCTTAAACAATACAGTAACAGGGTATGATGTGGCCAAGGGTTCCTGCAAACTTGTAAACAATCCAACCCCCTCACATGTAATGTTCTATAACAAAGATCCTCAGACTTGGATCAGTTATGAGAAGTGTAAACACTTCTAACCCGAAGGTATATTGTTTAAAATAACCATAAAAGACCCTCCTCTAATTCACCCCAGATTCTGAAGGTCAAAATAAAGGTCATCCAGACTTAGCAGGCTTCCCAGATAGCCCTAGCACTACAGGAAATCTGTAGCACAGAGTTCTCAAGAAGAAACCCACATCTGAACCGTGTTTCATATTCCCGCACCAGACCGAAATGGAATGGGAAAGAACACGAACCACTCTAGCCTAGGTGTCACTTAGGTCCCAGGTATAGGACCTCAATCTCTCAATGGAACCCCACCCACCAAAACAGAAAACCAGATCCAGCAATGACAATATGAAATATGCATATGACTGTAAAAGAAAGTAATAAATAGAGCTGTACATAAAGCAATAAATAAAGCAAAATAAATAAACACACATAGCACATAACACCCCAGTAAACACAAATCAAACAAGCGCTAGGAGGAACCCACAAAAAGAACCAGAAGCCCTGGTTGCAATATAAGGGTCCCCAGCAGAGTCGCCAAGATGTCGCTCCCACAAAATGACACCTGGCCAGAAGGGGTACAGACGCAAACGGTCGGCGAAAGGAGAACACGAGGGTGAACTGAAAAGAGTCGCCAGCTAGGCATTTTTATCCCGAAGGAAAGGTAATGCTGCATAGACCTAGAAAGATATGGATAAGACGGTTGCGAACCATAGAAACTGAGAAAGGGGGTTGGTTACAACCTGGGAAGGTATTAGCACCCAGATTATCCTCCGTACTCGACGGGATCCACGCTTGAAAGTTTGTGTTTAAAGGGGTAGTGTCAGTGCTATTTTGTGTGAAAAAGCTGGAAAAGAATACAAGTGTCAGTGCAAAAGAAGTGTAAAGTGAAGAGAAGGAGTGTCAGTGTAAGGAAAGAGTGTAATGCTCAAGACAATGAGGCTTAAAGAATAATGCTGGAAGAGGGGGTATATACAGAGACTTTTATTCGATAACCATTAAGTTATGTCTACGTATCCTCTCGTGCAATGAGGAAGTCAGAACACCGTAGTTCGACTCAAAGAGACTGAAAGATAAATTGACTTGTGAACTGCTTGCTTGTCTATGCTCAAGTGTATGACCTGTCTGGCTCAGGTGCAAACTGTCTTGCATTAGACGGAAGAAGCGAGTTCTTGTTTATGAGTGAATGAGGTGAGAAACGAATCCCGGAGGAGACGATTATTGTTTGTTTTTGGTGTTTTCAATCTTTTATTTCTTTTTGTGTTTGTCATAAGTTAATGAGCTTAAGCCTAAACCAAGGGTTAGTAAACTCATCACATCCTCCCTCTGATTTGGGGTAATGAGAATACCTTAAGTGTGAAGTAAACACCTCACACTTAATCACCATGATGTAGGATTAAGATCATTAACCTACTTGTGATTATTTATATGTTTTTGGAGTTTTTGTTTAGTGTTAAGTAATGAGTTTAAGCCATAATCAAGGATTTAATGGACCCATTACACCATCCTAATAGAAGGATAATAGATGAGAACATTTAAGCTGAGGAAGATACCTCAACTTAATCCATGATTAGGGATTAACCTCATGATAAAACAAAGCCTTTATTAAAGTGGATTTTAGTCAATGGTAAGATTAAGAAGTGAATTTTATGGTTTGTAAGACAACTTGAGGGGGACTTGTCCATTAACACTAGGGTTAGTCCTTCTTAACCAATTAAGGAAGAATTAGAACCCTAATGCAAGGCCCAAGTTACAAGCTTGATGTCTTAGTGACTATTAAGATGAATTGATTGAGGGATTTAAACACATTGAGGGTTTAACACTTAGGATTAAAGTTATACACTCCATCCAAATAGAAGGATGCAGGCATAAGCTTAATCACAAAGCCTTAAAACCTTTAAGGTTTAGTCCTTGATTAATAGGTGACAAAAGAAGACACAAAGATGACACAAAGGTAAAAATAATGGGGACTAATCAAACCCTAATTGTGATCATGCTTGGGTATTCCTAGGGTTTATGAGGCTTGCAAGAGATCTTCAAGGAAAAGCCACCAAGGAAGAATAAAGAAGCAAGTCAACTTACTTCACTTAAGAAGATAAGTTGCTTGAAGAAAGAAAGTGAGGAAGGAACATGAATGAGCAAGCTCACTCCAATTCACATACAAAATTCAGCAATGAATGCATAAGAGAGATGAGAAGAGGTTGTGAGAAGTGAAGGCAAAATTCACTTCTCAAAGTAACTTACCACCTGAAAAGTTAGCAAAATGAAATGAAATGAAATGGAAATGGAATGAAATGCAAAGATGCAAACCAAAACCAGAAGCATGTTCATGATGCAAATGATGCTAAGAGATGATATGAAAGCATGCCAAGAGATGTTAATGATCATACAAGAGATGGGAATGCAAATGAAGCATGTAAGAAGCATGAAAGTTCATGAATGCACATGAAATGAAATGAATGCATAACATGGAAAATGGATGATGCAATGATCAAAAATGATTCTAATATGTCCTAAGATGTCTTATATGTCATGTGAATGCACAAAATGTCATGGCAAGTTCTTATATGAAAGCTTATGCAAGATTAATGCAAATGAAGATGAGAAATTAGGGTTATATGAACATGTGAGATGCAAAACTCAAAAACAGAAGCAAATCATAAGATAAAAAATTGAAAATGCACTCAAAGGAACCCTAAACCTATACTAAGTTACCATCCAAAGGGGGAGGTCAGAAGCTTAACCTAGGAGTAGTTATGAATTTTTGAAGTTTCTAGGGTTTTAAGGGTGATCGTAAATGTAAAATTCCAAATAAATTGAAATTGAAAGATAAAAATGAAACAAAAATGTTTTTATAAACTAGAAGTCATGCATAGAACAATGAAAAAAGAATCACTCACAAACTCAACTTGGTTTAAAAGTTATGAATTTTTGAAGTTAGGGTTAAAAATGTATAAATTTAAGAACCCTAATTCATTGAAAAAATGTCAAAGTGTGATCAAAACCAAAAAGAAGTTTGTGTGGTGAGTTTGCAAATGCTTCTAAATGTTCAAAGATGTTCTCTGATTTTTTTTTGTGATTTTTAAATACTTAAATGTATTTTTAATTAATTAAAATCAATTAACTAATTAAAAATAACATTTAAATGATTTAAAAATATTTTTAATGCAAAAAATAAAAATAAAAATATTTTTGGATTCTGAAAATTAATAAAAGGTTTGATAAAAAATTTCAGCATTTTTTGACTATTTTTACTATTTTTAAAAATTCGTACAAAAGAAATTAGTAAAGATGAATTAAAAACAAAATAAATAAAAAGTATGCAAAATGGAGAGTCAGGATTGATTCTGGGTTTTGGAGGGATTGACTGGCGCGCATCTGTACGACCCAAATTTAAATTTCATTAAACCAGATTAATTAATTAAATAATCATAAATTAAAACTAATGACACAATCTTGGCCATCCAGAACACGCGCCAAACTCAAATCCAATGGTCCGGGTTTAAATTATGCCCTAACCCTAATTAACCAAATTAATTACTTTCAGGTGGCCGGAAATGACCTCCGGTCATCTTCTCCGGCCACACCCCCTGAGAATTTTCCAAAACACTCCCTAGGTTATTTTAAGAGCTGTAAAGCTCCAGATCAAACCTCCCAACCTTCCTAAGCACGAATCCACTCCCAAAACAAATTTATTTTCACTCAAACTCCAGATACGAATAAAAAACTCAAAAACGACCAAACTTTCAGACAGACCATACACTCTCATTTCTTCATCATTTTCGAAAATACAAAGTTCATTGCACTTAGAGGAACAAGCTTAACCATTTAATAACTTAAAATAAAGGTTCTGGAAAAAATGATTCACATGGCTACCTGAGATGGAGCTTTCAACCCTGGAGCTTTCTGGCTGCTTTCTTGCTTCAAAATGCCTCCAATGACCTCCCTGAAGCAGCTTTGATGCTTGGATGGAGTTTTTTATGGCTGGTTTGTGAGTTTGTGTTCAACTGGCCAGAAAATCGTGTTTTGTTTGTGAAGTGTTCTTGGCTGTTTTGAGGGGTGGCTTATGATCAGTGATGAATTTGGAGATGAATGGTGGAAGAAGTTTGAAGTTTAGCTGAGTGTGCTAAGAGTTTCGAAGCAAAATGCAAAAGAGGGAGTTTTTGTGAACTATGGCATTGCTGAAGTGTTAGGCTTGGTTCTTGTGTGAAATGGCTTGCATAAAGCATGTATGTGAAGCTGTGATAGGTCAGAATAGTTGGTGTGGGCTATGCTGATTGGTATGGTGCAAAATGCAAAAAGTCAACATTGGTTGTACTTTGAGGTATGGGCTGGTTCAGGCCAAGTACAAAGGGGTGTTTGGTGTAGCAAGATTCAAGGATAGCCATGGAAATCTCTTTGAGGCAAATCAGCAAGTTGTGACAAAGTTATGGGAGGTTTTGCAAATTCATGAACCTTTGGCCCTTTTGAGATTTCTTTATGTGCAAGTCATGAAAATGTGAAATTCTTTGGGCAATTCTGAGTTTTAAGCCAAGCAATATGATGTTATGATGTGTAGAAGTAAATTTGAAGTCACAAAATAGCTTGGCATGAGGTTTTGCAAAAATCCCTCTTTGGCATGAAACATGAAATTATGTGATTTTTGCCAACTTTGGAAAGCCATAACTTGAGTTCCAAAATGAATTAGATCTTGTTCTTGTAATTTTTGAAAAGGGAATGATCCAATCTACAACTTTCATGACCAACAATTTTTCATTTGAAGCATTTTTGGTTGAGAAAGAGGAGGTTGAAAAACTTTCCCAAAATGGAAAGTTTACATTACAAGTCATTTCCATTTTTGGCAACTTTTGGTTTTGCTCATTTTTCTTCAAATTTGTGAACTTCTAAGTACTTAAATGATCAAATAAAGACCATATAACTTCAATTTGATGAAAAATCCAGTTTGGGTCCATTGATGGGGGCCTCAGATGCCCTGATTTTGCTCTGACTTGCTCAAGAAGTTACCCACTGATCAGATGACTTCCACAATGATTTTCTTCATCAAACTTGGTATGTATTATCCTTATAACATATCAAGACCAATAGAAACAAGAATGACCAAAATTTTTGGAGTTATGGCCTCTGAAACCAAAACCCTAATTTTAGGTCATCTATGTAGTTAAATCCTGGCTCTGCTTCCATGCCTTGCCAGTTCTTGTGATTATTTGACTTCCTTGATATTTGGAGGATAAAATATGATGATTGAACATACATGGACCCTCTTGAGATGATTGAAGACCTTTGGAGTGGCTCAGATGGCTCATGGATTGCTCAAATCACAAACCCTAGATGCAAATGACTTTGAACCAATGCAGTGAAGCAAAAATGCAATATGAGATGATATGATTGAACTAATGCAAATGAAAAGACACAAGCCATGGTGTGAACTTAGTGAGGGAAAATTTGGGGTGTTTACAGTCATCATCATCATTTTGAGTCTCTATGATCTTTATTTGATCTTAGAAGTGGTTGGAAGTTCACAAAATTGAAGAATTTTGAGCCAAATGCAAACTTGCTATTTTTGGAAATGACTTGTAATGGAAACTTTCCATTTTGGGAAATATATTCAACCTATTCTTTCTTGACCAAAAATGCTTCAAATGAAAAATTCTTGGGCATGAAAGCTGTAGATTATGTCTTCCCATTTTCAAAAAGTACAAGAACATGTCTTGATTCATCATAGAACTCAAGATATGGCCTTTCAAAGTTGGCAAAAATCCTATAATTTTCAAGTTCATGCCAAAGAGGTATTTTTGCAAAATCAAGTTTCAATCCATTTCATGACCTCTAATTGACTTCTAAACTTCATTACATGATAACACAACTTGCCTTGTTAGAATTGGGCATTTGACCAAGGGTTTTCATGACTTATGATCCAAGAAATTTCAAAGAGGGAAAATTGCAAAACATGTGGTAACTCTTGCATCAAGCCATCCAGCTCATCACAAACCATCCAAGGGCCATCCTTGATGCAAGCTGAGGCAGGACAAGCCCCCAAGCCATCTATGACTCGTGCCATGCTTATGGTACCATAACTTTTGACTTTTTGTAAATGAGGCCATACCAATCACATTGTGCCACCACCAACCTTCTGACCAATCAAGACATCACATACAAGCATTATGGAACTCATTTCACACAACACACAAGCCTGAATCCTCCCACAACTCAGAATCACCAAAAATTCCATAAACCTTCCCTTCTTCGATTCTCTCAAACCAGCCATCAAAACTCAAAAATTCTTTCACCAATCATCTCTACACATCACAAGGAACACAAACCAACCATTGAAATGGCTTGAAAACTCCCCATTCACAAACACGATTTCTCCAAAACCAGAACCACACACCTCAAAATAGCCACCACAAAATTGTTCTAAGCTCCTCATTAGCATCAGGGTGACCATTGGAGTTGATTTGCACAGGGGAGGAGGTCAGAAAGCTCAAAACTGCAAAGCTTCATCTCAAGTATCATCAAGAACATTTTTTCCAGAACTTCCATTTTAAGTTCTTAAATGATTCTATATGTCTCTCTGATCATGGTGATGTGTTTAGTTTTCAAAATGGTTAAGAATCAAGCATGTATTTAACTTCTGAAAGTTTTGTGTATTTTTCCGTTTTGCTTCGATTCATGATTTTGGAGGAATATAAATGTTGTTTGATGCTGGATTCATGTTTAGGGATGTTAGAAGATTGATTCTGGAGCTTTAGAGGGTCTGGGTTAGCCTAGGGAGTGAGATGGCATGAAGGTGTGGCCGGAGAAGATGACCGGAGCTTGCTCCGGTCACCTGAATGTGATTAGGGTTAATTAGTCAGGTTTAAATTTGGACCTTTGGATCTTAGTTCCCGCGCGTGTGTATGGCCAGGATGCATCCACTTAAATCCTAATCTTTTAATTAATTAGGATTAATTAATAATATTTCCAGATTGAATCTCAGCCTTTAGATCACGCGCGCAGTCAACATTTTCCTTCCCAGTTCAAATCCTGACCTTCAGATCATCATACTTCTCATTTAAATCATTTTTATTTCATTTTCTCTCCATAATTTTTAAAAATAGCAAAAGACTTTCAAAAAATCTCAAACTTTGCATTTCTGTTTCAAATATTTTTCTTAACCTAAAAACATTTTTTATTTTAATTTTTGCATTAAAAAAGTATTTTTAAAATATTTAAATGTTTTATTTAATCAATTAATTGATTTTAATTAATTAAATATGCATTTAGGTTTCTAAAAATCACCAAAAAATTCATGAAGCATTCCAATGCATTTAGAAACATTTTCAAACTCACCATACAAATTTCTTTTTAGGTTTGATCACATTTTCACAATTTTCTTTGAATTAGGGTTCTTAAATTTCACATTTTTTAACCCTAACTTGAAAAATTCATTTCTGCCTAACTATGATGAGTTTGAACTTGATTCTTTTTGCATTGTTTCATATATTGCATGTAGTTTCTAGGTTATTTACCTCATATGTTAATCTTGCATTTTCAATTTGATTTTCATTTTCCCTTTAGAAGCACCCAAAAACCCCAGGTAACTTAGTAATTTCACAACTTTCACTATGATTGGCTTCTGACCTTCTCCTTTGGGATGTAATCTTGTTTAGGTTTAGGGTTTGTTTGAGCTCAATTTCAATTTTTTATCATGGTGAATGCTTCTGTTTTGGTCATATGCATCATGCTTGTTCATAAAACCCTAATTTTGCATCTTCATTTGCATTCTTCTTTGCATATCATGAACTTGTGAACTTTCCATGCCATTAAATTCTTTTGTATGTCATCTTAGACATCTTAGGACATGTTTGAAACATTTCTTGATCATTGTTGCATCATTTTGGTATGCTTTGCATCCATTATATTTCATGAACATCCATGTGTTTTCATGCTTCTAAACATGCTCCCATTGCATCTCATCCTTGTATGATCATTCATAGTCATCATGTATGACTTTGCATCATCTCATAACATGTTGGCATTGCATAATCACTTCTGACTTTGGTCTTTGCACCTTCAATTGTCTTATTTCTTTTCATTTCATGTCTTATGCATTCATACTAACATTTCAGGAACTTTTGGTAAGTTATCTGGGAGGTGGATTTGCCTTCACCTCCCACCTTTTCTCTTCTACTCATTTGCATATTTACTTGTCTTTGAAGTGAACTTGCTTCATTTATGTTTCTCTTGCTCCTTTCTTTTCTCCTAAGTTACTTATCTTCTTCAGGAAGTAAGTAACTTATTCTTCTTCCTTCTTTTCTTTTGATCTGCTTCTTCCATGGTGACCTTCTTGAAGATCCTTTCTCTTAAGCCTCACAAACCATAGGATATCCAAGCATGATAACTTTTAGGGTTGTATATAGTCCCCCTTAGCTTTTACCTTTGATTCTCCTTGAGTCTCTTTTCTCATCTCATAATCAGAGACAAAACTCTTAAAGCTTTAGGACTTTAGAATTAGGGTTATGCCTACATCCTTATCTTAGGATGGTGTGTATAAATTTAATCCTTAGTGTTAAACCTTTAATTTGTTTACACCTCTTAATCAAAACACATTAATAATCACTAAGACTTTATCTTGTAACTTGGGCCTTACATTAGGGTTATATCTCTTCCTTATGGTTAAGAGGGACTAACCCTAGTGTTTAATGGACAAGTCCCCCTCAAGTTGTCTTACAAACCATAAAATCCACTTCTTAATCTTATCCTTTAATTAAAATCCATTTAATAAAGGCTTATTATATAATGAATTTAATCCCTAACTATGGATTAAGTTGAGGTATCTTCCTCAGCTTAAGTGTTCTCATCTATCATCCTTCTATTAGGATGATGTAATGAGTTCACTAATCTGGGATTAGAGATTAAACTCATTACTTAACACTAAACAAAAACCCAAAAACATCTAAATAATCACAAGTAGGTGAATTATCTTAATCCTACATCATCATGGTAATTAAGTTGAGATGCTTATCTCATACTAAAGTAGGCTCATTATCCCTAATCAGGGAGGATATAATGAGTTTACAAACCTTTGATTTAGGCTTAAACTCATTAACTTATACAAAACACCAAAAACAATAAAAAACTGAAAACACAAAAACAAACAATAATCGTCTACTTCGGGATTCTTTTCTCATCACACTCATTCTATAAACGAGAACTCGCTTCTTCCGTCTAATGCAAGACAATTAGCACTCGAGCCAGACAAGTCATACACTTGAGCATAGACAAGCAAGCAGTTCACAGTCAATTTATCTTCAGTCTCTTTGAGTCGAACTACGGTGTTCTAACTTCCTCATTGCACGCGAGGATACGTAGGCATAACTTAACAGTTATCGAACAAAAGTCTCTGTGTCTCCCCCCCTTTTTCAGCATTCTTTCTAAAGCCTCAGTTCCTGAGCAATTCACCCTTTTGCACTGACACATGTACTTTCTTTCTTTAGCTTTTGCACACAGATAGCACATACACCTACCCCTTTTAAACACAATCTTGTAAGCGTGGATCCCGTCGAGTACGACGGACGGTCTGGGTGCTAATACCTTCCCAGGTCGTAACTAACCCCATTTCTCAGTTTCTCTAGTTCGCAATCGTCTTATCCATATCTTTTCAGGTTTATGCAGCATTACCTTTCCTTCGGGATAAAAATGCCTAGCTGGCGACTCTATTCAATTCAACCTCATTTCTCTTTCGCCGACCGTTCGCATCTGCACCTTGGGACCCGAGTTTCTTTTCAGGGGAGTGACAGCTTGGCGACTCTGCCGGGGACATATCTTGGCAACCAGAGCTTCTAGTTCTTTTGTGGGTTCCTCCTAGTGCTTATTTGATTTTGTTTACTGGGGGTGTTATGTGCTATGTGTGCTTTTGTTTTTGCTTTATTTATCGCTTTCTGTATAACTTTATTTATTGCATTTACTTTTCGCTTTCATTTACTATTTTATGCATTTCATATTATTGTCATCATATCACCTGTGCTGGATTTGTTGTTTACCTTGGTGGGATGGGTATCTTAGTGAGTAAGGTTCCACACCGGGAGCCTGAGTGACACATAGAATTAGAGTGGCTTCATATTCTTTCCCATTCCATTTTGGTCTGGTGTGGGAATATGAAACACGCTTCAGACATGGGTTTCTTCTTGAGAACTCTGTGCTACGGATTTCCTGTAGTGCTAGGGATATCTGAGATGCCTGCTAAGTCTGGATGACCTTTTTAGATGACCTTCAGCATCTGAGGTGAATTAGAGGAGGGTCCTTTATGATTAATGTAAACATTGTACCTCCGGGTTAGAAGTGTTTACACTTCTCATAATAGATCCAAGTCTGAGGATCCTTGTTCTAGAACAATACCTGTGAGTGGGTTGGGATGTTTACAGGTTTGCAGGAACCCTTGGCCTCAACATACCCTGTTACTGGATATTGTTTTTAAGGTTACACTATTTTGGACTGATTCTATGAAACCCTGGACTTGTGACTCTTTATTTGAGTCCCCCACCTGGTTACTAGTTCTCTAGGCTTCATCTGGATTTCTGAACACTCATGGACCCTATCAAAGCAGATGACAAATCCAGCACTTGATCACAAACCCTTGCATATCATTCTGCATACATCATCTTGCATCATTTTAACATTTCTCTATTTTTTTTACAGGGTATCCACATTATCTTTGGTTTGGTTTTGACTGTTCTTCTGCTCAGCCACCTTCATCAGATATTTTCCTCAGAGGTCTTCTTCATCAGATGTCTTCTTCAGTTGTCTTCTTTAGCTATCTGCATCAGTTACCTGCATCAGTTATTTTTTCCTCAGTTATCTTCATCAGCACCCATTATCAGTATGGATTCATCCAGGAAGAGCAACATCACATACCATTTCTTTGAGCCTTCTCTAGCAGGCATCAGGCAGATTCAGACACTTATCACTACTGATCATGTCACTTTATTCAGGGAACAATATGGTGGTATTATGTATATGATCATGGACTTGGATGCATCACAGAGGAGTATAATCCACACTTTCCTTCAGTTCTATGACCCTCCTTTCAGATGTTTTACCTTTCCAGACTTTCAGATGGGTCCTTTGTTAGAAGAGTTTTCCATGTTGTTGGGTGTCCCCATCAGGAGAGGGATTCCCTTCAACCCTGAGATGACTGCTCCTAGGAATGACGACATAGCTAAGGCTCTGTATTTGGAAACCACCATCATTGATCAGCTTATGACCACCAAGGCTGGAATCCCAAGCCTCCATTTGGACTTCTTGATCACTCACGCCACCAGTCATGCTGCAGTTGGGAAGTGGGAAACTGTTTGTGCTCTCCTGGCCCTTAGTATATATGGAATCATCTTATTTGCAGACGAGCCCAAGTTTGTAAGCAAGAATGCTATCCATCTCTTCTTGCTGAAGAATCCAGTTCCTACCTTGCTAGGAGATTTCTACTACTCAGTGCATCAGAGAAATGAGAAGCAGATGGGAAGACTAGTCAGATGTTGTGCACCTCTCTTCCACTGTTGGTTATTGAGACACCTGCTAAATATAGAAACCTTCATGAATCCTCATCAGTCAAGAAATTGGGCTAAGAGAATGATTGCTCTCAACTCAGAAGACATCAGGTGGTGTACTCAGAGCACCAAGGGCAGGGACATAATTACAAGCTGTGGGAAGTATCCCAATGTACCTCTTATTGGAGTGAAGGGTTGCATCAACTACAATCCTTTGCTTTTCAAAAGGCAGCTAGGGTATGCCTTAATACATCCACCGAGAGAGCAGGATTTAGCAGAGACCCTTTACTGTGATGTTCAGAATGATCATGCCATCATCCGACAAGCAACCTGGGCTTGGGATAACATACAGACAAAAAGGACTGCTATTCTTGGTAAGTGTAACAACATAGCTTCATCTAAGTACATTGATTGGTCTCACATCAGAGGACAGGTCACCCGCATTCCATTCACCCTAGAGGATGTGCCAGGGCTATCAACAGTAGAACCTATAGCTACAGTCAGTTTAAAGGAGTTTGAGAAGTTGAAAGAAAGGAATGCTTAGCTTTCTGAAGCCCTGAAGAAGACCCTCTGGGAGAGAAATGATAGTCGTCTGGACAATGAGAGGTTAGAGAAGCTCCGAATCGAGCATATGACCAAGATTGAGAAGACAAATGATTACATCAGAAAAGCCCGAGCAGGGGAGTTGGTATTGAAGAATGCTTACAAAGAAGCCAAGATTCAAAAGGCCAGAGCCGAGCACTACCTGGAAGAGAGTCAGGCTAGATGGATCAGAATTACTAAGGCTCGTTCATAAGAAGATCAGAAGACCCAGGCTAGGATAAAGCAGCTGGAAGCTAATGAGAAGAAGAGTCAGGAAGATTTGTTAGCAGCACATAAGGAAATCTCCGAGTTGAAACTCCGGGCGGGGTTGAAGAGATCAAAGGACCAAGGCAAGTACCAAAAGTTGACAAGTGCCATTGCCACCAGGAACCTTCTTATTAGGACCATCACAGAGCATACAGTTGGGCCAATGACTGATGCTCTCCTGAAGGAAGTCTGAGAGGATGACTTTGGGCTGGATGTTTGATTTCTGTGTATTTGCATTTCATTTTTGTTGTACTTTATCTCTCATGATAATTTGGTTGTATTCCTTGATTTTGTTGTATTTTGACCCACCATAGGAACTTGTTGTAATCAGAAACTATGTATCCTTTTACATTTTAAATGTATGGTTTATGTATTACTTGGATTTTCCCTTGGGCTTCATTTCTCTTCAGCAACATCATCATTCCTCGAGGTCTGGAAAGTCAAAACCAAAGAGCCAAACCGGATACCCTTGGAAGACAAATAGGCATACTGTATTGCATACTAACCACATTCTTTGTTTTGTAGGTGTTTTTGTTGTTGTTTTCTCACTTTGCTGTTGTTTCAGGAAACATTGCTCGAAGGAGGGTTTTCCCCATCAACAGAGTTCACTGGTATCCCACAAGAAACAACCTTCCGAGCTTACAGATGGACCAAGTTCAGCAAGATTTGGCTGATGTGAGAACTCAGATGGCTAATGAGAGAACTGAGATGAGGGCTCAGATGAACCAGTTCATGGAAGTGATGACTCAGAGCCAAGAAAGATTAAGAGAGTTGGTCGAGCGACAAACTCCCGAAGAGAATCATCCAGGTATAGGAGGTACCAGTAACAATGATCACGAGCAACCACGAACAGATGCGCCAGAGTTTGGGCCACACCTCAACCTTGAAGTCAATGCTATCATGAATAATCAAGGAAATACTAGAGGTCGTGCCTTGCAGGAGGACCCCCAAGAGGAACAGTTTACAATAATTGGTGTTGGGGATGAAGCCTATGATCGTCGTCTGGACGAAATAGCAGAAAAGATGAGATCTTTGGAGTCCCAAAACTCTCTAGGATTTGATGTTATGGACATGGGTTTAGTTGAAGGAGTCAGAATTCCTCACAAATTCAAGCCTCCTTGCTTTGAGAGATATAATGGTACCTCTTGTCCACGTACTCACTTGCAGTCCTTTCTAAGGAGACTAAAAGCTTACACCATGGACGAAAAGTTGTGGATGTTTTACTTTGAAGATAGTCTGACTCGGGCATCCCGTGAATGGTACTCTCACCTTCCCAGACCAACAGTCAGAAACTGGAAGGATTTGGCCGAAGCTTTCATACGCCAGTATCAATATAACCTGGACATGGCTCCCAACAGGACCCTCCTAATGGGTATGTCACAGTCTTTAAGGGAAAGCTTCAGGGAGTATGCCCAAAGATGGAGACAGCTTGCTGCTGCTGTCCAACCTCCAATGTCTGAGAGAGAAATGGCCGACATGTTCATGAACACCCTGCAAGGAACATATATTGACAGACTTGCTGCTTTCTCATCCACCAGCTTTGCAGATGTAGTCATAGCTGGTGAGAGAATTGAGAGTCTGCTGAAGATGGGCAAAATCTCAGATAACGGTGCCAGTTCCAGCAATACAAGGAAACCTTTTGCAGGACCTCCTAGGACAGGTGAAACTAACTCAGTATACATGGGCAGAGGTAGGCCTCAATACATACCAAGATCAGTGGCTGTTGTCACCATTCCAACACCAGTACCTCAACAACAGTATCCTTCATAACCACAACACTTTCCCCCACAACAACAATTTCCTCAACAGAGATCTTTCAACAATAACAATTAGCCACAACAGACATTTCAACAGAGGCCTTCATAAGTCAACAGGGTTATCGATCCCATTTCGATGCCCTATGTTGCCTTACTTCCACAATTATTAAAGCTCAACTTGATTGAATTGAGGACTCTGGCTCCACCAGATCCCCAAAACCTTCCAAGAAACTATGATGTTAATGCCCGATGTGCCTTCCACTCAAATGCACCTGGCCATACTACAGAGAAGTGGAAAGCCTTGCACATGAAGGTTCAGGATTTGATTGATTCTAAGGCAGTCAACTTTGCACCTCCTCCAAGTGTTACCAAGAATCCTATGCCTAGCCATGGTGGGCCTAGGATAAATACTATTGGGGAGGACCAACCGATGAACCTAATTGACAATGTTGCAAACATTCAGACACCTCTGGCCGAGGTTAAAGCCCAACTTTTGAAATGCCAGGTGTTCTCGGGTTGTAAGGCCCACTGTGAAGCTTGCAAGATTTCCATCAATGGTTGTGTAGATTTGAAGACCGGTATCAATAATCTTATCAAGGAAGGCACCTTACAGATCACTTAAATAGTCCTAGCTCCTACAACATCAACAACCATTCCCTTTACAACATCAACACACATCATTCCATCATATATCACTCCTACAACTTCGACAACAATTATTCCAACAGATTCTTCTACAACATCAACAATCATCCCTTCTTCAACATCAACAGACAACAGTTCAACACATCCTTCTACAACAACAACAACCATCAATGAAGATATTTCCACCGTTACTATTTACTATGATCCTGCAACAATCCACGTTCCAGATTCACATCAACATCTCCATCAACATCAGCAACTTTCATCACCAGCACCATCTCCGGTCAGACCTCTCATTACAATTTATTATGAACCTCAGACCGTCTCAGTTCCTTCTTCCGTAACAATCAGTCTGGTTACTATCACGGTACCAGGACCAGTTCCATATGACAACAGCAGTGCCGTGCCTTGGCACTATGGCTCATATTTGTATTGCGACAGAAAGAAAGTCACACTTGATACTTTTACACCACAAATTGATAATGTGGGGGGAGGCGGAGGCTTCACTCGAAGCGGACGTCTCTTTGCCTCACAATTCCAAAGAACTAATGCTGAATCAGAAGCTGCTGCCAAGGCTAAAGGCATGAGTGTGGTACCTGAAGAACTTGTTGCCAAGGAAACTCAGAAGACATCCTTTGACCAGGATTTAAACGAGTTCATGAGAATAATCAAGAAGAGTGACTATAAGGTTGTGGACCAGGTCCATCAGACACCCTCCAAAATCTCTATTCTATCACTGCTAATGTGTTCCGAAGCCCATAGGAATGCACTTCTCAAAGTCCTGCACGCAGCTTACGTGCCAAAAGAGATTACGGTTAATCAGCTAGAAATAGTGGTTTCAAATGTCAATACTAGACATGGGCTAGGTTTTACTAATGTTGATCTAACTACGGAGGGCCGTAACCATAACAAGGCTTTGCATATCACCTTGGAGTGCAAAGGTGCTGTTCATTCTCATGTCTTGGTGGACACTGGGTCTTCTCTCAATGTTCTTCCAAAGAAAGCCTTGGTTAAAAGGGAATACGATGGTCGTGCTCTACGTCCAAGTAACCTGGTAGTGAGAGCCTTTGACGGCTTTAAAAGATCGGTTCTTGGGGAAATTGAGTTACATGTGGTGATTGGCCCATAGATCTTCAAAACTATCTTCTACGTGATGGACATTCAGCCTACCTACAGCTGTTTGTTGGGTCGGCCATGGATTCATGCCGCTGGCGCTGTAACGTCGACCCTTCACCAGAAGTTGAAATACGAATGGGAAGGTCAAGTCATCACAATCTGTGGGGAAGAGGATATATTCGTTAGTCATCTAGCTACTTACAAGCATATTGAGATGGACAGAGAGATTCATGAGACAATGAGCCAGGGTTTTGAGGCCCTCAATGTCAATGAAGCAACAACTGAAGTGTCTGGTACTTCAATCTCCTCTTATAAGCAAGCTCGGAAGGTTGTTGAAGACGGGAATACCCAGGGCTGGGGCAAGCTGCTGCAAGTCTAGATCAAGGAAGACAAGTTCAGGTTGGGTTACAAACCATCCTGACAGGTCCAAGGGGAGGCTGCTGAAGCTCCCAAGTATATCAGTGGGGGAATGCTAACCCCGGATGCAATCAATAATGTGGAAGACGAGGCTGAAAGTGACTTCAACCTGGAGAGCTGGATTCGTCCAAGGGTCCCAGGCCACAAGTCCTTAATTGGTCTTCCCAGGAAATTATAAGGATTACTTCTGCAGAGTAATTATTATTTCCTGTTTAAGCATGCATCAAGTCCTGCATCTTGCCCAAGGTGTCAGGACTCATTTTGTAATAGGGCCATATTTATATTTTGTGCAAATGAATGATTAATGAACAAATGGACATCTTTTGCAAACGATATTCTTTTTCGCTCACTGTTTTTCATTGTTGTTATTTTCGCACAAAGCAATAAATGGCAATGTTTTTCAATAATAACTCCATTCACATTTTTTCTAAAACAATATTAAAATCAATCACTAAAATGAACAAATCTCAACCCTTGCAGAGATAATCCTCCAGATTGCACCGACAACAGCACTGCTATGACCTTGTATGACTTCGACAATCCAATTAATCAAGCAGATGAAGGGGTTGATGAAGACTATGATTTGCCTGAAGAGTTGGCTAGGTTGTTGAGGTAAGAGGAAAAAGTGATTGCTCCTCATTAGGAGGAGGTTGAAACTGTCAATCTTGGTACCGAGGAAGATATAAAAGAGGTGAAGATCGGGGCTAGTCTGCAAGCTCCAATGAAAGAACAACTCATCAGTATGCTTCAGGAATATGTTGACGTCTTTGCTTGGTCCTATCAAGATATGCCGGGTCTAAATACAGACATTGTCATGCATAAGTTGCCATTAAAAGAAGATTGTCCACCAGTTAAACAGAAGTTGCGCCGTACTCGCCCAAATATGGCCATGAAGATCGAAGAAGAAGTACAAAAGCAGTGGGACACCGTTTTTCTCGCTGTGACTAGTTACCCGCCGTGGGTTGCTAACATTGTACCCGTACCTAAGAAGGATGGCAAGGTGCGTATGTGTGTGGACTACCGGGATCTGAACAGAGCTAGCCCGAAGGATGATTTCCCATTACCTCACATTGATGTATTGGTGGATAACACATCTCATATCTCGGTATTTTCTTTCATGGATGGATTTTCTGGATACAATTAGATTAAGATGTCACCTGAAGACATGGAGAAGACAACTTTGATCACACCTTGGGGTACGTTCTGCTACAAGGTAATGTCGTTTGGTCTGAAGAACGCCGGTGCAACATATCAACGGGTTATGGTAACATTATTCCACGATATGATCCACAAAGAAATCGAGTGCTATGTGGATGATATGATTGCCAAGTCCCTTATAGAAGAAGATCATCTGGTGAATCTGCTGAAATTATTTAAGCGTTTGAGGAAGTATCAATTGAAGTTGAACCCCAACAAATGCACATTCGGGGTACGTTTTGGTAAGCTGTTGGGTTTTATTGTAAGTGAAAAGGGAATTAAGGTCGATCCCGATAAAGTTAAAGCTATTCAGGAGATGCCTGCACCTAAGACTGAGAAAGAAGTTCGAGGGTTCTTAGGTAGATTGAACTACATCTCAAGGTTCATATCTCATCTCACTACAACCTGTGAACCCTTGTTCAAGCTGTTAAGAAAGGAACAAACTGTAAGGTGGAACGATGATTGTCAGAGAGCTTTTGACAAGATCAAAGAATATATGCAATAACCTCCAATTCTCATGCCTCCAATCGAAGGAAAACCTCTAATCATGTACCTAACAGTATTAGAAGAGTCAATGGGGTGTGTGTTGGGCCAGCATGACGAGTCTGGTCAAAAAAAGTATTCAATATACTACCTAAGAAAAAAGTTTACCGACTGTGAACAACGTTATTCACTGCTCGAGAAAACTTGTCGTGCTTTAGCGTGTGCTGCTCGCCGACTAAGACAGTATATGTTGACTCACACTACTTTATTGATCTCAAAGATGGATCCAGTCAAGTACATATTTGAGAAGCCAACACTTACCGGAAGGGTTGCCAGGTGGCAAATGATTCTAACAGAGTATGACATTCAATACACCTCTCAGAAGGCCATCAAAGGCAGTGTATTGTCCGACTATCTGGCTGAGCAACCCATTGATGATTACCAGCCTATGGGATTTGACTTCCCTGATGAAGACATCATGTTCTTAAAAGAAAAATATTGTGAAGAGCCAGTTCACACTGAAGGGTCCGACCCAGAAGAAACATGGACTATGATGTTTGACGGAGCAGTTAATTGCAACGGTCGTGGAGTTGGTACGGGGCTTATCACACCTGAAGGAGTTCATATGCCTTTCTCGGCAAAACTCACCTTTGCCTGCACTAACAACGAAGCAGAATACGAAGCTTGTATCATGGGTCTTGAGGAAGCCATTGACCTCAGGATCAAAACCTTGAATGTATTCAGAGATTCAGCTTTGGTAATCAACCAGACTAACGACAAGTGGTATACTCATCAGGAGCATTTGGTTTCCTACCGTGACTATACGAGGAGACTGCTGACCTTCTTCACGATAGTTAAGCTTGAGTACATCCCTCGAGACGAGAATCAGTTTGCAGACGCTTTGGCCACCATTTCATCCATGATCAAAGTACAAGCTGCTAATTATGTACCTCGGATTTTGGTATCTAGACTGGACAGACCGACATATGTATTCTCTGTGGAAACTGTCACTGATAACAAGCCTTGGTACCATGACATCAAATGCTTCCTTGAGAATCAGACATACCCACCGGGGGCATCGTCAAATGATAAGAATACATTAAGAAGGCTAGCTGGTAGCTTCTTCCTCAATACTGATGGTTCTTTGTACAAGCAGAACTTTGACATGGTCTTGCTCAGATGTGTTGATAAGAATGAAGCAGACCCATTGATGCACGAAGTACATGAAGGTTCTTTCGGTACCCATTTCGGAGGACATGCAATGGCAAAGAAGTTATTAAGATCGGGTTGCTATTGGATCACAATGGATGCGGACTGTTGTGCCTATGCCAGAAAATGCCACAAATGCCAGATCTACGCAGATAAAGTGCATGTGCCTCTGAATCCTTTGAATGTGATGTCTTCACCTTGGCCCTTCGCCATGTGGGGCATTGATATGATTGGAAAGATTGAACCGACTGCTTCAAATGGTCACAGATTCATCCTAGTGGCCATTGATTACTTCACCAAATGGGTTGAAGCAGCTTCATACGCAAACGTCACCAGACAAGTGGTAGCTAGATTTCTGAAAAGAGATATCATCTGTCGATATGGAGTTCCCGAGCGAATCATTACTGATAATGGTTCCAATTTGAATAACAAGATGATGGCAGGACTTTGTCGGGACTTCAAAATCCAACATCATAACTCTTCTCCTTACAGGCCAAAGATGAACGACGTTGTTAAGGCAGCCAACAAGAATATCAAGAAGATTGTGCAAAAGATGGTAGTCACCTATAAAGACTAGCACGAGATGCTACCATTTGCCTTGCATGGGTTCGAACCTCTATCAGAACATCTACTGGGGCAACGCCGTATCAACTTGTGTATGGTATAAAAGTTGTCCTACCTGTTGAAGTTGAACTACCCTCCTTACGGGTAATGATGGATGTGAAACTGGATGAAGCATAATGGGTCTGGTCTCGATACAATCAACTGAATCTGATTGAAGAGAAAAGATTAGCAATAATATGTCATGGGCAATTGTATTAGAAACGAATGAAGAAAGCCTTCGATCAGAAGGTCAGACCACGGGAATACCAAGGGGGAAAGCTTTTTCTGAAAAGAATCCTTCCTCCTCATACAGACCACAGGGGCAAGTGGACACTAAACTATGAAGGTCCCTACGTGATAACTAAAGTATTCTCGGGTGAGGCACTGATGCTTGCAACCATGGATGGTGAAGACTTCCCGTCTCCTGTGAATTCAGATGCAGTTAAAAAATACTTCGCATAAAATGACCCGCTGGACATAAAAATAGAATGTACGTCCAGGAAAAAATAGGACATCCCGACGAGTCAAAAACATAATAAAAGACTCGGGCAAAAATAAGGGAAAAATTAAAAAAATGTACACCCGCTGAGTTGAAAAGCCACATCGGACAGCTCAGGCAAAAATGGGTATCCCGGTGGATTGAAAACCCGAAAGGGCGATCCACGCAAAATCATGGAATAAGCGAACAACTGCATTCTAAATTCGTCTGTATCACTCACAACATGGCAAGCTCCGAAAGGACAAAGCGTCAGTCAGAATCAGCCTTCTTCAGAAAGCAAGATAAGAAGAACGTCAAGGTCATAGCAAAGGAAGCTCACTGGAGCGTCATCTTCAACATTGCCAACACTTTTACTTTCTCAATTTACAGCAATCTCCTCATTTCAGGGATTCGCTTCTTTGACTGTACTTGCCTATTCAGGGCACACAAATCAATAAAATCTGAGTTTTCAGTCACACTTTGTTTTGTACATTTTTTTTCATTTGCAAAATGTCCAAAGTTCATAATACAACACTTGCATAAAACATATGAGCCATTTTAATAAATGCTTGCAGGAAATATGTTGCTTTCAGACAAATCTAATTCCTATGACGGAATCCGGTTGAGGATACCTCGGGACACTTGTGCGTTTTCCTTTGTCTTAACAGGTTGCAGGTACTCGAGGAAGACCATTTCACAACATGGGGCATATCAGGCATAGTACCCCCAACTAAGTCAACAATCGCATCCTCAACAGGACTCCTTCACAAGAGGTATTTCCTCGAGGATCCCTTGAGGAAATCATCAATCCCCAGCAAATTACTTCCCAGAAGTTATCTCCTCCCCGGGCGGGATCTCCCGAGCAATGTCTAACGACTCTTCCATAACAAAGTGGTCCAAGAACTTTCCATTCCCTATCAGAAGTGCCAGAATTGGCTCTTCCTCAGCAGGGTCGGTGGAATTGATTCCCCACAGAATTACCATTCTCTCCCCAGTAGAGCAATGCCTGACATACTTCCCCAGTGGAGTTGATAAAACTTCCTCATCCCCAACAGGAGCTCTCCCTCCAGACAGATCAGCCAATGATCTCTTTCCCCAACTGAGTTCTCCCTCCAAACAAATCGCACAGAGATATTTCTCCCCGCAGGATTCGAATCTCGGATCTGGTTTCTCGTTTGCATAATCATAGCATTTCACATCATTTTCCCCCTAAATAAGCGTAACATTCCGTCTAAAACGGAGCATTACGGCAAAAATCAAACATTTGCTTGATCATAAGCCAGGTTTGAGCCAGTCACCTGCAAATACCATCATCACTTCACCAACAATGTATAAACGTCATTTCCCCTACAGATAAAAGCCAAAGCATCCCCTTTGCACTCTCAAACATAGATGCCTGTTTATATTCATATATGCTCTTTTCGACACTCCTCCGTGTCATCTTTCCCCAGTAAGGTCGCCAAAATACCTTTTACATTCTCAATACATATATTTGTTCATATTCTTTTCGGCACTTGTCCGTGTCATACCTTCCCCAGCAAGTCAAAAGCACTCGTCCGTGTCTTGCACATATGTCCCCAGCAGATCATACTTGTACATACTTGTACAGAAGCCTTTGATACTCGTCCGTATCTTGTATATATCACCCCTCAACAGATTCAACACTCGTCCGTGTTCCTTGCTTAACCGATTGATACTCGTCTGTATCATCATCCCTAAAACACGTGTCAGCGTTTGCTTCTATCGATACTCGTCTGTATCATGGTCCCAAGGATGCTCGTCCGCATCTTTAATCTATACACATTGTCAAACAGTTATACCTTTTATTTCAAGTGTAAATACTCGTCCGTGTTTACCATTCCCCAATAAGTCACCAGCAAAACAACTCTTCTATCCGACATTCGTCCTATGTCGTGATCTTTTCGGCAGCCTTCCCCTGCCAGGTGATTGTCCTTCACCTTTGGATGACCATCCCTCATCATTTCCCCAGTGGAATCCCCATTGTTGGAACTTTCTATCCGGTATTCGTCCTATGTCACGATATCTTTTTTAGCAGCCGCCCCTGCTAGGTGATCGTCCTTCACCTTTTGATGACCATCCCTCATCATTTTATCCGATGGCCGTCCCCATCATTGATCTTGTTATCCGACATTTGTCATATGTCGCAATAATCCCCCAAGAGCATCCGTACCCTGCTAGGTGATCGTCCTTCACCTCTTGATGATCGTCCTTCATCATGCTTTTCCGATGGCCGCCCCCATCGTTGACCTTTTCTATCCGGCATTCATCCTATGTCGTGATAAAGAGCAGCCATTCCCTGCTAGGTGATCGTCCTTCACCTCTTGATGATCATCCTTCTTCATGCTTTTCCGATGGGCGCCCCCATCGTTGACCTTTTCTATCTGGCATTCGTCCTATGTCGTGATAAAGAGCAGCCGTACCCTGCTAGGTGATCGTCCTTCACCTCGTGATGAACGTGCTTCATCATGATTTTCCGATGGCCATCCCCATTGTTGACCTTTTCTATCCAGTATTCGTCCTATGTCGTGATAAAGAGAAGTCGTCCCCTGCTAGGTGACCGTCCTTCACCTTTGATGACCGTCCCTCATCAATATTTCATTTATTCTTTAACCCGATGGTCGTCCCCGTCGTGGTCCCGTTTCTTTTTCCTGATGATCGTCCTTCATCAACTTTTACCCGATGGCCATCCTCGTCGCGTTTTCCTTATTCCCCAGCATGATGGTCGTCCCCGTCATTGCTTTGCTTACTGTTTTACCCCCAGCAGTCGTCCTCTGCTCGACGGTCGTCCTCCATTGTGTCATTTGATACTCATACTATACTATCTTTTACAATTTATATCCCTTTTCTTCTTCTCCCCAGCGAGTGCAAATTTCGGACTGTCTTTGGTATTCAACCACAAGTTATCTTGTTTGCCTGTTAAGCCATGCGCTTACATCCTGCACAGCTAACTCATGCTTGAATAGGGGCAGTAATGCATGTTGATTTTGCTCAACATCGTTGGGTAGAGGTAGAGGTGGAGTTAGTAGGGAAGATTTCCTTCTTCAGCAATACTCGGAGTTTGGAGTGTGCTTATAGATATATATTTTTTATTTTCACTTTCACTACTTCATCCAATTATACCTTATAAGTCGGATAATGAACTCGCATTATCATTACTTTGTCAAATTATCTATTGTGAAGCAAAATATGTAATTACAAAAGTGAATAACAATACGTCTATATTAATATTATTTTATCCAATAATAACAAGATTTTACCAATATTTCATGTAATATCCATTATCATAGTCCTCGCTATCACAAGGTAAGAGATTACTCAAACATGATAACGACTATAATAATGTGTAAAATTAAAGGCATAAGTAAATTAAACAAAGTGAATAAAGGAAAATAACTAAAGAAAGTGAATGAAGAAAGCAAGTAAATAAATGGAATAAAAGAAAAGTTATATAAACATGGTTATGTTGAATAAGAAAGCATTGTGGAAAGCTTATAACAATGAAGAATTTATGTTAAAACTCTAAAACTATTATAAGAACTAAAGCTAAGAAAAATGAAAAATGGTTTGTAAAATGGTGATTTTCAGAATATATTTTGCGTCCTTTTATAGCTAAGGAACCATAAGTGCAAAATTAATCAGAGGTAGCTATATAAATCCACCTTAATATATAAGTTTTGAAAGAGGAATGGGCAACATATGTTGTTCAAAATGCCTTTGAAAAGGCTTTCTATTACTCAGGTGTTTGGGATTCTTCATGTTTTTACATGCCGAATAACATGTTTGTGTATTCTAACACATCGTGTCTTATTTCTAATTGTTCCTCTTCAAAATTCTAGTTTTTAATCTTTGTTTTGCTTCGAACATCAAGCATTTCTTCCCAAGTATTCAATTTGGTTTACATTTTGAAATTTCAGTCATGTTATCATATGGTATCATGTTTTAGTTTTGATGTTTTTTTTGTCAATTTGAGTGTATATTTTATTTGATTATTTGAGTGTTTATAATGTGTTCGATATTTAATTATTTGTGTGTTTGTAATTCATTTTCATTTGAATTGTATTATGTTTGCTTCGGGTATTTAGCATTGTACCTTAAGTCTCTTCATTATTCAATGAATTAGAATGTCGGTGCATGATATTTTGTGATCTTTTAAAGCCTAGCAAGTTGGTTTTTTCCATTTCGTTAAGTGTTGCTTGAATCACAAGTTAGGACACTTTAATTAAGGTGTTAAATTGTTTGATTCAAATCATGTACATTAAATGACTCAAATCTTGCAAGTTGTGAAAATTTGATTTTGGCTATATGTGATTTGATTCAAATCACAAGATAGACTTGAATCAAATCATAGCTCGCCATGAAAGCTATAATTAGGCTCTACATAATTTGATTTGAATCACAAGTTTAACTTAACTCAAATCACAACATAACATGACTCGAATCATAGTTTGCACTAGACTCAACTCATGGGTTTAAATAGTAATTTGAAACATAGCTTCAAAATTCCATGTTTCCAACTTAGATTCAAAAAGATGTTTCTTTGATTCAAGGAGAAAAGAGTCTCTTGTTATCAAATTTTTTATGAAGAAAGATTTGATGAAAATCTTATACAAAATGTCAATTTGTCTTTTCTTCTCTAGTTTTTTTATTCCTAGAACCTTTGTGTCTTTCTCTTATTTAAAGGATAACTTATTGAGTGTAATCCACAAAAGATTGCATCTTATTTTTGTTACATTGTGAGTGTAATTTTGTTTTGTAAGAAAATAGAGAAAGAGAGTTGATCAATCATGTAATGATTCATTATTGATCAAGCTCATGAAAAGTTTCAAGATCCAAGACATGCTTATTAAGAAATGTGAGAGAGACCTTATATGTGTTATTTATTCACCAACATCTAATTAACTTTTGATATATTGTGAATTAAGGTGTGTGTTCCTGTGTGTGTGAGATAGAGATTATTTATCCATTATTCATCCTCTTCGCCCTTAGTCCTTATCGAGTGTTATGGACCCTCATCTTTAAAGACTGAGTGTTTGAGGTAGATTAGTGGTACATTAGGGTATCTGTAATATTTTTGTGATGTTTTTGTTTGTAAAAGTAAAAGTGATAGTTTCTTGAATGCAATTTGGTTGTTATGTTATACATTAAAAGGAGAATTTTGTTATACTCCATGGAAGATGTCGCTCCCACCAAATGACACCTGGTCAAGAGGAGTACAGACGCGAACAGTCGGCGAAAGAGAGAACATGAAGATGAACTGAAAAGAGTCGCCAGCTAGGCATTTTTATCCCGAAGGAAAGGTAATGCTGCATAAACCTAAGAAAAGATGGATAAGACGGTCGCGAACCAGAGAAACTGAGAAAGGGGGTTGGTTACAACCTGGGAAGGTATTAGCACCCAGATTGTCCCTCGTACTCGACGGGATCCACGCTTGAAAGATTTATGTTTTAAAGGGGTAGTGTCAGTGCTATTTTGTGTGAAAAAGCTGGAAAAAAATGCAAGTGTCAGTGTAAAAGAAATGTGAAGTGAATAAAAGGAGTGTCAGTGCAGAGAAGAATATGAAGCTCAAGACTATGAGGCTTAAAGAATAATGCTGGAAGAGGGGGGAATATACAGAGACTTTTGTTCGATAACTGTTAAGTTATGCCTACGTATCCTCTCGTGCAATGAGGAAGTCAGAACATCGTAGTTCGACTCAAAGAGACTGAAAGATAAATTGACTTGTGAACTGCTTACTTGTCTATGCTCAAGTGTATGACCTGTTTGGCTCGGGTGCAAACTGTCTTGCATTAGACGGAAGAAGCAAGTTCTCGTTTGTGAGTGAATGAGGTGAGAAAAGAATCCCGAAGGTGACGATTGTTGTTTGTTTTTGGTATTTTCAATCTTTTATTGCTTTTGGAGTTTGTCATAAGAAAATGAGCTTAAGCCTAAACCAAGGGTTAGTAAACTCATCACATCTTCCCTCTGATTAGGGGTAATCAGAATACCTTAAGCATGAAGTAAGCACCTCACACTTAATCACCATGATGTAGGATTAAGATCATTAACCTACTTGAATTTATTTAGATGTCTTTGGAGTTTTTGTTTGGTGTTAAGTAATGAGTTTAAGCCATAATCAAGGATTTAATGAACCCATTACACCATCCTAATAGAAGGATAATAGATGGGAATATTTAAGCTGAGAAAGGCTCCTCAACTTAATCCATGATTAGGGATTAACCTCATGACAAAACAAAACCTTTATTAAAGTGGATTTTAGTTAATGGTAAGATTAAGAAATGGATTTTATGGTTTGTAAGACAACTTGAGGGGGACTTGTCCATTAACACTAGGGGTAGTCCTTTTTAACCAATTAAGGAAGAATTAGAACCCTAATGCAAGGCCCAAGTTACAAGCTTGATGTCTTAGTGATTATTAGGTGGATTGATTAAAGGATTTAAACACATTAAGGGTTTAACACTTAGGATTAAAGTTATACACTCCATCCTAATAGAAGGATGCAGGCATAAGCTTAATCACAAAGCCTTAAAACCTTTAAGGTTTAGTCCTGATTATGGGATGAGAAGAGAGACATAAGAGATGACACAAAGGTAAAACTAATGGGGGACTAATCAAACCCTAATTTTTATCATGCTTAGGTATTCCTAGGGTTTATGAGGCTTACAAGAAGTCTTCAAGATGAGCCACCAAGGAAGAAGCAAAGATGGAAGGATAAGAAGCAGAAAGAAGCAAGTCAACTTACTTCACTTAGGAAGATAAGTTTCTTGAAGAAAGAAAGTGAGGAGGGAATATGAATGAGAAAGCTCACTCTAAAGAAAAGATAAAATGCATCAAGGATGCATAAGAGAGATGATAAAAGATTGTGAGAAGTGAAGGCAAATTCACTTCTCAAAGTACTTACCACCTGAGAAGTTAGCAAAAGGAGATGACAATGAAATGGAAATGAAATGTATGCAACGATGCAAACTAAAACCAGAAGCAAGTTCATGATGATAATGATACAAAGAGATGGCATAAATGTATGTCATGAGATGGAGATGATCATACAAAGGATGAGAATGCAAATGGAGAATATAAGAAGCATGGAAGTTCATGAATGCATATGTCATAAAATGAAAGCAAAAACATGGAAAATGAATGATGCAATGATCAAACATGATTCTAATATGTCCTAAGATGTCTTATATGTCATTTGGATGTACAAAAAGTCATGGCAAGTTCATGTATGCAAGCTTATGTAAGATGGATGCAAATGAAGATGCAAATTAGGGTTTATGTACAACATGAGATGCAAAATTCAAAATCAGAAGCAAATGACAAGATAAAAAATTGAAAATGCAATCAAAGGGTCCCTAAACCTATACAATTTCATTGTCCAAAGGGGAAGGTCAGAAGCTAAACCCTAAAGGACTTATGATTTTCCTAAGTTTCTAGGGTTTTAAGGATGATCCTAAAGGGAAAATGCCAAACAAATTGAAAATGCATCATAAAAATGAAACAAAAAATGTTTTTGGATGCTTGAAAGTATGCTTAACATAATGCAAAAATAATCATTCACAAACTCAACTTGGATCAAAAGTTATGAATTTTTGAAGTTAGGGTTAAAAATATTCAAATTAAAGATCCCTAATTCAAATGAAAATTGTCAAAGTATGATCAAAACCAAAAAGAAATTTGCTTTGTGAGTTTGTAAATGTTTGTAAATGTTTGAAAATGTTCTCTGAATTTTTTTTGGATTTTTAAATACTTAAATGTATTTTTAATTAATTAATCTTCATTAACTAATTAAATTTAATCATTTAAATGATTTAAAAATATTTTTTAATGCAAAAAATAAAAAATAAAAATATTTTTGGGTTCTGAAAATTCATAAAAGATTTAATAAAAATTTTCAGAACTTTTTGATGTATTTTACTATTTTTTAAAATTCGTGCAAATTAAATGGGAAAAAATGAAATAAAAACTAATTAAATAGAAAGTATGCTGATCTAAAGGCTGGGATTTGAATCTGGAAAGGGAGGGAAAGACCACGCGCGCATCTGGACGGCTCACATTCAAATCTCACTAATTACACAATTAAAGCCTAATCTGAACCCTAATGACTCTCAGGTGACCGGAACAGTGTTCCGGTCATCTTCTCCGACGAGTTCAAAAAACTAACTTCTTCCTTAGGCAATTTTAAACCCTCTAAAACTCTAGATCACGTCTTCTAAACACCCTAAGCAAGAATCAAGCACAAAAACTCATTTATATTTCAACATAAACAAGAATCGAATCAAACAAGTTTTCAGGTCAAACTTTCAGAGACACGGTTCAGGCTCAAAACTCAATCATTTTCAAAACCAACAAGCACAACATGATTAGTGAAGCATAAGCAACATTTCTATGGCATAAAAAACGATTTCTGGAAAAAATGTTCTTGGTGATACCTGAACTGGAGCTTTCACCTTTGGAGCTTTCTGACCAGTTCTTTGCTTCAAATCACCTCCAATGATCCCCCTGAAGAGTTTGCAATGCTTGGTTGGAGTTTAAATGGCCTCTATGTGAAGTTTGCTGAAGCTCAGGTCAAGAGAGGTGAAAATTGTATTTTTGATGTGGCTGTGTTTAAGGCAAGATGAAGGGTGGGAAATGATCAGAGGGTGATGGTGAGTTGTTCTATGAAATTTGTTTGAAGGTTTGTGGCTTGAGTGCTGAGTTTCGAAGAAAAATGCATAAGGGGAAGTTTTGGTGTGTGCTAAGTTGTGGTAGGATTCATCTTGTGTTGTTATGTGTGTTGAGTTGCTTTTGGTCCATGTATCAATCCTTGATAGGTCAGAGAGTTGTTGTGGAATAGTTTGATTGGTATGGCTCAATTTGCATAAAGTCAAGAAAGTTGTCCTTTGAGGTATGGGCTCATGGCAGGAAGGGTGTGAGGTATGGCTCGAGTCATCTGGCTTTAGGGAGGTCCATGGAAGCTGATTTGAAGAGTTGGCACAAGTGGATGTCAAGGTTTGGGGCATTTTGCAATTTGTGAAGGTTTTGGCCCCTTTTGAAATACTTGATGATCAAGGCATGAAAGTGAGAGATTCTTTGGGCAATTCTGAATTATAGGTCATGTATCATGTTTGTGTAATGGTTAGAAGTCAATTAGAGGTCACATTTTGTCTTGGTATGAGTTTTTGCAAGTTTCCCTCTTTGGTACATAAGTGAAATTTAGTGATTTTTCCCAACTTTGCAAGGCCATAACTTGAGTTCTATTATGAATTAGATCAAGTTCTTGTACTTTTTGAAAAGGGAATGATCCAATCTACAACTTTCATGACCAAGGATTTTTCATTTGAAGCATTTTTGAATCAAAAGAGGAGGTTGAAAAACTTTCCCAAAATGGCAAGTTTGCATTACAAGTCACTTTCCCAAAATGGCAACTTTGCAAATGGCTTGAAATTCTTCAATTTTGTGAACTTCTAACTTCTTCTAAGATCAAATAAAGATCATATACACCCAAAATGATGGAGAAGACCCTTTGGGTGGATGATTGGGGGCCTCAGATGCCCTGATTTTACACTGACTTTTTCAAGAAGTCATATATTGATCAGATGCCTTCCCCATTGAATTTCTTCTTGAAAATTGGTGTGTAGGATCCTTATAACATATAGAGACCAATAGAAACAAGAATGACCAAAAAATTTGTAGTTATGGCCTCTGAAACCAAAACCCTAATTTTAGGTCATCTGTGTAGTTAAACCTGGCTCTGCTTCCATGCCTTTCTCAGTTCTTGTGATTTTCTGACTTTCTTGATCTTGGGAGGATATAATATGATATTTTAACATACATGGACCCTATTAAGATGATTGAAGACCTTTGGAGTGGCTCAGATAGCTCATGGATTGCTCAGATCATAAACCCTAGATGCAGATGACTTTGAACCAATGCAGTGAAGCAAAAATGCAACATGATATGATATGATTGAACTTATGAAAATGAAAAGATCACAAGCCATGGTGTGAACTTAGTGAGGGCAAATTTGGGGTGTTTACAGAAGACTTTGGCAATGGCGAGCACAAATTGTTCGTAAGACTGAGTTGGAACTTGTCTCTCTTTGGTGAAGTCGTGTAAAGATTATTTCTAGACAAAGTTGGGAGTTGTCCAATTGATTGCTTAACTAATGACAATCATTCAAACAAGAAATCAGTGGCATCAATGTGGATTACCACATACGGAGACTTGGAGCAGGTTATTATGGATATCAAGGTTATTGGATTAAGATTATTGAAGATCTTGTGTTTGTTAGCATATTGATTATATGAATCAATAGAGGAAATTATTGTATGATATTTCATTATAATCAAATTTTTTGTATCAAACCTATGAAATGGTTGAAGGTCATGATTAGTTTTTGACGGTTTTTACACCATTGAAGACCGAATTATGAGTTGGATTGAAGTTATATCTAAGGAGGGAGAAACAAGGAATAAAGAAGATCAAGGAAGAAATAAAACCAAGGGAAGCGAGATTCATGGCTAAAGTGATTACTTTGAAAGGTGCAATTTAACACATTCAAAGTACCACTTTTGTTTTCAACTTTGTTCCCGAAGTTAATATTGTCACTTTTGATCTACCTATAGGTTATTTACCTTGATCATTACCATTTCATGCATAACATAATGTGACTTGCATCATGGTTTTTATTGTTATTTTGGATATTGTATGATGCTATTTTGTGTGGTTTACATTATATCTTTTAATTATGCACTTTGTGACAAGTTTTTAGCCACATATTTTGGGTATCCTTGTATGACATCTCTATACTATCTCTTTATCTTGATTATTTTATGAAATTGTGTTGTTTACGATAGTTGGCGTCATATGTGAATTATGTGGTGATTTAGTTTGCTAGTGTAGAATTTCTATTTTTGGCTTTTATGTTATCATGGACTTAATTGTTTGTGTGTTTTTCTTTTTTTTCCCTTTTTGATATTTGTCAATGAGGGAGAGGTTATCGAGATATTATCGATGTTCATGCGCAATAAGTGTTTAATGCAGGGGGCGTTAGAGCTCAAGCAACGTGTTGTACAATCATCTATCAAGCTTAAGCATTTCACCAGACTCGATTTTTTTTTCCAAATTCCAAATAAATGCTAAAATCAAATTGATCAACGATAATATCATCAATTTGCCAAACATAAAAAATGGGGATATTGAAATTGCAGTCACATTATCGTATGATATCATTTGTTTAGTTTTGAAGTTTTTTTTTGTCAATTTGAGTGTATATTTATTTAATTACTCACATGTTTGTAATTTGTTCGATATTTAATTATTTGTGTGTTTTTGCAATTTATCCGCATTTGAATTGTATTATGTTTGTTTGCCTATTTAGAATTTTACCTTAAATCCCTTCATTATTCAATAAATTAGAATGTTGGTCCATGATACTGTATGATATTTTAAATCCTAGCAATTTGGTTCTGGTCATTTCATTAAGTTTTTTTTGAATCACAAGTTAGAACACTTGAATAAAGGTTTTAAGTTTTTTTTCCCCCTCAAATCATGTAGATTGTATGATTCGAATCATGCAAGTTATGAAAATTAGAGTTTAGCTATGTGTGATTTGATTCAAATCACAATATAAACTAGGAACGAATCATAACTCTCCATGAAAGCTAGAATTAGGCTCTTCCTAATTTGATTTGAATCACAAGTTTAACTTGACTCGAATCACAATATAATATGACTCAAGTCATGGGTTTGAATATTGATTTGAATCATAGCTTAAAAATTCCAAGTTTCCATCTTGGATTTAAATAAGTGTTTCTTTAATCCAAGAAAAAAAGAGTCTCTTATTATGAACTTTTTCATTATGAAATATTTGATGAACCTCTAGGACAAAAAAATGTCAATTTGTCTTTTCTTCTCTAGTGTGTTTATTTCTAGCATCTTTGTATCTTTCTATTATTTAAAGAACAATTCTTGAGTGTGATCCATAGAAGATTGCATCTTATTTTTGTTACATTGTGTGTATAATTTAGTTTTTGAAAAAAGAAACAGAGAAATAGAGTTGATCAATATTATAATGATTTATTATTGATCAAGCTCGTGATAACCTTAAAGATCCAAGACCCATTTATCCAGAAACTTGAGAGAACCTTTGTGTGTATTATTCATTCACCAAGATATAATTTATTGTTGATATCTTGTGAATTATATATATATATATATATATATATATATATATATATATATAGAGAGAGAGAGAGAGAGAGAGAGAGAATGTATATGTGTGTGTGAGATTCTTTCGACATTGTTCATCATCTTCAACCTTAGTCTTTATCTAGTGCTCTATGTTAACATTAGTGAACATATAAAACATAGAGAAGAAGAAATATCATTGAATTAGGGTTTCAATAGAATGAACAACAAAACCAAATAATAAGGGTTATACCAGAGTATAAAAACTATATGCTAGGAAATACCAAAACTACCCTTACAATGATACAATAAAATAAAATAATATAATACTAATACTAATATTATCCAACATCTCCCCTAAAACTCAAGATGCATTAGTAGAAAATATCGAGATTTTGTCAATAAAAAACAAAAACGTTTAATGGAATGCATATTTGTAAACAAGTCAATAATCTGTAAAGAAGATGAGACAAATGGTAGAGTAATTTTCCCATGCTAAAGATGATGATGAATGAAGTGGCAATCAATCTCAATGTGTTTGGTACGTTCTTGAAAGACCGAGTTATGGGCAATTTGAGTGGCCCTCTTGTTATCAAAATACATGAGATTTTGTTCATAAATAATGACACCCATATCAGAAAGCAACCAACGCAACCAAACTATTTCAATAGTGGTGGATGCCATAACACGACACTTAGCTTATGTAGAAGAAAGAGAGATAATATCTTGTTTATTAGTCTTCCAAGAAATAAGAGAGTCTCCAAGAAAGATACAAAACCCTATGGTAGACTTACGATCTGTGGGGATTCCAACCCAATCAACATCAGAATAAGCACGTTGTTCCAATGAGGATGATGAGAGAAAAAGAAGGCTCTAAAATTGGGTTCCCTAAAGATAACGACATATGCGAAGAACGGATGCCTAATGTGTAACACCCTAAATCCCCCGCGTAAAATAATACAATTAGTCAGAGTAATTTTAATAAAAATTCAGCAATAAAAGATGTTACTATTCAACTACACTTTCTCATGAATACAACATGTAACACATAATTAAAATAAGCGAAAATCAACATATCCATAATCCATCAATTTACTTCATAAAGCAGCAAAAACTTATTCAAGTCAATAACAAAACATAACAGTTTAAAATGATTAAAAATTAGTTTTCAAAATCATAAGGAAAACAATGATCCTTGACATAATAAAACAATGCATAAAAGCGTTCTAAGACTCCCCAGTGTTACATATCAGAGCAGACGCCAAACATAGAATGAAGTACTTTGCCTTCACTAACCGCAACTCCGAACTAATCCTGATTATCTGAAGAATTTCGTATAAAGCATCACCAAACACAAAAGGGGTGATATTCTCAAATCAACAAAAGAAATTGATGATAAAAATATGAAAACATAAAATCGTCAAGTAATTCACCCTTCCACATAACTACTAACATGAATCATTAATCCCACAACACACAAATAATCATACACACTATAATGCAATACAACCCAAATATTATGACCAACTCGACTCAATGCATGTGGTACCAATTTCGATCCCTTTTCATGATCATAATTCCCATTTGAATTTTTATATAGGTCGCTTACACCCCACATGGGTACACGACATCTGTGATTGCTCACATCTGAAACGGGTACAAAATCACCTCAATAACTACAACAACACAATTCCCTTACGAAGAATCCGGATAAACATTCACACCACACATGGGCACACGTCTTATCCCACAACTCATGAAACATGCTATTCACTTCAAACAACAACATACAATGACGAAACAATGCATAAAACTAGAATATCATCAATAAATTACCCCACTATTGTCCATAGTACAATAGACACCTGTTCAAATATGAAAACACTACAATCTGCACCAACAAGAACATGCATCGCACATTTGGAATACATAATTCACGATTTAACATATCCCAACATACACAAAAATAAAAATAACACATAAATAGTTGTAATTAAGGTGTTGAAAATATTTTTAACCAGAAAGTACATGAAACCATCTTTCCAACAATTCGAACGACGACTGAAATGGATTTACGGAACAAAAGTTATGAATTTTTGAAAATTTACAAAAACTGTCACGTCCAGTGGTAACCGGTTACATCAAACAGCATAACCGGTTACGCGGTTAAAAATGAGCCCAAAATCCAAAATTTGCACTATGTAACCGGTTACATCAAACATAATATCTGGTTACATGACCTGCCGAATCAATTCTCTGTTGTTTCTGTTACAAAAATCGCTTTTCAACCCATTCCATACCCCCAAATAACATATATCACAGAAATTGAACCTCCAAATCAGTATACAACATTATACATGCATTAGGAACTTTTATAACACAACAAAACAAAAATTGAACCAATCAATTTACACAATTAGAGCATTTTTGTTATTACCAACACGTAACCCCAACTTTTCACCGAAAACATTCAACGATCAACAAAATACGGGAATAAAACCTAAAGATTTATCTACCCTCATACATATATCATATATCCTTTAAGAGATTAAAGAACTCCACTCTTAACTTATAGTTCTTGCCCAAAAATTCTTTCTTCTATCTTGATCCCTAGGGATAGCTCTTACATTAACGAAAACAAAATAATAATAATAATAATGATAATGTAATTGTTCTGGACTGACCCAATTTTCAGACTCGGGCCCAATCCATCTTCTGGCCCCAGACGGTCCAATAACTCTTTGGCACCCAATACATCCTCAGTCCGCCCAAAAAGTTCCTTCCGACCAGCCACCAACGCCACCGATCATGATTTAGACCCAACAAGGGTCAAATCCCCAAAGATCAGTCGAGGAACGCTTGCCCGACAAGCCCTTCGCTCGGTATTAACGTCATCCGACCAGGGTCTCGTCTGAGCAGTCCAAGTGTCACTCCAACGACTAGTTTCTGGAAGTTATCGATTATTGGGGGATCCACGATCCAGGCCCAATAATAGGGACCAATATCCATGCGCTAGGGGTATTATATAAACCCTCTCACATGAGAGAGTCAGGTATTAAATGTTAACTCTAAAATCTCGTACCTGCTCACTCTTTGCTCGGTTTCATACTTTAGCATCAGAGTGCCTTGCATGTACACCCCCTCCTCTCTCCAACAACCGTGCTTCAACCATGCTCGAAGTCATCCACATCGGATTCTGATCTCCAGGTACGATCAGGTGGCGCCATCTGTGGGAAACTCTTGATTCCCCCGTTCTTCCTCTTTAAAGATTATTAAAAACCAAAGTATTCTCTCTAAAGATCCATGGCTGCTCGTGACAATCTTCTTGAAGCCCGGACTACCGATGGTGTTCTTCTTACCCAGCGTGAAAGTAACGTGATCGCTCCCTCGCATGAGGATACCATCTAAGATCGCCATGACGAAAAAACGGCTTCTCCCTCTCCCGAGCATGATCAACCACTTGAGAGTCGCCCAGAGGTCCTCCCCTCCCTCACTGCGTCAGCAGGTCAAACTTTGTTGCGTTAGTTGAGATGCTCAACCAAAGCAACCTACTGCTCCTCGCGCATGGCGAAAAGATAACCCGCTTGGAAGAAACCGACCTCCGACCGTCTCACTCTCTGACAAGACACCGGGGACGACGCATCCCCTCTCCCCATAAAAGGAAGGGCAAAGGCCACCCTGAAGAGTCTTCTATCAAGAAACGGGCCCGGTCGCCTCTACGGCAACATCGCTCGCCTATATCAACCAAAACTCTCCAGAATTTGCAGATAGAAGACCATCGCTCCCCTCCTCAGAAGAAGAGACAATCCCGATCCCCGTCTCTAAGACGGCCAAGAAAGAATAGATCAAAGTCTCTGTCTCCGTGACGAAACAAAAAACACCATTCACGCTCTCTCTTGTTCACATCTAGTGACGAGGATGATATCAGAGGCCCACTCTCCTCGGAGATCATGGCCACCAAACTAGCTCAGGGGCTTGAGAAGCCCCCACCCCTTGGCTCATACGATGGGACGACGGATCCAGACGAGCACAATGAAAACATTGACGCCCTGCTTGATTATAGGGGCGTCCGTGGAGAAATCATGTGCCGCCTCTTTCCGACCACTCTGAGGAAATGGGAAATGACATGGTATAAGAGTCTCGAATCCGAGTCCATCACCTCATGGAGGCAACTCGATCGGACTTTCTCCAGATACTTCACCACCTCCCGACGCCATCCCAAGTCAGTGGCATCCCTCGAGGCTATTATTCAGGGAAAGGATGAACCCCTCCGAACCTACATCGAAAGATTTAACAAAGAAGCCGTCCAGATCTCCACCACAGACGATATGAATAAATATTTGTTGGAGCGCGGGCTACGCCCGTCCATCGATTTTCACCGGGAGATGGGCATAGAAACTCCTGCTATGTTGAACGCTTTCCTGCTAAAGGCTCAGGCATACATCCAATATGAGGAGAAACAGGCTTCCAGTTCTGTTCGTGACGCCAGACGTCGGGAGGACGCCAAACCTTCCAAGACTGATGAGCCCTCGACATCTCGTCGGGGGGGGGGGGGGGGGAGACAAAAGAAAGGAAGATCGCTCCCGTGAACCGTGGGAGAAGAGGGGGCCGATAGGTCACTTTCATGAGTACACACCTCTCTCGGTATCAAGGGAAAATATATTGTCTGATTGTGCAAATTCCGAGTTCCGACAGGCAGGAGTTCGCTTTCCCAAGCAACTGCCTAACAAGTCGGGCACCGACAAGACCAAATATTGTCGGTTCCATAAGACCCATGGGCACAATACTGAAGATTGCGTCCATCTGAAGGATGAGATCGAGATACTCATAAGGGAAGGCCACCTCAAGCAGTTCACAAAGTCCAAGGAAACTCCTAAGCCGGAGGTGCAGGAAACTAAGAAGGTCGAAGAGGCAGTAGTTATACCCTCGGACGCCAACATACAGGTCGCCCTCAGTATCTACCGACCTGAGGATTTCTTTATACCCAACCAACTGGGAAGTCCAGGATATCTCTCCTCTCATAGCCCACGGGAAGCCTTCCCCTATGCAATGGTAATTTCAGGGGGATGATTCAACAAGATTATCGTTGGTTCCGTGAAAAGGAAATTTGACTAGCTGATTGCAAAGGGACCAGCCCAGAACGCCACTTTGGATCCTCCTAGAAGCGACTCAGTGCCTATTTCTTTCTACAAGGAGGAACTTCTAGGAGGGGCACCCAATTCTAGCATACCTTTTGCTCGTTCGGGCTCAGATGGCCAATTTTGACGTTCGCCGGATTTTGGTCGACCAAGGCAGTTCGTGTGACATCATGTATTCACAACTGTTTTGAACGGTTCAACTGAACGAGACTCACCTAACACCTTACGTAATTTTCGACCTACAAGGCTTAAACGATGTCGTATCTCGACCTTGGGGTTACGTCGACCTCATTGTTACATTTGGAGCAGCGGAGACCGCTCGATCCGTCCGCGTCCAGTTCCTGGTGGTCGACAGTCCATCCCTTTACTAGTGCATTCTCGGCCAATCGACGTTGGCCGAACTCATTGTTGTTCCATCAAATGTTCATCTAAAAATGAAATATTATACAACGTCAGGGAACGTGGCCACCCTACACGGCGATGTCAAAGCTGCCCGTCGCTGTTTTGAGGCAGCCTCTAAAGGCCCCAGTTCGATCTCATATCAGCCAAAGTCCTCCACAGCAGCATTGCCCGAAAGCTCGGAGGTACCCAGCCCTCTCCCTCAGGTCGACTCCATCGACTTAGACAAGCTCTCAGGAACCCTCCATGTAATACCCCGTATTTAATTAAATGCTCTGGATAATATTAATTAAATAATAATAAGGTTCTAGTGTGCTCTGAGAGTTTTCAATCAAAATAATTAGAGCAACCGACAAACTTAAATTAATTAATTAAGTATTATCTGACTCAGAGGTTTTATTAAATATTCGACTCAGAGACATTTTTGGATACACTCATTTTGGACCCGTTTGGTTATTAACTAATTGTTATATCTGTATAACAATTGTTTGGTTTATTAGAGAAAAACAAGTTATTTATTATAAAAGGAAAAGAAAAGAAAGTTAGTAAAGGGAAAAAGAAAGGAAAGAAGAGAAAGAAGAAAAGAGAAGGGAGAAAGAAGAGAAGGAAAACCTAGAAGGAGAAGAGCTTGGATCTTCATCAATCTTCTTCATCGATTCTTCATCTTCATCAAACTCCTCGTCGTTGTAGAGGTGGGTTCTTAGTTAGAAACCTTTTCTTTGAGTTTTGGTTGAGTTTATAGTTTTTAGGATTTTGTAGAAATCTTAAAAAAAATCAAAGGATTAAACGGTTAAAGTGTTAATTAAATGCTTGTGAATGGTAATATTATGTGTGAGAATGATCGGTAATGAGTATTATGAAGTTACTTTGTGAAATGGGTAAGAAAAATGGAGTTTGTAAGTGATTTTTCAGGTTCATAGCAGGTACAATCGATTGCAGCAGAGTGAAAATCGATTGCACCATAGTCCAGAAGCATTTTCTGAAAATCTGGGACTGTGCAATCGATCACAGCAGAGTGCAAATCGATTGCACTCTGTAGCTTTTCAAAAATGAAATTGACACGGGCGTATCATTTAAACCTTAACTCTGTTTTGACCCCCGTTCGAAGCGTTGGAAAGATATTTCAATGCTATATTTGATGGAAGGAAGAAATATTGTTTTATATGTAAAATTAATTAATTTGTGAGATTAGTTTAATTGTGATAATTAAATTAAAATATAGATTATATATTTGAAAAATATATATTTTAAAAGTATCAAGAATAGTGAAAGAGTGAGGAAACCTTACCATAAACCAATTGTGTGGCTTAGTATTGTGACTAGAAATTGTTAGATGGTATGAGTTGTGAGATGCCTATTTTTACCTAGGTTGTTGAGAACCGTTAGCGTGCTATACACTAGGCCTTCGGAATAGTTTTGTGTAAGTCTTGAGGTGGGTTATCTTTAGTCCCACGGGAAGCATCCATAAGAACTAGAGGTGTGTATTACATGTGTCATCCGTAGAGTATTAACTAAGTCTTAAGGTGGGTTATTCTTAGTCCCACAAGAAGCATCCGTAAAGGCTTGAGGTACCGCATAGTGAGACGGGGATAATGGTTTGATTTGTGTAATACGCTAGGTCCTCCGTAAAAGTATGCGTAAGTCTTGAGGTGGGTTGACTTTAGTCCCACGGGAAGCATCTGTAAAGACTTGAGGTATGTATTACACTAGGACCTTCGTAAAGTCTTGAGTAAGCCTTGAGGTGGGTTACTTTTAGTCCCACGTGAAGCATCTGTAATGACTTGAGGTGTGTATGTTACTAGATCCTCCGTAAAGTCTTGAGTAAGTCTCGAGGTGGGTTGCATTGAGTTCCACAGGGAGCATCCGTAAAGGCTTGAGGTGAGTACTACATTGGGTTACGCAGGAAGTCTTGAGTAAGTCTTGAGGTGGGTTACCTTTAGTCCCACGGGAAACATCCGTAAAGACTTTGGTGAGTGTTATATCGATTCCTCTGTAAGTTCTTGATTAATTCTTGAGGTGGGCTGCCTTTAGTCCCACGTGAAGCATCCATAAAGACTTGAGGTAGATGTTCCACTCGTTTAGCATTGAGAGTAGGCATGGACTTATGTTCCATTTTATTTTATTTCTTGTACGATAAGTAACCAAAGACTTGAGATAGGTTTGATAGAACCTTGTAGAGCCGAGAGAACTCTAAGATAGGGAACCCACTGAGATGTTGATATCTTACCCCACTATTGTTGTTTCTTTTTCAGGTTTCTTTGCCGGTTTGATTTACAAGTGGAGCTATACTCGGGATGTTTCAAGTGAAGCATAGTTTTAGTCTTCCGTTGTGTATTTCTGTATCTTTCTATAATAATGGATATTGTATTGATCTTAGTGTTTTATTTTAGTATGATTCCCATGTCTTGTACCATTGTTGTATAGATTTTAGCATTGGTCAAGAATGTGAAATATTCTATTAGGCATCTTATGATGGTGTCAGTACCAAAAATTAACACTTGTATGATATTATTCTAGATATGTATTATATTGGCGTTACAGTTGGTATCAGAGCAGGTCATATCCTCGACCTAGCCTTGAAACATCATAAGTAAATCTTTCTTGCCTCTTAAGTGTGTCTTGACGGCATGGTTCTTAATATCATATTATGTAGTATTGGGCCTGATCAACCTAATTCTATGTATGTGATAGGTAGGATCATGGTTGTGCTACCATGAGGACTCTAAAGTGATGTTGTAACTTGTGTTGTGAGACTAGACTCAAGCCAAGAGTTAGCAGAGGGATCTTTGGTCAGCTCAGTATGAGTCTTCATAAGAGTTTTACTTCCTGTAACATGGAGTTTCAGAGTAGTGTGTTGTTCGGGAAATCCTTTGGAATGGATAAAGTCCGAAGGATAAAGATTTCTACCGGATGAATGGTTAGTGTAACAAGGAATGCGTAAGGTCACTGGTGGATCAGTATTGGTCATTGGTATGGACAAAAGTGGTGAGAAATCTCATTCCACTAAAAGAGATGATGCTTTGTGGAGCGTGTGACATAGGTTCGGGAATGAGTTAATTGTTAGTGTTTCAGTTCTAAGGTCGCGGTGGCATCTTGGATGAGCGAGGGTACTTAAAGGATTGTATTTGAATAATGCCTCTCGAATGGATATGAGTTACAAGTTGAGAATGTTCTACGGACTTGATGAAGTTGTGATAAGTGATAGAATAAGCACTTCGGATTTGGGAGAATTTCTAGTAAGAGGAATTATGTTTGAGTATGAGAGTATTGCCGCAGAGCGTAAAGTGAATAAAGTATGGAAATAATAATAACAATTCATTATGAGAAAGTGATATCGGAATGTATTCTTGGACGAATGTACTATGGAATTGTTAAGTTGTTATTGAAACAAAAACTAAGGAAGTGTAAGAAATGATGGTTCGCCCATTAGGACTCTGGTAGTGTGGTTGCTATAGGTGTGGAATCGTTTGTTGGTATGGTTGTAACAGTTGGACGTGATTGGGATGAGCTTTTGAAGTTTAGGTAGCAATGAAGACCAGAACTATGCTTCTGTGTTTGAGTAATCGGATTACCCTCTGGGTAGTACCCGATTACAAAATTGTGTTTCTAAATCTCTTTTGGCTACTGGAAGTTAAGATATTCATTGAGTAATTGGTTACCCTCCTGGTAGCGACCGGTTATCATTGTTAAGTTTTGGAAACTTGTTTTCTAAGATTCTTACATTTTGACTGAAGTGCCCGATTGAAGCATTCTTGGTACCAATAGGAAGTCGTGGAAACATCATGTGTAATGATTAGCAGCAGTTAAGGGAACCCTGATTATTACGTAAGAAGAGACAACAAGGCTTTTCATAGGAGCGCTTTACCTCAGTCTTCAAGTGTAAGGGAAAGTTCCTGTAATTTGTGAATGATCGGAATATATTTGGAATTTAGCATGGATTAAGAATGTTGTTGTCTTAATTCTCACCAAGGAACTAAAGAGAGAGGACAATGTTGTGTACTAAGAAATGATATGTCCATTGTTTGTTTACCCGATAGGGATTGTGTATTGGAATTGTTTATGGACAAACCAAGTGTTAGCTTGCGACTAAAACCCTTTTGATGTCGTCATTGTCGTTCCCTGCTAACGTCGTTGTAAGAGTGGGATCAGACTATTCCGTCGAGTTTTCGTGTTGTGACTGTAACAAAATGGTAGTTTTACTTCGTCGCTTGTCGGAGTTTGTGATCTGCATGTAGTGCCCGTTCTATGTTATCTTGAGTTGTGAATGGAGGGCGATTGTTGCGCATGTTTAGAAGCCGTAGAGGAGAACCGTATTGCAAGTAGTGTGGACTAAATTGGTAATTTTGAGTTGGATTTCTTGTTAACAAGAGGAATGAGTTCAGTTGTGTTCGACCGTTTAGCTTTATAAAGGTAATCAATTGACACCTGACTTTTGTGGAGAATATTAGAGAATCGTACTTTCTGAACTACAAGTTTGTTTTGGCTTCCGTTCGGAGTATTAGAGAATGAAGTATTGGACTTTCTTTTGGTCATTATTGATAGACAATAAATGATTTGAATAAATGATGCATCGTCATTGCGACCATTGAGGAACTAAATTGAGAAGCTATAAGTGGCACATGAAGTGTTGATCTTCCAGGAATCGTTTTGGTATCTGAATTTTGTGTGGATAAGAGATGAACAATTGGTTAGTTTTGGTATCGTTGACATCAGTTATAGACTCCGTATGAGTAATATCAGATGTGTGCAGCTGAGTCATACTCAAGGATATGGATCCTTAAGTTACCTTCTAAGTAAGAGTGAGAAATGAATGTTCCAAAGTTATCCATGCAAATTGGACCGTTTAAGGAACGAGACCCTTGAGAGAAATGGATTTGAACAGGAAGTTTTGTATGGTATTTAAAGGCAAGTGTTATGGAAACCCGCAAGTGTACCAAGGATGATTTGATTTTGGTATTGGTGACTCACTGGTTGTTGTAAGTTATATGGTGTGATTGTGTTGTTATTAATGGAGACCTTGTGTTAGCAGAAACTTTGAGTGAATGGAATCCTGTGAAGAGAATTGGTATGGAGAATAGTGACCATGGCCATATTTTTTAAGCTAAATTGGATAAATTGTTTCAGGTTTTGAATGGAATTGGAATTGTATTGGTTGTGATTGTAGTAGTACAACCCTGCATCTTTGTTATTGGAGAGTTTGGACCAATGTTGTCATTTGTGTAGTTGATAAGTAAATTGTTCTATCGTCGAACGTCTACAAGTTTTATTCCTTGGTTGGGGAATGAACTCCAATGGAGAAGTGATTTCCCTGCAGACTATCAGTTACTTGGTATTGTTTGAGATTCGTAGTATCTCCGTTGTTAGGCTTTTGGAAGCATAGTGGAAGGAAACAGATGAAAGAGTCAAATCAGATTGTTGAGAATCAGAAGCGAATTATTTATAAGTGTTGAGATAAGAGAACTTTTATTCTAAGTGTGTTGTCTATAGTAATAAATTTAAAGGATGGAGTGTCGGACGTAAATGGTTCTGCCGTATAGCATCAAACCAAGTGGAATTGGTAAAGAAGTCGTTCGACAACTTTTGAGATGGTTTTAGTAATTGAAAGATTTTAATAAGAGCTTTTGTGGGTAATTATGAGTAAATAAGATTTCATTAAGATACCTTGTGGAGATTTGTTGAGTGTTTGTGTCCCGAAATCAAGTTGGAGTGTTATACTTTTGTGTTGCGACTCAATAGAAGGGATTAAAGTGGTATGTTTCTCCGAAGGAGGAATGAGACTAAGTGATTCAGTATAAAACTACAGATAAATTGCGGGAATGGTAAGTTAAAAGTTAACCTAATGTTGGAACAAGCGTATGAGTAAGGACATGAAGTTTACTTGTTATGAAGCAAGGACTTTGGATTGCAAAGTCAAGAGTTAGATTTGAGTATGTTAGAGTATGTAGAAGAAGTAAGGATAAGTATGGATCTGAGACAGTGTTGTAAACTGTCGTTGTTTTTTGTAAAGGAAATTCGAGGACGAATTTCAATTTAAGGAGGGGAGGATGTAATACCCCGTATTTAATTAAATGCTTTGCATAATATTAATTAAATATTCATAAGGTTCCGGTGTGCTCTGAGAGTTTTCAATCAAAATAATTAGAGCAACCGATGAACTTAAATTAATTAATTAAGTATTATCTGACTCAGAGGTTTTATTAAATATTCGAATCAGAGACATTTTTGGATACACTCATTTTGGACCCGTTAGGTTACTAACTAATTGTTATATCAGTATAGCAATTGTTTGGTTTATAAGAGAAAAACAAGTTATTTATTATAAAAGGAAAAGAAAAGAAAGTTAGCAAAGGGAAAAAGAAAGGAAAGAAGAGAAAGAATAAAAGAGAAGGGAGAAAGAAGAGAAGGAAAACCTAGAAGGAGAAGAGCTTGGATCTTCATCAATCTTCTTCATCGATTCTTCATCTTCATCAAACTCCTCGACGTTGTAGAGGTGAGTTCTTAGTTAGAAACCTTTTATTTGAGTTTTGGTTGAGTTTATGGTTTTTAGGGTTTTGTAGAAATCTTAAAAAAATCGAAGGACTAAACGGTTTAAGTGTCGATTAAATGCTTATGAATGGTCATATTATGTGTGAGAATGACCGGTAATGAGTATTATGAAGTTACTTTGTGAAATGGGTGAGAAACATGGAGTTTAGAAGTGATTTTTCAGGTTTATAGCAGGTACAATCGATTGCAGCAGAGTGCAAATCGATTGCACCATAGTCCAGAAGAGTTTTCTGAAAATTTGGAACTGTGCAATCGATTGCAGCAGAGTGCAAATCGATTGTACTCTGTAGCTTTTCAAAAATGAAATTGAAATGGGCGTATCTTTAGAACTGTAACTCTGTTTTGACCCCCATTAATTAATTTGTGAGATTAGTTTAATTGTGATAATTAAATTAAAATATAGATTATATGTTTGAAAACTATATAGTTTAAAAGTATCAAGAATAGTGAAAGAGTGAGGAAACCTTACCATAAACCAATAGTGTGGCTTAGTATTGTGACTAGAAATTGTTAGATGGTATGAGTTGTGAGATTCCTATTTTTACCTAGGTTGTTGCGAACCGTTAGCGTGCTATACACTAGGCCTCCGGAATAGTCTTGTGTAAGTCTTGAGGTGGATTATCTTTAGTCCCACAGGAAGCATCCGTAAGGACTAGAGGTGTGTATTACACGGTGTCCTCCGTAGAGTCTTGAGTAAATCTTGAGGTAGATTATTCTTAGTCCCATGAGAACCATCCGTAAAGGCTTGAGGTACCGCGTAGTGAGACGGGGATAGTGGTTTGACTTGTGTAATACGCTAGGTCCTCCGTAAAAGACTGAGTAAGTCTTGAGGTGGGTTGAATTTACTCCCACGGGAAGCATCCGTAAAAACTTGAGGTATGTATTACAATAGGACCTCTGTAAAGTCTTGAGTAAGCCTTGAGGTGGGTTACTTTTAGTCCCACGTGAAGCATCCTTAAAGACTTGAGGTGTGTATGTTACTAGATCCTCCGTAAAGTCTTGAGTAAGTCTCGAGGTGGGTTGTTTTCAGTCCCACAGGGAGCATCCGTAAAGGCTTGAGGTGAGTACTACAATGGTTTACGCAGGAAGTCTTGAGTAAGTCTTGAGGTGGGTTACCTTTAGTCCCACGGGAAGCATCCGTAAAGACTTTGGTGAGTGTTATATTGATTCCTCCGTAAGGTCTTGATTAAGTCTTGAGGTGGGTTTCCTTTAGTCCCACGTAAAGCATCCGTAAATACTTGAGGTAGAAGTTCCAGTCGTTTAGCATTGAGAGTAGGCATGGACTTATGTTCCATTTTATTTTATTTATTGTCCGATAAGTAACCATTGGCTTGAGATAGGTTTGGTAGAACCTTGTAGAGCCGAGAGAACTATATGATAGGGAACCCATTGAGATGTTGATATCTCACCCCACTATTGTTGTTGCCTTTTCAGGTTTCTTTGCAGGTTTGATTTACAAGTGGAGCTATGCTCGGGATGTTTCAAGTGAAGCATAGTTTTAGTTTTCCGCTGTGTATTTCTGTATCTTTGTAAAATAATGGATATTGTATTGATCTTAATGTTTTATTTTAGTATGATTCCCATGTCTTGTACCATTGTTGTATAGATTTTAGAATTGGTCAAGAATGTGAATTATGCTATTAGGCATCTTATGATGGTGTCAGTACCAAAAATTTACACTAGTATGATATTATTCTAGATATATATTATATGGGCGTTACACTCCACTTCACTGGCCTGACCAGTCCCGGACGGCGAGTTTGAGCTAATTCCTCTAGGGGAAGATCCAAACCGATGCGTGAAGGTCCGGGCTCACCTACCCGACTTGGAGAAGAGACAGCTGGAAACATGCCTAAAAGGAAATGCCGACTTATTTGCTTGGAGCGCAACGGAGATGCCCGGACTCGACCCAGATGTAGCTTGCCACCACCTCTCCATCGATCTAGCTCACAAAGTTGTTGCCTAGAGCAGGAGGAAGCAGTTGGCCGAGAAGACTGAAGCGACCGAAATAGCTGTAAAAGACCTCCTAGAGGCAAACTTTGTAACATAGGCCAGGTACACAACCTGGCTCTCAAACGTTGTACTCGTTAAAAAATCAAATGGAAAATGGAGAATATGTGTTAACTATGCCGATTTGAATCGGGCTTTACTGAAAGATGCTTATCCTTTGCCAAATATTGACAAACTGGTTGACGACTCGGCCAGTTTCAAAGTATTATCGTTTATGGATGCTTACTCAGGATACAATCAAATCCCCATGGCCGTGACCGACAAAAAACACACGACCTTCATGACCGAATCGGGAAATTACTACTATAACGTTATGCCCTTCGACCTGAAAAACATGGACGCTACTTATCAACACATGATGAACAAAGTTTTCCAAGCAGAAATCGGAGACATGATCAAAGTATACATGGACGACATGATCGTCAAATCTCAATAAGAGACAGATCACGCTTCCCACCTTCGAAAAATATTCGACCAAGCTCAAAAGTGCAAATTGCGTTTTAATCCTGAAAAATGCACGTTCGAAGTTCGGGCAGGCAAGTTCCTCAGTTTTTATCTGACCGAGCGAGGAATCGAATCCAATCCTGACAAATGTCGATCATTTACAAATATTCCTACGCCAAACTCTAAGAAATCTATACAATCGTTAAATGGAGTGCTCGCTTCGCTCGCTCGGTTCGTTGCTAAATCTTCCTAGCACGCTCTTACATTCTACAAGCTCCTTCGCAAGGAGACAACTTTCGAATGGACGGAAGAATACGAACAGGCCTTAGCCCATTCGAAAAAGCATTTTCCTAGCCTCTAGTAATCTCCAGGCCTAACGAAGGCGAAATTCTGTACTTTTACCTTGCAGTCGCAAACGAGGCCGTGAGCGCAGCTCTCATCCGCGAATTGCCCAAGGGGCAAAAACCAATTTACTTCACAAGCAAGGCCTTGCATGGACCAAAACTCAGGTATAAGCAGATCGAAAAGGTAGCACTGGCCCTCTTCTTTGCAGCAAGAAGGCTTAGACACTATTTCTTGGCCCATACGATTGTTGTAAGAACTCACCAACCCATTAGGCGGCTGCTCGGAAGGCCAGAAATGGCCGGACAAATGCTAAAATTGTCATTGGAACTATCTGAGTTCGACATTAGGTATGAGGGTAGACAAGCTCTTAAGGCCTAAGCCTTGGCCGATTTCGTAGAGGAGCTCACCTTCCTATAGCAGACACCATTGTCCACATCCAAGTGGACTGTTTTCGTGGACGGGGCTTCTAGCTCAGCAGGCAGCGGGGCCGGGGTTATGCTGGAAAACGAGGAGGGAACCATCATCAAGGTATCCTTGACTCTATCTTTCCCCACTTCCAACAATCAAGTGGAATACGAAGCCTTCCTGGCCGGGTTGCGCCTAGCAGACGACCTTGGTGCAAAGGAAATTATAATATACACGGACTCCTAGCTGGTCGCCAACCAAGTGCGAGGAGATTTCCAAGATAAAAATGTAAACATGTTTGAATACTTATCCTTGGTTAAAAAGAAACTAAAGCGATTTGCATCCATAGAAGTCAAGCACGTTCCGCGCGAAAATAGTACCCGAGCGGATATCTTGTCCAAGTTAGCCAGTACCAAGAGGAAGGGGGGCAATAAGCCTGTCATACAAGAGATACTCCCCCGGCCTAGCATCGGACAATCTTCGGCCCCGGTAGATATCAATACCGTGGGCGACGCTAATTGCTGGATGACTCCGATGTTCAATTATCTGACCAAAGAAGAGCTACCGGCAAACCCAAAGGTAGCCGGTACTATTCGACGCAGAGCTTGCTCGTACGCCAATGTAGGAAGAAAGATGTACCATAGAGGTTTCTTTATGCCCCTCCTTAGATGCGTTGAAGAAGAAAATGTACCACACATATTGAGAGAAGTCCATGAAGGAATCAACGCACATCATCCGGGCGGGAGATCGTTAGCACACAAAGTCCTACGAGCAGGATATTATTGGCCAACAATGCAGAGCGACGCAAAAGAACATGTCAAGAGATGCGATAAATGCCAACGACATGATGACATACACGTGACACCTTCTACCGAGCTGAAGTCACTATCCTCCCCATGGCCTTTCTCCTGGTGGTGGCTGGATATCCTATGCCCTTTTGTCGTCATCTCAAGTCAAAACAAATACCTCATCGTAGGCGTCGACTACTTCACTAAATGGATAGAGGCAGAGGCTTTGGCCAAAATCACTGCACTCAACATCCTACACTTTTTCAAGCGAAACATCCTTGCTCGGTTCGGGGTACCACTTGCCATCGTAACAGACAATGGAACCCAATTCACTGATCAGCATTTCCTGGAGTTCGTGGCCTCAGTGGGAACCAAACAGCACTTCGCCTCAGTCAAGCATCCCCAAACTAACGGGCAGGCAAAGGATGCAAACAGGGTGATCCTAAGAGGACTAAAACGAAGACTAGACGAACATAAAAAACGTTGGGTCGAAGAATTGCATACGTATAGAACCATGCCTCATTCAACAACCGAGGAATCCCCGTTCCGACTAGCCAATGGGACCGAAGCGGTCATACCTATAGAGATGCACGTCTTGTCCAGGCGAACATAATTACCTATGGACAAGGACACTAACTATGAGATGCTTTGAGAGGAGCTCGACCTGGTCGAAGAAATCCAATCGGGAGCTGCTCTTTGAGAGTCCACCCTCAAACGAAAAATAGCAGCTCGACATGACGCCAATGTCATCAAACAAGCATTCGAGGTTGGTAGTCTCGTCTTGAGGAGGAACCACAAGGACTCCCTGGAGGGGAAACTGGCCCCAAATTGGGAAGGTCCATATCGTGTCTGAGAAAAGACCAAAAATGGAGCCTATTACTTAGAAAATCTACAAGGGGAAGAGCTCGCTTGGCCGTGGAACGCCGAGAAACTCAAACAGTACTATATCCAGTACAAACGTCACCCTGCTTGACTCTAAGGCGAGGAGCAGACGGTCTGATCCACCTGCATGCCTAGGTACAAGCATTTCAGCCCAATACTTTTTAATCATCAGGAACCCCTCACGCACGAGGGAGGTAATTGTTGCACAAACGGATACTCAAACAAGTCCGTCGTCGCCTATGTACCACAACCAGGCAGAACCCTAACTTGCGATGGGACGTTCAAGCCACGGAACCCGAGCCATAATCTTGACTTGGGCACCGCATCGGAGCAAGCCTCTGCACATCTGTTTCGTTCCCCTAACCAACAAATCACGCCTTCTAACGAGCATTACCCCCTATTCGATCAAGTCCTCATATTTCTGTACTTTGGCATCACACCTAAATTTTCATGTATAATACGGCCAAACAAGTGTCGAGCATAAAATACTCAGTGAAAAAATCATACATTCAAGATAAAGGTCCTCCGACGGAAGAGCAGTTATATATAACAATAAAAACACTATAGAAATAACAAATGACCGCCAAGTTCGGAAATTGTGATTAAAAGGTTCCGCCCCCGAAGGGACGACTTGTTCAGAATTACATTAAACGGGGACCATGTCCCCGAGCAAAAACAAAATTACAATGTAACGGCACACAGGCCAGATTAATTACCCTCCTCTATGCGAGCATTGGGCTAACCTTCACTCCGGATAGGTTGTCCCTCAGTCTGGACAGGCTGGACATGCTCGTCGGGCGAGTCTCATCAACGATCATGTCGTCAGGGAAGATGATCTGACCTTCCTCGACCTTGTATAGATAGTTGATCCGATCAGTATCGAGATCCATTTCTCGATGGAGTACCTTGATCTGATCAACAACATTCTAGAAACTCAACTTGGTCGACTCCTGCAGATCCTCTAAATCCTAGTCCAACCTAGCAAGAAAGTGCGCCCGAATCAGCAGGCCCTTGGTTTCCTCATCCTCCTTGGGCATAAAGGCATCTTTTAGCCTTTTGTTGTGATCGAGCGCCTTCCTCTTGTCCACTTCCAGCTTGGCTATCACCTCCGCATGCTCTTTGAGCGACTTGGTCGCCTCCTCAGCAACCTTCTTAGCGTTCTCTTTAGACGCCTTCAGGAGGGACTTCAAACGATTGACTTCCTGCTCATGCTCGGGGTTTCCTTCGACCAACATCGAGGACATGGTCATCACTCTCATGACGGCGCTAGCATCCTGTGCCAGTGACAGTCTTCGAGCAGGGCGATCCATATTCTCGACATTCAAAATATCCACCCGTTGGACCTCCAGAGTTGTGTCCTCGAAATAATTATGCTTCACAAAGCAAGGAGGCATGACGAATTTGGGTTTGGGCGACGCGTTGGTGGTCAGGTCCATGACGGTTGTGCCGCCTTTTTGCCTCGTAGCATTGCCCGTCAGTCGGGTTTGGACTATCTTGATTTTCCTCTTATTGTTTTGCCTTAGCTTTACCTGGATCTTGTCCAGAGGTTTGGTCATAGAAGCTCCAAAAGACAAAAGGAAAGAAAGTCAGTACCGAGCATTGCAAACACACAAATCATAAGACAAAAATAAAATTAGATACGACTACGAATACCAAACAATTCGGACACTTCCTGCCTATTTTTACAAGAAAGGAGCATTGTTACGTCGATCAGGGGACGCTCCACGGTCTCTCCCCCGTCAGCATCGAGCATATTTTTACCCTCCCCGTCGAGCATCGGGATAGGAGTGAAGGATGCCACCAGTTTTCTAAACTCCTCAAAGCTGGCCCCATCGTCTTCATTCAGCCTATCCCCAACCTGGACGAACTCACTCACCGACGTGTCGTAGTGAAAATAATCCCATGAGAAAGGGAACATCCAAATCCGTCGAGGGATTTTCCTCCCTTGGGCGTCAAGCTTGGGCACCCCATTCGCGTCAGTATCGGTCCCGAGGAAGCTGATCAACCTGGTTGCCTCAGTGGTTGCTGGTTCAACCAAGAAATAGTCATCCTTGAATAATCAGATGGATTCCGAATGTGCTTTGAAGATCTTGGCCCGCTGCTTGAACGAGATAAGGCCCTTCCCAGCACCTCATCTCCCAACCTGGCGTTGCAAAGAGAAAAGCCGAAAGAAGAGAGGGACAGTAGACCCAACACCAATGTGTGTGCATGTCAATTCGAACGCCCTCATGAAAGCATAAGAATTAGGATGAATCTCCGAGGGTTCCACCCTCAAATGGATTAACACCGAGCAGATCAGGTCGCTGAACGGCAGTCTGACCCCCAAAGTTGTAAAGACATATTCATACATTGAGAACTTTGTCCTTCCGAAATCAGAGAGATCATGTCATTATCGTCCGGGCACGTCACGACCCAGTGCGCAGGGTCCCCCACCTCGGGAAACGGTTTCGTCCGCGGTCGAGCGTAACTTGAAACCTTGTCCAGCAGGTCCTCCATTACCCACTCTTCGGGCGCCAATACCTTTTCTTCTTCATTGGAAACCTCCTGAGCGCCTGCCGCTCCCCCGAAAGTTGTGGCCGTATCACCCACCTCGGTAGCTTCAGAGTCCTCGGAGGAACTTTCAGAATCGCTCAGGACAGTAGCAGAGGAACCAGAATCTTCTCATGTATCTTCCTCGGATGAGATGTCGTACGGGTCAATAATCATTCCTTCACCTGAAAAGTAGAGGAAATGCGTCAGTGAATTCGATCAAGGCATCAAATCCACCCTTCCACTACTTATCAAGTGAAAGGGCGTGCGACAGCCAGAAGACGAGATCCCCGGCCAAAGCCCTCAAGGGGTCTACTTACCTAAAACGGTCGACCATTCTCAATAAAAAGCATGACAAGGAAGGGACCTCGCAACGACCAAATGGTCGCTACTGTCCCCAAACCCAGGACTCCGGTTGAACTTCAACTAAAGCCACCACTTGACGCATGTTAAGGTTCTGGAACGAGCAACGCCATCGTTACAACCAAGGTACTCGTGAGAAACCATGGGAGGACGATTCGCCACCAGAAAATAGTTTGTCACCACAACAGCCTAAAGGATTATCTAGACTACCCTAATCTACCTCCTAAAACCAAAACCTAACCACATGCATGTCTACTCATGGAAAAAGTTAAGACATAAACGGATAAAAATGCTTACCAGGTGCTTGAGACATGATTAGAATGGTTTTGAGAGAAAGTCGTACGGTGGTCAAAAGTAGGTTCGCGGTGGTCAACAGTTGAAAGTGGCAGCCGGAGAACAGAAGCAACGTTGAGCAAGGAAGCAGAAGCAGAAAAGTGTGAAAATGAAGAGGCTTCCCCTATTTATAGGATTGGGAACACGTGCATTTAGGCGTGACCCCTATCCCTAGGAAATCATGGCCTATACGCTAGCCCCTAGACTAGCCGCCAGAGGCATTAAATTGGCATAAATTAAAGAACACGTCACCTCTTCATTTCCTCTTCCTCGGCACTGACCACCCAATAGGTTGCCTGACTACCAAGCTTTCTTGCTCCCCCAGGGAAGACCGTTTCATCGAGCAAAGTAGTATTCTATCAACATTGAAGACAATTCTGAGCAGCTAGCCATCATTAAGTCATCACTTCTTCAACCAGAAGCAACGAGTTGGGGGGCTCCTGTTTCGGACTGGCCCAATTTTCAGACTCGAACCCAATCCATCTTCTGGCCCCAGACGGTCCAATAAATCTTTGGCACCCAATACATCCTCAGTCCGACCGGAAAGTTCCTTCCGACCGGTAACCAGCGCCACCGATCATGATTTGGACCCAACAAGGGTTAAATCCCCTAGGATCTACTGAGGAACGCTTTCCCGACAAGCCCTTTGCTCGGTATTAACATCATCCGACCAGGGTCTCGTCCGAGCAGTCCAAGTGTTACTCCAACGACTAATTTTTAGTAGTTACCGATTATTGGGGGATCCGCGATCCAGGCCCAATAATTGGGACCAATAGCCATGCGTTGGAGGTATTATATAAACCCTCTCATATGAGAGGGTCAGGTATTCAATGCTCACTCTAAAATCTCGTACTTGCTCACTCTTTAATCGGTTTCTTACTTTAGCATCAGAGTGCCTTGCAGGTACACCCCCTCCTCTTTCCATCAGCCGTGCTTCAACCACGCTCGACGTCAGCCACATCAGATCCTGATCTCAAGGTACGATCAGTAATAACATATAAAAAACAAAATCACACGCACAAATATACAACATTATAAACTTTAAATTACAAAATAATTAAATTAAATCGGGGTGTTACAACTCCCCCCCACTTCGAATATTTTCGTCCTTGAAAATTTACCTTACACGAATAACTTCAGATACAACTCCCGCATCCTACTCTCCAACTCCCAAGTCATATTTCCATCAGCAGCGCCTCCCCATGCTACCTTCACAAGAGTAATCTCTTTCCCTCTCAATTGCTTCACCTCCTGGTATTCAATTCTTAATGGTAAAGCTTCAATAGTAAGGTTATCTCTTACTTCAACTTCATCTATCGGAATCACATGCAATGAATCCAGAACATACTTCCGAAGCTGCGACACATGGAACACATCATGCAAATTGGACAAATTCGGTGGCAACTCCCATCTATAGGCAACAGGTCTAAATCTCGCAGAAATTTGATATGGACCAATAAACCGAGGAATAAGCTTCCTTGACTTCAATGCACGCCCAACACCGGTCATTAAAGTGACTCTCAAGAATACATAATTTCCTTCTTGAAACTCAAGATCCTTCCTTCTCTTATCATGATATATCTTTTGCCTACTCTGTGAAGCTTTCATCTTTTCTTGAATCAAATTCACCTTTTCAGTAGTCTACTGGATGATCTCAGGTCCAAGAACCACACTCTCACCAGATTCATACCAACACAAAGGTGTCTGACAGCTTTGACCATACAAAGCTTCAAAAGGTGCCATCCCAATACTGGAATGATAATTGTTATTATAAGTGAACTCAATCAACGAGAAATGGCTATCCTAAACACCTCATTTTTCAAGCACATAAGCCCTTAACAAATCCTCTAAAGATTGTATTGTTCTTTCTTCTTGTCCATTTGTCTGCAGGTGATAAGTTGAACTCAACCTCAGTTTCGATCCCAAAGCTTCCTGCAAACTCTCCCAAAATCTGGAAGTGAACCCCGATCCCTATCAGACACAATACTCAATGGAACTCTATGCAACATCAAAATCACCCGAATATAAATCTCTACTAACTTCTGCAAAGGAAAACTGATATTAATCAGAATAAAATGTGTCGACTTCATCAATCTATTCACAACTACCCAAATAACATCATGTCATTTCATAGTATTAGGAAACCCCATCGTAAAATCCATAGAGATGCTACCCATTTCCATTATGGAATATCCAACAATTGCATTAAATCATCAGGTTTTTGATGTTTTACTTTGACTTCTGACAAGTGAAATAAGCATACACAAACTACGCCACATCACGTTTCAATATAGGCCACCAAAGTATCTTCTTCAAGTCCTGATACATTTTTGTAGCTCCTGGATGGATACTTAAGCTACTCCTATGACTTTCTTCCAAAATCATTCTTTTCAACTCAGAATCATCGGGAATGCAAATCTTATCACAGAACCTCAACACACCTTGCTTGTCTATTCTGAAATCTTTGCTTTCTTCCCGAACATTTCTATTCATCAAATCCACTAGTTTTACATCCGACTTTTGACCCTCTCTGGTACTATCAATAAATTCATTTTTGATCTTCAACATACCAAACATCACACTATGCGATGTCTTTTAACAAACCTAACACATTTCTCTGAACTGCTCGATTAATTCCAACTCTCTAAACATCATAGCAGACATATGTAAAGTTTTCCAACTCAAAGCATCAACCACGATATTAGCTTTACCGAGATGATAGTTAAAGATGATATCATAATCCTTCAAGAACTTTAACCACCTTCTCTATCTCATATTCAGTTTCTTCTGATCAAACAGATACCTCAAACTCTTATGATCATTATACACCTCAAATCTGGAACCATAAAGATAATGTCTCCAAATCTTGAATATGAATACTACTGCCGCTAATTCCAAATCATGAGTAGGATAGTTCCTTTCATGAACCCTCAACTATTAAGAAACATAAGCCATAACCTTACCTTCCTGCATTAGCACATTACCTAAACCCATCAAATAAGCGTCGCAATATACTACAAATGGTTCATTCAGTTCAGGTAGAATTAAAACTGGAGTTGTAGTCAATCTCTCTTCAACTCAATGAAACTCTTCTCATAATGACAATCCCACACAAATGCATTAGCCTTGCAAGTCAACTTAGTCAACATGAGTGCCAACTTTGAATATCCTTTAATAAATCTACGATAATAACCAGCCAAGCCCAAAAAGCTTCTAATATTAGTCATTGACTTTGGAGACTCTCACTGTAGCACTGCATCTACTTTGGATGGGTCCACAACAATACCATCACCTGAAATAACATGACCGAGAAAACTCACCTCTCTCAACCAGAACTCACACATAAACAACGTATCATACAATTTATCCTCTTTTAACACTTGCAATATGATTCTCAAATGCTCATCATGTTCCTCTTCTGACTTAGAATAAATTAGAATGTCATCAATAAAGACAACCATAAAGTAGTCCAAGTAAGCTTTAAAAATATGATTCATATATTCCATGAATTCACCAGGTACATTAGTAACCCCGTACGACATCATCACATACTCATAATTCCCATACTGTGTCCTGAAAGTTTTCTTCTGAACATCCTCATCCTTTACTCGTATCTGACGATAACCCGACCTCAAGTCAATCTTGCTAAATACCCGAGTACCCACTAACTGATCCATCAAGTCATCTATTCTTAGAAGCATATACTTGTTCTTAATTGTCACTTTATTCAACTGTCTATAATCGATACATAATCTCATACTACCGTCCTTTTTCTTAACCAACAACATTGGAGCTCCCCAAGGCGACACACTTGATCTCACAAACTTCTTCTCTAACAAATCTTCTAACTACTTCTTCAACTCTACTAATTCTGATGCCAACATCCTGTATGGTTCCATAGAAATAGGTCTGGTACCAGGAACAAGATCAATAGAAAACTCCACTTCTCTTTCTGGTGGTACATCAACAATGTCATTTGGAAACACTTCAGGAAATTCACGTACCATATGTATTTCATTAATAACTGACTCATTCTTCACTGACAAGGATGAAAATAATGCAAGCACTTGAGCTTCTTCTTCTAAGAGCTCTCTCAACTCTCCAGAAGATAGAAAACCATCTTCTTCCTCTTCACCGGGAGCAAGAAACCATGCCGACTTATTAAAACAATTGATATGAACATGATTGAATTCTAACCAATTCATTCCCACCATTATATCAATATTTCCCAACGGTAAACAAACAAGATCAACACCTAAGTCTTTACCAAAGATTGATAGGGTACAATTCAAACACACTAGGGAAGTAGTTACCAATACCTTTGCAGGAGTTTTGACAACCAACTATCCTTTCATAGAAGAAACAACAATTCCTAGCCTTTTCACACAATCAGCAACAATAAAATAATGATAGCACCAATATCAATCATAACAATCAAAGGAGTATTATTAATATAACATATACCTCTGATCAGTCTGTTATCATTGGAAGTTCGAATCCTTGTCAAAGCAAACACCTTCCCTCCAGTTGAAGCTTGCTTTAGTTTCTGGCAACGAGTTATAATATGGCCCATTCTCCATAGTTGTATCAAGTCAACACATTAACCTTACAATCAGCAACCAAATGTCCCAACTGTCCACATTTGAAACATTTCTTCACATCACTCGTGCACTCACTAACATGATGACCAAATTCACCACATCTGTAACACTTTAGAGGAGTAAAGGGAACCTCCCCCACTCGGCTTCTTTCCATCAGCATACCTATGTTTTCCTTAATCATATGAAGCTGCATAAGGCTTCCCATTGTGTATCAATTGTTTTCCTCTCATCTCAACTAACCCCTTGAAGTGAGCTGAACGAGCCTTTCTATCTTCTTTGAAAATCCTACAACATTCAACCAAAACTGGAAACCTCCTGATTCGCTGATAGCCAATCTCTTGTTTGATCTCAGCCCTCAATTCATTCTCAAACTTGACACACTATGAGAACTCAGCAATCACAACATTGTAGTGAGGATAAAACTTAGCCAAATAAGAGAACTTGGCAACATATTCCATAATCAACATGCTACCCTACTTCAACTCTAGAAATTCAATCTCTTTCTTTCCTCTGACATCTTCAGGTAAATACTTCCTCAATAATTCTCTATTGAACATAACCCAAGTGATTTTCTCTCCTATTGCCCCTAGCATTTGACAGGTGCTAACCCACCAGTCATCAGCCTACTCAACCAACATGTGAGTACCTAGCTGCACCTTCTTCTCTTCAGAACATTCCATAACCCGAAAGATCCTCTCGATCTCCTTGAGCCAAGTATGCGCTCCATCCGGATCATATTTTCCCTTGAAGGTAGACAGTCCATTCTTCTGAAACTCGTCATTCTCACCAGCATTAGGTGGGTTCTGTACCGCCTGAGCAACAACATACAAAGTAGTAACAATCGCAACATTGTTCCTTCCAGCCATTCTAAATCTGTTATGCATCAACAACTGGACAAAATGGTTAAGCAAACAACATCGATAGTAACTAACTATCACACACAACAACGACTTAACAACTTGGACGTTACTATTCAACTACACTTGCTCATGCATATGACATGTAAAAAATTCAGCAATAAAGGATGTTACTATTCAATTACACTTGCTCATGCATACGACATGTAACACATAATTAAAATAAGCGGAAATCAACATATCCATAATCCATCAATTTACTTCATAAAGCAACAAAAACTTATTCAAGTAAATTATGAAACATAACGATTTAAAAAGATTAAAAATTAGTTTTCAAAATCATAAGGAAAATAATGATCCTTGACAAAATAAAACAATGTCTAAAAGAGTTCCAAGACTCCCTAGTGTTACATATCAGAGCAGACGCCAAACATAAAATGAAGTACTTCGCCTTCACTAACCATAACTTCACACTAATCCTGATTATCTGTAGGATGTCGTATAAAGAATCACCAAACACATAAGAGGTGAGATTCTTAAATCAACAAAAGAAACAAATGATATAAATATGAAAGCATAAAATCATCAAGTAATTCACCCTTCTGCACAACTACTAACATGAATCATTAATCCCACAACACCCAGATAATCACACACACGATAATGCAACACAACTCAAATATTATGCAATGAGACACCAATTCGACTCAATGTATGTGGTACCAATTTCGATCCCTTTTTCATGATCATAATTCTCGTCAGAATTTCTCTATAAGTCACTCACACCCACATGGGCACACGACATCTGTGATTTCTTACACCCCACGCGCGCACATAATCACCTCAACAACTTCAGCAACACGATTCTATTACAAAGAATCCGAATAAACACTCACATCCCACATGGGCACACGTCTTATCCCATAACTCACGCAACATGCTATGCACTTCAAACAACAACATACAACGAATAAATGATGCATAAGACTAACATATCATTAAAACATTACCTCATTACTTTCCAAACTACAATAGACACCTATTCAAACATGAAAACACGTCAAATAGTTGGAATTCTGGTGTTGATATTTTTTTAAACAAAAATGACATGAAACCAGCTTTCCAACTATTCAAACATCAACTAAAACAGATTTAAGTTTCAAAAGTTTTGAATTTTTGAAAATTTACAAAAACTATCACGTTCAATTGTAACTGGTTACATAAAACAAAGTAACTAGTTATACGACTTGTAGAATCAATTCTCTGTTGTTTCTGTTACAAAAATATTTTCAATCCATTCTCATACCCCCAAACAACATATATCACACAAATCGAACCTCCCAATCAGTATACAACATCATACATGCATTAGGAACTCTTATAACACAACGAAACACAATTTCAATCAAGCAATTTACACAATCAGAGCATTTTTGTTATTACCGACACATAACCCCAACTTCTCATAGGAAACATTCAACAATCAACAAAATACGGGAATAAAACCTAACGATTTATCTACCCTCATACATATATCATATATCCCTTACGAGATTAAAGAACCTCACCCTTGCCTTAGATTTCTTGCCCAAAATTTCATTATTCTCTCTTGAGCCTTAACCTTGTTTCTCCCTTTCTTCCTTGTTTTCACGTAGAATGATTTTTCTCATTTTTTCCCTTTTTCTATTTTCTTATATGTTGTTGTTGTTGTTATTATTATTATTATTATTATTATTATTATTATTATTATTATTATTATTATTATTATTATTATATCTTACTAATGAAATAACAATAATAATAATAATTCCCACTAATTTTAAAATTACACTAATATTTAATTATATTATAATTGAACAAATACTAATTAAAATAGTCTAATTAGCCTTACTCCCCACACCACCAATCTCTACGTTTTTAGTCATACACCCCTACTACCTTAAAGTTTCATTCTTAAGGCCACTACCCAAAACTAGGGGTAACCCTACATCAATGAAAACAAAAAATCACATGCACGAATACACAACATCATAAACTTTAAATGACGAAAATAATTAAATTAAATCAGGGCATTAGATAATACACTGTAGTAAGAGAGACAATAAACTGACTAACAACATGAACAACATAAGTAATATCTAGTCTAGTAATTGTAAGGTACATAAGGCTTCCAACCAAAGTACAATATAAGGTGTGATATAGCAGAGGAACACCATCAGATGGGGCATATTTCACATTCAACTCAAGAGGAATATATGCTACTCTAGTATCAGAAAGGTGAGTCTGTTCAAGAATGTTGGAAATATACTTGGATTGAGAGAGAAGACATTATTTAGGAGAATAAGAAACTTCAATGCCTAAGAAGTTTCGAAGAGTTCCTAAGTCCTTCATCTCAAACCGTTTAGCTAACTGTAATTTCAAATCATTAATTTCATCTATATCATCACCTATAATAATGAGAGTAAAATACGACCATGATAAGTGGTCTTGACAAACAAAGAAGAATCATGATCACTAGCACGATAGCCAATAGATGTAATCACAGTGTTAAACTTGTCAAACCATGCTCGTGGAGCTTGTTTCAAACCATATAAAGCTTTCTTCAACTTACACACTTCCCCTTGATTACGAGAAACACCTTATGGGGGTAGCATATAAACTTCCTCATGAATATCACCATTTATAAATGCATTTTTATTATACATTTGAGAAATATGCCATTGACGAACAGATGCAACTGCAATAAGCGTGCGAATAATAGTCATCTTAGCAACAGGAGCAAATGTTTCTTCATAATCCATACCATATTGCTGAGAGAATCCCTTAGAAATAAGACATAATTTGTAGCACTCAACTGACCCGTCAGACTTAGTTTTGATCTTGTATATCCAATGAGACCTAATAGCATTATTTCTAGGAGGAAGAGGTACTAATTCCCAAGTATTTGTTTTATGCAAAGCAGTAAGTTCTCCTGCCATAACATGCTACCAAAGAGGGTCAAGAATTGCCTCTTTATAGGAAGAGGGCTCATACAAACTATGAATAGAGGTAAGAAAAGAAGCAAAAGAAGTAGATTAAGTGGAATAGAATAAAATCAAGCAATTGAGTAGAATTACGATCACGAGAGGGATAACGGGGAGGTGGAGGATCTACAATCGCAAGAGGTTCTAGGGTAGTCGTGGGGACAAGAGGGATATCAGTATCTTGAGTAGAAATAATATCAGTATGACCAAAAGGATCAATATGTGTGAGTTTTGAACTGCTAGTAATATGAGGATAAGAAGAAACAGTGTAAAGATGAATGTGTTTAAGGAAAACAACATGAAGAGAAACATACAATTTCTTTGCACCTAGATTATAACAATGATAACCTTGTTGACCATCCACATTACCAAGAAAAACCACATAAAGCAGAACGAGAATATAACTTACTACGTTCTACTTGTGGGCGAAGAACAAAACAAGTAGAACCAAACACTTTCAAAAAAGAATAAGTTGGGATAGAATTATACACATTTTCAAAGGGAGACAAACCTAATTTGGCTGACGATGGGATTCTATTAATAACCTGGAACGACAATAAGAACTTGTTCACCTCAAAATTCACTAGGAAAATTTTGAGTATAGTCATCAATAAACGAAACATAATATCTAGAACCACCCTTAGTAAGAAGCGGTGATGGACCTCATACATCAAAGTGAACTAAGTCTAATGGTGCATACGAAATGGAAACACTTTTATTAAATGGTAAAGCTGAAAATTTTGCAAGTTGTTGTACCCCAAAATTTTCCCTCCCACAATCAAAGCAATGTATCTCAAAAGTTCTCTCAATAGCCACAAGGTTCACAAGGTTCACAATTGGTCAAAAGGATTGAAGGTTTCATCAGACAAAGCCTCCTCCTGAACAATGGATCTAAAAATAGGGTTTTGAATTTCTCCTAGCTAAATAGACTTCTAAGGCCTCAAGTGAGTTTCATAACATCCCACATGCCCTAAATAATCCTCATGTCAAGTTTTAGAGCTTTCCCAACAAGTTTGACTAGTCAGAGGTTCAGATATCCAAAAATCAATTAACTTGGCAAAAAAGTCAACTAAGGTCAACTGTGGTCAACTTAAAGTCAAACTTCAAGATTTTTTGTCAATATCAAGATAATGAGGTGAAATTCATCATTTGATCAAGGGATGATCATGATTCATCAAGAAAATCCCAGATCATCAAGAATCAAGAAGTATCTAAATTAGAATTTTCATAGAAAAAGTCAACTGAACTTTGACCAGCCATAACTTTCACATACTTCATAAAAGATTTCCCATCCAAAGCTAATTTTAAAGGAAATCCAATTCTCTACAAATTTGTGTCTCAAAAGCCAAGCCTAAAAATGCTTCATTTGGAAGTTATGAGCTAAAACATTATAGGTCCTTTTGAGAGTCAACAAAAAGTCAACTTTTTCCAAAGCTCATAATTTAAAAATGGTAAAAGACATGGGACCAAAAATTTTGGTTAGAGGACACTCTAATATTTCTAAAAAGTCCAAGATCACCGTCATAGCATTAAATTTGTGGAAGTTGTGCTTTATCAAAATTGGTTGATTTTTAAGGGGTGTATGAAGCAAAAAAGGCCATAACTTCATTCTTTTTCAAATGGGCCCATAAAATTTTAATCCAAACTTAAGTGTGAAGTCATGCACGACCCAATGATCATTTATTCTGATTTTTATAATTTATTTTATATTATTTTGGATTTTATTTGTTAAAATTTAATTTTAATAAAAATAAAATATAAAAAATAAAATATTGGATCAAATCTTTGTTCCAAAATCATATATACAACATTTAAAGTGATTGGATGCTATCCAAATTCGTGCAAGGCAAAGATAGAAAGAGGATATTTGATTTTTTGACATTTATGAATGATTGATTTCTTCAATCTTAAGTAACCAAAATCCATGAACACAAAGCCCAAGTTTGACCTAATTCTATTCACTACATATACACAAACACAAAGCAACACAAGATGACGAAATTCAGAGGCCAAAACACCTTGTTCCAACTTCAAAAAATTTCAAAAAAACTCACATACGGTTTTGGAAATTGAAGCAGTTTCAAGATCTAACAAAGGTTGCAATCCCTTCTGGGATGTTCATTGAACGAATCCCAACCAGTTGCATCATCAAAACCATCACCATAAGCACAAACCGAATCATGTTTTTCCTCCTTTATGCATTTTTTCGATTTCATATATTTAACCGTTATTGATTGAATTTGATGCCTAGTTTATGTTTGTTATGACACTAGGATGCTTTCTGGATAGTTAAATCAAAGGTTCATGGTTTGAATCGTGAAACGTCATTGTTAGGTTTTAAGCTCTCAAATTAGGGCTTTGCGATTTAATAATTATAAACGAATTATAATGGCATAATCCAATTGTAGATGATGTGGGGATTATATTGGTGTGTTCAATTTAACAAAACATTATAGGTTTCATAGAATTTGGAAGGATGTAGGATTTCCTGGGAAACCAAATTCGCAATAAATTTTATGGCTAATTTCGCAGGAAATCTTGTAGGTAAAAGGAAGAAGAAGATGATGATCTGGTGCGAAATCTGGATTTTTAAATTTGGATTTATTTTATTAAATATTAGTTGTATTTTGTTTCACAAACGTTGCAGTGGATCAGTGGTAGAAGCGCGCGCTTGGAAGCCTCAGGGCCTGGGTTCGATTCCCAGGTCCCCCATTCTTTTTTTTTTGTAATATTTTGCTCTATTTTGCAGGTTTACTATATAATAGGTTTTGATCCTTCTATTACCATGAGGCGCACATGGCCTGGTGGTATGGATATGGTGTTAGAAATATAGGGACCTGTGTTCGATCCCAGGCTCCCTTATTTTTGGCTGTGGATTTTTCTCTTTCTTTATCATTATTTTGTTTTACTTTTAATGGTTAATTAGTATTAGGTTAATTAATTAAAACTAATTCTAATTAAGACTAATCAATATAATCACTACTATTTTATTTTTATTAAAAATAACAAAATAGAAATAACTTTCTTTTCTCATAATATTTTCCTAAATAAGTTAATTTTATTTGTAAATTAATCAATAATAATTAGTAATTAGGTTAATATTTTCTAAATAATTTATTTTTTCTTTATTTAATTATTTAGAATTATAATGTTCTTTACTTATTTTTATTTTTTTTTCTTTATTTAATTATTTAGAAAAATTATATAGGCTTTTTATTATGTAATTTATTTTTCCCGCTTGATTATTATGTAACTGCCCCGAAGCCGTGTAATAGCGTAAGATATATTTTCTCGCATTTTATTTATTTATATGGTTAGTAATAATAGAGAGTGCAAAACTTAATTGAAAATAAATTGGACTTAGATAATTAAAAAATAATGATAAATACTCAAATACAATCACTCACACACGTAAGTCAATCGTCCTACGATCGCTATCTGCACCTCCTAGGGTTATCCCTCTCAGTTGCCTTAAACAAATGGTCAAGTCACTCGAAAATGGGGGTGTCCTAAAAAGCAAAGACCCTACAGAATAAAATCATCATAGTCCCTTCAGATTAAAAGATCAAGTCCATATGAGGTTTCCTATGATATAGTGACCTTGTCCCTTCGGTAAATATGATGATAGTCCCTACGAATTACTAAAGACACCCCTTAAGTTGCCTTCAATGACCATACAATGACCCTACGCCCGTCCCTCAAACAAATCCAATGTAATGACTACCTATTCCTTAATAGTAGGGACAGTCTTACCCTTGAAAGAAAATAAAAGAATATGAAAGACTAGTCTAGGGTAGGTGCAGCTTAGTTACTTGCTCACATTTCAAAAATACCTTTCACACCTCACTTTTTTCAAACATATTCAAAAAAACAAGGCTATGTATACATCCATACGAGGATAATTACAAAGTACTTAGACAAATTTCTAAACATACACTACACTTTCCTTTTTCAAACAAATAAGTGATCTAAGTAACTTAGAGCCCATGGATAACCATGGATATAAAGGGTGTTTACACCTTCCCTTTATATAACTTACCCCCCGAACTCAAGTCTTTTAAAATAGGTCTTTCCTGTTCTTTTATACCCTTTCCATATGGTTAAAATAAAATTCGGTGGCGACTCTTGCTATCCGCAACATAAATAAAAAGTCAGTTCTCCCACCGTGTTACAGAACTGACGACTCTGCTGGGGAATACTTAAAGAGGGGTTACCTTAGGAATTAGGATCACTTAATGTTTGACTTGCTTTCTTTATATTTATTTGTTTGGCTTATGTGTGAAAGATCCTAACCCGGATCTAGTGTACCCTAGGTAAATGGCAATAGACCAAGGAAATTGTACGGCGTATACCGATATGGTTGATCTGGTGGCCATAGTTAGTGTGACTTCTTGGTTGGTGCTTATGTTCATTAAGTAAGTTGAGGACAATACGGGGCTGCCATACGTTTTCATTAACACTAACTACCCTTTAGAATCTTAATTGACCCATCTTGTCCTTTAGAAAGTAGTGAGATAGCCGACTTTGGAGAAGTCTAAAGTTGGTTGATACACGATGCTACGCTCATTGAGATCCTAATCTTGGGGGGTTTTGGTTGGCAAGTAAGTTGCCTACTGAACAAAATCCTTGAGAAGGATCAATGATATTGAGATCCCTTAGAACCTGGTTACTTTTGTAGGACCGGATGAACCAACTAAACTTCAGGGGGAGGGTACTTTCCTTTAAACCTCATGCAAGCCTCTAAACCTAGGACTATTGTGTGACTTGTTTGTGTGTGCCACATGTTTGTGATTGAACATAACATCTTAACATCATGATATAATAAACATAGCATTCTCACTAACCATTCAAGGACCAAAGGATTTATCTTTGTTCTTTGTTGTAGGTTATGGCTTCCACGTGTAGGAACACTATCCGGATCAACTTTGTAGGGATACTTTCCAAGCTTAAGGATTTGGTCTCAAAACTTCCTAAAAGCTCTTAATTTATCAAGTAGCATGGTTATCTACTTGACTTGGTTACCTCAGGGTTTGATGAAGAAATGATGAGTGTCCTATTCCAGTTCTTTGATCCTAAACATCATTGTTTCACATTTCCCGATTATCAGCTGGTGCCTACAATGGAAGAATTCTCCAAACTACTTGGGGTACCTATCCTTGATCAGAAACCTTCACAGGCTTAGAGAAGGATCCTAAACCTGAAGTAATTACTGCAGCCCTACATTTGAAGAAATCAGACATTGTCCTAGAAACAAGAAGTGGAGTTAAGGATATGCTTTCCAGAGTATTGATAGAGAAAGCTCAAGTGTTCTTAGATGCTATGAGTTACGATGCTTTTGAGGAGATCCTAGCTTTGTTGATTTATGGGTTGATATTATTCCCTAATCCAGACCAGTTCATAGATGTATGCGCTATCAACATATTTCTGACTCACAATCCAGTGCCTACATTACTTAGAGATAACTTACACTCTCTTCACACTCGTACTACGAAAGCAAGAGGAACTTTGATGTGTTGCATATCTATACTATCTAGGTGGTTTATTTATCACCTTCCTTGATCTGTGATGAAGAATGAAAAAGGGTTGAGGTGGTCTAAGAGGATGATGTCACTTTCTCATTCAGATATTCACTGGTGTTCACAATCTATGGAAAATGTCACTACCATTGACCGTTGTGGGGAGTTCCCTAATGTGCCACTCCTTGGCATAAGAGGAAGCATTACTTATAACCCTTCTTTAGCACTATGTCAGTTTGGTTATGCTCGGAGTAATGGTCCTCATGATATGCTTATTCAGGGTATTGTATTTGACTATGACAACGATCTGCAACGTTATCGTCAAAGGTTTATACGAGCTTGGAGTAAAGTGAACAAGATTGATAGCAAGACTATGGAACCAAAGTACTTCATTCCTATGGAACCTTACCTCAGATGGGTGCAGTCTCGTGCTCAGACTCTTATGATTCCATATCCTGCTATTCTACCGATTACTATGGAGCCTGTTGCTGAAGGAGATGTTCCTTATACCATCCTCCATCCATATATGCCCACTGATTTGGAAGAGCCGCAAAAGTCCTGGATCCAATTGAAGGAGCAAAGAGATACCTTTGAAGCTCAATTCAGGATTAGCCAAGAAAGAGTGCTGGAGCTGACAAAGCAACTTCACGAGGAGCGGAATCTCAACACATATCTCAACACCAAGAGGAAGCGTCCATGGGAGACTTAATCACCAGATGTTTTATTTTCTTTATAAATTTTGTTTGTTTTAATTTGTAAGCCCAAGGGGCAATATTATTTCAAGCCTACTAATAAGAGTTTTGTTTTTATTTGTTTTAACAAATTGAAATCCTGTGGTCCTTGAAAACATTGCATATGCATCTACATACCATATCATTGCATGACAGGTTTTCACAACAGGTTTCTCATCTTCTCGCTGTTTATTTCAGCAAAAATGGCTCTCGAACAATCTGTCAAAGATCTTCAGATTCAGAATGCCCAGTTTTAAGAGATGATCCTGAACTTGTCCAAGTGGCAAGAAGAGCTAAAAGCACTCCTGATCAAGAAGAAGAAGAAGACCAAGAAACCAGTTGGCTTCATTAATTTGGGAAGAAGATTCAGAGCTCCAATCAAGATAGATGATGAGGTTGAAAACCCTGGAGATAAAAGTTCTACAGAAGAGGAAGGCAATCAACATGGTACTGTTGCAAGTTCTAATTATGAGGAGAATTATTATCATGATTCAACTGGTGATGAGAAGTATAAGTTGCTGGAAGATCGTGTGAATGCTATGGAATTACAGAAGACTCCTGGGTTGGATTTTGAAGATCTAAGTTTGATTTCTGGAGTTGTCATTCCTATTGGTTTCAAGGTTCCTACTTTTGTGGTGTATGATGGTGTGTCTTGTCCTAAGCTGCATCTGAGGTCTTATGTCTGGAGGATCCAGCCACATACTGCTGATAGGAAGTTGTGGATTCATTTATTTCAAGAGAGTTTATCAGGATCTCAATTGGAATGGTACTATCAACTGGAGAGTATCAATATTCGTACTTGGAATGATCTTGCTAAGGCCTTCTATAGGCAATATCAATATAACTCTAATTTAGAACCAACTTACATGCAACTCCAAAGCATGTCTATGGGTTCTAAAGAAAGTTTCAAGGAGTATGCCCAGAAATAGAGAGATCTTGCAAGAAGAGTTCAACCTCCTTTGACTAACAGGGAATTGGTTGATATGTTTATGAGTACATTGACTGGTCCTTTCTACAGTTATCTCATAGGAAGTTCATCATCCGGATTCACTGAGCTGATAATGACTGGAGAACATTTGGAGAATGGAATACGAAGAGGTAAGATACAAGTGGTTGCCTCTTCTAGTACTACTAAGAAGCCTTCTAATGGGAAGAAAGAGTCTAATGATGTGTATGGCCAACAGGGTCGTAACAGGAATAATCAATTTGTGGGAGAAGTCCTCATCTCTAATCCTACACCTACACCATAATAGTAGCAACAGAATAGTCAGCCTAAGCCTAGGAGGAAATTTACAAAGATCAATATGTCATTGGCTCAGGCTCTGCAACACATGTTGAAGGGAGAATTGATCACTTTGAGGGATCCTCCTCATAACCTCAATACAACCTCTCCTCGTTTCAATCCCAATGAAAGATGTGCATATCACTCCAATTGCCCAGGCCATGATACTAATAACTGTTGGGCGTTGAAGAATAAGATCCAGGATATGATAGATGCTGGAGAAATTGAGTTTGACCCTCCTGAGACTCCTAATGTGATTACTGCTCCTATGCCCAAGCATGAGAAGACTGTTAATGCTATTGATGATGTTTCTTATGTTTCTGCAATGACTAATTTGACTACTCTATCCATTATTAAGAAGAAGTTGCAACAAGCCGGTTTATTTCCAGGTTGCAACGAAGACTGTTTTTATTGTGCCGCTCAACCCAATGACTGTTGGAAGCTGAAAGAAGGTATTTAGCATTTAATGGAAAACCGTACTATATTGTTTGAGAAGACCCTTTATGTGGAGATCTTATGTGAAGGCCTGTCCCAAGATCTGAAGTTGGAAGATGTGTCTGTGATTACTGGTACTCCTATGAAGATCGCCTTTAAGGGTCATGTGAGAATTACCTCTAAAGGTCCTGTAAAGATTGCTGTTGAGCCAAAGGTGGCTCCCCTGATTATTACTACTCCTAGTCCAATTCCATATTCTTCTAACAAAGCTATTCCTTAGAATTATGGACATGATGTTTATATCCATGGTATCAAGTAAGAGCTTCTAACTGATATACCTACTGCAGATAATAATCCTGATGTCGACAATATTGTTGGGACTAGTAAAGTTACTAGGAGTGGAAGAATTTTCTCTCCAGAAGACACTTCAAAGACTGCTGCTGCTCAAGTTCATATATCCAATCCTGGGCCAAGTACTAAAGCTCAGGGAAAAGGACCATTGATTGAGCCTGTTCAGGTTGAGACTCCAGCTACTAAAGACCTCTCTAAGCAAATGGATGAAGTATTGAAGATCATCCGCAAGAGTGATTATAATGTTGTTGAACAGTTGGGGCATACTCCCTTTAAGATCTCTATGTTGTCATTGTTGCTATGTTCTGAAGCCCATACCGAAGCCTTAGTGAAGTTCCTGAAGGCTGCTCATGTACCACATGAAATCTCTGTGGACCAGTTTGAGAATTGTGTTGCCAATCTGACTACTGATAATAGCTTGGGCTTTTTTGATGTTGATCTAACTCCTGCCAAGAGAAACCATAATAGGGCTTTACACGTCTCCATCGAGTGTCGGGGCACAACCCTATCTCATGTTTTGGTGGATAATGGTTCCTCTTTGAATGTGTTACCGAAGGATGTTCTGAACAAACTCAACTTTGAAGATATTGTGATAAGACCCAGTAACGTGGTGGTGAAAGCCTTTGATGGATCAAGAAGAATGGTGCACAGAGAAGTTGACCTCCCAATCAAAGTGGGTTCTCAGGTCTTTGAATCTACATTCTATGTGATGGATATTCGTCCTTCCTATTCATGTCTGCCTGAACATCCCTGGACACATGGGGCAGGTGTTGTGACTTCCACTTTGCATCAGAAGTTGAAATATCAAGTGAAGAGCAAGATTGTCACTATTTATGGTGAGGAAGAGTATATGATTAGTCATGTAAACAATTTCAAGTACGTTGAGATGGAGGGTGAATTTGTTGAGACTCCTTGCCAGAAATTTGAAGTAGTTCCTCAAGTTGTTCCTACTGCTGAATCCATCCCTGCTGCTAAACTAGTTCTTGCTGTTACTAGAGTACCTCCTGCAATGGCTTCTCTTAAGGATGCAAAAGTTGTAGTTGAAAAAGGTGGTTGTACTATTTGAGGTCAGATTCCTGACATTCCTTACAAGTCTGACAATTTTGGTTTGGGTTTTACTATAGAGTCTCAGAAGACTGCTCGTCGTGCTCGTGCTATTCGTATCACCAGCAAAGGAGTTCAGAGGAACCAAGCCAATGTTGTGGAAGATTCTGATAAGGACTACAACTTGGATAGCTAGATCTTTCCTACCATTGGAAGAGGGCTTAATAATTGGAAGGCTGAAGACATTATTTCTATCTCCTTTAGTCAGGAATAAATACTATTATTGTGTTTCTTATTTTTAAGTTTGTAATTTCAAACAATTAAACTTTTAAGCCTTGTGCCTTACCCGGGGCACACTAGTATGCTTGCTAGGGATATCATTTCATTTGCATATTTTCATTCAATAAAATCAATGGACGTTTTTGCTTTCATAAATATTGCACTTTTTATCTTTCTTTTATTTTTTCTTTTATCAAAAGCTATGTGTTCTTACACACACCCACGTCACTAAAATGTAGATCCTCATCCACTCTGGATCCTGTCGATAACAATTCTGCTATTGCTAATTATAACTTCGAGAATCCAATCTATCAAGTCGAGGATGGAAAGGAGGAAGATTGTGAAGTGCCTGTAGAGCTTTTTAGGTTGTTGCAGCAAGAAGAGAAAGTTATACAGCCACATGAAGAACTAATTAAAGTTGTGAATCTGGGAGCTGAGAAAGACAGGAAAGAGGTCAAGATAGGAGCTGAATTAGAAGACATTGTTAAGAACAGATTGATTTAGATGTTACATGAATATGTGGAGATCTTTGCTTGGTCTTATGAGGATATGCCAGGACTTGATACTGATATTGTGGTTCACCGTCTGCCAATGAAGGAGAATTGTCGTCCAATAAAGCAGAAAGTTCGTCGTATGCGTCCTGAGATGTCAGAAAAGATTAAAGCAAAAGTAATGAAATAGTTCAATGCAGGGTTCCTAGCTGTTACTTCTTATCTTCAGTGGGTCAGAAATGTGGTACCAATGCCTAAGAAAGATGGTAAAGTACGCATGTGTGTAGATTATAGGGATTTGAACAAAGCCAATCCCAAAGAAGATTTTCCACTTCCACACATTGATGTTCTGGTAGACAACACTACTCAACATAAGGCATTCTCTTTTATGGATGGTTTCTCTGGTTACAATCAGATTAAGATGGCACCTGAAGATATGGAGAAGACTACATTTGTTACACAGTGGGGCACCTTCTATTATAAGGTAATGCCATCTGGTTTGAAGAACATTGGGGCAACATATCAGCGTGCTATGGTAGCTTTGTTCCATGATATGATTCACCATGAGATAAAAGTATATGTTGATGATATGATAGCCAGATCTCAGATTGAAGAAGAACATCTTGATCATCTACACAAGTTGTTTGAGAGGTTGAAGAAGTACAAGTTGAGCTTAAATCCAAACAAGTGTACCTTTGGAGTTAGATCTGGTAAGCTTTTGGGTTTCATCGTCAGTGGTAAAGGTATTGAAGTTGACCCTGCAAAGGTAAAAGCTATACAAGAAATGCCCGCTCTATGAGACATGGCATGAATTTTAATGTGTCAAAAACTTGGCATGATTGAAAGAATAAGTGGTTCTCTAAGAAAAACCAAGAAATGGCATTTTTGGAAAAATGAACTGAATGAGCCGACTCAAATTCCACAATGAGCCGACTCATTCAGTGTGTTTGGTGCCCAAACACACAGGTCCCAATAGGCTGCCCGAGGCATCATTTTTGGTCGACTCATGGGTATGGATGAGCCGACTCAAACTCCTTCATGAGTCAACTCATCAAAATAATTTTTATTCTCATTTCCTGTGGGTCTCAACAGGCTGCCTCTCTGTTATTTTAGACCGGCTCACCAGGAAATTTGAGCCGGCTCATTTTATGATTTGAGTCGGCTCATTACTGTGTTGACTCAATTTTTCATTTAATTTTCCTTTCTATTATGTTACAATCACTAACCAATATAAATCGCATGTTTCATTTCTTTTGAGAGGTTAACAAGAAATGTGAAAGATATACACACATATCTCTTCATCTTCTTCCTTCTTGCATCAATCAACAATCACACACAACAATCTTTGTTTGATTACGGTGCTTGTTTCAAAGATAACGTTCAATCGTGAATTAGTGCTTCAGATTGGGTCTAGATTGTGTGGGTTTGGGGGTTTTGCACACATTGATCGTTCGTAGATTCAGCCGAGTGAGGTAGATTGAAGATCAAGTGGATCGTTCTTTCATATCACGGTAGATAGAGGAGTGTGAAGGTCTTTGTAGGTTCACAAGTATTGAAGAACTCAGCCGTGCTCAAAGTTTGGAGGAACGTGAATCCTTGCAAGAAGGGAGCAATTAATCAGAGGCTTTCTCGACACGCGTGGAAGACTTGATTCTACTTTGGATCAAGGGACAAGAAGAAGATTTGACAGCATATTCAACGCGGTTTGGTTTGTTGGTTCATCTATTTTTCTTCTTGTAAAACAATTGCAATTTAATAAAATTTCCCAATTCGATTGTGAATTAGGGGCAGAGTACTTCGAGCGAGGACGACGAAGGAACTGCCTCAACAAATTCCTTGTGTTCTTTATGTTTCTCGTATTTTACTTTTGTTCATCTTGATCTTGTGTGCTTTAAAATTCTGGTGTATCAAATTAGTGCACTCAAAGTGTTTGATAAATTGTCACACTCAAAAGTGATAACTAGAGTGGGTAAAATTATGCATTATTTGATAAAACAAAATTATCCTTGGTTTTTGCACTCCAAGTGTTTGGTAAAAAGCCTAACCACACAAAATCATTTTTCTTGTGCTTATTTTCTTCTCTATATCATTGTTAAGAATAGTTTCATTGAGTGTTGATTTATCAAGTGAATCATTTGTGAAATATTAATTCTTCTAATCATCATTCCAATTCTAATTGGGTTTAATGTATATCTGATCTCTGGTGACTTCAATTTAAACTAGACAATTTTCCGGGAAACTTCCGCAATACATTTTCAATTAATTTTTGAAAAGTAATTTTTTAAAAAGGGATCTATTCAACCCCCCTTCTAGATCCATGCTATCGTCTAACAAGTGGTATCAAGAGCACCAGTTCATCTAGTGCTTCACATACAACTTATTGGAAAATGGACAACGATCCAACGGGGGCATACAATAGAGCTCCAGTTTTTACCGGAGAAAACTATAGTCACTAGAAGGATTGTATGCACATTCATATCTACTCTGTTGATAGAAAAATTTGGAAAGTTATTCAAGACGGCCCTTTTCAAATAACTATGGTCGGTCCAGATAATGTCCAAATTGAAAAACTGGAAGCACAATGGGATGAGAATGATGAAAAGAACTATAGCTACGATTTGTAAAGCTCAAAACATGCTCATAGCTTCTTTAGGAGCGGATGAATACTTTTGAGTTTCTCATCACACGTCGGCTAAAGCTATGTGGGAAGCCTTACAAGTTGCCCATGAGGGAACCGATGATGTAAAGCTTGCTCGAATTAATACTCTACAACAAGAATTCGATCGATTTCACATGAGCCAAGGGGAAACCGTTGGTGAAATGGGAAAAAGATTTTCTCACTTGAAAAATCGATTAAATGCTCTTGGTAAAACTACTCCTAATGATGTAGCTATTAACAAGATTTTGAGATGTCTTACTAGGGAATGGTTGCCTAAAGTTACGGTAATCAAAGAAGCCAATGATGTAAGAACCCTGTATCTAACTACACTCATTGGAAAGCTACAAGAGCATGAACAAGAGCTCTTAAACTTACATGAGCATGAAGACAAGGAAAGGAAAGAAAAGAGCGAGAAACATAAAGATCATGAGAAGAAGAAGAAGTCTATTGCATTGAAGGCTTCTTCCTCAAAATCCTCCACCAATAAAGATAGTGAGAGTGATTTAAGTGATGATGAAGACGAATCAAACGAAGATATGGGTTTGTTTGTAAGAAGATACAGTTGGTATCTCAAAAAGAATGAAATATCTCATTCGGACAAGCGTTTCATCAACTATCAAAGAAAATCTAATCCTTCCAAGCAAGAGTTTGTTAAAAGTACTAAAGGCAAGGGATCTTGTTACAATTGTGGAAAACCGGGTCATTACAAACCGAATTGTCCTATGCTAAAGAAAGATAGGGCAAAAGACAAGTATCAAAGAAAAGGTAACAAGGCTAGAAGAGCATATATCGCTTGGGAAAGTGATAGTGATTCATCTAGCAAAGATAGCTCAAGCGATGAGGAAGAAAAAGTAAATCTTTGCCTCATGGCCCATAAGAAAGGCAAGAAAGAGGTAAGACATGCTAAATATGATTATGATGAAAAATTGTCTTATAATGATTTTCTTAGTACTTTTAATGTTCTCCATCAAGATGCTAAAGAAGCTTTCAAGCGCATTGCATCCGACAAAAGAATTTTTGCATATTTAGAGAAAAAGGTTTCAGATAATGAAAATGCAATGAAAGCTCTTAAGACTTAGATGGTAGAATCTATTGTAGAAGACAAGAGATAATGACATAACTTTCATAGTTGTGAAACATGTTGGATTTAGCAAAAAGAAGTTAAAACTTTTCAAGCAAAACTAGACAAGTTGTCACAACCAAAGATGACGTTTACTATTGATCGTTCAAACTTTAGAGAATCAATGAACAACCCATATCAAAAATATACCTATGTTGTGAAAGATCAAAATAGTAAATGCAAGTTTAAACCATTCTTGAAATGTCACTATTGTTGCAAGGAAGGTCATACGATTGCCAAATGTCGATTTAGGAGATACTTGGTCCCTAAAGGAATTTGTCAATGGTTGCCCAAAAGCAACAAATTTTTTCACTCACACTCTAGGACCCAATGAAAATTGGGTACCTTTCTCTCTTGTCTAATCATGTAGGTGGAGTATCTTGAGACTACGGAGAAACTTTGGTTTCTTGATAGTGGTTGCTCAAGACATATGACAGGTGATATTTCCATATTCTATGACTTTGTGGCTAAGAGGAAAGGTTTTGTTACCTATGGTGATAACAACAAGGGAGCTATACTCGACAAAGGTAGTGTAGGTAATCCCTCTTCTACATCTATATCTAACGTCCTTTTAGTTGAGGGTCTTAAGCATAATCTTGTTAGCATTAGTCAATTATGTGACAAGGGATATAATGTCTCATTCTATAAAGAAGGTTACATAATTGAACATAATGAAAACAAAGAGGATTTGTTTAAAGGCCTGAGGGTTAACAATGTATATATGCTTGATTTGAATTCCTTGACCATGAGTGATCCTAAATGTATTATTTCCAAAAGTGAAGAGTCTTGGCTTTGGCATAGATGTTTAGCTCATATCAACTTTGACTTGTTAAATAAGGTTGTTTCCAAAAACTTAGTAGTCGGTTTGCCTAACATAAAGTTCACTAGAGACCATCTTTGTGATGCTTGCCAAATGGGAGAGCAAACAAAGATATCTTTTAAATAAAAAAATTAGTCTATACTTCTAGACCTCTTGAACTTCTACACATGGATCTTTTTGATCCTTCTAGAATCAAAAGTTTATGAGGGAACTATTATGGTTTTGTTATTGTTGACGACTACTCTCGATTTTGTTGGACAATTTTCTTAGCTAGTAAAAGTGATACCTTTTCGGCTTTTGAAACTTTTGCCAAATTATCTCAAAATAAATTTGGCACAAACATTGTAACTATTAGAAGTGACCATGGAGGTGAGTTTGAAAATCATCTCTTTGAATATTTTTGTGAAAACCATGGCATTGATCATAATTTTTCCGCTCCTAGAACTCCACAACAAAATGGTGTTGTGGAACGTAAAAACCGTGTGTTGGAGGAATTGGGAAGAACTATGATTAATGATAGCGGTCTTCCTAAATATTTTTGGGCCGATGCTATTAGCACCGCATGCTATGTTTTAAATAGGATCACTATTAGACCTATTCTAAACAAAACGCCATATGAACTTTTAAAAGGAAGAAATCCAAATGTGTCGCATCTTCATGTTTTTGGTTGCAAATGTTTTGTGCTAAATAATGGAAAAGAAAACCTTGGTAAATTTGATTCAAAGGCGGATGAGGGTATCTTTATTGGATACTCTAATTCAAGCAAAGCATATAGAATATACAATAAAAGGTTGCTTATAGTTGAAGAATCTGTACATGTATCTTTTGATGAGTCTTATCTGAATGTTATCGGAAAAGGTAGTGTTGTTATTGGTGCAGGTGCCTCTTCTAGTGAGATTGTTAAAGACATTGATATTTCTCGTGTGGAACCCATTCCAGATATTGTTAATAAGGAGCCGGTTGATGTGTCTAGTCTCAAAGATGAAGGTCAAGCATCTTCTCAAAATGATCTACCATTGGAATGGAAGACATCAAAAGATCATCCTATCAATAACATCATTGGAGATATCTCAAAGGGTGTCATTACTAGATCAATGATAAGTAACTTTTGTTTTTATCATGCCTTCATATCTCAAATTGAGCCTAAAAATTCCAAAGAGGCTTTACTTGATGAAAATTGGTTCCTAGCCATGCAAGAGGAACTAAATCAATTTAAACGAAATGAGGTTTGGGACCTTGTTCCACCTCCGCGAGATCATCGAGTAATTGGCACCAAATGGGTTTTTAGGAACAAATTGGATGAAAACGACATTATTATTTGCAACAAGGCCCGTTTTGTTGCTCAAGGGTATAACCAAGAGGAAGGTATAGACTATGAGGAAATTTATGCTCCCGTTGCCCGCCTCGAGGCTATACGCCTTTTACTTGCATTTTCTTGTTCACGAAATTTCAAATTATATCAAATGGATGTTAAGAGTGCCTTCCTTAACGGATATATAAATGAAGAGGTTTATGTGTGTAAGCCTCCTGGATTTGAAAATTATGAAAAACCAAATCATGTATACAAACTAAAACGTGCTTTATATGGTCTCAAACAAGCTCCTAGAGCTTGGTATGAGCGCCTAAGCAAATTTTTAATCAATCAAGGTTTTTCAAGAGGAAAGATTGACACTACTCTCTTTATTAAACGAGAAGGAAATCATTCTATATTAGTTGAAGTATATGTAGATGATATTATTATTGGATCTACTAACATGAAGTTAGTCAATGAATTTTCAAGTTCTATGCAAGGTGAATTTGAGATGAGTATAATGGGGGAGCTTAATTTTTTCCTCGGACTTCAAATTAGACAACTTGAAGATGGAACTTTCATAATTCAAACTAAATATTGCAATGAGTTTCTCAAAAGGTTTGATATGACAAACTCCAAGCCTATTGATACACCAATGCCTACTGCGGCAAGTCTTGATCGTGATGAAAAGGGTAAGGGTGTGGATATAAAAAGGTATCGAGGTATGATCGGATCCCTTCTTTATCTTACCGCATCGCGTCCAGATATTATGTTTAGTGTATGTATGTGTGCTAGGTTTCAATATTTCCCTAAGGAATCACATTTAAAATCAGTTAAACGCATACTTAGGTATCTTTGTGGTACATCTAAGTTTGGCTTATGTTATCCTAAGGGTAGTGATTGCTCTTTGGTAGGTTTTTCCAACTCCGACTTTGCCGGTTGCAAAGTGGATAGGAAAAGCACAAGTGGAACTTGCCATTTCTTTTCAAACTCTCTTGTTAGTTCTCATAGCAAAAAGCAAGTTTATGTTGCTTTGTCAACTGCAGAGGCGGAGTATATTGCAGCCGGAAATTGTTGTGCCCAAATCTTATGGCTAAAACAACAATTGCTTGACTTCAATATCTCTCTTAAACAAATTCCAATTTTGTGTGACAACACTAGTGCAATTAATCTTACCAAAAATCCTATTCTTCATTCACGCACTAAGCATATTGAAATAAGACATCATTTCCTTTGGGATCATGTAGAGAAAGGTGATGTGGTGTTTGAACACGTTGATAGTTTAAATCAACTAGCCGACATTTTTACAAAACCACTTGCTACCGATCCTTTCTTCTATATCCGTAGGGAACTTGGTATTCTTGACATCTCGGATAAATCTTGATAATCATTGCTTTGTTTTATATTATTCTTTGGTTCAACTCATCTTGTCTCTAACTTCTTGTTGAATAGTGTTATTGTACATCTATTTCACATATAATCGAGGTAATATCCTTCTAAAACTTAGTTATCTCTATTCATTCATGATATATATAGTAAAATTGTGTTGCATTTCTTATGTTCGTATCTTTATCTATTTCTTCTCTTCTATTGGATTATGATTGGTTGTCTGTCAAATGATTAGCATAAATGATGATATTTTCATGATTTGAGGTGGTTTAAGTGGTTTTTGGTGAAAATTTTCTTTCAAAACTGTCGGATCCTAACAGGCCGACTCATGAGTCGACTCATGGAACCTTATGAGTCGACCTCTCTACTTCGTTGAGCCGACTCATTTCAAATTTAAATTGAGTCGACTCATTTTAAATTTTGAGCCAGCTCATTGTCGCATCAACTGACATTTGGCGGTCTTGAAAAGACACGCTGAATGCTTCTCCACTTTCCTAGGTCGGCACATCAATGCCTTCCATCAATATTTGACCTTCAATTTATTGTTTTTTTATGGATTCCTACAATCAAATTCATTAACATTTCATTTTCTTATAATCATCATCTCATATTCTCTCAAGTTTGTTTTTCTCTTAACCCTAAAACCCCAAAATCCTCTCTCAAAGCTTCAAATTTCTTCACTCTCAACAATGGCTTCAAGAGCTACAGGTAAAAGGTCACGGGGTTCTACTTCCCAATCATCTCTCCCGGTAAACGCTTTGTCTCTTCTTCCATCTGATTTGGTTGAGGTTTATAACAAAAAGTTCAAGAATAGAAAAATTATTCCTCAATATGTGTATTCAAGAACAACTGCAACTCAAATGCACATTCCTCACATCATTGAACTGATGGATTTTCAAGGTATCAATCCCTTTCTCTCCTGTTATGTAGATTATAATGAGGATTTGGTAAAAATGATCTATGCTGGTCTGGTTGCTACTTTTAAAGGGTTCGAATTCAACTTCCGTATGGGCACTAGAATGTTTGCTGTTAATGCTCAAGTGTGGAAATATTTGTTTCGCATTGATCCTGAGGAAGCTAGTATCTTGATGACCGATACATCTCAAGTGGATAATTACTCATTTCGTTATGAACTAAACGGTATGCTTAAAGAACCTTTTGTTGAATTCATTGCTAATTCCGAATTGTTTCCGAACATAACTACTACTGGAAAAGTTAAGTCGTTGGATCGTATCCTTCATTGGATTATTGCACACAATTTACGTCCAAAGAAAGGAGGCTTTTCTCGTATTGATATGAGTGAAGTTCATCTGATATATATTTTTCGGAACAAGTTCAAAGTCAACTGGCCCCATTATTTTTCCAGTCGTATCTTTGCCCTAAAGGAAAAGAAAGGAGTTGCTCTTGCATATCCTTCCATCATTCAGAAGATCATCGACAAAGAGGAAATTGTTAGTGGTGACTTACCCATGGTATCCGTGCCTGAAACAAATTGGTTTCAACAAAAGACCCTAAGTCTTATGGGTCACATATGGGACTCTAAAGAAAAACGGTATCGGTTTATGGTAAAAAGTGATCTCAATCAAACGTTAGAAGAAAATTCTGATGGGGATGATCTTAAGGATCAAAATGACCCAAATGTGGTTCCAAATGAAGAATTGCCCGCTGACAACGATGAATGGCATGGCATCCCATCTAATGATTCCTATGAAAATCAAGGATGGGGTGAATGGCAACACATCGGGTGGACAAACACTACAACTCGCTTTTCTCCTCCATCTCCTCCTTCGTCTCAACTGCATCAAGATGATCCATCCA